>FR989919.1:5171277-6572536 GCA_905404115.1 Pheosia gnoma | reverse complement strand
CTTGATCTTCGTCCCGTCGTGAGTGCCGGGGACACGGGAACGCGATGTCGCAATCTTCCGCGAGCCCGGCGCGACTGTAGCCTTCTGCAGGCCTCTTCTCGGCCTTTCTGGCCAGGTGTGTGACACCTCCTCTCGAGCCATGTGTGGTGAGCGACAGCCCCCCCCGGGACTGCCGCCCGGCCCGCAGCCACCTACGTGGCCTCCATCTCCACTTCCCCGCTCACAGCAGTAGCAGGGCGGACTGGTTGCTGGCGAGTCTTGCCTCGAGCTGCTCCCTTTCCACGTCCTTTTGTCTCCGGCTTGGCGGCGGCGCACGACTTGCTGCCTAGCCTGTGGCCGGAGGGCTTTTGAGACGCCGCGCACACCAAACAGTGGGGCGCGGCAGTACATTGGGCCGATCTATGGCCCAGCTGTCCACATCTGAAGCAGGCGGAGCTGCGGTCTTCCTCACTGGTGCACAGTTCTTTAACGTGTCCGAGTTCCAGGCACTTAAAACACCTAAGGGGGCGCGCTTGGAGTAGCGCGACCCGCACCGACGACCAGCCGACAAGAAATCGGTCAGCGCCTACCACTTTTTTGGCCGCCACTACAGGGCAGCTCACCAGGATGGTGCCAAGGCCGGACTTGTCCCGGCGGATGTCACCCGTCTTCACTGCCGCTACCGGGCAGTCGCCTACCCGGGCGACAGCCTTCGCGACGTCTTCTTTTTCCACTGTGTCATCCAGGTCCGTAATGCGCAAATCTACGCATCTCTCAGGCCTGGAGATATGTACATCACTTTCTTCCAGGACCTCAATCAGCTTCGCTGCCAATGAGTTGGCTTTGTCGCCGCTCTCGGCCCCAGGCAACACGAGTATGCGCGCCCCTGTCACTGCCCTTCTAAATGAGAGGGCTTGAATGCCAAGGTCCGCTAGGTTGATCTTCTCTTTGGCCTTTGTCAGTATACCGGCATAGGTAACACCTCTGGCCGGTGCGTCCTCTTTCAGTTTGATGACGACCGCTGACGACTTTGGAGGTCTCAGCGATCGTCGCTTCTGCTTCTTCTCCTTCTTTTTTCTACTCTCCGCTTGAGCGGCTGGAGCGCGTCCCTTGTTGGACTTGGCTTTACGCCGAGTTACAACTGTCCACTCTCCGGTGGTGGTCTTCTCTGCGGCCGTTGTTGTTGCCGGCACGTTCAGCGGCTGTTCCTGTCCGCTTTTGGCGGGAATGGCCTGCTTCTTCTTCACTCCTCTTTTCTTCTTCACCTCCTTCCGCGGGATGGCGTTGGGGGTGGGTGAAGGCTCATCCACAGATCCCAGTTCTACTGGTGTAGCCACTTCAGCTACAGTCATTGCAGCCCTTGGGGCAGCTCTGGGTAAGGCCGTCGGAGAGGGGGTCGGCTGACCCCCCAGCTCTTCGGCGTTCGTCCTGTCCGAGGCTAGTGGAGGGCGTAAGCGCCTCTCTGGCAGCAGTCGGTCTTCAAGCGCCTCAAATCGGGCGTTCATCATGTTGCCCACCGCCTCGATGATGGAGCGCTGCAGCAGCTCCGGCTCAATCGGAGCACTGGTGGGCGGCGGGGTCTTCGTCACGTCAGGTTTTTTGGTCTGGGACCGCTGCAAATCGGACCGCATAGCGGCCAACTCACTGCGGAGAGCCTCGACCTCAACTTTCAGTCGGCTGTTATCGGCAGCCAACTTCTTCGTCTCTGCTGAGACTGACGACTTGCTCAGTATCTTCACCGCCTCCGAGATCGCAGTGGCCGCCTCCCTAAGGGTTCGAACATACGTTCCCTTAAGGTTAGACGACTTTAGGGCCACGCGATTGATGAGGCCCACATGCTCATGCACTATCTCCCTCAGGTCACTTGCAGAAGGTTCTTCATCGGCAGAGGCCTCTGACAAGCGGGTCCTCAGCTGGTACACCCGTCTCGCATCCTCCGCAAGCTCCTTCTCCACTTCGAGCTCCATCGCCTCACGCTCGATCGTTAACAGGTCGGCCTTGGCTTTCGCCAGACCGACGTATTCACCCGTGGTGGGTGGTCTACCTCTCCCTCGAGGGGCGCCGGTTGCCTTCTTAGCCAGCACCTTGGTCGCCGGTTGGTCTTCGTCGCTCGAGGTACAGTTGGACCTCGAGGCGTCGCTTCCACGTCCAGGCCGTGGGCGCTTCCGACCGTCCTTATCACGTCCGGGGCTGCGTGACCTAATGGTCGCAGTCTCGTCCAAGTCTACTTCCGACTTGCGGGTTTGGGTCTTTGTCCCTTTCTTCTCACCGCGCTTAGCGCAGTCCAAGTTGTCCACTTCACTTGCCCTTGTCTCCTTCTCCTTGCCCGCAACGCGAGCCGTCTTTTCCGTATCAAAAAGCAATCTCATTTTTAGTCCGGTTTTCGTGCCTTGGTCGTCGGGAGCACTTGCGTGCGAGGTATTGGTTGCCCCCCCCGTATACGTGGGGCGATCAGAACCCGAGGGCTCCGTAAGGGCTTTTTGTCCAGCCGCTTTCGCGACTGGTACCCTCCCGGGGAGTTTTTTAGCCTTTACCTGTTTTTCCATCTTTGTTGTGCCTTGTTTTTTATACTGGTCAAGGCACCCAGTTTCCCCTCCCCCCCAGCGCTAGTGACGGAGTTTAGCCCCCCCGCCTTTCAGCCTATCGGCACGCTAGACCTTCAGCATTGGGCATATATACATATACATAATAGAAAACCCCCCCTGCGTCGCTAATGCTACTCCCACTCCTCTCCGAAAGCCGGAGAGTAGCAGGAGCAGCCCTCGCAACGCCCCCATGCCAGACTATTCGCCATCGCAGACAATACACCTAGGTGACCTAGGAGATTATCATGCGATGCCCAGGGTGCACCGGCCCCTCCCATTGCCGTTCCTCTGGACGTATCCTCGGGACTGACAATGGGATGAGCACACGAGGAGGTTGTCTGACATAGCACCCCAACCCAACCTAACCTAACCTAACCTAACCTAACCTAACCTAACCTAACCTAACCTAACCTAACCTAACCTAACCTAACCTAACCTAACCCAACCTAACCTTTTTTTTTTTTTTTTTTTTTTACAAGGTGGAAATGCATTTACGCATACCCTCTCGCCCGGGGGGACGAGAGGGGTATGTGGGACTCGCCGGCAGAGTGCCGGAATACCCACTAAAACCAACCTTGATCTTCGACCTGTCGTGAGTGCCGGGGACACGGGAACGCGTTATCGCAATCTTCCGCGAGCCCGGCGCGACTGTGGCCTGCTGCAGGCCTCATCTCGGCCTTTCTGGCCAGGTGCGTAGCACCTCCTCTCGAGCTTGTGTTGAGCGACAGTCCCCCCCGAGACTGCCGCCCGGCTCTCAGCCACCTATGTGGCCTCCATTTCCACTTCCCCGCTCGCCGCGGCAGCAGGGCAGACTGATTGCTGGCGATCTGATGTTCGAGCCGCATCCTGTCTTCGTCTCTTCGCCTCCGGCTTGGCGGCAGCACAAGGCTTGCTGCCCAGCCTGTGGTTGGAGGGCTTTTGTGAGGCCGCGCACACCAAACAATGGGGCGCGGCGGAGCACTGGGCAGATTTGTGGCCCAGTTGTCCACATCTATAGCAGGCAGAGCTGCGGTCTTCTTCGGCAGTGCAGAGCTCTTTTACGTGGCCGAACTCTAAGCACCTATAACATCTTAATGGTCGCGTTTGTAGTAGTGCGACCTTCACCGACGACCATCCCACAAAGAAGCGGTCGGCCCCGACGATCATCTTAGCCGCCCCAACCGGGCAGCTCACGATAATCGTGCCGAGACCAGAATGGCCCCGGCGGATATCTCCGGTCTTCACTGCTGCCTCTGTGCAGCCTCCAGCCGCTGCGACAGCCTTCACCACGTCCGATTTCTCCACGGTATCGTCCAGACCCAGGATGCGCAAGTCCGCACATTTCTCGGGTCTGGAGATGTGGACGTCAGTCTCCTCCAGAACTTCTTGCAGCTTCGCGGCCAACGAATCAGCTTTGTCGCCACTTTGAGCTCCCGGCAGCACCAATATGCGCGCCCCAGTTACCGCTCTCCTGAAACCCAGGGCTTCGATGCCCAGGGCCGCAAGGTCCACCTTCTTCTTCGCTTCCGTTAGGATGCCCGCGTATGTGATCCCCCTGCTCTCTGCATCGGGCTGCAGTTTGAGCACCACAGCCGACGTGGTGGGGGGTCGCAGCTTCGCCACTTTGTTTTTCTTCTTCTTCTTGGGCTTGGGCTTCACTGGCCGGCTGGCCGGTTTACCCTTACCCTTACGCCGAGCAACCACAGTCCACTCAGCGAGTTCTTCTCTTTGAGGCTGACTCTGGCCTTCTCCCTGGATGGGATCGGTAGCCACAGCCTGCTTCGTTTTCGTCTTCCTCGTTCCCTTCTTCACTTTTTCCCTTGTGGGTGCCTTCTTCGGGGCAGCTTTAAGTGCTGCCCTGTATGTCCGCTCGGGCTGCGTGTTGAGCTCGTCCGCATCGGCCCTGTCCGAGGCTAGGGTCAATGCAGCCCTCGGAGCAGCTCTTGGTATGGGTGTGGGGGTCGATGGCCTCCCCAACCCTTGGGCATTCGCTTCGTCCGACGCTAGTGGAGGACGAAGGCGCCTTTCTGGCAGCAGCCTATCTTCTAGTGCCTCAAATCGGGCATTCATCATATTCCCCACCGCCTCAATGATGGAGCGCTGCAGCAGCTCCGGCTCAATCGGAGCACTGGTGGGCGGCGGGGTCTTCCTCACTTCCGGTTTAGCCTGGGACCGCTGCAAATCGGACCGCAGAGCGGCCAACTCGCTGCGGAGTACCCCGACCTCAACTTTCAGTCGGCTGTTGTCGGTAGCCAACTTCTTCGTCTCTGCTGTGACTGACGTATTGCACAGGATCTTCACAGCCCCCTCAATAGCAGTGGCCGCTTCCTTGAGGGCTCGCACATACGTTCCCTTAAGGTTTGAGGACTTAAGGGCAACGCGGTTGATGAGGCTTACGTGCTCATGTACTAGTTCTTTCAGGTCGCTTACGGATGGCTCCTCATCGGCCGAGGCTTCTGATAGGCGGGTTCTGAGCTGGTATGCCCGCTTCGCATCCTCCGCAAGCTCCTTCTCCACTTCGAGCTCCATCGCCTCACGCTCGATTGTTAAAAGGTCGGCCTTGGCTTTCGCCAGACCGACGTAGGCACCCGTCGTGGGTGGTCTGCCTCTTCCTCGGGGAGCGCCAGCTGTCTTACTAGCTGACACCTTAGTCGCCGGTTGGTCTTCGTCGCTCGAGGTACAGTTGGACCTCGAGGCGTCGCTTCCACGTCCAGGTCGTGGACGCTTCCGCCCGTCCTTGTCACGTCCGGGGCTGCGTGACCTAATGGTCGCAGTATCATCCGAGTCCATGTCCATCTTGCAGGTTTGGGTCTTGGTCCCCTTCTTCTCACTGCCCGCCACGCGAGCCGTCTTTTCCGTATCAAAAAGCAATCTCATTTTTAGTCCGGTTTTCGTGCCTTGGTCGTCGGGAGCACTTGCGTGCGAGGTATTGGTTGCCCCCCCCGTATACGTGGGGCGATCAGAACCCGAGGGCTCCGTAAGGGCTTTTTGTCCAGCCGCTTTCGCGACTGGTACCCTCCCGGGGAGTTTTTTAGCCTTTACCTTGTTCTCCATTTTCGTTTGCCTTGTTTTTTATACTGGTCAAGGCACCCAGTTTCCCCTCCCCCCCAGCGCTAGTGACGGAGTTTGGCCCCCCCGCCTTTCAGCCTATCGGCACGCTAGACCTTCAGCATTGGGCATATATACATATATATAATAAAAACCCCCCCTGCGTCGCTAATGCTACTCCCACTCCTCTCCGAAAGCCGGAGAGTAGCAGAAGCAGCCCTCGCAACGCCCCCATGCCAGACTATTCGCCATCGCAGACAATACACCTAGGTGACCTAGGAGATTATCATGCGATGCCCAGGGTGCACCGGCCCCTCCCATTGCCGTTCCTCTGGACGTATCCTCGGGACTGACAATGGGGGAGGCACACGAGGAGGTTGTCTGACCTAGCACCCCAACCTAACCTAACCTAACCTAACCTAACCTAACCTAACCTAACCTAACCTAACCTAACCTAACCTAACCTAACCTAACCTAACCTAACCTAACCTAACCTAACCTAACCTAACCTAACCTAACCTAACCTAACCTAACCTAACCTAACCTTTTTTTTTTTTTTTTTTTTTTTTTTACAAGGGGAAATGCAATTACGCATCCCCTCTCGCCCGGGGGGACGAGAGGGGTATGTGGGACTCCCCGGCAGAGCGCCGGTATACCCACTAAAACCCCTTGGTCCGCCGTCACCGCCTTTGAGCGGGGCGCCACAGGATCGCACTTGGCATACTACTGTGGCGCCCCGGCGGCCGGCCCGGTTAGTCCCGGGCCGCAGACATCAGGAGGGGTGCCTATTTGGCACCCTCCGTCGGGGGGACTTTGTGTGGGCAGGTGGTCCCCCGACCCCCTGCCCTAGTCCCCTTCGACGTCCTCCTCTTACGGCGGGGGAAGAAGATGCGCATAGCGCCTTCTCCGTCTCCCCCGCCGTGCTCTTCGGAGCGGGTCGGCTTGGGCGTCTCCCTCCCTGACCCGCTCCGCGGCCTCCTTTTGCGCCATGACGGATTCGCAAAAGGAGGCCATTGCCCTCCAGCACCTCTCGCTGCTGAGCGTGGCTGCTACTACGCTCTGCAGCGAGAGGTCCCTCCCCACGACGCTCACCAGGTCGTGTCGCCTCGGCCCCCAGGCCACGCACTCCTCCAGCGTGTGACGCGCCGTATCCACCGGTGCGTCACACGCGTGGCAGATGGGGGTCGGCTCCCGCCCCGCGATCTGGTGCAGGTACTTACCGAAGCACCCATGCCCGGTAAGCACCTGCGTCAGCCTGTAGGAGAGGGCGCCGTGCCCCCTCTTTAGCCAACCAACCAAGTGGGGGCGGATCGCCTCCACCGTCTCACGGCCATAGGCAGGGGACGCCAATTGCTCCCCCCACCTCGTCACCACCTCCTCTTGGCACCGCTTCCTTATGCGCCGCACCATATCCCAATCAGGTGCGGCGCCTGCCGCCCGTTCTCCGGCTCGGAAGCGGTATACCGTCTCCAGGACTTCCGCCTGTAACTCCCAGGGCGGGTCCCCCGCCAAGAGAGTGGCCGCCGCCCATGAGACCGTCCTATAGCCCCTGATAGCTCTCACCGCTATGATCCTCTGCGGCCTCCGCAAGAGGATCTTGTTGTCAGCGGTGAGAGCGTCCGCCCAGATGGGGGCCCCGTACAGAGCCATGCTCCGGATTATTCCGGAGTAGAGGCGTCTGCACGTGGACTTGGGCCCCCCCACGTTGGGCAACAGTCTCCCTAGGGCGGCGGCCGCCGAGACGAGTTTCGGGGCGAGCTGGGCGAAGTGAGCCCGGAACCCCCACCGTCCATCCAACACTAGGCCCAGATATCGCATCTGGGCCTTCACTTTGATGACCTCCCCTCGCACTACAATCTGTGCGCCCCGGGGAGGTCCCCTGCGCGGGCCGTGAAAGAGGAGGGCCTCCGTCTTGCCCAGAGCAACCTCCAGGCCAAGTTGGTGGACCCGCTCCACCACGAGCGAGGTCCCTACGGTGGCTCTCCGCGCCACCTCCTCCCAACTTTTGCCCCGCACCGTGACGAGGGTGTCATCCGCATAGCAGAGCACCCTCATCCCGGGCAGGAGCGGCGCCCGAAGGAGCCAATCGAAGCCCACGTTCCACAGGGTGGGCCCCAGCACCGAACCCTGTGGAACCCCGCGCTCCACTCGACGCCGACCCAGGCCTCCGGCCCTCCCCTCCCACACTACCTGGCGGTCCCGCAGATACGCCATCAACAGCCTCCTAAGATAGGGGGGCACTCCGTGATATCGGAGTGCCTCACCCAGGGTCTCAAACGGAAGGCTGTTGAAGGCGTTCCGTATGTCGAGTGAGACCGCCAGAAGAATTTCCCCCCCCTCCACCGCCTCCCTGGAGAGGCCCTTCAACTGATTCAGGGCGTCGATCGTTGAACGACCCGCCCTGAATCCCCACTGGGCCCCCGAGAGGTTAGGCCCTGGACCCTCAAGATGCTGGACGAGACGGGAAACGAGAATTCTCTCGAGGAGTTTCCCCACCTCGTCCAGCAGGACTATGGGCCTGTAGGCCGACGGCTGCCCGGGAGGGCGTCCTTCCTTTGGGAGGAGGCAAACCCTTCCCTCCTTCCACAGCTCCGGGAACTGTCCAGTCCGCAGGCATTCGTTGAACAGTTCCCGGAGCCTATCTTCCAGGGATTTGGCCGCCAGGAAGACCACCACTCCCGGAACCCCGTCCGGACCCGGTGCCTTCCTCCTCTTTCGGAGACGGTGAAGGGCCCCATCCAACTCCTCCTCCAATATGGGAGGGGGGGCCTCCAGGCCGTCCGCCCCTATTCCCGGCGGGGCCATCCAAGGGGGGGCGAAATTCGGAGGAGCATCCGGGAACAACTCCTCCATAATCCCCCCAAGAAGGTCCGGCGGTAGGGTCTCCGTTGGGGGCGCACCCCGACCCCCGAGCTTCTTCCTGGCCGCCCTATATGGACGCCCCCAGGGGTCCCGGTCGAGCTCCGCCAGAACCTCACCGTCCGCCCGCTCCTTAGCCCGGCAGATGGCCATCTGGAGCGCCTCTCTGGCCAGGTTGAGGGCGTCCTTGAGACGAGCCTCCAGTGCCGGGTCACGTCCGTTATGCCTGCGGCACCGCACGTACTCCCTACGCGCGGCACCGCAAGCCCTCCTGAGGTCCCCGATCTCGGCGGACCACCAGTACACCCTGCGATAACCAGGCCGTCGCCGGGCCCTCGGCATGGCCGCATCGCAGACCTGCTGCAAGGCGCTGCGCATGCGGCCCGCCAGCTCATCCACGCTGGCACCCTCTACCCTGGAGGAGGCCCACCGCTGAACGATGGCCGCCTCTCCGGCCAGCCCCCTATCCAGCTGGCTCAGGGCCCAACGTGGAAAATGGCTGGGCCCCCTAGGAGGGTCCGCCTGTCCCGAGGGGGCGGAGATTCCAAATCGGATATATAAATGATCCGATAAGGTCTCCACCCCCGATTCTACCCTCCAGTCCGCAATCCTGCGTGCGATTGCGGGGGTGGCAAACGATACGTCCACCACGGACCCCCCCGCATGCCGCACGCAGGTGTGGACGTTCCCCCTGTTCAAGAGGGACAGGCCGCACTGGATCGCCCAAGCGAGGACAGCCCTCCCCCGAGGGTCTGTCACAGGGTTGCCCCAATCCTGCGCCTTCGCATTTAGGTCGCCGAGCACTACTGCGGGCCTCGGCGACCACCTGCAGATCGCATCCCTGACGGAGTCGAGGTACGTTTCGAACTCCGCCAGGCTGCGGTTGGGGGAGAAATACGTACCGACAATTACGTATTCCCCCCATCCTGCCACCACATACCCCGCCCCCCTCTCCAAAGTTGAGAGGGCAACGTCGGAGCCCGCCCTGGTGGTGACCGCCACCACGCCGTCTAAGTCCCCCGCCCAATGCGTGTACGAGGGAACATAGTACGGCTCGCAAGCCACCCCCACATTCACCCCCCACTCCGCCATGGACTGCAAGAACAGGTCTTGAGCCCCGGCGGAGTGGTTCAGGTTCGCCTGAAGGAAACTGGAATGTCGTGATGGATTCATTCCGACATTACAGTTTCCTCCCGCGCCTGCTGGCGTCCGGCCTCTGTGGCGGTCGTGGGCCGTACGGCCGCCCTACCATTCACTTGGGGGGGATTGCAGAGTGTCCCCCCCATATCGTGCCCAGAGGGCCTGCCAGCGTCCGTGCACACCGCACATCGTGGCTTCGCCGAGCAGCTGAACGCCCTGTGGCCCTCCCCTCCGCAGCGGAAGCATAGGGCGCTTCGGTCCACCTTCGATGGGCACCTGGCTTTGGCATGCCCAAGTCCCATGCACCTATAGCAGCGCATGGGACGCTGCTGGAGTGCCTCGACCCTGGCCTCGCTCCATCCGACCAGAATCCTCCCAGCATCGGCCAGCACCTTGGCAGCCGCCACCGGACACTGAACGACAATAGCGCCCATGCCCCCCGGACCGGTGCGCACTTCCCTAGCCTTGATCTGGCCTTCGGCACAGGCTCCGGCTTTTGCCACGGCGGCAACCACCTTCTCCTTCGTGGCCGAGTCATCCAACCCCGTTATCCTAACCTCAGCGGACTTCGTGGGCCGGACAACATCGGCCATCCCCTCCAGGGCGGTGCGGAGCTTTTCCGCCAGCTGGTCGGCCTTCTCCGGGGTTTGCCCCTTCGGCAACTCCAGCAGACGCGCACCGGTGGCGCCCTGGCGGAACTTGAGTGACTCGATACCCAACTCCCCCAAGTCCACCTTATCCGCCGCGTGAGCCAGAATATGGCTGTACGTAACTCCAGCCGCTGCCGCCTCCTCCCGCACCTTGATCACTACCACCGAGGTCTTGGGAGGGGCAAGCTTCGGTTTTGCCGGAGCCTTCGCCACCGGAGCCTTCGCCACCGTCGGGGCGGAAGAGGCACTCTGCGATGTTGCAGGAGCACTCTTCTTTCCCTTCCCCTTTCCCTTCTTGGACCTGGTCACCAGCGTGAACTCGCCCTCAGGGTCCACCGTGGCAGAACCCTTGGAGGCTGCCACTACCTGTTGCTCGCGGGCCGGCTGGACAGGAGTTACGTGGCCCGTCGCCTTGGCAGCTGCCGATTTGGTGACCGGCTTCTTGCGGACCCCTGACGGTCCTGGTCGGGCCCTGACTGGTCCCTCAACCTCAGATACAGGGGCAGTTTCCTGCCGCCTCTTGTCAGCAGCCAATGGTGGGCGGTGCACCACCGCGGGCAGCAAGCGCTCCTCAATGCCCGCGAAGCGAGCGCTCATCATCTCGCCAACCGACATTACAATGGAGCGCTTCAGCTCCTCCACCACATCCCCGTCCAGCCCTTGCGGGACGGAGGGCACCGGCGATTTGGCAGCCGCCATCGCCTTCCTCATCTCTTCGAACTCGCGACGATGAGCCACGAGTTCGGCCTTCAATGCATCTATCTCCTTGCGGAGCATGCCATTATCTCTTCGGAGGCGGCGCGTTTCATCCGCCTCCGGCCTCGCCACCAGCACTTCGACAATCTCCTGGAGATTCGAAGCCGCGCCCTTCAGTCGTTTGATCATGGGCCCCTGGAGGTGCCCCGACTTTTTCACCACCTCCAAGATGGAGGCCACGCTGTGACCAGCCAACGCTCGAAGCTCCTCCGACGACTGTGTCTCGGCACCCGGATTATCCGAGGCTACACCCTCCGTCGGATCCAGCACCGGCGAGGTTGTCCCCTTACGAAACGCCCTCGCCCTCAACGCCTTGTCCAGCGCCTCCTCCTTGGCCTCGTCCTCAAGCGCTCTAAGCTCCGCCCTAGCTCGCGTGAGTCCGGAACCACGTGCAGCCCCCGCAGGCTTTCCGCGGCGCGCCGTCGGCACCTTTGCCGCCACCACCTCAGTTTCCGAGTCGGAATCAGAGATCCCCGACTCGAAAACCCCCCACGTTCTTTTACCCCCCCCCCTGACCATGCTTGAATCGGAGTCCATCGCTGGACACCGATTCAAACACTCACACAAACAACACACCAATAACACGCAAACAACACAGCAAACACTCAACAGAAAACTGGGACAAATATCCCCAGCCGCACCGACTTTTGGGGCCCTAAGAAGGGCCTTTCCACCACACACGAGGTGTGGACGAACTTCCAAAAGCGATACGACAAACCCTCAAACGAAACTCAAAAGACCATCAAAACAAAAGACCTTCAAAAATGGGGTTTTGTCACGAGTTGGGGTGCCGCATCCAGGCCGAGGCCCGGTCGCAGCCCCCCTCCACGTCAATGTTAGGGCAGGTCCTCCGCATCCGAGCCGAAGCCCGGACGCAGGCTCCCTCCCTTCCTCACGCCCCTTGCGGGGCTGCCCGAGTGGTGGGTCCGCCGCAGCCGGGCCCTCTGCCCAGCCGCAGCCTCCCTCCTCTCAGGCATCCGTACGAGGGGTGGGCCCGCCGCTACTCACGCAGCCTCCCTCCCCTCCACGAGGTGGGTCCGCAGCGTCCAGGCCGAAGCCCGGTCGCGCTCCCCCTCCCCATATGTCCCCATAAGGGTGGGTCGCCGCGTCCAGGCCGAGGCCCGGTCGCAGCCCCCCTCCCTTCCCCACGCCCGGCTATTCGCCATCGCCGACAATACATCTAGGTGACCTAGAAGATTATCCTGCGATGTTCAGAATGCACCGGCCCCTCCCATTGCCGTTCCTCTGGACGTATCCTCGGGACTGACAATGGGCTTCGAGGGGTGGGCCCGCCGCTACTCACGCAGCCTCCCTCCCCTCCACGAGGTGGGTCCGCAGCGTCCAGGCCGAAGCCCGGTCGCGCTCCCCCTCCTCCTACGTCCCCATAAAACCTAACCTAACCTAACCTAACCTAACCTAACCTAACCTAACCTAACCTAACCTTTTTTTTTTTTTTTTTTTTTTTTTTTTACATGTGGAAATGCGTTACGCATCCCCTCATGCCCCGGGGGGGACGAGAGGGGTATGTGGGACTCCCCGGCGGCGGCCGGTATACCCACTAAAACCACATGGTGAAATCCTCACGGTCGCTTGTGCCGGGGACACGGGAACGCTTGCGCATACTTCCGCGAACCCCGACGCGACTGCGGCCTTTCGGCCTCGTCCAGGCCTTGCGGCCAGGCGCTGTGTCGGACCACCAAACACAGCGCCGATCCTCACGAGCCCGGAGTGGTACGGCGAACTCCCCCGAGTCCGCCGCCCGGGGCTCAGCGCCGACCGCCTGCCACACCAGCTGGCGGTCAGCAGTCCTCCCGGGTGACAGCAAGCTGCCCCCCGGTCGGCCTCTTCACCCGAAAGGGTGGAAGGTGGGTCCGCCGCGTCCAAGCACAAGGCCCGGTCGCGGCCCCCCTCCCTTTCCTCACGCCCCTTGCGGGGCCGAGGGGTGGGCCCGCCGCTACTCACGCAGCCTCCCTCCCCTCCACGGGGTGGGTCCGCAGCGTCCAGGCCGAAGCCCGGTCGCGCTCCCCCTCCCCATATGTCCCCATAAGGGTGGGTCCGCCGCGTCCAGGCCGAGGCCCGGTCGCAGCCCCCCTCCCTTCCGCTACCCCTTGCGGGGCTGCCCGAGTGGTGGGTCCGCCGCGTCCAAGCACGAGACCCAGAACCACGGCCTCCCTCCTCCCGGGCGTCCTCCACGCGGTGGGTCCGCCGCGTCCAGGCCGAGGCCCGGTCGCAGCCCCCCTCCTCGTCCCCAACAGGGCAGGTCCGCCGCGTCCGAGCCGAGGCCCGGTCGCAGACTCCCTCCCTTCCACACGCCAGGCATTCGCCATCGCCGACAATACATCTAGGTGACCTAGAAGATTATCCTGCGATGTTCAGAATGCACCGGCCCCTGCCATTGCCGTTCCTCTGGACGTATCCTCGGGACTGACAATGGGCTTCGAGGGGTGGGCCCGCCGCTACTCACGCAGCCTCCCTCCCCTCCACGAGGTGGGTCCGCAGCGTCCAGGCCGAAGCCCGGTCGCGCTCCCCCTCCCCATATGTCCCCATGCCAGACTATTAGCCATCGCCGACAATAACCCAGGACAACCTGGAAAATTATCGACGATACCCAGGGTGCACCGGCCCCTCCCATTGTCGTTCCCACAGGCGAACCCGATGGGACTGGCAATGGGAGCAGGCACACGAGGAGGTTGTCTGACCGCGCCACCCCAACCTAACCTAACCTAACCTAACCTAACCTAACCTAACCTAACCTAACCTAACCTAACCTAACCTAACCTAACCTAACCTAACCTAACCTAACCTTTTTTTTTTTTTTTTTTACATGTGGAAATGCGTTACGCATCCCCTCATGCCCCGGGGGGGACGAGAGGGGTATGTGGGACTCCCCGGCGGCGGCCGGTATACCCACTAAAACCACATGGTGAAATCCTCACGGTCGCTTGTGCCGGGGACACGGGAACGCTTGCGCATACTTCCGCGAACCCCGACGCGACTGCGGCCTTTCGGCCTCGTCCAGGCCTTGCGGCCAGGCGCTGTGTCGGACCACCAAACACAGCGCCGATCCTCACGAGCCCGGAGTGGTACGGCGAACTCCCCCGAGTCCGCCGCCCGGGGCTCAGCGCCGACCGCCTGCCACACCAGCTGGCGGTCAGCAGTCCTCCCGGGTGACAGCAAGCTGCCCCCCGGTCGGCCTCTTCACCCGAAAGGGTGGAAGGTGGGTCCGCCGCGTCCAAGCACAAGGCCCGGTCGCGGCCCCCCTCCCTTTCCTCACGCCCCTTGCGGGGCCGAGGGGTGGGCCCGCCGCTACTCACGCAGCCTCCCTCCCCTCCACGAGGTGGGTCCGCAACGTCCAGGCCGAAGCCCGGTCGCGCTCCCCCTCCCCATATGTCCCCATAAGGGTGGGTCCGCCGCGTCCAGGCCGAGGCCCGGTCGCAGCCCCCCTCCCTTCCGCTACCCCTTGCGGGGCTGCCCGAGTGGTGGGTCCGCCGCGTCCAAGCACGAGACCCAGAACCACGGCCTCCCTCCTCCCGGGCGTCCTCCACGCGGTGGGTCCGCCGCGTCCAGGCCGAGGCCCGGTCGCAGCCCCCCTCCTCGTCCCCATCAGGGCAGGTCCGCCGCGTCCGAGCCGAGGCCCGGTCGCAGACTCCCTCCCTTCCACACGCCAGGCATTCGCCATCGCCGACAATACATCTAGGTGACCTAGAAGATTATCCTGCGATGTTCAGAATGCACCGGCCCCTGCCATTGCCGTTCCTCTGGACGTATCCTCGGGACTGACAATGGGCTTCAAGGGGTGGGCCCGCCGCTACTCACGCAGCCTCCCTCCCCTCCACGAGGTGGGTCCGCAGCGTCCAGGCCGAAGCCCGGTCGCGCTCCCCCTCCCCATATGTCCCCATGCCAGACTATTAGCCATCGCCGACAATAACCCAGGACAACCTGGAAAATTATCGACGATACCCAGGGTGCACCGGCCCCTCCCATTGTCGTTCCCACAGGCGAACCCGATGGGACTGGCAATGGGAGCAGGCACACGAGGAGGTTGTCTGACCGCGCCACCCCAAAATGGGGTTTTGTCACTAGTTGGGGTGCCGCATCCAGGCCGAGGCCCGGTCGCAGCCCCCCTCCACATCAGTGTTAGGGCAGGTCGGCCGCAGCCGGGCCGTCTGCCCAGCCGCAGCCTCCCTCCCTTCCTCACGCCCCTTGCGGGGCTGCCCGAGTGGTGGGTCCGCCGCAGCCGGGCCGTCTGCCCAGCCGCAGCCTCCCTCCTCTCAGGCATCCGTACGAGGGGTGGGCCCGCCGCTACTCACGCAGCCTCCCTCCCCTCCACGAGGTGGGTCCGCAGCGTCCAGGCCGAAGCCCGGTCGCGCTCCCCTCCTCGTCCCCAACAGGGCAGGTCCGCCGCGTCCGAGCCGAGGCCCGGTCGCAGACTCCCTCCCTTCCTCACGCCAGGCATTCGCCATCGCCGACAATACATCTAGGTGACCTAGAAGATTATCCTGCGATGTTCAGAATGCACCGGCCCCTCCCATTGCCGTTCCTCTGGACGTATCCTCGGGACTGACAATGGGCTTCGAGGGGTGGGCCCGCCGCTACTCACGCAGCCTCCCTCCCCTCCACGAGGTGGGTCCGCAGCGTCCAGGCCGAAGCCCGGTCGCGCTCCCCCACCTCCTACGTCCCCATAAGGGTGGGTCCGCCGCGTCCAGGCCAAGGCCCGGTCGCAGCCCCCCTCCCTTCCCCACGCCAGACTATTCGCCATCGCCGACAATACACCTAGGTGACCTAGGAGATTATCCTGCGATGCCCAGGGTGCACCGGCCCCTCCCATTGCCGTTCCTCTGGACGTATCCTCGGGACCGACAATGGGATGAGCACACGAGGAGGTTGTCTGACATCAGCACCCCAAAATGGGGTTTTGTCACTAGTTGGGGTGCCGCATCCAGGCCGAGGCCCGGTCGCAGCCCCCCTCCACATCAGTGTTAGGGCAGGTCGTCCGCATCCGAGCCGAGGCCCGGTCGCAGACTCCCTCCCTTCCTCACGCCCCTTGCGGGGCTGCCCGAGTGGTGGGTCCGCCGCAGCCGGGCCCTCTGCCCAGCCGCAGCCTCCCTCCTCTCAGGCATCCATACGAGGGGTGGGCCCGCCGCTACTCACGCAGCCTCCCTCCCCTCCACGAGGTGGGTCCGCCGCGTCCAGGCCGAGGCCCGGTCGCAGCCCCCCTCCTCGTCCCCAACAGGGCAGGTCCGCCGCGTCCGAGCCGAGGCCCGGTCGCAGACTCCCTCCCTTCCTCACGCCAGGCATTCGCCATCGCCGACAATACATCTAGGTGACCTAGAAGATTATCCTGCGATGTTCAGAATGCACCGGCTCCTCCCATTGCCGTTCCTCTGGACGTATCCTCGGGACTGACAATGGGCTTCGAGGGGTGGGCCCGCCGCTACTCACGCAGCCTCCCTCCCCTCCACGAGGTGGGTCCGCAGCGTCCAGGCCGAAGCCCGGTCGCGCTCCCCCTCCTCCTACGTCCCCATAAGGGTGGGTCCGCCGCGTCCAGGCCAAGGCCCGGTCGCAGCCCCCCTCCCTTCCCCACGCCAGACTATTCGCCATCGCCGACAATACACCTAGGTGACCTAGGAGATTATCCTGCGATGCCCAGGGTGCACCGGCCCCTCCCATTGCCGTTCCTCTGGACGTATCCTCGGGACCGACAATGGGATGAGCACACGGGGAGGTTGTCTGACATCAGCACCCCAAATGGGGTTTTGTCACTAGTTGGGGTGCCGCATCCAGGCCGAGGCCCGGTCGCAGCCCCCCTCCACGCCAGTGTTAGGGCAGGTCAGCCGCAGCCGGGCCGTCTGCCCAGCCGCAGCCTCCCTCCCTTCCTCACGCCCCTTGCGGGGCTGCCCGAGTGGTGGGTCCGCCGCAGCCGGGCCGTCTGCCCAGCCGCAGCCTCCCTCCTCTCAGGCATCCGTACGAGGGGTGGGCCCGCCGCTACTCACGCAGCCTCCCTCCCCTCCACGAGGTGGGTCCGCCGCGTCCAGGCCGAGGCCCGGTCGCAGCCCCCCTCCTCGTCCCCAACAGGGCAGGTCCGCCGCGTCCGAGCCGAGGCCCGGTCGCAGACTCCCTCCCTTCCTCACGCCAGGCATTCGCCATCGCCGACAATACATCTAGGTGACCTAGAAGATTATCCTGCGATGTTCAGAATGCACCGGCCCCTCCCATTGCCGTTCCTCTGGACGTATCCTCGGGACTGACAATGGGCTCCGAGGGGTGGGCCCGCCGCTACTCACGCAGCCTCCCTCCCCTCCACGAGGTGGGTCCGCAGCGTCCAGGCCGAAGCCCGGTCGCGCTCCCCCTCCTCCTACGTCCCCATAAGGGTGGGTCCGCCGCGTCCAGGCCGAGGCCCGGTCGCAGCCCCCCTCCCTTCCCCACGCCAGACTATTCGCCATCGCCGACAATACACCTAGGTGACCTAGGAGATTATCCTGCGATGCCCAGGGTGCACCGGCCCCTCCCATTGCCGTTCCTCTGGACGTATCCTCGGGACCGACAATGGGATGAGCACACGAGGAGGTTGTCTGACATCAGCACCCCAAATGGGGTTTTGTCACTAGTTGGGGTGCCGCATCCGGGCCGAGGCCCGGTCGCAGCCCCCCTCCACATCAGTGTTAGGGCAGGTCCTCCGCATCCGAGCCGAGGCCCGGTCGCAGATTCCCTCCCTTCCTCACGCCCCTTGCGGGGCTGCCCGAGTGGTGGGTCCGCCGCAGCCGGGCCCTCTGCCCAGCCGCAGCCTCCCTCCTCTCAGGCATCCGTACGAGGGGTGGGCCCGCCGCTACTCACGCAGCCTCCCTCCCCTCCACGAGGTGGGTCCGCAGCGTCCAGGCCGAAGCCCGGTCGCGCTCCCCCTCCCCATATGTCCCCATAAGGGTGGGTCGCCGCGTCCAGGCCGAGGCCCGGTCGCAGCCCCCCTCCCTTCCCCACGCCCGGCTATTCGCCATCGCCGACAATACATCTAGGTGACCTAGAAGATTATCCTGCGATGTTCAGAATGCACCGGCCCCTCCCATTGCCGTTCCTCTGGACGTATCCTCGGGACTGACAATGGGCTTCGAGGGGTGGGCCCGCCGCTACTCACGCAGCCTCCCTCCCCTCCACGAGGTGGGTCCGCAGCGTCCAGGCCGAAGCCCGGTCGCGCTCCCCCTCCTCCTACGTCCCCATAAGGGTGGGTCCGCCGCGTCCAGGCCGAGGCCCGGTCGCAGCCCCCCTCCCTTCCCCACGCCAGACTACCCGCCATCGCCGACAATACACCTAGGTGACCTAGGAGATTATCCTGCGATGCGCAGGGTGTACCGGCCCATTGTCGTTCCTCTGGACGTATCCTCGGGACTGACCCCCCCCTTCACCCCCACCCCCACCCCACCCTCACCCTCACCCCCACCCCCACCTTCACCCTCACCTCCACCCCCACCCCCACCCCCACCCCCACCTTCACCTTCACCTTCACCTTCACCTTCACCTTCACCTTCACCTTCACCTCCACCCCCACCCCCCACCCCCACCCTCACCTTCACCTTCACCTTCACCTTCACCTTCACCATCACCCCCACCCCCACCTTCACCTTCACCTTCACCTTCCCTTCACCTTCCCTTCACCTTCCCTTCACCTTCCCCTTCACCTTCACCTTCCCTTCACCTTCCCTTCACCTTCCCTTCACCTTCCCCTTCACCTTCACCATCACCTTCCCCTTCACCTTCACCTTCACCTTCCCTTCACCTTCCCTTCACCTTCCCTTCACCTTCCCCTTCACCTTCCCTTCACCTTCCCTTCACCTTCCCCTTCACCTTCCCTTCACCTTCCCTTCACCTTCCCTTCACCTTCCCCTTCACCTTCACCTTCACCTTCCCTTCACCTTCCCTTCACCTTCCCTTCACCTTCCCCTTCACCTTCACCTTCACCTTCACCATCACCTTCCCCTTCACCTTCACCTTCACCTTCCCTTCACCTTCCCTTCACCTTCCCTTCACCTTCCCCTTCACCTTCCCTTCACCTTCCCTTCACCTTCACCTTCACCTCCACCTTCACCTTCACCTTCACCATCACCCCCACCCCCACCTTCACCTTCACCTTCACCTTCACCTTCCCTTCACCTTCCCTTCACCTTCCCTTCACCTTCCCTTCACCTTCCCTTCACCTTCCCTTCACCTTCCCTTCACCTTCCCTTCACCTTCCCCTTCACCTTCACCTTCACCTTCACCTTCACCATCACCCCCACCCCCACCTTCACCTTCACCTTCACCTTCACCTTCCCTTCACCTTCCCTTCACCTTCCCTTCACCTTCCCCTTCACCTTCACCTTCACCTTCACCATCACCTTCCCCTTCACCATCACCTTCCCCTTCCCCTTCACCTTCACCTTCCCTTCACCTTCCCTTCACCTTCACCATCACCTTCCCCTTCACCTTCCCTTCACCTTCCCTTCACCTTCCCCTTCACCTTCCCTTCACCTTCCCTTCACCTTCCCCTTCACCTTCCCTTCACCTTCCCCTTCACCTTCACCTTCACCTTCACCATCACCTTCCCCTTCACCTTCCCTTCACCTTCCCTTCACCTTCCCTTCACCTTCACCTTCACCTTCACCCTCACCTTCACCTTCACCCCCACCTTCACCTTCACCTTCACCCCCACCTTCACCCCCACCCCCACCCCCACCCTCACCTTCACCTTCACCTTCACCTTCACCTTCACCATCACCCCCACCCCCACCTTCACCTTCACCTTCCCTTCACCTTCCCTTCACCTTCCCTTCACCTTCCCCTTCACCTTCACCTTCACCTTCACCATCACCTTCCCCTTCACCTTCACCTTCACCTTCACCTTCACCTTCACCTTCACCTCCACCTCCACCCCCACCCCCACCCTCACCTTCACCTTCACCTTCACCTTCACCTTCACCTTCACCATCACCCCCACCCCCACCTTCACCTTCACCTTCACCTTCACCTTCCCTTCACCTTCCCTTCACCTTCCCCTTCACTTTCACCTTCACCTTCACCATCACCTTCCCCTTCACCTTCACCTTCACCTTCCCTTCACCTTCCCTTCACCTTCACCATCACCTTCCCCTTCACCTTCACCTTCACCTTCCCTTCACCTTCCCTTCACCTTCCCTTCACC
Organism: Pheosia gnoma; assembly: GCA_905404115.1. NCBI lineage: Eukaryota > Metazoa > Arthropoda > Insecta > Lepidoptera > Notodontidae > Pheosia > Pheosia gnoma. The sequence goes on along the minus strand of FR989919.1, from coordinate 6,552,371 downwards.
TTCCCCTTCACCTTCCCTTCACCTTCCCTTCACCTTCCCCTTCACCTTCCCTTCACCTTCCCTTCACCTTCACCTTCACCCCCACCTTCACCCCCACCCCCACCCCCACCCTCACCTTCACCTTCACCTTCAGCTTCACCTTCACCTTCACCATCACCCCCACCCCCACCTTCACCTTCACCTTCACCTTCACCTTCCCTTCACCTTCCCTTCACCTTCCCTTCACCTTCCCCTTCACCTTCACCATCACCTTCCCCTTCACCTTCCCTTCACCTTCCCTTCACCTTCCCTTCACCTTCCCTTCACCTTCCCTTCACCTTCCCTTCACCTTCACCTTCCCTTCACCTTCCCTTCACCTTCCCTTCACCTTCCCCTTCACCTTCCCTTCACCTTCCCTTCACCTTCCCTTCACCTTCACCTTCCCCTTCACCTTCACCCCCACCTTCACCTTCACCTCCACCCCCACCCTCACCTTCACCTTCACCTTCACCTTCACCTCCACCCCCACCCCCACCCTCACCTTCCCCTTCACCTTCACCTTCACCTTCACCTTCACCTTCACCTTCACCTTCACCTTCCCCATCACCCCCACCCCCACCTTCACCTTCACCTTCACCTTCACCTTCCCTTCGCCTTCCCTTCACCTTCCCTTCACCTTCCCCTTCACCTTCACCTTCACCTTCACCATCACCTTCCCCTTCACCTTCACCTTCACCTACCCTTCACCTTCCCTTCACCTTCACCATCACCTTCCCCTTCACCTACACCTTCACCTTCCCTTCACCTTCCCTTCCCTTCACCTTCCCCTTCACCTTCACCTTCACCTTCACCATCACCCCCACCCCCACCTTCACCTTCACCTTCACCTTCACCTCCACCCCCACCCCCACCCTCACCCTCACCTTCACCTTCACCTTCACCATCACCTTCACCTTCACCTTCCCTTCACCTTCCCTTCACCTTCCCTTCACCTTCCCCTTCACCTTCACCTTCACCTTCACCATCACCCCCACCCCCACCTTCACCTTCACCTTCACCTTCACCTTCACCTCCACCCCCACCCCCACCCCCACCCTCACCCTCACCTTCACCTTCACCTTCACCATCACCTTCACCTTCACCTTCCCTTCACCTTCCCTTCACCTTCCCTCCACCTTCCCCCTCACCTTCACCTTCACCTTCACCATCACCTTCCCCTTCACCTTCCCTTCACCTTCCCTTCACCTTCCCTCCACCTTCCCCCTCACCTTCACCTTCACCTTCACCATCACCTTCCCCTTCACCTTCACCTTCACCCATCTACACACCTTTATAACCGCCAGCCTATAAATACATATATATAAGATACCCCCCCTGCGTCGCTAAGGTTACTCCCACCACTCTCCGAAAGCCGGAGAGAAGCAGGAGCAACCCTCGCAACGCCCCCGTGCCAGACTATTTGCCATCTAGGTTGCAAAATGTAAAAAGAGTGTATATAGTAATGTAAAGATGTAAAGAAGAGAGAGATATAATGTAAATTGTAAAAAGTAAAAGTAAATTTAAACAGTCACACAAACATACAAGTGGCGACACCTGTGTCAAATGGTGGAACTTAATTGTTCCTACAAGTAGCGACACCTGTGTCAAATTGGTGGAACTTTATCGTTCCTACTGGTGGCAACACCTGTGTCAAAATGGTGGAACTTAATTGTTCCTACAAGTAGCGACACCTGTGTCAAATTGGTGGAACTTTATCGTTCCTACTGGTGGCAACACCTGTGTCAAAAAGGTGGAACTTAATTGTTCCTACAAGTAGCGACACCTGTGTCAAATTGGTGGAACTTTATCGTTCCTACTGGTGGCGAAACCTGTGTCAAAATGGTGGAACTTAATTGTTCCTACAAGTAGCGACACCTGTGTCAAATTGGTGGAACTTTATCTTCCTACAAGTGGCTACACTCGTGTCGGCCGACGGACTTTTTTGCCCGTACTAGCGGCGCCTCCCGTGTCTGATAGTTCAACTACAGACCGTAAGATGGCGTCGCGAAGTGGGCGCGGCTTAAGGCCGGCCAGTGCTGCCCTGTCTCGGGTGGCGAGGAGCTAAACTATTTTATTCTAGGACGTACGTTTTATTTTTCAGGTGTTCCCGAACCAGAGGGAGCGAAGCGGAGGGCCAGATGATGGGTAAGTATATGGTAGGTATTTGTTACTTTGCTCTCCACTAACACTACTCTCTGTTTCAGGTTCAGCAGCTTGGGGTCGTCGGTCAACACAGGTGAGTCCCGGTAGGTCAAATTACTCAAAGTACAGAGGGAATTCCCCTATTCTGTTTTATTATTACTTGGATGCACTCAAAGGAGTACTCTCCGAGTTATTTTAGGTACTCAATACCTTTGTCACAATAAGGTACGAGTAAAATATCGCGAGATATAATCAGTGTGTCTTGTCAGTTGGCTCAAATTTGGCCAACAACACGTAGCGCCGCCCGTGTCGGATAGCGAAACTGTATATGGTCAAGACAGCGTCCGGAAGTGGGCGTAACGTGGGCGTGGCTACGGATACCACTAGTGCTGCCCCCTTGTGTCGGGTGACACAAACCTTCGGTACCGGCCGAGGTATAGGTCTTCCCGGGATAGTAATCCGGGGTTGAACGCTGTCTTAGCCCAATCCACTGTGTTGTCCGCGGCGCTATGTCCCTGTTCCCGGTAGTCGCCGACCTCTGAGCGACCCGAGGCTTGTAATTGGTGTGATTATTGATTTACTTATTGGTTCAGCTACTTGCCGCTAGGGGCAATAGGTCAAGCTCGGGTCGGTCAGTGGGCGGGGCCCGGAAATGCCAGGACAGCGTCAAAGTTCTAGAAGGTTCTATGGGTTTTTCCCCATCCGACCCTAGATGGCGCGACGGGTATGATGATGTGTTTCGGGTTTGGAGTCCCGTATCTCCTAAACCCGTCGGAATTCTCCCGGTCTCTCACCGCGGGGAATCGTTTTGGGGAGTCCTCCTCCGACTCAACCCAAAAGATCCGCGCACAATGTCGAAACAAAAAAGTAGCTTTTCAACTTACGTAATTATTTTCAGAACTTAGATTGTCAATAGAATTTAAACTGCTGGACAGATTTGTCCAAGATTTTCAAATTGTGTAGTGCCTGAGGGGCCCCGTCCAAAAACAATCCGTATATGCTGCTTATCAGTCCAAATCTTGAAACATAAATGTTTGAAACTTTCACTGATTTTACAGGTTTCAAAACTCAAATATCTTAAAAACCACTTATCTCAGTCCAGTCTTCAGAGTGCCTCCGGGGCTCTAGTGATGTCCCGCAGCTGGCTGGACAGCTGGTTGGTGCCGGGCTGCCAAAATGGGAGTTTTTGGCCACGCCCAAAATTGTTGTTGTGGCTGTTTTCTCGGCTGCTGATGGTCGCAGGAATTCCAACTTAGCCTTGGAAGTTGGGGGCGCCGAAGGCGCTCCTGATGGCACTTTAATATATTGGGGTTGCCGGTTTAGTTTAGGCGGCGTAAGCACTTTTATGGTGAAACTTAGGAAAAATTTTGTTATTTTTGTTGTCACTCTCACTACACTTGTTTCGGGCTGAAAGTTTTCACACTCCCGGGTGCGCTGGTTCACTGCGCAACTTTTGATGTATCGTTCGTCACAATGCGATTTGAAAAACCTTTTATTTAGATTTAACGAACGTTACACTTGATAAATTTTCGCGGAGCGGTATTTCGTAGCTCGAGACGCGTGCTTTCGGGTCAGCGGGCCGGGCGCAACTCCTAAATGGGGTTTTGTCACGAGTTGGGGTGCCGCATCCAGGCCGAGGCCCGGTCGCAGCCCCCCTCCACGTCAATGTTAGGGCAGGTCAGCCGCAGCCGGGCCGTCTGCCCAGCCACAGCCTCCCTCCCTTCCTCACGCCCCTTGCGGGGCTGCCCGAGTGGTGGGTCCGCCGCAGCCGGGCCGTCTGCCCAGCCGCAGCCTCCCTCCTCTCAGGCATCCGTACGAGGGGTGGGCCCGCCGCTACTCACGCAGCCTCCCTCCCCTCCACGAGGTGGGTCCGCAGCGTCCAGGCCGAAGCCCGGTCGCGCTCCCCTCCTCGTCCCCAACAGGGCAGGTCCGCCGCGTCCGAGCCGAGGCCCGGTCGCAGACTCCCTCCCTTCCTCACGCCAGGCATTCGCCATCGCCGACAATACATCTAGGTGACCTAGAAGATTATCCTGCGATGTTCAGAATGCACCGGCCCCTCCCATTGCCGTTCCTCTGGACGTATCCTCGGGACTGACAATGGGCTCCGAGGGGTGGGCCCGCCGCTACTCACGCAGCCTCCCTCCCCTCCACGAGGTGGGTCCGCAGCGTCCAGGCCGAAGCCCGGTCGCGCTCCCCCTCCTCCTACGTCCCCATAAGGGTGGGTCCGCCGCGTCCAGGCCGAGGCCCGGTCGCAGCCCCCCTCCCTTCCCCACGCCAGACTATTCGCCATCGCCGACAATACACCTAGGTGACCTAGGAGATTATCCTGCGATGCCCAGGGTGCACCGGCCCTTCCCATTGCCGTTCCTCTGGACGTATCCTCGGGACCGACAATGGGATGAGCACACGAGGAGGTTGTCTGACATCAGCACCCCAAATGGGGTTTTGTCACTAGTTGGGGTGCCGCATCCAGGCCGAGGCCCGGTCGCAGCCCCCCTCCACATCAGTGTTAGGGCAGGTCGTCCGCATCCGAGCCGAGGCCCGGTCGCAGACTCCCTCCCTTCCTCACGCCCCTTGCGGGGCTGCCCGAGTGGTGGATCCGCCGCAGCCGGGCCCTCTGCCCAGCCGCAGCCTCCCTCCTCTCAGGCATCCGTACGAGGGGTGGGCCCGCCGCTACTCACGCAGCCTCCCTCCCCTCCACGAGGTGGGTCCGCAGCGTCCAGGCCGAAGCCCGGTCGCGCTCCCCCTCCCCATATGTCCCCATAAGGGTGGGTCGCCGCGTCCAGGCCGAGGCCCGGTCGCAGCCCCCCTCCCTTCCCCATGCCCGGCTATTCGCCATCGCCGACAATACATCTAGGTGACCTAGAAGATTATCCTGCGATGTTCAGAATGCACCGGCCCCTCCCATTGCCGTTCCTCTGGACGTATCCTCGGGACTGACAATGGGCTTCGAGGGGTGGGCCCGCCGCTACTCACGCAGCCTCCCTCCCCTCCACGAGGTGGGTCCGCAGCGTCCAGGCCGAAGCCCGGTCGCGCTCCCCCTCCTCCTACGTCCCCATAAGGGTGAGTCCGCCGCGTCCAGGCCGAGGCCCGGTCGCAGCCCCCCTCCCTTCCCCACGCCAGACTACCCGCCATCGCCGACAATACACCTAGGTGACCTAGGAGATTATCCTGCGATGCGCAGGGTGTACCGGCCCATTGTCGTTCCTCTGGACGTATCCTCGGGACTGACCCCCCCCTTCACCCCCGCCCCCACCCCACCCTCACCCTCACCCCCACTCCCACCTTCACCCTCACCTCCACCCCCACCCCCACCCCCACCTTCACCTTCACCTTCACCTTCACCTTCACCTTCACCTTCACCATCACCCCCACCCCCACCTTCACCTTCACCTTCACCTTCCCTTCACCTTCCCTTCACCTTCCCTTCACCTTCCCCTTCACCTTCACCTTCACCTTCCCTTCACCTTCCCTTCACCTTCCCCTTCACCTTCACCATCACCTTCCCCTTCACCTTCCCTTCACCTTCCCTTCACCTTCCCTTCACCTTCCCCTTCACCTTCCCTTCACCTTCCCTTCACCTTCCCCTTCACCTTCCCTTCACCTTCCCTTCACCTTCCCCTTCACCTTCACCTTCACCTTCCCTTCACCTTCCCTTCACCTTCCCTTCACCTTCCCCTTCACCTTCACCTTCACCTTCACCATCACCTTCCCCTTCACCTTCACCTTCACCTTCCCTTCACCTTCGCTTCACCTTCCCTTCACCTTCCCCTTCACCTTCCCTTCACCTTCCCTTCACCTTCCCTTCACCTTCCCTTCACCTTCCCCTTCACCTTCCCCTTCACCTTCCCCTTCACCTTCCCTTCACCTTCCCTTCACCTTCCCTTCACCTTCACCTTCACCTTCACCTTCACCCCCACCTTCACCTTCACCTTCACCCCCACCTTCACCCCCACCCCCACCCCCACCTTCCCTTCACCTTCACCTTCACCTTCACCTCCACCCCCACCCCCACCCTCACCTTCACCTTCACCTTCACCTTCACCTTCACCTTCACCTTCACCTTCACCATCACCCCCACCCCCACCTTCACCTTCACCTTCACCTTCACCTTCCCTTCGCCTTCCCTTCACCTTCCCTTCACCTTCCCCTTCACCTTCACCTTCACCTTCACCATCACCTTCCCCTTCACCTTCACCTTCACCTCCCTTCACCTTCCCTTCACCTTCACCATCACCTTCCCCTTCACCTTCACCTTCACCTTCCCTTCACCTTCCCTTCACCTTCCCTTCACCTTCCCCTTCACCTTCCCTTCACCTTCCCTTCACCTTCCCCTTCACCTTCCCTTCACCTTCCCTTCACCTTCCCTTCACCTTCACCTTCACCTTCACCTTCACCATCACCCCCACCCCCACCTTCACCTTCACCTTCACCTTCACCTTCCCTTCACCTTCCCTTCACCTTCCCTTCACCTTCCCCTTCACCTTCACCTTCACCTTCACCATCACCTTCCCCTTCACCTTCACCAAATGGGGTTTTGTCACTAGTTGGGGTGCCGCATCCAGGCCGAGGCCCGGTCGCAGCCCCCCTCCACATCAGTGTTAGGGCAGGTCGTCCGCATCCGAGCCGAGGCCCGGTCGCAGACTCCCTCCCTTCCTCACGCCCCTTGCGGGGCTGCCCGAGTGGTGGGTCCGCCGCAGCCGGGCCCTCTGCCCAGCCGCAGCCTCCCTCCTCTCAGGCATCCGTACGAGGGGTGGGCCCGCCGCTACTCACGCAGCCTCCCTCCCCTCCACGAGGTGGGTCCGCAGCGTCCAGGCCGAAGCCCGGTCGCGCTCCCCCTCCCCATATGTCCCCATAAGGGTGGGTCGCCGCGTCCAGGCCGAGGCCCGGTCGCAGCCCCCCTCCCTTCCCCATGCCCGGCTATTCGCCATCGCCGACAATACATCTAGGTGACCTAGAAGATTATCCTGCGATGTTCAGAATGCACCGGCCCCTCCCATTGCCGTTCCTCTGGACGTATCCTCGGGACTGACAATGGGCTTCGAGGGGTGGGCCCGCCGCTACTCACGCAGCCTCCCTCCCCTCCACGAGGTGGGTCCGCAGCGTCCAGGCCGAAGCCCGGTCGCGCTCCCCCTCCTCCTACGTCCCCATAAGGGTGAGTCCGCCGCGTCCAGGCCGAGGCCCGGTCGCAGCCCCCCTCCCTTCCCCACGCCAGACTACCCGCCATCGCCGACAATACACCTAGGTGACCTAGGAGATTATCCTGCGATGCGCAGGGTGTACCGGCCCATTGTCGTTCCTCTGGACGTATCCTCGGGACTGACCCCCCCCTTCACCCCCGCCCCCACCCCGCCCTCACCCTCACCCCCACCCCCTTCTTCACCCTCACCTCCACCCCCACCCCCACCCCCACCCCCACCTTCACCTTCACCTTCACCTTCACCTTCACCTTCACCTTCACCTTCACCATCACCCCCACCCCCACCTTCACCTTCACCTTCACCTTCCCTTCACCTTCCCTTCACCTTCCCTTCACCTTCCCCTTCACCTTCACCTTCACCTTCCCTTCACCTTCCCTTCACCTTCCCCTTCACCATCACCTTCCCCTTCACCTTCCCTTCACCTTCCCTTCACCTTCCCTTCACCTTCCCCTTCACCTTCCCTTCACCTTCCCTTCACCTTCCCCTTCACCTTCCCTTCACCTTCCCTTCACCTTCCCCTTCACCTTCACCTTCACCTTCCCTTCACCTTCCCTTCACCTTCCCTTCACCTTCCCCTTCACCTTCACCTTCACCTTCACCATCACCTTCCCCTTCACCTTCACCTTCACCTTCCCTTCACCTTCCCTTCACCTTCCCTTCACCTTCCCCTTCACCTTCCCTTCACCTTCCCTTCACCTTCCCTTCACCTTCCCTTCACCTTCCCCTTCACCTTCCCTTCACCTTCCCTTCACCTTCCCTTCACCTTCACCTTCACCTTCACCTTCACCCCCACCTTCACCTTCACCTTCACCCCCACCTTCACCCCCACCCCCACCCCCACCTTCCCTTCACCTTCACCTTCACCTTCCCTTCGCCTTCCCTTCACCTTCCCTTCACCTTCCCCTTCACCTTCACCTTCACCTTCACCATCACCTTCCCCTTCACCTTCACCTTCACCTCCCTTCACCTTCCCTTCACCTTCACCATCACCTTCCCCTTCACCTTCACCTTCCCTTCACCTTCCCTTCACCTTCCCTTCACCTTCCCCTTCACCTTCCCTTCACCTTCCCTTCACCTTCCCCTTCACCTTCCCTTCACCTTCCCTTCACCTTCCCTTCACCTTCACCTTCACCTTCACCTTCACCATCACCCCCACCCCCACCTTCACCTTCACCTTCACCTTCACCTTCCCTTCACCTTCCCTTCACCTTCCCTTCACCTTCCCCTTCACCTTCACCTTCACCTTCACCATCACCTTCCCCTTCACCTTCACCTTCACCTTCACCTTCACCTTCACCTCCACCCCCACCCCCACCTTCACCTTCACCTTCACCTTCACCTTCACCATCACCCCCACCCCCACCTTCACCTTCACCTTCACCTTCACCTTCCCTTCACCTTCCCTTCACCTTCCCTTCACCTTCACCTTCACCTTCACCTTCACCTTCACCTTCACCATCACCCCCACCCCCACCTTCACCTTCACCTTCACCTTCACCTTCCCTTCACCTTCACCATCACCTTCCCCTTCACCTTCACCTTCACCTTCCCTTCACCTTCCCCTTCACCTTCACCTTCACCTTCCCTTCACCTTCCCCTTCACCTTCACCTTCACCTTCACCATCACCTTCCCCTTCACCTTCACCTTCACCTTCCCTTCACCTTCCCTTCACCTTCCCTTCACCTTCCCCTTCACCTTCACCTTCACCTTCACCATCACCCCCACCCCCACCTTCACCTTCACCTTCACCTTCACCTCCACCCCCACCCCCACCCTCACCCTCACCTTCACCTTCACCTTCACCATCACCTTCACCTTCACCTTCCCTTCACCTTCCCTTCACCTTCCCTCCACCTTCCCCCTCACCTTCACCTTCACCTTCACCATCACCTTCACCTTCACCTTCACCTTCACCTTCCCTTCACCTTCCCTTCACCTTCCCTTCACCTTCCCCTTCACCTTCACCTTCACCTTCACCATCACCTTCCCCTTCACCTTCACCTTCACCTTCACCTTCACCTCCACCCCCACCCCCACCTTCACCTTCACCTTCACCTTCACCTTCACCATCACCCCCACCCCCACCTTCACCTTCACCTTCACCTTCACCTTCCCTTCACCTTCCCTTCACCTTCCCTTCACCTTCACCTTCACCTTCACCTTCACCTTCACCTTCACCATCACCCCCACCCCCACCTTCACCTTCACCTTCACCTTCACCTTCCCTTCACCTTCACCATCACCTTCCCCTTCACCTTCACCTTCACCTTCCCTTCACCTTCCCCTTCACCTTCACCTTCACCTTCCCTTCACCTTCCCCTTCACCTTCACCTTCACCTTCACCATCACCTTCCCCTTCACCTTCACCTTCACCTTCCCTTCACCTTCCCTTCACCTTCCCCTTCACCTTCACCTTCACCTTCACCATCACCCCCACCCCCACCTTCACCTTCACCTTCACCTTCACCTCCACCCCCACCCCCACCCTCACCCTCACCTTCACCTTCACCTTCACCATCACCTTCACCTTCACCTTCCCTTCACCTTCCCTTCACCTTCCCTCCACCTTCCCCCTCACCTTCACCTTCACCTTCACCATCACCTTCCCCTTCACCTTCACCTTCACCCATCTACACACCTTTATAACCGCCAGCCTATACATATATATAAGATACCCCCCCTGCGTCGCTAAGGTTACTCCCACCACTCTCCGAAAGCCGGAGAGAAGCAGGAGCAACCCTCGCAACGCCCCCGTGCCAGACTATTTGCCATCTAGGTTGCAAAATGTAAAAGAGTGTATATAGTAATGTAAAGATGTAAAGAAGAGAGAGATATAAGTAAAAAGTAAAAGTAAATTTAAACAGTCACACAAACATACAGATGGCGACACCTGTGTCAAATGGTGGAACTTAATTGTTCCTACAAGTAGCGACACCTGTGTCAAATTGGTGGAACTTTATCGTTCCTACTGGTGGCAACACCTGTGTCAAAATGGTGGAACTTAATTATTCCTACAAGTAGCGACACCTGTGTCAAATTGGTGGAACTTTATCGTTCCTACTGGTGGCAACACCTGTGTCAAAAAAGGTGGAACTTAATTGTTCCTACAAGTAGCGACACCTGTGTCAAATTGGTGGAACTTTATCGTTCCTACTGGTGGCGACACCTGTGTCAAAATGGTGGAACTTAATTGTTCCTACAAGTAGCGACACCTGTGTCAAATTGGTGGAACTTTATCTTCCTACAAGTGGCTACACTCGTGTCGGCCGACGGACTTTTTTGCCCGTACTAGCGGCGCCTCCCGTGTCTGATAGTTCAACTACAGACCGTAAGATGGCGTCGCGAAGTGGGCGCGGCTTAAGGCCGGCCAGTGCTGCCCTGTCTCGGGTGGCGAGGAGCTAAACTATTTTATTCTAGGACGTACGTTTTATTTTTCAGGTGTTCCCGAACCAGAGGGAGCGAAGCGGAGGGCCAGATGATGGGTAAGTATATGGTAGGTATTTTGTTACTTTGCTCTCCACTAACACTACTCTCTGTTTCAGGTTCAGCAGCTTGGGGTCGTCGGTCAACACAGGTGAGTCCCGGTAGGTCAAATTACTCAAAGTACAGAGGGAATTCCCCTATTCTGTTTTATTATTACTTGGATGCACTCAAAGGAGTACTCTCCGAGTTATTTTAGGTACTCAATACCTTTGTCACAATAAGGTACGAGTAAAATATCGCGAGATATAATCAGTGTGTCTTGCAGTTGGCTCAAATTTGGCCAACAACACGTAGCGCCGCCCGTGTCGGATAGCGAAACTGTATATGGTCAAGACAGCGTCCGGAAGTGGGCGTAACGTGGGCGTGGCTACGGATACCACTAGTGCTGCCCCCTTGTGTCGGGTGACACAAACCTTCGGTACCGGCCGAGGTATAGGTCTTCCCGGGATAGTAATCCGGGGTTGAACGCTGTCTTAGCCCAATCCACTGTGTTGTCCGCGGCGCTATGTCCCTGTTCCCGGTAGTCGCCGACCTCTGAGCGACCCGAGGCTTGTAATTGGTGTGATTATTGATTTACTTATTGGTTCAGCTACTTGCCGCTAGGGGCAATAGGTCAAGCTCGGGTCGGTCAGTGGGCGGGGCCCGGAAATGCCAGGACAGCGTCAAAGTTCTAGAAGGTTCTATGGGTTTTTCCCCATCCGACCCTAGATGGCGCGACGGGTATGATGATGTGTTTCAGGTTTGGAGTCCCGTATCTCCTAAACCCGTCGGAATTCTCCCGGTCTCTCACCGCGGGGAATCGTTTTGGGGAGTCCTCCTCCGACTCAACCCAAAAGATCCGCGCACAATGTCGAAACAAAAAAGTAGCTTTTCAACTTACGTAATTATTTTCAGAACTTAGATTGTCAATAGAATTTAAACTGCTGGACAGATTTGTCCAAGATTTTCAAATTGTGTAGTGCCTGAGGGGCCCCGTCCAAAAACAATCCGTATATGCTGCTTATCGGTCCAAATCTTGAAACATAAATGTTTGAAACTTTTACTGATTTTACAGGTTTCAAAACTCAAATATCTTAAAAACCACTTATCTCAGTCCAGTCTTCAGAGTGCCTCCGGGGCTCTAGTGATGTCCCGCAGCTGGCTGGACAGCTGGTTGGTGCCGGGCTGCCAAAATGGGAGTTTTTGGCCACGCCCAAAATTGTTGTTGTGGCTGTTTTCTCGGCTGCTGATGGTCGCAGGAATTCCAACTTAGCCTTGGAAGTTGGGGGCGCCGAAGGCGCTCCTGATGGCACTTTAATATATTGGGGTTGCCGGTTTAGTTTAGGCGGCGTAAGCACTTTTATGGTGAAACTTAGGAAAAATTTTGTTATTTTTGTTGTCACTCTCACTACACTTGTTTCAGGCTGAAAGTTTTCACACTCCCGGGTGCGCTGGTTCACTGCGCAACTTTTGATGTATCGTTCGTCACAATGCGATTTGAAAAACCTTTTATTTAGATTTAACGAACGTTACACTTGATAAAATTTTCGCGGAGCGGTATTTCGTAGCTCGAGACGCGTGCTTTCGGGTCAGCGGGCCGGGCGCAACTCCACCTAACCTTTTTTTTTTTTTTTTTTTTAACGTGGAGAAATGCGTTACGCATCCCCACTCGCCCGGGGGGACGAGTGGGGTATGTGGGACTCCCCGGCAGAGTAACCTAACCTAACCTTTTTTTTTTTTTTTTTTATTTTTTTTTTTTTTTTTTTACAAGGTGGAAATGCATTTACGCATACCCTCTCGCCCGGGGGGACGAGAGGGGTATGTGGGACTCGCCGGCAGAGTGCCGGAATACCCACTAAAACCAACCTTGATCTTCGACCTGTCGTGAGTGCCGGGGACACGGGAACGCGTTATCGCAATCTTCCGCGAGCCCGGCGCGACTGTGGCCTGCTGCAGGCCTCATCTCGGCCTTTCTGGCCAGGTGCGTAGCACCTCCTCTCGAGCTTGTGTTGAGCGACAGTCCCCCCCGAGACTGCCGCCCGGCTCTCAGCCACCTACGTGGCCTCCATTTCCACTTCCCCGCTCACCGTGGCCGCAGGGCAGACTGGTTGCTGGCGATCCGAAGGTCTAGCCGCACCCTGTCTTCTTCTCTTCGCCTCCGGCTTGGCGGCAGCACATGACTTGCTGCCCAGCCTGTGGTTGGAGGGCTTTTGCGAGGCCGCGCACACCAAACAGTGGGGCGCGGCGGAGCATTGGGCGGATTTGTGGCCCAGTTGTCCACATCTAAAGCAGGCAGAGCTGCGGTCTTCCTCGGCAGTGCAGAGCCCTTTTACATGGCCCAGTTCTTGGCACTTAAAACATCTTAATGGCCGCGCTTGTAATAGTGCGACCTTCACCGATGACCATCCCACAAAGAAGCGGTCGGCCCCGACGATCTTCTTAGCTGCCCCAACCGGGCAACTTACGATAATTGTGCCGAGACCAGAAAGGCCCCGGCCCCGGCGGATATCTCCGGTCTTCACTGCTGCCTCTGTGCAGCCTCCAGTCGCTGCGACAGCCTTCACCACGTCCGATTTCTCCACGGTATCGTCCAGACCCAAGATGCGCAAGTCCGCACATTTCTCGGGTCTGGAGATGTGGACGTCAGTCTCCTCCAGAACTTCCTGTAGCTTCGCGGCCAACGAATCGGCTTTGTCGCCACTTTGAGCTCCCGGCAGCACCAATATGCGCGCCCCAGTCACTGCTCTTCTGAAACCCAGGGCTTCAATGCCCAGGGCCGCAAGGTCCACCTTCTTCTTCGCTTCCGTTAGGATGCCCGCATAGGTGACTCCCCTGCTTTCTGCGTCAGGCTGCAGTTTTAATACCACTGCCGATGTAGCGGGGGGTCGCAGCTTCGCCACTTTTTTCTTCTTCGGCTTCGCTGGCCGGCTAGCCGGTTTGCTGGCCGGTTTGCTCTTACGCCGAGAGACTATTGTCCACTCAGCGTGTTCTTCTCGTGAAGGCTGGCCCTGGCATTCTGCCTGGACGGGGTCAGTAGTGACAGCCTGCCTTGTTTTCTTCCTCTTCTTGCCTTTCTTCACTCCTGAGGGAATGACGGATTCTCCTGGTGCCTGTGGAGCCGGGCTCTCCTTAGTCCTTTTGGGTGCACTCTTCGGGGCAGTTTTAAGGGCTGCCCTGTACGTCATCTCGGGCTGCGTGTTCAGCTCATCCGCATCGTCCCTATCCAAAGTTAAGGTACATGCAGCTCTTGCAACTCTTGGAGCAGCTCTTGGTATGGGTGTGGGGGTCGATGGTCTCCCCAACCCTTGGGCATTCGCTTCGTCCGACGCTAGTGGAGGACGAAGGCGCCTCTCTGGCAGCAACCTGTCTTCCAGTGCCTCAAATCGGGCATTCATCATGTTCCCCACCGCCTCGATGATGGAGCGCTGCAGCAGCTCCGGCTCAATCGGAGCACTGGTGGGCGGCGGGGTTTTCGTCACGTCCGGTTTTTTGGTCTGGGACCGCTGCAAATCGGACCGCAGAGCGGCCAACTCACTGCGGAGAGCCTCGACCTCAACTTTCAGTCGGCTGTTATCGGCAGCCAACTTCTTCGTCTCTGCTGAGACTGACGACTTGCTCAGTATCTTCACCGCCTCCGAGATCGCAGTGGCCGCTTCCCTAAGGGTTCGAACATACGTTCCCTTAAGGTTTGACGACTTTAGGGCCACGCGATTGATGAGGCCCACATGCTCATGCACAATCTCCCTCAGGTCACTTGCAGAAGGTTCTTCATCGGCCGAGGCCTCTGACAAGCGGGTCCTCAGCTGGTACACCCGTCTCGCATCCTCCGCAAGCTCCTTCTCCACCTCGAGCTCCATCGCCTCACGCTCGATCATTAACAAGTCGGCCTTGGCTTTCGCCAGACCGACGTATTCACCCGTCGTGGGTGGTCTGCCTCTCCCTCGAGGGGCGCCGGTTGTCTTCTTAGCCAGCACCTTGGTCGCCGGTTGGTCTTCGTCGCTCGAGGTACAGTTGGACCTCGAGGCGTCGCTTCCACGTCCAGGCCGTGGGCGCTTCCGACCGTCCTTGTCACGTCCGGGGCTGCGTGACCTAATGGTCGCAGTATCGTCCGAGTCTACTTCCGTCTTGCGGGTTTGGGTCTTTGTCCCTTTCTTCTCACCGCGCTTAGCGCAGTCCATGTTGTCCATGTCACTTGTCCCTTTCTCCTTGCTCGCAACGCGAGCCGTCTTTTCCGTATCAAAAAGCAATCTCATTTTTAGTCCGGTTTTCGTGCCTTGGTCGTCGGGAGCACTTGCGTGCGAGGTATTGGTTGCCCCCCCCGTATACGTGGGGCGATCAGAACCCGAGGGCTCCGTAAGGGCTTTTTGTCCAGCCGCTTTCGCGACTGGTACCCTCCCGGGGAGTTTTTTAGCCTTTACCTGTTTTTCCATCTTTGTTGTGCCTTGTTTTTTATACTGGTCAAGGCACCCAGTTTCCCCTCCCCCCCAGCGCTAGTGACGGAGTTTAGCCCCCCCGCCTTTCAGCCTATCGGCACGCTAGACCTTCAGCATTGGGCATATATACATATACATAATAAAGACCCCCCCTGCGTCGCTAATGCTACTCCCACTCCTCTCCGAAAGCCGGAGAGTAGCAGGGGCAGCCCTCGCAACGCCCCCATGCCAGACTATTCGCCATCGCAGACAATACACCTAGGTGACCTAGGAGATTATCATGCGATGCCCAGGGTGCACCGGCCCCTCCCATTGCCGTTCCTCTGGACGTATCCTCGGGACTGACAATGGGGGAGGCACACGAGGAGGTTGTCTGGCCTAGCACCCCAACCTAACCTAACCTAACCTAACCTAACCTAACCTAACCTAACCTAACCTAACCTAACCTAACCTAACCTAACCTAACCTAACCTAACCTAACCTAACCTAACCTAACCTTTTTTTTTTTTTTTTTTTACATGTGGAAATGCGTTACGCATCCCCTCATGCCCCGGGGGGGACGAGAGGGGTATGTGGGACTCCCCGGCGGCGGCCGGTATACCCACTAAAACCACATGGTGAAATCCTCACGGTCGCTTGTGCCGGGGACACGGGAACGCTTGCGCATACTTCCGCGAACCCCGACGCGACTGCGGCCTTTCGGCCTCGTCCAGGCCTTGCGGCCAGGCGCTGTGTCGGACCACCAAACACAGCGCCGATCCTCACGAGCCCGGAGTGGTACGGCGAACTCCCCCGAGTCCGCCGCCCGGGGCTCAGCGCCGACCGCCTGCCACACCAGCTGGCGGTCAGCAGTCCTCCCGGGTGACAGCAAGCTGCCCCCCGGTCGGCCTCTTCACCCGAAAGGGTGGAAGGTGGGTCCGCCGCGTCCAAGCACAAGGCCCGGTCGCGGCCCCCCTCCCTTTCCTCACGCCCCTTGCGGGGCCGAGGGGTGGGCCCGCCGCTACTCACGCAGCCTCCCTCCCCTCCACGAGGTGGGTCCGCAGCGTCCAGGCCGAAGCCCGGTCGCGCTCCCCCTCCCCATATGTCCCCATAAGGGTGGGTCCGCCGCGTCCAGGCCGAGGCCCGGTCGCAGCCCCCCTCCCTTCCGCTACCCCTTGCGGGGCTGCCCGAGTGGTGGGTCCGCCGCGTCCAAGCACGAGACCCAGAACCACGGCCTCCCTCCTCCCGGGCGTCCTCCACGCGGTGGGTCCGCCGCGTCCAGGCCGAGGCCCGGTCGCAGCCCCCCTCCTCGTCCCCAACAGGGCAGGTCCGCCGCGTCCGAGCCGAGGCCCGGTCGCAGACTCCCTCCCTTCCACACGCCAGGCATTCGCCATCGCCGACAATACATCTAGGTGACCTAGAAGATTATCCTGCGATGTTCAGAATGCACCGGCCCCTGCCATTGCCGTTCCTCTGGACGTATCCTCGGGACTGACAATGGGCTTCGAGGGGTGGGCCCGCCGCTACTCACGCAGCCTCCCTCCCCTCCACGAGGTGGGTCCGCAGCGTCCAGGCCGAAGCCCGGTCGCGCTCCCCCTCCCCATATGTCCCCATGCCAGACTATTAGCCATCGCCGACAATAACCCAGGACAACCTGGAAAATTATCGACGATACCCAGGGTGCACCGGCCCCTCCCATTGTCGTTCCCACAGGCGAACCCGATGGGACTGGCAATGGGAGCAGGCACACGAGGAGGTTGTCTGACCGCGCCACCCCAACCTAACCTTTTTTTTTTTTTTTTTTTTTACATGTGGAAATGCATTACGCATTCCCTCCTATCCCGGGGGGGACCAGAGGGGTATGTGGGACTCCCCGGCGGCGGCCGGTATACCCACTAAAACCACATGATGCTTTCGCACGGTCGCATAGCCGGGGTCGCGGGAACGCATAAAGCATACTTCCGCGACGTCCCGGCGCGACTTGGCCTTGCGGCCTCCTCACGGCCTTTCGGCCAGGCGCTGCGTTGAAAAACACAGCACCTTCCACACGAGCCATGTATTGAGCGGCAGACTCCCCCGAGTCCGCCACCCAGGCTCAAGGCCGGCCACCGGCCCCACTAGCCAGTGGCCAGCCAATAGTCGGACAAGTGACAACAAAGCCATCAAGAGACAGCAGAGCTGTCACTCGTCCAGCCAGTATGGGTTGAGTGGGCCCGCCGCTACCGAGCCAAAGGCCCAGCCGCAGCCTCCCTCCCCTC
Organism: Pheosia gnoma; assembly: GCA_905404115.1. NCBI lineage: Eukaryota > Metazoa > Arthropoda > Insecta > Lepidoptera > Notodontidae > Pheosia > Pheosia gnoma. The sequence continues at coordinate 6,534,877 of FR989919.1, read as the reverse complement.
CCTCCTCACGGTGCCGTCACCCGAGAAGTGGGCTGCCGCTACCGGACCATAAGCCCAGCCGCAGCCTCCCTCCTCTCAGGGCGGACACCCGAGGGTCGGGCAGCCGCTACCGAGCCGAAGCCCAGCCGCAGCCGCCCTCCCCTCACTCCACACGCCCCAAGGGGCTGGCACCCAAGGGGTGGGTCCGCCGCAGCCAGGCCATAGGCCCAGCCGCAGCCTCCCTCCTCTCGGGGCCGTCATCTCGGGGGGTGGGCCCGCCGCTACTCACGCAGCCTCCCTCCCCCTCCACGCGGTGGGTCCGCCGCGTCCAGGCCGAGGCCCGGTCGCAGCCCCCCTCCTCGTCCCCAACAGGGCAGGTCCGCCGCGTCCGAGCCGAGGCCCGGTCGCAGACTCCCTCCCTTCCTCACGCCAGGCATTCGCCATCGCCGACAATACATCTAGGTGACCTAGAAGATTATCCTGCGATGTTCAGAATGCACCGGCACCTGCCATTGCCGTTCCTCTGGACGTATCCTCGGGACTGACAATGGGCTTCGAGGGGTGGGCCCGCCGCTACTCACGCAGCCTCCCTCCCCTCCACGAGGTGGGTCCGCAGCGTCCAGGCCGAAGCCCGGTCGCGCTCCCCCTCCCCATATGTCCCCATAAGGGTGGGTCCGCCGCGTCCAGGCCGAGGCCCGGTCGCAGCCCCCCTCCCTTCCCCACGCCAGACGATTCGCCATCGCCGACAATACATCTAGGTGACCTAGAAGATTATCCTGCGATGCCCAGGGTGCACCGGCCCCTCCCATTGCCGTTCCTCTGGACGTATCCTCGGGACTGACAATGGGATGAGCACACGAGGAGGTTGTCTGACATCAGCACCCCACCCCAACCTAACCTAACCTTTTTTTTTTTTTTTTTTTTTTTTTTTTTTTTTTTTTTTTACAAGGGGAAATGCGTTACGCATCCCCTCTCGCCCGGGGGGACGAGAGGGGTATGTGGGACTCCCCGGCAGAGTGCCGGTATACCCACTAAAACCCCTTGGTGTGTCACACAATCGCAATGCCGAGGTCACGGGTACGCGGGACGCATTCTTCCGCGACCTCGGCGCGACGACGGCCTCATCAGGCCTCCTCTTCGGCCAACAGGCCAGGTGCTGTGTTGGCACACTTCCAACACAGCACCTCCTCACGAGCCCTATGCGGAACGGCGGACTCCCCCGAGTCCGCCGCCCGGGCTCTCATCGACGGCCACTAATTAGTGGCCATCGGGGTCTCCTGCGTGGCCTCTACGGCCGCCGCAGGGTGGGCTGGCTGTGACTGGACCTTGGTCCCGGCCGCTGCCTTCCTCCCCTTTCCCCCTCTCTTTGCGGGCCGTGCGCCAGCACAGGCCCGCCCGCCCATCTTATGCCCGGCAGGTTGCTTCGCCGCGGCGCATACTAAGCAGTGCGGCGCGGCGCTACAACCCCCGGACTTGTGGTCGGGTTTCCCACAGCGGAAACAGATGTTCCCGTAGTCGACCTCTGCGGTACACTGCTCCCTAACGTGCCCCAAGGTGAGGCACTTGAAGCACCGCAGAGGTCGCCTCTCCAGCATCATTCGATGCACCGTCGACCACCCTAATATAAGGCGATCGACGTCCATAATCCGCTTGGCCGCGGCAATTGGGCAGCTGACCAGGACTGTGCCGAGGCCGGATTTGCCCCGGCGCACCTCCCCCACCTCCATCGAGTTGGGAGAACACTCGCCAATTCGCTCGAGCTCATCCCAAACCTCGAACTGACCGACTGAGTCGTCCAGGCCCGAGATGCGCAAAGTTACGCACTTCTCCGGCCTGGAGACCCAGACGTCATCCTCGTTGAGGGCCTCCCGCAGCTTTTGAGCCAGCTGGTCGGCCTTTTCGCCGCTGGTGGAACCGGGCAGCACCAAGAGGCGCGCCCCTGTCGCAGCCTTCTTAAAACCTAGGGACTGGATGCCCAGGCTCCCTAGGTCAACCTTCTTCTTGGCCAGCATGAGGATGCGGGCGTAGGTGATGCCCCTCTTTTCAGCGTCGGGCTGCAGTTTTAAAGCTACAGCCGACGTGTTAGGGGGCTTCATCTTCGGCTTTTTCGCCTTTTTCGGCCTCGCCGGCCGACTGGCCGGCTGGCGGGCGGGAGCCGAGCCCTTGGCGGGCTTGGCCTTTCGCCGGGAGACCACTGTCCAACCCTCACTAGTGGGTGTCGGTGGTACCGGACCACTCGCTTCTCCCTGCACGGGATTAGCCGCCGTAGCCTGTCTCCTCTTCTTGGGCCCCTTCCTTCCCTTCGTTCCTTCCCGCGGAACAGTGGGACGGACTGGTCCGGAGACCGGAGCCGCATCTTGCGCCATAGGTGGGGCCGGAGCCGCATCCTGCGCCATAGGTGGGGCCGGTTGCGTGACCGGCGCAGCCTTTTTCCTAGGGGCAGCCCGTGGGGCAGCCCTGGTTGAGACCCCAGCATATGGAGTCCCCGTCTCTTCAATGCTGGCCCTGTCAGATGCCAGCGGAGGGCGTAAACGCCTTTCCGGCAGCAGTCTGTCGGCCAGTCCCTCTATTCGGGCATTGATCATGTTCCCCACCGCCTCGATTATCGAGCGTTTCATCTCCTCGGGCTCATACGGAGCACTCGAGGGATGGGGAGCCATGGTCTCTGCTTGGCGTTCTTGCGTCCGCCGCAAGTCAGCCCGTAATGTGGCTAACTCGCCGCGGAGCTCGTTCACCTCCGCTTTGAGGCGGTTGTTATCAGCCGCCAGTTTCGTGGTCTCTACGGAGACCGAAGATCTACTGAGCGCCTCAACGGCGTCTTTGATTGTGGCCGCCGCATCTTTGAGGGCCCTTACGTAGGTGCCCTTAAGATTCGACGACTTGCCGGCGACTTGAGTGATCACATTCACCTGCTGGAGAACCTGATCCCTCAATTCGCCGGCCGTCAGTCCCTCTTCAGCCGAGGTTTCGGAGAGGCGAGTCGACCTCAGAAGATAGGACTCCCGTGCCAACTCCGCCACCTCCTTCTCAGCCTGGAGCTCCATCGCCGCGCGCTCCGCAGCGACGAGCTCGGCCTTAGCCTGGGCCAGACCGACATACTCTCCGGTCGTCGGTGGCCTTCCTCTTCCTCGGGGGGCGCCGGTGCACTTCGGGATAGCGTGGATTTCACTCCCGCTGCCCGACCGTGACCGGTCTGCCCCCAGAGATTCCTTTTTTGGAAGGAAGCGTCCCGCTGAGTCCCTTGCTTGAGCAGGGGAGGAACGTCCTCGTCCGCCTTTTCCAAGCCGCACCTTAAGTGCGGGGCGGGTGTCGCTGTCTGACGAGCTAGCGCTCAAGTCGACATCCTTGTTACGTCTTGGGCGTTTACGCCCATCCTTTCGTGGTTCGTCCGTGCTGTCTGGTCTCGAGGATATGGAGACGTCAGTGTCAGACATTGCCGACTCCATATCCTCGGACCGCATCGCCTCTTCGCAGGCGGCCATCCACTCCTTCTGCGCTTCCGCAGCAGAAACATCCTCCCCGCTTGCAGAGCAAGCCCTCTTTCCTACGTCAAAAACCAATCGCAATGTTTGTCCGTTGTTCGCGCCAGAGTCGTCAGTTGCACTTGCGTGCAAGGTATCGGTTGCCCCCCCCGTATACGTGGGGCGATCAGAACCCGAGGGCTCCGTAAGGGCTTTTTGTCCAGCCGCTTTCGCGACTGGTACCCTCCCGGGGAGTTTTTTTGCCTTTACCTTATTGTCCATTGTTGTTTGCCTTGGTTTTTATACTGGCCAAGGCACCCAGTTTCCCCTCCCCCCCAGCGCTAATGACGGGGTTTAGCCCCCCCGCCTGCCAGCCTATCGGCACGCTCGACCTTCAGCATTGGGCATCTTTCATACATCACGCAATCACCCACACTTAAAAATATATACATATATACATAATACCCCCCCCTGCGTCGCTAAGGTTACTCCCACCACTCTCCGAAAGCCGGAGAGAAGCAGGAGCAACCCTCGCAACGCCCCCGTGCCAGACTATTTGCCATCACCGACAATACACCTAGGTGACCTAGGAGATTATCGGTGATACCCAGGGTGCACCGGCCCTCCCATTGCCGTTCCTCTGGACGTATCCTCGGGACTGACAATGGGATGAGCACACGTGGAGGTTGTCTGACAAGCACCCCAACCTAACCTAACCTAACCTAACCTAACCTAACCTAACCTAACCTAACCTAACCTAACCTAACCTAACCTAACCTAACCTAACCTAACCTAACCTTTTTTTTTTTTTTTTTTTTTTTTTTTACGTGGAGAAATGCGTTACGCATCCCCACTCGCCCGGGGGGACGAGTGGGGTATGTGGGACTCCCCGGCAGAGTGCCGGTATACCCACTAAAACTCCACGGTGTGTCTTCTCCGTCGCATGTGCCGGGGTCGCGGGAACGCAAAAGCATACTTCCGCGACATCCCGGCGCGACGTCGGCCTCGTCAGGCCTCCTCTTCGGGCAGCCGCCCAGATGCTGTGTTGGCACACTTCAACACAGCACCTCCCCACGAGCCCTTGACGGAACGACGAACTCCCCCGAGTCCGCCGCCCGGGCTCTTATCGACGGCCACTAGCCAGTGGCCATCGGGGTCTCCTGCACGGCCTCTCCAGCCGCCGCAGGGCGGGCCGGCTGAGTCTGGACCGTGGTCCTGGCTGCAGCCTTCTTCCCTTTCTTCTTTGCGGGCTTTGCGCGAACGCAAGCCCGCCCACCCATTTTGTGCCCGGCAGGCTGTTTCGCCGCGTCGCATACTAAGCAGTGCGGCGCGGCGCTACAACCCTCGGACTTATGGCCCGGTTGCCCACACCGGAAACAGGTGTCTCCGTGGTCGACCTCTGCGGTACACAGCTCCCTGACGTGTCCCAAACTGAGACACTTGAAGCACCGCAGAGGTCGCATCTCCAGCACCTTTCGGTGCACGGTGGACCATCCTATGAAGAGGCGGTCGACCGCCATCACCTTCTTTGCAGCGCCAATAGGGCAACTGCAAAGTAGTGTGCCGAGTCCGGATCGGTCCCGGCGCACCTCACCCGCCTTGATAGAGGCGACCGAACACTCGCCAACCTTGGCGATCGCGTCGACCGTCTCCCATTTCCCGACCGAGTCGTCCAGGCCCGAGATGCGCAGAGTTACGCTCTTCTCCGGCCTGGAGACTCGGACGTCCTCCTCTTTGAGGGCCTCGCGCAGCTTCTCGGCCAACTTGTTGGCCTGGTCGCCGCTCGTGGCACCGGGCAGCACCAATAGGCGCGCCCCTGTCACCGCCTTTTTGAAGCCTAGGGACTGAATCCCTAGGCTTCCCAAGTCGATCGCCTTTTTTGCCTGCATTAGGATGCGGGCATAAGTTACTCCCCTCCGCTCAGCGTCGGGCTGCAGCTTTAGTGCCACAGCCGACGTAGCAGGGGGGCGCAGCTTGGGCTTCCTCTTGGGCTTCCTCTTTGGCTTCGCAGCTGGAGCCGAGTCCTTGCCGCGTTTGGCCCTTCGGCGGGTCACCACTGTCCAACCCTCGGTTGTGGGCGCCGCCGGTGTCATGTCCGTGGGGTTTGTAGAAGTTTTCCCCTTCTTCTTGTCCTTCTTCTTCTTTTCCCTGCTGGGGGGAGAAGGACCCGGAACGGCCACGTTGTCCAGATGAACTGGCGCAACGGGCTCGGCATCGGGCCTGGTCATCGTCCGAGTAGCCGCTTTAGGGGCGGCTTTGGTCGCAGCCCTACTTCTAGAAGCAGGCTGCTGCGCTGTCACTTCAGAGTATGCCCTGTCCGCCGCAAGCGGAGGGCGGAGGCGCTTTTCGGGCAGCAATCTGTCCTCAAGCGCCTCAAATCGAGCGTTGACCATACGGCCAACCGCCTCGACTATAGTCCGCTGCAAGTGCTCCGGATCAACCGGGGCGCTGATGGGGGAGCGGGCCCCCTTCCCGACCTGTTGCTCCTGATTCCGCAGCAAATCAGCCCGTAATGCGGCTAACTCGCCGCGGAGATCAGCAACTTCTGCCTTAAGGCGGTCATTTTGCGCCGCCAGCTTCCGCGTCTCGGCTGAGACCGACGCGCAGCTCAACGCCTCCACGGCGTCTCTTATGCTGCTAGCCGCGTCCTTAAGGGTCCGGACGAAGGTACCCTTAAGGTTTGACGACTTGCCGGCGACTTGAGTGATCAGATTCACCTGCTGGAGAACCTGCTCCCTCAATTCGCCGGCCGTCAGCCCCTCTACTGCCGGAGTCTCCGCTGCCGGAGTCTCCGATGCCGGAGTTTCCGATGGGCGGCTCGACCGCAAAGGGTAAACCCTCCGCGCCGCCTCCGCCACCTCCTTCTCGGCCTGGAGCTCAAGTGCCGCACGCTCCGCGGCGACAAGCTCGGCCTTGGCCTTGGCCAGACCGACGTACTCGCCGGTCGTAGGTGGCCTTCCTCTTCCTTTGGCTTTGGGGGGGGCACCGGTACACTTCGGGATGACACAGATGTCACTCCCGCTGCCCGACCGTGACCGGTCCGACCCCAATGCTTTCCCTTCTCCTGTCGCGTCCCTACGCTTCAGGAAACGTCCGTTTTTGTCCCTCGCCGGAGCGGGGGAGGAGCGCTGTCGACCACCTTGACTGGACCGCACCTTAGAAGGTGTTCGGCCAGTCTCGGCGTCTGACAAGCTGCTCGAGTCATCGTCCGAGTCACGTCTTGGGCGTTTGCGCCCGTCCTTGTGGTGTCCCTCATAGGACACTCTGCTGTCAGGTCTTGAGGCTATGGAGTCGTCAGTGTCGGACATTGCCGACTCCATATCCTCAGACCGGGTCGCCTCCCTGAGAGCGGCAAGCCACTCCCGATGGGCTTCTCTTTGGGCGGAGTTATCCGCAGTCACGTCCTCACCCTTGCGTCGTTCGCAAGGTGCCTTCTCCGACCCGCTGAGCAGGTCGGATGGTCCGGTGTTCGCGCCATGTCCTTTGGTTTTCTGTTCCGCCTTAAAAACTAATTTTAAATTTTTACTATTCATACTAAATCCCACGAGTATGGGGGAAAAACGTCGACCTGGCCAGAGACCCCTGTAGCCTAGGCAACCCTATTTACTGCTGGAGGGCGGGAGGTATCCAGAGCAGGGGGGTTTTTTATCGAGGTTATCTCCTCTTCCGGGATTTTTAATGTGGACCCCGACCACTTGGCCCAGCCGGTTAAGGCCAGACCCCCGTTCCCAACGTAGACCGCGAGACTTGTCCACGAAGACGCCTACGCCGGGGCAACGAGATCGCCCGATGGTGACCGAAGTCACGTGCACTTGGCACAACACCGCGCGAGTCATACGCTCCCTCTCGGGAGCTTCCTATCATACATCACGCTTTCGCCACTTCGCCCATCTACACACCTTTATAACCGCCAACCTATAAATACATATATATAAGATACCCCCCCTGCGTCGCTAAGGTTATTCCTACTCCTCTCCGAAAGCCGGAGAGTAGTAGAAGCAACCCTCGCAACGCCCCCGTGCCAGACTATTTGCCATCACCGACAATACACCTAGGTGACCTAGGAGATTATCGGTGATGCCCAGGGTGCACCGGCCCCTCCCATTGCCGTTCCTCTGGACGTATCCTCGGGACTGACAATGGGATGAGCACACGTGGAGGTTGTCTGACGTAGCACCCCAACCTAACCTAACCTAACCTTTTTTTTTTTTTTTTTTTTTTACATGTGGAAATGCATTACGCATCCCCTCATGCCCCGGGGGGGACGAGAGGGGTATGTGGGACTCCCCGGCGGCGGCCGGTATACCCACTAAAACCACATGGTGAAATCCTCACGGTCGCTTGTGCCGGGGACACGGGAACGCTTGCGCATACTTCCGCGAACCCCGACGCGACTGCGGCCTTTCGGCCTCGTCCAGGCCTTGCGGCCAGGCGCTGTGTCGGACCACCAAACACAGCGCCGATCCTCACGAGCCCGGAGTGGTACGGCGAACTCCCCCGAGTCCGCCGCCCGGGGCTCAGCGCCGACCGCCTGCCACACCAGCTGGCGGTCAGCAGTCCTCCCGGGTGACAGCAAGCTGCCCCCCGGTCGGCCTCTTCACCCGAAAGGGTGGAAGGTGGGTCCGCCGCGTCCAAGCACAAGGCCCGGTCGCGGCCCCCCTCCCTTTCCTCACGCCCCTTGCGGGGCCGAGGGGTGGGCCCGCCGCTACTCACGCAGCCTCCCTCCCCTCCACGAGGTGGGTCCGCAGCGTCCAGGCCGAAGCCCGGTCGCGCTCCCCCTCCCCATATGTCCCCATAAGGGTGGGTCCGCCGCGTCCAGGCCGAGGCCCGGTCGCAGCCCCCCTCCCTTCCGCTACCCCTTGCGGGGCTGCCCGAGTGGTGGGTCCGCCGCGTCCAAGCACGAGACCCAGAACCACGGCCTCCCTCCTCCCGGGCGTCCTCCACGCGGTGGGTCCGCCGCGTCCAGGCCGAGGCCCGGTCGCAGCCCCCCTCCTCGTCCCCAACAGGGCAGGTCCGCCGCGTCCGAGCCGAGGCCCGGTCGCAGACTCCCTCCCTTCCACACGCCAGGCATTCGCCATCGCCGACAATACATCTAGGTGACCTAGAAGATTATCCTGCGATGTTCAGAATGCACCGGCCCCTGCCATTGCCGTTCCTCTGGACGTATCCTCGGGACTGACAATGGGCTTCGAGGGGTGGGCCCGCCGCTACTCACGCAGCCTCCCTCCCCTCCACGAGGTGGGTCCGCAGCGTCCAGGCCGAAGCCCGGTCGCGCTCCCCCTCCCCATATGTCCCCATGCCAGACTATTAGCCATCGCCGACAATAACCCAGGACAACCTGGAAAATTATCGACGATACCCAGGGTGCACCGGCCCCTCCCATTGTCGTTCCCACAGGCGAACCCGATGGGACTGGCAATGGGAGCAGGCACACGAGGAGGTTGTCTGACCGCGCCACCCCTTAAATGGGGTTTTGTCACTAGTTGGGGTGCCGCATCCAGGCCGAGGCCCGGTCGCAGCCCCCCTCCACATCAGTGTTAGGGCAGGTCGTCCGCATCCGAGCCGAGGCCCGGTCGCAGACTCCCTCCCTTCCTCACGCCCCTTGCGGGGCTGCCCGAGTGGTGGGTCCGCCGCAGCCGGGCCCTCTGCCCAGCCGCAGCCTCCCTCCTCTCAGGCATCCGTACGAGGGGTGGGCCCGCCGCTACTCACGCAGCCTCCCTCCCCTCCACGAGGTGGGTCCGCCGCGTCCAGGCCGAGGCCCGGTCGCAGCCCCCCTCCTCGTCCCCAACAGGGCAGGTCCGCCGCGTCCGAGCCGAGGCCCGGTCGCAGACTCCCTCCCTTCCTCACGCCAGGCATTCGCCATCGCCGACAATACATCTAGGTGACCTAGAAGATTATCCTGCGATGTTCAGAATGCACCGGCCCCTCCCATTGCCGTTCCTCTGGACGTATCCTCGGGACTGACAATGGGCTTCGAGGGGTGGGCCCGCCGCTACTCACGCAGCCTCCCTCCCCTCCACGAGGTGGGTCCGCAGCGTCCAGGCCGAAGCCCGGTCGCGCTCCCCCACCTCCTACGTCCCCATAAGGGTGGGTCCGCCGCGTCCAGGCCAAGGCCCGGTCGCAGCCCCCCTCCCTTCCCCACGCCAGACTATTCGCCATCGCCGACAATACACCTAGGTGACCTAGGAGATTATCCTGCGATGCCCAGGGTGCACCGGCCCCTCCCATTGCCGTTCCTCTGGACGTATCCTCGGGACCGACAATGGGATGAGCACACGAGGAGGTTGTCTGACATCAGCACCCCAAAAATGGGGTTTTGTCACTAGTTGGGGTGCCGCATCCAGGCCGAGGCCCGGTCGCAGCCCCCCTCCACATCAGTGTTAGGGCAGGTCGGCCGCAGCCGGGCCGTCTGCCCAGCCGCAGCCTCCCTCCCTTCCTCACGCCCCTTGCGGGGCTGCCCGAGTGGTGGGTCCGCCGCAGCCGGGCCGTCTGCCCAGCCGCAGCCTCCCTCCTCTCAGGCATCCGTACGAGGGGTGGGCCCGCCGCTACTCACGCAGCCTCCCTCCCCTCCACGAGGTGGGTCCGCAGCGTCCAGGCCGAAGCCCGGTCGCGCTCCCCTCCTCGTCCCCAACAGGGCAGGTCCGCCGCGTCCGAGCCGAGGCCCGGTCGCAGACTCCCTCCCTTCCTCACGCCAGGCATTCGCCATCGCCGACAATACATCTAGGTGACCTAGAAGATTATCCTGCGATGTTCAGAATGCACCGGCCCCTCCCATTGCCGTTCCTCTGGACGTATCCTCGGGACTGACAATGGGCTCCGAGGGGTGGGCCCGCCGCTACTCACGCAGCCTCCCTCCCCTCCACGAGGTGGGTCCGCAGCGTCCAGGCCGAAGCCCGGTCGCGCTCCCCCTCCTCCTACGTCCCCATAAGGGTGGGTCCGCCGCGTCCAAGCCGAGGCCCGGTCGCAGCCCCCCTCCCTTCCCCACGCCAGACTATTCGCCATCGCCGACAATACACCTAGGTGACCTAGGAGATTATCCTGCGATGCCCAGGGTGCACCGGCCCCTCCCATTGCCGTTCCTCTGGACGTATCCTCGGGACCGACAATGGGATGAGCACACGAGGAGGTTGTCTGACATCAGCACCCCAACCTAACCTAACCTAACCTTTTTTTTTTTTTTTTTTTTTACAAGGGGAAATGCGTTACGCATCCCCTCTCGCCCGGGGGGACGAGAGGGGTATGTGGGACTCCCCGGCAGAGTGCCGGTATACCCACTAAAACCCCTTGGTGTGTCTCACAGTCGCAGTGCCGAGGTCACGGGTACGCGGGACGCATTCTTCCGCAACCTCGGCGCGACGACGGCCCCGTCAGGCCTCCTCTTCGGGCAACAGCCCAGGTGCTGTGTTGGCACACTTCAACACAGCACCTCCTCACGAGCCTTATGCGGAACGGCGGACTCCCCCGAGTTCGCCGCCCAGGCTCTCATCGACGACCACTATCCAGTGGCCATCGGGGTCTCCGGCGGGGTCTCTCCGGCCGCTGCAGGGTGGGTTGGTTGCGTCTGGACCTTGGTCCCGACCGCAGCCCTCCTTCCCCTTCCTCCTCTCCTTGCGGGCCTTGCACCAGCGCAAGCCCGCCCGCCCATCTTATGCCCGGCAGGTTGTTTCGCCGCGGCGCATACTAAGCAGTGCGGCGCGGCGCTACAACCCCCGGACTTATGGTCGGGTTTCCCACAACGGAAACAGACGTTCCCGTAGTCGACCTCTGCGGTACACTGCTCCCTGACGTGCCCCAAATTGAGGCACTTGAAGCACCGCAGAGGTCGCGTCTCCAGCAACTGGCGGTTTACGGTTGACCACCCAATAAATAGGCGGTCGACCCCCATGACCCTCTTGGCCGCGCCAACCGGGCAGCTGACCAGAATTGTGCCGAGGCCTGATTTGCCTCGGCGCACTTCCCCCACCTTCATGGAAGTGAGTGGACACTCGCCGACCCGGGCGATCGTGTCCATCACTTCAAACATTCCGACCGAGTCATCCAGGCCCGAGATGCGCAAGGTAGCACATTTCTCCGGCCTGGAGACTCGGACGTCCTCCTCTTTCAGCGCCTGCTTCAGCCTCTCTGCAAGCAGGTTGGCTTTTTCAGCGCTGTCGGCGCCTGGCAAAACCAGGATCCGCGCTCCTGTCATCGCCTTTTTGAAGCCTAGGGTTTGAATCCCTAGGCTTCCCAAGTCCACTTCCTTTTTGGCCTGCACAAGGATGCGGGCGTAGGTCATTCCCCTCTTCTCAGCGTCGGGCTGTAGTTTTAAAACCACAGCCGACGTGGTAGGGGGCTTCAGCTTCCGCTTTTTCGGCTTCGGCTTTTTCGGCTTTTTGGGCCTCGCTGGCCGGCTAGCCGGCTGGCAGGCAGGAGCCGTGCCCTTGACGGGCTTGGCCTTTCGCCGGGAGACCACTGTCCACTGTTGCGCCATAGGTGGGGCCGGAGCCGCATCTTGCGCCATAGGAGGAGCCGGTTGTGTGACCGGCGCAGCCTTCTTCCTGGGGAACCTAACCTAACCTAACCTAACCTAACCTAACCTAACCTAACCTAACCTAACCTAACCTAACCTAACCTAACCTAACCTAACCTTTTTTTTTTTTTTTTTTAACGTGGGGAAATGCGTTACGCATCCCCTCTCGCCTCGGGGGGACGAGAGGGGTATGTGGGACTCCCCGGCAGAGTGCCGGTATACCCACTAAAACCCCACGGTGTGTCCTCTCCGTCGCAGTGCCGGGGTCGCGGGAACGCAGAAGCATACTTCCGCGACGTCCCGGCGCGACGACGGCCTCCTCAGGCCTCCTCTTCGGGCAACTGCCCAGGTGCTGTGTTGGCACACTTCAACACAGCACCTCCTCACGAGCCCTAGACGGAACGGCGGACTCCCCCGAGTCCGCCGCCCGGGCTCTCATCAACGGCCACTATCCAGTGGCCATTGGAATTTCTACCGCGGCCTCTCCAGCCGCCGCAGGACGGGCTGGCTGCGACTGGACCTTGGTCCCGGCCGCTGCCTTCCTTGCCTTTCCTCGTCTCTTTGCGGGCTTTGCACCGCAAGCCCGCCCGCCCATCTTGTGCCCGGCAGGTTGTTTCGCCGCGGCGCACACTAAACAGTGCGGCGCGGCGTGACAACCCTCGGACTTATGGCCGGTTACTCCACACCGGAAGCAGGTGCTTCCGTGGTCAGCCTCGGCAGTGCACTGCTCCCTGACGTGCCCCAAGTTGAGACACCGGAAGCAGCGCATCTGTCGAGGCTCCAACAACTGACGGTGCACCGTCGACCACCCTATTAAGAGGCGGTCAGCGCCCATAATCTTTTTGGCCGCGCCAACCGGGCATCGGACCAAAAGTGTGCCGAGACCGGATTTGTCTCGGCGCACCTCTCCCACCTTTAAGGAGGCAAGCGGACACTCGCCTACTCGCGAGAGCGCCTCCATCGCCTCGAATTGACCGACCGAGTCGTCCAGGCCCGAGATACGCAGACTCGCGCACTTCTCCGGCCTGGAGACCCGGACGTCTTCTTCCTTTAGCGCCTGTTTGAGCTTCTCGGCCAACAGGTTCGCCGTTTCCCCGCTTGTGGCCCCAGGCAGCACCAAAAGGCGCGCCCCTGTTGCCGCTTTCTTGAAGCCTAGGGACTGAATCCCTAGGCTTCCTAGATCGACTGCCTTCTTCGCCTGCAGCAGTATGCGGGCGTATGTGACTCCCCTTTCCACAGCGTCGGGCTGCAGCTTGAGAGCCACAGCCGACGTGGTAGGGGACCGCAGTTTAGGCGATTTCTTTTTCTTCTTGGCGGGCCGTTTAGCCGACTGGCTAGCTGGCGATGGGCCCGCGGTGATCTTGGCCTTGCGACGCGTCACCTTTGTCCACTCCTCTGAATGTGCCTGTGGCATATTCCGAGCCGTCTCCTGAGCGGGATTGCTAGAAGCAGCCCGCTTTTTATTCATCCCTTTCCTCTTCCCCCTATTCCCGTTCTGCGGAGCAGTGGGAGGGGGGAGTTCCGGGGCATCCGCAGCGACCAGTGGAACTGGTGCCGCAGGGGTCCTAATCCTTGTGTTCGCCCTTGGCGCAGCCTTTAGGGCAGCAGCCGGGACGGGCTGGGTCCTCGTCACATCAGAGTAGGCCCTGTCCGAGGCCAATGGTGGGCGTAGGCGCCTCTCCGGAAGCAACCTATCCTCCAGTGCCTCGAACCGGGCGTTGACCATGGTCCCCACCGCCTCAATGATCGAGCGCTGAAGCGCCTCGGGCTCAAACGGAGCACTTGAGAGGGGTGGGGTCATCGTCGTCGCTATCTGGTGGTTTTGCTGAGACCGCCGCAAGTCAGCCCGCAATGTGGCCAACTCGCCGCGGAGCTCGGCTATTTCCTCTTTAAGGCGCTTGTTGTCGTGCGCCAACTTTTTCGTTTCGGCCGAAACCGAGGACCTGCTGAGCTCATCCACAGCGTCCTTAATCGTCGCAGCCGCCTCCTTAAGGGTCCTGATGAAAGTGCCCTTAAGGTTCGACGACTTTCCAGCTACCTGGTTTATTAGGTCGACTTGCTTGAGCACTTGCTCTCGCAGGTCGCCTACTGTCGGTCCTTCCTCTGCAGATGATTCCGAGAGGCGGCGCGGTCTCAGCGAGTAAGATTTCCGAGCCGCTTCTGCCACTTCCTGTTCTGCCTGGAGCTCTAGCGCTTCGCGCTCAGCAGCAACCAGAGCAGCTTTGGCCTTGGCCAGCCCTACGTACTGTCCCGTCGTAGGGGGCCGTCCTCGTCCTTTTGGCGCATCGGTCAGTTTCGGGATGAGGCGGATAGTGCCCTCATTCCCACTTCCCGAGCGCGAGCGGTCAATGCCTTTGGGCGTCTCTTCAGACGCGTCAGTCCGTTTGAGAAAGCGCCCCATCTTATCCCTTACTAATGCAGGGGTGGCACGCCCTCTCCCACTCTTACTTGAACGCACCTTCGGTGCAGGTCGATTTTCCTCACATGAGGAGCTAGAAGAGCTCAACTCATCGTCCGCTTTCTTGTGTCTCGGGCGCTTACGCCCGCCCTGAGACCCTCTACTCTCCGGTCTTGAGGCTGTGGAGTCGTCAGTGCCAGACATTGCCGACTCCACATCCTCAGAACGCATCGCCTCCTCACAGGCGGCCAACCATTCCCTCTCCGCTTCCGCTCGCGCGGCGCTACCAACAGCTGGTTCCTCTTCCCTCTGGTCCAAATCAAAGAGCAATCGTAGTTTTCGTCCGGTTTTCTTGCCATGGTCGTCGTTTGCACTAACGTGCGAGGTGTGGGGCGCCCCCCCCGTATACATGGGGCGGCCAGAGCCCGAAGGCTCCGCGAGGGATTTTGATCCAGACGAGGCTGGTACCCTCCCGGGGAGTTTAATTCCATCACCTGTGTTTTCCATTTCGAGTTTGCCTTGGTTTTTAGACTGGCCAAGGCACCCAGTTTCCCCTCCCCCCCAGCGCTAATGACGGGGTTTAGCCCCCCCGCCTGCCAGCCTATCGGCACGCTCGACCTTCAGCATTGGGCATCTTTCATACATCACGCAATCACCCACACTTAAAAATATATACATATATACGTAATACCCCCCCCCCTTGCGTCGCTAATGCTACTCCCACCCCTCTCCGAAAGCCGGAGAGAAGCAGGAGCAGCACACGCAACGCCCCCGTGCCAGACTATTCGCCATCGCAGACAATACACCTAGGTGACCTAGGAGATTATCATGCGATGCCCAGGGTGCACCGGCCCCTCCCATTGCCGTTCCTCTGGACGTATCCTCGGGACTGACAATGGGGGAGGCACACGAGGAGGTTGTCTGGCATAGCACCCCAACCTAACCTAACCTAACCTAACCTAACCTAACCTAACCTAACCTAACCTAACCTAACCTAACCTAACCTAACCTAACCTAACCTAACCTTTTTTTTTTTTTTTTTTTTACATGTGGAAATGCATTACGCATTCCCTCCTATCCCGGGGGGGACCAGAGGGGTATGTGGGACTCCCCGGCGGCGGCCGGTATACCCACTAAAACCACATGATGCTTTCGCACGGTCGCATAGCCGGGGTCGCGGGAACGCATAAAGCATACTTCCGCGACGTCCCGGCGCGACTTGGCCTTGCGGCCTCCTCACGGCCTTTCGGCCAGGCGCTGCGTTGAAAAACACAGCACCTTCCACACGAGCCATGTATTGAGCGGCAGACTCCCCCGAGTCCGCCACCCAGGCTCAAGGCCGGCCACCGGCCCCACTAGCCAGTGGCCAGCCAATAGTCGGACAAGTGACAACAAAGCCATCAAGAGACAGCAGAGCTGTCACTCGTCCAGCCAGTATGGGTTGAGTGGGCCCGCCGCTACCGAGCCAAAGGCCCAGCCGCAGCCTCCCTCCCCTCCCTCCTCACGGTGCCGTCACCCGAGAAGTGGGCTGCCGCTACCGGACCATAAGCCCAGCCGCAGCCTCCCTCCTCTCAGGGCGGACACCCGAGGGTCGGGCAGCCGCTACCGAGCCGAAGCCCAGCCGCAGCCGCCCTCCCCTCACTCCACACGCCCCAAGGGGCTGGCACCCAAGGGGTGGGTCCGCCGCAGCCAGGCCATAGGCCCAGCCGCAGCCTCCCTCCTCTCGGGGCCGTCATCTCGGGGGGTGGGCCCGCCGCTACTCACGCAGCCTCCCTCCCCCTCCACGCGGTGGGTCCGCCGCGTCCAGGCCGAGGCCCGGTCGCAGCCCCCCTCCTCGTCCCCAACAGGGCAGGTCCGCCGCGTCCGAGCCGAGGCCCGGTCGCAGACTCCCTCCCTTCCTCACGCCAGGCATTCGCCATCGCCGACAATACATCTAGGTGACCTAGAAGATTATCCTGCGATGTTCAGAATGCACCGGCACCTGCCATTGCCGTTCCTCTGGACGTATCCTCGGGACTGACAATGGGCTTCGAGGGGTGGGCCCGCCGCTACTCACGCAGCCTCCCTCCCCTCCACGAGGTGGGTCCGCAGCGTCCAGGCCGAAGCCCGGTCGCGCTCCCCCTCCCCATATGTCCCCATAAGGGTGGGTCCGCCGCGTCCAGGCCGAGGCCCGGTCGCAGCCCCCCTCCCTTCCCCACGCCAGACTATTCGCCATCGCCGACAATACATCTAGGTGACCTAGAAGATTATCCTGCGATGCCCAGGGTGCACCGGCCCCTCCCATTGCCGTTCCTCTGGACGTATCCTCGGGACTGACAATGGGATGAGCACACGAGGAGGTTGTCTGACATCAGCACCCCAACCTAACCTAACCTAACCTAACCTAACCTAACCTAACCTAACCTAACCTAACCTAACCTAACCTTTTTTTTTTTTTTTTTTTTTTTACGTGGAGAAATGCGTTACGCATCCCCACCCGCCCGGGGGGACGGGAGGGGTATGTGGGACTCCCCGGCAGAGTGCCGGTATACCCACTAAAACTCCACGGTGTGTCTTCTCCGTCGCATGTGCCGGGGTCGCGGGAACGCAAAAGCATACTTCCGCGACATCCCGGCGCGACGTCGGCCTCGTCAGGCCTCCTCTTCGGGCAGCAGCCCAGGTGCTGTGTTGGCACACTTCAACACAGCACCTCCCCACGAGCCCTTGACGGAACGACGGACTCCCCCGAGTCCGCCGCCCGGGCTCTTATCGACGGCCACTAGCCAGTGGCCATCGGGGTCTCCTGCGCGGCCTCTCCGGCCGCCGCAGGGCGGGCCGGCTGAGTCTGGACCGTGGTCCTGGCTGCAGCCTTCTTCCCTCTCTTCTTTGCGGGCTTTGCGCGAGCGCAAGCCCGCCCACCCATTTTGTGCCCGGCAGGCTGTTTCGCCGCGTCGCATACCAAGCAGTGCGGCGCGGCGCTACAACCCTCGGACTTATGGCCCGGTTGCCCACACCGGAAACAGGTGTCTCCGTGGTCGACCTCCGCGGTACACAGCTCCCTGACGTGCCCCAATGTGAGACACTTGAAGCACCGCAGAGGTCGCATCTCCAGCACCTTTCGGTGCACAGTCGACCATCCAATAAAAAGGCGGTCGACCGCCATCACCTTCTTTGCAGCGCCAATAGGGCAGCTGCAAAGGAGTGTGCCGAGTCCGGAACGGTCCCGGCGCACTTCACCCGCCTTTATAGAGGCGACCGGGCATTCGCCAACCTTGGCGATCGCGTCGACCGTCTCCCATGTCCCGACCGAGTCGTCCAGGCCCGAGATGCGCAGAGTTACGCTCTTCTCCGGCCTGGAGACTCGGACGTCCTCCTCTTTGAGGGCCTCGCGCAGCTTCTCGGCCAACTTGTTGGCCTTGTCGCCGCTTGTGGCACCCGGCAGCACCAATAGGCGCGCCCCTGTCGCCGCCTTTTTAAAGCCCAGGGACTGAATCCCCAGGCTTTCCAAGTCGATCGCCTTCTTTGCCTGCATGAGAATGCGGGCATACGTCACTCCCCTCTGTTCAGCGTCGGGCTGTAGCTTTAGTGCCACAGCCGACGTGGCAGGGGGGCGCAACTTGGGTCTCTTCTTGGGTCTCTTCTTAGGCTTCGCAGCTGGAGCCGAGTCCTTGCCGCGTTTGGCCTTCCGGCGGGTCACCACTGTCCAACCCTCGGTTGTGGGCGCCGCCGGTGTCTTGTCCGTGGGGTTCGTCGAAGTTTTCCCCTTCTTCTTTGTTTTCTTCCTCTTTTCCCCTCCCCGCGGAAGGCTGGGGGTAGAGGTCGAAGGTCCCTGGGTGGCCGCGTTGTCCAGTTGAACTGGAATGTCCAGTTGAACTGGAACAACGGGCTCTGCATCGGGCCTGGTCATCATCCGGGTAGCAGCTTTAGGGGCGGCTTTGGTCGCAGCCCTGCTTCTAGAAGCAGGCTGCTGCGCTGTCACCTCAGAGTATGCCCTGTCCGCCGCAAGCGGAGGGCGGAGGCGCTTTTCGGGCAGTAATCTGTCCTCAAGCGCCTCAAATCGAGCGTTGACCATACGGCCAACCGCCTCGACAATGGTCCGCTGCAGGTGCTCCGGATCAACCGGGGCGCTGTTGGGGGAGCGGGCCCCCTTCCCGACCTGTTGCTCCTGATTCCGCAGCAAATCAGCCCGTAATGCGGCTAACTCGCCGCGGAGATCAGCAACTTCTGCCTTAAGGCGGTCGTTCTGCGCCGCCAGCTTCCGCGTCTCGGCTGAGACCGACGCGCAGCTCAACGCCTCCACGGCGTCTTTGATGCTGCAAGCCGCTTCCTTTAGGGTCCGGACGAAGGTACCCTTAAGGTTTGACGACTTGCCGGCGACTTGAGTGATCAGATTCACCTGCTGGAGAACCTGCTCCCTCAATTCGCCGGCCGTCAGCCCCTCTACTGCCGGAGTCTCCGATGCCGGAGTTTCCGGTAGGCAGCTCGACCGCAGAGGGTAAACCCTCCGCGCCGCCTCCGCCACCTCCTTCTCAGCCTGGAGCTCAAGTGCCGCGCGCTCCGCGGCGACAAGCTCGGCCTTCGCCTTGGCCAGACCAACGTATTCGCCGGTCGTCGGTGGCCTTCCTCGTCCTTTGGCTTTGGGGGGGGCACCGGTGCACTTCGGGATGACACAAATGTCACTCCCGCTGCCCGACCGTGACCGGTCCGACCCCAAAGTTTTCCCATCTCCTGTCGCGTCCCTGCGCTTCAGGAATCTCCCGTTTTTGTCCCTCGCTGGAGCGGGGGAGGAGCGCTGTCGACCACCTTGACTAGACCGCACCTTAGAAGGTGTTCGGCCAGTCTCGGCGTCTGACGAGCTGCTCGAGTCATCGTCCGAGTCACGTCTTGGGCGCTTGCGCCCGTCCTTGTGCTGTCCTTCATTGGACGCTCTGCTGTCAGGTCTTGAGGCTATGGAGTCGTCAGTGTCGGACATTGCCGACTCCACATCCTCAGACCGGGTCGCCTCCCTGAGAGCGGCAAGCCACTCCCGATGGGCTTCTCTTTGGGCGGAATTATCCGCAGTCTTATCCTCACCCTTGCGTCGTCCGCAGGGTGCCTTCTCCGATCCGCTGAGCAGATCGGATGGTCCGGTGTTCGCGCCGTGTCCTTTGCATTTTGGTTCCGTCTTAAAAACTAATTTTAAATTTTTACTTTCCATCTTAAATCCCACGAGTATGGGGGAAAAAACGTCGACCTGGCCAGAGACCCCTGTAGCCGAGGCAACCCTATTTACTACTGGAGGGCGGGAGGTATCCAGAGCAGGGGGGTTTTTTATCGAGGTTATCTCCTCTTCCGGGATTTTTAATGTGGACCCCGACCACTTGGCCCAGCCGGTTAAGGCCAGACCCCCGTTCCCAACGTAGACCGCGAGACTTGTCCACGAAGACGCCTACGCCGGGATAACGAGATCGCCCGATGGTGACCGAAGTCACGTGCACTTGGCACAACACCGCGCGAGTCATACGCTCCCTCTCGGGAGCTTCCTATCATACATCACGCTTTCGCCACTTCGCCCATCTACACACCTTTATATCCGCCAACCTATAAATACATATATATAAGATACCCCCCCTGCGTCGCTAAGGTTACTCCTACTCCTCTCCGAAAGCCGGAGAGTAGTAGAAGCAACCCTCGCAACGCCCCCGTGCCAGACTATTTGCCATCACCGACAATACACCTAGGTGACCTAGGAGATTATCGGTGATGCCCAGGGTGCACCGGCCCCTCCCATTGCCGTTCCTCTGGACGTATCCTCGGGACTGACAATGGGATGAGCACACGTGGAGGTTGTCTGACGTAGCACCCCTAAATGGGGTTTTGTCACTAGTTGGGGTGCCGCATCCAGGCCGAGGCCCGGTCGCAGCCCCCCTCCACATCAGTGTTAGGGCAGGTCCTCCGCATCCGAGCCGAGGCCCGGTCGCAGATTCCCTCCCTTCCTCACGCCCCTTGCGGGGCTGCCCGAGTGGTGGGTCCGCCGCAGCCGGGCCCTCTGCCCAGCCGCAGCCTCCCTCCTCTCAGGCATCCGTACGAGGGGTGGGCCCGCCGCTACTCACGCAGCCTCCCTCCCCTCCACGAGGTGGGTCCGCCGCGTCCAGGCCGAGGCCCGGTCGCAGCCCCCCTCCTCGTCCCCAACAGGGCAGGTCCGCCGCGTCCGAGCCGAGGCCCGGTCGCAGACTCCCTCCCTTCCTCACGCCAGGCATTCGCCATCGCCGACAATACATCTAGGTGACCTAGAAGATTATCCTGCGATGTTCAGAATGCACCGGCTCCTCCCATTGCCGTTCCTCTGGACGTATCCTCGGGACTGACAATGGGCTTCGAGGGGTGGGCCCGCCGCTACTCACGCAGCCTCCCTCCCCTCCACGAGGTGGGTCCGCAGCGTCCAGGCCGAAGCCCGGTCGCGCTCCCCCTCCTCCTACGTCCCCATAAGGGTGGGTCCGCCGCGTCCAGGCCAAGGCCCGGTCGCAGCCCCCCTCCCTTCCCCACGCCAGACTATTCGCCATCGCCGACAATACACCTAGGTGACCTAGGAGATTATCCTGCGATGCCCAGGGTGCACCGGCCCCTCCCATTGCCGTTCCTCTGGACGTATCCTCGGGACCGACAATGGGATGAGCACACGAGGAGGTTGTCTGACATCAGCACCCCAATGGGGTTTTGTCACTAGTTGGGGTGCCGCATCCAGGCCGAGGCCCGGTCGCAGCCCCCCTCCACTCCAGTGTTAGGGCAGGTCAGCCGCAGCCGGGCCGTCTGCCCAGCCGCAGCCTCCCTCCCTTCCTCACGCCCCTTGCGGGGCTGCCCGAGTGGTGGGTCCGCCGCAGCCGGGCCGTCTGCCCAGCCGCAGCCTCCCTCCTCTCAGGCATCCGTACGAGGGGTGGGCCCGCCGCTACTCACGCAGCCTCCCTCCCCTCCACGAGGTGGGTCCGCCGCGTCCAGGCCGAGGCCCGGTCGCAGCCCCCCTCCTCGTCCCCAACAGGGCAGGTCCGCCGCGTCCGAGCCGAGGCCCGGTCGCAGACTCCCTCCCTTCCTCACGCCAGGCATTCGCCATCGCCGACAATACATCTAGGTGACCTAGAAGATTATCCTGCGATGTTCAGAATGCACCGGCCCCTCCCATTGCCGTTCCTCTGGACGTATCCTCGGGACTGACAATGGGCTTCGAGGGGTGGGCCCGCCGCTACTCACGCAGCCTCCCTCCCCTCCACGAGGTGGGTCCGCAGCGTCCAGGCCGAAGCCCGGTCGCGCTCCCCCTCCTCCTACGTCCCCATAAGGGTGGGTCCGCCGCGTCCAGGCCGAGGCCCGATCGCAGCCCCCCTCCCTTCCCCACGCCAGACTATTCGCCATCGCCGACAATACACCTAGGTGACCTAGGAGATTATCCTGCGATGCCCAGGGTGCACCGGCCCCTCTCATTGCCGTTCCTCTGGACGTATCCTCGGGACCGACAATGGGATGAGCACACGAGGAGGTTGTCTGACATCAGCACCCCAAAATGGGGTTTTGTCACTAGTTGGGGTGCCGCATCCAGGCCGAGGCCCGGTCGCAGCCCCCCTCCACATCAGTGTTAGGGCAGGTCGGCCGCAGCCGGGCCGTCTGCCCAGCCGCAGCCTCCCTCCCTTCCTCACGCCCCTTGCGGGGCTGCCCGAGTGGTGGGTCCGCCGCAGCCGGGCCGTCTGCCCAGCCGCAGCCTCCCTCCTCTCAGGCATCCGTACGAGGGGTGGGCCCGCCGCTACTCACGCAGCCTCCCTCCCCTCCACGAGGTGGGTCCGCAGCGTCCAGGCCGAAGCCCGGTCGCGCTCCCCTCCTCGTCCCCAACAGGGCAGGTCCGCCGCGTCCGAGCCGAGGCCCGGTCGCAGACTCCCTCCCTTCCTCACGCCAGGCATTCGCCATCGCCGACAATACATCTAGGTGACCTAGAAGATTATCCTGCGATGTTCAGAATGCACCGGCCCCTCCCATTGCCGTTCCTCTGGACGTATCCTCGGGACTGACAATGGGCTTCGAGGGGTGGGCCCGCCGCTACTCACGCAGCCTCCCTCCCCTCCACGAGGTGGGTCCGCAGCGTCCAGGCCGAAGCCCGGTCGCGCTCCCCCTCCTCCTACGTCCCCATAAGGGTGGGTCCGCCGCGTCCAGGCCAAGGCCCGGTCGCAGCCCCCCTCCCTTCCCCACGCCAGACTATTCGCCATCGCCGACAATACACCTAGGTGACCTAGGAGATTATCCTGCGATGCCCAGGGTGCACCGGCCCCTCCCATTGCCGTTCCTCTGGACGTATCCTCGGGACCGACAATGGGATGAGCACACGAGGAGGTTGTCTGACATCAGCACCCCAACCTAACCTAACCTAACCTAACCTAACCTAACCTAACCTAACCTAACCTAACCTAACCTAACCTAACCTAACCTAACCTAACCTAACCTAACCTAACCTTTTTTTTTTTTTTTTTTTTAACGTGGGGAAATCCTCATGGATACCACACCGCCACGGGGGTGACGATGTGGTTATGCCGGACTCTTACCGGCTAAAACCCCACGGTCCGCCTTCACCGCCTTTGAGCGGGGCGCCACAGGATCGCACTTGGCATACTACTGTGGCGCCCCGGCGGCCGGCCCGGGTGTTGGTCCCAGGCCGCAGACATCAGGAGGGGTGCCTGTTATCAACAGGCACCCTCCGTCGGGGGGACTTTGCGTGGGCAGGTGGTCCCCCGACCCCCTGCCCTAGTCCCCTTCGACTTCCTCCTCTTACGGCGGGGGGAGGAGATGCGCATAACGCCTTCTCCGTCTCCCCCGCCGTGCTCTTCGGAGCGGGTCGGCTTGGGCGTCTCCCTCCCTGACCCGCTCCGCGGCCTCCTTTTGCGCCATGACGGATTCGCAAAAGGAGGCCATTGCCCTCCAGCACCTCTCGCTGCTGAGCATGGCAGCTACCACGCTCTGCAGCGAGAGGTCCCTCCCCACGACGCTGACGAGGTCGTGCCTCCTCGGCCCCCAGGCCACGCACTCCTCCAGCGTGTGACGCACCGTATCCACCGGTGCGTCACACGCGTGACAGATGGGGGTCGGCTCCCGCCCCGCGATCTGGTGCAGGTACTTACCGAAGCACCCATGCCCGGTAAGCACCTGCGTCAGCCTGTAGGAGAGGGCGCCGTGCCCCCTCTTCAGCCAGCCATCCAGGTGGGGACGGATCGCCTCCACAGTATCGCGGCCGTAGGCAGGGGAAGCCAGCTGTTCCCCCCACCTCGTCACCACCTCCTCCTGGCACCGTCTTCTTGTGCGCCGCACCATTTCCCAATCGGGTGCGGCGCCTGCCGCCCGCCCCTCCGCCCGGAGACGGTACACCGCCGCCAGGACCTCCGCCTGGAGTTCCCAGGGCGGGTCCCCCGCCAGGAGTGTCGCCGCCGCCCAGGAGACCGTTCTATAGCCCCTAATGGCTCTCACCGCTATGATCCTCTGCGGTCTCCGCAGGAGGATCTTGTTGTCGGCGGTGAGAGCCTCCGCCCAGATGGGGGCCCCGTACAACGCCATACTCCGGATAATTCCGGAGTAAAGACGTCTACACGTCGACTTGGGACCCCCTACGTTGGGCAACAGTCGCCCCAGGGCGGCAGCAGCGGACACAAGTTTCGGGGCGAGCTGGGCGAAGTGTGCCCGGAAACCCCACCGGCCGTCCAATACAAGGCCCAGATATTTCATCTGGGCCTTAACCCTTATCACCTCCCCCCGCACGACGATCTGCGCGCCCCGGGGAGGCCCCCTCCGCGGGCCATGGAAGAGGAGGGCCTCCGTTTTGTCCAGGGCGACCCTCAAACCCAGCTGGTGGACCCGCTCCACAACGAGCGCGGTCCCCACGGTCGCCCTCCGCGCCACCTCCTCCCAGCTCCTCCCCCTAACCGTGACGAGGGTGTCGTCCGCATAACAGATCACCCTCATCCCGGGGAGGAGCGGTCCCCGAAGGAGCCAGTCGAAACCGATGTTCCACAGGGTGGGCCCCAACACCGAACCCTGTGGAACACCGCGCTCCACCTGCTGACGGGCGAGACCTCCGTCCCTCCCCTCCCACACTACCTGGCGGTCCCGCAAATATGCCATCAACAGTCTCCTGAGATAGGGCGGCACTCCGTGATATCGGAGCGCCTCCTCCAGTGTCTCAAATGGGAGACTGTTGAAGGCATTGCGGACGTCCAGCGAAACCGCCAGGAGGACTTCTCCCCCCTCTACCGCCTCCCGGGCCAGGGTCTTCAGCTGGTTCAGGGCGTCGATGGTCGAACGACCAGCCCTGAACCCCCACTGTGCCCCCGACAAACCGGGCCCGTCTCCCTCAAGGTGCCGGGCGAGGCGGGACACGAGAATCCTCTCCAGGATTTTCCCCACCTCGTCCAACAGCACTATGGGCCTGTAGGCCGACGGTAGCTCCGGGGAGCGTCCCTCTTTTGGGAGGAGGCAAACTCTCCCCTCCTTCCAGAGCTCCGGGAACTGTCCAGTTCGAATGCACTCATTGAACAGTTCCCGGAGCCGATCCCCCAGAGATTTGGCAGCCAGGAAGACAACCTTGCCCGGCACCCCATCCGGGCCCGGCGCCTTCTTCCTCCTCCGGAGACGGTCTAGGGCCTCGTCCATCTCTTCCTCTTCTATGGAGGGAGGGGGCTCCAGACCGTCCCCATCAGTCACTGGCAGAGCCATCCTGGGAGGGGTGAAGTCCTCGGGGGCAGCCGGGAACAGCTCCCCCATGATCCGCCCAAGAAGGTCCGGCGAAAGGGTCTCCGTCGGAGGTGCGCCCTGGCCCTGGAGCTTTTTCCTGGCCGCACGAAAGGGACGCCCCCAGGGGTTCCGATCGAGTTCGGCCAGGACTTCACCGTCCGCCCGCTCCTTGGCCCTGCAGATGGCCGACTGGAGCGCCTCTCTGGCCTGGCTGAGGGCGTCCTTGAGACGGGCCTCCAGCGCCGGGTCCCGGCCGTTATGCCTGCGGCACCGCACGTACTCTCGACGCGCAGCGCCGCATGCCGCCCTGAGGTCCCCTATTTCGGCGGTCCACCAATACACCTTACGGTAGGCAGGCCGCCGCCGGACCCTGGGCATGGCCGCATCGCAGACCTGTTGCAGGGCCCAGCGCATGCGGCCTGCCAACTCGTTCACGTTGGCGCCCTCCGCTCTGGGGGAGGAGGCCCACCGCTGGACTATGGCCGCCTCGCCGGCCAGCTCCCTATCCAGCCGGCTCAGGGCCCAGCGCGGGAAGTGACTGGAGCCCCCCCTGGGAGGGTCTGCCTGTCCCGAGGGGGCGGAGATTCCGAACCGGATATACAGATGGTCCGATAAGGTCTCCGCCCCCGTCTCCACCCGCCAGTCCAAGATCCTGCGTGCAATAGCGGGGGTGGCGAACGAAATGTCCACCACGGACCCCCCCGTATGCCGCACGCAGGTGTGGACATCCCCCCTATTAAGGAGGGACAGGCCGCACAGGACCGCCCATTCTTGGACGGCCCTCCCTCTCAGGTCAGTGGCGGGGTTGCCCCACTCCTGAGCCTTCGCGTTGAGGTCGCCGAGTACTATCATGGGCCTCGACGACCATCTGCAGATCGCAGCCCGCACGGAGTCGAGAAAAGACTCGAACTCCGCCAGGCTGCGATTAGGGGAGAAGTACGCGCCGACTATCGCGTACTCTCCCCACCCCGCCACCACGTATCCCGACCCCCTCTCTAACATTGAGAGGGGAACGTCGGAGCCGACCCTGGTGGTGACCGCCACCACGCCGTCTATGTCCCCCGCCCAATGTGAGTACGAGGGGACATAGTATGGCTCGCAAGCCACCGCCACATTCACCCCCCACTCCGCCATGGACTGCAAGAACAGGTCTTGAGCCCCGGCGGAGTGGTTCAGGTTCGCCTGAAGGAAACTGGAATGTCGTGATGGATTCATTCCGACATTACAGTTTCCTCCCGCGCCTGCTGGCGTCCGGCCTCAGTGGCGGTCGTGGGCCGTGCGGCCGCTTTGCCCTTCATAACGGGGGGATTGCAGAGCGCCCCCCCCATGTCGTGCCCGGATGGCTTGCCGGCGTCCGCGCACACCGAGCACCTTTGCGCCGCCTTGCAGCTTGCCGCTCTATGTCCCTCGCGGCCGCAGCGGAAGCACATTTTGCTGCGGTCCACCCTCGAGGAGCACATAGCGACGGCGTGGCCGAGCCCCATGCATCTGTAGCAGCGCATGGGGCGCTGCTGCAATGCCACGACGCTGGCCGAGCTCCATCCTACGAGGATGTTGCCGGCATCAGCCAGCTTTTTGGCCACCGACACCGGGCACTGGACCACTATGGCGCCCATACCCCCCGGCCCAGAGCGCACCTCCCTCGCCCTGATGAGACCTTCCGCACAGCCTCCGGCCTTTGCCACTGCTGCGACCACCCTTTCCTTAGTGGCCGAGTCGTCCAGTCCGGTTATCCGGATGTCAGCGGATTTTGTGGGCCGGACGACCTCGGCCATTCCCTCCAGGGCTGTGCGGAGTTTCTCCGCCAACTCGTCCGCCTTTTCAGGAGTCTGCCCCTTCGGCAACTCCAGCAACCTAGCCCCGGTGGCCCCCTGACGGAATTTAAGGGACTCAATCCCCAGTTCCGCCAGGTCCACCTTCTCCGCCGCATGCGACAGAATGCGGCTGTAGGTCACGCCCTCCGCCGCCGCCTCCTCCCGCATCTTTATCACCACCACAGAGGTGCGAGGAGGGGCAAGCTTCGGCTTCGCCGGGGCCTTCGCCTTCGCCGGGGCCACCGCAGGGGCCACTGCCTTAGCAGAGGGAGCACCCTGCGATGCAGCAGGGGCTCCACTCTTCTTCCCCTTACCTTTCCCCTTCTTCGACCCGGTGACGAGTGTGAACTCGCCCTCCGGGTCAACAGGGGCAACTTCAGGGGTAGGCATCACCACCTCCCCCACAGACTGCGACGGCCTTGCCGGAACCGAGGGGCCCGCTGCCTTCTTGGGTGGCTTGGCACGAACCCCTGACGGCCCCGGACGAGCTCTGACAGGGCCCTCAACCTCCGACACAGAAGCGGCCGCCTGCCGTTTCTTGTCTGCCGCAAGAGGTGGGCGATGCACCACCGCGGGCAGCAAGCGCTCCTCGATACCCGCAAAGCGGGCGCTGACCATCTCGCCCACTGAGGTAACGATAGAGCGCTTGAGCTCCTCGACGAAGTCGACGTCCAGGCTCGGCAAAGCGGAGGACTCTGGCACCTTGGTAGCCGCCATCGTCTTCCTCATTGCCTCAAATTCTCGGCGATGGGCCGCCAACTCGACCCTCAGGGCCTCTGTCTCCTTGCGGAGTATGTTGTTGTCGCGTCGAAGACGACGCGACTCATCGGCCTCCGGCCTCGCCACCAGCACCTCCACGATCTCCTGCAGTTTAGACGCCGCGTCCTTCAACCGCTTGATCATCGGGCCCTGCAGGTGCCCCGACTTCCTCACCACCTCCAGAATAGAGGTCACGCTGTGCCCCGCCAACGCCCGCAACTCCTCAGACGTGTGTGTCTCCGTACCCGGATTGTCCGAGGTCACGCCCTCCAACGGATCCAACACAGGCGAGGCCGCCCCCTTGCGGAACGCTTTAGCTCGCATCGCCCGGTCCAGTGCCACCTCCTTGGCCTCCTCCTCTAGCTCCTTGAGCTCCAACCTTGCTCGGGTAAGCCCCGACCTACGAGCCGCACCCGCAGGCTTCCCACGGCGTGCAGTCGGCACCTTCGCCGCAACCACCTCGGTTTCGGAGTCTGAATCCGAGATTCCAGACTCGAACACCCCCCACGTCCTTTTGCTCCCTCCCCTGACGATGCTGGAATCGGAGTCCATCGCTGGACACCGATCCAAACACCCACAGTGAACACAAGAACAAGAAACACCCAGAAACTACAAGAAAGAAAAGAAAAAACGCCCACAAACACCCGACAGAACCGACTTTTGGGGCCCTAAGAAGGGCCTTTCCAACCACACACAGGGTGTGGAAGTACTACCAAAAGTCCCGAAACAATCCCTAAAACAACCAACAGAAAGCACCATCCAAAAGCAAAAACCTCAAATGAATCATCAAAATGGGGTTTTGTCACCAAATGGGGTTTTTCAAAATGGGGTTTTGTCACTAGTTGGGGTCAAAAAAAAAAAAAAAAAAAAAAAAAAAAAAGACAAGCCCACCGGCAAGATATGAACTTGCTATGGTACACGTTTGCATCATCCGTGTAGTAGAACATTAGGCTACGTAGACCACTAAAATGGGGTTTTGTCACTAGTTGGGGTGCCGCATCCAGGCCGAGGCCCGGTCGCAGCCCCCCTCCACATCAGTGTTAGGGCAGGTCGGCCGCAGCCGGGCCGTCTGCCCAGCCGCAGCCTCCCTCCCTTCCTCACGCCCCTTGCGGGGCTGCCCGAGTGGTGGGTCCGCCGCAGCCGGGCCGTCTGCCCAGCCGCAGCCTCCCTCCTCTCAGGCATCCGTACGAGGGGTGGGCCCGCCGCTACTCACGCAGCCTCCCTCCCCTCCACGAGGTGGGTCCGCAGCGTCCAGGCCGAAGCCCGGTCGCGCTCCCCCTCCCCATATGTCCCCATAAGGGTGGGTCGCCGCGTCCAGGCCGAGGCCCGGTCGCAGCCCCCCTCCCTTCCCCACGCCCGGCTATTCGCCATCGCCGACAATACATCTAGGTGACCTAGAAGATTATCCTGCGATGTTCAGAATGCACCGGCCCCTCCCATTGCCGTTCCTCTGGACGTATCCTCGGGACTGACAATGGGCTTCGAGGGGTGGGCCCGCCGCTACTCACGCAGCCTCCCTCCCCTCCACGAGGTGGGTCCGCAGCGTCCAGGCCGAAGCCCGGTCGCGCTCCCCCTCCTCCTACGTCCCCATAAAACCTAACCTAACCTAACCTAACCTAACCTAACCTAACCTAACCTAACCTAACCTAACCTAACCTAACCTAACCTAACCTAACCTAACCTAACCTAACCTAACCTAACCTAACCTAACCTAAACCTAAACCTAAACCTAAACCTAAACCTAAACCTAAACCTAAACCTAAACCTAAACCTAAACCTAAACCTAAACCTAAACCTAAACCTAAACCTAAACCTAAACCTAAACCTAAACCTAAACCTAAACCTAAACCTAAACCTAAACCTAAACCTAAACCTAAACCTAAACCTAAACCTAAACCTAAACCTAAACCTAAACCTAAACCTAAACCTAAACCTAAACCTAAACCTAAACCTAAACCTAAACCTAAACCTAAACCTAAACCTAAACCTAAACCTAAACCTAAACCTAAACCTAAACCTAAACCTAAACCTAAACCTAAACCTAAACCTAAACCTAAACCTAAACCTAAACTAAACCTAAACCTAAACCTAAACCTAAACCTAAACCTAAACCTAAACCTAAACCTAAACCTAAACCTAAACCTAAACCTAAACCTAAACCTAAACCTAAACCTAAACCTAAACCTAAACCTAAACCTAAACCTAAACCTAAACCTAAACCTAAACCTAAACCTAAACCTAAACCTAAACCTAAACCTAAACCTAAACCTAAACCTAAACCTAAACCTAAACCTAATCCTAAACCTAAACCTAAACCTAAACCTAAACCTAAACCTAAACCTAAACCTAAACCTAAACCTAAACCTAAACCTAAACCTAAACCTAAACCTAAACCTTCCTTCCTTCCTTCCTTCCTTCCTTCCTTCCTTCCTTCCTTCCTTCCTTCCTTCCTTCCTTCCTTCCTTCCTTCCTTCCTTCCTTCCTTCCTTCCTTCCTTCCTTCCTTCCTTCCTTCCTTCCTTCCTTCCTTCCTTCCTTCCTTCCTTCCTTCCTTCCTTCCTTCCTTCCTTCCTTCCTTCCTTCCTTCCTTCCTTCCTTCCTTCCTTCCTTCCTTCCTTCCTTCCTTCCTTCCTTCCTTCCTTCCTTCCTTCCTTCCTTCCTTCCTTCCTTCCTTCCTTCCTTCCTTCCTTCCTTCCTTCCTTCCTTCCTTCCTTCCTTCCTTCCTTCCTTCCTTCCTTCCTTCCTTCCTTCCTTCCTTCCTTCCTTCCTTCCTTCCTTCCTTCCTTCCTTCCTTCCTTCCTTCCTTCCTTCCTTCCTTCCTTCCTTCCTTCCTTCCTTCCTTCCTTCCTTCCTTCCTTCCTTCATGAGAACCTTCCTTTAGGAGAACAATAAAGTACACGAAAATACTTTATGTTCCATGATTTGATTTCTTTGTGATTTTGAAAAGTTTTGTTTAAGTATTTTTTCGTTAAGGGTAAGCTCACGTCATGACGCGAAATTCAAAATTTCAATGATTTATATTTTTTTTTACGAAAAATTTGGACATCTTTACGATAACGAGTAATTTAGTTTTAGTAATTTAGTAGGTATTTTTTAAGCAAACTTAATATTCATCCTAACCAATGATATGCAATTTATTTATATTTTAAATAGGTGATATATTTTACTAAAACAATAAATTAACACTAGTAAAACAATAAATTGGCATACTCGTTGAAGACATACCTATAACAATGTATTGCTCAAAATATAAAAGATCTTTAAAAAAAAAAAAAAAAAAAAAAAAAAAAAAGAGAAACCATGTAGTTTCTTGCCCGTTCTTCTCCATAGGAACGGCATTCCGAACGGGTGGTAAAGCAGTAGCCTAATATTTTGTAACTTTTGACGATTCATAAGTACTGTACTTAACGGTCTACGTGAATAAAAAAAAAAAAATATTCTGAAGTTCCTGTGCCTGCATTATTATTTTTCGTGGTATTTTAAAATGTTCACATTTTGGCCAACATTATACCTAGTTAAAAACCGATTTATCATTGTTTTGAACATTTGGACCAGTAATGTTGTTATAGGTAATACATAAGTAGGTTGTAACCAGTATTAATGTTTGACATAAGTACATAAATTCAACTCGGAAGTATAAAATAACCTCAAGTCTTAATGTATTCTTTTGACAGTATCTTATGTTAATACTTTCAATCATAGAATTGAGAGTTTTATTTGTTTGTTTATTTCGATCCGTGTTTGTCAGTTGTCTAAATTCTCAAAGCTAATCACATATTGTTTGTTTGATCAATTGACTGTGCCTGTTTCCCAAAATGACCGATGAAAAGGAACTTATTAAGAAACGGCGTTGGTTGCCGATTGCATTCCTTAATTTCTGCATGGTGGGGAAGAAAACAGACAGGGTCCTTTGACAAGTCATAGCTACCTATATCATGATACTCACCATGCTTTAATTCAATAAACTGGTTAATAAACTTTTTGTATTCAATGAGAACTGCATCAGTTTTTTTGAAGTCGCTTCTCTAAATTATAAAATCTACGGAGTCCTAAATGGAAGGATTCCCCTAATTCAGAATTAACTCGCTCTAATGGAACTTTAATTGGCATTGTAACTTGAAATTTATTGTCTTCAAGCTTAGTAGTTTCCTTAAAAAGTTGTTCGCAATAGTCATGTTATGTTGATTGCTCTGGGACAACCTCAGGCACTCTCTCTGTCGCCAAAATGCGCACAAAGTATCGTTTAGTTGGTCATTCTGTCTTTACAAAACAAGGATACAGCCTGATTAGTTTTGTATGTATTGTGCTCCTTTTTACATTCTGCATACTTAAAGTGATATTTGCATTTACGCTTGTGTTGTGACCTCTCATATATCTGTGGTTGTGACAAGCAGACTTTGCACAACTTATTTTTTGTTGCAAATTCGAAGCGTTTGTTTATTGCAGCAAGCTTAAAATTAGGACATTGATATAATCTATGCTCAAGGGGCTTACAGTACCTATATGCAGGATGCCTGTTGTGCAGCAACAGCGTGGCTCGCCAGATACTGACCCGGCGGTTTGGAGTTCTGGTTGTCCATGGATTCAAGAGCTAATGAACGTCGTTCCAAGTACTCATTAATGGTGGGAAGTTTCTTGTTGTCTCTCTCCATTTGGAAGGCACGACTTGTGTATATATCTAGTTTACGCATCAATATACAAACGATTACGCTGTCCCAGGTGTCCACAGGCTTGAGATGTTTTAAGGCCACAAGGTGTAGTCTAGCATCTGAGATTAGATTACGTAAGCTTTCTGTGGTTCACTTTTTTATAAGTGGTATGTCTAATATTGTAAAAATATGTTCGTGAACAATTTTTGTTTTATTATCATATCGTTCCTTTAATAAGTTAAGAGCTTCAGCATAGCTGTCCTCCTGAAGTGTTGGGTTGCATAACAAGGCATAGGGCTCTCCGCTCAGGAAGCCTTTCTTTGGACCGCCGAGAGTGAGTCGTCGTTATGTACCATTGCATTAAACATGTTAATAAATTTATAGTATTTGGTATATTCGCCCGAGAAAGTAGGAATGGCAATGTGCGGCGGCTTTACATTGCATGACGACGCGAGGGGTTTTCGCTCAGAGTTTCCCGATTGTTTTAGTGACGTGTTCAGTTTTTCAACTAAATTGAGATACAAGTCTTCGATCTCTGAGGGATCCTCACCGTCGCGTCGGCTGGCGATAAAGCCGTTAATTTAGCATTAAATTGGTTATACTCCCCGAATACCTCATTAAATGTATGTTTAAATTTTAGGTTTTTTTGCTATTTCGTAGTCCTCAAAGCTAATGCGAGTGGATTTACAAAATAATTCATTCCAAAAAAAATAATTGAATAATCATTGAAATTGGATGGATAGACAATGGATAAATGGACTTTTGCTAGCAGATTCCGAATAATAAAGAAAGGCTTTCGTCCTAGCACGTGCATTTTGTGAAGTTTTTTTATTATACAACATTTATAATTAAAGAACTAAATAGGAAAATAACATAAAAAAATACAATAGTATGACAACAAACTATGTATGTATCAAAAAGACCTTGTCCGCGTGGAGCGGTGGCAAGAATGCTGGCTGCATATCCTCACTGTATTATCAAGTCATTTGTGATTGATTGCCAGTGTTTGCTGCGCTCTTATAATTTAGCCAGTTACCCGAACTTGGTAGTGTATACAGATAACATTGCCATTTCAAAAAAAAGGATGCGTTATATTTTTTTTACAGAAATTGTGTAACAATATATTTTATTCGTAATGGTAGATGATTCTTCTATAAATAATAAATACATCAATCAAAACGTACAATTAAAATACAAATCCTTACTTTTTACATAATAATCATAATTGCTAAATTAAAGCAGATTAAGCTAAGTGCCACACCCAGTAGCTAATACACATAAACATCACCATTATTCAGTATTAAGTATATCACTATCAACACAGTCAGTCCTCGATGGGGCCCCCGCGGGGGTCCAGCGGAGCGCGGGCGGCGGTTACCGGCGCGCGTTACCGCGCTGGTGGCCGCGACCGCGCACGTACGTCTTGTGCGTGTGCTTGGCCGCGTCGGGCGCGGAGGGCGCGAAGCGATCCGCTTTAGCGGCGTGCGGCGGCGCGGCGGTGGCTGGGGCCTGCAGCGCGCGCAGCGGGGCGTGCGCGCCGTTTGAGCGCTCGGCGGCACCCCCACCCCCTCCCGCGCCGGCGCCCCCTCCCCCGCCGGCGCCCCCGCCCCCGCCCGGTGGCGGCGCCTGCGGCTCACTCATATTCACCTGCTCATTGAAGAGCATGCAGAACTCGCCCACCTTCTGTATGTCACCAGACTTGCCCGAATAGAGCGTGAGTGCGGCGCGCCATAGGGACGCGTAGCCGCGCGTGAGGCGCACGATGTCCCCGGGCTGCAGCAGCGCGCCCGGCTCATCCCACACGGACAGATTGACGGCGGCGCTGGCGTCGGCCACGCGCAGCGTGCGCACCTCGCGCGCCTCCTTCGTCAAGGTCGGCGGGCCCACCTCCAACACTATGAACTCTGCGTTGATGTTTTTCATGCCGGCCTTCAGCTCTTTGATCTGCACGAACTGTATGTTGCTCATCTCGATCAGCTTACCTGCAAGAAAATGAATAAATAATAATTCTAGATCCCAAGCAATTGAATTCCAGAAATCACCAGTAATCGAGATACTATGGTTACAAACTGCTATCCTAAAACCAAACTGTGAGGACTGAACTGTGCCCCGTAGGACGGGCTACATTTATTTTCGAGAACCCACTCTTATTTTCAACATACAGAAAATACTTAAGACGATTGGCTCATAGGATGATGCTCGATACAGATCCTTCCCTGGATTGAGTATATGGATAACCATCAGATTTTTCCTGGATTCAGATACATGATCTGTAAGAAAACTGTTTTGTGTAGCACAGCAAGCAAATTTTGACACACAGGATTTGATAATAAAAGAATATTGGATAACACCTATTCCCGGATATGCGTTAGGGATTTAACCATAGTACATAGTAATTCACAACAATTGTTCAATTACTTTTTTTCAGTCGGTAGAAATAATGTAAGGGAGAATGAAGACGGGGTGGGAACTATGAACTGTGTTCTTTGAAGTAGTAGTTATGAGGGAAAACCACAGTTGGTGGACAACAAGTAGTTATAAAAGTATTGGGTAGAACTACACAACACTACAGTTGGTGGACAACAAGTAGTTATAAAAGTATTGGGTAGAACTACACAACACTAAACAGACTTTCCAGGATAGATCAGGTACATAACTACACCACGGTAAGTCGCCTGCACTACAGTTTTGAAAGGTAAACCAGATAAAACAAAGATTATTCACTTGAAGATACGTGCATACCTATCACTTGTCATCGCTGAAGCAAGAAACCCTTAGCATCCTAGTAGTCTGTAGCATGAATAACCAGAAACCCTGAAACGGATCTGCACGAACTGTACATCTCTTATCTAATTTGACTTACCAACAAGCAAGAAAATTAAACTAAATAAATCAAAAATGATTCCAAAGTGGGTTGATATTTCGAAGATTGTTTTTTCGTACTACAGTTTACTTTTATTCATTAACATTTTACTTTTGTATATTGTATTGTAATATATAAATATAACTAATAAATCTGTGATTGTATCTTCTTCTTCTTTCTTTTTTTTTATGGCGTCATCATCTTGACTATTTTGCCAAGAGTCACGAATAATATCTCAGACAAAGAATAATAATAGACGGAGTGTAGAAAACATAATATTGAAGCGTCTGAGTATTGAATATTTGTATATATAAACGTCAGTGGTATTGAAGCACAAAAGGGCAAACCGATTTGTGTAGTACCGCAGTACCACAGTATATTCACACGTGCTACTCAGCTAGGCCTTTTGTGCTTCATTCGATATATTTCATTGTTCTCGACACTTGGTCTGTATTATTTCTTCTGTAAGGTAAAGTTAAACTAATCCCAAGATGCTTCAAGCATAGAACAATAAATAAGTTGCGCTTCTTCGCCATATTATTTGAAAGAGCGAGATAGATTCTTTGCCGCTTCATTCGGTTTGGAACTGTGTCTAACACTGTCTAGCTCGCATGAACATTCTAGCGCCTCACCATCATCATTGCGTCGCACTCTAGCCTTGTCATTTGTCGTTACCGGCAGAGTTTCGCCTTTAAGATAAACTGACTTTATAATTTATTGAGTACCCTGTTTCTTTCGAAAGGAATATATTTAATCCAAAGAACAATCATATGAATGTTGAATTCATTTTATATTTTCTGAATTCTGACACATTACAATTACTTTCATTTCCATAAATATGTCAAAATATATTGCTATACTAGCTTTACCGAAGAATACCTATAAATCCTATGGATCTTGTTATGCGTGCACCGCTCAGAACACTGTCATTTACTCAGAGAGATGCTCCGAGCCAGCCCGAAAGTTTAGTGACTGGTGTCACACAAGACTGCTGTGAAATGTCATTGCTACTGTACTAACTTGGTCATCTGTTTCGGGCACAGATTAACTAGAGATGCTACGCATGTTTGGGGTCGATTCGATTGTGTATGTCGACTTTAATAAAATCAAAGAGAATACTAATACTACGTCAAATAAACATAACCTCCAAAATTTCAAAAACTGTACAACTGAACTAACAACATTAACATTTGATAACATTTGTTTATCTCCGTTTTACAAACAAATAAAAAATATTGGCCTCTCAGCGAGCGAGAAAGTGCATTTTATTTTAAACAAGCTAGTAGCATAATTAGAATATAGATTACGTTGCAGTGAATTAGTGAGCCGGCAGAATGTTCAATCAGTTGGGTGGGGGCGCGAGCAACCCCAACAAGGACTTGGAGGTGGCGTCGCCGCCGGACGACACGGTGTCGGCGATGGAGTTCTCGCCGCCCTCGGTGCCGCAGACCTTCCTCGTCGCCGGCAGCTGGGACTGCCGGGTGAGTCGACACTTTCAACTTGTATACAAATTACGACAAAATGAACAACTTATGCACTCTTTGTGTGAGATCAATAAGTCCGTAGAAAGGTATACTTAGCTAATTAATGTTATTATGCAGGTGCGATGCTGGGAGGTGGAGACATCCGGCAAGACAGTGCCGAAAGCAGTGCAGGGCATGGACGGGCCCATCCTGGACGTAGCGTGGCATGACGTCGGTATTGTTTCATATGTTGTGGAAACAACCTTCATGTAGGTTGTATGTAATATAGTTTTATTTGTATTGTAGGATGGTACCAAAGTGTTCATGGCATCAACAGACAAAAGTGTCAAGTGCTGGGACCTGGCATCCAATCAGACAATACAGGTAAGAAGTTTCAACCACTTCTCATAGTTAGTATAATGAAATTTAAAACATTGCCTACTCTAAATATATTATATATACAATCTGTGCAACACAGTTAGTAGTGCATATTCAGGACGCTTTTGTTAAAATGGACAACTATTAGAGATTTTATAGGACAGTCTACTACAATTAGAAATGGATTCATTAATAATGTCTCACATTCCACAGACAGATTTCCTAAGGCACACACTTATATAATACAACCTAAACCTATGTCAAGGGTTGTGCGCTTTTATTTTCTTTTTTACTTGCATCCCACCTTTTCTTGCATTCCTGCTTACATTTTTCTAAAAGTTGCCATGCAACTTGTTGTTGGGCAGGTGGCTGCACACGAGGCGCCGGTGAAGACCTGCCACTGGGTCAAGGCACCGAATTACACCTGTCTCATGACCGCCTCCTGGGATAAGACACTGAAGGTACACACCAGTACTCCAGCACAATATCACCACTCCATATATAAGGAGCACTAATAGCTTGTATGTTTTCAGTTCTGGGACACCCGTAGCTCAGCTCCAATCATGAACATGAACCTATCGGAGCGATGCTACTGTGCTGATGTGGTGAGTGGGTGTCATACGTGAATAACTTATCCCCACATTAAGCTAGGCTGTGGCTGCACATGTAACAGCAATATTTGTATTGATCATTTGAAAATCATAAATGAAGTTCATTGCTCTTTTTCTATGGGCGTTTTCCACAAATCAATGACCACAAGAGTCTGTTTTGTGTGTGCTTTGTGGGTGCAAAGTTTCGCAATTTTACTTGTTATGTGTAATCAAGGCATTACAGCTAAGAATACAATATTCCACTATTGCACAACCACTCATTTTAATATAATGTCTGTTTCACAACATGAAAACTCAATGAAATGCAATTTTGTTTCATAAAACATATTTTTCTTTGACATCTGTAAGGCAGTTAACAATCATTGTTGAGCATTTCATCTAAGGTTGTGTGTTTTATAGTAATTATTGTGCATGTGTATAGGACTACCCAATGGCAGCGGTGGGCACGGCGGACCGCGGTATCTGCCTGTACACGCTGGAAGGCAAGCCGGGCGAGTACAAGCGCGTCGAGTCGCCGCTGAAGCACCAGCACCGCTGCATCGCCGTGTTCCGTGATAAGAAGACCAAGCAGCCGACCGGCTTCGCGCTCGGGTCCGTCGAGGGCCGCGTCGCCATCCAGTATGTGAACCCCACCAACCCCAAGGACAACTTCACCTTCAAGTGTCACCGCCCGCCAGCCACCACCGGCGGATACCAGGTACCTACCGTATCTACTTAATGTTTGATTGGTAATTGCTTGGTTAGTGCATGAATAATATTTTTACTGTTACCAAAATTTCTATCAATTAAGTGTAGTGCAGCTTTTATTGGCATACCGCTTTATTATTCTGTATATCTATACTAATATTATAAAGAGGTAAAGTTCGGATGTAGGAGGTAATCTTCAGAACATCTGATTCGATTCTAAAAAATATTTCTTTATTAGAATTTCCCATTTCCCCTGTTTTGCAGGACATCTACGCGGTGAACGACATCGCGTTCCACCCGACGCACGGCACGCTGGCGACGGTGGGCTCGGACGGCTCGTTCTCCTTCTGGGACAAGGACGCGCGCACGCGGCTCAAGTCCTCCGAGATGCTCGACCAGCCGCTCACTAAGTGTGCCTTCAACCACAATGGACAGATCTTCGCGTACGCCGTCGGGTACGACTGGTCTAAGGTCAGCATACTTATTAGTATTCACCACTCAGTTCAAATGACAAATGATGGCGACTACAATAGAACAGTGTCGGTTGGTTACAGGGACATGAGCACTTCAACCCTGCCAAGAAGAACTTCATCTATCTGCGCGCGTGCTACGAGGACCTCAAGCCGCGCTCCACGTGATTGTGCTGCACCCAGCACACCTACTGCGACAGCACGCTCCATACAGTCCTCACAGTCGTGCAGCAGTGCACCCAGCACACCTGTACATACTCCCGATTCCTATTGCAGACATGTATATTAGCTTATATCATAATAATGTGATTCTTACATTTCCAGTGTTTACATCAATATGCTACAACACCACTACCAACAACGTTCATACATCTACAGTGTCTTTCATTTTCATTTTGTGATCTGTGGATCATTCTAGTTGGGATAAATGTGTTGAAATGAGTGAGTTTAAAAATAAGTTTAAGAGACTGATGTGTTATTAAAGGATTAACCTGTGTGACATGGTATTTTCACCCCTTGTTTAATTTTATATAACTACAGCCAAATAAAACATCTAGAAACCTTGTAACAAGTTAAGTCACCTAGCCCAGATTTTAATAATTTTTAATATAATTTTTGGGACTAGTGTTATTTTAATATTATAAAAACCATGATATAATGCGTAAGTACACGTCTACTGTACTGTACTATAAAGTTGAAACAATAAATATATATTTCTCAGTGTTTATTAAAGTCTATATTTATCTAGTACAAGAGCAATGAGGCCAAGAGGGCTCAGTGGTCCCCGTGGCCATGGCCATGGCCATCATCACCACCAAACACCTTATCTGCCAGCACTGTGAGCACGGTAAGGCCCAATCCCAATGGTAATCCACGGAAGAATACTTTACGAGCGCGTGCCCAGCGGGTGCCAAATCCTGGGTGGTACCTCCATGCCTCATTCCTGAGAACAATATTAGTTTCACCCCTTTATTGTTATTAATAAATCAAAAAGAGCGGAGGACAATAGCGGTAATAGTGACCTGATCCAAGGGTCGCAAAGCCCCTTCCGCTGTAGTGCCTTCTCCAGCTCCTCGAGCTGCGGGATGCCCTTGTGTGAGAACTGCTTGTAGTCCGGCACCACGTACGGCGGTTCGTGCCCGTGGCCGCCCATCTGCACAACAGAAAAATTGCAATAACAATAATCTAACCTATTCGGTATTACATAATTTTCAGTTCGTAAGCTTGCACAACAATAAAATAATTAAAAGTTTATGGATATATTGTAATACGTACAGTGATTAGAATTCTTATTGAACTGAACACTGAATGCGAACAATTACAGAACTTTAATCATGAAAAATCATTTCGACTTTACTCATTTGACATTGACTGTGTGTGTGTCTGACATATACCATAACTTTTATTTTTTAGGAGGGATACAAAATAGTGGCATTTTTGCCAGTGTCGAGTAAATCTTGATAATTGTTATTTTATTTTATATACCCCTGATGATAATGATAATATTAATGACGATGATGATGATGAAATGAATCTCCTACCCCTATCAGTAAAGCTGTGGATACTTTACTGAAAATTTACCGGACATCTTGGGAGAACTTGAAAAGTCAAGTTATACTATTTTATTTCAATTTTCTTATACTGTCTGACTTTGTGATGGAAGTAGGTATTTACGCTACCAGATTTTAAAACCAGGGCTTCGCTTCGAAGAAGGGCGCCCTGAAATACATGCCGCGCGTGAGCCTCGGCTTTCAGGGCTGAGACTAATTGTATTGGAAATCAATCCTTAAACTTCATGTTTATAAAGAGCACAATCGTATTTACTAATAAAATTAATTCATTGATCTTCCAAGTATGTTTATCGTAAATACGATTTTGCTCCTAATTTATATGAACGTAACGATCGATTTCTAATTCAGTATTTTGGCCTTCGAAGCCGGGCCCCGCGCGCAACTAGCAAGTACTTTCACACCTACAAGTATTTACCGCTCATACCAGGGCAGCTCGAAACGGGCTTTCGCAAGTTGCGTTGTAAAATCTGTGTTGTACTTTGTGCACGTGCGACTCGGTCGGTCGCGTCGGGTCGATAGCTGCCAATTACTTTACAGTATATTAAAACCAGGATTTCGACCCCGGTATTCTTCTTCTTTCTTTACGAAATGAGATGCGATGAAATAAAATGGATATGAATATGGCCTCACCCGCAACTTAGCGGGTATTTTGCACAATGTCAAGTAATTAATAGCAATAAAACTTTCAATAAATACACATTATAAATAAAATAATGGATGTGACATGATGATATGAAAATGGCGTCCGACCCCGGTCTTGAATTTTCCAAATATTTCTCATCTCTAGTCACACTGACAGTGACAACAGCGTCACCATATTTTATTTCAGATTTCTACTAAATATAAAATCGAAATCTACTAAAGTAATTTTAAAATTCTACAAAGTTTTGACTGTGATTTTATACAGTACCTAGGCAAGTTACTGATATACTTTAACAATTCTATATTAATTAGATTTGCTACTTATCAACTTGCGACTTGAACTTTGTAAACAGGGAGAAAATCGAAACCTGCGAGGGAAAAACGTGGTAACAACAAACATTTACTTTTACCATCAACCTCGCCGTGGACGCATAGTAGAAAATCGCAGAGCCGCAGTAGTAAAAATCAAATACAAATATTAATTTTTTACTCGCCTACGTTTTCAAGTTTTGTATTTAGACTGTATAACCCATAACGATAACGTACCAATTTACTAAAAATAACCGAGAAACTTCAGTTGGCAACACTTGAAGAAAAAATAAAATAAAATGTTTATTGTCGCGGCGCGGCGCTGTCGTGCAGGCTGGTTTTCTTTGTTTGTGCTATTGTAAAGTAATAAATATTTAATAACATATTAGACAGAGTGTTTCATTATATTATACATATAGCGAACTCGCAAAAAAAAATCGTAATCGTATCGCCGTGACGACGTCGGGGTTTCTTTTCACCGTCGATTGATATTTCTAAAGCGTCTATTACAAACGGAAATAGAACCAGTGTATGCGATAGTTTTTTCTGTTGTTGTGAATGTTGAACACCGAGCCGGGTGGCAGAGCAATGCCAGTAAGAGCGCCAGTCTCTGAGAGCAGAGCAACAGCGTAAACAATGCCGGCCAGAGGGGCCGGGATGTTGACGGCGGCACTGGTGTTGGCGGCGCTGAGCACGGCCGCGGCGGCTCGCGGCGAGCCCGGCGCGCTCGCCGCCGCCCCGCACTCTTCCACGGGTATAATAACGCATGCCCTGCACGCCACTGCACCTCACTAAAACATGCATGTTCAACCTTCTACAAACCCGTTTACCTACCTACAGTCCAGATGAACGCAGCCCTCGCTCGCACTCGCATATATAGGTACCTACACATTTATGTTAGGAGAGACTTACTTACATTATTTTCTATCAATATATATATCGGTGCCTGCCTATTTGACTGTGTATCTTCCTGGTACAAAGTACTAATTTACCACGTAGGTAATAATGCCGTCTCCGTATCTTAATTTTCAGTACCTTTTATTTAGTATAAAAGGCACCTTCCTGCCTACTTCATGAAATCTTTGTTGTAGTATCTATTAATTGGTACCTAGTTAGGTACTTTATACTGGAATGTGACTTTACAACTAACAAAAAACACTGATTGCTAGTCCTGCTAACGAGTTTGTGTGGTTCAAATAGGTAAGTATCAAAATACTTAAATTCTACCAGATACCTAGCCTAGCTTAGATGGCTGCCGGCATTCAATAAAAATTCAATTGGCTCATTAAAGTAGTTCTGCAGTCATCCCTGCCTACCTGAGCATTGCCTTGTCTTCGAACGCCACGATAGTAGGTATTAAGGTAACCAAATTGTAGTTGCAGCATTAACATTCTTAATCAACATAATAAGTATCTACCGGCTATGCATGACTACTTATTATCGCAACAGATAGAACGAAAGTTGCGGGTGCAGTATGGGCCGCGCTTGTCAGCATGCGGTAGCGGCATGCAATGATATCTAGTGTCACTAGTAGGTGGTTGGTGTCAGTTGTCTTTACTTATAATATCAAACATACATGGAAGTTTTATTTGCAGCTACACAGCTTGTAAATACATGGTGTGCTGCACCTAGTAGCTCAGGTACTAATTGGTGGGTGCAGGTTGAGGATAGTAACAAGCGGGTTAGTTGCCATTTAGGGTCGTCTCATAAACAAGCTTAGAACAAGTCCAAATAATTGTTAGTGCATGGATATTACAATTTCAATCGAGATAAGTTACGATGCTGTATGTGAATGTGGAACATCTGGCAAGTGCGCAGTACCGAGATGGAGTAGCGGCTGAGTGCAAGCGGCTGTTGAACTATTTGAGTAGCGAGCCGAGGCACTAATATTAAGTCCATTATAATAATAATCCACGAATCTACTTGTGCATGCATTAGGCTGTATATAAGTCAGCCTACATTTCATGCATAATTAAACGACGATATCAGTAATCATAATTTTTATCCCTTACGAACTTTGTCCGATGTCACTACTCACTAGTAATAGCTTACCAACATCGATTGTAACAATGTTTACCCGTTAATTCGTTTACCAATACCAATTGCGGCATTTACCAAACAGAACTAACATTATTTTGATAATAATGTTAGTCTTCTGACTGCCAGGAGTACCTATTAGTTAATCCATTACATAGTATTTATTTGATTTGATTGAGGATCGCACTTGTTTTCAAGGTAAAGCCAAAGTCCGCTTTGTCTTCGGGAGAGGTCGGGTGGTCTCGTCACGCGTCCTCGGCAGCAAGTTGATGTTTTTGTGCGCGCGCGCTGTTCCCTATCGTTGTGAGAAAAAAAGTCCGCGAACCGGTCGGATGCCGATGCCGCCGTCGTCACACGTCGCATTACTAGCCTCTCATAGATTAAGTTTTCACGCTATCGCCGATGACGGTTGTTGTTGTTAATTTAATCTCATATTCTGCCGCTAAGTTTTACAAAACATGAAAAACGTCCAAATACAGGCGTATTAAGTAACTTAATATGTACTCCATTAAGTCAAATTTGACTATTGAGTTTTGATAAGAGAACTCATGGGTAAAAAAACTACAATGTAGTCGACATTTCTTATTTGGAACTTATCATCTATCACCCAATTGATAAGATGTTCGCTTGAGATTATGGTGATATTTGTCTCACTGACCGTTACATTATTTACGTGAGCAGCCCAGAGGAAGCATACTTATTAGCTATGTCGGAATGGTTGACAGTAATCTTAAAAAATATATTACTTACGAATCTTAGTTTTAATCCATGTTAAAAGCTAAATGGAAGTTACCTACTCAAATTTAGCAATACCTGTGCAGAACTATGTTACCTACTTACATAGAAAAATAATCTGATACATTCCATTCCTCATATGGCCGTATCTAGACACGCCGAGCCTTCAGACTGAGGCGGGCAATAACAAAAAACTGTCCCTCATGTGGAGACTGTGGTTCACGAACCGCACAGAAAAACTACACTTTTTCTGGGGCAGTAACTGAAAAAGGTCTGCGTTACGCTAATGGTCAAGATAAAATCGGCCTTCATGAGCGGATTAGTT
The DNA here is from genome assembly GCA_905404115.1 of Pheosia gnoma. Taxonomy (NCBI): domain Eukaryota; kingdom Metazoa; phylum Arthropoda; class Insecta; order Lepidoptera; family Notodontidae; genus Pheosia; species Pheosia gnoma. The sequence goes on along the minus strand of FR989919.1, from coordinate 6,490,505 downwards.
CTTGCGTCGGCGTAAAGAATTATCTTCCGCTGGCACCTTAATAATTGTGAGAACTGTCAAAAATAGGGGGCTACTAAGTAAGGACTTTCCCTGGTTCCCACAATGAACGACCCTCGCGAAACAGGTTGCAATATAAGCAACAGGCAATGAGCACGAGACACTTATCCAATTACCTAGAGACGATGCATGTGAGCTGCCACTCTTCATTCGCGTCACACAATTTGAATTAAATTATGATGGGAAGGGTTGACGTGCAAACAGCGCTAACCACAATAAATAGAGCATGCACAGTCTCAGTAAGGCATATTGAAACTATGTCCTACATGATGTCGCAAATAACAAATTAACCAAATAAAGACACGGTTGTGTCGAATATTAATACGAATAGTTCACATACCTTTTACGTTCACATACCATACATACGAGCTTTTAGCGCTATCAATTAGGAAGACGCAGTAAACTAATCTTCAACACACATGCGTGTCCGCAGCGCGACGGGCTGTGTGTGGCACACAATAGCGTCGGCGGCAAGGATCGTGCGCGCGCGCCACTTGAGGCTGCTTCCTGATCGACGCGATGCGGTTAGCGCTATGATTACGCCTGTGCCCGTGGGACCTTACACGCCGACTTGACCGCGTCATCTATGTGATCTTTAGAACTATGAGAGGAATTAATTCTGATCATTAATCAGTGTCGGGAAATATCTGCTGGCCGAAGGCCTGACTCTCCTTCCTGAACTCTTTTCATCCTAACCTATGATATGCAATTTATTTATATATGAAATAGGTGATATATTTTACTAAAAATACTACCGCAAACCTCTGTTAAACAATGAATCAACTAACAATGTTCCTCGTCGTAGTAAATCGTCAACATAAAAAAAAACACGACCACCATTCCATTGTAAGGTCGGAATAACAATACGGAACAAAATATAGGTTTTTGTTTATTTAGCGTAAGTTGTGTCTGATGATTGAAGTAAATGGGTTAGTTTGATGTTTGCAATGGAGTCTGCATTCTGTCACCGTTTGGAAATCTGCCCAATCCGCACAGTTGTGCAGCGTCCTGGATAAATATATCGAGACGCTTATATTCGTATAGTACTAGTGAGACATAAGAACGAGACAATTCTGACCTTTTTTTTTTTTTTTTATTACATTATAGCCAAGTATTTGATCTCGATCTCACCTGATGGTAAGTGACGATGAGATCTACGATGGAGCATACTTGCCTAGGTAGGAAGGCGGCAGTAGATAGAGACGCTACATTCACTAGGCACATGCAGTGCAACTGATCTGACCCGCCATCCATGAATGGCAGCACCGAACATCATGCCGGAACACGGCTAGGCTGCTTGGCGACATGGCTTTGTTCAGTGGGTGGTGACTAGCCACGGCCGAAGCCTACCACCAGTAGAGTTCTCACCTGGTTGGCACCACCCAGGGTCACGAGGGTACTTAATTCTCCTACGGACGAAGGTGAGACTCGACCCCTAAAACATCACAAACACATCAGTAATGGTCGGCTGACATCAGTATGAATGGCCTTTTCAAAACATTAAGCGACTTGACGTACATGTTGTAGTGAGGAACATGTGTGAGGCGGCGACGGCGGTGACCCAAGATATCGGGTTTATCTGCACGTCTCTAGCTGCCGGTGAGGGCAGCGTCCGCCTGCGCCCGTCCCGCCCCACTGCACCCTCGACCCGCCCCGCACCTGCCATTGACTTTATTTACGATATGTGATGTTTCGGGACCGACGCAAACAGTCATGTTTGTTACTGAGAAATGATAACATGTAATGTCTATGTTAACAGTTCAGAGACATTTGACATTTACTTTGCAATTTGTTAACAAAAAGAAAGCAAATAAACATTTTAATATGGTCATTGAGACGAGATAAAATATTCACAGACAAATAAGTGTTAGATAGCCTCAAGCAGACCGCTGATTACTTGTAGTTCCTAAAGTTTCTATATTTATGTATATCGGATACAGTCTGTGTCCTGAATAACAATATTTTAAGACCTACAATTGATATATTAATCAATCTACAATGGCATACCAAGTATTTTTCAGAGCTAAAGTGCTTTTTAATGCTTTTGTAGGTATAAAATAAATAAATAAACAAACGATAACTTTTTATTAATTTGGAGGCTAGTCTACTGTTTTTTTAATGTATTATTTCTCCCAGTTTAGGTACATATCTACCTACCGGAAATCTATGAAATGTGACATGAAATTCTGGGTGGTGATAAAGTGTTAAACAATGAATTGGTGTTTTGCTCTCGAAGCCTATGCCCTAGCCTGCATACTTACTAGACTTGATTCAGTTGGGAACGGTCTCTGCGTCATCGTAGCTCCTCATCGCTAAATGAGGAACTGTTGTTATGATTTCCTGGTCGTAATATACAGTGGCCATATCAGATTGATATGAGATTATATACTGTGAACGTATTCCACTGCACAATCATGTATCGGTTTTCTACCGCACACCAACGAGCGCATTAGGCTCTTTCCTTTGCACCCGATAGCAGTAGAGGGGCCGTCTGAAAATAATTACTATATAGTACTTATCCATATTTACCCAACTGCGCCGGAAGGAGGGCAATAATATTGACCTTGCCATATTCTAGATGCAAATACCGTTGTTAACTCGAGCCTACGGGAGATCTGGTTTTCAACGAATAACATTTTTTTCTATCTTATTCTGGACACATTCTGCTTAGCTTACTCGCTGACCGAGCGGCTCTTGCATCTGGCAAACTATGCGCAAACTAATAACATCTGCATGGATTGGTAAACTCTCAGCCTTTATAAAGAATTTGGTAACTCATCGGACGCATCTTTGCATCGGGAGCGGTAGCTAATTTACTATAATACTACTCAGTAGGTATACCACTATTGGTGTGAAGTATGGGAAGATGGGTAGGTACCTAGTGAACTGGTATCTCGATCTTTTACCTCACTGCAATAAAATTGTACTAAATTATGGTGCTGCCTTGTCACATCTGCAGCGCAATGTAAATGTAGGTATTTTAAAATAAGGTAATTGGTCTAGTGCAACTGAAGCTGTTACAAGAGAGATAGGCATACAATTATAATTACTCGGTGCTGGTTGCAGGGAGTAATGTAGGATTATACTCTGCTTACCAAGAATTGCTCGCGTCTCGGCTCAGGCGCTTACATAATTTGCCGCGTAGTTACCGATCATGCATTCGATGACGATGTTTTCCTCTAATATATCTGTGATGTTTTCGATTCATTTTATTATTTATATATATACGCGTTGCGATAGAGATTATCATTGCAATTTGGATTTCAACGGTCGTTTTAATTATCTACGGCTAGGTGCTACCTAAATAGTATAATTTAGGTAAGTACGTTCCTATGCAATAATGTATTTTCAAAAACAAACCTCGGTCAGTCAGTACCATACGTAGGTATTAAACATTCTGAGCAGCGCAAGGCGGAATACATTCAGAATGCGTGCTCTTCGCGTCTACGGGGAAGCTGTGCACGACAGCATTTGTTCAAATATCATGTCTCACATGTTATTCGATGGTTCGTTTGATCGAAAGCATGCACAGATTTTGAACCAATTGTTGATGGTATGGTGATGAAAACTAATACTAATATTAGTCATAAGTACCTAATTATTACTTGCCGTCTCTAACAAGATTTGCTGAGATTAGTTGTGGTGCTCACGTGGAAGCCACCATCAACACTAAACTGGTACTCATATGCTGAACAGTGAATTGTAACGAGCCCCGTAATATTATCAGTACCCGTAGTATTATCCGTAGTAGTACCCCGTAGTATTATCAGGTCAACTGTCACCTAACCGAATGCTACCTGTGGAACAGTTTATATGAGCGATGGGCTGGTGTGTGCAGAGAGCGCGGAGGCGGCGCCCGCGTGCGGCGAGGCGCAGTTCGCGTGCGCGGACCGGCAGCGCTGCGTGCCCGCGGCGTGGCGCTGCGACGGCCGCGCGCACTGCGCAGACGGCTCCGACGAGATGGACTGCAGTGAGACGCGACTATACTTTCACTAGAACAGAATAACTATCACATCTGCACTGTAGCCACGATCGCGGACTGTTGTGCACTAATTTCGGTGAAGATTTTAGTTCACAGTAATATGGGACACATTCCGGACTGTGTGCTATTACTGTTACACATTGCTCGACCTGGCATTTCAATTCAGACCTCATGCATGATCGGTTCGGTAGGCATGGCTTGAGACAACTAGACCGACGAGTTTATACTAGGTATATAAGTATACAATTATGCACTTTATTGATCATACACGTATCTACGACTCATAGAACGTTACTTAATAATTAACCGTGTCCAGACCCACTACGCAGCGCAAATGACAGATGATAGCGTTCGGGCAATGCAGCGCAAGCGTTGGCTTAGAGGGTGTACTTTCAGCTTGCGCGGTCGGTCTGGATCACCTGGTCTGTTTAGTAATGGTGATTTGTGTGTGTGTCAGCGTGGAACACGACGTGCGCCGCGGGCCAGTTCCGGTGCGTGCGCAGCGGGCTGTGCGTGGCCGCCAGCTGGCGCTGCGACGGCGACCCCGACTGCGGGCCGCACGACAACTCCGACGAGGACCCCTACATGTGTACGTTCATATCAATAAACATCGAGCACACCACCTGCAGGATCCCTTATTAAGCAACGCTTGTATCATTGCGTACCAGCGGGACTGTGCTGTGAGTGATCCGAATAAATCGTACTGAGAAGGACTCCATCCGTCTATCGGAGGTACAGGCAAAATACTTTTTTTCTTTCGAGCACACAACAAAAACAAAATCTGTCGAGATCATAAGCTAGGTTGTTCTTGTTATTAATTTGAAGACCTTTTCCATATTTTTAATTTGTTGTGTTTGAGTAGCTAGCTTATTGTATGAGTGGTTGTCAGGCGAGAAGGACTTCAAGTGTCCGGGTAACTGGGCGCGCTGCGCGACGCCGGCGCAGGGGCAGTTCTCGTGCGTGCCCGTCTACAACTTCTGTGACGGCGCGCGCCACTGCCTCGACGACAGCGACGAGTGGGATATCTGCGACAACTGTACGTACTCTACACCTACGAATTATATTAATTAATGTCTCGACAACTTACGAGTGTTAGTCCCTCTCAAGGTCTGCTCTGAGCGCAATATTCCATAATTATTGATTTGGAATAAAAATTGTAATATCTCGACAGTCACGACAGCAGCGTGCGCGCCGCTGAAGTGTGAGGTGGGGTGCCGGCCGACGCACGGCGGCCTGGCGTGCTACTGCAGCGCCGGCTACGAGCCCGCGCCCAATGGGACCTGCGTAGGTCGGTATAACGTCAAACGTGCGACAGGTACAGACCCATGTGCATTATGAACTGGTAACTAGTGTAGTGTTGTGCTGCAGACAGCGACGAGTGTCGGCTGGAGGAGTCGTGCGCGCAGCAGTGCCGCAACACGGTCGGCTCGTACACGTGCGCGTGCGCCGCCGGGTACCGCCTGCACACCGACGGAAGGGCGTGCGAGGCCATCAATGGTAATGAGTTTATTTTATAAAGTGGCGCGCCATGTGCCCCATGGGATATCCAGTGGGCTCATCAGATTCCATGAACATCCTCCGACTTCATTATCAGACCCTGGCTACTATGTGTGAGCTAGCTAGACCAGCAACGAATCCAAACTCGGTGGGTCTATTCGATATACAATTACCTCCAATCGCCTTCACCTACTGACTGGGTCACCATGAATGAATACAGTCGTCGTAAATACCATTTGAATGAACCCAAAGTCGATGGGTCTACTCCACGCCATCACTGAATTAAGGTGACCCGACTTTAAACACCCATTTGACACCTAAGCAACGGATTTAAAAAAAAACTGGGTAGTAGGTGTCAAATTATTTATATTCAAGAACAATTATACCAAATTTGAACGCAATAGCACATTATTTTTTTCCATACTTACTTTGGGACCCCATTACGATCAAAATGTCATGCTTCTAGCTCCACCGGTTTGGGCCGTGCCTTGTCTGTCAGTCAGTCAGCGTTAAGAACTATAATGAGAAGATCACAAATACTCAATAGAAGTATGAAATAAGTTCCTGATATAATTGTGTTGTGCAGATCCCGTGTGGGAGGCGGTGTCGCTGGTGGTGGTGACGCAGAGCGGCGTGCGGCGCGCGTGGCCGGACGGCGGCGCGCGCGCAGCCAACCACTCGCTGCCCGCGCTCAACGTGCGCGCCATCGACTTCCACTACACTAACAGGTCAAAATCGATCGATCGGTATTTAAATAAACGCAAAACTCACACTAAGAGCCTGATAAACTAGAATGAAGTCACTGTCGTGGATGATATTTTAGAGATGAACATGCATGTGTGCGTGCGCAGGTCAATATGTTACGTGCACCACAACATCAGCAAGTCCGGCATCGTGTGCGTGTCGGCGGACGACTTCAGCCGCCGCACGACCATGCCCACGCCGACCCTGTTCCCGGACGTCTCCAGTGAGTAGCAGCACCGCGACTCTCAAACGGATCATCATTCTTGTTTATTGATTTCGTTGAACTGGCGCGCTTGGCAAAGATCTCCCGGACACCCTCCATTCTTCTTTTCATCGGCCATCTCTATGGCCAATCGTTTTACAGTGTATCTATCATTACGCCAAAGTTTTCTGTACCGGGTGTGGTTTCTTGGATACTATGTATTGGGAATCCAGTGTCGTTGTAAGTGGTATATGTGTGTCGTCCGGCAGGTGTGAGCCACCTGGCGATCGACTGGGTGTCCGGCAACTGGTACCTGGTGGAGTCGTCCGGCGTGGCGCTGTACGTGTGCGAGCGCTCGCTGCGCCACTGCCGCCTGCTGGTGGACTCCGCGCTCGACAAGCTGCACGGCTTCGCGATCGACCCCGCTCAGGGGTGAGTGCATCCCCGCGCCGCGTTCACGACCACGCCTAAATGCCTATTACACACATACGCGTTCGCTGACTGACTGACTAGAAACCATGGCTTTATGGGGATTACGCGATAGAATCAGTAATATGGGTATCCAAAGACGATTAGGTTAACCAATATAGCTGTAAATGTTTTAGAGGGTAGGGCCACACAGCTTGAAGAATCGATAGTCTTTGGGGCAGAAAGGTTCTAGAAAGGCCGAAAGGTGTAGTCTAAGATGGCGTGGACCGATGGTATCACAAGTAGCTTAGGAAGCCGGCGCATACGAGTGATATGTGGAGTTTTGGGGAAAGCCAGGTCCAGTAGTGGCCGTGTTTCGGCGGACGAATGCTAGGTTGCGACATCGAGTCGGCCATTACACTGGCTCTGGTACTGTCGGTACCGTATATGAGTAAGTTCCGGCAGCTCACAGGGTGACATGGCTCTAGGTTGATGTTCTGGTGCGTGTGGGGCGCGGCGCCGCCGGCGGTGGAGCGCGCCACGCTGGCGGGCGGCGCGCGCGCCGCGCTGGCCGCGCTCAAGCTGGTGTACCCGTCCGCGCTCGCGCTGGACCCCGCCACGCGCAGCGTCTACTGGGCCGACGCCTACCTCGAGTGCGTCGAGCGCGCCGACTACAGCGGCCAGAACAGGCGCACCGTGCGCAGGGGGTACTCGGTCAGTACTGTCTAACAATACCTACTCTGATGCTTGATGTTGTGTAAGATACTGTAATCATTAATATTGCGATTCAGATTTGTGCTGGTTATTGTATGAAAATAAAATAATAATATAATAATAATTTATTTAAAACTCTGTAAAAAGACAACATAATCAATGGGTACAATATTTTTTCTTAGGTATAGTTTGATTTAATGCATGTGCCTGAACTAGGAAAACCTGTGTTTCAGGCGAGAAGCGCAATTATATCTAGAATTAATCATATTAGCTAGCTATAAAAATTACAAAGCATAATACTTAATACTAATCTTTAGTTGGTAAAATTTATACTATATTATGTAAAATTGGATTAGGTAAGTATGGACTTACAATATATATATTATTTTAACACCGTCAATAACTTCTCTGTATCTTCGTAGGACAAGCTTTGGAGGGCATCCTTCAGGATTATCTTACAACTATTGAAATTTAAGGAATATATATTTGCTATTGCATTTAGTCTATTGTAGAGCAAAGGTCCTAGGAAAATGTAAAATTTGGATGTGAAAGCATGTTTTAATCCTGTGCTTTGAGGGCAAACTATATCCTTCCGTCTCTTTTTGGTATATTCAATGCTGTAGGGAAGGGAGGCATGTTGTTTGAGCACAATGCTCATTACGAATAGCTGTCGAACTGTTAAGACTTTACAAGATTTATAGAGAAGATTGGTAGGAAAAAGGAAAGGGCGGAAAGTAGACACTTTGAGAATTGCTCTCTGAGCTCTCTCGATGGTCAGTAGCAATGTTTTACCCACTCCACCCCATGAGGTAATACAGTAAGTCAATATTGATTGACACAGAGCAAAGTAAACTTGTCTTATCATTGATGAGTCTCCAACATAGCGTAACTTTTTAAAGGCAAATATCAACTTACGAGTTCTATTTGTTAAAGCTTCAATATGTTGCTTGAACGAAAGAGTTTCATCTATTACGATACCCAAGTATTTTATTTTATTAGCACATTTAATGACGGGGCACCGGCAGGGGTTATCAGTGGGATCTCTACAAGAGTGAGAATGCAATATTGTATTAGTTAGAGACGTTGTTAGCTTGCGCATCGAAAAATTAATATAATTTGTTTTATCTGCATTTAGTGTTAGTAAATTTTGTTGAAGCCACCTATTAACAACATTGAACCCGTGTTGCGCATGCTTAAGAGCTTCTTCTCCTGAATCAGCCGAAAAAAGAAGAACAGTGTCGTCAGCGTACGATATGATAATGCCATGATCCAGTTGTAGATTACAAAGGTCATTTATGTAAATCAAGAACAAAGTAGGCCCTAAAATACTTCCCTGGGGAACTCCAAAGGTAGTATTTTTTTGTTCAGCGCTGAGGACATTGCCAATTCTCACGCATTGAGTACGTTCTTCTAGATAGCTTGTGAAGAGTTTAAGTTGAGTGCCTCTTATGCCTATAGCTTCAAGCTTGTGCAGTAGAATAGGGATGGAAACTGAGTCAAAAGCTTTTGCAAGGTCTAGGAAGATTCCTATAGTGTTGTTACCTTTATCAAGTTCTTGGGCCAGATAGTTAGTCAGCTGATGTACGGCATCGGCAGTTGATACTTTAGATCTAAATCCGTATTGCGTTTTGGACAAAATTGTTTTGTCTTCTAGATATTTGACCAACCTTTTATTAATAATTTTTTCTAATATTTTAGATATGGATGGCAGTAGGGAAATAGGTCTGTAATTCGTAACTTCTTCTTTACTGCCAGATTTATACACAGGGACCACAACAGACACTTTGGAAAAATTCCTGTAGATAGGCAGGTGTGGAAAATATAAGTCAGAGGCGGTACTAATATGTGCCTGAACTGTTTAATAATTTTATTTGATATATTATCCCATCCAACTGCACATTCGTTTCTTAAATTCATAATTATGCTTTCTACCCCAGTTTCATCAATATCTAGCAACGCAAAGGATGTTAAATTTGTACTACACGTAAGAGGAGTTCTCGTGAGGTATTGTTGGTTTTGATTTTTTTCTGCTAGACATTTACCAACATTAACAAACAAATTATTTGCAATGTTAGCTGACGTCAGCTGTGATGAGTGTGCTTGTAATAAACCTGAAGATGACTCATGTTGATTCGATGCATATGTCATATTTTTAATATATTTCCAAATTTGTTTGCTATTGGTTCCCGCTTTCTCTAGTGATTTTTTGTCGTAGCTAATTTTTATTTTTTTTAATAGGTCATTACAAAAGTTTCGGTTGTGGCAAAATAGTGTTGTTATGAACAGAACCATCTGTCCGGGTGAGCGTTGATTCTGTTTGGTGGAGCGTCGTATAGATGTCGCTGCGAACTTGTCCTCAGACTCAGAAGCTGCAACACATCTCGGTGCTGGAGACGACGCTGTTCCTGCCGGTGTGGTCCAACCGCAGCATCGCGGCGGTGTCGCGCTACAGCCGCGACCGCGCTCACGCCGACATCTTGCTCGACGCGCGCCCCACCGCCGCACTCGTCTTCCACAGACAGAGGCAGCCCGAGAGTGAGTCCCCGGATATGCCCTCCTCTTCATAAATTTCCATTAAAGTTTGATAATTAGATCTGCTGTTTCTGGGAATATCCCGGATTTGATTTTGACCAACACACGCGCGGTCTGTGGAATTCCTTCTCCACTCCTAGGCGAATTGTTTGAACATTCAATATGGAGGGGACTAGGGGAATATTTGGGACTCATTGGTTCTATCATTGTCCCCAGTGGATCACCCGTGCGCGCACAAGAACGGCGGCTGCGCGCACATCTGCATCACGGCGTACAGGGACGGCAAGCCGCACGCGCACTGCATGTGCCGCCACGGGTACAGGGTGCACGGCCACGGCGGATGCGTGCGTGAGTACAAACCTACTAGACTGTTCATCTGTAACTAGCCGCGTACTGGACAATAATATAGTATGCTGTTCATTTTTAAATCAACAGGTTCATGGTTAGGCAAATTATTTTTAAAAATCTCTCGATGCAGTTTTAGCATTCATGAAGATTGGTCTCGAAAGTCCTTTCGATATTCCGTATAGTTTCGGATAACGCCAACCACGCCCTCTTGAAAAAATCACCTGTACACTAGCTGGTAATACCGATCGCCCCGAAATTTCTTTAAAAAGACCAAAGCCAACAAAAAGTTTCGCCAGCACCGGCCACGTTCGGCCTTCTACTTAGATGAGTTCCAGTCGATATGAGTGGTGGGTTGTACCGCTGGAGCGGAGTGAGTAACGCGCGCGTGTGCCGGCAGGCGTGGAGCTGGACAGCTACCTGGTGGTGTCGCGCGGCGCGCCGGCCATGGTGCAGGCGCTGGCGCTGGGCGGCGCGCGCGCGGCGCCCGCCGGCGAGCCCGCCGCGCCCGCCACCGACGCCGCGCGCCCCACGGCCGCCGACGTCGACGTCGACGCCGCCTACCTCTACTACTGCGACGTGCACAGGTACCAGCACCCGTCTTGACAGTGGCTGCCCCTCTCCGACTTGGACACCTGACAGGCATTAGATTATGCTTTCGCATTTATAATACACCTTATATAGGTTAATATTTTGTGCGCCTCAGATACGAAATAGTCCGTCAGAAGTTGGACGGCAGCGGGCGCGAGGTGTTCATCGGGGAGGACGTCGACAACTGCGAGGGACTCGCCATCGACTGGATGGGTGAGCCATTAGCACCAAGTTGCACTCATGTGAGGCAATATAGCCTCTCGTGTGTCATATCGGTCCTGAACGGCGACCACCTGCATGGCCTGGCCACCTACCTGAGCTTGGATTAATGTTGGCCCAGGTCGCAACGTGTACTGGACGGACGACGCGCTGGGGCAGGTGTGCGCGGCCCGGCTGGACGCGCCGCGCGCGCGCCGCGTGCTGGTGCAGCAGCCGGACTACAACCCGCGCGCGCTCGCGCTGCACCCCGCTAACGGGTACGTGCCCTTCACTGGCGACCTGCCGGGACCCAGATCACCCGGAACACTACAGTTATAGAAAACAAACGGATGCCTCATTTTTTACTGCTTTCCTAGCTGCTGTGCTATATATAAATGTCTTTTCTTGTACGTAATATATATGTTGATGATGCAGCACCATGTTCTGGTCGGTGTGGGCGAGCGCGGCGCAGGCGCAGGGCCGCATCGAGACCGCGTTCATGGACGGGTCGCAGCGGCGCACGCTCCTCGACGCCGACCTGCACTGGCCCAACGGACTCGCCATCTCTGCCGACGGAGACTACTTATACTGGTAAGCATTGATCTCCCGGGTACCTCCCCTAGACCGTGACTAGACTCATCGGCTCGGGAGCGCGATACGTCCGGGTCGTCTGGCCCATTCCTTTAGACTAAGCTCTGTGCAGGTGCGACACATACTTGAACAAGATCGAGCGCATGGCGCTGGCGACGGGCAAGCGCGAGCTGGTCGCCGCGAACTCGCCCCAGATGCCGCTGCTCAAGCCCTACGGACTCGCACTCTACGAAGGTATGAACAAAACTGAGTCACATTTATGGCTTAAGAAAGCGATCGCGTATCCGTGTTGAGAGCGCCGACGTCCTCAGGTGCGGTGATATGGAGCGAGCACGGCACGGGCGCGGTGCGCCGGCGCGGCCCGGCGGGCGACGTCTCCCTGCTGTACCAGCTGCCGCCCCCGCTCTATGAGCTCAAGCTCGTCTCCAACACCCTTCGCAGAGGTATGTAAAACAATCAGTTAGTGTATAGAAAAAAACAAGTGTACTCGTATGTGGTAATCATGTTGCGATCCGGGCAGGCGGCAACGCGTGCTCATTCGAGAATGGCGGGTGTGCGGAGCTGTGCCTGGCCACGCCCAGCGGGCGCACGTGCGCGTGCGGCGCGGGGCGCGCGCCGCCGGCCAGCGCCCCGCGCGCGTGCGCGCCCTCCGCCGCGCTCGAGCCGCACGAGCCGCCCATGCGCTGCCCCGACGGGAGGTTCCATTGCGGGCGCGGGTGAGATATTGCATTCATGAGTTCATCAAAATGTCTCGTGTCATTGGGCTCCGAGTTTCATTGGGCTGATCATCGCCAGGCGCTGCATCGAAGCGCTGTACTTGTGCGACGGTGACCTGGACTGTCCCGACGGCTCCGACGAGGACTCCTCGCCGTCCGGGCCCTGCGGTGAGTGCTGCGGCTTGTGTTGAATATTCTAAACTTAGTCAGTGCTAACGTCGCCGTGTGTTCGCAGCGAACGTGACGTGCAGCGAGGACCAGTTCATGCAGTGCGACACCAACCGCTGCATACCCAACAGCTGGGTCTGCGATGGACTGAAAGGTACCGGGCGAATCGAATTGCGTCATTTCCTCTGACGGAAGGTCGACAGCGACCCATTATATGACGGAGGTGCACAATAATATCCTAAGTCCTAAGATGTCGAGTGTTGTGGCAGACTGCTACGACGGCGGCGACGAGACGGCGGCGGCGTGCGCGCGCACGGCGTGCGGCCCGGACCAGTTCGCGTGCGCCGGCTCGCGCCGCTGCGTGCCCGCCGCCTGGCGCTGCGACGGCGCCGCCGACTGCGGCCGCGACGACCTCAGCGATGAACTCGACTGCAGTGAGAACTTCCCTCATCCTTATTACCGCCATGGAGTACTGATTCTTAGCTGAAAAAACGTAAAGAAATGGTGATGTGTGACAGCTGTAGGAGGAGTTTGAACGGTGGTTTGAGAGTTGCGGTGGAATGACGGGTGGATGTGTTGACAGAGAGCGTGGAGTGCAGCGGGCTGATGTTCCGGTGCGACAACGGCGCGTGCGTGCCGTGGGAGTACTACTGCGACGGGCGCGCCGACTGCGCCGACGCGTCCGACGAGCGCGCCTGCCGCGCCGCGCCGCGCACCTCGCCCGCGCCCAACCATCTGTGAGCGCCCCCCGCACACACTACTCGCACCACTCCCCGCATGTACCGAACGTCCAGACAACTTACAATTATTTGCAAGCATTTTTCAAATCAAAACTTCTATGTAATACTTCTAAGGACGACAACTTTCTTTAATTATGGAGCTATTTTAACAAGCATAATATCTGTTGGCACTACGGAGTCTATTTGAAGATAAGAGCTGTCGAACGGTGCCACCATCTTAGTACTTATCTTATTAACCGATGTTACTGCAACAATCTACTACAATTATAATATTATCGCAGGCGGCCCCATCATGACAACGGAATATGCGAAGTGCATGAGTTCCAATGCAACAACACGGAATGCATCAGAAAGGTATGTCTTACACTAGTATGGGTGACGATGTCTCGTCGTATCGCTAATGAGCTGGTATCGGTGGCAGGAGTTCCGGTGCGACGGGCACGTGGACTGCCTGGACGAGTCGGACGAGGTGGAGTGCGGGGCGGGCGGGGCGGGGGCGGGTGACAGCGCGGGGCCGGCGCCGGCGGCGGGGGGCCCCGCGCCCGCGCCCGCGCCCGCGCCGGAGTGCGCGGCGCCGGCGCTGCGCTGCGACAACGGCACCCGCTGCGTGCCGCTGCTGCAGCTGTGCGACGGGAACCTCGACTGCGCTGACGGCGCCGACGAAGCTGATCGATGCGGTCAGTACGAGACTATGCTGACAATTATTTTAACTTCGGTCTTCAGTAGCTTTGACCCAAAATTACAGTTTAGAATATCATTAGTATCTTTAAATGGTCATTGCCATACTCCAAAAGTTGCCGATGCTTAGAGTGGCCAGACTCCGCCAAGTTGCGTGTTTGCCGATGTTGACTACATTTATATCCTGCCAGTTTTCTGACGACACTCTCTCTCGTATCTACAATGACAGTTCGGCAGCTCAAACATAATCTCGTTTAGGTAGAGACTGCGTGCATCGTGAATGTCAATACGATTACGTTAGAAGCTGTTAGTTCCAGACACAGTACAGCTATAGGTGTTGTTGTGTTGCGGCAGGCGAGCCGATGTGCGCGGCGTCGGCGTGCACGCACGAGTGCCACCCGGCGCCGGGCGGCGCGGTGTGCGCGTGCCCGCCGCCGCTGCACCTGCAGCGCGACGCCGCCTCCTGCGCGCTGCGCCACCCCTGCACCGACTGGGGCGTCTGCAGCCAGGTGCGCCACCACACCGCCGAGCCAGTACACCCAACACTATATCCTTCACCATCAGTACTAGGAACATGGACTTCATGAAAGGGGCCAAACAAGATTCGCTTTAAGACGACCGCCCGTGCTAATATTAGTCGCGGCGACGCCATACAGCGACAAGATCTTTACACTGCTTGCTGCTAGTCAATTTGGTTTTGTTAATATTTGCAGTCATGTCAGCCGCAGAAGAATCGCTACAAATGCACCTGCGATGAAGGATACCGGCTCGCGGATGACGGCTTCACCTGCAAAAGCACCGGTGGGTACCCTGTCTGACCTGACGAGATGCAATTATCTGAAAATAGAATCCATCACCATCTTGTCTGTTCGGGTGGTGTGCAGAGGGCGCGACGCCGCTGCTGGTGTTCAGCAACCGGCACGAGGTGCGCGGCGTGGAGCTGCCGGCGCTGGCGGCGCGCGCGCTCATCTCCTCGCTCAAGAACACGATCGCGCTGGACTGGCGCCGCGACCCCGCCTCCGGCGCCACGCACCTCTACTGGACCGACGTCGTCGACGACAACATCTATCGCGGAGTCATCGTCGGCAACGGTGAGCCTCCCTCGCTTTCCCATCTACCTCTCGTATCTTGCTTGCCCCGCGAATGTAGTAATCTGGACTAAACTCGTGTCGGTTATACCTCAGCATTGAGCGGCATCGAAGCGGTGGTGCGTCAAGGGTTGTCGACGGCTGAGGGCTTGGCGGTCGACTGGATCGCCGGCAATCTGTACTGGGTCGAGAGCAGTCTGCATCAAATAGAGGTGCGGCTCACTTCCGATGGAGTAAACTTGCTACAGTACATGCAAATATGATAATATATCCTCGCTCGGCAGGTGGCGCGGCTGGACGGCGAGTACAGGCGCACCCTGATCGCCGGCGACATGGACAGTCCTCGGGCCATTGCTGCGGATCCGCGGCTCGGTACACATTCAATCTTGACCTTCCCCTTGTCTCCAAGTGGTCCTTCTTGTGGTGGTATCGAGGGCAGGTGTACAGGTGCCGCTCCCTGCCCGCAGGCTACCTGTTCTGGAGCGACTGGGAGGCGGCGGCGCCGCGCATCGAGCGCTGCTCGCTGGCGGGGCGGCGGCGGCGCGCCGTGGTGCGCGTGGACGCGCTGTCCGACGGCGCCTGGCCCAACGGCATCTCGCTCGACTACCGCGCCGAGCGGCTCTACTGGATAGACGCGAGGTCAGCCGCCGCGCCTCGTGCCGACGAACGATCTTAAATTAATATTACCCCTCGTTATGAATACAACTTGTGTCGTGCGCTAGGTCGGACTCGATCCACACGACCACCTACGACGGGGAGGACCACCGCGAGGTGCTGCGCAACCACCCCGCGCTGTCGCACCCCTTCGCCATCACCGTGTTCGAGTCGCACGTGTACTGGACCGACTGGCGCAGCAACAGCGTCGTCCGCGCCAACAAGTGGAACGGGAGTGACGTCACGGTGGTGCAGAGGACGCTCACGCAGCCGTTTGATGTCAAGGTACCTACGTGCCACTTTTTAAAAGTTTTATAGTGGTTATATAAAGGAAATAAGAATGGACCAATAATTGAACCCTGCTATAGGTACTCCACCTATTGATTCACGTAATACATAGTTCTTTGATTAATGTCAACGCTTCTATTCTCGAAGTTTAAGTAAGCATGATACAATATAGTATTTTTTTTTATACTGATGATTGATCATTGTATATTGTGGCAGGTGATCCACCCGAGCCGGCAGCCGGGCGGCGCGCACAACCCGTGCGGCGCGCACAACGGCGGCTGCTCGCACCTCTGCCTCATCGACTCCGCCGCCGAGCGCGTGTGCGCCTGCCCGCACGTCATGCGCCTCGCCGCCGACAACGTCACCTGTCAACGTAAATTATCATACCACTAGCATAACACTTTCTATTTTCCCACCGAAAACAACGGGAGGAATAATGTTTCGCCTTCTTTCAATAGTGGCATAGTTTAAATGGATGTTGTAGCGCACGAGAAGGTGCTGCTGATCGGGCGCGCCGGCGAGATCCGCGGCGTGGACCTGGAGGCGCCGCTCGTGCACATGATCCCCACCGTGTCGGGCCCGCACCTCACCGCGCCCGCCACGCTGCACTTCGCCGCCAGCCTCGCCGCCATCTTCTGGGCGGACACCGAGGTGAGCACTCGCACGGACATCACCAGTCCTGATCATCATCAAATGAAGATTACTCCCAAGTGTCGGTTTATAAAAATATATCATCTTGGCTGTTTAACTGTCAGCAAGTTACCTTCTGCCTAGTATGCTGGCAATACAATAGCCATTACACTTTTTGGGTTAATTGGTTTAAGGTCAATAACCTAACCAATTTGGGGAACTTTTCTCGGGTCTGAGTATGTCAGTGGGGCTATTGGTTTCGGTCCATATTACTCGCCGATGGTGATGAGTGATGTGGAGTGTGACGACACCAGACGAACGAGATCAAGCGCACGGGGCTGACGGGCGGCGGCGTGCGCGTGGTGGCGGACAGCGGCGTGGAGCTGCCGCGCGGCTTCGCGCTGGACTGGGCCGCTGGCCTGCTCTACTACTCCACCGGCAGCGCGCTCGCCGTCTGCAACCTCGCCGGCGAGTACACCGCGCTCATTTACCGCGACTCCGTGCACAACCTGACCACCCTCGCTGTCGACCCTAAGCGGTATGTTGTACGAGGCCAACACATTACTTCTAATAGTTATTTTCTACCGTCTTTGTTTGCAATTTGAACAATATTTCTGTGTACAGTGGAAAGCTGTACTGGGCGTGTTCACCGGACGGCGTCGAGCGCATCGAGACCGCCAACGGCGACGGGAGCGCGCGCCGAACGCTACTGGACACGCGCAGCAACCCGCAGCTCAACAGCGCAGCCAGTAACTACCACTCCACTGACCATGAGCCGGCAATGATGCCTTGACACACTTCAGTGGACAGATACAGTTTGGTAACTTTATCATGTTGTTGCAGGCATGTGCGTGGACATCGATACCAACCGTGTGTACTGGGTGAACGTGGGCTCCGCGAGCATGCAGTACCTGGACGTCGCCACCGGGAAGCTGACCACGGTGAGTACTCCACCGCATTCGAAAGCCCTTTTCAAGGCCGGCAGTGATGAGGGTTGCTGTTCCCACTAAGTGCACTAAGTTATCAGCACGTGTTGGTTGCAGCTGGAGACGGAGTCCAGCTATCGTCCGGTGGCGCTGGAGGTGTACGGCGGGGAGGTGCTGTGGGCGGACGCGGGCGAGAACGCCGTGCGCGCCTGCGACAAGCTGCGCTGCGCGCGCGCAACCGAGCGTCTGCTGCGGAACAACACCGGTTAGAGATCGACTTATTTTTCTGACAACGCCCACTTCTCATTCTTCACTCCTAGTAATTTGACTTTTTAAGTGCTTATTTGTCGATTATACTTATAGATATACTTGTCGATTAATTATCGACTGATTGTTGCGATACGTCTGTGATATAATGCTTATATTAATACCTTCTCTCTTATACCTACATAGTGGTTATTTGTGTGGTGCAGAGGGCGTGCTGTCGCTGCGCGTGTACGACGCGGCGCCGCAGCGCGCGCCGCTGGGCGCGTGCGCAGCGCGGCGCGGCGCGTGCGCGCACCTGTGCCTGCCCGTGTCCGACGCGGACAGCGAGTGCCGCTGCGCCGCCGGGTACACGCGGGACGGCGCCGCTTGCGTCGGTACGTCACGCCTCCCTTGCGCGTAACATTAGACAATAGACAGACTTGTTCGTGAGTACTCATGTGAGTGTGTCGTGCGCAGCCGTGGACGAGGTGGTGGTGTACTCGGTGAGCTGGGAGGTGCGCGGCGCGGCGCTGAACGCGAGCGCGGGCTCGCGGGAGCGGCTGCTGCCGCCCGTGCCGCAGCTCGCCATGGCCTCCGCCATCGACTACCACGCCGGTCAGCACCACAGCCGCACCCTGATATGCATACTCGTATGCATTCAGGATCTGATAATGCATTTTAGTACTCCGACATAGAATTGTAAATAGCCTATCTGTTAACACGAACGGTGCGTTGTGCAGAGGGCGAGTGGCTGTACTGGGCGGACTCGGAGGGCGGCTGCGTGTGGCGCGTGCGGCGCGACGGCACCCGGCGCGAGCTGCTGGTGCACCAGCCCGCGCCGCTGGACGCGCAGCCCGCCGACTGGCCCGCAGGTGACTCCGCGCGCTGTGCCACTGTGCCGGTGACCTACACACCCGTGTGCCAGCTCGAAACTGGTCGATCTACCTTCACTTTCATCTCCCCGGTCGCCTGGTCGTTGCCTACCCACGCATTTGTACTTATTACTTTTTACGTTATTTTAGAGTTACAACGATGTTGTTGTGTGTCGCCAGGGCTGGCGGTGGACTGGGTGGCGCGCAACGTGTACTGGTCGGACCCGCGCCGCAGCCTGGTGGAGGTGGCGCGCCTGGACGGCAGCCGCCGCTACGTGCTGCTCGACACCGACCCCATGCCCGTCACTTGTACGTGCCCTGCCACCATCGTGCCTCCTTCACTCTCGGCTTATGCGTAAGCGAGCACGAGACCGATCTGACGTTGTTCCCGCTCCCCGCAGCGCTGGCGGTGGACCCGGTGCTGGGCTGGCTGTTCATGGCCGGCGGCGGCTGGGTGCAGCGCGCGCGGCTCGACGGCTCGCAGCGCGACCTACTGTACAACGGCACCGCCGTCGCCGACATAGCGCTCCACGCACCCGTCAGTACAATCATATACTCTGATAATCATTATATGTGCGGAGTAAGAATGTGGTCTGATTCTAAGTCAATCAGCTAGCCCACGGTCGCAATTGAGAGTAGCATGTCCTCTCCCTCTATTATGCCCTGATTCTAGAAGTAGTCATTGGCGTTTCTGAAGATCCAGTTAACAGTATAGTCGGCGAAGTGTTCTAGTCGCGCGGGATAAAGATCCAGCAACTTATTGTTGATGCTACCAGACGCAGCACGTGTACTGGGTGGAGTCGCGCAACGCGGCGATCTGGCGCATGACGTACGAGGGCGGCGCGCAGACCAAGCTGGCCGCCTTCCCCCCGCACCAGCACCACCCCGTCGCGCTCGCCGCCTACAACAACTCGCTGTACTGGCTCGACACGTGAGTGCATACTCAGATACGAACTACTAATACTGCACTACGGGTGCTGCGCTGCGCTATACTGCGCTATGAAGTAGTAATGCTATAACGAGTGTCGTGTCCCGCCAGCACCGCGGGGCGCGGCAGCGTGCTGGCGGCGCCGCTGAGCAACGTCAGCAACTACCGCGTGCTGCGCGACAACGTCGGCGACAGCCTCAAGGACATACTGGTCAGTGCCACATTCCACAGTACGCGCGATATTCTCAATTTTTTTCATTGCTTTTATTGGAGTCAGCCTCCAGTTTCTGTTTCCACTTCCATGGACCACCCCCTCCGAGACGCATCTATGCTCGCGACAGTCAGGGCACTTTTGACATCTTACAATTGTATGATTATCTTTCAGATTGCCAAACACAAAACAATAAAATACGTACCGCTATGTTTAAAACTATTTGATTGATCCCCGTAATACTGTCAACTTTTATAAATGCCATTTATCAGCAAGCTGAGTTTTGGCAATTTGAGGCTTTTCAGTGTTCTTGTCTAGCGAGTGGTACCGCTTGTTTATAAGTGGTGTAATATGTGGTTAGATCTGGTCGCGCGCGGCGCAGCCGGCGGCGCCGCGCAACGCGTGCGGCGCGGCGCGCTGCGCGGGGCTGTGCCTGTTCGACGGCGCCGCCGCGCGCTGCGCCTGCCCGCACGGCCGCCGAGCCGCCGACAACGTGTCCTGCACGCGTGAGTGCATTCTATATAACATCCTGATTGAGGCTACAGTTTGATAAGTATTGGAGCTGAGAGCTAAGATATATGTAGATGCTAGTGTTCGTTGTATCGTGAGTGATTGTGCGCAGCGTACGACTCGTTCCTGATGTACTCGCGCGTGACGGAGATCGACAGCATCCACCTGCAGGACGGGAACGACCTCAACTCGCCCTACCCGCCCATCAAGGACAAGTGAGTACCCGCCAACCATACACACCACTGTAGAATTTTATTACCTCCTCTTGTCATGGGGACCGGGTTTTTTTGTGGCTTTCTTGGAAATCTTGTATAGTGGTATTCCTTTAAATACAAATATATAAATAATACAGATTGGGCCATCGCCATTTGCTTGGCACCGACTGCCTTTAATCTACTGTGTGGTTAATTGTGTGTTGTGGTTGTGCGTGTGCGCAGGGAGCTGATGCGCAACGCGATCAGCCTGGCGTACGAGTACAGCAGCTCGCGGCTCTTCTACTCCGACATCCAGCGCGGCTCCATCAACATGGTGCACTTCAACGGCTCCAAGCACGAGCTGCTGCTCGAGCGTGAGTCCCCGCTGACATACTAATAATGTTGCCGTCTACTTTCCGCTAACTTTCAGGCGGCTGCCCTGCTGTCCCAGGAGTGGGACAGCATTATGCTTTCCCTTTTCTGTTTCACCCTTCCAGCCGTCTCACTCTCGATCGTTAATATGTCAAGGTTAGGCTAGGAGGCGCTCTCGTAATCTAGATATTCTTATTTCAATAAAAGTGTTGTTATGAGCCCACTTCCAGCTCAAGCGTTAGCTTAGTCGGGCATTGGGGAGTACTTGTTGAGTGCCGTGTTCGAGGCGAGTGGTATGAGAATGTAATGTGACGGTGTGCGGGGTGCGCCGGCAGAGGTGGGCGCGGTGGAGGGCATGGTGTACGGCGCGGCGACGCGCACGCTGTACTGGACGTGCAGCTCGGCGGCGGCGGTGCGCGGCGCGCGGCTGCCGGCGCTGCTGGCCGCGCCGCTGCCGCGCCGCGCCGCGCTCGTCGCCACGCTGCTGCGCCTGCCGCGCGACCACCGGCCCCGCGGCATCGACTTCGAGCCCTGCGAGACGCGCCTCTACTGGACCAACTGGAACGAGACGGCGCCCTCCATCCAGCGCGCGCACGCCACCGGCCGCGACCTGCAGACCATCGTGGCCACCGACATCCTCATGCCCAACGGGCTCGCGCTCGACCACGCCGCCAAGAAGATCTACTGGGCCGACGCCCGGCTCGACAAGATCGAGCGGATGAACTACGACGGCTCGCATCGGCAGGTGAGTGTGCAGCTCGCGGTACGGTGTACTGCAGGCTGCAGACTAGGTCAAGGAGTCGTCACCTAGACTGATCGGGGAGTGGTAAGCGTTCTAATCGGTTCCGTTGTGTGTCAGATCGTGACCCGGCTGGCGACGGAGCACCCGTTCGACGTGGCGGTGGCGGGCGGCTGGGTGTTCTGGTCGGACTGGCTGGCGCACGGCGTGTTCCGCGCCGACAAGCGCGCGGGCGGCGGCCAGCCGCTGCGCCGCGACGTGCCGCGCCCCATGGCCGTGCTCGCCGTCGCGCCCGACCACCAGACCTGTCAGTTCATATGCTACTGCCTAACTACTACTCGATCTTATCGATACCTCTTGCAATACGACCAAAGATCCCCGAATGACTTTTACCAAAAAGAACTGTTCCGAATTGTCCATGCACCAGGTTCGTCGGACCCGTGCGCGACGCTTAACGGCGGATGCGGGGAGATTTGCAAGATGGACGCGTCGGGCGAAGCGACGTGCTCGTGCGGCGCGGGGCGCCGGCTGGGCGCGGACGCGCGCGCGTGCCTGGTCGCGGACGCGGCGGGCGCGGCGTGCGCGGCGGGCCGCTTCGCGTGCGCCGAGGGACCCTGCATCCCGGAGGAGCTGGCGTGCGACGGCGTGCCGCACTGCAGCGACTCGCCCGCCGCCAGCGACGAGGACCTCTACTACTGCAGTGAGCTCCACCGCCGCCGTGCTGTCTGGGAGGAGACTGAATTGAGCTGGCTCGGTCGATAGTTGTTAGCCTAAGTGTCCCGCGAACTTTTAAAATGTATATGTTGACCTCACTGCCCGTCTGCTATGAACTGTGAACGGTTAGACCTCACGTATAAAGCCGGGACTGCACTAGCTAGGCTGGCCCGCAGATCGAGGCGTACTCTAACCACCCGAGCAGAATTTTGACGCCCGAACAGGCATTTTGCGTCAGTGTCCGAGCTCAGCTGGGGAATTGCCTTGTTCACTTGCAGGTTGCTCCAGAAGTGGCAGCTCGCTCCGGCACCACGGCTGAAGGGTAACGTTGTATGAGGTAATAATACTTGAATGTGTGTGTTGTCGCGCAGCGTCGCGCGCGTGCCCGGCGGGCGCGCTGCGCTGCGGCGCGGGCGGGCGCTGCGTGCCGGCGCGCGACGTGTGCGACGGCCGCGTCGACTGCGACGACGGCGCCGACGAGGCGGCCTGCGACTGCGCACCCACGCACTACAAGTGAGATACGCACCCCACCACTGCTTCACTAGCCAACCTGTACTTGACAGTTAAAACATCCACATGCCAGTGTAATGATGTCACCAGTAAGGGTACAAAACGTGCATTAGATCCATGCTCACAGAAGATCAATGTCCCTACATGCCAAATGGAAGACACCCTACAAATCGTAGGGCCCAAGTTTTGCCGTTCGTAGAGACCTTTAAATCTTCTTGAGCAACTAAGGCTAGTATCCCCGCTCGGTGGGTCGCCGGCTGGCGGAGCGGGTGTGGCTAGTGCAGTGGTATGTCGCGGCAGGTGCGACGACGGGCTGTGCGTGGAGCTGGCGGCGCGCTGCGACGGCGCGGCGCAGTGCCCGGACGGGTCGGACGAGCGCGGCTGCCCCGCCTGCCTGCGCGGCGACTGCGGCCCGGACCCCTCCACCACCCCCGCCGCGCACACCACCGGTGCGTACCCCATATCATACCATCCACTGCCATAGTTGACTCTGCACTGTTGACTCCTAGGCCATACGATATCGTTCATATTGACTCGCTGTATCGTAGTCCCCGCGACGAGCGCGACGAGCGCGTGGCCCCCGGCGCGGGAGTCGTGCGACGAGACGCAGTTCTCGTGCGGCGACGGGCTGTGCATCCCGCTGGCGTGGCGCTGCGACGGCCGCGCCGACTGCGCCGACCACTCCGACGAGACGCTGCGCTGCGGCGGTACGTACGGTTTCATAAATAAGTATGACAGTGACAGCATGCTTTCTCGATGACGTTACCATTACATTAGGCGTTCCCGCTGTCCCCGCAGGTCAATCGAGCAACATGTCGTGCGGCGCGGACGAGTTCTCGTGCGGCGGCGAGGCGTGCGTGGCGGCCGGCGCGCGCTGCGACGGCTCGCCCGACTGCCCGGCGGGCGAGGACGAGCTGGGCTGCGTGTGCGAGCCCTACGCCTTCCGCTGCAGGGACAGCGGACTCTGCATCTCCGAGGTGCGGACCTACGTTTCATACATTTTCCCGCTCGAGCTCACTTGCCATCTCTGCAAGCCAACGAATCGAGTCATTCCCCTCATTCCAGATGCTATACTGCGACGGCAGCGCGGACTGCCCGGACGGGTCGGACGAGCCGACGGGCTGCGTGGCCGGCGGCGCGCTGCAGCCGGCCGCGTCGCTGTGCGCGGGCGCAGACGACGCGCTGCTGTGCGCCGGCCGCTGCGTGGCGCGGGACCGGATATGCGACGGCAGGGACCACTGCATGGACGGCGGCGGCGGCGGGGCGGGCTCCGATGAGGATCCCGAGCTGTGCGGTGAGTCCGTAGCATTCGGACTAGAGATGGAGTTTCATTTCTGGACCTCTATTAAAGTTGTGCATCCATGCAGCGTCGTACGCGCGCGCGTTCGGTGCGGGCGGCGCGGCGGGCAGCGGGCTGGCGGCGGGCGCGTGCGCGCGCGGCGAGTGGCAGTGCGCCAACGGCGCGTGCGTGCCGCGCGCCGCGCTCTGCGACGGCGGCGACGACTGCGGGGACTACTCCGACGAGCGCAGATGCGGTCAGTAGTGCCATCGCACCGACATATTGGTTTACAACAGTCGTTTATGACAGGTATTATTCTATCGACCATTTGATGGAGCATTTTGTAACGCAGGTATCGACGAGTGCGCGCTGCTGAACGGCTCCTGCGCGCACAACTGCACGGACCTGCCGGTGGGGCGCGCGTGCTGGTGCCGCGCGGGCTGGCGGCGCGCCGCCGACGGCCGTTCCTGCACTGACGTCGACGAGTGCGCCGAGGACGAGCCCTGCGACCATCGCTGCAGGTCGGCAATGTTGCCACTGCAAAAAAGTATTAAACTGCTCCTATAAAGTCTCACGACGTTAACCTGGTACTGTTCCCCCAGGAACACGGCGGGCAGCTTCGTGTGCTCCTGCGCGGAAGGATACAAGCTGATGTCGGACGGCGTCTCCTGCACGCCTGACTCCAGTGAGTACATTTCGTCAGCGAAGTAGCCGTAGTCGATCGGACGGTACCTCGACGGAACCGGACCTGTGCATTACACAAATACGAGACTTGCAGTCGCGTGTGCCGTCGTCTGTTCAGATGTGGAGGCGAGCCTGATCTTCACGAACCGCTACTACATCCGGCGCGTGTCGCTGCGCGGCGCGGGCGCCAGCGCGCTGCTGGTGCACAACCTCACGAACGCGGTGGCGCTGGACATGCACTGGGCGCGCGGCTGCCTGTACTGGAGCGACGTCACCAAGCTGGGCAGCTCCATCAAGCGCGTGTGCCGCGCGCCCGCCGCCCCCGCCCCGCCCGCGCCGCCCGCCGCGCCCCTGCCCGCCCTCGCGCCCGACGACTACCAGGTGACGAGACAGAGGCTGAGGCCTCGCACCTCCATACAACTTCTTCTCTAGAAACTGACAAAAATTACGACGTATTTGTGGACGATTGAGAAGTCTATGTGCTGATTGTGTCTTTAATGATTGTCGGTGCACCGCTGGCCTGTGTGTGTGTAGTGCGGCTATACGAGCGGTGTGTTGCGCGCAGCTGGTGCACGGCGCGACGCTGCAGAACCCGGACGGGCTGGCGGTGGACTGGGTGGGCGGCAACGTGTACTGGTGCGACAAGGGCACGGACACGCTGGAGGTGTCGCGGCTGGACGGCGCGCACCGCCGCGTGCTGCTGCGGCGCGGGCTCAGCGAGCCGCGCGCGCTGGCGCTGCACCCGCCCCGGGGGTAACCTAACACGCTGCGCGATACATACGAGGCATGCCTTTTAAGTTTTGTCGTTTGAAGAAAAAAACACAACTAGAACCTTATAGTACTTTTTATTGTTTTTCAAAGTATTCACCACGTAGCTTAATACACTTTTCCATTCGCTCAAACCAGTTATTATAACATTTATTCCACTCTAAAGTGGGGGTGTTCAAAATGGCTGACTTGAAAGCGTCGACTGCTTCTTCACCGGACTGGAACCTTTGACCACGAAGACTTTTCTTAATTTTAGGAAATGTAAAGAAATCGTTAGGGCTTAGGTCAGGACTGTATGGAGGATGGTCAAGAATTTCTACGTTTTCCTGCTTGTTCCATGTTATCTTCAGTGAAGGCGGATTTTGGGCGTCCTTCGCGAGATTTGTCACTAACACTAGTATGTCCACGCTGGAATTCTAAATAGCAGCGTTCGACAGTCCGCAGACATGGGGCTTCATCACTGAACACAGATGTTAGCTCTTCAAAACACTGAAGCCGTGACAGGCCTCTTCTAAAGTTGTAGAAAATTATTGCACGAACATTTTCCTTAGAAATATTCATTTTCGTACGTAACCTGACAGATTCCAATCGACGCTGTGACTAAACAATAGCATTAATCCTAATACTTTCAACTGTTTTGAGATTCAAAATTTAAACACATTTGAATATAGAACAGTTCCAAATTCAAAATTGCCGGGAAATATGGAAACGACAGAACTTAAAAGGCATGCCTCGTAGGCTTTCCAGAATGGACGGAATTGTCCTCAAATTACTCAAAAATATCCCTAGCTTTCATTCTCAAGTACACATTTCTAGATCGAATCCCCTCAAATTTTACTTACACCATGCAGGAGATACTTCTCAGTCTATATACGGGACATAAATAGATCTTTTTTTTATATGGCCAGACGAACATGCCAACTATACGGTCCCAGACTAAGCAACGCTTGTATTATGTGTACCTACCGTACAATGGGACTGGGAGCGAACCCAGTTTATAAATAATTATTTAGATATTCAACATCCATGACTCTAGTACCAACATTCGTGCTCATCACACAAAGTTTGTGCCTACCAGGACTCGAACCCAGGATCCTCAGGGCAGAAGGCAAGGTCACTACTAACTGAGCTAATCAGGTCGTGGTGAGGTGGTTACGTAGATTGCAGGTCTATAGCCATATCTGTTGGAATAATCTATCGGAAAACCTATAGAGGAGTTTCCCAACGGCCCTACTCTATTTATTAAAGTTGTGACATACTCTTATAACGCGTGCGTGTGGCGTGTGGGAACAGCTGGATCTACTGGTCGGACTGGGGCGAGTCGGCGCACATCGGGCGCGCCGGCATGGACGGCTCGGCGCCGCAGGTGCTGGTGGCCGTGGGGCTCGGCTGGCCCAACGCGCTCACCATCTCCTACGCCACGGACGAGCTGTACTTCGCGGACGCGAGGGAGGACTACATAGCGGTCGCGGACCTGGACGGCAAGCGGGTTCGAGTACTGTTCTCTAGAGGTCCGTAAACTGAGCTAGAGTCTTCCAGCATACTTGCCTCGTAGAGCCTGGGGGATCGTTTAGCAAGTGATGTGTGATGTGCCGCAGACCGCATGCCGTGGCTGCGGCTGCACCACGTGTTCGCGCTGGCGGTGTGGGAGGCGCGCGTGTACTGGAGCGACTGGGAGACGCGCGCCATCGAAAGCTGCCGCCGGAGACCCAACATGAACTACAAGGTACCACTTCTGCCAGCTGACAACCTACTTATTAGTAAGAGAGAAGTGAAGCTATAAAAAAATTGGTACTTTGTTCTCTTTCCATCTGTCGACAAAAACGATGCTTGTGGAAACTCTATCCCATATTTATACTCCCAGATGTGTATAATGGATGTAAATACTCGTAAATGTCGGTAGCAGGAGAGCAACGAGACGACGGAGCTGAGCGCGGGCGGCGCGTACGAGTGCCGCACGGTGCTGCAGACGGTGCACAAGCCCATGGACCTGCACGTGCTGCACCCCAGCCGCCAGCCGCCCGCGCCGGGTACGCATCGCGCACGCGCCTCGCCGAACCGATTCTAATACGACTGCTTATTTTAGGTTCCGGTAATCCGGAGATATTAACCATGCAATAAATATATGCAAACAGCAAACTTTGGTTAATTGTGGTGAATCCAGTGGCCGGTGTTCACCACGGTCCACGGTTGAATTGTCTCGTTATCTATGTGTTGTTTATCCCGACATGTTCTCCGCAGAGCTATCAGCTCTGTGCGCGTCGCTGAACTGCTCGGGGCTGTGCCTGCTGACGCCGGCCGGCGCTGCCGGTGCAGTGGGCGCGCGCTGCGCGTGCCCGGAGCACTGGGCGCTGGCGGCGGACGGGCGCGGCTGCCTGCCCAACTGCAGCTCCGCGCACTTCGTGTGCGCCACCGCGCTCAAGTGCATACCGTTCTGGTGGCGCTGCGACACGCAGGTGGGTTGCACTTTCACCTGAGCCTGAGCTTGCCTGAGCGCTGTTCGCATTACATCGAATGTCCCGTGGCCAGGCCGTTAGACCGACTATTTATGCCGACTTTGGACACTAGGCACTGAATTTTGAGATAAATTAAAATAAAAGCAACATGCACTACATGCGTGAGCAGGACGACTGCGGCGACGGGTCCGACGAGCCGGCGTCGTGCCGCCCGTTCCGCTGCTCGCCCGGCCAGTTCCAGTGCGACGACGGGCGCTGCGTGCACCCCTCGCACATCTGCGACGGCACCCGCCACTGCCGCGACGGCAGCGACGAGACCGACTGCGACAAGGTACCAGTATTAC
Organism: Pheosia gnoma; assembly: GCA_905404115.1. NCBI lineage: Eukaryota > Metazoa > Arthropoda > Insecta > Lepidoptera > Notodontidae > Pheosia > Pheosia gnoma. The sequence continues at coordinate 6,461,929 of FR989919.1, read as the reverse complement.
TAGCAGTATTCACATCATCATTGCACCGATTAATATTATGAGCGCATTAACATTGTTCTATTGTAGTTCACGTGTCTGTCGTCGCAATGGAAGTGTCGCGGCAACTCGTCGGCGGGCGTGTCGGCGCGCTGCGTGCCGGCGGCGCTGCGCTGCGACGGGCGGCGCGACTGCCACGACGCCGACGACGAGGCCGCCTGCCCGCCGCGCACCTGCCCGCCGCACCACGTGAGTCGCCCGCACACGCCCGCACACACCCGCACACACCCGCATCCCGCCGCTTGTGTCATATTGCCGACCACACAAACCCCTCGCGATTCCGAATGAAATTGAGTAGGTACTAAGACATACCTAATTAGCGTACTGGTACAGGTCTGGATAAATAGGTTCATCCACGTACGACCGTGTTGTCTAGATTGGATGGAGGGTCCCCAAAGAGTACATTTACAAAGACTAATATTATACGTGAAGTCAATGGAAACTGATGGGGAATCGAGATGCATGCAATATCATGTCCAGTGGCCCCGGCGCCGCCCGCCCGCGGCGTGAGGACCGTCTCGATGACACCAACGCATGAAACGCGTCACCCAACCTTGAGTTCACTTGAAAATTAGGGAAAAATTCGTCAATATCCGCCGCTTTAAATTAGATACAAAAAAGGGGCAGATGTAGGTAAATCTACACAGATCACGAGAGATATGCCGTGCGGTTCAAAATGTATGGGAACTCGCTGTCTTCGTTTTGTTCCCCACCAATCGCCACAAAACACATGCAATTACATAAAACCAACCAATACGAAGTCTCACAGACACACGCGTGCCAATAATTCGGTGCGTGCTGCGTCGTCGCCGCATACAGCGGCCGTACCACGCGACGCACCAGTTTATTCAAAGTATCGTTAGACGATCTATCCATTGCCTCGTACATTCACTCAGTAGCGAACATAGGTGGTACTTAAAGAGCCATGTATTTTGTACAAAAATTAAAAAGTCGTTGTGCTACATGAAAACTAAAATAACATAATAAAGGCATTAAATATTTTTTGATTTGTTGTAATTATTTTAAAGACGAATAAATAAAATACTTAATACTGGCTGGTGAAATGAGATTCCATCTTTCGCGTAGTTCACTTTGCTGCTAGTATTTTTGCACACAACCACGGAATAACACGGCATTTAAAAAAAAAGTTAGAGCTCCGATACCGACGTGCAGTTGCAGTCGACTGACGGCGAAAACTCTATGTTAGCCTAATTTTGGCTAAATGTGAGCGCAAGCCCACCGCTTTCATAACATATCTCCTCTCATATATCTGTGTAAATCTATCTCCAACCAAACAAAATATCTATTCTGAACAATAATAGTGTTCGTTTATGTGTCAGTTCATGTGCGCGAACGGCGCGTGCGTGCCGCTGGTGTGGGTGTGCGACGCGGACTCGGACTGCGGCGACGGCTCGGACGAGGGCGCGCAGTGCCTGGCGCGCACGTGCGCGCGCGACCAGTTCCGCTGCCGCAGCGGCCGCTGTATCCCGCGCGCCTGGCTGTGCGACGCGGAGGTAAGCGCTCGCCGGACTCGCACCGCGGCGACCGCCTCGCCGGCGCTCTGCTGACAGCCCGCGTGTTGCAGGCCGACTGCGCGGAGCGCGAGGACGAGGCCGACTGCGGCGACAAGGCGCTCGCGCCGCCCGCGTGCGACCCCACGTACTTCCGGTGCCCGGACGGGCGCTGCATCCCGGGCCGCTGGCGCTGCGACCTGGAGGACGACTGCGGCGACGGCGCCGACGAGATGTCCTGCCAGCCGCGCGCGTGCTCCGAGTCCGAGTTCCGGTGCGCGTCGGGCGAGTGCGTGCGCGCGGCGCTGCGCTGCTCGGGCGTGGCGGAGTGCGCGGACGGCAGCGACGAGGCGGGCTGCGCGGCGCGCTGCGGGCCGCGCGCGCGCGCCTGCGCCGACGGGCGGCGCTGCGTGGAGGCGCGCTGGTGGTGCGACGGGCGCGCGGACTGCGACGACGGCTCGGACGAGGCCGCGTGCGCGCCCGCCGCGCCGGCGCGCTGCGGCGCGCGCCTGGCCTGCGCCGGCCTGCGCGAGGCCTGCGCGCCGCCCGCCTGGCGCTGCGACCAGCGCCGCGACTGCGCCGACGGCAAGGACGAGGACGCCGCCGCCTGCGAGAGGCAAGCCTGCCCGCCCACTATGTTCCGGTCAGTACACTTACTTACTGATGACAGCCTGATTAACGCAGTTGGTAGTGACCCTGCTTTCTTTGTCCAGGATCCCAGGTTCGAATCATAGTTCGGACAAACTGTGTAATGAACACGAATGTTTATACCCAAGTCACAAACGTTTAATATCTATATAAGTAATATATACTGGAAACGCCCTCAGTCAATTGCACGGTACTCATAATACAAGCGTTGCTTAGTGTGGGACCGTTATAGGCGGTGTATTCGTCTGGCAATATTTATTTATTAACTTTTTCAACCTCGTCTGGAAGTGAAAGTCCTAGAATATTCCTCGAGGAATGGAATGTGAAGTGCGTACTTACCGTGCGCCGCGTGTCCCCCGCAGCTGCCCCCGCGGCACGTGCCTGCCGGCGAACCTGATGTGCGACGGGTTCGCGGACTGCGAGGGCGACGAGAGCCCCGCGTTCTGCCACCGGCGGCGCTGGCTGGGCGAGGAGTCGGTGTGCGCGCCCGACGAGGCCATGTGCGACGACGGCCGCTGCGTGCCCGCCGCCGCCGCCGCCGCCGCCTGCGACACAGGTACCGACCGCCTACCCGTCTCCTCGGTGGGACCACCGAGTCCCCACGGCAGCTTGTAACCCGCCCGTGTGTCGCAGGAGCCGCCAGCGCCTGCAAGTGGAACACCTGCTCGCAGCTGTGTCTGCCCAAACACAACAACCACACCTGCAAGTGAGTTTAAATACCATTTCTGAACGAACATCGCTCAGAGAGCGGACCAGTACACAAGTGAACCGATACATAACACGAGATATTCATGACACAGGTGCGTGGCCGGCTTCAAGCAGCGGCAGCTACCTGACAACTCCTTCATATGCGAAGCTCTCGGTGGGTACAGCGTTCTGTCGGTAAAATGATATATTATTAATGAAACCGTCAATATCGACTGGCCCTTTCCAACTTAGGGCAATAAAGAGTTTACTAGCTTTACTACACTACTACTACTATAGTTTGGTATCGTGCTCCCGCGCAGGCAACAAGGCGCGGGTGGTGGTGGCGGAGGGCGGCGCGGTGCGCTCCTGGCATCTCAGCCACGAGCCCGAGCCCGACGAAGCATACGCTGACAGGTGCCCACTACTACCTACCGCTTCTTTCCAACAGATGGCGCTTTTATATTCTGAATCATGGTGGAGGAATTTTACGAAACGCCTAGTCTTTTATTTGTGGTTTCGTTAATTTTTAATTTATTCTCCTTTCTTTACGGCTCCCAGTATCGATGGTCCATGTCGCGAGGAGGGTGACTACTATATTTCGTGACTTTCTAACTACCAGAGGAACCGCTGTGTATGCTTTCTTTGATAACGTGGTTCCCGGTGCAGGGTGGAGATCACGTGCCTCGCGGGCGCGCTGGTGAACGGCACGTGGTGGGTGTGGTGGGGCGACGCGCGCGGGCGCCTGGCGCGCCGCGACGTGTCCGCGCAGCTGGCGCCCGCGCCCGACCTCGAGCCGCCCGCGCACGACCTCAACGACACGAAGGCACAAGTTATTGTACGTATCTACATGATGGGATATACAAATCCTATGATATCTTCCTTTTTTTCTTCTTCTGCTGCAGTCTTTTCCACAAATCGACGTCCAGTGCGCCTGTTTTGTGTGTGAGGGTGCGGTTGGCCGGTTCTCCAGCCAACCGAGCTCCGCCTGGTAAGCTTTCCCTATGTAATTCACGTTGCATGGTAGGTCCGCGACGGCGGCTCGATCCGCGGCGTCGCAATCGACTGGGTGTCCGGGCGCGTGTACTGGACGGCGGCGCCGGGCGGCGACAGCGGCGAGCTGGGCGGCGGCGTGTACTGCGCCGCGCTGGACGGCCGCCGCCGCGTCACGCTGCACGCGCGCGACGCCGCCGAGCCCGACGACATCGTCATACACAACGACACGAGGTCAGTGCACTAGTGGACACTGACACGTGAAAATAACTGCAGGGATATCCAAAATTCTTCAATGGTGAATTCCCACTGCCTTCAGAGATTGGATTAAATTTTCTGTCTGTTTATTCAAATGATAAATTGAACAATGATGAATGTGTTGTGTCGGCACGCGCGCAGGCAAATGTTCTGGTCGGAGCGCGGCGCGGAGTCGGGCGTGATGTGCGCGGGGCTGGACGGCGCGGGCGCGCGCTGGCTGGTGCGGCGGCGCGTGCGTCGGGTGACGGCGCTGGCGCTGGACGCCGCCGCCAGAAGGCTGTACTTCGTGGACGCCTACTACGACACCATGGAGTCCGTGGCGCTGGACGGCGGCGCCAGGGTGCTCATCGCGCAGTTCACGCATCGCCCGTCCGGAGCTCCGCTGCCGCCGCACGTCTACGTCGACGGAGGTCAGTCAGTCGACACCGTCATGTAACGTAGCAAAGATAACCTGTAATGTTTCATCGATCCCAAAGTCTGTTTTCTCTCCTTCCATTAGATAAGGTCTGTGTCGTAGATAGCTCCCCAGAAGCATATTTTATGTGGGAGTCGAATTTTATTAGTCTATTTTTTTACAGAAGGTCGTCTCAATCAAATCACAGTTCCATTTCATGACAATGCTGCGTATAAAATGCTCCAAACTTAGTGATGTGTAATGTCAATTATTCGTCACCCAGAGCTGCGCAGTGTGGGCAACGGGTCCGCTGCGGCGGCTGCGGGCGCGACCGTCGTGTTCGGCGGCGCGTGCGCGCGCGCGTTCTCGTGGGAGGAGTGGGTGTGGTGCGGCGCGGCGCGGGGGCTGGTGCGCGTGCCGCGCCGCCCGCGCGCCGCCCCCGCCGCCCCCGCCGCCGCGCAGCCGCGCCTGCACCGCTCGCGCGCGCCGCTCACCGCGATCACGCTGCTGCACCCCGCCATGTTCGCAGCCGGCGAGGAAGGTGAGCTTTCACCCCACCGACTTGACTTGATCTCCAGCTGTATTTCTGGTGACGTAGCTCTGATGACTTGACATTATCGCCCGACATTAGCATTCAATTGCTCCTCCTCGACGTTTGATTGCGTTAGAACGATTGTTATGTTCTGCACTCGCCCGCAGTGCTGGACCCGTGCATGCGCGGCGGCCGGTCGGTGTGCGACGCGAGCGCGCTGTGCGTGCGCAGCGCCGGCGCGGACGGCTTCGCTTGTCTGTGCCCCGACGGCCTGGTGCCTGACGATGACTCCAAGCTCAGGGTGAGTGCTTGTAGTCCGTTTATTTCACTCCGTTCTTGCAATTGTTATGGCATTTAATATACGCCGGTCGAAAGACGTCCACTGCTGGACACTGGCCTCCCTCAAATCACTCCCACACATCACAGTCTTCCGTCACTCGCATGCACTGGCTTCATGCGACGCGTGTGAAAGCATCGGTCCATTTTGGTGCGAGCCATCCTGCACTACGTCTTCCGGCGCGTGTTGCCATTTTAGAATCTTCTTCATTAATGATCATCAACTGCCATCATTACTTTCTCGTTGCTGTCCCACATACTCAATGCACGATTTGTTCCCCAGGAGCAGCGCAAGTGCGTCATCTCCCGCAGTGAGGCGGGCGGTGCGGGCGGTGCGGGTGGTGCGCGCGCGCCGGGCGGCAACGCGTCTTGCGCGCTGGCGTGCGGCGCGGGCGCGTGCGCGCTGGCGGACGGCGCGCCGCGCTGCCGCTGCCCGCCGCTGTTCGCCGGCGAGCGCTGCCAGCACTACCGCTGCGCGCACCACTGCCACCGCCGCGGCCGCTGCGAGCTGGACGACACGCAACCCAACGTTGATCCCCCGCCGCTCAAGGTGAGCCTCGACCCGACCTACTCACGAATTAAAGAGTATAGATGCTTAGAACTTGAATGCCGACCATAATCATTTCTGTCCCAATATCAATTTCCAACTTAAGGCGATTTCGACCCAATTAAACTATACTGGATTCGCTTACAAGCCAGTGAAGCCAGTAGTCTAATCGCAAATTGGACATCACATTTTTGTTTTGGGGTCATATCTTTAATCACTCTGTATTCAGAAGGGATGAGCCGCAGGCGGTGGTGGTATTGCAATCGTGTTCGTTTGTATGACGCGATGGTTGTGCGCAGTGCACGTGCAACCCCGGCTACGCGGGCGCGCGCTGCGAGCGCGAGCACGCGGCGGCGGACGAGCGCGCGGCGTGCGCGCGCCTGCGCTGCGAGAACGGCGGCCAGTGCCAAGCCGCCGCCGCCGCGCGCTGCGCCTGCCCGCCCGGGTACACAGGTGCGCGCTGCCACTGATGGAGGCTACACACGCCGCGGTCTTAGTAAACCATGGACCAATTAAGATAGGACTGACAATCGCCATACAAAACTGCGTAGCTTAGTTTTTTAGGTCTCAATACCATAATGGGAAACGTGAAATCTAATCGTTACGTATATATAATGTAATAACAACATAATGAAATATCTGCATTTACCAATATACTACAGCAGAACAACAATATATGTACCCATATATCTTTCATCGACTGCATGTATTAGCTATTAACGAGTGCACTGACATCTCCGGCCAACCAGCACACGGGACTTTTCTGATAGTGATATTGCTCGTTATTTTGTAAGACAACACCATCTATTGTGTGGTCTGATAGTCAGTTACTATCAGCGCTTGCGTAATATGTTTGCAACATATTAAAAGCTTGCACTGTCGCGCCCACTGGATTTGCGAGCTATTTGCCGAAATATCGAGCTACCGCTGAATGTATGGAGGTTGTCAATCTTGTATTTAATTTTATAAAACTTATAACTGAGCTCCAAAATCAATTTATAGCTGTTAAATTGTGTGTACGCAGGCGGCCGCTGCGAGCAGTGCGTGGGCGAGCCGGCGTGCGCGGGCGGCGGCGTGTGCGTGCGCAGCGCGGCGGGCGCGCACTGCCGCGCGGACATCTGCCAGATGTTCTGCTTGAACCAGGTGCGCACTCGGCCCCCACACAAGTATCACGTCTCTTTTGAATTTTGAATTAAAACTGCTGCAGTCAAAAATATAAGCGTGGCAGCTGTCACTTTTCATCACATAGCTCTGTCTCACAAGTCTTGGTGACGTTTATCAGATTATATAGCGTGTTGTGTTGCGCAGGGCACGTGCAGCGTGTCGGCGATGGGCGCGGTGTCGTGCGCGTGCCCGGCGGCGTGGAGCGGCGAGCGCTGCCAGCGCCCGGCGTGCGTGGACGCCGCCTGCGCCGCGCACGCGGACCCTGCGCCCCCCGCACCCGCACCACCCGCACCACCCGCACCACCCGCAACAGCCGCACCACCCGCCGACAACCGCACCCACGCAGGTCAGTGCCAGCGCTTGCAGATATGAGACACATTGTCGGCTGTCTTTTATCACGAGTAGCTGTCTCTTTCTGCCCGGTCTGTATTTATAATCCTGTCGCCGGATCTTGCATATGTTGCGCTAACTCGGGGCTGGCGACTGTCACGCCATACTTAGCGCGATACAGGCAATCAAGACCACTTTGGCTGCGATAGAATTTTCAGGACATAAGGAGTAACTAGAACAATAGTAACTCTGCGAACGCTGAAGAAGACGTCGGTAATTATGTTGAAGTGTAATCATTTAGAATATTCTCCTGTAAATTAGACTTTATTACTTCTATTTCATTTAAAATTGTGGTGCAATTGCGTCGAGTAGCAGGAAGTCCACGCGACTGTGAAGCCACGCTGCGCCTCGGATTCATCCTGGAATTATTTAAATAATCCAGACACCACCCACCCACTGCAGATCATCACTATTTATATACTTACTTACTGATTAATTATTTAGATAGATAACACCAATACCCGTTATTTAGGAATAAAAAAATCTTCCCGACGTCGATTCTTGTAGCCTAAAAAATTATATAATAGGAAATACCTATGTAACAAAAATTCATTAGTATAAAAATCTCAAAAACACGCCTGTGCGAAGGCTGCGAAGCGTAACCGCAAACGTGTTTGAACTTTTATAATACGTGTTTATTTTTTATGACAACAAAGATCTTCTAGCTGGAACACTCGGCAGTGTATTGTCTACTTTACTAAGCACACTAAACCTGCTCGGTACCAAGTCTCCGCTCCCCTCCACTGGGGGGCAAATGGGGTTGATAGAAAGCAGATCATTTATAGTACATATTTTATACTACAACGTAACATTATCAGCATACTTTATAAGACAACGAGAAATAAGTAACTCGGTAGTATTCGGATTTTCCTAAGTAGAGATAGGTAGGTACTACCTACCTACTTATACCTAGGTAGGTACTACCTACCTACATACACAAAAGCCGAAATTTTTACCTTATTCGTTAAAAATCTAAAACAAATGAACTATATTTATAAGGAAATACCGCTGTTGTCCTCGTAAATAAACACTAACTTATTATAAGAAATAAACCTCTTTTTAATGAGTTCATAATTATTATTCAAATTGGAAGCGATTACGAGACGTAATCTTGCCGACTGTAATAGCGAGGTGCGGGCGACCTCCGCGCGGCGCGGTGACCTCCGCCGCCGCCGCCGCGCTCTTCACCTTCAACTGATGTGGTCACCGCAGTACCTACCGCTGACCTGTATGTAATATGTATATACATGTATATCACCTGTAACATGTGGCCAGCAAGAGTATTTTTTTTAAAGAATATACATTCGTTAACGGATCCTCTACATAACATATTAGGAACTTGTATGTGTTACTATGTTATGTACTGAATTATGTAAGTGTACGGACTTGGCGTATGAGTCAGCGGTGCGCAGGCGCAGGGCGGGAAACAGCCTGCGTGCGCACAGCGCGGGGTTTTACCCACTACACTACAACTAACACACAACTGCGGGAAAAGTGTTTCTTGGATATTCTATTGGTTTTTTGAATCGTGTTTTCCTTAAAATAAAAGGATAAAATCCACGTCATCTTAACAAACTTACTAAGTAGCCAGTCACACAACACTCCACGTGTTGATTGCGTTCCTTCCAGTAGGATAGTCCGAATTCAGGCAAGCAGCCTTAGCAGCGACTACCTACTTAGACACTTTAATTTATTATGACCGCTCTTATTATTACAATTACCTATTTACTTTAAAATATTTCAATATAACAATAATTTAAAAAAAAATCTAAGATTTTATTCTATGGTTTCGTATTCAATCTGTGGTGTCGATACAGAGCCTTTATATCTCGCGTGTTTAATTATCTCTATTTTTTCGTATCTACATATGCTGCAGTTCATTCCCAATTTGCTTGGTTTTGTTTCGTTATTTTCTATCTTTTTTAAATTATTATACCTATAATTGGTTAACGCCACCAGCATAACCTTTACTGCGTACCTACCTACATCGTAATGGTTGGCATTTCACATTAGTTATAATGGTTTCCCCACATAAAGTTTTTTGATCATTGATCAATAAATCTGTTAGGTATTTTATGGAAATAATGGCATCATGTAGGTCAGGGATTCCCAAACAATTTTGAACAGGAGACGTCTTTTCCAAAATGAACTGATACCTCAGACCATAGCCAAATTACTTTAAAATCCTATGTCTAGTTTTTTTCCTATTGATACAACATACTTACCAATTTAAAAACTTTGCGGTTGGTTAGGTGAGTAAACTTGCCATCATTTTCACATCAAATTTCAACAAAATAAAAAGACTAAAAATTTAGTAACTATCAAGTGTAATTAATAATGATGAATACAAATTACGTAAAAATACTTAAGTACCTAGGTACTTAATTATTTTTTTAAAAAAAAAAACGTTATATTCGCAAAGTAAAGATAAAAAAAATTAAAATAATCATCTTGTAGGAACTGGTGTACGCTTATCGACTTGTTGAGTTTCTTAAAAGTTAAACTTCCTACTAAAATATTAGTCAATCTTATAACAAGTTAGTACACATAATACTCGTATAAGTTATAGAGTATCTTGAAAGTTTCCAATAAGGACTTGTGTTAATTAATAAAGGTCGATTTTAGACTTCATCGACCCCCAAAATCGGGTTTCGTTTATTTTGACCCAACATCGACCACTTTGGGAATCCCTGATGTAGGTGATGTAGGTACTTATTCATTAATTCTGTTGAAGGTTGTCGACAAAAGGAAAAAATGTAAGTTACATCTTGGAAACAACTCGTTTGATTGAATTGAGTCGGTTGTTTCTAGGAGGCAGTCGATATTTATGCCATTAGATATTCTTATTCGTTACAGTAACCTTGCGTACTTTATTTGAAGATGATTGAGCGAATCATTTAATTTTAATTTAATGGGCAAATAATTCTTACAAATATGTGTTCATGCTGACATACAAAATAGATACTTGACTGCTACACCTACTTAAGCATTCGTTGGTTGCATCACTCCTCGCGATCCTGGATTTTCGTAATTCGCGATGACGATCCAAGTTTGTCGTGAAATAATGCTAATTGATACTTCTTTAATATGTACGATTGCTGATTGATACGTGTAGGTGAGTACATGGCTCTGTTAGCTATTATAACTATTAACTATTTTGATAAGAACTATAACTACCTATTCAAGTACAGACAGACATAAATTTTTCATCATTGCCTTCTCTAGATTACGGTCCTATTAGATTTTGCAATTATTATAATCCTGAATTAGTGAACTCTACTTTTTTATGGGGAGTGACAGTTCAACAATTTGTGAGACCATTTTAAGATAACTACTTATAACAAGTTCACTGAGGGCGTAAAGCCGCGGGCGAAAGCTAGTGGTCACGATGACGACAGCTATCGGTATGAGGTCCGTGGGCGCGTTCTCATCTTATCGATAGTACAGCGATAGTGAGCGCGGTGTGCGCCCGCGCCGACCGCACGCGCGACCCCCACGCGCTCCGAACACTCGCGCGAAATTACTTTTATTTTAGTGTTGAATTAAATGTTGCTCGTAGGAGCTAGTAGGAGCTAGTAGGAGCTAGTAGGACCTGTTTGGAGTGATCAGACCATTATTCGAGAAGCGCGGATCTTTTAGTGATTACTATTTTGTAATTAATGTACCTTCTGTAAAGTGTTGTTGAGAGGACTGACTGAAGTGGTGTTGGTAGTGTTAGAATGGGTGCCAGAAGAAAGCGACGGGTCAGTTACCGTAAGAACCTTAATTGACACATTAAACAGCATCATAATATATATCGACATGTTTCAAATGTTTTGCCTGACCCTAAATCAGTCCGTTTTACGTGTTAGCCACGTATTATCCACAATGTCATCATCACACATCATAAATAATCGACTTAAATATAAAATTCTCAATATATTGCAGAATGTCGAGTATAAAGTTTTAGCTAATTTCTTTATATTCAGATTATTTAATATTAATTCATAAGTTGACATCAGTTGGTGTGCGTATATTTTTACAATGCACTGATTAGGTAGGTACATAAGTAATCTACATTTGTTGTATACGCAAAATCCGATGGTTGTTAAAAAAATAATGAGTAGGTTTCCCAGGATAATCCGGGATGCGAGTACCGTATTACTACTATCCATTCGTATTACTACTATCACTGTATTATTTTTTGTTAGATACAGAAACTCAATACATATTTAATTAAAACTATGACATAGGTACTTGTTGTTGGCCGCGCCGAAATTCCCTCGTCTTGGTAATTTAGTCGCGCGCATCGAATGAATCTGCCTGCATCGACCTTCACCGCTGCGGACTGCGCCCGCGCCGCGCCTGGGCGCAGCTTTTGAAAACGACATTGTTACTACATTTTATATTTTTAAATTCATCAATTATTTACGTAAAGTTAATAAATTAATCATACAACCTATTGGCTAACGGCATCGGCGACGCAAACCATGTGTAACTAGTTAATAAGCCGCGTACGCGCATGCCGGGGTATATTAGGGTAAATGTTTATGGGTTTCCTAAAGAGAATTCTTATTGAAATGTTGACTCACGGCTCACGGAGAATTCATGAACGTGGGATATCATGTCCCTGTGAACCCGGCGCGCGCTGCGAACCACCGCTCGTCACTGACACACTTTTTTATACGCAATGCGGCAATGTATAACACAGGCGGACTTCGTGCAATTCAACCCCAAAAAGCGCACGAGCTCAGTAGCCTTGAAAAGTACTGACCGAAGTATATCGCAGACGATGATCAAACCTCTAATGAAACTATTAATCCTGGGGTGGGTAGATTTTGCCAAATTTGCTGATAATACCTAAATGAACTGCATGACCGGTTACGGTAGAGTTAACATTGTATGAAAATGGGCTCACCCCTGTCACAATGTGGTTCGCTTGTATAAACTTGGTAAAATATCTGCTGACAATAGACTATTTAACTTAGAGTAAATTGTGATAGTATACATTTAGAGTCCTATATTTAACATTTTGTATATAATGTCACTCGTGGATGACGCCTATGGAATTATTAGGTAATAATTCAACAGTTCACTGATTTGCCTCTACTTAATCATTGATCTCAATCTAATTCAATGAAATAATGGACATGATTTAATAGCAAGAATGTTGCTATAATATTAATTACAAACAAATTCAGTTGTAATAATGCACTCCGTCAATGATTGCGATAGGTCAAGGTGTGATGTGTTACATTTGGTATAAAGTTAAGTGGGAAGCTCAGGTCAGGGCGCGAAATTCGAAATGACAATGGTTTTGGTATTTTTTTACGAAAAATTTGGACATCTTTACGATGTAATTTAGTTTTTTGCGATATTAGCATTTTTTTTTATATTAGCACTAAGTTATCTGCCGCGTCCTTGTGTGAGCATTATCTCACAGTAAGCCGGCGTCGGCGTCGCTGAAAGACTCCGCTAATAAGGGCCCGGCGTCTGTTAATTGGAGGCCATTTAATGAGGTTGCAATATGACATTCAACACATGGACCAAGCTCTGCACATGCTGCATTCGTTTATACAGTATGTCCGCGACCCCATGCGCGTGGAGGGATGGAATAAGCTCTCCGTGACGCGTTCGTGACGATAACTACATCTAGATTTGGATGCTGTCTTTATATTGGTATCAAATTGCATTCCTCCAGTCGTTTCAACATGAGTACCGACTAATATTAATGTTAAGTATTTTGACGCCAGCTGGCTTGCAGGTGACAGGTGCTTGCATGAGACCTAAATCTCTTGCAGGGTAGGCAGAGTTAACCAACTATTACGAAGAGGTATTATTTCATATATATCTTGCCTACGTTAAACCTACCTTAATTATACGTAATAAAAGTCTGATTAAAACCGGATAAACCGGTAGTCTAGATTTTAAGGTATGCCATATAAAACAAAAATGTTACCTATGTTATCTATGACTCGAGAACCGGCTCTCGCTGTTGCTGGGCTGCTGGTAGACTACTGCGGAACGCTATCTTAAGATACGGATTATTTACAGAATAGAAATACAATATAGGTTGATTACCGCAGACAGATAATCAACCTATATTGTCTTTAACCTTCTAGATATCCCTGAATTTATAGACGTTTTATAACTTATTAATTTGTAAATGTGTGGATAAAGACGCGTATAACCTACCTATAATAAAATAAGACCGAGTAATAAACAATTAAATACGTAAGCAGGTATCATCTCAATGACGTGAGATTTCTATTATTTAAATAACACAGCGAACTGAACAAATGTGAGTTGCAATTATCGTGGAAGGTCGCGTTCAACGACGAGCATACAAGTTTCCTTATTTCGAAAATGTCTGAGCAGAGATTTGATTAAAACATAGCTTCGAAGCCGGCTGTTATAATTTGACGTCATTACGAGTTATATTTGCTGCACACGTCTCGGCCGACATGTCTCGGTGAGAAGATTAGTAATGCCACAAGTGTGATCCATTTTTGGTAATAACACTCGGTGGTAACACCTCTCTTTTCGTTTATTCCAGAGCCCGCTATAGTGTCATGCGGCGCGGGCGAGTGCCTGCACGGCGGGCGGTGCGTGGGCACGTCCGCGGGCGGCGTGTGCGCGTGCGCCGGGCCGTGGGGCGGCGCGCGCTGCTCCGTCTACCTGGGGCACGACCACGACTGCGTGGCGCGCGCCTGCCCGCCGCCCTCCATCTGCGCCTGGGGACCTGACTGTGAGCACCTACCATTTTTTTTATAAAATAAGTGGGTATATCGCCGGACGAACATATCAACTGTACGGTACCAAACTAGGCAACGCTGGGTACTATTTTTAGTAAGGGTACCGTACAATGGATCGAGGGCGATCCCCGTATAAAAATAGTTATATAGTGTCCACGTATCGGATATAAAGATGCGTACTCATCAGACAGTCTGCGTCTAATGGGATTCGAACACAGTACCCTAGGCATTGTAAGTGAGGTCACTACTATGAACAAATTGAGTTTAACATGTATATGCATTTTCGAATTTACGAAATATAATGTGATAGGCATAACTCTCGTGTTTAATTACTTTCCAGCGAGTCCCACACAACCCGGCTTAGTGTTCTGCGCGTGCCTGGAGGGCGCGCGCTGCACGCCGCCCGAGCGCGAGCACGAGCACGAGCTCGCGGGCGGCGCGGGGGGCGCGGGTGGCGCGGGCGGCGCGGGGGGCGCGGGCGGCGCGTGGGCGGGCGCGGTCATCGCGCTGGCGGCGCTGCTCGCCGCCGTGCTGGCGGCACTCTACTTGCTGCACAGGAGGCGACAGTGAGTATACACCCGCACACTGGAGTATATATGGAGGCTTCATTCGCTACCTGGTTTCGCGCAGCAACACAATCATAGGGGCCATGGCCGCACCACACATAGTACCTACAATCTGCCTTATGACATTTTTTTTTTTATTACATTATAGGCAAGTATTTGATCTCAATCTCACCTGATAGTAAGTGACGATGAGATCTATGATGGAGCATACTTGCCTAGGTAGGAAGGCGGCAGTAGATCGAGACGCAACTGATCTGACCCGCCATCCATGAATGGCAACACCGAACATCATGCCGGAACACGGCTAGGCCGCTTGGCGACATGGCTTTGTTCAGTGGGTGGTGACTAGCCACGGCCGAAGCCTACCACCAGTAGAGTTGTCACCTGGTTGGCACCACCCAGGGTCACGTGTAGGGTATCTCGAGGGTACTTAATTCTCCTACGGACGAAGGTGACTCGACCCCATTCATAAAATACGAAGGTTGCAGTTAATTGTGCATGATGAATCTGTGAAATATATATGTTTCTGTGTGTTTTCAGCGGCGCGTGGAGCCACGCGCGTCTCTCCGACAATGTGGAGATTAACAACCCGATGTACCTGGCCGGCGAGGACGAGCTCGAGCCGAGGCACAACAACCACGTACACACGGTGAGTACCGCACGCACCACGGGCCGAGCCGTGTAATTACTGACCGACGCGATAGCTTGCATCAACTGGGGTAGCGCGCGGTTGGTCACTTCTTTTGTGTCTCAACTACAATACTTATTACGCTTTATAGTGGATCTACAGATATATTTGACGCAAGTGAATGTGTATTGACATGACTTTTGATTTTGTATGTATTGTAACAGAACGGCGGCAACCACTTCGCGAACCCGGTGTACGAGAGCATGTACGCGCCCCAGCAGGACAACCCGCCAGAGGTGAGCCACTCACTGGCGCTGCAACCCCAGCGCAGCATTAGTATTATTAACTAGCTAACTAACACACGTTGTCCTGTCCAAATCTCATGGAAAAAAGCACTTTCACTTTTCCAGATTTTTTCTAGACAACTTTTCTTGTTCACTACACACTTGATTATCAGACTATAAGGAACATTGAACAAAAAAAACACATCGGCCAGCGATCGAGAGCGAACTAGTTTTATATGTAAGTACAGTGAGTTAGTTCCGATCGTACCCGGAGCTGTGCTTGTGTGATCTATGATAACGCGTGCGCGGTGACTCGGCACGTGTGGGAAGGTCGTTGGTTCGTTTTTGCTTGTTGTAAAAACTTTAATGTGACTTTCAAAACCAGAGGAGCGAGACAGCTCCGCGCCGCGGCCGGTGACGAATATCAGACGAGAAAAAACACACGTTTTTTTCGAAGGTTGTTTTAAAGTTAAGCAGTGCTAGCCAAGAGAACGCTCGCCTTGGAAACAAGGTTCACAGGTTCAAACCCTGGCTCGTACAACTGGGATGCCCGGATTTCAAGTGCGAATATAATTTTGAACTATGACTATCTCCTGTTCTGTAGCACGGGTTAACTTAATTATTGATTAATTGATATCATTGTTAGTGCGCTACCATCGGTGGAATGAAATGTCATACCTCTACTATTAGAGTACCTACTAAGTAATAATAATAGTACCGGCTTTAGTAAGATCTGTAGGATTCCACAACATTACGCATATGTGTAATTGATATGCGTGTTTCAGGAGCACGCGAACCTGCTGGCCGAGGGCGCGGGGCGCGCGGGGGGCGCGGGGGACGGCTCGCCGCCGCCCGCCGAGAGCGCCGCGCTGCTCTGAACCGCGCGCGCCGCACACCACCACAGCGGACCTTCATCACCGCTCGTTCAACTTCAACATACATTAACATGTACACTGAATAAACAATGATCTTGTACAGACCATTCAAAAGTAGCACATTGAATTAACTGTACATCGAGTCCATTGAACCAATCTTTACATTTGTTTTCACATTGACGTAGAATTTAAGTTATAAGTACAATAACGTCAACTTCGTATTGTTTTTAGCCATTACACCGGACTTTAAAATTATAGCTTAGTTGAATATTACGACTCAATTTTTTTTAAGTAAATAACTTATGATGACAAATTCGACCAAAAATATTGAATACTTCATGATTGTATATCTTATTATGTAAGACTGTGTGATTTTTAACATGTACTGAGGGTTATTGGCGATAGTCCTGACGTCAAAGTTAATGTTAAGGTAACTAGAATCTCAATCCGACTGCCTAGCATAGAATTTAGTACTTTATGTTTAGTACGCAAAACATTTCTTAATGTATTTCAAAATTCTACCATGATCATTTCCTACACATAATTAGGACCCAGAAGTATGTGTGTCCGATTATATCGAATAAGGTATCACTTAGAATCGATTTTGAAAGTGGCCCACACGAGTCAGATGTGGGTGGAGGGAAACTTAGCTTTTTAATATACTTACCTATGTTAGTGATGTAACTAAATATTAGGTTTGAGCCGCGGACAGACGTTGGGAGCATCAACATATAGCGTTTTAATTGTATGATATTCTGGTGATTAAGTTTGGACCATTCATTCAGTTAATCAGGGTTAATTTGACCAGCAACGCTAGTCCGCGGCCCTTAAGGGTAAACCGATCTAAAGGTGTAATATTAATAATAGTTGTGATGAATTTATAATACTGTAAATAACCGATATATTCTTGCCTAGCTATTATTCAATCCACAATATTCGTCGTTTAATAAATACATAAGAACATAAAAAAAATTCAAAGCTTATATGTACTTGTCAGTTCGAATAACTCGTGCCATAAGTATATTCAGAACGAAGTTAATTGAAAATTATATTCAATAAGTAATTATTTTATTTTATTTGATAAATTAATTTATTTGTGAGTACAAATTTTGATAAAAATATGTTATGAATGGTAGCTAACAATGTTCCTTCTCACTTACGATTATAGCCAAGCGTACGCGGAGCAACTGTACTGTAGCCGCGTATGTGTGGCCGTATATGAAACTGTTGTAAAAATATATAACTTACTCGATTAGAAGCCAGGCCAGTTTAGTTTATAAGTGGATGAATAAACCGTACAATAGTGCACCTCTGCCTGCCCTGCCTGGGAATACAGGCGTGATGGTGTTTGTTTTGTAACAACCCAGAACGGCATCACGGTTGTGTAGTATTGATTGTGATCTTTTTGACTTGTGTGTTTAACTTGCTACATTTTATTTCATAATTTAATTTATTTGCGCGTTGTGACAACTACACTAGATAAATAAACAGTTGCTATCCTTTGGTATTTAATGCGTACAAGACCACAAGCAAACGAATGTGTACGAGCGAAGCTCGTGTATATTCGTCTTCGCTTTTGTTTGCCACGCGCAAAGAGTATGCGATCGCTTGCTCGCACATCGTGTTCGTGAACGTTCGCATTTGCTCGCTTTACCTGTCACAACACAGTTTCTACTAATGCTAGTACATCATAACAAAACTATGGTTGTAAGAATATGCTTTGTATATGACATATGAACAGTTGTGCCAAACAAATTGTGATTTTAAAGCTCAAATAGGCACGGCCCATGTATGCGTGCAGCTGGCTAGATGCAGGTTCAATTCCTGTCTGGGAGAATTTCAGAAACACGTTTCATAATTTGCCCTAAGTGTGACATAAAAAGGCTTCGCCGGTCCACTGTAGAAATGATACACTAAAAGTTTGAAGTCAGATCGTACTTCAAACTGCGAAGGCCGGTAGTTATTCGGCAACAAGACACGGCCGGCGAATACCGGCGGCAGAATTCCTATGGTGTCTGTCTAGGCCTTCTCTTACCATTGCTCAAGCTGCAACTCAGTAGTATTATTGTAAGACATTTTAACTGAATTCTATCAAAAATGATTATAAATTATGCCTACAACATATCAATGAGATTAATTTTCTAGAGAATTATTTTGATACTAATTAAAATATATAAAATTGTACCTTTATATTATTACGTAGGTAACTATCTACAAATGATGAGATTTCTTTAACAATGGCAGCAAATTATATTTAAATCAATGTACATGTAATAATTAGATCGAGTTGACTTTGAAAATAAAAATAATATTCAAAAGATCTGGGCATTTCTTACTTCAACCCACTCGCGCGCTCTCCTGCACCCTCTTCTACTACACGCTCTCGTACGTATCTGTTTTTATTTGAATTCGCAGAATTGGGCCCCCGGACGCCAGCGCCACGGCGATATCCTTTGTAGTAATGCCAATAAAAACAAGATATTATAATTGGCTAATATGTGAAGTCTGAACAGGCTATTGCCAGCACGGCTCCTTTTCTGCGGGGGACGTACGACTGCCGGGGGGTAAGTAAAACATATTGTATATTTGTAATATTTATTAAAGTTTTGTACATACATAAAACTAAATTTACCTTCGAGTTTATATAATGTTAGAATTAATCTGTTTCTTGGTTAAGCCATTGAACCTTCTATGAATTCAACAGATACATAATAATAGGTTCCATAATAACATTACATTATATTTTATCGAAATTTACACGCACGCAGCTTTTGTTAATTTTAACACATGTTACAAAACACGAAAAGCATGCTGTCGCAGTCAGTCTTAATTACAGAACTTGTAGTGAGAGGGGGACCGTATGTAATAAAGATGCTAGCTATGCCACATATGCTGCGCTACGGCTCGGCAGATGTACGCCGAGACACGGTCCTTATTATTATAATAGTAAGGATTTATTCTGACGATAATGGTAGTATTACTAGCTTTTGCCCGCAGCTTCGCCCGCGCAATAATCGTTGTTGGTCTGCAGCTCCACTCCCAATGGTTAATGGATATATTGTAATGCTAAGTATCCTCTTTCTGGTCCATTAGTTTTTGCCTGATGCTCGAAGAAAAAGACACACAGATACTAATTGTAATAAGTTTGTATTGTATGAAGTGAGGTCAGTAGAAGTCGTCGTGGTCGCGCTTGGCGGCGGCGGCGGCGGTGTTGCGCACCTGGTCCTGCGCGAGGTACATGTCGGCCACCTGCTGCGCCGACGTGGCCTGCTCCGGCGCCTTGTCCGGCCGCGCGCGCACGAACCTGCCCACACCACGCCGGTCACACACACACACACCCACATCGAGCAGACATCTTTCGAATGTCTGCTGAGTAAGTCACTTTAATGAACGCAGAAGGCTTGTCTAGATTTTAAGGCTCATGCACGAGCAATACTCGTACCAATAAATCGCCGATTGAGGAGCCAATCGTGTTGAACTGATTGCATAATTTACATCATCGTTAGGATATTATAAGAGATGCCCTCGTCGCGGGCGACAGCGACAGGTCGGCTCCCACACGTCCGGCTGGCGCGACATGCGCGTGCGCAGTACCTGGGGAACCGCAGCGAGATGCCCTTGTCGGGGTGGACGAGGCCGCGCGCGGCGCGGTGCGCGGGCGACAGCGACAGGTCGGCTCCCACACGTCCGGCTGGCGCGACATGCGCGTGCGCAGTACCTGGGGAACCGCAGCGAGATGCCCTTGTCGGGGTGGACGAGGCCGCGCGCGGCGCGGTGCGCGGGCGACAGCGACAGGTCGGCTCCCACACGTCCGGCTGGCGCGACATGCGCGTGCGCAGTACCTGGGGAACCGCAGCGAGATGCCCTTGTCGGGGTGGACGAGGCCGCGCGCGGCGCGGTGCGCGGGCGACAGCGACAGGTCGGCTCCCACACGTCCGGCTGGCGCGACATGCGCGTGCGCAGTACCTGGGGAACCGCAGCGAGATGCCCTTGTCGGGGTGGACGAGGCCGCGCGCGGCGCGGTGCGCGGGCGACAGCGACAGGTCGGCTCCCACACGTCCGGCTGGCGCGACATGCGCGTGCGCAGTACCTGGGGAACCGCAGCGAGATGCCCTTGTCGGGGTGGACGAGGCCGCGCGCGGCGCGGTGCGCGGGCGACAGCGACAGGTCGGCTCCCACACGTCCGGCTGGCGCGACATGCGCGTGCGCAGTACCTGGGGAACCGCAGCGAGATGCCCTTGTCGGGGTGGACGAGGCCGCGCGCGGCGCGGTGCGCGGGCGACAGCGACAGGTCGGCTCCCACACGTCCGGCTGGCGCGACATGCGCGTGCGCAGTACCTGGGGAACCGCAGCGAGATGCCCTTGTCGGGGTGGACGAGGCCGCGCGCGGCGCGGTGCGCGGGCGACAGCGACAGGTCGGCTCCCACACGTCCGGCTGGCGCGACATGCGCGTGCGCAGTACCTGGGGAACCGCAGCGAGATGCCCTTGTCGGGGTGGACGAGGCCGCGCGCGGCGCGGTGCGCGGGCGACAGCGACAGGTCGGCTCCCACACGTCCGGCTGGCGCGACATGCGCGTGCGCAGTACCTGGGGAACCGCAGCGAGATGCCCTTGTCGGGGTGGACGAGGCCGCGCGCGGCGCGGTGCGCGGGCGACAGCGACAGGTCGGCTCCCACACGTCCGGCTGGCGCGACATGCGCGTGCGCAGTACCTGGGGAACCGCAGCGAGATGCCCTTGTCGGGGTGGACGAGGCCGCGCGCGGCGCGGTGCGCGGGCGACAGCGACAGGTCGGCTCCCACACGTCCGGCTGGCGCGACATGCGCGTGCGCAGTACCTGGGGAACCGCAGCGAGATGCCCTTGTCGGGGTGGACGAGGCCGCGCGCGGCGCGGTGCGCGGGCGACAGCGACAGGTCGGCTCCCACACGTCCGGCTGGCGCGACATGCGCGTGCGCAGTACCTGGGGAACCGCAGCGAGATGCCCTTGTCGGGGTGGACGAGGCCGCGCGCGGCGCGGTGCGCGGGCGACAGCGACAGGTCGGCTCCCACACGTCCGGCTGGCGCGACATGCGCGTGCGCAGTACCTGGGGAACCGCAGCGAGATGCCCTTGTCGGGGTGGACGAGGCCGCGCGCGGCGCGGTGCGCGGGCGACAGCGACAGGTCGGCTCCCACACGTCCGGCTGGCGCGACATGCGCGTGCGCAGTACCTGGGGAACCGCAGCGAGATGCCCTTGTCGGGGTGGACGAGGCCGCGCGCGGCGCGGTGCGCGGGCGACAGCGACAGGTCGGCTCCCACACGTCCGGCTGGCGCGACATGCGCGTGCGCAGTACCTGGGGAACCGCAGCGAGATGCCCTTGTCGGGGTGGACGAGGCCGCGCGCGGCGCGGTGCGCGGGCGACAGCGACAGGTCGGCTCCCACACGTCCGGCTGGCGCGACATGCGCGTGCGCAGTACCTGGGGAACCGCAGCGAGATGCCCTTGTCGGGGTGGACGAGGCCGCGCGCGGCGCGGTGCGCGGGCGACAGCGACAGGTCGGCTCCCACACGTCCGGCTGGCGCGACATGCGCGTGCGCAGTACCTGGGGAACCGCAGCGAGATGCCCTTGTCGGGGTGGACGAGGCCGCGCGCGGCGCGGTGCGCGGGCGACAGCGACAGGTCGGCTCCCACACGTCCGGCTGGCGCGACATGCGCGTGCGCAGTACCTGGGGAACCGCAGCGAGATGCCCTTGTCGGGGTGGACGAGGCCGCGCGCGGCGCGGTGCGCGGGCGACAGCGACAGGTCGGCTCCCACACGTCCGGCTGGCGCGACATGCGCGTGCGCAGTACCTGGGGAACCGCAGCGAGATGCCCTTGTCGGGGTGGACGAGGCCGCGCGCGGCGCGGTGCGCGGGCGACAGCGACAGGTCGGCTCCCACACGTCCGGCTGGCGCGACATGCGCGTGCGCAGTACCTGGGGAACCGCAGCGAGATGCCCTTGTCGGGGTGGACGAGGCCGCGCGCGGCGCGGTGCGCGGGCGACAGCGACAGGTCGGCTCCCACACGTCCGGCTGGCGCGACATGCGCGTGCGCAGTACCTGGGGAACCGCAGCGAGATGCCCTTGTCGGGGTGGACGAGGCCGCGCGCGGCGCGGTGCGCGGGCGACAGCGACAGGTCGGCTCCCACACGTCCGGCTGGCGCGACATGCGCGTGCGCAGTACCTGGGGAACCGCAGCGAGATGCCCTTGTCGGGGTGGACGAGGCCGCGCGCGGCGCGGTGCGCGGGCGACAGCGACAGGTCGGCTCCCACACGTCCGGCTGGCGCGACATGCGCGTGCGCAGTACCTGGGGAACCGCAGCGAGATGCCCTTGTCGGGGTGGACGAGGCCGCGCGCGGCGCGGTGCGCGGGCGACAGCGACAGGTCGGCTCCCACACGTCCGGCTGGCGCGACATGCGCGTGCGCAGTACCTGGGGAACCGCAGCGAGATGCCCTTGTCGGGGTGGACGAGGCCGCGCGCGGCGCGGTGCGCGGGCGACAGCGACAGGTCGGCTCCCACACGTCCGGCTGGCGCGACATGCGCGTGCGCAGTACCTGGGGAACCGCAGCGAGATGCCCTTGTCGGGGTGGACGAGGCCGCGCGCGGCGCGGTGCGCGGGCGACAGCGACAGGTCGGCTCCCACACGTCCGGCTGGCGCGACATGCGCGTGCGCAGTACCTGGGGAACCGCAGCGAGATGCCCTTGTCGGGGTGGACGAGGCCGCGCGCGGCGCGGTGCGCGGGCGACAGCGACAGGTCGGCTCCCACACGTCCGGCTGGCGCGACATGCGCGTGCGCAGTACCTGGGGAACCGCAGCGAGATGCCCTTGTCGGGGTGGACGAGGCCGCGCGCGGCGCGGTGCGCGGGCGACAGCGACAGGTCGGCTCCCACACGTCCGGCTGGCGCGACATGCGCGTGCGCAGTACCTGGGGAACCGCAGCGAGATGCCCTTGTCGGGGTGGACGAGGCCGCGCGCGGCGCGGTGCGCGGGCGACAGCGACAGGTCGGCTCCCACACGTCCGGCTGGCGCGACATGCGCGTGCGCAGTACCTGGGGAACCGCAGCGAGATGCCCTTGTCGGGGTGGACGAGGCCGCGCGCGGCGCGGTGCGCGGGCGACAGCGACAGGTCGGCGCAGCGCACCTCCCACACGCACGCCGCGCTCAGCCACACGTCCGGCGCGTGCGCGCTGTCGTATCTGACGCGACAACCATACACATGCATACATACAACGACATCGTAATTAATGTTTGCCTCAGCTCGGCCCAATGGCATCCTTAAATCCGCATATCTCGTTCCAATCTGTTCTGGAGCTGGGATAATAACGACCCAAACGCGAGCCATCTCGGCCCAACTCGACTAGATCTCGGTAACGAGATGGATGATGTTTAGAGCGAAAACCAGACAAGATGGCCAGAGATTGGAACGAGGTGGGCCGAGTTTGAGATCCCGAGCGTCGAGTTTGGGATAAGTCTGCAATATTGAGGACCTACTATAAGACGAGAAGGGCCGAGTTCGGAAAGAGATAAGCCGATTTTTCGACAAAATGGGCCGAATCAGAGACGAGAAAGGCCGAGTTTGAGACGGGTTTTTCTCTATAAGGCGGCGCGAATCTTAATAACTAGAGCTCGGCTAATATTCAGCAAACCGCACATCAGCCAAATACTGAACATATAAAACCATGCCGAATAACAAACATTTAGCGAATACTCTGCGCATCCCTAATTATAACTAATTCTAAACTACCGCTATTGTATGATAACGAGAATTCTATGAATCGAGAGAGGAATGGAGATAATTATTTTTGCTATGTAACATTAGTCCAACCCAGTTGTAGTTAAACAAAAACAATGCAAATGACAATTTGTAATGTTACGATGACATCATCAGTTCCCGCTTCCGCCACAGATGTGTTAGCCGCGTCGCACTGACCTGTAGTAGTTCCTGGGCGCGTCGATGACGTGTTCCTGCAGCTGCGCGGTGAGGGCGGCGAGGTCGTCGTCGCTGAAGCCGGTGCCGATCCTGCACAGCGACTGGAACTCCTCGGAGGCGGGGTCGTAGCACGCCAGCAGGAAGCCGCCCAGCACGCCGGCGCGCTTGCCGCGGCCGCGGTACGCGCCCAGCACCGCCGCGTCGATGCTGTCGCCCGCGCCCTCCAGGTAGTCCTTCTTCAGCTGACACACGCACCACACGTCACACCGCGCCCACTACACCCCGCCCCGGGATACCGTGCCGTCTGAACTCGCTACGAGTGGAATCCAACTTTTATATAGCGGCACAGGAACCAACGCAGATCAACATAGATGCATGACGCGAACTGTATCCCGAGCGCTAACCTTCATCCGTGCGTACTGAAGTTCTGGGTCTAGTTTATATTATTTTTAAACAATGAAAAAATATGTAAACTAATACAAGGATTCTGTAGCACACATCAACAATGAATATCACTGTGGAGAATACCATCATAGAACTTTGTCATCATACTGGTAAAAAATATTTAAATTTTCACACGCCATGATGGTATATAAAAAAAAAAATTATTGGCTGGTTTTAAAAGATTTGGTCTAAAATTTTATGAATCGTGTATGATATTATACTTTTTGGCAGTTAAATGTGAACACTCTTATTAAGTTTTACTCTATAATTTTCACCCAGCAAATTGGGTGAAAATGGCTTTCCCATTAGGGACCATAAATTATGTCACACGTTAAGGGGGAGGGAGTCGACGAAGTGTGACATTGTGTGACAAGGGGCGGGGAGGGGTCCCAAATTTTGTGACATCACATTTTTTCAAATTATAATATTTTATATCTAAGTATTACAAGTATTGATTTTATTGAACAATATTTTAAATGGAAATAAAAACAATTTATGGATGGCCCCTTACCCATCTATACTCGCTTCGTCTCATCTAGCTAATTCTCGACCGCCCTCTCTCCCTCCCTCGCCACCGCCACGAAACTTGACATAACGTTTTAGAGCCCATTACGATAAGTGCGAACGGTGAAGTGGAGCAGGCAGGTACCTTGAGCCAGTTGTGCGAGCGGCGCGCGATGTCGTAGCGCGCGCGCTCGCCGGCCAGCGACTTCACCATCAGCCCCTCGCACGAGCCGCGCACCGCCTCCTCCAGGAACTGCTGCAGCTCGTCCGCGCTGCTGCAGTCGCGCCACGTCGCCAACTGCCACGCGCCTGCGCACGCGCACACACACGCGTCACTACACCGCACCACCCGCACACCCGCACACCAGGCGACACACGCCACGCTGTACCCACCTTCCACCTCGTTGAAGTGTTCGCGCAGGAGCGCGCGGCGCTCGGCGAGCGGCTCGCGCACGAGCGGCTCGCCGTTCAGGTACAGCAGGTCGAACACGAACACGCACACCTGCACCTTGATCTCCGACTCCGCCGCGTCCTTGCGCTTGCGCGTCGACAGAATCTGACCACACCCACACACGTTATGTTACCACCGCGAACGCCGGGTGGGGCGACACAGCGGACGTCCCAATCGGAAGAAAGAATTTGAAACATACAGGTTGGAAATACTAAACACGTAACAAGTGATGAGCCGATCGCTGGCGAACACTGGCAGATAAATTCGTAGAAATTTAGATCCATTTAGAGTAGCACTTCAAACAGAGTATTATCACCGAAATTTGAGGGCTTTGCAATGATTATCGCTAATTAAATGATAGACGTCTAAGGCCTAGTTCGGGCCACACAGACAAAGCAGGTGAACGGCAGACGGTACGGCGGTGTGGCGGTGTGGCGGTGTGGGTCACCTGGAAGGGCAGGATCTGCTTGGAGCCCGCGTCGTACGCGACGGCCTCGCAGTCCAGCACGCAGCTGCGTACGCTCGCCTTCAGCAGCGCCGGCAGCCGCCGCAGGATGTCCGGGTATTTGCTGATAACATACAACATTTAGTTCTACAACTATCAAATTTCCTAATTGTATTGAAATCGAATCCGAATTTACGCTAATTATCAATATTCTGAGTCCTAACTGGGCTTCAAGTCTGCTTATACGATTGGTAATGATCGATTCATAATTACACAGCAATAGTATTTTTTTGACATTTTCCCCATAAAAAACTGTCAATAGTGACTTATACTATGGCACTGCCTTTCGATAATGAATCGATCGAGTGTCCCTAATGGGTTTATCGATGCCTAAGGGCTAGCACCATATTTCTTCACGTTTCTGACAGATGCGGCCCACGAACCCAGTTTAATAAAAAACGATGTAAGAAACCTAACAATGCTTCCGGAAGTATGTTGTTCTGGCGACCTCGGGATGTGATGTACCTGGTGTTGTTCTCCTGGTTGCGGCTGAAGACGGCGGCGGCTGCGAAGTCGGGCGCGTCGTCGCCCGGCACGTGGATCTGCGCGCGCTCGCCGTCGTACTTCCACTCGCACGTGAACTGCTCCTTGTCGAACCTGGACACGCGCCCACACTACATAATATAGCATCTAAACCAACCCGCTGGGTTACGAGCGGTGTCCCACTGACGGTGAAGCACTGAGGTGGTTTGGCAAGCCGGAGTAGGTTGGGAATGGGGCAGGTTTGGTGGTTGCTATGTAAATTGTCCAGGCTTAGTCCTGGCTGCACGCACCTGTCGAACACCGCGCTGACGCCCTTGCCGGGGTGCGCCAGCATGGGCTTGAGCGGCACGCCGGGCGTGAGGCGGCAGTGCGCGGGCAGGGCGGCGGCGCCGCGCCGCAGCAGCGTCGGGATCAGCAGCTCGTAGTTGGGGCACTCGCAGTACGTCGTCTTTATTATGAGCGCGTGCTCGTCCACGCGGGCCTGCCCGGGGATGCGGGGACATTTACTTTTTTATGAACAAAGACTTAGCACGTACTGCTGACTAGTCAAAATCTGCCACAACTGCACCGGCGATGAAACACAATGGTAAATTCTTTGGCACAAAACACAACAGGCAAAACTCAGACTTTCGCCGTCGGTGGCAAACGATCGCTCTCCGTCGCTTCCTACGAGACGTGACCGATCTGTTAGATTGCAAAAACTTTAAATTACAAAAAACCGTAAACGGTTAGATTTCGCATTCAAATATTAAACTCGAAAAATATGATGTTATGAGCGACTTACACCGAAACTCGTGCGCTGAAGCTCAGCCGTGCTAATATTCACAAAAGACTAACAGTTGGCAATAAATTAGTTTTAACTTCACCTTGAATTTTTCAGGCGACAGACCCTTGGAGGCGTCCAGCACCTTCACACCTTGCGGGTCGGGCGGCGTGGTGGCGGCGGCCAGCGCCAGCGCCTGCAGCACGGACTGCTCCGCCAGCCCGATGCGCAGCTTGCCCTCCAGCGACCTGCCACCACGACAGCGTTGCCGTCATCCCGATCAAGTGTTTATACACAATCCGCACAGTTGTACAGATCTGATACAACCGTTTGTAGATTATTGTAAACACTATCACTGTCTAACACAATACAAAACATGCGCACTCCCTTACTCTAATACGTAATGTTATGTAATTGAAGATTAAATTCGTACCTTATCAAAAAGCGTGCTTCGGAATGTTTGCAGGCGACGTACAGCGACTGGATTTTGTTGATTTTCTTATTCACTGACGCTTGACCTGCACATAATCATCTAATCCGGTGAAGATGTCGAAAGAGGTTTGCCAGCATAGGTCCTACTGACATATACATACTATGCTGTTAATGGAGTCAAACCAGGGAAGACCTGGGCCTCTCCCATCTCCACTAACAGAATCGTGAACTGATAGCAGATTAACTGACTACACTGTGACAATCGCATGTGATGTCACTGGTAATAATATTGTTCTATTGGGAACTGAGAGAAAACTTGCATGCTACAAATACTTACGTTACTTAAGTTGGAATTAGCATTAAATTTCACTAGTTGAACTGCTGCACTATCAGTAAAGTCGGCGTTATTGGTAGAGGAATAGTTTCGGTACGGTATCGGGCGGGGTTGGGCACGTACCGGTCATGCGCGCGATGTCCTGCAGCGCGGCGAGCACTTGCCGCACGGCGAGCGGCGGCGGCGCGCGCATGGTGCGCTGCGCGGCGCGCGCGCGCTCGCCCACGCGGCCCAGGTCGCCCGCGCGCGCCGCCGCGCCGCGCACCTGCGCCAGCGACAGCCCCGTGCACTGCCCTATGGCCTTCATCAGGTACGTTTCTGCGATACCTGCGCCCCATATTCATACCTTGAGCAGCGCCCGCCTCATATCACAATCACACACACTATTCATTTTTAATTTTCTTAAAATCCACGAAACAAATATAACTGAATCTTGGCATGGGAATACCATACTTGACTAATACATTCATACAATTCATTTTTAACTTAAGTTTTATTGGTTTACACTGAATAACGAGTGAAAATATGTTGTCAACGGCTCACCCAGCTCCACGCTGTGGTAGGCGGGCGCGAGCTGGTTCAGGCACAGGTACACGCTGGGCAGCAGGTCGTCCGGCGTCAGCGCTATCACGGACCGGAAGTAGTTGCTCAGTATCTCTACAATCTTGAGCCGCGCGGACGTCGCCTCGATCGCTTCGAGTGTCTTGGCCAGCGCGAGGTAGGGCACTTTCTCGCCCGCGGACCAGCTCGCGTCATTGATCGGGTGGTACTTGGCCTTCGCTGGGTTGTAGTCCACTCCTATTGGATCAGTGAAAGATCAATATGCAAACATGGTGCATAATCTTATCACAATGCTTCATGATAAATATTGTTTTATATTCATAATTATTTCCATCCAGGAACATGACTTTTGACTGGAGAAATTCATTTTAGTTTTGAGCTATAAAAAGTCAATCAACTCTTTTGTTATGTTTAATTGCATATTCTTAAAGTATTAAGGTTGATTTTTATATGCTTTATGTTGGAAGTCAATTGGTCAAGCATATTTCTGAAGATGTAGTAGAATAACTTATTAACCTGGATTTTAGACCATAAACACCACAACAAGTTTTGATACAATGTATGGGGTCTAGTACCATGGACATAGTCCAATTTTTTTTTGAGAAACTTTTGAAACTCACATCACAATAATTTATCAGAAGCTAAAATCAAATGTTATGTACATCAATATCTGTTGGTTGCGCTGGTTTAATTTTAGTTTGCCTGTGGTCAAATTGCACGCGCTTAATTGTTTAAAGATTAGCTCTAACACTGAAAAACGTTTGCACGACAACAGGGGTGGAAAACATAGGAATTGAAGGGAAAAATACACTCACCACTTATTTACTGGTTAACCGTCTCGTCCAATACTCCGGGAGGCCTCCCTTGCTTCACACACTTATATTGTACACAAATCACACACAATTTCACAGTAATTTTCTTATTTTAACACATTTTTCAACGCAGCAATATCGCCGCTCGCGCCGGCCATTAGGTATTGTTTTTTCTCGCGTGGTGGCGCTCGAGAGCGCTTAGGTGACAGGAAGAGCGAGATGGGACGTGTAGGAATGCACGAATGCGAAAGGGATAGGAGCTGTCGCCGTGCATTACGTTCCATTTCAATTACATGTTAAGTATTTATATTATGTTTATTTTTATTTACCTTTATTATTAAATGCAATTTAATTAATTATAAATAGTGGTTTTTTGTCGCCTAAACATCTCCCCCGGCTTGACAGGATATGATCCTTCAATATGGCAAAGAGAGAATAATATTAATCAATTAAATGAATTTATGTTACGTTAGTTAAGAATTTATTTTTTATTATAATGCAAAATAAGTTAACAAAAAAATATAATATCTTGGTTCTTCGTATTATAGACGTTTTGTATTGAATATATTATTTTATTGATGGATTTTAACGATAATTGTGGACTGTATGATTATATTATTGATTGGGAATATATTTATTGATTGGGCAGTGGAAAAACCTTTACAAGAGGTCTCCGATAGACCCCAGACTTAGTTCTAACGTCTACGACGCGTATGACACCATCTTTTCCGGGATAGGTCTGTTCAATAGTACCTAATGGCCAATCCAAAGGGGCACTATTGTCAGATTTAAGTAGAACAACAGCACCTTGTTCTATGGGAGTAGTATGTGTTAGCCATTTATTCCGCACTTGCAATGTGTTAAGGTATTCTACCCTCCATCGCTTCCAAAACGATTGCACTAAATGGTCAACTATACGCTTCCGTTGTAGAAGAGTGACCTTCTCGTTACTTAAATCTTCCGAGGGAAGGGATCGAAGTGGTGTCATTACTAAGAAATGAGCAGGTGTCAATGCTAGAGGTTCCGAAGGGTCGCTGCTAAGCACTGACAGTGGACGAGAATTTAATACTGCTTCAATTGTGTGAGGACAGTAAGCATTTCCTCAAATGTTAGCAGTTGAGTACCAACAATTTTAGCCAGGTGGGTTTTGACACTTTTAACATTTCCCTCCCAAATACCACCAAAGTGGGGAGCTGATGCTGGGTTAAACTTCCAGTTAATATGGTTATCTCGTAATTCGTTAGCAAACTTATCTTTATATTGTTCAGAGTCTAGTAATTTATACATGGAATCTAAATACGCCTTTGCGCCAATGAAATTAGTGCCATTATCGGAATACATTACAGAAATAGGACCGCGCCGTGAAATAAACCGTTTGAGAGCGTTTAAGAAACATTCAGTGCTCAAGTTAGAGGCCAGTTCTATGTGCACGGCCTTAGTAACAAGACAAATGAATAAACATATGTATGCCTTTTGACTGTGCACTCCTCGACGACGATACGGCACTATAGAGAGAGGGCCTGCGTAATCCACGCCAGTGTGATAAAATGCTTTGGCTTCGTGAACCCTACATGTCGGTAAATCAGCCATTAACGGTACTGTATTTCTGGGATTAACCTTGAAACATGTGTTGCATTTTTGGACGCGGTTACGGACAACATTACGCGCGGACAGTATCCAAAATTTTTGTCTCAACAGGGACATCAGTAATTGTGGCCCTGTGTGAAGGTATTTCTGGTGGTAATAATCAATAATAAGATCAACTGAGTGATCCTTTCGAGGTAATAATAATGGATGCCGACTATTATAATCTAAATTGGCATTATTTAACCGACCACCAACGCGGAGGACCCCATCTTTCAAAAACGCATTGAGCTTTAAGAAAGCAGGGGGTAATTTACCTCCACTTTGTGCCGCCTTGATTTCACTAGAAAAATGCACCTCCTGAATGCTCTTGATTACAACCTCTTCAGCTTGATCTAATTGAGAAACTTCAAATTTCCGTGGAACTTTCTTAATAAATCTGAGCACGTAAATGACTATACGTAGCAATCTTGGCCATGACGAAATTCGAGTGGCGAGTTCGTAAAGCACAGGCAACGATTGTGGTGAAGTGGTTGTAGACAAGACATTGACTTTCATTTCTGGCACTTCGACATTTATACTAGTGGAATCAAATTGGCAAATTGGCCATTCCTGGACGGGTAACTGAGCGAAAGAAGGCCCATTAAACCAGAGGGGGTGCTCCAGCAATTGAGCCGGGGTAAGCCCTCTAGATAGGCAATCCGCAGGATTGTCTTTCCCAGCAATATGATGGAAGCATCGCGGGTCTAATTCATTTTGAATTTTAGCCACTCTATTGGCGACAAATGTCTGCCAACGTGTTGGGCACGCATGAATCCATGCTAGGGCCACAGTACTATCAGTAAACGCTACAATGTTTGCTAATTGACAGCGTGTCGAATAAGTTTCAATTACTATACGCATAAGTTTAGCTAATATAAGGTTAGCGCATAACTCCATTCTTGCGAGACTAATAACAGTTTTAGAAGGCGCTACTCGCGATTTAGCACATATTAAATTCATTACCGAACGGTTTTCAATCGGAAAGTATACGTGTAAATACACGACTCCGCCATAAGCGCGCTCAGACGCATCTGCGAATCCCACTACTGAAACAACGCAGTTACTAGTAACGCCTATATGCCGTGGTAATTTGACATCTTGTAATAAATGCAATTCAGACTCAATTTTTTGCCATAATACAATTATATTAAGAGGGGGGCACTCATCCCAACCCACTCCATTATCCCATAGCGATTTAAGCACTAATTTTGACAAAAGAGTCACAGGGGCAACGAACCCCATTATATCCCACAGGCGTGCAATCGTAGATAATATGTTACGTTTAGTACACTCTCTAGGATCTGAATTCACATTGAAAGTGAATACGTCTTCGGCCGGTAACCACACTAACCCTAATATTTTTAGTTGATTTTCGGGACTAAACTCGATCTCCTCAGCAACACGGTGTGCCGTAGGAATGTTAGACATTACATCAGGTGAATTACTTGAAAATTTAACTAACTCAAATCCTCCCGCCGCAAATAACCGAATCAGTTGATTCGACAGTTCGACAGCTTCCGGTACAGATGAACAGCTAGTCGCCAAATCGTCAGTGTAAATATCCGCCTCAGCCACGTTGGCCGCCGCGGGGTACCGTTCACGTTCATCTTCCACCAACTGTCGGACCGTTCGAATGGCAAGGTACGGACTACAACAAAGGCCGAACGGTACGCGTGTCATTTCGAAGACAGTTATTGGTTCGTTCGGCTCAAATCGGTACAGCAGTCGCTGGAACCTAGTATCATTATTATCGACTAGGATACGTAAATACATCTGCCTAATATCGGCACTAAGAGCAATTGGTAACAAACGAAATTTCAAAATTATTTTAAATAGATCGTTCTGTAAATTAGGCCCTGTATACAATAAGTCATTTAACGACTTGCCTGTAGTTGTGGCATTACTAGCATCTAACACTACGCGTAATTTCGTAGTACTTTTGTCTTGTCTGACAACGGCATGGTGCGGGATCACATACTGATCATTATTATTACCTACTTCCGAAATAAAACCCACCGGACGCATATAATTTTTATGTAAATATTCATTGAAAACTTTATCGTACTCTTCCTTTATTTTTGGATTTAACAATAATTTACGTTCCAAAGATACAAATCTACGCTCAGCCGAGTGCATTGAGTCTCCTAAGGCGGAGGTTACACATTTGAACGGCAATGAGACAACAAAACGTCCGTCCGAGTCCCGGCGCGTGGTATCACAATAATATTTCTCACATTCTTGCTCGTCTTTAGTGAGGCAATTTGGCACATTCGGTACCTCCTCTAGTTCAAAGAATTTATTCAACCGAGATTCAATTAACTCGTCAGTAGTAATGTAAGTACGCACAATATTGCACACTGGGTTTAATATCGGAGCTTGTCCTACTATGACAAACCCTAACAATGTTTCAATCGCGACCGGCTCATTTGGGGCGCGGGATATTGTATTGGGGCACAAAATGCGTGCGAACAAGTCAGTACCAATAAGTAGGTCAATATTCGCGGGGGTGTCATAGTCACTGTCCGCCAATGGAATGTCGGTCAAATAATCCAATTGCGAAGTGTCAATATTCGCAGAAGGCAACGCGTTCGTAATACGGTTCACGACAATCGGTTGGATCGTGAATCGTACCGAATCTTTGAAGCGTGAGCGGATAGTGAGACAAGTTGTCCCCTCAACGGGATTACTGATATCGCCTACACCCGACACATATTTACTTTGTGGCTCGTATAATTTTAAATTTAAACGTTGACAGCATTCAGTGGTTATTAAATCCCTCTGTGATGCACTATCCACTAACGCGCGCAGGACATATATATTTCCCTGCGCATCAACCACATGACATTGCGCGGTACCGAGCAATACCGACGAAGTTCGGACCGCTCGCGGGGATGCGGCCGCGCACTCGCCCACTGCGCACAACGATACTGCAGGGCCGGGCTCGGGCGCGGATATTTGACTCGCAACCTCCGTGACTACAGCAGTCTGAACAGTCGGGTACGAGTTACCACCCGAACTATTATTATTTGATAACACGTTATTATTTGGGAAATGAAGCAAGCTATGATGCGATCGATTGCATTCCTTACAACGTCTCGAATCCTTGCAATTAAAAATATTGTGTGTATTATCCAAACAATTGACACATAATTTATTTATTTTACTAAATTTAAAGCGATCTCTAGGGGTCATTGACAGGAATTGGGGACACTGAGACATATTAAGATGGCCACTCTTCCCACAACATAAACAGTTGTTATGTTCCTGTACATTAACAAAGGTTTTCACATTATTAATTCGTGAATTAGAATAACCGACCGACGATGACGCAACATTATTTCTACGTGGTTGAGTACTGCTACCCTTTGTAATATTATTATTACTAGTATTTACGCTCGCTACGACATTATGTGCACGCTGCAAAGTATGAGATTGATTTCTCACAAAGGTAATAAAATCTGAACACTTTGGAAAAGTATTGACATCACTATATTTGAGTTCAAATGACTTTACCGTTTCTATACCTACTTTTTTACATGCAATATAAATAAAAAGAAAATCTTCCAAGCTATCAAGTTTCAATTGTTTTAATGCTGAATAAAGTGACGCGAATTTGTCAATAAAATCCTCTAAATCCGACGGTGAATTATTTTTTACTGTAGGTAGGTTCATTAATTTATCAAGATAGGTAGCAGCAAGTACCCGTTTGTCATTATATTTAGTAAGTAGCGCATTCCATATTACGCTGTAATTCTCGGACGAAGGTAAAATACCTTGACATATACCTAGGGCCTTCCCCTTTAATTTGCCCATTAAGTACTGAATTTTCTCCCCATTAGTGAGGTCAGTATTCTCATGAACGGCAGACTTAAACATTTCGTAAAAGATGGGCCATGACTCAATATCGCCATCAAATGAGCAGAGTTCTAATCTAGGTAATAGTAAAGGTTTTTCGTGTTTTACCCGTACGTCCGGACTCGCATTGCAAGCCATTTGTGATAATTGGCTAACTTTATATTTAATTTTAGCATATAACTGTTCGAATGCAGTGACTGAGCTATAAGATGGTACGGGGCCTTCCGGTAGTGATAATTGAAAATCATTACGTTCTTCAATCGTGTTTAGGAAATCATGGCGAAGCGTATCAATTGTGAAACATTCGGCCAAAAAACTCTCAATTTGAATAGGATCATTACCTATTTTAATACTTGAATCATACAAAGTTTGAGCCCGCCCAAACAAAGCCGCTAGTTTATTATGAAACTTTTGCAACTTACGTTCGTCTTCATCTTTTTTCGACGTCATTTTTGCGAAAATAATGTAAGATTGAAAAGATGGCGGCGCCTATAAAATACGATATTTGTAACACGAAATTTTTCGCGATCTGGCCTTTAAGGACCAAAAATGGTTGCGCTGGTTTAATTTTAGTTTGCCTGTGGTCAAATTGCACGCGCTTAATTGTTTAAAGATTAGCTCTAACACTGAAAAACGTTTGCACGACAACAGGGGTGGAAAACATAGGAATTGAAGGGAAAAATACACTCACCACTTATTTACTGGTTAACCGTCTCGTCCAATACTCCGGGAGGCCTCCCTTGCTTCACACACTTATATTGTACACAAATCACACACAATTTCACAGTAATTTTCTTATTTTAACACATTTTTCAACGCAGCAATATCGCCGCTCGCGCCGGCCATTAGGTATTGTTTTTTCTCGCGTGGTGGCGCTCGAGAGCGCTTAGGTGACAGGAAGAGCGAGATGGGACGTGTAGGAATGCACGAATGCGAAAGGGATAGGAGCTGTCGCCGTGCATTACGTTCCATTTCAATTACATGTTAAGTATTTATATTATGTTTATTTTTATTTACCTTTATTATTAAATGCAATTTAATTAATTATAAATAGTGGTTTTTTGTCGCCTAAACATCTGTGATGACACAAAGGCTGCCTATATTCCTAAATGTCAATGCGAGTGGAGCCGCAGGTACAGCTATATTGAATTATTATTATATAAACAACTCTTCCCACTAACCAGCAACTTTTGTTGTGTCAGCACTTTCATCTTTTTCTTGTTTGATACATACAACATTCTTTTTAGGACTCTCAATCTTATCTAGAGAACTCTCTTTTTTTAGAGACGGATTCTCACTCACACAATTCTCCTCCTTTATTTCATCTTCTACACTATCTTTTTTATCTTTTTCTCTGGAAGTTGTTTTATTATCTTTATTTTGTAAAACTTTCTTCTTAGTTTTATTTTCCACAGCACTAAGTGGACTGACTGCAGGCTTCCGTTTCTTGCTCTTGGGTGATGCATAAGTTTTGGGGGAAGTTGTCCTCTCAACTTTTATAGTTTTCTCTGCAGGTGCAGCGGACTCTGACTCACTTCCGGAGCTTTCTATGCGTTGTCGTTTTGGTTTCTTCTTCTGTTGGTCACAAATAATATTTTATTGACATTTTATTGTTATAAATGAAATATTAAACCAAGTTAAATTATATGTTATAGCTACAATAAATTGATTTTAAAATATATGACCACATAATGTATATGTAGGTAGATGTATATTTTTTTGTTCAAAAATGTTATTACTCAGTGTACATAAAAAATACATAAGTTATTGGAGAACATTTTCCAACCTGAATAAGTTGAGCAAGTAAAATGTACTACCAGAAGATCTCACCTTATCTGAGCGAACCGATGGCTTCTTCGGTGACTCTGCCTCACTTCCACTGCAGTCTGATCTTGGCCTTTTTGAAGAAATCTGATGACAACATATGATCATATTATGAAATGATTTCAAATATTGCCCATCGTAACTGATTTTTTTATTAACTGTATTATGGATAAATATACACTCACCTTTGAGTTCCCATTTAAACCATCATCCTCGGCTTCTATTTCTTCTTTTATCACCTCCTTCTCTACGTTCGCCGCCGGCTTCGGCGGGGAAACTTTGAAGAACGATGTTATGCTCCTCTGTGACATGTCGATATCACAATGTCCAATTTTTACAAACAATGGTGTTGAATCTTTCCAAGTATTGTCCAGCACGGTTTTATATACTCGTTTCACTGTTCTATGTAATTGAATTGATCTCTTGAATGCTGTCTGACATATGTTAAACATTGAGGTTGTACTATATAGGAAGTAAACAATACTTCTGTATGTAAATCAATGAGATACTAAACTCGTTTCAGACACATGCTTACTTGTATTTTTACTTACACACAAACATTATACAAGCGAACAAAAGTAGACATCACAAAGTAAGTTAAATAATTTTAACATACATTGCCAGAAGTTACGGATAAGGCGCGAAATTGTAATTGTTTACTAGTACTGCAGACTGCACCATAGATAACTGACTTCACGCACGCACAGTGAAAAATAATTCAACAAGTGTGTCAAGCTTAGAGCAAGAAGGAATAAGCGTGGGATTATTTATATATTCTTTGGGAATAAGAGGGAGCGTAGAACGTTGAATTAACAACACAGTTAGATTTTTTCTTCTAAATTCCTTTTCCACATTAAAAAAATATGAGAAAAGGTGTGTAGCGTGCTTGTCGACATTTCTCTACGTAACTAACTGAACTGGTAACACTGAGCACCTTTGCTGGCTTCGAGACATGAGCAGAAGCTATTGCTGTCTCTTTTTGTCAAATGAAACCTGACGTTAGATGGACGAGTAATAGTATAAAGTCTTTTGTTCAACTTTTTAGTTT
Organism: Pheosia gnoma; assembly: GCA_905404115.1. NCBI lineage: Eukaryota > Metazoa > Arthropoda > Insecta > Lepidoptera > Notodontidae > Pheosia > Pheosia gnoma. Next base: position 6,423,760 of record FR989919.1, on the reverse strand, counting down.
GACCGGCAGATCTTTTCCATATTATAATCGGATAAATTTCCCTCGAATATTACATTTGAAGCACAGAAATATAGTCAAAATGGTGACTATTATTCTAAATTAGTTTAAAGTGATTTTAAAAAGTCACACATAGTGCTGCATATGTTTTGATTTAAATTAGCAGACAAGTTATTTTTTTAATCTACCTACAAAGCTACGCTGCAAGTATCCGAACTATTATTCTCATTTCGAGTAATTTTCCACTTCTATCAAAACCTGTTCTTTTTATTAAATATAGCTAAAATTATCACTTGGTTATATACTAGTTATATAAAAATATATATAATCTTTTTTTTAAATTATTTATTTTCGATAAAAATAATAATTCTGCAAAATAAGACAAATAGAATTTCAGTTGGATATCATTTAGAACTTATTTTGCTAAGATGGCGCCCTCTAGTAGTCAAGTGTCAAATAAACGCGTGTCGTTCGTCCATGTTCCGAATGTGGTGTGACTTATTTTTGTTTTGTGATAATTTTCAATACAGTACTGTAAATGTGAAATGCAACAACATGTGTCATTCCATATAGTGGAACCTTGCTCCGGCTGAATGGATCCCGCCGTCGCGTGGTATCAGCCTGAGCAGGAAGGACCCGCGAAGCGCCTGTGGCTTCGTATCTGGGAAACCCAAAGTGATATAGACAAAATGAACTTGAAAAACTTAGAGAACGCTAACCCCAATGTGAATAAAGCACCAGACTTTATACCAATTAATGATGTGAACGGTGAAAGTAGGAATAACAATTACTTCAACCCCGCGCGGAGGAAAATCAACGATAACCGCGCATCGACGTTTAACCTGAACAAAAACCACGATGCTCTCATAGGTGAATACGGGGGCTGCCCGTGGCGGATACCAAATTATAATTACAAGCCGGGAATTCTGGGGTGAGTGACGTTTGGTTTATTATTTTGATGATGGCGAGCGATGTCAACGTGTTTGACGTGCTGGTTATGAGTGGGGCCGCGGTGGCGAGCGGTGTGCAGCTCTGCTCAGGGCTCGGGCTGACCGGCGCGCGGGCTATACCAAGTGCACCCGCCTCAGATGTCGCCCCTGTAATTGTGACCAAATTCCAATTGACTTTTTCAATGCACAACATAATATTAGGTTAGGTTACTTATTATCTAGTACTATTTTTTGATAATATATCGAATACAATTCATAAAATCTTTCCCTGTAACTTACATGCTTACACAATATTTGCTTCAAATATATTGTTGAGAAGCTTCCCTTGGAGACTCCTGATTTATGGCCTTCATCACAGGGGATGCTATCTAAATTTTTCCTATAATGAGCAGGTATTAAAAAACTCAAAATTAAGTTATCTCTGCGTATATTAGCGTAAATATTGTTTACTATTACTTCCTAGATCTATAATAAAAACTTTCATTTTATTAGAATTGTGTCTTTGTAATAAGAATAGGCCATGATATCAGGCAAATAATTCTTATTTTAGAGATTTAGAACATTAAAACTAGAAATATTTACAGGCACATCACTATCACATTTGAAATATTATTATCTTTACAATGGTAGATTTTATTTTATGAACACCCATTTATGAATATATTAAAATTACATGCAAATTTTTGTAAATACCTATTTAATTTGCAATTCTTATTATACCAAAAGTGGAGGTAACATCTGGTTTTATTATTTACTTACAATGTGTTTGGATGTTCAGATAAAATAGTTAATCGGTCTATATAATACTAGCTATCCCGGCGAACTTCTTAATGCCTCAGATGTATGAGAAAGTATTTTTTTTTCTCATGTTCTAATGCTAATTGAGGTGGAGATAAATTCAAAAAATCTAAGATTTGAAAATCAGCCCGCCTGTGCTCGCGTTATAAATGGTGTAACTCACACTACTTTGATTTATATAATAATATTAATGCCCATCTAGAAAGAATATACCTATATTTGTTGGTGCTCTTAAGGACATTCTATCTGCCCATTTAAGTAAACTTAATTTCAATAATACACACAGGGCCTAAGTCAAGATAGAGGAATATCCACGATTTTGTGAGAGGGAGAGGGGGGATCTGTAGCTACCCCTGCTGCAAGCACAATTGATAAGGGATTAATAATAGGCACATTTATCAGTTTTGAGCAGAGAAGCATATAAGGTATATTTTTTGTCACACAATGGTCCACATTATATTGTAACTGTAAGGGGTTGCATCAAAGTATTGATAGTAGATAGGAATAATAATTAATTTTAAATATAAAGTGATATTTGTAGCACTGATTAAACAGGAATGTTACCAACACCTTAAACCAGTAATAAATAATCTGTCACAATCAAATTTTATTGCCACATATTTTTTCTACAATAATTCGTAGCAAACAGTCTGAAACTAAAACAAATTTCTATGATTTGTCTTGCCTACACAGCTGTCTTAATTCTAAAGGAACACCGGAATGGGATCAGTAATAGTACCTTCCAAAAAAACTATATCCACACCTGTAATCTCTGGTAAGCATAGTGCGCTTTTGTAGACCCAAACCTATCCCAATTTAAGCTGATCTATCAAAATTAGTTTTATATTCAGTGGCAACTGCTGTTGTTCATCACTACGTGCAGAACTATTAATTGCAAACCTGTTCATATATGTAGAGATGGTGTTTGTTCTCGCGCGACGTATCGATACGTCGCTACGCATATATCGTGTTATCGAAATAATCTAAAGTTATAATACCAATCAAAATGTTGTATCATGATTTTCAACTTTTTTATTGATGACATTGCCACTCTATCTAAACCTTTATCAACTTAAATAATATTGTATTTAGGTTACAAAAATGTAAATTAATAATAATTAACTTATCGTCAACCCCTTTTCGTGAAGATAACATCAGCTTGTGGCAGTGGATGCAGGTGATTCATGGTGATAGCTAAATAATTTTTCGGCTTAAAGATTATAAATTGCATTTACTTGTAATCCAGTCCACAAAAAATTCATAGTTGAAAAGTAACCCCTATAATAAAAGAGTATATCATGTCTCCACCATTCTCGATATATGGAACGCGCAAGTGACGTTCCCATATAGCGACGTATTTTCAGAAAGTGTATATAATAAAATCATAACGCATTGTAACATTTCTGGGACCCAGTTGACGGTCATTCTCACCCATAAATAAAGTCATCATTATTATTTCCAAAGTCCCAGTTTAGTATTGTGTATTGTATAGGCATTGGGCAACATTCTTCCTTCTCTATGTAGGCAGCATTAAGGAGTAGTTAAGAGCAGACCACACCTGTATAAAAAAAATGATAATTTGCCCTATTGTAGTATTTGTATACTACGTACACCGATGTGTGCGTGTTGCGAGCATTTGGCCGCCCGCCAGTGTCACTCGCTTTTCAGAATAGAACACATGCAACTGTATTTTGTGCAACTGCACTAGACGATACTATGCAATTATGTTCTCTAAACGAAATCAGAATAAAGATTATTTTCCTAGTCCTGTGTAAAATTGTTGAATGAGCGTAGCCAGAGAGCGAACTGACCGTATGACGTCAAGGTGACACGGCCAGTATCACATTATAGCCCTATCACACTCTAGAGGTCGCTTACTGGTTCCACTGCATTCACTTGTTCCGGTAGTCCGTATGTAAGGAGAATCTAGACTAACCGGTGAGAATTATGTAGGTCTTGCAAGTATTTTACAAGAACAGATGACTGACCTCCATGGCGGTAAGAGACAGGGCTAATATGTCATACTGTTATAATGACCATAATAACGCTGGCTTTATGGTCTCAGGTCAAATATATCGGAATGCGCGGGCGCAGGTTGCGCAATACGAAAACAACAGCTATCTTACCACAATGTCAGACATTAGAAGCTAGAACTCCTGTAGATTATGTGCATACAATCTATAAAATGTCATACCGAAGTGACGACTACAAAATTATTGCATCTGCATTGTGTTGGTCATTTCGTTTAGAATCGGCAATGCAAGCACTTGGACTCGTAACATTGGCATAATAAATTAGTCTACTACTTAGCTATTCATCTGCCCAAACAGACTGATAGCGTATCTTTCACACCGTCTCGTAACGTGCGTCACCAGCTCCTGGCCGCACTAACCCACATACGACGTTCGTAATGAGTCAGCGCGCATGCGTCGGCGATTCTAACGTGTCACACCGTCGCGTGTTATTGTTTACTTTTGTGTCGACGAAATATATGCCCTGGAATGTTCTGGTTTTTGAATGAGCATAATCATGAAAAGTATATATATCTATTTCGTAAAAGATACATATAGAAGATTTCCATGCATCCTTGCTTAGCGTATTTCAGTTCGCTGATTGATAAAGGACCCTTAAGACTCGCCTCAAAACGCTCTCCTCCCTTTTCCACATCGGTCGCAATTTTAAAAAGATTATGATCCATCCATTAACAATGTTGTATGACGGTGTAAGTGCACATACCCGATTCTATATTAGGATGGCTAAACAAGGCCACATGAAAACGGTGAGAGTACGGCCGGCGACCTTGTCAATGGCAGTCAGTGCCCTATGGCGGATATTGTGCGGCTGCGTCGCGTAACCGCAGTCGAAGATTGCCTGATTTCAGTGCGACTCTTCATTGTCGGGAACCCCTACGCTATATTTCATGTGGTTGACCTGTATATGCTGGATAAACGTATGTGTATGTACTTTTGATCTAGACCTAAACCTTAAAGTTTTGTCAAAGTTTCCTGACCGCTTGTATACCGACTTGCCTTTGTTTCAATAAGGCTCTACTTCTACGACGTAGACGAATATAAAGAAATATATATTATGTATAAACGGGAGTAACTGCGTGGCGTAATATATAAGGGAAAGGAATTGTGAGATGTTTTGAATAATCAGGACGGTGAAATCAAATAGTACGAAGATGATGTACCAACAGAAATATTTAGCGACCTTGTCACGTGTGAATCTCGAGTAGCGCACGCGCTGCTACACATACCTACGGCCGGTGTAAGATATGTAACGGTTACATCATCTGCGTGGATGCCCCTACGAACGGCAATATTGGCTCACAATCAGAAAGGCCGATCGGTAGGGTCCCTATCAATTGGCATGTCAATAACTAGCCAACGTGCCTATTGACATGCCGTTGTAGGGAGTTGGGATGAGGCAGAGACCCTTAAAATCGGCCTTACCGATTGTGAGCCAAAAGGTGCTTTAACTGGATGACTATACCATTTTGACTAGGCCGATAACTGGAAGTAATTGTCAGTATGTGATTTTAATATCATTGATAGGTTTGCTCTATAGCAGAAGGCGGTTCTCATCGGTCGGCTCTGTATCAGCGCCATGGGATTAGTGATTTTGGCAAACCTTTCAGAAAACACAGTAAAAAAGTAAATAATCTATACCATCGATTAAAAAGTGTGACTCATAGATAATAATTCAAGTCAGGTATAACTTAAAATGTCACATAACTTCCGTGTATGCTAATGTATAGTCGATCTTATAAATATAATCCATCCGATCGACCTAACATGGTAGCATTACAATCTGTATCCTAGGTAGGTTTGTCTATGCTCGAGTTGGTAGCAGGAATCTTTCGTGGACGCACTGCTGAGGCATCCGATAGTTAAAAATAATAGGCGAGGCACTAACCTAGTTGCTCTGAATTCCTTAGCTCTCGTCTAGTTCCGACATTGTTTGAAGACGAGTAAATTGTGCACTCCCCAGGTGCCGCAATCAAGATGATATAGACTCAACACCCCAGATCTTTGTTTTTCGCTGTTACTTTTGCAAAGGTGCCCCATTCAATTAAAACTAAACGCTAACAAAATAATAATTCGATGTGATCAAGCAATCAAGCTACTTTACCGAAGTTTGCGAAACGAGTTTGAAGGTCACCTATTAAGCTCTGGGGAGTTCGAGAGACAGTTTGTCTTCTCTCGTCAGGATCAATAAAATATGATGTCGGTCCCCAAAAAAATGGATTCCATCCATATCCATTCATCATTTGTATTGCTGTGGCTTGTAGCACTGTACTCACAGTTGTATTGCTGAGGGCTAAAAATACAACAGATCTCCAGGGTTTCCGTTATAGTTTTTTTTTTTATTTAGTTGCAAGATTTTGTAAAATAATTTGTATTTTATTAAATTCATTGCCCACTATTGAGTCATCGTGGACTAGGACAATGGTGAGTCGCAGTTATCTTCTGTCGTAATGGTCTAGAATGCCTAAGAATTTGTTCGGCCGCCGTAAAAGTCTAGACTAGCCCCCGACCAATGCCGTCGAGTTGCGGTGGCTTCCGCCATTACTGCGCAACAAAATGCCGTAAACCTAAATTAGTCTTGACATCTGGAGTACGGTTTATTTCCACCCAGCACCTTAAGATCTTGTTTATGTTTGAAACACGAAAACATGTTTCCACTAGGTACCGTTCATACTTGGCATTAAGTAGGTACAACATTAAAGATCAAACCGTAAGGTATCGCTATTACAGACTATCTACCAATTCAAAGCACCAAGCCATTAAATATTATTAATGCCACTTAAAGTAACATTATAATCATAATGTTCTAGTAAGCGAAATGATTCGTGCCAGATTAATTACGTCTTTTGCTCGTGTATGGTAACTAAGGCTACTATAAAGCACTAGCTATTGCCTCGACCCTACCATACTGTGCAACTAGAAAATATAACCAGAATATAGGTTCCAGAGGTTAAAGGTAGTCACTATGTGCGGTTAATAATTAGGTCACGAAAGTTATGAGAGAGCCGAAGGGATTTCCAATCACGTTCCTGAATCTTTGGGAGTTGAATTAATTGAGGTCAATTGCTTAGGCATTGTGGCTTTGTGCAATGCATGATCTATTTATTACGTTACCTGTCTTATAAAACAAATCGAAACCAGTATACAGAAATGGCCTCCATTTAAATGCGGACCATTGACTAAACACATATTCACGTGAAATCCGATACGTATGTATACTTATCTAGATATTGGACAAAACTTGCTTGTGTTAAAACGTGACCAAATATATCTAATGCATAATTATAAAACCTCGTTCTATAGAAAACCAGTAGTGAACTCGTGAAAGGTACCGGGTGAGGGAGGCCGGCAGCGGCGGCTGGACGGGACGGGTGTGCGGCCGCGGTCCGACGTGAAGGTGAAACACGCGACTAATTAGCACGTTTCGCATAATTGGATATATATAGCACATGTTGCTATGTGAAATTATCTCAAGAATTAAACCATTGATCGAGACATTATGCTCGTCTTATAACTGTATACAGTCATGATCCGGCAACATGCCCACGTTACCATGTCGAGCTAACACTCGGCGCGGATTTATGTAAGCAACCGGTTACCTCCGGATGTGAGACCGTGTCTTTCCATTACTCACTCGACTACTAATCCGCTTAAATCGATGGATTCCAAATGTAATTTTGCCGTATAATGCTATGAATTCCGTGTATCGCTATGATAATTGTAGCTTATCCTGTAATTAGATCACCAAAAGACTCCGCTACCAGCGATCTTGTAGACACGATCTGTAGAAGCACGCGGAAGACACTGACAGCAAAAAATGCTCATGTGATAATGACCGGAGTAGATAAGAAGAATTAAGGATTGATAAAGAATACTCTACTTGCTACAGATGGAGCTAATATCCACAAAACTATGATCAGTGCTAAATTATTTGGCATATAAAAAGCATTTCTTATTCTCTTCCCAGCAACAGCTAATTTTGGATGCGTTCATTCTGCGCTATTTTCGGACGTGGTACATATATTACTATATGTATATATATTACTGTGATGTGCGTTCATTTGATAATAGGTGTTCATTTAAACATGTTCTTTAATACGTAACTACAATATTTATGATAGGCACTGACGTCATTCTGCTTTGATTCTGGTATTATGGCGTGTGAAGTTTAGGGATCAAATATAATTATTATGTGATCTCAATGGTATATTGCATGGATGGATTTATTTCGTATCCTCGCAGCCTTTTTCTGCTCACGGCCAGGCAGTCGCCTCTATTATGTCGTTCACCTTTTTCATGTTAGTCACATCGAGCACTTCAGCCCTTATGAGCCCTCTGCTGTTTATTGTTAGTCTTGTGATACCTAACAATACAATATTATGATTCTATGCAGCATCATCTAGTTCTTGCATCCTCTAATGTCAATAAATGAACTGATTACCATTTTTCGTGACACATTCTCAAAAGTGTGAATAGAACTGTTTAGTTTGGATTCAAATATCTGTGTCATCCATTTATCACACGGAACACGTCCACTGCTGGACATACGCCTTCCCCAATGACTACCGTACATCACGGTCCTCCGCCACTCGCATCCACTGGCCTCCTGCGACGCGTGTTACTACCTTGTGGCGAGGCGTTTTACAGTACCTCATCATCTGTATTATGATGTATTGTTGCAGGCTCCACGAAGAGATCGAGCACTTCTACATGTACATGTCGCCGTCGGAGACGGAGCACCTGGTGCGGTCGACGGTCGTGAACCGCATCCGCGCCGCCATCCTCGCGCTGTGGCCGCAGGCGCGCGTCGAGGTGTTCGGCTCCTTCCGCACCGGGCTCTACCTGCCCACCAGCGACATCGACCTCGTCGTCATAGGTGAGTACGAGCATTACCATATTTAAGTAAGAGTATTTATTATTGCTCCACACTATACTAAAGCATATGCAAGAATTTGAAATTTAAAGTTGTACACTGAAAGCTGTCCTTATAAAAACTATTAACTAGCTTTAAAAGCAGACCACAAAAGATCTCAGTCAGACACAGAATTCTGCGAGTCGAAGAGGGCTCTCCAAAAGCTGATTCACGAATTATATGAAATAATCCAAATACATGAATTGTGTGAATCATGAATATAGCTTACCAGGTTGCACTTGAATTAACACCTGTTTCTTGGTAACAAATGTTCTATTCAATTACTTCCAACTTGCCGCGAAGTGCAAACGATAAGCGAATATTGCACTCCATCTTCTTACATATTCACACATAAAATATGTATATAGCAATATTATCTAGCAATGTCCACGACTTCTTCGTATACGCGCGGACTTAAGTTTTTTTTTACTATACCGGGAAAACCATTTAATTTCCCTGGATGAAAAATGTATTGTATTCGTTTACTCGTGATGTAAGCTATCACCATGCCAAGTCTCAGTAACAGGTATTTTTGGTATGCCGCGGGAACACGCATCCATTTCCCGGAATCAAAAATATCCTTTATCAGAGTGAAAAAATAATATCCTCTACTGGTTTATAAAAAAATCACCATAGAGACACGACTAAGATAGTCTTATTATTCCACTTATGTGTAAACAATAATATCTCGGTATATGAGCGTATCGCGACAGTAGGCACAAGCACAAGCGCGGAGTAATCAGCGCGCGTCACAAATCAACATAATCTTATCTTAACGCGCGAGTCGAATGTCCAAGCGCACTGCGCCCATTCATGCTGATTTATTGCTCCAGTTATCCCTGCGAGACAAATACAATATGTATGAGGAGATTCTAACACGAAGTATTGTCGTATAAGTATATACTCCTGAGTAAAATCGAGCAGAAAAAGCTAGGCATTTTGCAGACATCCGCCAGACACAAGGTAATAAACTTTGCTCAAGCCAGGCCGGCCCGCGCCGAGACGACGACCCTGCCGGACTGAGTAAAAGGATAACATTATGTTTGAATATAATCGACATTTTGTGATGAGCTTATCTGTATAGCATTACTGTTTTTAAAGCAGGATTATGAACGCTAAAATTAATTAATTAAACACCATGTTGAAGCGCTTCGTTCGCTGCATTATGTCCGCTGGCTGTTTATCTTGTCGGATTTATAAAGTCCCTCATATTCTCCTCTAAAAAAATCAGCAGTAGTTCGGCATTAAGTTCGGCATTTAGTTCAGGAAACATGCCCCGTAAATGCGTAATCTAATCGTAAATATAAAAATATTAAATAAATCACTGTTTGCTCCAGCAAAAGTAAACATTTTGCAGACGTTAACAAGAAGCAGGATGTTCCTCTAGAATCTGGATATTTCGTTGCCCTAATAGCTACTAGGCGCAGCTTATCAACTCGGTCGTGTCGGGCTGGCGGCGCTCTATCGCAAACGTGTTATTGGGCTTCGAGCGATCTATTATTTCGGGGACATAATCCAACTTGGCACGATTTATTTCGGTGCGGGCTACCTCGCGATGCTAAAATGATAATGATAACGAAATGTTTGCACGTCGCGTCGGCGTCGGTAGCGAGTCTTACAATAAATCTCGCAGTTCCGAATACGGCTCGTTCGTTGTCTCTAACTCGCAATTCATGTGGGGGTTGCTGCAATGTTCGTCAAATTAAGTTTATAATGTCAACGAGCGATCTCGCGTGCAGTTCGCACAATAGCAGACAACGGTCGAGGTCAGCGTCTGCATGTGTCATCGTGTTTAAATCCGATTATTGACCCCGGGGTAGTTTAACACTATTATTTTGTAAGAAAATGTAGTCCCATATAGAGAGACCACCACCCAGATGATCCGTTGACATCACGAAATTAGTTGGTACATGTTGGATACGAGTGGCACACGACCGGAACGAATGTCGTCAAAGAGGAAAGGCCTGTACCCAGCAGTTGGTTCACAGGCTGAAATAAGAAGTCCCATACCTATTGCAGTGCAAAAGCAAATGGTTGTTCGAGGCAGCGCCTATTTTTGCGCGGCTGACAATAACTCGCACAGTATACACCAGACTTGATAGAGTTAGGGTGCTTGCAGATCCGATGTGTATGCAAGTTATCCAACATGGTAGGCACGTTCTTCTTTATATCCAACTGCCATCCAGTTGGGGATATATGATGATGAGCTTAGAGTCTTTGCAAAACGGTCCAGTTCATGATTCGATTTTGGATTAAAAGCGTTGAAATATCCGCTTCAAATCGACCAAGGCTCGCTGAACTGAGCTTATTTCTGAAAGAATTTTGATAATTCGCGTTTACTCACTTCAATATGCTATAAGGTTTATAGCCGATCTATAATACACCTACATGCCAAGGCGTCAGTCGCTGGCGGCGCGCCCGCGCCATCCCGGTACCAATGACACGAGTGACGTCGCGCTCCATGCGCGCGCGCACCGCGCCGCACGCACCCACGTGCGCGCCCTGTTTACACAAACACAACGCGTATCTTCTCTTTTTCCACACGCGAAAAACTTGCCGCTGTTATTTTCCTGTGTTGCGATATGTATGATTAAAATAAATGAGTGCGACGTTGTCGGTATTCGCACGTTTTTATGAAAATAGTAGGCGTGCTTCCCGGGCGGGGTAAAATATTGTTATGTTATTGCTTTGATCGTAAAAATGCCCTATTTTTTATGATTTTTGCCTTTAATTGTGGACAGCACGTTTAGAAGTTGAACGGGTATTATTAGTTATCGTCTGAGGCATTCGAGGTCACTCTTCAGAACGAGGAACTTACCAAATTATGAGGTGAATGTATTAATTTAGGAGCTAACGTCATGTAACTAATTCACATTAAAACTGGGTATACTTCCAAATCTATAAAATGTTTTCATCTATTTACAATAGCATTACAAATCACTTTTATTTTAAAAATGATTTGTATAATGCCATTGTAAATTTATTAACCTTTTTATAAGTTTGGTGGTAACTATGATCTCCAACGAAGTAATTAGAATAAAATTACTCTCTAAATAATCAGTCATCGATTCCAAACATCGACTCTGAATAATTTGCGGGCGGCTCTAGTCCTAGTTGGTACACCCCACACACACACACACACACACACATGCACACCCGGTGCATCGCTCACGTGTGAGTCAGTCGCTGAGAGGTGTCGGCAGTCGGCACTCACTGATATCTTGAGGTATGACATAACGGAAGCACGAGTACGCGTGCGCCGCACATGGAGATATGTGGTCATTGGCATGACTTCATGCTATAATATAATATTAAAGTATGCTAATGAGTTACCTCCCATCATCTGTCTATATAAGTTCGCTAGATATTGTGAGTGCAGATTCCATTGAACATGATCTTTAATGAATTCTATTCATCCCCTTTGCCACCTAGTGCCTGGTCACTGCTTCTAGCCAGGGGTTGCTCTATAGTAACCAGGGGTAGTCTAGAACCCGTAGACCTCGGTGGATATCAGTTCCGTGACAAAACTGGTCTTTTGAGTCTAAAAGAATTGTTTGTATTATTTTTTATGTTGTTGGCACATTCAAAGTACTTCAGAAAGTTCAATAATGGAAATTCTTCATCATCTTCCTTGTAATGTTAATTGATGTGGTGAGGACCGGGCTGCGCGCGCGCATTCAACGCCATCGAACTTATGAATGGATCAGCCGTTCCATTGAACGATACGGGCACGATCGCGTTCGGTGTACTTAAGTAGCAGGTTATATAACATTATTGTATTCGATTGTACTTTGTAAATTATACACGCCTGAAAAGGAATGATGTTATTGTCAAAAAGGCCGTGAATTCGACATTTTCATGTTGCATTGTCATTCCCAATCAGACTATTTCATAGATCTCATTCCTGCTTTCCGTCAGCGAACACTGACAATGTACTAGACAAACTTCAAACTGCAATGTATGTTGTGTCAGGTCAATGGGAGAAGCTGCCGCTGTGGACGCTGGAGCGGGAGCTGGTCGTGCAGGACATCGCCGAGAAGGAGAGCATCAAGGTGCTGGAGAAAGCCACCGTGCCCATCGTCAAGATGACCGACAAGTACTCCGATGTCAAGGTACGCGCTATCAAACACTCGGCAGTTGCTTTATCTTCACGTATAACTGGCCAGTGACTATAGACATTTAACGATTAAGGTTGAACATTGCATATTTTTTAAACAATACTTTTCTGTGAAAAAAATATATTTAAATGTGACATATTGCATATATCCATATACCCAAAATGTAGTATTTGCGATTTATCACTTGTTCCCCCCTCAAAAATGTGTCTTCATTCCTCAGGTGGATATCTCGTTCAACATGAGCAGTGGCGTCAAGAGCGCGGAGCTTATAAAACAATTTAAGGTAAATAACACACTCAGACACACCGCCCCGTGCTTCGTTATTTTAATCACTGACGTGGTTGAGTAAATGGCAAAGCTGTAGTGGGATTGGGCGGAGCAAGTAGCACAAACGGAACCGCAAAGGTGGGAAATATCGCGACATCTGGACGCTCGATGATGAGACAGAACGAAGCGGAGATAGTGTGACGGTTTGAACACCTTGGAGACTTCTCCACGGGGTCCAAATCGTCACACGATCTTCGAGTCTCTTCTCTCTTCGTATCGTCGTCACTCTTCTCGTCAATCTTCTTTACGTCTCCACGGGTTGAACTCGTGGCGACAGATGGAGACGTTAAGGCCTTTACCCAGCAATGAAAAATACAATGGACTAATAATAAAAGTCATATTGTAAAGAGGAACAAAAACCAGCATAGTGGGTTGAGCCTTTCCCCATTCGTGAACCTGCAACTCTTGCAAATGCACGATACGGCGGACTGATAAATTAATAAGTTGGTTACATAAACGCATTACATAAAAAATATCACGTACATTGCGGTATGTACGCAGCTGTCGCCCGACCTTGACGCCTGCGCCTGCGCCAGCGCCGTCTACCGGCCAGTGCGCACACACGAGTTACCGCACGAATAGGTATTAGCATACAATGAAGTTTCAAAATAATTTAACGACACCTATTTGTATGTATTGTCTAATGTAAATTAGAATTTAATAAACCGTCACGCCTTTACTCGAAGCGTTGGGCCGAGGTGCACTACAAGGCACCTATATTGCGCCTATAGAATTTTAGTCCCAATATAACCCAATGTAAATTCCCTCTCGGATTAAGGGGGAGTGTGCCCTCTACCCCTTAGTCCGAGAGGGATTCGGTCTAAAGTCCACCACACTGTCCCAATGCGGGTCGAACGTAACACGCTTTTGGAAATATGAGCAGATTCTTCACGATGTTTGCCTTTATCTTACACAAGTTATCATCATTATTGGTACCATAACCGTAATCTCGGAAGATTTGACGAGACGTTCCATACACGCCACCAAACACCGGTATATTCATCCAAGAAATGGGTTCAGCGCAGGTGGCTAGCCCGTCGAAGCCAATATGCAGTTAAAAATATGCTCCAAATATGGTGTTTATTCTTTATCGCCCCGATATCCATAGAAATAAATAAAAAACTTTGGCCTGTTGCTATTACCAACGTCACCCAATTATTTATAAGACAAAAATCTCTGTTTACACCTGGCGAGCTCGCGACTGCGTCCAGGTGTTAGTGATAAATCTCTCGTCGTCTACGGCTTAGCGAACGACGAATCCCTATTTGGTTACAGGACAAGTACCCGGTGATCTCGCGGCTGGTGATGGTGCTGAAGCAGTTCCTGCTGCAGCGCGACCTGAACGAGGTGTTCACGGGCGGCATCTCGTCGTACTCGCTCATCCTGATGTGCATCAGCTTCCTGCAGCTGCACCCGCGCCCCGAGCGCCTGCGCCAGCCCCACAACCTCGGCGTGCTGCTCATCGAGTTCTTCGAGCTGTACGGCAGGAAGTTCAACTACGTCAAGACCGCTATCAGGGTCAAGAATGGAGGATCCTACGTGTCCAAGGATGAGATACAGAAGGTTAGTGCCGACGATGCATAAAAAAGTACTAGATCTGAGACGAAGTAATAATATAGACGGAGTGTCGCTTATTACATACTAGCTGCGCCCGGCGGTGTTACCCGCGATAAAAAGTATGAAAAATTAAAACATCTATCCCACGGGAAACATACATTTTACCGGGATAAAAAGTAGCCTATGTGCTATTCCAGACTATAATCTATCTCTGTGCCAAATTTCATCCAGATTCGTTCAGCCGTTCGGGCGTGAAAGAGTAACAAACATCCATCCATCCATCCATCTATCCATCCATCCAAACTTTCACATTTATAATATTAGTATAGATTAGTATAGATTGTAGCACAAAAAAACCCAGCTAATTTGTACAGTTCACGTGAAATTCGTCCTTACGTGTACGTGAATTCGTGTGTACCACGCAAAACGGCTTGGTTTTTCGTGCTTCAACATATTGTTTGCGACATTTCGTCTAAATTATTTCTCTGTGTAGCTTGCGGCGAGGTTGAAGTGGTCGCTACACACACAATGTAGATGCTTGACTCGTTGGATATACGATAGTGTATGTTTGCAGGAGATGAACGACGGTCACCGGCCGTCGCTGCTGTGCATCGAGGACCCGCTGACGCCGGGCAACGACATCGGCCGCTCCAGCTACGGAGCGATACAAGTCAAGCAGGTAACTTATAACTTGCCACTGTACTGCCCACTCCGATGTCAGGACTGATCCTCGCCCGAGATCTGTTGAAGCGGGACAAGTTTGAAACGTAATCGCAATGTTATCGAGAATTATCTGTGGTGTGCTGAACACGACGGAAGATGCGTTACCGTAATGGTACGTAGAACGAAAGTGTTTGAGGCTGTCATATTTTTCAACTGTACTAGGCAATCAGAAAATGTGTAGTAGTGTCTACTGTCTCATCATCTTAGAACAGAAGTAAAATCGTTGTTAGTGTGCGATCCATCTAGCAGAAAATTGTCTGATTACTAAATTAATAATTTGATACTTTCAAATTTATAATTAAACTACTTACAGATAGCCATAGTTGTTGATGGGAATGTCACGTGCGGTGCGTGACGGTAAGGTTAGTGTAGCTCTCTGATTGGCCACGATGAGTATGAGACGTGACATCACCCGTGATCATTACGAGTCAAAACGTGACGTTTATCTGTTGCTCTGAGTCGTGTGCATAACCGTCACGAGGGCATGCGCAATAGAAACACGAGCAAATAATCCCATCAGAGAGCAAGCTACATAGTATCGGCTCGGCTCGCGTGAGCTCGCGTGAGCTCGCGCCGCCTGGTCGGCGCGTGGTGTGACGAGCGTGTACGGTTGCAGGCGTTCGACTACGGCTACATAATCCTGCAGCAGGCGGTGGCGGCGGGCGCGCCGTCGCCGCAGCTGGCGCGCCACAGCGTGCTGGGCCGCGTGGTGCGCGTCACGGACCACGTGCTGCAGTACCGGCGCTGGGTGCGCGACACCTTCGAGCCCTTCTTCTTCCCGCAGCGCCGCGCCGCGACCCGCGCCGCACGCGCCGCGCGCGCCAGCCGCGAGCCCTCGCCGCAGTCGCCGCACTCGCCGCACTCGCCGCACTCGCCGCACTCGCCGCAGTCGCCGCCCTCCGACAGCGACCAGGTGCGACACCCGGAACACGACTGCGCCTCATGCCGCCCATCGACACCAAATACCAGCATCTTGTGACGCTCCCGCTACACCTCCACTTTGTGCCGTGCATTAACGCATTTATCGACGTAGCATGTTAATATTGTGTGTCGATCGTATTAATTAACGGCATTAGGCGCAGGTGTAGCCGGAAAATTATAAGATTTTCCTATAAAACGGTTCGCACTTCTATATTGTCTATGTAGAGGTGACAAGATTACTACGCCATTTAGATTTATGATGCAGGGTGTCTCTAACGCCACTAGTGTAGGACGCGTTTACAATGTGACGCCATTACGTGTTAACCAGAAAAACTAAAAGATAATAATAAACTGGGTAGATGCGAGCGTGCTGTTCAAAGGAAGACTGCCCACAGACTGAACGAAGCCACGCCCATCGTGATGACGTCAGGGCTTAGCTGAAAATCACAGTGCACAGTTGGTTAGGACATCTCTTTCTCTGTATGTACGTACTGTATGCGCAGCACTATCTGCAGTTTGCATTTAAATCAACCATCATAGACAGACATCGCAATTATGTCAATAATGCTACCAACTAAACAAATATTGCTTGAATATATATTCACGTGAATACGAATATAAAAAAAATTGTTAACCATTTTTAAGTATTCATTCCACTCTGCTACCATCTGTTAAATTTGTGCGAAATAAATGGTAATATAGTCGGTCGATAGATATTGTTTTCGTTTGTATAAAATAAACTATTTTTTTTCCCAGCTGTGGATTAGACAATAAATCTAGACAGTATGGAACTCTCACTGCTGATATGCGCTTAGTCGTATTTTATCGTACAGATAATGCGCTGTAGAATGCCAAAATTACAATCTCAAAATGGCGTCCATTTAATACTTTTAATACTTGCCCTATTAAAATGTTGGGAGCGCGGTCAGTGACTCACTCGCTCTCTTTTTCTTATTGTCGTGCTACACCTGCGCCTAGTGCCGGTAATGAACGTCATCAGGCGCATGTGCGGCCCGGGCGTTGTGTGGTAACCGCTAACTCCCCTCGGCAGGAGTGGCCCGAGTGCGGGGCGGGCGCGGAGGCGGGCGCGGACGCGAGAGCGGGCGCGGGAGCGGGAGCGGGCGCGGGCGCGGGCGCGGCGCGCGGCACGTCGCCGCCGCCGCTGTCCGCGCTGCAGTGCTCGTCGCCCACGCCGCGCCGCGTGTCCGCGCACCAGAGCCTCATCATACACCACATCACCAGCAACTCCGACTTCAACAACATACCCTCCGGTGCGCGCAACAACACACCGCACTACATTACACTCAAAAAGAAAATATAATCGAATTGAGTACCTCCTTTCTTGAAGTCGGATAAAAAACAAACCGGCTACGAAGTTCTTTCTAGAGTACCACTCGTGTAGCTTAGCAATTTCGCCAGCGATACTCCCTTGCTACAATATTGCTGAGTATATTTTCTGCCAATTGAATCGTCGAGTAATTTCAATAATTGTTAAAGTGAGTTAAATCACTTGAAAATTAGCCCACCAGACATAAAAATATGGACTGCAGACTGCTTAACACTCATTAATGACTTACTTGCCACACGAGCGAGCCGAACGTCTCAATAATCAGTACTCATACCGTTGCCGTATCTTCGCAGGCGTCATCCAGCGGTACGGCACCGACGCGAACCCCAAGGGGCGGACGGCGCGGTCCTTCTCGTCGAAGCAGCGTCGTTTTGCATCACCCCCGGGCGGCGCGGGCGCGGGGGCGGCGGGGGCGGGCGCGGGCGCGGGGGCGGGCGGGCGCCACCGCGCGCCGCACGAGCGCCAGCGCAAGCGCCGGCAGTACTCCAACCACCCCTCCGCCGCGCGATGATACCTGCGCCCCCGCCCCCACCCGCCCCCACCCGCCACGCGCCGCGTGCTGACTTCTCTACAGCCCGGACGACATCCCTTGACTGCTCGCTGCCAACAACGACTCGTCTACCTAGCTTGCAGGCGACTTAAAGACGCGGGCCTCCAGGTTTACAGTGCTGGGCGCGCGCGGGCCTAGACCCGTATATAGAGATGAGTTTGCGCTTCTTGTTCTCGGATTGGCACGCGCTGCCCTCCGGTCAAACAAACCAAAAATTTTCCTCCCCAGAATTGAAGGTGAATACGCGCCCATCCTTGTAAACCTTCAATGTATAGTAACCACGCGTAAATTACGATTTTCACACGAGAACACATATGGTTACGTTGTTGCTTATTAGGCCGGATCCAAGCCTACCGCGCAGCCTCGCCAGCCCGGCTGAACACATGCCTGCCACGACCGCTCGCGCTGCCTCGTCCGAGTACCTTTATCCGCCTCGCAACGCTACGCAACGCGGTTGACTTGGAGACGGCCTTTAACAAACCAGTGACGCAGGTCACACGCTCACGATCATGTAACGCAACGAAAACTATTCGTGTTTACTACTCTGAGCCCGCGTATGCAACTGACGCTAGTCTAATCTCGAACATTTCAAATGGAGACTTGTTGCTTTCATTGATACCATGACCCGCGATGCTACTTGAGCTACAGTGAAATGGACTTTATGTCTATACTAATTGTACCGAAAGTCGTCTAAGGTCTTATGCGACCACTGAGTGTAGTACCACCAAGAGACGTAGTTCTGATAAATCAAGGGGTTGAATGACGTCTTCTCGCCCGGACGAGCCCCGGCCGACGCGACGCTTGGACGTCGTTAAGGTTCTAATTTACGTAACATTATGTCTTTTCTGCTTGTGCCGTTTTCGCGTCGGGTAATTGGTGGTGACCCTTACGCTAGCCACGAATCTAGCGGAAATGTAGCGCGCGGAGCCGCTCGTGATAATCAATCAATCGCAAGCGCCGGACTAGAGGAGTTATTTTAAATCGTTCGAAAGTTCCAGCGTCGATGTCGCTCCCGACGAGCTGTCAAAAGACAATTTTAAATAGCTCTCGTATGAGAGTTGAAAATCTTTCGCTCGCGCAAATCCGTCTCGGAAGTTTCCGATTCCGTTTCCGACATCGATTGCAAATGATATGTAACAGCCCCGATGGTAGGACAAACGCATGCAAGAATAAAAAAAATCTGAATTTCTATTACACTGGTCCGTAGTCTGCTTGGCCATCAGCCGAAATCAGTAATACTCAGCAGCTCATCCCATTCCAAAGAATCACGATCGCTCAGCGGCGTAGTATAAATTAGATCATTTAAATAAAATATCATAATATGAATTACGTGCGACATGGCCTCCTCCGCGTCGCCTGTATGTAACTTAAATTATTATAGGATTAAATAGCACTTATAGGTTTAGACTCAAGAGGCCATAAAATGGCATTTCGCAATCCGATCTTCCAGACAGCAAAGGACAGATTTATGCGTAAAAACGAGACGCACTGACAACTGCTTGGGCCAAGTCTGCTAACACAATTCGCTCATAATAAAGCTATTCAGGCTAAGGCGTCGTAATTCTCAACAATGACAGTTGTCCTATATTATGGGCAACTTTTAATATTTTATTTTATTTATTTATTTATTTGTTGGAAGGCAACAGCTAAATTTAACAATTATAGACACGTATGGACATTTATATATTTGCTAAATAAACCTTATATATTATGTGAATTTGGGCACGCCCATCTGACAGATCAGAATTATTGTATATCAAGGTTTGTTAGCGAATCAATAATTGGAGATCAATAAACGTAGATAAATAATTCCCATATTAATGGGATGTTAATAATTTTCCAGCTGTCAGCTGATGCACACACTTTAATAATTGCCAGACAAACACACCAACTATACGATCCCACACTAAGCGACACTTGTAGTATGTGTGCCGTGCAATGCAGTGCTATCCTAGTATATAATACTTAATATAGATATTAAACATCCATGACGCGGGTAAAAACATTCGTGCTCATCACACAAAGATTGTCCCTGCCAGGATTCGAACCCCTAAACTCTCGGCACCGAGAGCAGGGTCACTACCGAGTGCGCTAATCAAGTCATCAACTTTGGTTGTTCATACTAAACGATCCAATAAGATACACTTTTAAAATGAGTACTGATCGTATCGCGTTGATTGTCGTGCACACAAGCAACATGTGTAGGCTTGTTTGGAGGCGACTTGTCTTAATTATATTAAACTAAAGCAATAAATCAAACATATTACATAATAATATAGCTTATTTGTATTAAATAAAATGCCTAATAATTATAATAAGTACTCGACGAGGATTTCGTCACTTCTATACTAATCTGTGTCGTATTACTTATACCAGGCGAAGTAGTGAGATGATGCAACTCTGACGACACGTCACTCATATGAATCGATGTTAATGATGAGTTATTCATGATTAATTACGATTTCCTAAATTAACGCGAACGTCACGCATTGAAACGAAACTAATTTGGATGTTGTCGCGTTTATTTGTGAGTTCATATTGACGACAGGCGATCCACTCCTCTCTCCTTCGACTTAGATGCTGCAAGGTAGTCTTATCGTCTTAAACAAATAATGATATTTTTTTTGTGTTTCCCAATTGAGGCTCACTAGGGACCGTTAGCACGAATCATAATAATAGGTCAGGGGACCGAGAGACAGAATGAATAGGGCCAGATATGAGTATACCATAGTTTTTGAATACACTAAGTAATTATACCTGTATAGTTGTAGAGGGAAAATGAAAAAAAATAACTAATTGGTTAAGCACTGCGCTATTTGCTTTTAAATAATGCATCATTACAGGATAATTTATGGCTGGTTGAAAATTTATAAATATTGTGGCAGTTGTAATTTATGACTGTGTATAGACATGTAAACTCTTCCACAAGTTCAGGGCGTATCGGCCCGTTCAATCAACACTGACACAATCAAGGAGAAATACATTCTCAATCAAATAATTTATGTTGTATAGGCCTACGGGCACGGGGCACTTCAACAATAAATTTCTAAAACCGAACTATTTCTACAACCGGATTGGAATGATAACATAAACCCAAGTCCGTGAGACAATGTATATAGGGATCTACAACTGACATCTGGCTGGTCAACTTTCACAATGACTTACCAATCAAGTTGCTTGATAATTGAATAAGCCAACAAAATTGAACTCTAACATGTTAATCGAGAACCTGTCTATCGTAAGTGTCGGGGTACTATCTAATATGCAATTCTTCGCGGAACGAAGCGAAATTATAAAAATAATTCGACACGTGTTTCGCTTCTAAACGAGGCAACTAATAACCAGGTGTTGTAGTACACTCAACAATAAGTGAAAGTCATTATTGCCAGGTGAATGTGGTTATAAGTCAAGGGGCGAATAAGGTCGATAGTGCATCGCCTATTCCCCAGATGACTATTTGGGTGGTCATGCCTCTAATTACTAGATGACGTAACTATTGTTATTCATAATTTCTATATTATTGTTGTAGGGAAAACTAGGGACTCGCCTAAGCTTTGTTTAGGTATCGATTGTTCAGACGGCGATGCAAAACTAAATAGGTACATGTTCCAATTAACTTAAAATTTTTAATCCAAAATTTTTAATACAAGTTCTCCGAACGTGGCACGAATACACAACACAATGGGTACAATAGTGTAGTAGTCGGTCGCGTGTCGTGCGTGTAATTTACGATTGCCTGTCCCATACAAAACATTCTTGCCCTTTCACCTCTTTGAAAGGAATTCCAAAAATAATGTAGATGGCACCGCGCGCCACTCGAACGGCTACATGATTAATGTCCGCCGCCCGCCCTAGCGTTTTGCGGCTAAGCGGGCGGCTACTCTTAACTAATCGTTTGCGAAGTATTGCCTCTGAATGGCTATAAGACTCGGGGAAAACAGTTTATCTAAAGTTAAAACCTTGTAGCATGAAGAAAGACCTGATTAAATGTGATCTACAACTGACTAGCTGTGAAGTATCGGCGGGAGTTTTATTAGAAACATGTGTGAGGTTAATTAGGAGCCGGTATATATATGTTATGTTGATAGACATGTAGACACTCTGATGTTAGACCAGTGTCATTCAGTTGCTCGCAAAATACCGCACTGATAACGGGTCTATACTACGTCTATACGATAAACATGTCTGGTGGCTGGCGGGTTGCTTTGTTTCAGTCCCGGCTCCTGAGCCATTATTATAACGACGATCAAGTATTCAATCATTTTACGAATACATAGCGTAGTATATTGTAGTGCAACGTAAATAATAAGACCAGAAAGGATTCAAATAGGGTCCTGCATCATAAGGTACTGGACTATTTGACGCAGGCGAGCACATGATGTGAAGCCAGTAAGGCGCATGTTGACATACGCATACATATAGGTATTTATTTTGACAATGTGGGGTGAGACTCCTGGTGGACGCGGCAAGGCGTACTTCAAATCGGTCTTTATCTTTACTCATTATTTAATTAAATTTGATACCTACCTACGTTTTTTATGTAATCTCTTATGCAATTAGTTTTATAGCTAAACAAATGCAGCCATCTTGTTTACATATATTTAAATTACGAAATATGTCATTGTTTTGCTAAAAAAAAGTTATAAAATTAATAAAATAATAAATTAAACATAAAAAAAATATATTATAATAACAAGTGCAACTAAATTTATTAATGTGCGAACATAGATTGTAAGGTTAAGTACACTCGGTGCCTTTTTAAGTCGCCCACAGTATATAAGCTATTGAAAATAAGTACGTAAAAGTCAACTGGAAAGATAAAACACTGACTGTATTATTATGTTGAAAGTATGGAATAAGAATAAACAATTAACATGTGCTAGTGGCGCCCCCGACGCAAATGTTTTATGACATTATAATTTAGTCAAACCGGTTGTAATCGGCCGTGACCACACGAACATAATCCGTGTTTTCTTAATTGAACTGATGTATACCCTGTGTTTATTAAACAGTATCGAATAATTTTTCGATGTTTGAGTCTCTGTCATTGGTATTCTACCTACAGAGAAAAAAAATGCAAATTACAAAAAATATGCATTTAAATTAGGTGGTCAAATCCGTGGGTCATTCTGTACGGCGCCGGGTGTAATCTAGTGTTTTATTTTGTACATCTGACGTTAACGTAATAATAGTGATGTACTGCGCTACCAACTTATATGTTACACTTGCGAAAACTGAAACTGACATTGTCTCTGCGATATGGCATTGTTCCCGTTAGTTTTCAAACTAGCTACGACGCCGCTACTGCAATGTATAAGTTTGTGGCACACAAGGTGTATATAGAAGCGAGAGCTGACATTGTACATACCACACGTGTATATAGCCTGTAAATACACTCGAGATATATTATATTATATATTTAAAATTAATATAAATTTGTTTTTAAGAGGTTTTAAAAATAAATTCACAAAAAAAAACAAAAAAATAATTAAATAAAGACATACAGTGAGTATGAAGAGGAAAAGCGATGTTGTCTTTCATTTTTGAAATAATCACACACCAAGCTTGTACACATTGTTACCATTCCGGTCACCGTTACCAAGTAAGTATGTGCTTAGACACAGGTACTCGACAAAACATTCTATAAGAGCATTTCAGGAATAACTTTTTTAGTGATCCTTATCAAGTTAATATACTGAAGTATTACTTATGAGCTTCCGTTGTCAAGTTTTAAGGTGCGTATACAATCGAGTGGTATTTCCGGGTCAGTGGAGGCTTCCAGCACCCGCCCCGCCCTCCCCGCCCCCGCCAGTCGAGCTGAACTGGTTATTGAATTTTTACAAGGCAAAGCTTACATTAGCAGACTCGTAGACACAATCGCCAGGTATTCACGGATAATTTTCGTTATTCGTGATTCAAAAACGGGTTACAGAAACTAGGTGCGGTAGGAAGATTAAACTCGACATACTTGATATTATGTTCAAAGCTAGCAAAAAAATATTCTAGTGGCGAGATAAAATTGAATTTGACTCGCTTCGCGTACCTTCTGCGTTGCCGACAGCGGCCATACATTCCTCAACTGTAACTGCTGGGGGCGTATTATGAACACTTAGCTCCAGCCAGGATATTGAGCTGCCTGGATTTTTTTTTCAACTCAATAATAAATAACTACTTATACTATATTTTTTCCTAACGTTCTTGATCGAAATTACAACGAGTAAGGCTGAGGGAAAGTACTATATAGTGGGAACATATGTCGTTAGCATCACACAGATGGCAAGTTTAGGGCCGGGAAGGGAACTGTCTGGAAATAAGAACTCATAATACGCGCCCTGGTATTTAAAACTGTGATGGTAAGGAATCTGTAAACATTCCCTAGGCTCAACATATGTAAGTGTGGTGCCGCCCAGCGGGCCACGGATCAAGGATTTTCTTATTTTAGCCTTACTCGTTGTAATTTTGATCGAAAAAATATAGTTTTTTATAAGGATAAGTAGTTACCTATTTATTATTGAGTAAATTCAATTTTATCTCGATATTTTTTTGCTAGCTTTGAACATATCAAGTATGTCGAGTTTAATCTTCCTACCGCGTCTAGTTTCTGTAACCCGTTTTTGAATCACGAATAACGAAAATTATCCGTGAATATCTGGCGATTGTGTCTACGAGTCTGCTACGGTAAAGGCAAACAGCGTTAGTACACCTACACGTCTAACCCCAGGTCAACATGAAGGACTGCCCCGAATTCCCCCCTCGCATTGAGTATGATCACATAGATGATAAATGAACACACATTTCGCTGATGGTATCTACGCCATCAGCGAAAAGTGGGTTCACTCTACTGAACCTCTACCTACCGATTCGGACACAGAGGCGTGATGGCGTCTATTATATATATCAACATGAAAGTAAGTAGTAGAATCTACTCTTTATGAAATTACACTAACTCAAATTATCTAAACGAACGTACGTACGTTTAGATAATCCGGGTGGTTGGTCAGTCGGGGTGGTTTTGTAACAAGTTTTTATAATGAAATATTACCCCTAAATTGATTTGTACGTGATGTGTAGTCATATAACCAATCAAACAAACTAATTGTTCGTAACAATACCACGATTTCAAGAGAAAAATTACTATACACACGCGAGTTTTTGCCAACATCACTTGAAATAATGATTGTACGGCTTTAGTGTGATAACCTATGCCCGAGCCCTCCGCGAGGCTCTGCACGCACACTGAAAACGAACAGTTTGAAACACTGACGTCCATGATACAATACATAGAGGTCAGTGGTTTGAAAGAATGGAGATACTCCACTCCACCAAGCCACACTCCGACACTTTTCAATACACATTACTACACCTTACCGTAAAGTAATAAAGGCTAGTTTTCAAGAAAATGTGCAAAACTGCCTTTAAAAGATGAGGGTAGTTACGCATGCGCGTCGCGGCGTAAACACAGTCGTGTCATTCTGTCGTACGGCGGCGGCCGGCGCGCGATCACGTGCGCTCGTGTGCAAGATCAGTGATTACCGTCGCGAGTGTAGTGGATTACTACCAAAATTGTTACAAAAATAATTTGTGCATACAATAAGGAACGGAAACAGCAGGGATTTTAACGGTAAGTTTTAAATTGATGCTCTATGTTCGCTGAACCATGAGTTCATATCGATAGCAAATGGCCCGGTTTGCGAAATAAAAATAAATTTCCATTCTTTTTGTTCGCCTCGCCACGTGGAGGCGGGAGCCGTCGCGACACGCGGTGCGGTGCTGTGCGGTGCTGCGAGCTGTCCGCGGCTGCTGTTTGCATGCCATTTACGTAACAAAAGGTTTCCGCTTTTCATTTTCAGGCTACCTAGTTATTCTAATGCGTAAGAATCGCACCAAGACCGTGGATCTTTTGCGATTTGATATAATAAAAATGTCAGTAATAGCCATATAAGGGTTGGACGTATTATTACTTACTTAGTAGGTAGGTTTAGGAAATGTGTTTCACAGCTGATTTCACCCTAAATCATAAAAACAATGAAATTTTACAATACTTCTAGCCCTCTACAACAAAACGTGTTACTGATATTACTCTCTTTAAGAATATTTAAGAAGGCAATAAAACTATATTGGTTGTACCTAGATACACTAAAGTACCTATTTACTGTACACCTTTAAATAATGCGCCTAGGTACCTTGGTAACACTACAAATTGAAACTACCCTTAGCAAATACATAGGTGTCTCACAGGGCATAATCCTGAGACCACATCTATGAATGGTTACCTTCATTCAAGCCTCTATTCATCTATTATCCGTTGCTTTACAAGTTCTAATCGACCGACACGAATGCCGTCATCGCGACAAAATACTTCAAGTACGAGTATATGTTTTCCCTGAAACCCCATTGTCATTAAGAGTTCGTTCGTTCGCTTCCATTGAGTCCGGGGTAAAACTATTTACGTATTAGATACAATTCGGGGAATATACCCTCGTCGCGGTGCCTAATCCCGGGTCCCGTGTATCGGATAACTAGCTTAAGCAGATTATCTGGAGCGGTCTTTCTAATTGATGTTTACCTATACTAGTGCTTCCATAATAAAATGTCGGAACGAGAAAATTAATGCTACTGTTGAAATTGGCACAATTGTTAGTAGTTTTTTTTATGCTATCTCTACGTTGAGAAATAGTAAGTAAGTATATAAGGTATAACAAAAACAGTGTAAAATATTTGAACAGATGAATCAGTAATCAGATGACAGATCAGATCAGATTAATGTGATCAGATGGATCACATTAATGTATAAATTTTTTTTAAATGATCTTTGATTTTTATAAAACAAACCGAACCGTAAGCGTTTAGTCATTCACTCGGTACAGGGTGGCATTTTTTTAATGTCAAATAATTTGATTTATTTTTCTGGGAATGTTATCTTTATAATGTACTGTTGATGATCGAGAATTGTGGAAGACCGACTAACAAATTAAATGGTAGTTCATAAGTTCATAAGTCACAGATTTCTGTTACATGGTATAGTGTCTACTACATGTTGCACGAGGAAAGCAGACAGTGGCGAGCACCCATTGTGCGCGTGGACATGCATTTTAAAGTCCTAACTACTGTTTTTTTGAGATATAACAACAACTTTATATTATATAAAAAAACACTGATTATTTGTAATAAATATTATAATTTTGTGGCTAATCAAGTATTGGTGTCATGGATACAACTGTCCTAAAATGGTGTGGCAGAGTACCACCACCGTCCATCCGGCCGCCCATCTGGCAGTGCTGATAGTATTGATACGACTGTATGAACGTGGGGCGCTTTATGAGTTTCAGCAGTTGACCAAACATCATAAGGTTCTCTATATGCCCATACCTCACTAGCAGCATCTCTAGCAGCGTCTCTACCGAAGCGAAGAAGCATGGATTTCTAAAACTATAATATTTCGTACAGGTAACTTTAGTATTGATCTCGGGCTGGTATAAGTAATGGATTGACTATTCCTTTGGTGTATGGTTGTCTTACTGCAGCACAAAGGTCGCTTTGTCACACTTCCCTATCTAATGCCTCTTTTGGCCAATTCTTCAGTGTCATCCATAATCCTGCTCCTGGAGGTCTGCCGCGGCGTCGCTATCCAAGTGGCATCCATGCGGCGGTGGCCCTTGATTTAAAAAGTATCAAATAAGTTTGTAGCGATAGCTTTAGTCCACAAATTCTATCATAGTTTTTTCTTGTTATTTGATTTCTTGCATTTCTGTTTTGCGTATCGATTCGGATGTTATGTAGACCGTGGCTGAGTGTACGGGGTTCAGAGGGGACCTCTTCAGCCACTTTTAATGGACTAATGTATATATTAATTTAATATACTGTTTTGTTGATGGTCTAATTATTTTGTATTAATATTATTTTCACTATAAGACAACATTTTGTATTATTTCTACACGATACCGATCCTTCAGCGCAAGTATTAACACTTACACCCTGCCTACTTTCAATGAAAGGAGTATCAACATTTGAATTTTGGTCCAATACATTGTCCAGTTCTGTATAATCACTCTGTATTTGTTCATTTTCTTCGGTTCCAAGGGTTTCAGCGTTAAATGCGAGATCTTGAGATTCGTTTTGTGCGTCTATCTTCATCAGATTTGGTTTGATGCTATCGACGTAGACCGCGCGATGGGTCGAAGCCTCGTTGCTATAACCGTCGAGCAGAATCTGCGCCATGGGCGCTATATTCTTCTCTTGGTGGATATACCGCGCCGAGACGGCGACGAGGATATTCAGGAATGTTAATGTAGCAGCCATCTCCATCGTTGAAGGACTTTTAGTATCAGGAGAACTGATTATTGAGTCACAATAACGATGTGTGGGCTACGCTCGCGCGGTGGGCTCGCCTCTCCGAATGCCCCTATCAGAGCTCCCGTATGTTTATATATTGAAATATTTTACCGCATCATTATCACCTAATGATAAATGATTATGAGGAATATTTATTGTTGTACGTTAATTAGTGTTTCGAGTTGGGGTTTTGTTATGTAATCGGCTATCCTCTAAGCAATTGTGTCAATCGAATTCAGGTGAAATGGTAGAATTCCTTCTATAAAAGGATTGATTATTTCCCCCTGAGAATTGCCGTTTTTAATCAGCATATATTTCTTTGAAACACTTTTCAACTTGACCCTATGCGCAGGAGTGGCCAAATAAGGCCCTGTTGACCGTGAGTTTTTGCAACATTCTCGGAAACTTCCAGGATGGCTATCAACGGTATCTAGATCTCGATCCCGCAAGACCACGGGCGCTATGTGTAACTAAAGCTTCATGACTGTGAAGAAGAACTCTAGAAAGTAATAATCAACGTTAAGAGCATTTTCAGTTGAAGTGCGTCAGACGCAATTAAGACGACCTGTCTACCTTGCATACTTCTCTATAGGGCACCGAATCGAATCGAAACGTCACACAACGTTTACCCTTACTGGGATTCGAACCCGGGACACTCGGTACAGGAAGCAGGGTCACTACCAACTGCGCTCATCAGGTCAAACTAACTAACAAAGAAGTGTAGCAGTAATGGTTATTTGGTTTGAGTTGGATTGCATACCTCCCGCCGCACCTACCTATACCTATACTAAATGCAACTTTAAGGGAAGGATAAATCGGTGCAACGGTTTATTGACACTTATCTCACCACCCACATATTAAATATAATAATAAATGTTGAATATTGTTTAAAGCAATAACAATAACAAACGCCCTATTATAATATAATTCGAATTGATGTAACATATTATTGAAGTAGGTATATTAGCTCTTATGTTATGTACTTATAAGTGAGTAGGTAGTGAAGTTAACTACAAAATAAATTGCTCTGTAAGGTGATAAAAATACGCCAAGCATAATATAAAAGCTAATATACCTACTAGGTATTATTTTATAAATATAACTGAATATAAAACCTAGGTAGGTACTCACCTACCTACGAACAGCGTTAATTCAAACCGTGAATTGATAATGGGTACCCGTGTTTGGGGACCAACCGGCATATAAGGAAAACGGAAATTCATTAATTTATTTTATTACTCAGTCATGTCTGATATGCGTACTTGCCAGCGTAAGTAGGTACTCATACATTACAGGAAAACTGCTAGCAACCTACATCGATGGTTAAATAGTTGCCCGAAAATAAATAAATAAATATCGCCATACGAACACACCAACTATACGGTCCCACTTTAAGCTTAACGCTTGTGTTATGGGTACCATACAATGGACTGAGGGCGAACTCAGTATATAATACTTATATACATAATTAAACATCCATGACTCGAGTACAAACATTCGTGCTCATCACACAAAGCTTGTGTCCCTACCAGGATTCGAACCCAGAACCCAATTCTTACTTAATAAACTTTATTTAGGTTGACTGTATTGAGGAAAACGGTCCAAAATATCCAAGTAGCGTTCAGTACGGAACCCGCACATCGCTCAAGCTTGACTCGTATTCGTGGATTTATTATATCAAATATTTTTTTCTTCAAAAATTCTATAAAAGCTGACGCATTAGCGAACTAGACCAGTTTCTTACAATATAACGGAAGCCGCATTCGGCTTTTACCACAGTCTCACGCGAGAAGGAACTCCTGGTGCACGCCGGCGGTGCCTCGACATACCACCACGCAGTTATATCAACAGGGCAATCTTAACACAAAGAACAGTGATAATGTATTCCCGTCTGATATTATTTACTATCATTACCGTGATCAGTGCTACTGCTCATGCCCATTTGGATAAAGACCACCACAATCGCACTGTCACAACTAACGTACACGCTACTCGTCCGTATGTGCACACGAGTCGTCGCTCTATCGAAACGCACAAAAGACGTCCCTATGTCCTGAAAAATCAAGATCCCAAGAAAAAATTAAATAATAGGGAAAATACGCTACCAAACATTGTATTTCCCGATCAGCTGGAAATGATTAACAGATTTACAACTGAAAGCAATGAGCTGTTGAACAGATTTGATGTTGTCGCCGATAAGAGTGACTCTCATCAAACAGTTAATGCAACTACAGCATCAAGTGATTTGAATACTACACGTATGAACTCATCAGATGACGTCAAACAACATGAAAAAGGTAACGCAACACAACCCAAACTCCCGAGTAACTCAGTTAACAGCGACAGCTACGTTAAAAATTATACATACACACAAACATCACATAAAACAAATGATACTATTATCGATGTTAAAAATAAACATAATCAGGTGACTCCGGATAGTGATGGGAAGCTTGACGGTGATGTCATTCCCAAGAGTGTGGTGAATGCTCTCGACGATAGAACAGCGATTGCTGCGGACCAGTGTCCTGACGGGAAAAAGAAAGTTAATGACAGGTGTGCTGACGTGGACTAAGATTGGATAGATCAAGTAGTAGTAGTTGGACGTAGAGTCAACCCAAATTTTCTGCACATCGAGGACTTGCCAGTAATTCTGCGGAATTTATAATAGCTGCAGTGCCCATGTTTTCGTACACGCGGACTTCATTTTTATTTACTATTCCGGGAGATTCCTTTCATATCCCCGTATGAAAAATAGATCGTTAATATTTACCCGGTAATATCGTGGTGCGTTTCATTTAAATCAGTTTTTTATTTCAGTTAAAATATATAATTTATCCTATATGTTGACCCGGAATAAATCGACATTATTCGACGTGCCAAGTCTCATAAAAACTCGTCCGGTTTGGTTTCTCGTGATACGTGAACAGACAGACAGACAGACAGACGTACAGATAAATAAAACATACGAAAAGCGGCGGATTCGGCCTCACTCAGTATCGAAAATGGTGTAAATATTATAATATATTATTATAATATTCCAAAAACACTCTTAGTCTATGTACACATAAGTTACAGTTATTTATAAACACGGCATGTGCCCGATGGTGGACCTAAAATATGTTTGTTCATACAAACTTTGTACCCTATTTGACCGCCTTAAAGGTAGAATATCCAAAAATCCCTCCTTAGTGCTCACCTATGCGTCATATTAGGAACTTCTATGCAAAGTTTCATGCTCCCAAGTTCTCCGGTGTAGGCTTTGCGTTGTCTGTCTATCAGTAATAAGAATGTTATTAAGTAGACACATTTTAAGGGGTGCAATCAAACTAACTGAAAACAATAGATTGATGTGTTACAAGTTATTATTACGTGACATTAATGTGAACATTAATATAGTTGTAAGAGGAACATTCACTTGATTGGAGACATATGAAGTGATAAAATGCAATGTAAACTGTATCAGTTATGAGGTAATTGATTGTACATAAATGTAATTAATTAATAAATATGATGAGAAAATTAAAATATATTTTTTTATTCAAGTTTTTGATGCCATTATTCGACCAGGCAACGGCTTTACTATAAGCTTTTTGGTTTATTCGCGCCACTTCGTACTCTTCGCTAAAGTCTCGGAAAAGCTAGCATTAAATTAAGCTCCTACGCATACAATTGCATAAGTCACAGGTCACCGCTGCAAACATGCAGTTCCTAGTGGATTTTCTCTGGTGAAAATTCGTTTAGTCGTCTTTTCCGATATCTGTAGTATTACTGGGAGTGGTGCTATAGTAGCCGGACACCGCAGTTCTCTGACAAGACCACTAATCGTCGTTAGCTGCGATATTTAATACTAGACTAACTAGACACGACTTTCTATCAAATCAATTTAGCGGTCAACTTTATCACTTTCTATACGTTTTGAATAACTTAATATGTTAATAGGTCATTGCTCTCTATTTTAGAATATCACGGGACTAGGCACATATTATTATAAGATATTAAAATTCGTTGGTAAAGCAATGGTTTATTACACCGTTGCGCTGCCTGAAATTGTGTCCGCGAAATACAGTATCATAGGTCATTGACACGGTTGTACATCACTCTACATCTGCAGCCTGAGGGCAGACTATGCCAAGCGTAGTTAAGTGACCCTCGCATGCTGTACGATGATGCGTTCAGGGTGATCTTGGGGCTGCCCCTATTCTGCAACACCTCGGGCATGTTCGCGGAGCCGCGCACCACTCGCTTCCACACGCCCATACGGAGTGCTTCCTTGGTGTGCAGAGTACGGACCAGCTCCAATGTTACTGACAATAATCACCACCCAACGGGCCGGTTTAGGCAACAACACTAACAAAAAGCTGAACACTGGGCTAGCGTAGCTGGGCCTAGGTTTCAAGACCACTTGTATTGAGGGGATGCCTAAGCCCAGCTATGGCATACGTATTCATGAACAGGTGCTCTAAAACTATCTCCGATCTTGTATCAGCCATTATTTTCATATATACCTACTATTTGAGAGCAGGTTCGCCTGTCAACAGCGATGGGCACGTCGCCGACCCTTTGCGAGGTACCTTACAAAATTATAGTCTGATAAAACCTTATGCAACGATGACTCAGAATAGTAGCTTAAGTACTTACAATGTACATGTAACGGAAGAGTCATTCAGTGTCTTAAACAGTCTCACGCGGGAAGGCGCCCTGATTGCACGCCGACGCGCCTCCACAAACAATCACGCAGTTAAATAAACGATGAAATATTAACTTGAAAATAGTGATAATGTATTCTAATTCCAATCTTGTTTTATTAACTGTCGTTACTGTGATCAGTGCTACAACATATGGCGATTTGAATAGAGACCATAACCAGCGCCCCGTGATAACTAAAGTAAATGTTACTCGTACGTATATGAATACCAATGGACGTCGCTCTATCGAAACGTACGGAAGACGCGCCTACGTCGTGAATAATCAAGGTCTCAAGAAAGAAACGAATAAATGGGATAATACGCTGCCTAACATTGTATTTCCTGATCAATTGGAGATGATAAACAGAATTATAACTGAGAAGAATAAGCTACTAAACAGATTTGATAACTCCAAAAACGCCACACGAGATGACAATAAAAAAGCTAATGCAACTCACGTATCAAACGAATTGAAAACGACACGTATTGACTTATTAGATGACGTCGAAGTAGAACATAATAGTAAAATGAGTAAACATAACCAAAGTCCAATGGAAAAAGGCCACGGAAGACAACCTTTAGTCGAGAATATAACTGTCAGTAACAACTATGATACGCATAAACAAATAAATGTAAATAATACAAGGATAAATGATAATAGATATAATTATACTAATAATATCAACGTAGATAAGACAAAAGTTAACGTGTCGCCTACAAAAAGTAATGAAAATAGTAAAGCCGATGATTCTATATGGAGCGGTGGAGAGACCACGACTGAGGAGACTGGTATTGGAGATAGAGCTGCATTTACTGGAGACCAATGTCCCAAAGGAAAGGTGAAGATTAACGACACGTGTGCTGATACGGACTGATACGGAATTAACCTAGGCCGGACCTGTTGGTCGCAGGCCTCTTTCAAGGCGAACTCATCTTCTACACATCGAGATGCTGCAAGTCATACTGCGATGGTTGTAGGAATGGGAAATAATGGATGTGACGGGAGACGACAAAATTATGATACTGAAGTGAATATGTGCAGAACTATAGTTCTGTTAAATGTTCTACACATTAAAATTGAAACGAGACGTTTGTAAGGGTCACGCATTGTAAACTGTATCAGTTATTTATTATGTAAGCATTATGCTTCTGTTATCTATACATATAAATAAAATTGGAGTGTCTGTTTGTAATATTAAAATAACCACTTTTTACTAAGTGCATTTGGATGTATACACGGTTAACTATACCGAAACAACATTTTTTACAATTTTTGTCTGTCTGCCCGTCTGTCTGTCTGTCTGTCTGTCTGTTTGTTCCGGCTAATCTCTGAAATGGCTGGACCGATTTTGACGGGACTTTCACTGGCAGATAGCTGATGTAACAAGGAGTAATTTAGGCTACTTTTATTTTAGAAAAAAAAATAGGATCTCACGAAAAATGAATCAATGCGTTCCGCGGGCTCAGAATGGGCGAGCAGGCGGTTGTTAACGGTTGTCTTTGTTAAATACCACGCGGACGAAGTCGCGGGCAACAGCTAGTAATTAATAATCTTAGTACCCGTCCGGATAAAGATTGGGATAATGGATTACGGATCTTTGGGTCCGCACTATGTACAAAATAGGACGATATACAAAATAATGTTAATAAAAATTTTGTAATGACTAATTTGCTTTTTTGGTATGCTTCTAAATTTAATTATTATTGAGGGAGTTTGCTCGCATCAGATCATCAACTGATACGGTAGTGTCCTCTAATATGTTGTTTATACTTAGTTTAGGTAAAAATGTGAACGCCGATATACCTATAGGTATTTATATGATGCCGTCACTAAACGGGAATATGATGAATACATGTTTACTTGTTGTTGATCTATTTGGTGAATCAAAATATTTTTTTCATTCATGATATCTTGAATGATTAGAGGAACATTTCGTTGACCCCGCGATGTCAGCGATAGGTAGTTCAAACTAACTGAAAAGGAGCTATTTAGATTTACCGATGTAGCAATATAATAGTTCTTCGGTATGGCTCCAAACACTTAGTAACTGGTCGTGGTTGTAATAATAGAATTCAGTGTTATTACAATCGAGTCATAATCGAATGAGAATGGTGTTGTATGTCACTTTTACAGTGTTCTCATACAATATCAGTCGGAACCTGCCATTTACTATTGCGAATCTTAAACTACTATACTAATTATTATAAAGGCTAAAGTTTCATAGTTTGTGAGTTTGTATGCAGGGGCTAATCTCCAGATCTACTGATCCGTTTCTGAAAATTCTTTCACTAATAAGAAGCTACATTATCCCTGAGTGCAATAAGCTATGATTCATTGAGGCACCGCAGGCGGAGCCGCGGGCAAAACTTGGTCGGTTATAAATATAAACAAGTATATCTTTTGAGTCGAGAATGTTGCCAGGCTTGGGACACTGACCTCGTGTGCCACGGAAATCACCTCATGCTGTTGTCAGGATGTCGTAAAAAGCGATGGGCCCACCTAATAGGTAGTGCATGGATCTTAGCCCCGTTACCGGGTTATATATGAAATGGATGTTCCAAGCCCGTGAAATTGTCTGGAATGCGTCTGCCCACCCCTCGCAATAGCGGCCGTGATGCTAGCCGCTGATGAGAACGCGCTGCATGATACAATTACACCGCTGATGACTGATGCAACAAAAAATATAAAGGCCGGTTTTGCGGTTCGGTAGGTAGCCGGGTGCGTGTGACCCATTGTGCGCTTACGTAGGTATGTTGTTGTGTCTTTCAGTCAAATAAAACTGATATAGACATGCAAGCCGTCTGTCCGACGAGCTGTTTGGTCCCAAATTAACATCACAGGTATTATGAATACCGTACGCGATAAAAGAGGTTGATCCCAGTAGCACCCAGACCAGGTTTAATTAATAATATTATATTGTCAGACGAACACACCACCTATACAGTCCTACACTAAGCAACGCTTGTATTATACATATGGACTGGGGGCGAACCTATTATATAATTCTTGTATAGATACTAAACCTCCAAGACTCAAGTACTAGCATTTCATGCTCTTCACACAATGATTATCCCTACCAGGATTCGAACCCGGACCATAGGCACAGCAAACACAGTCACTACCACCTGCGTAATCATTATGGCATAACAAATATTTGGTCCTTCTGGAATCGAACCTGCAACCACTCAGTGCCATAAGCTGAGCGCTCTACGCTTTAACCGCTTGGCCGAGGTGGTCGACATATCCGCTAATAATTATTATGTATAGGACAGATTGTCACTTGTTACCTAGGTACGACTTCACGGATAAACTTTTGAAGTGGCTAAGTTGGAAGGCAGAGAGCAAGGTAACTTGAAACCTCAGGAACGAAAATCAAGATTGCATAATGTCAATAGGAGTGTGGCTACTAGAGCTGCCTGGGTATACGAGTACTCCGGGTTCAATCCCCAGCATGAGCACTTGCGTCTTGTGCTCACTTTTAGTACTTACACGCTTAACTTATTCGGAGTGGCTAACCAGAATTCTATAAATATTTAAAGTGTATTACTATGTCATGTAAATAGGTGCCTGTGATACATGCGCAGTGGCACTGGCTGGCTAGCTGGCTGGGGGGGGGGGGGGGGGGTACCAGCCAGTGTACCTCGGTCGATCCCTTCAGAGGACTAATTTACTATACACCGCACTGGCCGGCTGTGGGTTGGTGAACTTCAGAAGGCTCTAGAAAGCTACAACTAATATGAATATGTACCCATATCTAACTAATTAATCCAGAACCCATTGATTATCTAAAGCCTTTCATCAGGGCAACAAATAAATATTTTATCCAATTATTAAGTGGTAACTTTTAACCAAATATATGCAGACACGCATTGGATGCGTATAATCTGACATTTATAAAACATAATTTAGTATACAAACGTGTTTTATATCGTAATGACGTCACTGGGCACTGAATGAATAAATAAATGTGGCCTTGAACCGCATTCCGTTAGCGTGCTTGAGCGCGCAGCCTCCTATCCTACCTACTTAGTTTACGAAATTCGCCCGTCTGGCGGGTACAAGCCGCTCTTCTAAGTGTACATACTTATTAATATATATTTGCCTTTTAAATAATGGGCACGGCCGACATGTATCAACACAGTATATCAAGCCACTAGTTCTTAAAAATCCATTTACAAATAGTCGCAGTTAGAATTAAACATAAAAATATTAATCACAGAGATGACAGAGATGATGAACTCTGTTAAAAATATAGTTCAACACCAACAAAGTCCGCCTAAATTGAAAGATTAAAGTATCGGGTAATTATGATTTATTGTTTTACGACACAGAGTCCAGCCAGTTAAAATAGTGTAATGGCTCATATTACAGAACTTATTACCTTCCTAATTACTTTTAGCTGTAGCCAATTTGTAGGAAAAAAGAAGTAAAAGACCGTTATAAATACTGAACACTTTTTCTTCTGGGAACGATAGTCAATTTAAAGCTTTAGAATGTAAACGCCAAGCAAATGGAAGCACAAAGGAAGACACAGTAATTGCATAGAGTATTTAAAGTGGCTATAATGTAGAGGTATGTTGCAAAATAACGGGTAATAGTTTAGTAAATTTTAGTCTCTACTATCTAGATGCGAAGAAAACTTACCGATAGAGCAATTTAAATGCATTTTATGGTAGCTTGTGTTGGAAAGTCCCACAGTTACTGGTCCTATTGATACAATCTTAACGGTTTGTATATCGCGCTAGTGCATCACGATGGCACTATTACTTTGGTTAGAATGTGGAAAAATAATTGCATGGGTTTTCCAACTATGAACCGTAGACCTATTTTTCTTGATAACGGAAAAACCGACCGTTTTAATATATGCATTAACGCCTATAGTCACTTAAGCAAGCCAGAGTCAACTATGCATTTAGCATATAATAAATGTACTAGAACACATTTTTGCTTCATTTGTTGTTTTTATTTTATATACTTTTCATTTAATGCATATCCAGCCGTTGGAGAGGTATTTGATAATTTGCGAACATTTTTACCAATTATACATGGGAACTTCATTTGTGCAATTCAGATTTGTATGGAGAATGACAAGCAATATACTAGTTTAGCGGAAAAGTGAAGATCTTCCAGCCAGGCGGGTGGTATGCCTGGCCGCGCGGCCGCTATGCCCCGACGATTATTGTCGGGATCTTGTATATATGTTACGTGTCCCGAAAACTCTCATAGCGCGATTCAGGATTGTATTGAGCATTGTCTATTGTTCTGAATGCGTCTGCAGCACTATCTGTGTAGCTTGTGGCGACGTAGAAGAGGTCGCTGCACTAGCATCTTCCAAATAGGGTGAGCGCCATCTATCGCGGTTCATCTCAATGTATGCAAGCTTGCGCAGCATCGTGCAATCCCATATGTTTGTACTATCGGGGTATCTTCGATTGATAGCCTCTTCGAACGACCCAACTCGGCACCCAATCTGAAGGGTCGATTGATAGCCTCTTCGAACGACCCAACTCGGCACCCAATCTGAAGGGTCGATTGATAGCCTCTTCGAACGACCCAACTCGGCACCCAATCTGAAGGGTCGATTGATAGCCTCTTCGAACGACCCAACTCGGCACCCAATCTGAAGGGTCGATTGATAGCCTCTTCGAACGACCCAACTCGGCACCCAATCTGAAGGGTCGATTGATAGCCTCTTCGAACGACCCAACTCGGCACCCAATCTGAAGGGTCGATTGATAGCCTCTTCGAACGACCCAACTCGGCACCCAATCTGAAGGGTCGATTGATAGCCTCTTCGAACGACCCAACTCGGCACCCAATCTGAAGGGTCGATTGATAGCCTCTTCGAACGACCCAACTCGGCACCCAATCTGAAGGGTCGATTGATAGCCTCTTCGAACGACCCAACTCGGCACCCAATCTGAAGGGTCGATTGATAGCCTCTTCGAACGACCCAACTCGGCACCCAATCTGAAGGGTCGATTGATAGCCTCTTCGAACGACCCAACTCGGCACCCAATCTGAAGGGTCGATTTGTAGAGTTCCTACAAATTGGCATGTCAACACGTGAGTTGTCTAGTCATTTACGTAGCAATTTTGAGGCCCTAAACATCGGCCCTACAGATTCGGCGGGGCAAGTTGTGCCGTTTGTAGACGCTTTATGCAATAACGTCAACGCTTACACGGCAAATTATAATTGAATATATTGATGCCTACTCTAATAGATGCACGTACACCTGCCGCGGGTTTCCCAGAACAATGTTCTGAAATATCATGTACTGAAATTACATAATAATTGTTAAATATGTTAGCGACTGATTTTTAATTAATATCTTTCCTGTTGTGGTAAACCTTCGCGGTCAGCGGTTATATTATCAACTTATTGGACTGTATAATGCTATCATCATTAAGCTGCATGCCCACTTGATGGCCATTTACAATATAACCCACTATTCAACATCCAACTATTATATATAAGACGGCTATTTACAAAACATAAACCCAGCTACATGTATATTAAATAACACTAATGGATCAGAGTCTGAAGAATAGGTAAAAGACGCTATTATCGACACAAAACATGAATAAGCCATTTTTAGAAATGGTTTTCTGTCAGACAGACGGTACCTTCTTGACGGATTTAAATAAAAACTTTGCATGGCATTAGGTTTTATTTTTATAGTTTTAAAAGATTCCAAGATATTCACTGTTATTAAACGAAACTCTAAAACAGAGTTTCCGACACAGATAATTGAAAATAATAAATACGTATTCGAAAAAAATATGAATACATATAAATAACAATAACTGAACAGGGCCAACAGTAGGTTATAAAGACAATATTCCCAAAGACATCCTTCAAACTAGTAGACATTAAAAAAAAATCACCCTGTACTGAGCGCACGGGCAACGCAACTAGTTCGCCTTGTTTAAATAAAATCAAACATCATTTATACATTTATTTCTTACATTAACGTGATCCATATAACTTACTGATTTATCGGTTAAAATATTTTACACAATTTTTGTTAAACCTTATGTACATAGCTTCGGTGTTACTGAGTCTACATTATCCTTCGGATATTTCTTACGTCATGAATTAACATT
The DNA here is from genome assembly GCA_905404115.1 of Pheosia gnoma. Classification (NCBI taxonomy): domain Eukaryota; kingdom Metazoa; phylum Arthropoda; class Insecta; order Lepidoptera; family Notodontidae; genus Pheosia; species Pheosia gnoma. The sequence continues at coordinate 6,383,401 of FR989919.1, read as the reverse complement.
TACTGGTAATTAATGGAGATTGAAATATTATGGATATATGTGAGTAATGTCCATAAAAGTAAATGTATCACTAAATATATTACCTCATACAATATGTTCAATGTAATATGTTTAGATTCACAATGCCGACGTGAGACGATGTCCGTCCACCATTTATAGTATTTTCGAGTGTCTATTCTTTTCGCAAATTTCGTGAAATCTACCGAACGGATATTGATCATTTAGCGGAAGAGAGAAGATCTTCCAGCCAGGCGGGTATATGCCCCGACGGTTATTGTCGGGATGTTGTATATATGTTACGTGCTACGAAAACTCTCATAGCGCGCTTCAGGATTGTATGGAGAATTGTGAATTGTTCTGAATACGTCTGCAGCGCCATCTGTGTAGCTTGTGGCGAGGTTGAATGGATCGCTACAATAAAACCTGCTAAGATTCGTCCAATTTCAACCAGAAGTAGGCATGCCGTGATGCTCGAACATATTGAGACGGCAAAATTTCCAAATGGCGAGCACTAAATCGACTTACAATGCCCTAACGCGCTGATCAAGCATTTTCACTAGGTGATGACCTCCTTCAAAGAATATATTTATCTAAAATATCATGAGCACAACGGAGACCAGTTATAAAACCTCTGCTGCACATGGGTGGGCAATCTCCACCGAAGCGAGCCGCGTGCCTGCCCAGCCGTGAGCAATCACTGGACATGAAATACAGGCTCAAGCCGGCGCATACAACACTGTTTTAGTAGTGCATAGGTAGTAGAGATGGGTATACTTCATTTTTTACACAGATCTCATCGATATGGGATATCGGAATGGAATATCGTATTTTCTTGGCTATTATACGATTCAACTTAATATACAGGGCGTAAGGGGTATGATAGCGAAAACTTTGGGTAAAGGTTACAATTAATACCTATAATAAAATATAGAAATCTATAAATCTATATATGTCGAAAATTATGGGTTACAAATGTTGTAATTTTTGAGCGCGCAATGTATTGTAAGCGACGCGATCACAACACAACGCTCCGCGCGTTACCCGACTCGTGCCACTGAAGAGCGCGCTCGAGCGTATCAAGTTTTAATTTACATTTCAATTTTAGGTCTAAATTAGTAATTATGTTATTTTTAAATTAAGATCACGTTGAAATAAACCTCTATGATGATTTCATCTTAAAATCACTTTAAAAATACTGAAAAAAATGCGTATATTCATGAAAAGATCGACGTAAAATTAAAATCATGAGCTAAATCCATGGTATCAGTTTTTGTTACAAAGACACTTATACCCTGTTTAGTTCAGATAGTGTTTCTCCCAATAAATAGTTTCATTCATTAGACCTCAGAAGGGGTAAGTCCGTAGCACCTTCAACCGACAGAAGTGTATGAGGACATGCATGAATGTGGATAAGGCAAAATAGGTATACCAGGATCGTAGAATATGGCAAACAATGGTCGCTGCCTACCCGCATGGGATACAGGCGTGAATATATGCATGTATGTATCGAGATAATATTCTATCGTTATTTGATATGTGCCGATCCATCACTAGATAGTGCAAATTATCTCTACTTCTTTAACAGATGAGATTCCTAACGAAAACTGATAGATATATATCGATAACGTCTTCATCATCGAGAGAACCCATGCTACCCAGTCGGCTAGGGTGGTGGACTTTGGCCTGAACTCACATACGTGATACTCAGCAGTATTAGAGCATTGTAAAGGATGGCTGAATGGAAAACGGTGTTGTTGGTTGCAGATGCGGGGTCCGGCGGCGTGACCACGGACGGGCTGCTCAGCGCCCTGGCCCGTCTGCGCCGCGCCCCGCCCCACCCGCCCCTCCCGCCCCTCCCGACACGCTCCGTGAGTACATCACCATCATCGTACCGGCCGGTGATATATACAGCGTGATCCAGAAAGTGTATGACTTAAGTGTTAAACCTGCGCTTCTATAGCGCATTTGTAATCATTATGTGAAGTCAGAATTTCAATGTATATTTAAAAAAAAGGGTAGAGGATTTATTGGTTCCAGTGCCTTAAAGAAAAACTTTATTTTCGTTATACCGGACAACACTTGTCCCAATATAAAACAAAACTTACAACTTAATTAATATGTTTCTGGCTTTTACTACCCGTACAGGGTAGTAAAAGCAGAAACATATTGTAGACACAGAAAGTGTAGAGAAGGTTCACAACTTTTGGTAACATGAATTTTATATTAAATTAGGGAAAGTATTTTGTGATTGCATGTACTTACTTAAGTATGAGTGGGAGTGAGGAGGTGGGCGGTTCCCTCGCAAGATGAAACCTTGTTATTTCTATTTGAGATTCCTGTAAGTAGTTAAGGGAACCACCTACATAGCTGAAACCTAACAAATAATATAATTTTCTGTATAAAATTCTAACATTTTTCATTCATAAAGTTAATAAAGTTCGAAATTATTTTAAAAGAGCACATAGAGTTATTATTAAGTGTTTAAAAGCTAGAAGTTATCTTGGCCATACATATTTTCCACAAAGCTAAATAGATCTAACCGTACCAAGGTCCAATGCTCCGGAGTGAAGTGGAATTTTAAAAGCTCGTTTGGCTCACAGGTCGCGTCTCCATGCCAGTTGAGATGTGCCAAGTGCTGGCGGCCAGAGCCCCGTGCCAACTGAATACATCGTAAAGATACTCATTTATACCTACCCATAATAATTGATAGTAAGTGGGGCCTTTGCTCCATTATAATACAAATACTACGCGATTTCTTCTATATTTGATGTAGAAAGTCATCTTAGTTCGATGAGGATTCGACCTATTGGATCGATTCACAATCACGGCATCAGAGATTTGGTCGCGCGTCGGGTCCCAATTAATGATGAGTGAATCAGAACGAGCATCACATCGCTTGACGCGCGTTTTGTGATCTCAAAAGGCAAGTTTTGAATAGATTCAGTTTGATATATCATGCTTCGATAGGCGGGTGGGCGAGCGCCCAGCCGCGTTACTGCCGCGTGGTTGAGCGGCTCTGCGGTTTCTTTGCTATTTCGACTATTTTACGCTACGTTTATTGTTTTCCGAAAATTGTCTATGTAGGTACAGACACGACTTACATTGTTCGTATATTTGACGACCGAAATGAATGTAATTTAATACAAAGGTAGTTAATACTTTTGAATATTCAAAGTAAGTTGGTATTTTATTTACGCCTGGAAACTCGCGGTTAATGCCGCCAACCTGGCAATAAATATTATTTCCACACAAAGCAGTTCGTTCAATACATTTGCGTATTTTAATATAACTACATCAGCCCTCCATTGTACCAGGAATATATAATTGTGCGAAGGTTGATCCGGGCTCCGGGTCCGGACCGTAGATAAGAGCCTCTTTAGACCTTCCAGGGGCTCTAATACGATCCGGATATTGTACAGTCGAGGTAATAAGTACTTGTTAAAGAACTGCAATTGATTTTGTAGATGGTATATAGATTTCGAGTACCATCGCATTGAAAAGAAACAACAGCACCGTTCCTTAGTTGTGTTAATATTCCACTTGTTTCGGATTGCATTTTTTATACGTTTTTTAAATTAATTTTAAATTCTCAGAATGTATGTAGCAAAGCATAGCGTCCTCGGCTCTCCTAAAGGATAATGAAGGCCTCACTGAATTAACTTTGTCTATTGCGCTACTAAACCACTCAAAATCTCTAGGATTAGATTAGTTATGTGAGGTCAAATTATTTGCAAGCGAAGTGCATTGCACCCACGTTTCTCCGATGGTATTTGGATACATGTAATTACGTGGCGAGCCTGTTGCCACAACACCGAGCTCACCCCCTCAATCCGAGAGGGAATCTGGACATAGTTCAACGCACTGGCCCCGTGTGAATTGGCAAGTACACACGGCTTTTAAAATGTGCAGGTTTCCTCACGAGTAAAATGCTGATTGAGTTATAAATAAACAAATAATTTATAACATAGCGTATCTGTCCGCGACTGTACTCCACTCTTTGCTTGCTGTATCTTATATATGTAACAGAACGTCGTTGTAATCTCGGTGTCGGTCGCCACCGACCTTTTACCGACACAATACCCTCACAAAACCCTTGTAAACGAATATTTTACATAAATATTCACCACAGTTGCGTGAGCAAAAAAGTCCTTGGATATCATTCTGCGATAGCACAATAATGAGATGCCTGCTCGGCTCACTGCACTGGGTGGATGCGGGTTTGATTTTCGCCTGGACATATTTTAGATAGATGTAATCTATTAATGTAACATCTAACGTGTCCAGAGAAAGTTTTACTTTTGTAATGTGATTCGGTAACATCAAAGAAACGAAATGTTTATTTCAGGCCGTCATTTTCTAGCCACATGTCAAATTGTGGCGCGAAAATGATTTTGTAATTAGAACTCTATTTTTGGATTCGTCTGAAGTTTTTATACAAGAAAAAGGTTTGTACTTTCTCGCCTGTATTGTTTGACTTGACGAGGTAAGTAGGCAGAATTGCAATGTTATTAATCCAATTTCACCGATGCAGTTAACTACGATATTGTTGATGCTTGGGTTTATATGTAAATATCAAGACTAGGGATAATGAAGCTGCGTGTAAAAGAGTAGCTCCTGTCCCCGCCCTGCCAGCTGCATGAAACATAGCCTATAGCGTACAGGGATAATGAAGCCACTTATACGTGAAAGAATTTTCAGAATCAGCTCAGTATAGATCCGGATATTACCCGCTCTACCCAAACTCTCAATCTAACAAACTGCACCTCTTTCTAATATTAGAGTATAAATATATGAAATGAAATGAAATGAAAAAAGTTTATTCGACACAGACACGAAGATACACAAATGGGTACATTTACATGAAAAAGTAGAAGTAAAGAACACACAAAGATACACAAATAGGCACATACATTAAAAAGTAAGGAACATAAAGTAGGTATATACTATAATATGAAGGGTTAGGTTGCAGTTAGTAGGTATTGTGGATCTCAGTGTGAGCTGTGCCGAAAGGCGTTTGGCTCAGCATGAGCTGGTGGGGAACGGATGCTCCTCCAGCGCTGATTTTCAGCCAAAGCCTCCTCAGTAGGACATAATATAATGTACGCACTACTATGACGCAATGAAGACTTCATTTGGCTGTGTAGCCAGGTAATTTATACAGTCTTACTTTTTAATAAACCTCCGCCAAATGACTCGTGAAACGTGATTTTTTCGGCTTTCCTTTAAATACCTTTATGTTTAGAGGAGAAGGATGTTTGTGGCTTAGGGTCACTTTTTCAATATAGTACCTGCGATTTTTACAAACTTTGCCTATATTTGTTGTTAAAAAGTGAGTTTATACATCAATACTTTCAAGGCAATATGGCGCTGCCGAAAACGACTACAACATTCCGTCAAATGAATTTTCCAATTTTACTCGTGAAAACACAAGACACCTTGGAAGACTCGTGATTTTTGTTTTTATAGTACTTCAAGCGCGAGATTATTCGTGAGCTAACTCTATACTTTATAGTTTACGTATTTAGTCCCATTGTATGGCAAATTGAACAGCGCCTCTAGCGGACAGTATTCAAAGTCAAAGTCAAAGTCAAATCATTTATTTCGTATAGGCCTACGGGGGCACGTGGGGGGCACTTACAAATTGTCATTACATTTTTTTTTTCTTAAGTCTACAACCGGATCGGAACGCGACCTCTATTTAAAACTTTCAATTCTCCATACATGTCGTCTATACTATGAAGTATACGGTATACTATGAAGTATACGGTTTGCTTGCGAATAATCTCGCACTTGACGTCCTGTTTTGTTTGAATGTTATTTTTAACGTAAGTACGGTATGGAGTTACGTACGAATAATAAATTAACAAGCTATTTGTTGGTCGGAGCGGACATGGGAGGGGCGCGGGGCGCGGGGGAGGGAGGTCGCGTGCGCCACGTCACGACGTGTTTTACAAACCCCGTGAATTATGAATCACTTCAAATTACAACGAGTGGAAACGTTTAAACACGCTGTTATTGAAATTTGTATAAAAACTGGGGTTTCAAAGTGGAAATAGCCAGATTGGTGCAGATAGTTAAGGAAAATTGTTTGGAAAATTTATTCATCTAGGTCGTTTAATGAACACTGACTGACACACAACGGATACTACACACCTATTTTGGGGATTTTTTGAATTTCAAAAATCCCTCTGGAGTGCGCCTTTACGGCACTCATGGAATATATTCTTCAAATTTTAAATCTCCAGGTCCTACACCGGTTTGGGTTTGAGTAAAGAAATTAATTTTCCTATCCAATTCTAAAATAAATTATGATGAAAATATAGAAAGACGCCTGTATTTTAAGAGGGGTGTACTGCAGTTAGCCCACATTTCGCTAACGGTATTTGGTGCCAAATGCAATAGGGGGTGAGATTGTTGGGTTTATGCCAATCGCCTCCAGTCCATTGAAACCATAAATAGGCGTTCTCTAGTTTAGGACCATACATTTGGTGTTCGTCTGGCGAATTAATTGTAGAGAAAATAATAATATCGCCAGACGAACACACAAACTATACGGTCCCACAATAAGCAACGCTTGTATTAGGGGAACCGTAAAATGGACTGGGAGCGAACCCAGTATATATTACTTATATAGATATTAAACATCCATGACCTGGGCACATACATTCGTGCACATAACAAACATTTTGTCCCTACTAGGATTCAAACCCGGGACCCTCGGCACAGAAAGCAGGGTCACTACCAACTAATCAGGCCGTCCAATAATAATAATAATAATAGCTACCTCCATTTAAACTACGTCATTTGTTTAGTAGCAACCTTACTCCTTAAGTTTGTGGTTTTGGATAGGGATGTTCGTGGTTTAGCAAGGTAAGCCGAGAGTTAATGCAATGAAGAGCTTTAAACCAACACTGTGTAGGTTCAGTTTGCTTAGGCGCTTGTTTGTTTACTGTGAATAAGGTACTGTTGTTATTCTGTGTCGTTGCTACATCGCATCGCTGGAGGGCTGCTCAGCGTTGAATAAACAGTGTCTGGGTCTAAAATAAACTTAAGCGATAATATATTTTTTATATTATGAACCCGATATATTTATACCTTCTTAGATATTAATATAAACGCGACTTCCAATTATACAGTGTGTCGAAATAAAACTTATTAAATTCTGTAAATTGTTTTATTTTAATGTGTATTATGAATACTGTACAATTGACTGAGGGCGAACTCGGTATATAATACTTATTTAGATATTAAGCATCCATGACTCGGTTAGAAACATTCGTGCTCATCACACAAAGTCTGTGCCTAACAGGATTCGAATCCGGGACCCTCAGCGCAGCGCAGGTTCACAATATCAGCTAATCAGCTCGTCAATGATAATTTGGTGGTGCCTTCGGAGATCCAGGTGTATGTGGAGGTGATTTGCCCTCGCTTGGCATATTATACGAACCTCAGTTGAAACTAAATAATTATTCAAAACTGATTACAGCGAATAATATGTTTATTGGTAATCCGAGCGTAACGATGTCACATAGAGAATAAGGATGTGATAAAAGATGTGTAAGCATACTTACAACGTACATATTACGTTAACGTCAGGGCCATTTAATTATCTGGTTTCCATACTTTGCAACACCTTTGATTGCTATTACAGGACACGTATCCTTGAGGGCACACTGGTACTGTGATCCCGAAGTATCCCTCTGAATCACCGGGCTGCGGATTCAACATCGAGTGCTCTTCCCTGCGGCTCGCTGGTGGATCCTCCATTCTTCCATCAACGAGCACGGTGCTCAGCACTAGTAAAGTCAGGAATACTGATTTACTGATGGTGGTCATTGTTCCAAGTTGCTGCTTGTGTTTTCTTGCTAAGACCTAAACTGTTTTGTTTACTTTAGATTTTGTATTTATATCGGTAGGCAGGTATGTTGTTGTGGCATATAAATGCCGATTAGTTGTGGAAGAAAATAACATAACATTCAATATCGATTTGATGGGACGAATTAATTTGATTCAATTATTTGTTTCAATGCTGTGGAATTAAGGAGAGAAAATGTGGAGATCCTTATGTGAGAAGTGTTGATCCAAGAACGTTGTCAATAATGGCTGACCCTCAGCGGCAGAGCCTGTATACTACGTCTTTTCATTGGACAGTACGTTCGTAAAATCTATTGTCATATATATGTCATGCCATACTTATCTTAATTATGTAAGTCTGACTGTCCCGGCAGACATTGTCCTGTCAAATAATCACTTTCAGTTTTTCCAGAATTTTTCAAGTATATTTTTTTCCACAAACCTGATTCCCATTATCACCTGAGAGTAGCTAAATCCTATTACAAGCCAAATCAGTTCAGCCGTTCTCATATGATGGCTTACCAACGAACATCAGTTCATGGTTATTATAAACATGTGGGTGTGGAAATAAATAAATCAATAAAAACCTACTTGATAGAGGTTTTTGCGCACAAGCGCGAGACCCCCCAGAACGCGCAGCCCGTAGCATTTTCTTAGAAGAATAAGATTTATTTTAGCTATGTAGCAAAAGTTAACTATATCGCTAATCCGACAATGCATACCCTGCAAACCACCCGCCAAGGCTACATATCCACGCACTAAGCGACCCCCACACTATTTTCCAGCCATACCGAGCGTCACGTAAATTTTCAATTTACTCGAACAATAGCTGCGCGTTGCATATAAATCTTTATCAGGCGCCAACAGTTGGCTCTTGGGCGTGACACATGCCCGCGTGTTCGCTTCATCAACGAGGTGTTAATTAGTTCATTATTTTTACGAAACGTGACGTCACTGATGTGTGACATAACTTGAAGCATGATAACATACACTAATCATATACATTTTTCTACTTGTTCTTACAATCTAGAGCTCTTTGTTTTATCTGTAAGTATTGTGAGAGCTGTATCTCTATAGCCGTTCACTGCTTTATAGAGACTTAAATCAATAGTCAATGGTAATTTAAAAACTGGTTTTTTTTCTGAATTGAATTTACAATCTTCGGCATTTGAATAATCCCCTGAAAAATGTTCTGTAGAAACAGTGTTCTTCAGTAGTTTAACAATGAAGAGGGTATCCAATTAAATGAAACTCGCGTCGCGATTGAAATCTGCTGTATAAGACATATTATTAATGTAAAGTGCTTTTAGTTTGAGCTTTCCCACTAGTGGGGCCATTGAAACCGCGGTTAAGAATTTTAATTAATTCTGCTCTGACTCACTTCAAACGCCGCGATTGTAAATGAAATGAACTTACTCACTAATCGTATATTTTTAAAAATATTATGTATCGCTTGTAGTCTCTTGGAAAAATATTGTACCGACCTCTTCAACCTACAATAATTACGTAATACAACAATATATAGATGGCGTTGACGATACTCCATACAATTCTGCAACGCACTATGAGAGTTTTCGGAGAACGTAACATACAAGACCCCGACACTAAACCGATGTGGCATAGCGGTCAGCCCAGCTGGCCATACCACGCGCGTGGCTGGATGATCTTCCCTTTTCCGCTATCATCTCTTTTTTTCTACGTAAAGAATTTAACACTGCCCCTCGCTGTGGCGTGGCCGCACATTGCTAGAGCAATTCGGTTTTCATTATATAGTGGGCCCATATTCGAGTGATAGCACTCTGATTGCGCGCTGGGACCGACGCTTGACAATTATCTTCTGAACATTACAGAGGGGGTTTATGGAAGGATAAGTTTCATTACATAGTATTACGGCTGTAATCTGTGAAGGGTTTATCAGAGGCGCAACGCAGTGCACTCACATTTCTATGATGGTATTTGATTTCGGCCAGTTCGCCGTATGGTGAAGTTCGCCAACCAGCACTGCACCACTATCGGTGCAGTGCTAATTGGCGAACTTCACACGCCTTACGGAAATGCCGAGTTCCTCAGGTGTAACGCGGGGTTTGACCCTGCAAACCATGTTGCAAAGTGTTCGACCAACTTGGCTATCGCCGCGAAACTGGAGGTTAGTCTATGGTGTTGGTTCTTTAAGTCGCCTTTTACGACACCCATAGAAAGACTCGGAGTTTACCATCATAAGGGAGCCCGCTGTTTCCTACTTCATGCATGTTTCATGTCCCTAAAGCGCCATGTAATACCCAGTTTTCAATATTCCCTCAAAACGTACCAAGGACTGACGTGATATTAAATAAAGTTTTGCAATTAAACGCCAGCGCCGGTGGCGCCCTCTGCCGCCCGTTAGCGAGCCCTTTGATGATAGCTAATGAGATGCCGGGGATGTGGTTAGACATGACGCGTTCGGATAGTTCGAGGTTGACGGGGTCCAAGTTGCTCGAGGCAACTGTTGACAATGAAAATCATTTTTAGCGTTCGGTATGGGCGGCGAATATCCACATATACGCAAAAGCGAGGAACTAAAAGTGCATAAAAACATTAAACAAACGCTGGTCTAGATCTTCTATTGAAAATATTTTAATTAGATATTTTATACTGCAGAAAACCGCCAAGAATTTGTACACATGTAGGTACACTACCCAAATTGTATCTTCGGAAGGTAAGTCGACGGGTGACGTATAATATAGATCTTCACCGCTGCTGGTGGGTAGATATATGAAAGTTTGTTTCCGTATCGCGTGATTACCAAATTGGGAAATCATTTCATGATTGATTGAGAAGGAAATTCGCCGACCACCGCTCCTGAAGTTAGGAGAACTTATTAACGAGCGGAATGGAACTTTGCAAATTTTAAGACCTTCGATCACGGGAACCATTTATAAGAACCCACTCAAACAATGGAGTTTGGGTAAACTTAATGATTAAGTAGGTACTAAGTTACATAATAATACATAATTTTTAGAGATTGGGAGAAGTTGTTTTAAAGAATAAATCTTAAGAATAATTTAATCCTTTTTAGTACAATAAACAACCTCGGTTAGAATGTTTGAGTTTCTGCTCTTGGGTATTTTATTAGAAAACGTTTTTAGTTTAAGTTAGTAGTACCTAGTCTCGGATGGTATTCAAAAAATAAAATAAGACATAAGTATCTGGAAACACTTAAATACCTACTTACTTACGTAACAACCGAAAACGTGAAAAATCGAAAAGCGCCAAGTCCTTATTTAACAAAAATTCTTCTCAGTAAAAAATGGCGGCCTAATGTCAAATAAAACGCAATAATAATATGCGTAGCACGATGGTAGCACGTTTCTAGAAGTTATCAAGAAAATAATATAACGTGAAACATTTTATAGTAGGTCATGTTATATTAGTTAGTTAAGCCAGCCTCTAACGCCCAGCTCTATGTCTATACACGCGAGAGCCGCTCTCCCCGGGGGCAGGGAGAGAGCAGCGCTAAAAGGCTTTATAGCACAAATTGATTTTATTTACATTAGAGCGGCGCGCGCCCCGCCCAGTAAATGTGACCGCTAGTTAACAGAGAATACATTTCTAACTATTTCTATAAAAGGTTAATAGTGACTATTTATTTTTAGGAAGGTTGTCTCAACCGCTGGTACACTGAAAATGATTTCTATCAGAATTGAAAAAAAAATAAACACTTCCCCGAAATCAGTAATCGACTTGACCCCTTATCCCCAATAAAAATGATGTCAAAGGCAGCTAGGACCCAATGACATTTTTTTTAAAAGATCTTGGCTTGGCATCGCCAAATTAAATTCCACAAATTTATTTGATTTAGACACGAGTTTAGGGAAGAGCTTGCGGGCCGGGCTTGTATTAAAGGAAGCAATTTCCCAATTCAAAAGAGGCAGGAGATTCTATAATATGGAGCAATACGTATTTATTTACTTGATTCTATTTGATATCGTTCAAGTACCGAATGCAATTTGTTTGTACACCTGCTTATGGTGAAGGCAAATATTGATGGGGAATATGTGTATCAGAGAAAAATTACCAAGTTTTGGGAAAACGAGCTCGTTACCTTAAATTCAAGTGGTTGAATATAGTTTTTTGTTTGTTCCAGGCGGATGGGCGTCACCAATCTCCCAAAATCCAGTCGTCTCGACCCTCCCCCGAACTCGCTGAAGGTAAATATGGAGTGCACAATAATATAGATACATGGACACAAGCAAAATGCGCAGCTAAATTTGTGTATACAACACTTTCTTGTGTACGCGAAGGAATACGGACTTGTATAATGAGTAGCAAATATAACAAGCTAACCAAGCGCAGTCTAACTCGCAAATTCATGGAAGTAAATTAGGTCATTTACAATTACCTTTTAAAGTACTAGATAGCAATCTTACCCGGACCGCTTGCTTACGATGGCGGAACTTATAAGTAGGCTATTGATAGAAGTTGTACTTTTGCATTGTGTCTAAAAGGGTCAGTAAACGAGGTATAAAAAATGCATCTTGGTGGCAATCATTTTGAACACTACAGCTGTAATATTATTGTCGCCACCTTCCGCATTGACTGCGGCAAGTGGCGCGCGATGCAGACGGCACCTCGACGACAATAGCAGCTAGAAATTGCCACAAAACTAGCGCCTTAAGGTGCTAATAGTGTTGTTGGTGCAGGTGCAGACGGCAGTATGACAGTGGCCCGCGGCGAGGGCTCCCCGGAGCGGGCGGGCGGCGCGCTGCGGCGGCTGCACTACCGAGCCACGCGGCGCGCGCACTCGGCGGCCGCGCGCCACCACACCTCCACCACGCCGCCCAAGGTGAGTTGCGAACGAGGGTGCGGGTCAGACGACCTGAGCGCTAGCGAAATGAGCCTAGAAGTGAGGGATCAAAGTCACTGACAAAACTCACACCTCTAGTCCCCGAAGAGGTAGACCACTCCGTGGGGTATATAGGTAGAGATACACTGCATCAGACCCATATTTCGCCAACTGTATTTGCTTCTAACTTTAAGCCTATTGCTATCATACTGGGCACACTCCTCATCAGTATGAGGAGGACTTAGGTCATATAGTCATCTTTGCTGGCCCAGTGCGGTTTGGTGAACTTCACACGGCTTTTGACAGACTTGTCAGGTTCGCCTTCACTGTACAAGAAGTAAATTATGCATGTATAAATATGAAATTACTTTAAAGAAGTGCATCACATTTGATATAGTTCCTCCTTCGATATATTGCTTGTGATCTGCTGTGACGAGAGTAGCTGTAGCCAGGATTAGCGTACATTAACAATGGGTATCGATTTTATCGTAAGCTTAAAGTAGATATTCAAATGGTAAACGTACCTATGTCTGAAAATCAGCCGGCACAGCAATTACATTACTATAGTCGATATAATAACACTCATTTTCTAACAAAGCCCCAGATATTGTGAAGGTGAATACAAAAGCAACTTTGGCTACCTACCAAACTTGTAATTAAAAACTTTGAATTATAAGCTGTTACGTATACTTTTAATTACCGGTAACTTAGACATCAGACTGTTGTGGAAATTAATTTGAATGGGAACTTTTAGTAATCATTTAATTGGCCATTATTTTGGAAACGGTATAATAATGAGTGTTGTGTATATTTAGGAGGTTTTACCGGTTTTTGTGGAGATGAGGACGTGATAAGAAGGTAGGTAGATGCTTCATTCCAAACATGATAATCGGGACAGGGACCTACTACGTTCACACATTTGTAAGGAGTCAGAGACGAGAGCCATTAACCCGGTCACCACGTGAGTAGGTTAATTATAATAATAGCGATAATCTAATAATTCAGATCACGGTTGGGATTGCTTAAAGGCCTATACGCACGGCACGATTTGGCTCACAATAAATCCCTACAATATAAGCCAATGATATCATTGACATTATGCCAATTCGTAGGAACTCTACTGATCGACTTTACCGCCTATTATAAGTATAATGTAACAAATTAATAATTAATTATGAAATATTACGTGTGCTGTGGAGTGACTGTAGTTGAGAACAAACTCCGCGGATTGGCTACAACGTGACGGATATACCCCGCGCTGGGCGCTACCACGACACACTCGAAACAAAATACATGCATGAAAATAAGTTTATATATTTAATAATAAAGGATGATGTTGTTGGATGATTAATCCTGGTAGGGGCAAGCTTTGTGTGATGAGCACGAATGTTTGCACCCGAGTCATGTATGTTGAATATCTATATAAGTATTATATAATGGGATTGCCCTCAGTCCATTGTACGGTGCCCATAATACAAGCTTTTCTTTGTTTGGGCCGCACGCAGGTGTCTGGGGATATTTTTTTGGTATAAAATCATAATCATCTAATAGGATGGATGATGGTGGCGCTCGCTCGAGGCGACCGCTCGTACTATCTCGCACAAAGCTCTGATTTGTCGTTTTCCTCGCCAGCCTCACGAGTAAGTCTGGATACGGCCGTAGAAAACAAAAGATAATCGATATCCAACTCACTCATTTCTCACAAAAATCTCGAAAGAGATTCGCCGGATCCCAGGAATCAGTAGTAATGCCGATTGTAATTAATTCCCCTCGACTAACCAAGCGATCATGATCGATGCGCGCTGATATCGATGCTCGTTACATATCGATAATCGATTAGTTCCGATCGGCACATGTTCGAGCTACTGGTATTGCTACTCGCTTGCGTATACACGGGGACTACAACGAACTGCTGAATGTAAATAACAATAGCAAATACTTCGAGTACATTTAAACTATTTAGTTCTATTAATAGCATTTTTAATGTCAACATCACAAACTCCAAATAATCCGCCAACACACAATTTATTGGCCACAATTTTTTCCTCCATTCATTTGTGGCGAACAATCAAAAATGGATACGCGATTCCAACAAAAAAAAAACTACAAATACATTACCCTCCTTCTAGCGCAGTCGGGTAAAAAGAAGGACGTAGATTCATTTTTAGAATATTAATTTTTCGAGATAAGTTTTATCGGTCGCAACATGTCCTGTCTGCCGAACATGAGGCCGTGGGTTCCATTCCCGGCTAGATTTAATTGATTGTCATTATTTAATATGTTTTAATATGAGATTCGCATGGGTATTATTATGATATCTGAATATCCTAGAAGCGAGAGTTAGGGTTTGAACCTGCACATCTTATGTCATAGGCGAGCGTTGGGACAACTTCGCTATCACTGCTTTCCATCTTCTTCTAATTTAAGGGTTAGACCCTTGTCGGTGTAGCTGATGAAGCCATATTTCATCAGCTATATTTATGGGAGAATAGTGCAGCATTGCTTTCTGCACCGCAGTTCAAAAAAAACTTACTAACTAACTAAAACTAAAATGCTAAAAAACTGCTTTCCATATCACAGCTAAATTATTATCTTTAAATTACACTAATCACTTCTAAGCTAGCTATCATACTCCGGTTAACTTTGTTCAGCTAAGTTACGGTGGCTCGGCCCAAGTAGAGCTCGCGAGCGCCGCCAAGTTTCAGCTGAAATTCATGCACAAGGCTTTCAGCTAATGAATTATGTAACATTGACGAATTAATTTTATTATAACAAAGAATCTTAAATGATGGATTCGCCGCCAACTCTCGTTCGTTGTCAACTTCTTCATCTTTTTTAATTATTTCTTTTTGGGTCGGCTTCCATTATACCTACTTGTGCTGATTGAATACGGCAGGTGCTTATTTTTTATTGCATATTTAAGGATATTGATGCTTTATGTTTAAGAACAGTGAAATTATTTTAAACATACGTTCATACTGTCAAAAGTATCTATACATCTATACATATAAATAAAATTGGAGTGTCTGTTTGTAATATTAAAATAACCGCTTTTTCTAAGTGCATTTGGATGGATACACGTTACCTATACCGAAACAACATTTTTTACAATTTTTGTCTGTCCGTCTGTCTGTCTGTCTGTCTGTTTGTTCCGGCTAATCTCTGAAATGGCTGGACCGATTTTGACGGGACTTTCACTGGCAGATAGCTGATGTAACAAGGAGTAACTTAGGCTACTTTTATTTTAGAAAAAAAAATAGGATCTCACGAAAAAAAAAAAACAATGTTGCAGCGCAGGGCCTGATTGTTTGATAGCAACAACCTGCAATGCGTCCCGCGGGCTCAGAATGGGCGAGCAGGCTGTTGTCAACGGTTGTCTTTGTTAAATACCACGCGGACGAAGTCGCGGGCAACAGCTAGTACTAAATAAATATGAGGTGTAACAAAAATAGTGTAAAATATTTTAACCAATGAATCAGTAAGTTGTATGGATCATGTTGATGCATGAAATAATTGTGTAAATTATGTTGGTTTTTTTTTAAATACGGCGAACCAGTAGCGTTTGGCCATACACTGGCCGTTTTTAAATGGTGTCTTTTTTAAATGTCTAATAATTGAATTTATTTCTGTTGGAATTTTATATGTATTCATAATGTGTGCTGTTAACCTTGTTAAAATATTTGACATTTGTAAAATATTTTAAGGGTTGAACGAGTAGGTGGTATCGATCACTGTGCTATATAAAACGAATGTGTAAATTATGTTTGTTTTATTATAAAGAATACGACTCAGTACCGTCTCACCGCGCACTTAGTATGTGGTGCTAATTTAAAATTTGCTAATAATTTATTTATTTCTTCAGGAATGTTATCTTTATAACCTACTGATGTACTTAATGTACTTTTGTTACACCTTATATATAATCAACCTACTGTCGTCTGCTTTCCAAGTCCTAAATAGTAAAACTATCGGTAACATAAAGGAGCAGTTACCAGCATTGTTCCCTCCATCAGCACTGACGGTGCTGTGTTTTCATTGAAATTACAGAAATTGAGTTATTAATTAATTGATGAATGCGGCAAATATCACCGCGCATCGAATCCCACCGGAAACAATGACAGCTCATTAATGATGTCACTGCCAGCGGAAATGTTTGCCGCCGGAAACAGCGCGGCGAGTGGTACAGTGGCTGTTGTAGTGGGATTGTTTGTATAATGGGGAGGCGTTGCTCTCGTAGCTGTTGTGTTGTAGCACCAGCTGCGCTCGGAGCGCTCCGGTAGAACTGCTCACATCCAGCCAGGGACCACTATGAACTTTCTAATATGTAAATGTTTGCGTCAAGAATCTAACGCCCCACGATCTGCATTTGGTTTTATTTTATTTCAATTAGGTGTCAACTATAGTGCACAAACTAAAATCGGTGTCTCTAGATCATATTAAAGCAACAGAAAAAAATAAAAAAAACTATTAATAGTGTCTAGTAAGCTAGGTATATACACATTTTTTTTTTTACGATTTTGTTTCAGTATTATTATTCAATTTTTGAATAATCAATGAAATCTATATGTATACAAAAAGTGCCTTGTTAATTACACCATTTATAATTCAAGAACGATTTTTTATATGATTTTTTGGATTTTACTCCGCCTCAAATAGCATAAAAACTATAAAAACATGGGAAAGAATCACAAAAACCTTACCTTTATTACGCAATCAGTATAGGAATATTAAACTTGTAAATACTACATATAGTACATATCCTATTGTTTCTTGCGGCATTTAAAAGTAGCGACCATCAAGAATTCATTTATTCGTTCTCCACGTAGGTAGGTACCTTGTCATACTCAGATAGTTGCGGTGATCGACACATACCCTTGTTATATAAAGTCTTCTTTATATAATTTTGGTGAAGAAAACATACTCCTAATTTGTTCGACGTTTTGAAAGGTATCCCACCACTCCCATTGCTATTGAATGGACTAACCACAGATATATTAGAGGAGATATGTTATGAAGGCGGTGGGCTTGCGCTCACCTTTAGCCAAAATTAGGCTAACATAGAGTTTTCGCCTTCAGTCGACTGCAACTGCACGTCGGTATCGGAGCTCTAACTTTTTTTTAAAATGGCGTGTTATTCCGTGGTTGTGTGCAAAAATACTAGCAGCAAAGTGAACTAAGCGAAAGATGGAATCTCATTTCACCAGCCAGTATTAAGTATTTTATTTATTCGTCTTTAAAATCATTAAAAACAACAAATCAAAAAATATTTAATGCCTTTATTATGTTATTTTAGTTTTCATGTAGCTCAACGACTTTTTTATTTTTGTACAAAATACATGGCTCTTTAAGTACCACCTATGTTCGCTACTGAGTGAATGTACGAGGCAATGGATAGATCGTCTAACGATACTTTGAATAAACTGGTGCGTCGCGTGGTACGGCCGCTGTATGCGGCGACGACGCAGCACGCACCGAATTATTGGCACGCGTGTGTGTGTGAGACTTCGTATTGGTTGGTTTTATGTAATTGCATGTGTTTCGTGGCGAGTGGTGGGGAACAAAACGGAGACAGCGAGTTCCCATACATTTTGAACCGCACGGCATATCTCTCGTGATCTGTGGGACTAACTCAAGCAAAATTCTCTGAATGACTTAAAAAAATATCAAATCGAGTTGAGCTATGCAAAATCAACGACATGCTTACGAATCCCTTTCTGAGACGAATCTCGAGTCAGCAAGCTGGAGGCTGATAAGGCATGCATCCAATTATATTAGTGCCGACCTCAAGCGGAGAGCGCTTCACGACTCGCGAAACAGTTATTTCTTTGAATGATGTTGTGAAACACTGTATCTCCAGGATTCAGTTTTACAAAAGTCCATTTTTTTTATTAGTTTAATGCAAAAATGGCGACTTCTCCGTATCGCTGGCACAAGTTAATTAATATTTTCGCGAGCGTACGGCCAAACCCAACGTGGGTGTTTTTCACAAACCCAACTCTCGAAGTACTACGAGAGCGGAGACTCGGTACAAATTAATTAAGTCGTAGTTACACTACATGATCCTACGAACTCTCATAGTACTTTGTACCCGACGGGTGGAATATGTCGTATCGCGTAAGTATTCTTAGAACTCAATGTCGTATAAAAACGTATCCAAAGTGCGCTCAGAAGTCACATAGTCTGTAATATGTTGAGTTTGAATGTAGGGGGTTACCTTATTAACTATTCATCCGATTATAAAATATCTTTCACTAATAGAAAGCTACATTGCCGCCGAATGCTATAAGCTATGTTACAATTTACATCGTGGTAACGCGGGCAAAGCCACGGGCTGAAGTTAGTATGTTTTAAAATTATTCCTACTAAGTTAATATTTAGTCGGGCAAAGATTTCATCTTTATGAGCAAATAGTTTTGGTAGGTAACAAGGTACCCAACAATGTTCTCATATACTTTTTACAAACTCAGTTTAATAAATATAATAAAATGTATGTTCCAACGTTTGCCGAGGTCCATCGTTGACGTGGACGGTCGGACCCGGATCACTTCCGGGACCTTTATTTAACAAATCGTGAAAATCGGACTTTGGGGCCATACTTTCTGATATGGGTTGGCAGCAGTCACCTGGGCCTGGGATCACCCCAGTTAGTTGTACGGTAGCCATGACTAAAACATTGCTTAGTTTGGAACCATACAGTTAGCGATAAAGTGAGCTTGTCTTTTTTAATCTTTCCATGTAGTTGTTTTTCAGTATACGAGTATTTAGATTTCGTTGATACAAAACACACCACCGGACGGGACCGGACTGCAGGCACAAAAACCACCGGGACTAGGGTTGCCAACTTGTTTTATATAAAATAAAGTATTGTAGCATTCATTGTATCTAAAAATATAGTAGACGGGGAACAATGAAAAAGTCCGGCTAAGATGTCATCTATTGGGATCCAACTTTGAGGCATATAAAATCCTTCAAAGAGAACTGCCAACTTCAGGCGTGACTTCGATCAAAGGTCACGGAGCATTGAAAGGAATCAATACAACATGATTGCTGGATCAGTAGGTACACAAATATTGTTTGATGTGTAGCAATGTGCGGGCCCCCTCCATCAGGGGGTGCGCTTTGAGAATGTATATTTTATTACGTCAGAGAGCGAGGTGATTCAATTTCAATCTGTCGCCTTCAGCTACAGAGTGCGAAGGTTTTTGTTCTCACTCGATACTAAAGTTAAATATGGTACGGTACTGGTTGGCATACATTCTTCTGGAGTCCGATTTGTTAGTATAAGGGCCTGATTCCCAATGTGTTAATAAACACAATTGAAAAATTATTCAACAGATGTTTTACGGGCCATCTATTTGTATCGTCAAATTAGTATTGAATAGGGTTTATCCGTACATTGTACGAGTATTACCCAATTACGGTATTCACGACTTCATACGCTTCGAAATTAGTGCTTTTACATGCGCGACGTTTCGGCTGCTTCACAGCAACTATGTTCACGGGAGGACTGAGGTGTTTGACGTCCTAGTGTCATACTTTGAACTTGAGTACCCTCATATTTAGTTGTTGCTTGCATGCATAACATAAATAAACGCGATAAAATCCGAAAAAATCCTTTTATTTCAATGTGTAGTATTCGCGTTAATATAAGAAATCAATAGCAGTAGCCTATACTTACTTACTTTAGATTACCACAAGCGATTTCCAATTTACTCGATAACAATAAAATAAGGTAAGATAATATCTATCGGCCCAGATACCCTTACTTGCTGACCCTCGACGACACAACAAAGGGTTGACCCGTCGATACACGTGGGCATGGTGATAACACTGTTGAGGTGCATTATGTTCATCCCTTGATAGTACGCCTTATTTTATTTTTGAATCTGCCAGACAAATGTACCCCATAACATAACCTTCCGAAGGTGCAGTGTTGCACATCCATAACTTCATCGTACTGACCCAATAGTAGAGAAATAATTATTTTAATTTGTCTTAGAGCTGGTGCCTATCGTTATTAACGGATAGAAATCGGTTCGGCGTCTAAAGTAACTCGCACAGCTGGTGTAGGAATCTCAGCCGTAGGTGCAAAGGGTTAGCCCACAAGCGCTTGTGCGAATGCCTATAAACTAGAAAATAATATCGTTTAAAAAGTGTAAAATAATATATTACTCTGCCTGCGGCTCCGCCCGTCGTACCTGGATGAAACATACCCTATAGCAATCAGGAATAATGTAGTTTACTATCAGTGAAAGAATTTTTAAAATCAGTGAATGAATTTTTAAAATCGCATCAGTTGTTCCGGAGATAACCTCCTTCATCCAAACTCTCAAACTTTATATTATACCTAGATTTAAAATGCGCCAGGAACCGCCGTACCATAGATGCAAACCAGTTATTTTTAAAACTCAAATTCGTTTATACTTTTTTTTAAATATTTAATAAAGGTAGATACAGATAAAAAAAGGATGTAAAAGTCTTTAAGTAGATAATGTGCGTAGTAATTTCGTCCCTGGCCACAATAGCCCCGCGTTCCCGTTACCGAGATACACAGCGGTTGACCCAGTTTCCCGGATCGATGCGGGTCGCTGACCGGCTGCACAAACAGCCCTCTGATTGATGGCACGCGCGCGGTATATAGGCCGGATGGGGGTGGATATTGTTCGGCCATTTAGATTAACCTAAAGACCTTTTCCAGACAACGCTGGCATCAACTTCGACATTTTTACCTTTGTGATACTCCCAGCCTTTCTCTCATACGGACATTCCCTCCTTTTATTAGACACATTTTTGTGGCAGTACAGTACCCACCACTTCTCTGATATAGGGATGGGGAGTTTCGGTATTTAGGGTTATAGGGAAAGCTAATATTGAAATAGCTCTTCAAACTTTGAAGTTTGGTGACGTCATATATTTTTTAAAGAATATTTTTTTGGCGCCAGATTTCGTACGCGTCATCTGTAGGTAGTAATGGGCAAATAATACAGGCGTAGGATGGATACGTCGTGTATTTTCCGTAGAAGTGAAATGCGCTATCCCGCCCTGGCTGGAATCACCACGCTCAGACCTCAGCCTCGAATTTAGCGGGCAGCGGGGCGGCGCGGCGGCGGCGGCGGCGCGGGAGCGGCAGGATCTTATGCGTAAAATCAAATGGACCGGTTCTCGAAAACAGCGGCGCGGCAGCGGCCCGGGGCGGCCAACCATCCTTTGTTTCATATATTTGTGTATATCAGTCGCCAGTAAAGGCAGCACCGGTGTGATGACTACCAACACTATCTGTACGCACAGGTTTAATCCTAGTTCAGGGTCTGGTCGTTGTCTAGCCGTGCTGAGTAACTGTAAGCCTACCTAGGCATAAATATATGTAAATAGTTATAAGTTATGAAGCTGTCAATAAATTATTTTATTATTTATTATTTTATTTTATATATATCGCCATATCTGTATATATATCTCTTATATATGTTGTTCTGCTTTTTTATTCTAGAGTATATTTCGATGTTAATAGGCTAGTATGTTGTATTACGTAATTCATATGCAATAAATAAGTGTGATCACGTTTTTAGGATTTTAAAAACATATTCTGTTACTAATGTTGATGGATGGAACATTATAATTTATGAGGGTATAATAAATGAGAGAAGTTCAAACTTGGCATCAAAGCGAGATACAAGTTCCTTGGTTCTGTCCAATTCTAAGAAATGACTGACGTACCTATTACCTTGTATAATTAAAGTGTTAACGCATTAAAGTGTTAATAATTCCAGCCCTTTTTTAATGTCCCACTGTTGGGCACGGGCCTCCCCTCAATGCGAGGGGGATTAGGCCATAGTCCACCACGCTGGCCCAGAGCGGGTTGGCGGACTTCACTCGCCTTTCGAGGGGTTCTCTCAGACATGCAGGTTTCCTCGCGATGTTTTCCTTCACCGTTTAACAAGTGATAATCATGGTTGAAAATGAGATTCGCACATGATATTCAGAAATCCCAGAGGTGCGAGGCGGGGTTTGAACCTGCGATCCTCGTTACCGAGGCTAGCGTTCGACCCACTTGGATATCACTACTCTTTCGCATTATAACTCAAAGAAAAACAAAAATCAAAAGAAAATGGTCGACACGATTCTTTAGATTCCCGTCAAAAAGCCATTACTTATACTATTTAATGGAAAATTCACATTGTCTATGTTTTTGTTTTTAAATAACACATATCTCACAGCGACATTATACAGCGATCACTTGGAATTGTTAACACTTACGTGTATGTTTACATTCTAATTGGATGATAAATAGCTAGCTATCCAAGTTCAATGTGAATGTCAACTGTTACCGTATTAACTAATACTAACATAAGGAGAAACAACACAGCGTATGTCTGTGTGTTAATTACCTTTTTTTAATCTATTATTTGTTTGGGGTTTCCAATCAGGATATGCCAACCCCAGTAAATTACTTATGTAGCTTTTCCGTACACTAAAAGGTACCTTTTCCGTATAAACGAAGTCATGATATGCTATAGCGGGCCCAACCTTTGCTTGTAATCAGTAACCGAAAATATATACCTATGTTAATATATCGCCATACGAACACACCAACTATACGGTCCCAGATACTAAGCAAGGCTTGTATTATGGTTATGGGACCCACAAGTTAGGTCTCGGAGGGGAGTCAAGTCTGAAAAAAAAACCGGTAAACAACTAGGCTTCACTGAAGGTAGATACAAAAACCAACCCAAACGAGGGTCCTGGGTTCGAATTCTGTTAGTGACAAGCTTTGTGTGATGAGCATGAATGTTTGTATCCGAATCATGTATGTTTCATATCTATACAAGTTTTATATACTGAGTTTGCCCTCAGTCCATTGTACGGTACTCATAATACAAGCGTTGCTTAGTGTGGGACCGTACAGTTGGTGTGTTCGTCTGGCGATATTGTTATTATTAATTAGATAAAGGCTGATGCTGATTTTTCATCCCTACCATGAATTCCGAAAAATCTGATAGAGATCCTCCGGGAGTTGCGGGGAGCCAACAACTCTTTTTACCAAGGCCAGCGCTCGGCTTGAGATTTCTTCAATATTCTCATGTTTTGTGCAAATAAACAAAAGCCTAATAAAGCTGTAGGTATTACAAAGAAATAAATAATTTTAATCTCTTTTTTTTCGTTGAGTATCAAAACCGGTACGCAGGACTTTGGCCAGACAATCTTTTTGCGAAGAATTAATTAAATACAAGCTTGACGATTAAATTTAAGATATACTTAGACCTTGAGATGATTAGCATTTAGGGTTCAATATACTGTACTTATTAGGTACTACAAATGGTTCAGTCCGTATTTCCGTCCGGTTGTCAAAACATTTACGGCAAATAAATAAATAAAAAAAACAAAGTTTATAGAAGTTTTAATCAAGAGCATTATAAAATATTTTTCACAAGAAAAGTGCTTTCTAATGCAACTGTAAATGGATTTAAACATTATTCTATAATTATCCGTTATATTAAAAGTATTATTAGTATCATACATGGGCTATGAAAGGTGGGTGCAGAACCTCACACCCCATAAAACGTGGTCCGCACATGACCGGATTTTTGTACTTTATCAAAAAAAAAATGCGTGACTATGCGAATTGAGCTAACGCCGTTATTTAATGCACATAGATATAATTTAGGTTTCACGATTACAAGCAGTGAAATATATTTGTTCAATGTCTAATAACAAAAATACAGACATTCAATCTATCAATCAAAGTATAAAGAACGAAAACAATTCAAAGCTACAGGGCTGTGACGTCACCGCCATGCACCAGCGTGTGTGTGACAGACAATGAGCATGACCCATCCTCCCCCTAAAACGAGCTTTTACCAAGCTTTTATGGCGAAATCTTAAAAACATATGTAATGTATTTCGGAATCAGGTACGCTGGAGTGTATTGGACACATTTCACAGGCGTTCAGTCCTAGTCCGAAGACAGTTCCAAGGTCCCAAAAGTTTACTCACAATCTCTTGATTTGGGAATCGAACTACAGACTGCACGAGCTGCGCTTGCGACGAAAACCAAAAGGTTTATAAAATTAAAACCTAACTTAAAATATAAATTCCACGAGTGAACTCGAGCGCTCCATCTAACTCGCAAGATACAAAGTCGACGCAATGACTCGCATACAAAGACTCACGTTTACCAACCCGGTCTTCAGTCGGCGACATGTCCTCAAAGCGCTTTAACACCTCCAACTACCTACTATCTTCATTGGCTGTGGTCGTGTTCGGATATGTGATTTGTACCCCTATACTACCCATCAGGAGGGAGACGAAAAGATCCCTCGGATATCCCAAAGACTCTTTACTCAACTTTACAGAGCTGACTGGAAAATATGGATACATATCAGATGAACATAATCTAGTTACGGAAGACGGATATATCCTGACGATATTCAGAATTGTTAGTGCAAAGAATTGCCGAGGACAAAAGAAGAGTCCACCGGTGTTGCTAATGCATGGCTTACTGCAAAGCTCTGATTCGTGGATCGATTCCGGACCGAGTGCTGGGCTAGCGTACCTGATCGCCGACGGCTGCTACGATCTGTGGGTTGGAAACTGTCGAGGGAATTATTACTCCAGGGGTCACGTGAAACTGAATCCCGACAAAGATGCTGATTATTGGCAGTTTCATATTCAAGAGATCGGCAAATACGACCTTCCAGCTATGATCGATTACGTTTTAAATTACACTGGATCGAAGAAACTGAACTACATTGGTTACTCCCAAGGTACGGGGACTTTTTTAGTGATGTGTTCAGAAAGACCCGGGTATTGTGATAAAGCTCAAATTTTAATAGCGCTAGCCCCATCAGCGAGGCACGTGAACACCAAATCAGTGATATTTAGGTCCTTAACAGAATCGTTTGCGAGCGTGGAGAATGTTTTATCAAAGTACGGTGTCACAGAAGTGTTTGCGAAAGGTTCATTGAGTCAGGAGTTTGTGGCGTTTTTCTGCCATGTCTCGGACGTCACTAAGCGGATCTGTGAAGCAGGGTTCGAATTATTTGATCATGTTAGCGATTTTCACGTCGGGTCGTGGGCTAACGATACAACTAGGACTCTGTTCGGGCATTTCCCGGCGGGCACTTCGTTGCAGAATATGGCAAAATACGGGCAGAGTATGAAGAGCAAAAGTTTTAAAAAATTCGACTATGGTAAAGAGAGAAATCTAAAGTTGTATGGACGTGCAACTCCTCCGGATTACAATCTCAGTGCAGTGACGGTGCCCGTGATGAGCATTTATGGGAAAAACGATGGTTTGGTGGATACGAAAGACGTGAAATGGCTGATGTCTAAGCTCCCAAATGTGCTTGAAGCTGTGGAGGTGAGAGACCCACTATGGACGCACATGGACATGACGTACAGTCGGTATACTAGTGACGCCGTCATGCCCAAGATTAACGAGTATTTGAACAAGTATTCTTGGTTGAAATAAAACCAATTTTAACGATTTTATCGCGATTATTTCATTTTTTAACGTTCCCGACTTTTAAAATATATTAGTTTTGTTTCAATGTGTAGTATTCGCGTTAATATAGGAAATCAATAAGTGTTATATAGTATATAATAGTTGTGATTTAGTTATTGTAGCATTGATATGCTTCATTATTTTAATAACTACCCTACAATAAGAATAAGAATAAGAATTGTTTATTTACAATTAACATTTACAACACAAAGTTTTGGTGAGCTCCAAACTAGACAAAGTCTGTATCTCGGAGCTCGGTACACTATTTAACGTCCAATTAAAATGTTAAATGGTATATAATTTCAATTTCTTAAACTAAAACATAAAATGAAAAGAAATGTGAAAGTGAAACACTATGAAATAATAGTGTACACTCTTTATAAAGGCTGGGTCGTATGTGTGTACAGACGAGTATGTGTGTGTGTGTGTGTGTGTGTGTGTGTGTGTGTGTGTGTGTGTGTGTGTTTGTGTGTGCGTGAGAGGGTTGTGAGAGTTATATGGTTATATGGTTTTCTTCAATTTTAGATTAATTTTTCTGTCTCGTCGTAATTAGTATTAATGAGCAATTTTTTGATGATAGATTTGTAGACAAACAAGGAGCAGTTATGAATACCAGATATTTTGTAAACCATATTGTACGTGTTGATGAGTGAGTAGGCTGGAGAGCGCCGGGCTAAGAGTGCAATCTGTGCCATAAACAAGAAAAACTTTGAAAGACTATACAGAACAGAACACTATGGTCACAAGTCTTGGGAATATTGTGGTACGTGGACGAAGTGCAAACACATGGAAATGAAGTCTTTTAATTCAGAAATGGAGTCATTGAAATTATCTCGGTGACTTACATCACAATTATAATCAAATCTTTCTTAATTATGTCACTGGATGGATTTCGATTTACACAGTAAAAATTTCAATTCATCATGTCACATCCATTATCTTATTTATAATGTGTATTTATTGAATGTGTTATTGCTATTAATTACTTGACATTGGCAAAATACCCGCTAAGTTGTGGGGGAGGCCATATTCATATCCATTTTATTTCATCGCATCTCATTTCGTAAAGAAAGAAACATAATTTTATGAGAAACATCTTGAATTGTCAAAATGGTCAGGAGGCAGAGAGCAGAGAGAGGACATAAAAATGCTCTCTTTTATTTGAAATACCATAAATACAATTTTTTGGTTAGTCAAGTTTACATACCTACACACTCGAACACCAAGCAGGTCGATAAATCTCCTGTGATAAGGTCTTTTGCGTGTAAAATAATATTTGTAGCCGCGTGTTATAATTTCTCAAATCTGTGCTAAGGTCCTTTGTATCAATCAAAATATAAGCGTGATCAGGGCATGACACTTCAAGAGAGTTACAAAATATGCCCTATTGCAATAAACTGTTATCAGCGACTCTTATTATTGTGTTGTTATTTTTCCTAATGAAAGTACTGACCCCATATGATCTAATATGATCCACAAATAAAATAATTAGATATAAATTCTTACAGCCATTATCTGACATGAGATTTTAACACAGGATTTAAATGTACTAGCTGTCTTTGCAAGGATATAGGGCTCAATCCAACCGGCAATGAGTGATTTATATAACGAGTTGATTAGTGTATTTAGTTAGTGTTGTATAATTACTCCAATTACCTGCGTGGGATGTTTCTAAGATAAACCTTTACTTATTTTCCTCGTATTCTTGTTTATTCTTGACATTGATACGGTTAGGAGGGGTCACGCGGGGCGACATTGAGCCTTTACCGGTTCTCAGGGTTCCCTTGACTTTGATGGCTTTGTTTACTATAAACAACATTAACTTAGTATATTAGTGTCAATACACGCAGTGATCGATATATTAATGGTTTATGTGGATATTAGACGATTTTGTCTTAATATTTATTAATTAAAATACGAAGTACTTAAGAATAACAATATATTTTGCGGAAAGTTATAACGAACAACAGATTATATATAGTAAAAAATGGCGGTAAAAAGCATAGCCTATATAATTGTTAGAATGGGTTGCGTTCCATTACAAAATAACAGTGTAAGATTCGAATTCCGATGGATAAAGTACATGCAAAGGTAATTGCACATCATTGCTGAACAAACATAAGAGACAGAAATTCGGGAGCAGTCCTCGGTGTGCACCAATTTGAATCGCACAAGCATTACTCCACTTAACACACCAAGGGTTCGAAAATTAGTCTTTAAATTTACATACTTAGTCATAGTCTTTTGGTATGCTAAATGGAGTGGTTCTTTAGATGCGATTCAAATTGGTGCGCATCAAATGTGTGCGCTACGAGGAATACCCATTTACCGCAAACAACTTGGTTTCTGGTAACTCATAACTTTAGATTAACTATGTACTTACGATACGTTGTCGTTGTAACATGGCTTTGGAACTCTACCTTTGACCGGACACTCACTTGGCCGGTTTTTTTATAAGTAAGCTCACTAATACGGTGCAACAAAAATGGGGTTTAATTATGGGGCAAAAGTTAAAGTGATGGTATATAGTATATTTTTTTTATAATTATTTATTTTTGGGGCAATGATAATTATTTGTTTTATGTTATAACTAGCTGCGCCCCGCGGTGTTACCCGCGAATAAAAAGTTAAGTATAAAAAACACGGTTCCTGTACGCTATCCCATAGGAACCGCGCATTTTTCCGCGATAAAAATTAGCCTATGTCATTTTCTGACCCCTAAACTACCACTACCTATGCAAAAAAACATGTCGATCCTTTGCTCTATGAAAAATTTAAACAAATCTATCCCACGGGAACCATACATTTTACCGGGATAAAAAGTACCCTATGTACTTTTCCAGACTATAATCTATCTCTGTGCCAAATTTCATCTAGATCCGTTCAGCCGTTCTGGCGTGATTGAGTAACAAACATCCATCCAAACTTTCACATTTATAATATTAAGTGGGATATATTCCGCGTCTTCTATACAGAGTGTAAGTGGCTTCGTAACGAAAACTGATGCCATGAATTCAACTCATAAGTCTGGACCCCCGAAGCGGACATTTTCCATCGATCTTTTCATGAACTATTATTATACACACTTACAAAATTGTTTTCCGTCGGCACGTCATCGTCAGGGCGATGGCGTCATCATTGTAAGTCAGCCAATCAGCGGTATTGTTCGATGGTCATACAGAAAACGATCAACGTGATACGTCATATGTGGCGGCTCCGGTGACGCGGGCGTTTGGGATTGGGCACAGGCGGTAGCGGAAGCGGTAACCGACTTTACATCTCTATACGATTTGGACACACTAAACAAAGGGACACATTTGCCGTACCTTTCTTTTACTGGAATCCATTTATCAGTTCTCAAGATTGTGACCAATTTGTTTAATTTGACCACCTTGTTAACTATTTTGTTTAAACTCGTTGTAAAGATGAGATCATATACTGCTAGATAAACAAGCCCTCCAAAGCAAGCACTAAGGTCAGATGCTATGATTCTTGCACTGATCCAAGCCTGCGTCGATCTGTTGAGCTGCATGTTAAAGATTTTACGATTAGCTCATTCACTTCATACATATTGTAGAATACTTAGATCATGATTATCGCTCTGTTTGTAGAATCGCTCCCGTCTTTAGTTTAAGCCTAAAATGCTTTGGCAATACTGCCCACAGGCTGCCCACTCGTCGCGACCGCCCGCCGCGGGCCACACCTGCACGTTCACTGACTCCTATATCAGCTGTTCTCTTTTCACGTTTCAGTTTAAAATAAGAATTGATTACTGACTTAAAAAAAGTTTCATTCGACAGTGACAACTAAGTAACATAATGCTAGTGGAGATTGTTTTGATGTTATTGTTCCAGATTGTTCCATGTTTTGATTTTATAAGTGCGTTATGTTTAGTTTAAGAAATCGAATGAACAAAAAAACATTATTAAATTATAATAATATGGCCATTGTATTGCATATATATGTCAATCAAATTAAAACTTGACAATTGCTAAATAAAACTTACTAATAACATTGAACAGTCCATAACAAGTGGATTACCAAGCCAAAATCGTTCAAACAAAGAGACCAATTAAGAAAATAATCCCGCCATTTAATTACAATTCAGCCAATCATAGACTATTAAACACCGACCGACCAATTAAAACGTCCGATTATAAAATAGAACGCGGGCTCGTGAAAGATCCGCGGCCGTTATTCAAATTAAATTGAAAGTTCTTTATTCAAAACTTTTCGAATTAAAGTCGTTAAGGTGTTTCGTCGTAAAATGAGTTTATGTAGATTATGTGACGAATTAAGTGTTGTGGAACAGGCATCGTGATGAATGTGAAATGGAAAATTATTCCAGGGTAAGTAGGCAACGGTAGTGATTCTATTATTTGTATAGTTACAGATCATTATTTAATTTCTTTGTCTAGCTTAGCGGGTCACAATTTATGACAGCGACGTTACTTCTAGTTGATTTTCGGCGATACGTTCCACCAACATTCAGCATAGCGGAAAGTCGATCTTCCAGTTCAACTGTCTTGTCCCCTTGGGACAGTCATGATGTAAATTCAAGATATGTACATTTCAAATAGTTATCGGCTATCATACTCGTACATAGCTAATTTTTGTAATTCAAAGAAATGGACTTCCTAAGGCTTAACACGTACTGCGATTAAACGCGGGCTGGTTTAGTGTAACAATTCCAAAACCTCCTGCTTTTAGTCGCACTACATGGTAAGCCTGAAAACGTGTATTTTTGAATGGAAGTTAGTCGCGTGTGACCACCTGTGACGCTTCCATCAGTCGGAATGAAAATACTATTCATGCACTCGTACACCCCTCTTTGTACCTACTATAGGTTATTAATTGAATATTATCTGGAGTTTCATCCGCATTTCACGAATGCCAGTTGTTATCACATTAATAGAAGTCTTCTGTTTAAAATAAAAGGAATCGCATAACATAACATTATTGAAAATAATATGTTCAATAGAAATTGAATATGCGTAGAACGGAGCGCAGACAGATTAGCCCTTAGCCCGCCAGACGATAAATTAAAATCACACAGATAAAAGACAATTACCAGAAAGAAGTAGATCAATAATTATAACTAACGGTATACGATTTTCGTTGTCGTTAGCGCCTCCAACTGATCTTGAAATTAATCTTAAATGAATATCGATGTAAGAAAGTTCTACAAATTCTGGCAGACAATAGATGTAACTTATCCTAGGACTTTGTGATTATCAGCCAACAACTTATCAAACTAATCTTACCCAAAATCAACCAACAAGTCAACCTCCGACCCAATAAGTAGCCTTATATATGCCTTATAAGTAACAAGCTAACTTGTACGGATTCCGACACTGTTTGAAACTAATAGTTAATTAACTTCATAAATTGACTTATAAGTTAGCTACAACTGGTAGTGATTTGTTAAGTTAAATAGTTTGTAAAATCATGAGTGTGTATCGGAAAGTTACGTTAAGTTATTAGCTTAGTATTAGTCGTAAAGGTCAGTATTTCTGTAGACGTCATAGAGAATTGATACCTGTTCATTGGAGGGTGGAAGGTTTCCAAGGGAATAAATTTATATTTGAATTTGGAAACCTTTTATTTTTCAGTTGTAACATAAAATATCGATACAGGCAGACTCATAAAGGAAGAGTTTTCATTTCCACAGAGAAAATATATCATAGAGAAACATAAGGAAACATAACCTGGAGACTTATTAAGCCAGTGTGGAGTATGGCACTGCGCTTGACACACCTTTGAAGAACTATATGTTCGCGGCGATGGCCACACCACCTATCACGTTGTTTTGGCAAAAAATTGCTATTGCAAAGCTGTTCAATTGGATATAATGTTTCTGACCACCAAAAATATTTTAGATGCCTTTTATTTACGCAAAACCTTTTACGTGCGGCATCACAAATAATTTTGCTCTGCAGCTCGACGCGTGCCTTTTTTTTTATTTTTTTTTATTACATTATAGGCAAGTATTTGATCTCGATCTCACCTGATGGTAAGTGACGATGAGATCTACGATGGAGCATACTTGCCTAGGTAGGAAGGCGGCAGTAGATAGAGACGCTACATTCACTAGGCACATGCAGCGCAACTGATCTGACCCGCCATCCATGAATGGCAGCACCGAACATCATGCCGGAACACGGCTAGGCCGCTTGGCGACATGGCTTTGTTCAGTGGGTGGTGACTAGCCACGGCCGAAGCCTACCACCAGTAGAGTTGTCACCTGGTTGGCACCACCCAGGGTCACGTGTAGGGTATCTCGAGGGTACTTAATTCTCCTACGGACGAAGGTGACTCGACCTCAAAAACCGCCGCCATAACTTGATGATATGTAGCCTGTATTTTATGTCTAAGTACAGGCCAACAGTGAAAATGCGTTGAAATTGGTCTATTCCTTCTTGCGTGATGAACGAACAAACAGATGGATTTTTGATGTTTCAATATGTTATAGGTATATACAGCTGCAGCCAGTTAGTTTTATGATGTTGTTCAGAAGCAATTGCGGCCATACTACCTGTTTAAATTTGTAGATATAGATAGATTCTATTCAGTTTAAACAAAGTCTGAATAGATCGATAGTTATATGTATCAATAAATTTAATAATAAACTTATTTTGAACGAAACTTTCAACAGATATCGAAGAAGTTTTATGAATTGTAATTTATAGTTTGAAAATTTTCAGTGTAAACTTGGAATTCATTATTATTTTAGCCCTCTTATTAACCCTTATATATGACTCAGAAAACAGAAGCCACCACCTGAGGCTAAGGGACTTAGCGTATAGTGCGTAAGTCCTCCACTCGAGGCTAAGGGACTTAGCGTACAGTGGTGATGCTCGTTAAGTTCTTGTTTATACTGGAAAGCGGATCTAGAGAAAACAAGTATTTAATTTTTCTATTCTACATTGAGTGTTCCTAATATTTAAATAGTTAGAATTGGAAATTTAAATTCATCAAAGTAATACAATTCCACGGTATTACCCCGCCGCAACGGTTAGAGGCACTTATAAATGCAGAGATGTTAATACAAGTTAACCAATTCCGCGTTTGTTAATGTGTGTTGTTTAACGACTTGCTTACTTTTCTGTGGATACTGGCAGCTCTGCTAATGATTACACTTCACTGTTTAGGACTTTTAACAGAACATAATCTAATTATACGATTCGAAATATTGAAATCAAAAGACAATTCTTAATTTATTAATCAATCTCCGCTTACCTACTTGTTTACCGAATAATTATAGTACCCTACGTAACATACTTAAAAAAAACCTTTTCAAATGAAATAAAGCCGTATCCAAATAGTCATACCAAGGCCGTAGGCTGTGGATTGAACCCCCCCCCCCCCCCGAAATGTCTGAGATAAACCACCGTTTAATTACTCACTAATGTCTCTGGTCCGGAGCTCGAACTCCCTCAAAGTGAACTTGCCCCCCCCCCCCCCTCCAAAGTGAAGCCAGACAAATGAATCGACCCTGAAGTGATCTCCTGTGGACCCATTCATTTTACGAATAACTGCTAGAGCTTAGTTTTATTTTACAGTTTGTACTAACATTGGCTGTCTGTAAGAGTACTTTGCTTAGAACAATAAACTTAAAGAGCAATGGAGTATGTATGGATTAAGTATCTTCGGTATAATATTTAAGTCAGCAATCCAAACGATAGCGAGGGTCGCTTAATTTATTTTCGTAAAGCAAGCATCGCATTATCCCATCAAACTACTTTTACTGTTGTTCGCATTTCAAATGATGATGCCTCTTGATCCAATGGCCAATAGTTATCGTTCGTTTGAAATCTCAAAACTATTTTTTTTTTGTTTTTTTGAACAAGAAGTTTAATACAAATCACGGCCCCCCACAAGGTGGACCGATGATATCACACGCGTAGCAGGAAGCCGGTGGATGCGAGTGGTGGAGGACCGTGATGTTGGAAATCATTGGGCGAGGCCTATGTCCATCAGTGGACGTCTTTCGGCTGATAGCATAGCATAATTAATTAAACATACACACAACTAAAATCCTCTAAGAAGGGCTCAACTTACCGCCCAGTATCTAGGGCAGATTGGCCCTACAGATTGGAATGACAAGAGGCAAGTTGACTAGTCATCTGTAGAGGCCTTAAGTTGATAATAATCGCGACGACAGATGAATATTAATATAGTCTGGCGTGTTGGAACTAGCGCGCGGCTCCGGTGCGGGGAGGGGGGGGGTCGCACTCGATTGAACACTTAATTGAGTGGAATTAATCCATTTGGAAGCGAAGTGTTGATTTTTGGAAGAATCTCAAATACTAAATGCCTTATTACGTAATGATGGCGAGGCATTTCTCACTGATTTCCCAATCTTCCTCTTTTATTTTTATTGTCGTGAGCTCTGTAACACGAATATTGCCCCACAGCTACGTACATCTGTACCTACCACCTCTCGCCAGCGCCATAAAGCTCCATACTCCAGTCTACTCGTGTTTGCTTTAGATTATTTATTGGAATTGTTGTTGTCCCCTATTTTTTTATATTTAATCTTGAAAACCACTTGAGCATAGCCGCGGGTAAGTACAGCTGTACTTGTAGCTACAAGTCTTAGTTTTTTATTTGTTTTCAAGTAAACTTTTGAACCTTTTTCATGCCTTATCCTTTTGTTACCAGGTATGCTTGTAATGTAACCACCAATAATGCGCTATTTACTTTGATACAATATTCAGAGCCATTTGCGTCGCAGTATGGAGCGAACAATATTCGCTACAGTTTGATTTAAGCACTATTGTCTGTGTTCGTGGCAGCTGGAACTAGTCACGTAGTGCTTTTATGACCGGTATATTCATTTTATCGTTTTATTATATCACTATCTGTACCCGTGGCTCCGCCCGCGTTCGCTCACGTCATTATCATGTATGATGAGTAGGTATTTATACTTAATTAATTACAAATATTGTCCAAATCAATTCAGACGGTTTAGCTAACAAACCGACCTACCTATTAAAAACTACAAAACATTCTCAAAATTGCCATAGACTACCAAAAAAAAACTACTAGACGCGTCAAGCTTTCATTCACTCTTCGTCATTTGCAAACTTTTAATTTCCCCCTCCGACATCGATCACGGACTAACACACATTCGTCTACAAAGTTTCCGAGCTCGTAACAAAAACCATTGCAGAATACAAACACAGACCGACAAGTCTGCGGCTAATCTAAATGTCCCATCTACACGCGGCAGCTCTGAGCCACGTGAACCTACTAGGGATGCCGCTAACTGCCATTTATTTTAACTTTCATAAATCTAGGGGTGTTTGTTCTGTCATTTAACAGAGTACAGTGTGATGTGATATTGCAGAACATCAGTTGCAGTCTTCAAGTGGACAAAATGATCTTCATCTCCGGTATTTTCTTACCATGTCTTTTCGTATTAGAGACAGCTCCAATTCCCAAAAGTATTTTATTTTGATACAAAACAAATGTTCTTAACCTGATCGATTGTATGCAATATCCAGGAGTTACTTTTGTCTAGGAAGTCCAGAAAGGTCTTAATTTGATATGATATACACAATAGGCGCTGTACCATTGCTGCGCACGAGCACGCTACATACGCTGACTTAGCTTCGCTTTGTATGATAAATGTAAGTGAAAACGTCCGCTGCAATACACGAACGGGCTACGCACGACTACATGGTGGTGACGTCATTGACACGAACAGCCTGCTCGGATATATAGCTCACGTAGCTCAACGCTACGCACGCTACAAGCGGTACACGAAACCGTAGCTCATGGCGTTAGCGGTAGCTACGGACAGCCGTAGCTACCAGCTCCCGGTAACGCCATGACACTACACGATAGACGGTATAACATGACAGACAAAGCCGTGGGGCAATAGTCGTGCACAGCAGTAGTAGTGCGGTGGACAAACGCATCCTGACAAACAGACCCTCGCGGCTAAAATGTCCGTCGCGTGAACGGGATAGCGCCTTAATAAAAACAATGTCTTTGTTCGTAGTCCCACACAAGTAGTTCCCAGTAAGTAGGTTAGGCCCTACTACATATTAATCTTCAGTTAAACCGACTAGGCTGTTAGCTTAGATTTATGGGCAAGCGTGGACGAGTCACAAAGGAACGTACCATTATATACGGCGTGTGTAGCGATACCGTTCTGTTTATGATGTGTTTTAAACACAAAAAGTGATCAAAGGACAGCCGCAATTTCATCCCCATAATTCCCTTAAGCATGTGTGCATGTGCATGTGTTACAGACCCAAACTTATTCGTTAAGGTAATAAGGTGCTTGATGTCTCCCTAGCCATACATTTCTCTTGATAATAACACTAATTGGTGATATAACACGACAGATACTATCCGATATCACTCTTAATTTTCCTTAGTGGTACAAATTGATCGTGTTTACTACGCGCGTAAATCAGTTTTACCGACGCGACGACGGTGTCGACATCTAGCGGTTTATCGTGTCAGTTTGTTTAGCTAAAGTGCCCGGTTCGGGGGTTGTAAATTAAATATTTCATGTTTATGGGTTTGGTTTGGAATTGTTAGGTGTTTTTATTGTCTAAAGGCAACTTTATCTAAAGTGATAAGGAAAGTGATAAGGTTTCGGGCTATATCGGTCGAGTGTGTGGGTTAGCGAACTACACATGCCTTCGTCTTTTATGTTGTAAGGTATGAATATATACTTTTTTTAATGCACTTAATATATGTATATCCAGAAATTTGGTTCATAGCTCATAAACTTAAAGAAATATGTGGAATAGAAAATCAACCAAATGTTCGAGGTATCCTCTTAATAACGTCCATCCAACGTAATCTCACACTGCAAGAATCGAGTATTCGACTGATGTCGCTTGTATTATGGGTATCAGACAATGGCCCACAGGCTACGAATATAGTAGTAGCACGTAGTCTGGAGGTGAACCCAGTATATATAGCTTATGTAGACATTAAACATCCCAGACTCGGATACAAACATTCGTGTTCATCACACAAAGTTTGTTCCGACCAGCAGTGTGATTTTGAAACCTCGGAAATCGGAATCGGATTCGGAACGGTAGTTTGCGTTTACGAAGTTATTTTAATAATGGTAGGAAATAGTAGAAAAAATATTGATCGCGAAATTTTAACTAATACGGGCTTTTTATGATAAAAACCTTCAAACTTATAACCACACACATGAAACATTAAGTCAGACACTTGTTATTTTTGATATTCACGTTTCTAGGCCTATGTGTTTTTATTATTATTTTTGCTGTACCGAACTTTGTAAACAAATACTGCTATTTTGATTTCCGAATTCGAAGATTGTTGACGTTTCTCGACGGAAAATCATTCCGATCCGACGATAACTTTCCGATGAGATTTATGTGTAGGAAGTCTTTCCGATGGCATTTAGTCTTTTTTTTTACTCAATTTGATATTATACGAATTATTGGATATTGTACTGGCTTTAATAGCAGAATTAAAGCCGTATTTTTGGATGAAACAATAAATACAACGCAATCCCAGTGGAGCTAAATGTATTTAGGTACCAACCTACTTATTTATTTAATTTAATACAATTTGTTCATTATACATTTAAAAATTATTTCATTCGCATCATTAATAAGACAAAAGAACATACTCAAGCTTTTTAGGGACGGACAGGGGTGAATACGCAGGTTCGGTTGCCAAACATTTTTAATAGATGGCGCTGTATCCTTGCAACCTAGTTTTTTATTTTTACACGAACAGGGAGCATCTATGTGACATGATGTTACAAATTATATAGGTAATCAACGTTCATTTTAGTTATTTTGTAATTTTCTCATCACAACAATAAACAAACCTCAGACATAGATAAAACAAACTTTTTTTTCATTGGATTTGTCAGTTTACAAAGATCGGTACAAAAAATAATAAACCAACACGTAGGCTTAGAAACGTGAATATCAAAAATAACAAGTGTTCAACTTAATGTTTGATTTATGTAGTTATAAGTATGAAGCTTTTTATCACAAGAGACTGTAATAGTTTAGATTTTGCGTTCAATATTTTTTCTACTATTTCCTACCATTATTAAAATAACTTCGTAAACGCAAACTACCTTTCCGAATCCGATTCCGATTTCCGAGGTTTCAAAATCACACTGCAGGACTCGCACCCAGACCCTCGGCACAGAAGCCAGGGTCACTACTCACTGTGCTAATCAGGTCGTCAATGAATTACTTTTTTTACAGTCCTTATAATATATTTATGAAATAGTCTGTAAAATCTTAAATGCGAAGCGGTATCGTGCACCCCGCGAGATGCAACACCTTGAGCCATGCATTTCATACGCGAGACGGGACCCGTCATTATTTCCATTCCTTAAGTTCACGCGAAATGAACAAGAAGGACGGCATTTTGCAACTGTAGTTTGGAGTTGCAAGATACTACCTATTTTACTGGAACATTATAGCAACATATTTTATTCAAAACTTTGTAACGAACATCGCGAAGATTAAATTATACGAAATGTATTCTTATCAAATATTTATAAAATGCATTTCAGCAACCACACATTGTGAAGGACACTTTAATAATCTCGCTTACAAAATAATACTACTGAAGCTCACTTAACTGGGGGCCATGAAAATGCAATTTAATGTACCAACCAAGTCTTAACTAAGTACAGTAACGACGGAATACTCGTATGTATACTACGTTTTGACTGCGGCGCCGCCCGCGGTACTTCGATGAAACAAAGCCTTTCAGATAGATATCCCATACAATATCTGTCAAAGGTGACAGTTACTATGCGGTTGCTGTTCGATTATGAATCGATTGTGTTAGCAGACTTGGGGCCCTGGTATAATGTTGCTTCCTATTAGTGTAATAATCCCGATCCCGTGATAACCATCTACATCCAACCTCATAAACTTACAAACATAACATCTAAATAATATTTAAAGAAAAGACGAATATTTTTGACGCAATGTATATCCATTTTATATCCTCTAAAATACGATAGGTTCAGTTAGATAAAGATGTTCACCGGGATGGGCACAATCATTCAAAGCGTTAGAAGTGGCGAGCATCTAGTTGCTAAATAAACGAGCAAAAATACATTGAGTAGTCCGAGAGCCAATGACAAACCTTCCTTTTTGGTAAATGACTTCAAATGTTGTTTTTTTTTTCAAGCATCAAATATAAAATCTAGGTACTAGTTTTGCCTATAGTCGCGAAAAATAGCCAAGATCTCATGGCCCAGTTGTAAAACAAATTTAATCCGACAGGATTGGTATCCCCCGGTGGTGTGGGTGGGAACCGGGTACAAGGGGGGAGATTCTGTTGAATGCAATATTGCAGTGTTTAACACAGGCAAATTGCTTGTAGCGGAAACGTAAAGGGATATTGTGCTATAATGCATACTTTGTTAGGTTTAATATTCTTTAAGGATGTGCTAGTAAACGGAGTGGGCATCGAGAAATTAATATGTCAGCGAATATTAATAAGCGAATTTATTGATACTTCCTCACCAACATTAATTAAGTAGATATTTACCTGAAAGGGTAAGTCCACAATGTAAATACTCACAAGAAATCTCAGATGAAGAACTAATAAAGACGGAGTGCCGCGATTCTCGAACATATTAAAGCACAAAATAAATACCAAGCCGAATTGTGTAGTACAACCGAATTGGCGTGTACGTAAG
Organism: Pheosia gnoma; assembly: GCA_905404115.1. NCBI lineage: Eukaryota > Metazoa > Arthropoda > Insecta > Lepidoptera > Notodontidae > Pheosia > Pheosia gnoma. Next base: position 6,343,537 of record FR989919.1, on the reverse strand, counting down.
GACGTTATTCGCGTACAACACAAATCGGCTTGGCTGTTTGTGCTGCAATCTTGGCTTCAATATGTTGATCGTGACACTCCGTCTGTATAATTTCTTCAATAATTTGAATATTATTTATGAGGTCCACAAAATGTTAGACCGATGTTGATCGGATCGACCCGCGAGTGTTCGTGCGCTTGTTCCATACAAATAGCTTAAGTTTTGTAAATAGCTTTAGCTGACTTGTAAAACCCGGCTAACTAATGTAGGGGGTGTTACGGCAGGAAGGGGTTGAGAGGGGTGGCGTGTCGCAGCGTGTTTTTAGGGAGAACTTCAAGTACACGAAAACTGCATATTGAAACGAAACTATACTTCGGATTTTATCGCTTCCATAATTTACGCCCCGAGCAATAGAGCCGTGCACTCATTTTTGGAAATGCCTTAACCAACAGCTGTATGTGCTATATAACATAAAGCAAATTTATTTTAATTCGTAAATATTTTCTTTAAACATATACCTAATTTCATTGTGAAAAATAGGGCTGACGCAGAAATGACTTCATCCAACATAAGACAACATGGAATGACCGAAGGTTTTAAATTTCAGCAAGGCGTTAAATGCTGCGTCTTGTTCTTTAATTTATCTGTGGCGGTAGCGATCACGTGATAACATTTATAAATAGTTTTTTTTAATTCAAACACATTCATATTTTGAATATGAAATGTGATAAAAGTTTAATGAGATATTCAGTCCTTCATAATGTATTTGCGTTTAATGTGAATTGTTATTAGGTCTTCACGAAATAATCACCCAGTGCATTAGTAAGTCAGCACGTCAAGTGCGAGCTAACTGTATACTTTATAGTCTACCGTATTTAGACATTTTGTATGGAGAATTGCAAAGCGCCTCTAGCGGACGGTATTTAAAACTTTTAATTGTCCATACAAAATGTTTAAATACGGTAGACTATAACGTATACGGTTAGCTTATGAATAATCTGGCACTCGAGCTACAGTACCTAGCACCATAGCCCCTCCCCCTTGTCCCATAAGGTCTACAAAGCGCATGTAACAAACCTAAACAATGATTTCCCGTCATAAAGCAATAAATGTGCGATAAAATCTGATTTAGTTCTCGCAGACTCTAAAAGGGTTGAAAATTACTGTAGATATTACATCTACCCTATATTCCCGTTGGCCCGACCTACGTCACATCCGGCTCCTCGTGGCGGCGTCGCGTCACTTCCGATTGTCGGCCCCTTTGACAAGCTTTATTCAGGTCCACTGAAAGCTTATATTCAGACAAATAGCTATTGTTGAAAACGTATTGCAGTTAAGGGATGTTTTGGGGCGAATTACAATATTTTCAAAAGTCTATTGTTACGTAGGACGGTAACTTGGTAAAAGTTATCAATTAATTCTTTCTCGAATCATTGTACCTATAAAAACCTCATGCACTGTTTTAAGCACGAATCGGAATTGAATCTCAATCTCTTTAATCACAGCGCGTCACTAAACCATAGATATCAAAATATACTTACTGCCATTTTTATCAGCAATATTATCTTGGCGTTATTTTAAAGTTGACTCTATTATTAAAATTTTATTTAAATAATTTGTAAATGTGGGAGCCACGTAAATTTTAACGTTTAATTATATATTTCTAGTACTTTTTAACCAGGAACTCAGGCCTGCCTAGCAGTTCCTACATTGTTCTCACACACCAAAAGAAAAATACATAAACTATAATTAATTTTTCTAAACTTCAATGTAAATCTTCCCGGTGTACCCTTATTAAGTTACTTAGAAGGAATTAACTAAACCTTTCTTTCGGCATCATTAAAATACAGAATGCTTTTCTTTCGCATTTGGACGGTGTGATTCCCAGATGATGCAAACTATTGTATGTATTTAAAATTGCTTTCCCTCCGTGTGGCATACCCGCGGGACATTCCTATATAGATTATATTGCCCGATTTAGACAATAATGTATTCAATGCATTCTTAATGTGACAACTTGACGGCCCGAATGACGGCATTAAGAACGAGTCAATGAATGATGAATGAACGATTAGGACTGACACGTGCTCTTTACTCAGCGAATGGATTTGAATGAAGTGTTTGTTCGAAATTCCGTTGGAAATGCGCGCGAATTAATGTCAATTCCATCCAAAGTCTTGGGGAAGTTGCGTTGAGACGTGAATTCAATTTAAATATTAATTATGTAGGTACAAAACGTTGTAAATGTGTACAAAGAAGGGTGTTGAAATGCGGCACCTTTGCCTGGCTCTCTGTGACCCAACTCTAGAACAGATGGAAATGGTTTCTCTACGTCGATAGCCGGTATCGGCAAATGATCATAAAGTATACTACTATATAGAGAGACTATAGTAGACTATATAGTCCTGACCCAATTTCGGTCTCGGCGGCTGATCTTAACGGAGACTAGCAACGCACAAGTGGCTGTGCATCGCACAGGTACTCTTCCCCCGCTCTCATAATCCGATGGGACGGCGGAATCCGACGCGATGGGAGAAAGATCGAGTGCAGGGCGGATGGCTCTACGTGTTCTCCGAGACACGAACGAGACATAATCATGGTTGAAAATGATAAATACAGAAATCCCATAGGTGCGAGCCGGGTTGTCCGACCTTCGTTTCCGTGGCGAGGGTTGTAGGTACTAACGTAGCTATAACTGCTTGGTTGTTTGTCGGAAATCGGTACTGCCTTCATTAAGATTTTACAACTAACTTTGTTCTAACTTTTTCAACTAATATTAATTAAGTATAAGTCAAGCGACCAGCAATGTTTTAAAGCGTCTCGCTGTCCTATTCGAGTATTATTTTTTAATTTTCTTACACAAAACTTATTTTTAACACTCAGGGATAATCTAGCAGTAAAGGAATTTAAAAAACCGGCTCGCGAGATCCGGGGATTACCCTCTACATCCAAAATCACAATTTAACTAACTCATACATTATGTATTTACCTCTTAATTATACTTTTTCAAGTAAATAAACTAGAGTTAGATTTTTGGGCGGGAAGTTGAACCGTGATATTGACATTGTTTTTACAAAAAGTGTGTTTCTTTGATAAATAATGTGTAATATTCGTGGGATGGCGGCCACGAATCGGAAGACGAAGTGTAGGACGGCCCCCCACAAGGTGGACTGATGACATCACACGCGTCGCAGGAAGCCGGTGGATGCGAGTGGCGGAGGACCGTGTTGTGTGGAAGTCGTTGGGGGAGGCCTATGTCCAGCAGTGGACGTCTATCGGCTGATTGATTGATTGATTGATTCGTGGGATATTAACCATTGTGTTCATTAACGTGCACGAGTGAAGGAAATTGAAATAAAATAACATAACTTGAATTTTCAAGTTCTCGCAAAATGTTCGGTAAATTCTCAGTATACTCGTGGTATCCACAGCTTTACTGATAGAGGTGATTTATTCAATCATCAGGGGTACTTATCATTTTATAACAATTATCATGATATACTCGATACTGGCAAAACGGCACTATTTTGTAGCCGATTGCCAACTTTAAAAAGAAGAATGAAGTATAGATATAGATTTATTATCTGTTGTTGTAATGTAATGTATGTTATATTAAACTCACAGTCACAAAAGCCTTTTACGAATGAAAGCACATTACCCTCCTTTTATGCCGCATTCGGGTAAATAGCATCTAACCTTCACCCTGTTAAACGTATAACCCAACGGGCAGGTGAGGTCAGCGGTGGTCGCAAGGGTAGTGAGTTCAGCACCCCGGCCCGGCTAACAAGGCACGTCTGACTGAAACAAATCTGACAGAAAAAAGAACATTAAAAATGTATATACTGGGGTGAGCGCCATTATTTCTAGATTGAGTGCGATGGCTGGGTTTGTGTGATATTTTAGTTTCAAATTATTTTATGTCTATCTATCTATCAACCGGTTCGAGTGAAGAAAATCTTTTATACTGAATGATTCAGAAAGGGTGTTTCTAACCTGGGAATATGAATCTGAATCAGAATATTTTTTATAGTTAGATAGAGTCGTAGCTTAGTATTTTGAGACATTTTAGGCGATTAATAAGTGCTGTACTTAGTGGGTCTAATTACATGATTAAAGAATATTCTCATGATCATTCTGATGATCCTGAGAATGTATAGGTATAAAACATACCCTACTTGGCGGAAAAGGGAAGATCTTCGAGCCAGGCGGGTGTTTGCCTGTTGGGGCGGCCGCTATGCCACAACGGTTATTGTCGGGGTATTGTATATATGTTACGTGCTGCGAAAACTCTCATAGCGCGTTTCAGGATTGTACTGAGAATCGTTAATTGTGCTGAATGCGTATATGTATGTATGTAAGCGTATACCACTATACCTACAGTAAGCCAATATCAAAGCTTCCTATTATCAAGCCCATCCTAAATTGAAAATAATAAATTAACAAAAGCTAATTACGGAGGGGTAACTTACCTCTATAAATGGACCCCGTTTAGTGTTACATCGTCAGAGTTAGTAGGGCCGCAGAGATTAGAATGTTTAAAACCCATGGGAGCGTTTTATGATCAGCGAGACGGGGACGACACGGATTTAAAAAATGTATGTGAATGTAAGTGGCTGACTTCGCGTTGTAACATGCTGACTAAGCAGAGTTCGTTCCCGCGCCACCATGGCACGGCACGCCAGTTCTCGCCCGCCGTGCGCGCTGCACAGTCGAAAGTAGCTACCAAAGAACGCAAAGAAGAGCCCGCGTTTTAATACCTACACCATGAGGACAAATTAACCATCTAATATGACCCCCAAAAGAGTCTGTCACCGCGGATATCTTAATGTGTCATGGGAATGAGCTGAAAAGCCATACTGATAACATTATCGTAAGTCCACCAAAAAATCGTATTGCAATCGTACCGTAGCATATAAAATTCTCCAGAAAATCGGTTTATTCTGGAGCGGAGCGCCCGCCGCCGCCCCTCCGCGCCGCCGCCGCCGCCGCCGCGCCTGTAATCCCTACGTAATGAGCTCGTCTATTATATTCACTTTACACTAAGCACATTATGTATTTAGGACGTGTTTGAAACAGAAAGGAAATTGCTATTTAATATGAAAAGATTTTTATGTATTCCGATATTTTTCCGCAATATTTTAACTTTATATCATAAACCCCGTAAAGGAACATCAATCTCATTGGTCCAATTTGGACGTTGGAAAGATCAATTACGACGTAGTCTTGGGCCAATCACGTGACCTAGCTCTTACGGAAGATTATCTGAATATTTTTATATCACTGTCACGTACATACGAAAAACATAACCCTCCTTTCTTGCGCAGGAGTAAAAAGTAGATCTCAATGTAACTCGAACCTACCCAGCATAACGATACTGGTAAACTACGTAAGGATGTAGGAGACCAGGAAAATATAAAACCTATTCGAAGAGTATTATCAACTCAATTAAATATCAAACAAATAGCAAATCGAGTCGGTTTCAAAGCGGAAGTTAACAAATGGATTTAGTTCCGCTGTGCTCCAGTTCCTGGTCCTATGTGTTGCAGGTACCGTGTTGTTAGATGTTACAGGAATTTTCAGTTCTGAAAGCGGTGGTCAAATTTATTTCACGAATATAATTTGATACAGGAATTTTCAGTTCTGAAAAAGGTGGTCAAATTTATTTCACGAATATAATTTGATACTCGGTAATTTGTTATAATACTTCGTGTGGTTTTATTAGATATTTGATCTTCTTCTTCTTCTTTCTTTACGAAATGAAACGCGATGAAATAAAATGGATATGAATATGGCCTCACCCGCAACTTAGCGGGTATTTTGCCAGTGTCAAGTAATTAATAGCAATATTAAATTCAATAAATACACATTATAAATAAAATAATGGATGTGACATGAAGAAATGAAAATGGCGTCAGATATTTGATCGTACTTCATGACATATTTGTCACAGGAACACCAGTGACAATAAACTCTATTTTTTAATTTTGCCTAAAGAGGACCTTTTCTTTCAAAATACTTGCGACACTGCTTTATGGGAGACGATGGTATTACTTTTAAAAGACTTCAACATAAGCAGGAGGATCTCATTTTGTTTTTTTCCAGTTCGCAGTCGATTAATGTAAGAACATCAAAAGGTCACCAATTAAGTCGTTCATGTGCACACAAAGCATAAGTATGAATAATAGCACACATCCGTCGACGCGACCATAATAAAATCTATAGTGCCTCGATAGCGTCCGCCACCGAATCGATAACGACAGGCATCGGTACGTCCAGTGCGACATTATTTATAAGCTAACTGTATACTTTATAGTCTAACCCTCAAATTTATAGAATAAAGATGTTATAGCGCACTATTTCCACTGCAAAGTTGGTTATAATGCCATTATAACTGTCTATAATTTTGTGGGTACATATTTGGACATTTTGTATGGAGAATTGAACAGCAACTATAGGGGGCGTTATTTAAGCCTTTTGATTGTCCATATTGATCCTTAGTAATATGTCGGGCAGAGAGCAAAATGTAGAGCCTACCTTTTCAAACCACAGATGGCTACAGTAGGTATAGACAACGTAATCTTCTATACTTGTTTGTGAATCTGGAACCCTATATAAATAATATCTACAAAGGACCCTTGCTAAGCAGATAATTGAACTATGTTATCCAGTAACACAGTTACGGTTCGCAGTTAATGATTGCATTGCAATTGTCTAATCTATTTGGCTGATATGCTTGTCAGATTCACCTATCTGTTAACCAATCTTCGGCTTAAGGAGCTACATATTTTGGAAATGAAAAGAAATAACACCCATAAATTATAACCTTTCTTCTTTGTATTGATTGAATGCCTTTTTCCAGCAGGTGGTGGTCATGGGAAGCAGCACAACGTCGGACAAAACCATCAACACGAGCACTGACTCCGCCGCCACCGCCCTCACCTCCGTCACCGGCACCGACGACTCCATGGACGCCGAGCCCGAGCCCCCGGAGCTTCCCCACCCGCCCAGCCTCATCGACGACCCTAACCTACCCACCAACCCGCCCAGCACCGCCCCGCCCCACTACCATCGAGCCCAAAACAGCTGCGAGATCGACTCACCAGCATACACTAAGCCACAATCAGCTACTGACGTCATAAACTCCCCCCGTCCATGTCCAGGTCGCTTTGTCTTCGACGTGCCAATGCCAGACCCGAAGAAAACAGAAAAACTTAGAAACAAAACTCAAGTTAGTCACACCTATATGCCTTCGACGTCCATCCAAATTCCTTACGACCCTAAAACGGACCCTCCCAAGAGTCCAAAAGGGAATCAGACAAAGTATGAGACGCACTTTAAGTTTGAGCCTGACGTTAGTAGAAGAGGCAGTGAGCCGAGGGTTAAGAATAAGAAGATAGAGAAGGAGTACTATAAGGATGAAGTAGCGAAGTTGAGAAGGCAGCTGGAAGGAACGGAGGTGTTCACCACGAATAGGAGAAGATCTTCTGCGCACCAGCATTCTGTGCCGCCGCCGTCTTCTAGGAGACAGTCTACAGGTAATTGATAACGCTTTTTTTTCATATCAGCGGAGTTGTTGGCCAGATTGAAAAAGCAGATATATACTTATCTTACACCTTGCAAAATTGTAATTTCGATCCTTCTTTCACAGTTTCTATGTCATAAAAGAATTAGTATTTGTTAGTTATGTTTAAATAACACAATTAATCAATAAAACGTTTTTACATAATGAATTTTTCATGTGGGCGTGGATAGTCAGATCCTAAACTAATGGGGATAGCTAAAAATGTTTAAAGTACTCTCCAGACCGGTTTTGAACTAAAACTGAATCATTAGATTTTTGAAAACAAAATTTCCCTAGCCAGAAATGGATCCTGTTGACGCTCCCCGTTTGTTCAAGTTCCACTTATTTCATCCATCACTATGACCTCCCCATTCATTTGGTTTGATATAACAGCAAGTCATTTATTTCAAAAAGTAAAACAGAATGTCCCATTTCGATAGCTAGATGCCCCACTTAGATAAACGGTAATGTGAAGTTAACAAGACGTCCAAAATAAACTATAAGTCTGGCAAATGAGAATCAAGATTACAGTCTAGCTAGACCAATGAGTTCCTTTAGCGAACTAAGATAGGACTCAGGATTATTTACTTTTGGGGTCGAGTCACCTTCGTCCGTAGGAGAATTAAGTACCCTCGAGATACCCTACACGTGACCCTGGGTGGTGCCAACTAGGTGACAACTCTACTGGTGGTAGGCTTCGGCCGTGGTTAGTCACCACCCACTGAACAAAGCCATGTCGCCAAGCGGCCTAGCCGTGTTCCGGCATGATGTTCGGTGTTGCCATTCATGGATTGCGGGTCAGATCAGTTGCGCTGCATGTGCCGAGTGAATGTAGCGTCTCGATCTACTGCCGCCTTCCTACCTAGGCAAGTATGCTCCATCGTAGATCTCATCGTCACTTACCATCAGGTGAGATCGAGATCAAATACTTGCCTATAATGTATAAAAAAAAAAGAAAAAAAAAAAAGAAAAAGAAATCCCTTTCGTATGGCGAGTAGCTAAAAGATCTCACTCGATTGTGTGCGTATTTTACTCCTATTATTGACCAAAAGGAATGGTACATTTTCGACCTCTGTGTATGGAGTCTTAGCTCGCGACGAGATGGACTGTTTTTTTGCCAGCTGGTACACCTAGTGATAGTTCCTATAGCAATGTTTGATGTGAATTATTTCAGTGGTTCCAATATTAGCTGGTCTCTGGCTGATAGGGATTTTAGTCGTTAAAGAGTTCTTCCCAAAACCGCTCGACCGAATAACTAAATTTTGACACAATACAATTCAGTTTAAAAATTATGAAAACAAGTATTATTAAAAATAAAAAACTTCCGACGCATAAAACAAACGTTAACGCAAATTTATAAAAGTTTCAATCAATTTGCAATAGCATTATAAAGCGTTGTAAAATTGAATACTTCTATAATAATTATACAGTCTTGAATTTATGTATGTATTTATCGTCCCAATAGCAGCACAAGTGCATGTAACAGCGAACCCCTTGGACTCGGCGTCGACCACCATCCCCGCTGGGCGCACCACCATCGTGGTGCAGCAACCCTCACTCTCCCTGGACTACGGGGGGTGCTCCACGATCCTTCTTCGCGACGGCGAGGAGGGCAGGCGTATGAGCAGAGTCTGCACTGACCACATACAACAGCTACTCGATGTGACAAGTCAGTTCACCTCAGAAGATTTGCATGAGTTTGACAAGAGGTAAGCTAAATCGATGGGCTTTCTTTATTCAATATAAACAAGATGCTTGATATTAAACGTTATTATTAAGGTGTATTACTAAACCAGTGTGTAATATTATGGACCCTAACATTGAAAAAGAATGAGTACCTACTCAGGATTTAATTTAAAATGTATACAAAATACTATCGAAATAGCATACTAACTATACAATTATGACAGGTATCCTTATACTTGAGCATCAGAGTATAAACATAGCACTTATCATTTAATTATTGTTTCCAAAAGCCATAGTTCATTCACCTACCGTGGTCAGTTGTCTGGCGTATTAGTTTCAGTAGTTGACTTATCTTAAACTCTACAGCACTAGCTATAGTGCACAGGTTCCCATGAAGGACACATTTTCAGGCAACACAAAAAAACTTCTTAATTTAAAATCGACACGTAACCATTTAAAACACTTACCCTTATTAAGGTTAAATGGTCCAAACTAGACGCGTAATTCACACGCCAACTGTGAGTCCCTGATAATAATAAAACGGCAACATCTTTTGTGATGAGCTTTTTTTAAGGATAAAAGAAAGCTCTCTTTTGTGGAAAGGTAATTTCCATTTAAGCGACGCGGCACCTAACTTTTTAATTTTACGTTGCCGCTTTTTCGTTTTAATTTTGTGGCAAATGATGTAATAAGTAGAGCAAGATTTACTGAGAGGGATGCGATCCCATACACCATTGCATCATAGAGGCGATGGTGAGAGATGTCTCGTGTGGTATTGTGCAGTGGCTATCAATCCTGAACAGGCCACAACCCCTCTATCAAGAGTGTAATGAAGAATAAGAAGCAACCTATCGTATCCCATCCCTTATCGACTTTTATACTTGTATCTCATACAGTTCTGCCTTTCAAAGGTAAGAGTATAAAAGCACGATAAAATCCGCCCATGGACTCTATCATCAATCACATTACCGGCGCGTTCGAGTCGCGTCGCAAGCACACATCGGCTGCCACAATATCGTTTCCACATAAACGCTCCTGCCGATATTGACCCGATGACGTGCGGTGGTTTGAAACGAATGGGGATAGATTTGATTCTTGTAGCTGATGAATTTGCGAGGTGAACGTTTTGTGGTGCATGCTTCATTAAGAGAAGAGTGATTATACCAAGCTATTAGCTGAATGGTTATCTTAAAAACATTGCAAGTCTGAGATCAGGTAGAGTTCCGTTTGATCTTTAATATGCATTGACAAAACAGAATTAAAAAAAAAATATGAGCTGTCAGTTCCGTTACTATGTATCCATAGTACTTATTTACTTATTTTTGAACCACAATATTCTTTATAGCTTTCACTGTGTTGCAAACTCTTTTGTTACTAGTTTTATTCCTTTTTTATTTTGATGTTCTTTTTATATATTTTGAAGTAGTTTGACAGATTGATGGAAGTGTTGGTAAGAGAGGTTTGTTCTTGTACCTATCTAATTATATAAATATTCACTATTCACATCTTCGTTTCATTATTATTATATACAGTCCACATTCGTTCGCTTCACACTGAATATGATGTATATTTATATTACGAGCAAAGATAACGCCACTCTGAATCGTAAAAGCTCATATTTTTGTGACACCGCAACGCGAAGGCGGTATGATAAGTCGAGATAAATGATAAGCGGTTTTTAACGCGGCCTCGCGCCCTTTGTGACAAATGGGTACTTACAGGATGTAGGGGGGGGGGGAGGAATCGTCGTACCTTCACCCCTGGATTCCCTAAGTGGGTAAGCAGAAGTACACTGTACAAACGGTGTCATTGACACCACGGCAATCGCGTATTTGATCCCAAGAACGGTCAAAAATTTCAGTAGGTTACTTTTGAACCAGGTAATTCGTTTTAAAAATAATAACTTTCCTTAACAACACGTATGTAATAGCAAGAGACAGACACTCCATTCCTTAGCTGTCGCGTGCGGTGTCAGGCGAAAGCATGTGTTATATGTCATAGCCAAATTGTGAAAACTGATCTTTTACAAAACGGCTAGCCGCTTTACAAAAAAGCGCAGTATTGTATCAAAGGAGGATCAAAACATGTGTTATTTATAATCATGGGCACCCAGCATTGTATTCTATTTACAGTATTTTACAGTGTGGGTAAAATTTAGCAGCCTTTATGTCTAATGTAATTAACAAAACGACGACATTCCGGCTGAACGACGATACGCTACAATAACGACGGTGATTTGTAAAGCGTCTAGCCGTTCTGTAAGAGAGCAGATTTCACAATTTGGATGCGACATATACTGTTGGCTGTTATTACGGCACGAGGACTGCCTTGTATGGTTTATGGTATTCCGGGGTGTTAGGTACCTACAGCTCACTTATACAGTTACGAGATAGCTGGGATTATGTTAGTAAGTTATTCGCGTCTACTCCATGCACATGATACAAAATGGAAAATATTTTTTAACCACCGAAGAAAAACAAGGCTGTAAGTTATAAGTATAAAGTCTATGAATGCCTGTTTTGTTTTTTTTTGAAGGCAATTGATTTTTAAATGTTCCTCATGTTGAATATCTAGCGCAAGCATGTGTCATGTTCACACTATCACGCGGCAAGTTGTATGTGTGTCTTTTTATTACCGCATAGAGATCGAACATCCAACCATGAACCTAAACAAAGAGATTACAATCCTTTTCAAATAAAACAACTCAACCCAATTTGATAATCCTCACACAAAAGCGTAACAACAATTGAGGATGTCTCTTTAATCTGATGGACGGTGGATCCGTACAGACTCGGCCATATTGTTTTTGTTTGTTTGTTGTCGTTACAAATTGTTTGAGCCGTTGCTTGCGGGCGGGGATTAACATGTTATATTAATTAACATCTGATAATGTTTGCTTTTTTTAATTTATGTTGGTACGGATAATTGTTCAGGCCTTGAAAAGCAGCTATATCATAATTTTGGGCAAGGCTAAACATTTCTAATTATTAATACGTTTTTATAGATAAATAATGTAGATATGTTATGTTTTTGTATGTAAGTACATCCTTGAAAAAATAGTAGTTACGTCATCAAGAAAGCTTGCCGTCGCAGTCATACTTATTTATAAAATGTGTAGTGTGAGAGACATAGAAGAAATTACGTTACCGGACCGGTATATAAATAAGATTGTGTTTAAGGTATTGTACGTCAAGCACAATCTTATTTTAGGTACCATTTATGTAAACCGGAAAGGTAATAAGCACATTTCAAATGTACATATTTATAGACCATTTTCCAAATACCATTATAATGCGTACATATTTTTTTTCAAATGATACCCCTACTTAATACCTCCTCATACAGCCGACTATGGTGTCGAGTTATGAACGATAATCTCATTGATAAACCGGGAACTCGTTTCGCTTTGTTGTTAAACCGCTTACTTTGAGGTGCTCAGTGGATTAGCGGACTTAAATAGGATTAAAATGTTTATAGAATTACCTTTGTTCCACCATTTATGTTGAGGTAACACAAAATGATAATGATCCACGGAATTATTAATAAATACTTTTTTACATAATATATTAACCTAGCTTTTGCCTGCACTTCGCCGCGGTACCTCACAAATTTTATAATATACTAACTTCTGCGCGCGGCTCCGCTTGCGGTACCTCGAAGAAACATAGCCTATAGTACTCAGCCTATAGTACATAGCCTATAGTACTTCCTAGTAGTGAAATCATTTTTAGAATGGGATCAGTAAGTCTGGAGATTACATCCTACAAACTTAGGGTCAATTCAAGCTAGTGCAGAGTGGAAGCGCATGGAAGCGTCATTTTCTTTACAATTAAACCGAATGTTCACGAATGCGCGTATTTTTCGTGTTCGCATGTTTTTACGTTTAGTAGTGATGGACGTTAGTTGCCATTCGCTCGCAAATGCGCGTATCCTGATCAGTATTCCGTATCGGAACGCTATAAGGTCTTTGGTGCTTGAACTGATTAATGAAGGTTACTTTTGCCAATAATTTCCATTAATACCACATGATGGATGGACAGGTACGGCAGCCCCCACCACTCCAGATCCCAGTCGGTGAAGGCGGGCAGGTCTCGCACGGGGGAGCGGCAGCTGCTGGGGCTGCCCCAACAGCGCGCCAGGGTCGCCTCCATGCCCAACACCGGCGTCGAGGAGGAGTATTATAGGCTCAGGCACTTTAGTATTACCGGTGAGATCATTTTCAATCGCCTAGGGCTTAGAGGGGCCGCCCTCATAACTGAGACGTTCCAGGTTCGATCGGACTATTGACTTGAACTCTATAATAACTCTATAAGGTAGTGGTTGGAAGGGGAATCGAGACCTTTAGTAATGTAAAAAAGATACTTACTGAAATAATCTATCAATAGCCGTGTACTGACTGACCGATCAGCCTTGCGTGGCTGCTTCTAGTGCCTCGTCTGAGCGCTCTCATCTTTAATTTGTCTTGTTGTCAGACCGACTGTTTATGTCAACGTATTGTTTATATGAACTAATTACTCGGGCCAGATCTTCGTTGCTTTATTCCAGTTCGGAATTATTCCAACTGATGATCATCTTTGATGACAGCTTGGTCTAATTATTTGAGCGTAAGACCTTCTACTTACTGCAGAAGTTGGTTGCCGTATCTTTTATCGTTGATGATAATTTTATAAAGGATTTTCGTAATTTACCTTGGACTAGTTGTTACTCGGATTGCATTCAGTCCACTGTACGGTATCTATAACACCTGGGTTGCTTAGACTGTACAGTTGGTGAGTTTGTCTGGTGATGAAAAAATCGAATGACTAATGAGGTTTAATGTCACAGGTAAAGGTGTGGTGAACCGAGGCGATTCCCTCAGGTCTCGTCGCTCCAGATCCAACACTTCAGTAGCGTCAAGCGCGTCTAGCACTGAGGCTGTTACCAGGGCGTCAGCGCCGTGCTCGCTGGCTTCATCAAGGTACAGCTCTACCAGGCTGCAGAGGCCTTAACCCTTAGGTTACAGGTAGTCATACGAGCTAGGTATTGAAGGGTAGTCTCGAAGCCCACCCACATTACAAGATGGATGAAGAGGAAGTAGTAGGCATACTTTGATGTACAGCAACCTCTGTGTATTTCTAATACAGTTGTTTTACACCAGGGACTCATCAACAGGCCTCAGTGCGTACCGAGTTCTAGTCCTGGGTGCGCCTGGAGTCGGCAAGTCGAGCCTCGTGGGGCAATTCATGACGTCAGAATACCTTCACGCTTACGACACCAGTATAGGTAAGTAGGGAGAGTCCTAGAGCTAATATGGACGGTTGGATGCCTATTTAGAAAGGCTTTATCAGGGTACTTGGTGGTTACAGATGACGAATCAGGAGAAAGGTCGGTTTGCGTGCTGCTGGCTGGCGAAGAGTCGGAGATCACCTTCCTAGACGCGCCGCCTGATCATATGGTTGTGAGTTTTGAGCTATATTTAACTTTATGATAAATAAACCCGCGGCCACGAATTCGTCCATTTTGTTCACCCAAGTGATTGAAATCCAAGCTGAACTACGGACACTATTTTGTCGACTTTGTTCACTCGGGTGAAGAGATTGGAAAAAACCACTTCAAGTCCGCTACTGGACTACATAAGTGGGTGGCTAATTTAACAACAAAACTGTAATAGGATCATGTTTGCAAGAATGGGCTTACCAACAGCCACAACAGGTTTTCCTTTATCTAATTTTGATGAAAACTAAATTACAAAACTGTTTGAAATCTCTCAATGCAAATGACAGATGTCAATTTTCGATTGCCTCGCCTGAGTCTCTAGAGGCAGCTCAGGTAGTCTGGAACCGGTCACTCAAGTGTCATCTCTTAATTAAACACCCCTTTGTAATGTTTCAGTCCGAAGGCTGCGCACATGGCTACTGCGTGGTCTACTCCACAGCCGACCGTGTAAGCTTCGTGGAAGCGGAGAGAAGACTGCAGATCCTGTGGGCAGCTGGTCACACGGCACGGAGAGCTGTCATCCTAGTGGGGAACAAAGCGGACCTCGCCAGGTCCAGGGTTGTGCCCACTGATGGTGAGACCACTTCATGATTTGTCCTGAATCCTAATAAGGCACGGACACAGGGAAGGTCATATGGCAGCGCTCGCGCAAGGCAGCACGAGAGATTGCCTCGGGTGAGCGCTGGCATTTACCTTGCTGTCAACTCGCGCGTGGCATGTGCCTTCCAGCCTCTACGCGAGGCTGCACGGTTGGTTTGTACACGGCCATTTGTTATTTGACCGGACATAATATAACACGGCGAGGTGCATGGCAATTATTTTTAACTGACGAAAAATTAGGAGGAGTTTCTCAATACAATATCGGCTCGCAGGTATATTCGTTTTATTTGAACATGTATCCATCCAATTATCGCCGGATCTCTCGGTGTGCCGAAATAACAAATTCGCGATTGAAGCCAGCACCCAATTAAGTTCGTTAGCGGCCATTTTATATTTTTAATCCAATTTACCAACGACCCTCCGTAATTGCGACTGCCACGCGCTCGCCTACTCATTATTTACGATCATAATGATAATTTATGTTTAGATCATAAAAGAGAATATCTAGTATTTAATTATGTAAGTACATAGCATAGAACATTAATTACAGCTAGCTTTTGCCCGCGCCCCGGCCCGCTCAACCATCGCTTTTGTTCTGCAGCTCCTTCCAATATAGTTATATTCTATTACTAGCTGTTGCCCGCGACTTCGTCCGCGTGGTATTTAACAAAGACAACCGTTGACAACAGCCTGCTCGCCCATTCTGAGCCCGCGGGACGCATTGCAGGTTGTTGCTATCAAACTTAATCAGGCGCTGCGCTGCAACATTGGTTTTAGTTTTTTTTCGTGAGATCCTATTTTTTTTTTCTAAAATAAAAGTAGCCTAAGTTACTCCTTGTTACATCAGCTATCTGCCAGTGAAAGTCCCGTCAAAATCGGTCCAGCCATTTTAGAGATTAGCCGGAACAAACAGACAGACGGACAGACAGACAAAAATTGTAAAAAATGTTGTTTCGGTATAGGTAACGTGCACGCCCGCGGCTATCGTCCCCGTATGTTTCCTTCGATCCAATTTTAAATATTAATTTATTATCGTCGCAAAATGATAAATGGAATTTCAACTAATGTATGTCTACGTGATATCCGGCCCAGTACATCGGCCAGACGACCTTATTTCGACTGTAATAGGTAAACTATACCTTTGCCTTTGCCTTTATCAGTCAAGTCACCTTATTTCCACTTAGGTCATAATCATGATTATGCCTGGCATTTGGCCATAATAAGAAAATAAGCGAGAATAGTGGTATAGAAATCTTCTTACTCCGTCTAACTGGCCGCCTTAGCATAGACACCCGCGCAGTCTATCAATATGTAGCGCATAAATGTTTTTTTTACACCGCGGTGTTGCGGCGTCCACGGCATACATACATAGCCGTATATTCATATAAACCCGTATTGATTTATTATAATTTAGATCGCACCGCAACTAAATATGACGGTACCTTATTTCTAACTATGACACCAGGACGTGAAACACCTCAGTCCTCCCGTGGTCATGGTTGCTGTAAAGCAGTCGAAACGTCGGGAACGTAAAACCATAAATATACGGCTTTATATGTATGCGGTGAACGCCGCGACATGACGGAGTAAAAAAAACAATTATTAGCTGCATATTGATAGACTGGGCAGCCGTCGTAAAGCAGCCAAACGTCAAAAATGTTAAAACATAAAATAAATACGATATAATCCAAATTAGTTTTATTTCAACATATAAAGCCGGCTAAACTTGCTTGCTTTTACACTTAAACTGAGCCCCCTACAAAAGCGAAGAGTAGGCAATACTACTTGTACTGCATTGGTAGTCTGATTAGTATCTTCGTTGCGTCTGTTTCCCAGAGGGCAAGAGCCTGGCGACGTCGTACGAATGCAAGTTCATTGAAACATCAGTGGGCATTAACCACAATGTGGACGAGCTGCTGGTCGGCCTCCTCACGCAGATCCGGCTCAAGCAGCAGCACGCCGAGAGAGTCAGGTGAGGTGCACCATGAAACACTCGACAATCGCCTGCACGAACATGCGGCGATCGCATCGCACGAACTCGAGATCGAATATACGAAGGCGTCGTCCTAACTGGCAAGCGCACGTACGAACATGTGGTGCGAATAAATCGCGCGATAAAAACCGACTCCGACAGTTAATGAATGGCTTGTATGTTGAGTTCTGCGAAAACTCTCATAGTGCGGTTCAGCGTTGTATGGATAATCGTTAGCGCCATCTGTGTATCGTCGTAGTGAACACGTTTCTTGTGGCGAGGTTGAAGAAATTGCTACAGTATGTTTGATCGGGAGTATGCGATCATTGCGATACGTTCGTCGTATGTTAATACGAGGGCATTATCTTTTCTTTATATCGCTTTTTTACTTAGTAGTTTTTACTTATAGTATTTTAATCGCGCGATTATTATCTCGGTATGCTTCTCAATTGATAGTTAATAAATCGTCTATAACTAGGCCTAAGGCTTTCGTTGATCGACTGTCATGGTTTCAAAGTGAGAGTATGACCGAATATGATGCTTTCACTAATTCCATATAGTTACAAAAGCACATTGTGTCGATTACCAAGCAGAGCTGTCGCCTAAATTTTTTCTAATGGCAGGAAACGCAGCGTGTCTCGCAAGAACCGCAGCCGCGCGCGGTCGCCGCTGGAGGGCGAGGTGGCGGCCGCGCCTGCGCCCGCGCCGCCCGCGCCCCCCGCCTCCGCCGCGAGCACGCCGCGCAAGCGGACTCGACTGTCAGCTAGCGTGAAGGTATGCTAAGTGCTTTCTCCCCACACTATTATAAAAAACGTGTTTAAGAGCCCAATGAGCGCTCAGTTTTCCACGTCCATAATATCCACGTAAACAACGAACGGTCAGCCACCTATACAAATAACGTAGAACGCAGTTCCGGGAACATTGAATACTGTCTTATATTGGCTCTAACAATTATTTAAAACAGCGCCTTCTACTAACCGCAACCTGAACTACTTCTTCTCACCTAATGACATCTATGACCAAAATTTTACAACTTTCCAGGTGCGTGGTCTCCTTGGGCGTGTGTGGGCGCGCGACTCGAAGTCGAAGTCGTGCGAGAACCTGCACGTGCTCTAGCACTCGGCCGCCGAGCCCGTCGCTTGCTTCCCCTTCTTCGACTGTGCGGCCAACTACGCGTAGACATGCGTCTAGGCTCTGGTTTCTATGGTTGTAGATAGACTGGACTGCGGTTAGCAAAGAATAACCTACTTTTTTAACTGTTTCCTTCTGGCATCTATGCGCTAGTATTTTTTTCAATTCGGGTTTAAACTTTTCTGACACACTATTTTATAGGTATGGAAAGAATTCTATGGCCGACGGACTTCTTAAAAATGTATAGCAATGATTTGGTGTATGCTAAGGATATCTATTATAGTATTTTTTTCAAATTTAACGTACATTTGATAAAAAAAATAGTAAAAGTAGTAAGTACTCTAGTTTTTTTAAATGGAGCACTTATTATATTAAGTCCAGTCTATCTATAAAATAAATGTGTTATACAAATTCATTAGAAATCCCCATAGCAATCCAAATTAGCGAGAGTAGACCCCCTATCCACTTACTATGACGTCCTGTTTACTTTAGTCACTGCTAGATGGCAGTATTTAATGACGCCATCTTTTGACTAATTGTGACACTAGTACTATATATACCCCAAATTTATATAGTATAGTCGTCGTCATATAGTACTGCGCCCAAGAGTTTTGTACTACAGTACTATATGACGTTTGATACAGTTATAAAACGTCTATAAATTTGGCGGTATAAATTCATATCGTCTTTAAAAAAATATAACATGAATTCAAAAATAGAAGGATACTACTCGCTATAATGCTAAATAGAAACTGCCAATCATACACGGGAAGTAGACGGATCGGCGATAAGTATACAATCACAAAACAATTGGTTATTAAGTGCTACACTTACTAAAAAACGATTGTAGTTGGACTGAAGACATGAATAGTGAAAAAAAAAATTAATCGAAAATTTATAAATTTATTTAGCCAACGCTGTTTGACATCGTATAAAGCAGGGCTAACATTTAATTAGGAATGGTTTACAGTTTTTTTTTTTCAAAACAAGAATGAATTTTAGAAAAAAAATGTGTGGATATTTGTATTTATGGTGATATTATTTCGGTAGGTATAGAAGCGAGGCTTATTCGAAGTATTATTACGAATAATATTAGTAATATAAAAATATATGTGATCCCAGTGTGTCTCCTAAAATTAATGTTTGTACTCCATCGTAGGAATAACATTTTATATTAAATTAATGTAATTTTTAATTATTATATTTAATGTAACTTCAATTTTTATAAACAGCGACAGGCATACTGTCCAAATTAAAGTTAATTAAAAGTTCCTTTTGTACGAGATTCTACAAAAATAGTATATAGTTATCGAATATAACGGAAAGCTATACAATAATATAGATAAAGGTATTGTGCACTACTTTTGTAGAAAACTCTTAAACATTTTAGTAGGTTTTTAATTTTTACTCATTTGACCATGTAGCTAGTCATTTAATATAAGTATATTTAATAGTTTTCATTGTAAATTTACAAATTAACCAGACATATAGTGACTGCTTGCAGCAGAAAAGTTATGTATGTAATCCCGTATGCCCATTTAATCTTCCATTTCATCCTATTTCTATAGCATAATACATATATCATAATTATTACACTAAGCTTCACACTATTAAAATACACCACACACATACTAAATACTGCGGAAAAAACAATGTAAGGTATTGTTTACTTATAACAAGCTAGTTTTCAACTATATTTTGAAGACTCCTATTATATTAAAGTTTTATTTAGGTACACAAAGATTGTTGCAACTTTGCATGCAGTAACACCTCATAAAACATGTGTCATGTACTTACATAACATTTTATCTCCCATAAAGTACACAGATTCAAAGGTACTTAACTTACTTATAAAAATAGATCTGATTTAATCTGTTTAGTATTTATATATTCATTAAAACTAAAAATAATAATAATTGGGTCCACAGCTTCCAAATTCAAGCATAACGAAATATTCAAGGCGATATTTATAGTATAAATCAACAAAAGACACTGAATATAACGCTCTGTAAGTGTTCAATATATTCAACAACATCAATGTTATGAACATAATCGCAAGAAAAATAAACAGTTATCCTAACCGTGATTTACACCCGTGGAGTGACATCTATCAGAGAGTAGTGAAAGTGTTCTTACACTGTAATTTGTGGTAGCGTATGTAGATGTCGCATTAGGAAAGTATTTGCAACTTTAAAGCCGGTTGTAAAATAGCATTTATAACTAACAAATACATTTCTTAATAATCAAACAATAAGAAAACAGTGAACTCAATCATCACATATAATCACGGAGTAAATTATACAATTGGTGCAGGCAGTAGGTGCTTGTGAGCAAATCTAAAAATATTAAAATAAATCAATCAAATCCATCCAAAGAATATAATGCCATAGCTTAATAGTAAGAATGTGTTCCTTAAAATTATTAGAATTTGGAGCACTTTTTTCGAATGGACGAAATAAATGATGCGTAGGCTGCACACATCGTTTTGATCGGTTTTCCATACATCACTAAGCAGGCGTACTTACTTTATTTGTTATAAGCTATAAAATTAACGTATTTAAAAAAGGCCATTATTTTTATTTATCATTTAAGAGCTATTACTTACTAAGCTCTTAGTACGCGTTCTACTGCACTCAATCGAACTAAATATCCAACGTAGGCTCATCAGAATAGCGTTTATCATTATTTTATTTTCAGTTATTTTAGGATTACACGCATTTACACGTAGAGTATTTATTTTGAAATGAATTTACGTACTTCAATTTGAGTGCCTGATATACTTAGAGAAATGAAACGTAATTTGTTGATCCCTCCGTGAGAGCCATTGCCTTATTTTATTAGTGTGTTATTTATTTAATAGATGGCGCGCGTTGCTGGTTAGTCGCTAGCGTTTATATGGCAAATTTATTAGAAACGTAATCTGAATTACTAGCTGTTAAATAATAAATTAAATGTAATTCAACTCGTCTGTTTGATGTAAAATAATGCAGTATTGATCCTAGAAGTAATTTGTTCGATTGGTTGACGAAATCCGAGGAGAAATTGGCTCGGAAACATTGGAGCATAAACATAAAAATACAATGTAAGTTTATATCAACACGGTTTGTTTCAGTTTTGGTATTAATGCACTCTAGTTCAATAAAATAAATCATAAATTAAAAAGTGTCAATAAACAAATCAATCGATCAATTTACTTGTTAGCATTAAAATATGATTACATAGTGAGTAATGGAGAAGCGGTAGTTAACTTCAAGTTTACGAAATTTTAACGTAATTTTTAAACCCAGGGTCCAAATGAAACACCAATCTCGCCTGTCACTCTTGGACTGTCCTGGCCCTCCTAGAACCTAGTCCCAGCAGTAGAGTTTAGTGGATAGTCGAGCATATCTTGAGCCCATATCCTATAGACTGGACGCTATACACTGAAATGTTTCATTAGCTTTTTATTTATAATTTGTAAACAAAAAAACGGATACATTGGAAATAATTTTAATTACAAAATGCATTTAAAAACATCTAACACGGTGTTTTTATTTAAAGGCAATTCATTCTATGTATTTTTTTTTTAATATTTGCATATTTTTATGTGATTTTATTATCGATTTATACATATAAAATTATATAACTTGGACACTTATCATACAGAAGTATAGATGGCGTTAAATCCAGGGAAACGACAATAAAAGGTGAACAACACATAAAATAACTGATGTTAATTAATTTCGTTAAAACTGAAGGTGGCAGCATTATAAAGCATAATTCAATAACACAAGGTACAAAGTACTGTGCCAGTGGTGCAATGAAATCTTTCAGTTTTGTATGGAAACATTTTGAGCAAATGCAATTTTTATTCGCGCAATAATCAGATCGCAAAATGTAATTAATACTTATCGTATTAGAATCAGCGGCGTGTGACGTCACAAGGCGGTATTGTTTCAAGCTAAATCTACTGCTGTTTCCAATCACATCCCCTTCACTGCTCGTTTGAAGTGCTCGCGTGGCCCGGGTGGCGCGGGGCGGCTGGACCCCAGCGCACCCGGATCATAGAAGGATTGCTACAATGAATACCATACATGAACGAAATATATTGCATATATATATTGACAGGTTAAAATTATATATGTACATAATAAGGCTTCAACTTGGTCGCGCCAATTAAATATTTTTGAAAATAAGATAATCGTAGCGGACATCATTTTGATACTGAGGCCGAATCTGGCATTTTTGGATTTTTCTATCTGTAGGTTAGTGCATCACGGGTAAACTGATGGTCGGATTTAGTTGAAACTTGGCATAGTGACAGCTTATATCCCAGGTCACCATATGAGAGATCATACATGTTGGTGTTGCCATTAGCTATCGCCATGTTTCATCAATTCCGCCCGCATGCGAGTGGCGCGTGGCGGAGGACTGTGCTGTGTGGAAGTCCAGCAGTGGACGTCTTTCGGCTGATGAATGGATTAAAAATTTCCTCGTCTAGTGTTTTATTTTCAAAAATATTACTATCAAGCGAAAGTCGTATTATGTAAATACGTAGGTACAGTAGCGGAATGAAAAGGTTCGCCTAGCATTTATTCATATGTTGGCAGTACTGTTTGTTGCACTGGAATGTTGGCATTACGGTTCTTGAACGAACCTTTCGTTCCGCGACCGTACATTCAAACTGCATTACCTATACTCATGTATCGTATTCTAATGAACAATTGCAATTAACCTAAACTAAAGTCAAGCCTAATTGTAATCCCATCGGACCACGTTAAGCAATATATCTATATATTTGATAGGCCCCGTAGATTTTTCATAGAATTTAGTAGGCGTAGCTTACTTTAGTGTTTTATAATTAAATAGTAATAAGTTTAAGTGTATCGATGTCTTCATGTGGCTCGACCATGTCGCGCGTTTTAACATATTTGTGAATTATATATGTGTTATTCAATATCAATATATTAGATATCAGGTCTGATATTATAAAAATATTAATCTTAAACTTCTATCGACTACCCAATTATAGGAATCTGTTCATGAAAGGGTATTAATGCGTTACGTAAGTTACGTTACGTACGTTACGTTACGTGCGTTACGTTACGTGCGTTACGTTACGTGCGTTACGTTACGTGCGTTACGTTACGTGCGTTACGATACGTACGTTACGTACGTTATGATACGTACGTTACGTTATGTATCCTGCCAACCCATCGCGTATAAAATAATCTTCCACTAAGCCCAAAAACACTGTATTCCTCAGTAGAAGAAAGACTCCCTGAGAGCCGGTGCTACTCAGTTCATTGGAACCTTGTCAAAAGCTTTTAAATACGTTAGCAACAAAAATAATAGTATTTTGATAATATCAGATTGTATTCATCAGTGTATTATTAATAACTAGTTAACGAAATATATCAAAACACCAATTTAACACGTACTAACGATAGTGTAAGGACTGTCATTTTGTATTATTAACGTTTTTAAATAAATAAACGTTTTACGTATCGTATTATTATTTATGTTAATGTATTAATTATCTGTGAACATTCGTGTTTAAATATAATACGCGAGAAAATCAAAGTAGATTATTTATGGTTACCAGAATGACGGCAAAAGTTTTTTTGTTTTTCTTTTTCCTCTTTTTTACGGAACGCAAGGCAGGTTATAGACGAAAACCATCATTACCACTATATAAGACTTTTTTTAGTATTTTGTACTAGGTATATTAATATTCAGTACATATCTAATAATACATAATACTTATACACAAATGAGTTGATACATTTTTGCGCACAATTCATGAAATATCAAAAATAAAAACCTGTTTAGATGCTCAAATTTTATTTCTTTTGAGCGATATCGGACTTAGTTTAGTTTTATCATATTTAATAACAATATTTGTGCTGTAATAAACATAATTCGTTGGTAAAATGTAATTTTGAAATATATTCTGATGTTTTATTATATGAAAATAAAATAAAAATAGTTTTTTATTTTACTCTATAGATAGAAGGTCGGCCATCTACCATTCGTGTTGGAAATATTTATTATGTACGACCTATTTGTAATGCAGTAAATTAGTTTATCAGGAATAATAAGTAAAAAAAAACCTTTATAATGAGTATTTCAATATAATACAATTCATATATTTTGACGACCAGATTAGCGTACCCACAATACAAGCGTTGCTTAGTGTGGGACCGTACAGTTGGTGTGTTCGTCTGGCGATATTATTATTGTCTCTACAATATTTTTATATAAGTACATAATTATGGTATTTGTGGAGGGGCTTATATTTATATATTACTGTCAATAAATAATTAATTTGACATAGGTACAGTACACATGGTAAAAATAGACATCTTATGGACTAATTCTATAGATACTAAAAGATAAAATTAAGCAAAACATTCTAAAATATCTAACGACGTAAAAAAATATTTAACGAATTCATGACACTTAACTTTTTATTTTTTTTGTATAGCATAACAATTGTCTTTGTACGAGCGCATATAATTCATTTATATGTTTTTAAATTTAGTTATGCGCTCCGATCTGCATTAAAAAATAGTACTGCGTCAGATCAGAATGTCTCGTTGTCGAACCACTGCCACATTCTAGGCTTGGTGTAGTCCAGCTCGTACTCCTCGCACTTCTGACCTGTTATCCTGGACAACAAAATGTTTGAATGATTAATTCATACTAATTATATATTTTTGTACTGAACTCTTAAACATTACTACAAGAAACATGTTAACTACGCCGATACACAGATGGCGCTGATGACGACGTCCAAAAACAAATGACGATTCGCCATATGATTCTGAAACTCACTATGAGAGTTTTTACAGAACGTAAAATAATATACAAAAGAACCCGAAAATAATGGAGTATAGCGCGCCAATTTGGCCAGACATAACACCCGGGTGGCCGGAATATCTTCCCATTGGCCGCCAATGTACCATATATTAATATTTACTAATTAGTATGGCTGACAGTACATGACACAGAACACCACTTACACACTCCCCCTCTTACCCCCGCCTCCCGTTGAGCACACATTCCCCATCTTGTCAGGGTCAACAAGATATATTAAAAAGATTTTCAACAAATAACTGACATTGATGAGAGAGATAATCTATTCGCACCTGGTCCTCCTAACACATCTGACAATAGGATGAGCTCTTCTGAAGCACTGGGGCCCGAGCACGTTGAAGTAAGTGAGGCCGATCTGCGCGGAGACCAGGGAGTTGGTGCGAAGCAGACACTCGCGGAACTTGGCGTCACAGCTGCAGTGCGACCTGGGAACAAAATATGCATGTAGTAACCGCTATGTTTCGCCACAAGAAACAAGATCACTTGAAGTCCTAACCGATGGCGCTAAACCCAATTATATAACTCTCCATACAAATAGATAGAAGTCTGAAACGCAATATGGAAGTTTACGGGCAGTGATCGCTACATTTAATATTTTTGAACAGATAGGTGTCTTATTTATGTTTGGTAGAAAAAAATTTGGCAGTCTGTCTGAATGCGTAACACGAGTATGCTACTGAACGGAATTTAATAAGACCTTACATGGTGATAGATTATAGTCAGGTTCATTCCGCAGGATACCCAAAAACCAGTAACTCAAAATCCACTGGGAGGTTTTCAATGAAACTTGGGATGGGGATGTAAATACAGTGCTTTTATTCTGAGAAATGGAACGAGTCCTTTGGGATAATCAAAAACTAAACTTCACGCGCACGAAGTCGCCAATAAAGCTGGTTATAATTACAATTACGCAACATTATTGTTACTGGCAGAGTTGGGGCACAGCCGGTCTCGACAGCACAATAGCCCGCTTGGCAGACGAAGATATTTCCTTCTTATCTGTTTGCTTAAGATTGCAAATCAATTGATTTGTGCGCGGGCGCTTTCTCCGCACACAGGTGCACCGATGCTCTTGCGCAACCGACCGCGCGGATTATCTAATATCATAGGCACGTTTATACACAGTTTACTTACTTGCAAGAGTCTCTTAACAAATATGTATGTTTATGTTTATTGTAGCCATTATGATTATGTGCAACTTCTTATGTAGCAAGATATTCGAAAGATCACAACTCCCAGTTTGTGTGTAGGTAGAGGG
Organism: Pheosia gnoma; assembly: GCA_905404115.1. Classification (NCBI taxonomy): domain Eukaryota; kingdom Metazoa; phylum Arthropoda; class Insecta; order Lepidoptera; family Notodontidae; genus Pheosia; species Pheosia gnoma. The sequence continues at coordinate 6,317,017 of FR989919.1, read as the reverse complement.
CGTGAAGTGAATTCAAGGAATAAACATGTTCATGGATCGTTTGCGTTTCTGAACAAGGCTGTAGGTAGGTGGATTTTATGGGTTCACCCCTCCCCCCTCCCCATTCCTGTAATGCCTTAGAAAACTCACTGATTTACACATAGGTACTTAACAATGTATCTGTTCCAGAGCTCGACCAACAAAGTGGGTTCCTGGCTGCGGTCTTGTTCCCGACCGTTTAAAAAAAACGTTTTTGATTCGAACAAACTAAATCGCTGTCAACAGTTATTGTGCAAATTGGAGGTTAGCCCTCTTATCCTATTGGTGGATCCCTTTGTCGTCCCTCTCGCTCACGATCGCATGGATTTAGCCGCAGTAGCCGAACGAACATAACACATACAATACTGGTGTATTTGTATTTTCTTAAAGTTGTCGCTAACATGTCTTTTCACACACTTATCGCAATCCCAATAAGGTCACGTTGCTTCACATAGTGTTAATTCAATATTGCTGATTTTTTTGACCGAGTTACAAAAGGGTCAATTTATAGAGACTCTAAATCAATTGGTAGGGTCGGTCGGTGGGTAGAATAGGTAGTACCTACCCCTAAATTTAATACATTTACGATGTATTTACTCAAGAAAAATCTATTGCCTCTAGTCGATCGAGCCCGGGGTTTTAGAGTTGAAAATCATATGTATATTCTTCCGAACCCAACGTAGCTAGCTTTACTTATGATTTATTCATGATGTGTATCATAAAAAAATATATATATTTAATCAAACTGTATCACGTGCAGTGTAGCATCTTTTGCCAGCTCTATTACCAATGGCATAAGGTTCATATTATGAAGAATCAAAGGTGTGTTAATGCAACGATATACACCAATGGGCACGGCTTGCATAGATAGCTTGAAATTGACCTATTCCATAGATTACAGGCAATCATCCGAGGTAATGACACGGTATCTTCCTGCTTATATTAAGGGCAGACATACAGGCTACAGAATACAGAAACATTATGCCCAGTACCTAAGGAGAATTAATGTGCATTTTTTTCATACAAATGTACATATAATAAACGTTCTTCTAGGCGAAAACTACTAGGATTCCAATTGTCGTCAGTGTTAACATCTTCAGATGAGAAGAGGTTGGTCCATCTCATGGCAGACTAAGCCTACGTATACAAAAGGTACCGACCCGGCTATCAACCGACGCAACATCGTGCAACATGTGGAATTCCACAATGTTTCAAGCACATACATATAGTATTTTCATGCACGTAGGTACTTGTGCCTTAACTATTCGATATTAATTGGGAAACGACAAATGAGTAACTTAAGTATCACAATAATTAACCTCTACAGCTCAAACCAATTTCAATTGTGAATATAAGCTGTATGCTAAGATAATATTCCAAAAAAAAATACCTATTACAAAGAGTACTACGTGAAAAGTTGCTGCCTTACTTTCTATTTTTAAAGATACACATTAATTTAAATTAAATAAACTTATTAAGTATGACCTACTTGTTAGCGTCTTCAATTATTTTACACTATTTTGTTACAACTTATTGATTTTGTTAGATATTTATAATAGAAACGGTGTAATGACCTCTAGAGAAATAAGAAAAAAAAATGTTGCACGACTTCAATTGGAAATAAACGAATCGTTACTCGACCGAGTGGGAGAAAGTTGGGTAATCGATTTTTTTCGTCCAAATACAAAATTGAGATACTTACATATATAAATGTGATGGTAAGCATAGTTTCATGTTAGCTTAAGACCATTAGGTACTTAGGAAAATATTGCCACAGGTAATAAGAGTGCTTGGATTAATCGCCAGACGAACACTCCGACTTTAAGTACGGTTCTAATGCGAGCAACGCTTTTATTTTGGGTACCGGAATATGAAATGGGGCGAGCCATATTGTACTTGTAGTAGTAATTACCTACATATATAAATAAAAAGTTCCATTTCTTTGGTATAAACATTCCTGCTTACGAGTATCACACAAAGTATTCCCTTACCGAGATTTGAAATTGGGGCCATCGATCTCCATCAAAAAGATCAATACTTTGCAACGTTTTGATTGGTTTATTTTTTGACCATTTGATTGGTGGATTATTTGTTAAGTCTTACCTAGTGAAGAGTCCGTTGTTAGTCAGTCCATACTTGGTCTCTCCCGACATGATGTAGAGCTTGCAGGCGTCGTGCTGGCGGCAGCAGGTGTCCGTGAAGAAGAACAGACCCAGGTCGCTGGAGCGCGCGGCGGCGGACCGGCCGTCCCCGCACCACACCGTGCCTGCAGCCATGAGGACCAGTCTCAATAGGCTATTCAGTATTATTTAAAAAAAGCAGATATCGCTCTTATAACTTCAGTTTTACGATTGAAAACTTGTTCTCCTTACCTGGATAAATGGCCTGCACCCTATCTTTAAATGCATCTACTACGGAATTCGCGACGTCAGCCACGCTTGTGACTCCAGAGGCAAGGCTGGCGACGAACCCTCGGTCAGTATCCAGGGACCCGATGTCTCGAACTCCTGCCATCAGCTGACTGAGAGGCTTGGTAATCCCAGTAGATATTGATTTAAGAATACCACGGCCGAATTGACCTGGGATAACAGAAAAAAAATCTTTGAGTGGTAAGTTCATTAAGCCAGAAGATGCAGTGTGTGACGCCCGCCACACACTCCTTCCACTGCTCCTGATCTACAGCGGTATCCAACAAAGACGCCGAGATTTGTTCCTCGACGAATCCCGGGAAAAGTATATAGTTTTGGAACCCACGACTAAAAAAAATATACATTGCCTTCCATAGCAATGCAGGAGAAAAAACGGTATAAGTTGGTCGATTGCCACAGAAACTAGACTCTTACAACTGTACAAAACCCAGTTAAGGCCACAGATCGTACTAAACTACATCTTATGAGCTGACTATATTTGAATCCAGTACTAGGTATTGCAAAAACGCTTCAAAAGATGGACTGATGTCATCAAACGCGTCGTAGGAAGTTGAGGGCTTGCACATATTGCAAGCCTCCCTGGCTTACATCTAAAAGTGTACGTATACCACTTAATATTTTGGGAACTGATCTAGATCTAAGGATCTACGTACCCTGCTGCTACAGCTATTTTGTCAAAGTGATTATTGAACATCGCAATGGCCGTGTTTTATCATCACAGTCGACTTTTTGTTAGTTAACATTTTATTAGGGACACAGATTTGTGTTTTAATCGAAAATAGTTTTATTCGCCCGACAGCAGCAGCTATCAATCTGTGTGTTTACTGGTGGTAGGCTTCGGCCGTGGCTAGTCACCACCCACTGAACAAAGCCATGTCGCCAAGCGGCCTAGCCGTGTTCCGGCATGATGTTCGGTGTTGCCATTCATGGATGGCGGGTCAGATCAGTTGCGCTGCATGTGCCTATTGAATGTAGCGTCTCTATCTACTGCCGCCTTCCTACCTAGGCAAGTATGCTCCATCGTAGATCTCATCGTCACTTACCATCAGGTGAGATCGAGATCAAATACTTGCATATAATGTAATAAAAAAAAAAAGGGAAACATTTCGTCACCTATTGAACATAAAAGACTCAAATTTTGCAACGACGCACATTGATTTTTTATGCCAAACTGCTTGTTTTCGAAATACTTACGCCATTAGCTTGTTCGAGATGAGATTAAATGCCTTCGTTAGAAGGGCCACATTCCATTGAAACTAGTTTTGATATCCTTGAGAATGAACGGACAAAAGGGTTCTATTACACCGCTATGATTGAACTACATAATTAATCCGTTCTCTTATTGGGAATGTAGTTCCCACGTGATTTATTCGGTCTTGAGAGATTTATTTAAATCTGTTCCTACCAAGTAACTAGCACTCATTCAATTAAACCTCACGCCCTAATTCTCAAATTAACCTTAAGCAAAAGACTGGTGCCAAAGTAATTATAATTAATGTAGCGCCCAACTCCCTATTGAAAAATTATGTTGAAACCTTACCCAGCCCCCCGTTTTCCTCCCGACTCCTCAACCTTTCTGCTTCCAACGCCTCGTTCTGTCTTTGCATCCTTTTAAACAGGTCAAATATACTCTTTGGAACCACCCTTTCAGCCACGCTTTCTACCACGCTACCAGCCAGACCAAAGATCACTGATAATGCATCAGTTTTAGTTGCAGTGGTCGGTACCACGTCTTTCAAGTCATAGTAATCTTCTGGTACGTCAGGTTGATCTTCTGTATCTAATTCTGTAAATATTGGAACGTCTAGTTCTTCTGTACTGCTAGTATCTGATCTGTTGTTTTCCCCAGTCGAGTTTTGTCGTGGAATAGTTGTAGTATTTCTTTCTACTGAACTAAAAGTAGTGCTGTTGGTTTTGTCATCTTCTAAATCGAATACAGAAATGGTTCTGTTTATATTTTCATGTCTTGAATTTAGATTAATAGTTTTGTTATTTTGTACGTTATTTGTATTGACTATTTTAGTTATATTAATATTTTTGTCTTTCGTATGAAATAATTCGATAGTTTTGTTAGCTTTTTCTGATCTCGTATCATTTGTTAAAGGATTAAAAGTAGTTTGAACTTCATCATTGAATGAACCAGTAGTTGGCTCTTCACTCGTAGTAGTAGTTAAGTCTAGTTCAGTTGTGTAAGTATGTTTGTCTGTAATGGAAAAAAGTGTTACATTTTCGTTTGTTTTGTTCTTAGTTACAATGTTAGCTGTAACAAAATTCTTTATAGTTGTTTCAGACTGTGTGATATTTTCAATATCTATAGTCGTCGTTTCAATCTTCTCAGTGACAAACTCTGTCGTAGTTTCAATCTTCTCAGTGACAAACTCTGTCGTAGATTCAATCTTCTCAGTGACAAACTCTGTCGTTGTTTTATCCCCTTCAGTCGAAGTGGGTAGTACCACTGTTTGGTTAATCTCAATTTTAAATGGATTTTCCGTATTAGCTAAAGGTATCACCGTCAAATCAGTTTCAACCGTACTGTGTAGTACACTTGGCACATTCTCTGTTGTACTTATTAGTTCTAGAGGGATAACACTATAATCTACGGTTGTAGTCTCTTCATCTACTATTTTGGTTTCAGTTTTACCTTTTCCATAAATATTTTTATCATAATCTTTAACTAATGTGTATCTATTTGATTCTTTGTTGAAATAATCATCTGGATTCCATGGGGTTCCATGTTTTTTGTTGAATTTGACATTGTAGTCTTCTTCGAAGTCTATAATAGTGTTGTCGATGTTATCGTCTAGCCTGTCGATGTCTGCTTGGCGTGAGCTGATGGATTTGTGGAGCGTGTAGGTTGGATAGCTCAGCAAGAGTACCCCTATTATGATAATGTGTCTCATTTTCTTCCTGCCACGGTGATACATTCTTGCTCAGCCATCTGAAAGAGAGGAAAACAAGTTATTAGTTTCACAAGTACAAGTTTTTTTTTAAATTGAATCACGAATGGCAGCTAATTTTAAGCTTAAATATACACTATACTTGTCAAAAAAAATACTGCCATATCGATCTATTCTTAAAATAAGAGACCTTTCAGGAAATAAGATTTTACTTCTTTGTTCTAATAATACACAAGGTTGACTATAGGTCTGGTTGACAATATACTAGAGTTCAAAGTACTAATTACAAGAAGGAAAGAAGTATGAAAAATGTAAAAAGCATTGTAAAAGAGACAACACTCGCGGTTGAATGCCGTGCAACTGTCACGTAATATGCTATTGTGCCTCGTTACATAACGCGAGTACAATGCGCATGCGCATCTCGGCGTTAAACACATTAATGTAACGAGGGAAAGTTTACTGACTATGAAGTGTGATGTATCCAGCCCTTTTTAACCATCGGCGCAAAACAAAACAAGTTTTAATTATAATTTTAACGGCTGTCAAACGTTACAATTTACGACGCCATTGTCATTTCATTGCAAGTCAATTGTGTAAGAAGTGATGATAAGTCGAAGTTGTGTTCTTCTTGGCTTCTAGAAGATCTCAATGAAAATATTTTTTGAAATGTAATTACTGAGGTATTGAAGATGGAGGTGAAGGGAACCACAGATATAGGATTATGACTAGTACTATACTAAACTACTAATACTAGACTTCAATTTCACACAAAAGTTAATTTTATTTCTGGATACTTATCTAGAAACAAGTACGCAAACGTGTCGCCCGGTCACTTAAGCGATCGAAATCCGCATTCCCTTTTAAAGGATGGCAATAACTTGTACTTTGGGCTTGTTCTGTGAGTTGGAGGACACGCACTTTTACTTTAAGTTTTTCCATAATTCTTAATTTTAATATAGGAAGTGATTCGAGCGTCGGAGGCTGTACCTTATGCCACGGCGACAGACCGACGCTATCGTATGGTTCAGTGGTGCTCGGCTCATTGTGCCGATAAGTTACAAGTTTGCTTCCCGCCCAGGATTTTACCCTTACCATACAGCATTATTGGAACCTAAATCAGGACTTCAATTGGAACATCATAATAATATGTTACTTTACTCGAGTCCGTTGGTTCAAATCAAAATTGTGATGTAGATCAAGTGTGATCTTGATTTGAGTCGTATTGACAGTTCATGGTAAGCCCTTAGTCTGATAATTTCGTTTGTATTCTGCTCATGTAAGTATCCATTATCTTTAGTGTATAGTCTGCCAAAATAAAATGATTTTGTTCTATTATATTTTTAGTTATCATTTATTTTATTAATACTGTCCCAAAATAAGCAACGCTTATGTTATGGGGACGATTTTAGTAACATCCAAACCAGTTAATATTACAAAAGGATTTACCCGAACTCGAACCATGACCACTGGGTCACCCTACGGTTTGACCACACATGATCAGAGCGGGCCATTCCCTATACTAAATTGTTTTTACAAGCAGAATTCAAATTCAAGGCACTGTAATGAATTTTTTTTTTCTGGAGTAATCAACCAAAATTGCCCACTCTAACAGCTTGTTTACACGTAACGAGTATAATGTCGAGGCAGCGCTCTCGGTGAAGTAAACAAGGTTTATTTACCGAGCACTCGTCCGACAGCACTGCCTCGCCATTTTACTTATTACGTGTAATTAAGGCGTAAGCTCAATACAGAATTATATGCGCGTGTGCTCTCACCAGACCTTTCTCAAACCCTGCGGGACTGGTCAGAGCTGTTATGATATTGATGACGTATTAATCCAATCACACTTTACCATTCACAAAATAGTTTTGCCAGTTTACCTTGACGAATGCCGCTTCGTAATCAATCCTTTCTTGTTTGTTAAAATAGGTGCATTGATAAAATGTTAAGGGTGTCTTAGATATGAGTCGCCGATTGGATACTCGGGTCGGTTACAAGACTGGACTGAAAATTTGTAAATCGGAGAAGAAGCTTTTAAGCTTATAAGGTCTTTAGCCCTTGAGCTCCCTGTGCTTTAAGACATAGAACTTTTTAAGGATATAACTCGATGGCTACTGCTAGCCTGTCTTGAGGTATCTGATCACTCTAGCCATCCAAACTCCTCCAGAAGGTTTCCAAGCTTTTCAAAGGGTCCTCTAAACTAATTTATGGAATGTGGGGATTTGGGGTAAATGTGTCAGGTGGTCTTAAATCGGCTTTAGTTATGAAATTGTTAAGAAATGTAATCATACTCTGTTTATTTGTCCTTCTGTCACGCCTGAGTGAGGGCGTCGATTTCTATGACATTTCGCATAGTAAATACCTAAAATGAAATCTGGATTTTAAACGTCCTAAATTGGACTTAATAGACTACTGATTAATTTTCAGGAATACAGGGTTTTAATTTACAAATATGTTTAAAACTATATTATTTATAAGTTAATGTGAAGAAAATGAAGATGGATTTAGTATCAGATATAATTTGGAATGGAGGTGCTGTCTTCTTAACTTATTGAAGGAATGCGGCTTATTCCATAAAGTCATTGGTTCTCAACATGACAAAGTGGGCAATTTCGCAATGAATACTACATTGCGTAAATATGCCTTGACATTTATTTACTCTCGACACTTGACTGTTGACAGACACTGGGGCCAGATTTTTTTTATAATAAATTACGAAAGATTCCTGGCTGGGCTAATAGCGTAGTCCCAACCGTCTATATACTCCACTAGCCCGATTTCCTTGAAATAAGTACAACCTAAAATTATTGTTGACCTATCACGTTTATGTTTCTGAATTCGCAACTATTCCAATATCGATAGGTTGGGCAACACTACTCGTGAGAAATGGATATAAAATGCAAATATTTCAATCAAGTATAAGTAACTTCACAATGGCACAATAGACCACCACTACCATTGTATGGTGAAAATGTATCTCGCAAGAATCGATAAAGTGAGTCGAATAAGTGTCTTGTAGTCGATCGATTTAGAATTTATTGTCGTTAATTTGCAAAATGTATCCATATAGTTTCTTGCTCCTTCTTCTCCTTAGGAACTGCGACTTGTGGTGCGGCTTATCATGACGTCATTGTGTGGTATATTTGTAAGGTTTAAAGTACTATAATAGTTACACGATTAAAAAAATATTCCGATACTGTTTAGATTGATCTTGTAATATTTATATTTGTTATTCTGTTTAGACATTTCAGGAAAATAGCATCCATTATATAGAATTTCCATTGCTGACAAGGCCAAAAATTACAGAATAGTGCCATCACAGGCGTAGTTATTTTACAATCACAAGACTATGTTATTATCAGTCTATATCATTGCAAGGTTAAGTACATACCTAGTACGAGTACATACACACTTTATTAGCACATTATGTTAAACATATTACTTCGGAATCTACATAAGTCCGATACATGTTTTTAGTATGAAGGTCGAGTCACCTTCGTCCGTAGGAGAATTAAATACCCTCGAGATACCCTACACGTGACCCTGGGTGGTGCCAACCAGGTGACAAATCTACTGGTGGTAGGCTTCGGCCGTGGTTAGTCACCACCCACTGAACAAAGCCATGTCGCCAAGCGGCCTAGCCGTGTTCCGGCATGATGTTCGGTGTTGCCATTCATGGATGGCGGGTCAGATCAGCTGCGCTGCATGTGCCTTCACTAGGCACATGCAGCGTCTCGATCTACTGCCGCCTTCCTACCTGTTCACACTCACACAATATGTCAATTCGAGAGTGAACAGGTACCTTTTAGGCAAGTATGCTCCATCGTAGATCTCATCGTCACTTACCATCAGGTGAGATCGAGATCAAATACTTGCCTATAATGTAATAAAAAAAAAAGGTAAAATTAAGTTGTTATAAAAGAAATATTTGTTTATTAAGTATCTAATTAACCTTGCCGATATTATCTGACACCAACTTTAACTGACTAGCGGCTTAGCATAATAATAACTATTGCCTTGAAACTGGTAATTGTAAGCTCCTAATAATACATTTAAAATTACTAGATGGACTTGAATGTTTTTTTTTTTTAGAAAATGGCCTCACCCACCTCTGTGTAGGTATTTTGCCAACTTCAAGTGGAATGATTATTTTTTATATCAAAATATATGGGAGATTCTATGCCTATGATATGATAATTACGGATATATTTTAAAGTGAAAATAAATAACGCAGAGTCAGAGTCCTTAACTGATTTTTTTTTAATTTGTCTTTGGCACAGCGGTATATTTCTATTAGTTATGTGCTGTCTGTGGAGACTTTCAAACGAATTTGAAATTCATTATGGTGGTTAGTTTATATCTAAGTGCAACAAATAGGGTATATTTTGTCCCAATAAGTCGAAGAACTATTGGAAACGCTTGTACTAGCATTTTACACATGATGTGCTTTGCATACGTTTAGTTAAGTTATACGTTTAGTTAATAATAAAGTGCAGTGCAGTGCACCACTACCGACCCTTCAGAGAATAGAGGTGCGATAATGATTATTTTTAATTTGATCTCAATTATTGGGGGCGATTTCTACTCGGCCAGTATTTCGTCACTCTATTAGCAAAACTACTATCGTCTTATTTTGTAATACCTTCATAAAACCACGGATCTAGACTTCATGAATAACTGTTACCTGAATTAGAATAATCATATGCACAGACGCGTTATATAATAAATAATTATTACGATATATTTAATCGCAACATACTTTCGTTTTGCAAAACAAGTAGGTAATAATTATAATAGGTGAACACCTACACAGCGATCGTGTGGATTCGGTTGACTGACTGGTTCGGCTGGTTACTGGTTTGATTCCCGTGCGGGGAACTTCAGAAATTGTACCTATATTCGTACATTGCAATTATTATGGGAATATTACTGTACCCATAATATTCCTACAACCATTATTTAGTTAACGATTTTTATTACTGCTTAACTGACTGCACCAAGTAAAAGAAAGTGATGTGTTTATTGAAAGATTGTCTGGGCTGGTGCCGCAGGGCGGGGAGGAAGATGGCCCGAATGCATCTCGTACTTATAAAAATACATTTTTTTAAATATAATATTTTGTCTATTCTCTGTATTTTATCGGAAAAGAATAAATATTAATTAAGTCAAGTACGATAATGTAAGTTGTGAATTTATTTGAATTTCAGTAGACGTGAAAGGTTTTATTTGACCTTTTACGCGGATAATTATGAATATTCATTGACAACAACCAATGTCAACAACAAATGTAGATAGACAGATAGCAATAGTTAATACACATATAGCCATTGAATAAATGTATCCTAAACTTTATCTCGCAAATCCATAGACTACAAATCTAATACCCACCTGATATTATAAGTACTGACACCACCAAATAACTGCATGCACTTTAAATCCACAACATTCACTAATAAAATATATTATAAGTCAATAAAACACTTTTGTCATCACTAAGTGCCACGGCTTCTGATTAATAAAAAAAATAATTTAAGAAAACATTGTAGCACGCCCGGCGTTGGCGCCAAAACTCGGTGAAATGTCAACCTGCGCGGGAAAGGTCAGCAAGCAATGGCGGGGCGAACTGGTAGGTAATATTATTGAGAATATTATAGTGTAAAGATTAATTAATGCGTTTAGTCTAAGCTCTTATGTAATGTAAAAATCATTTTTAAATCTTTTTACGTTCAAGCGAGCGTAATTAAATGTTCGTGAAGTATGAATTTAATTAGGTAAGTATCTCACATTTATTTAAGCAGGTAAGTACTATATAATTTTGTGCGTAATGAAATACTTATTCAGGTATAATATTATTATACTACATAGCACAACGTGTTAAGTATCACGCATTAAACCTTGATGGGAATAGGTCTTTATTCCACGATTTTATTCATAGCTATGTGATTTTAAGTCAATTAAATCATGTAATGAATTATATTATAATCTATAAAGTCTTCACTCAGTATCGCTTGAGAACTGATTCTGCATTTGTTTTTAAACAATTGTTAATAATAGTCCGATTGAGGTTTGTAGGGACTAGAAGTTGACTGGAAAATTCGGCTGTTCTTCGGTATTAGGACGGGACAACGTCTGTTGGGTCAGCTAGTAAGTAATAAATTAATATGATATGAAATATGCATCCAACTTTTACTCAAAGTTCGTTTTGCTATGATACGCGATAGCATTACAAGTAAATGCTTACTTCATTATTCTCCGTGTGCCTTAGATGATTATAATCATTATTATACAACATTGTGATGCTGTCGTTACCATGATAGAATTAAGTTGATCGGCGAAACGTCCTCACAATGACGTCATGTGACGTCATGATCTACTTTTGAACGATTGTGTTTTTTTATAGAATTAGTAATATTGTCAATTAAGAATGTTATATAGCTTCAATGTTCTTATAAACTCTATGCTATACCAACTATTACTAAATCTGTGGTTATACCGTAGACAACCGAAAAAAAAACGATAATGTGCATTTTGTTTTCCTTTAGATTTTACAACCGTTTTATAATACGGTTTACCAAGCTGTCAAAACACGTGCTACTAAGATTGTCCCTACTTAAGTAAGTATTCGTTCACTTAGACTGAGATACGGTCCCAGAACATTATGGCCAATAGCCATAGAGGCAAACAATAAAAAAATGGCCGCGTATAACCACGATTGGACGTGAGTTATTGTATAACATGAAGCATCTGGCTCAAGGCTGATGTGTTGTGATAAATTGCGTCAAATAACATTACCCCCTTTTTGCGGTGTCGGTGAAACGGTTACAAGTCAATGGCGGTTTTATGTAAAGTCGTATAAAAATATTACCAAATTTGGTTTGATGGTAGAGATATCTTTACGCTTGATCTGTAATGTAAATTTCCTCACCTCGTGTGTTTACGAGTTAGAAACAACTGAATTACTCATTCATCATGAGATATCCAAGGGTATAGTTTAAAACGTGTGATTATGTTGCTCTAAGCTATCCGGGCTTTCTAAACGAAATGGTCTTAATATTCAGTTATATGCAGCCTATTTCAAAGGGACACAGTATAACATGACGTGAATTGTACCTAGGAATTAGCCATGGTACAATAATATGATACGCTGGTATTTTCTTTTCGATATAGCTAGATTACTTGATTGGCCCAAGACTACGACATCGACCATCTCCGAACAATGAGCGTGTTAATTCTATTGAAGTTATCAATTAATTGCAACACTGTTCGCGACTTAGTCTTGGGCTAACGTCGGGAGAGAATACCTTGCATATTTTACATGCATATTATTATACCATGGAAATAGCCACTATATTTTTTGGTATATGAGTACTTGCTAAGGATGTTATAAATTCAACCTTGCGTTACTAACATCTAGGTCACTAGTTTATTGTAACTGAATCTAAAATACACATTTCCACATAAGCTGCGGGCTTTACTATCATGTTATTTGGTAACCGAATATATCAACCGCTGACAGAATTAGTGACAACCACAGTTGCGGTCCTGTCGAAAATGATATCACGAGTTCGTGATATCATTTACTACAATGCAACCATTGATGTTTGTCTTTGAATAGTTACAACAACTTTGACATTCTACATAAATAACTACAAGATAATATCGCGATACGGAGGCCACATCCAAAACTATAATAAGAACACGTGATTACATGGATTCATCTCTTCTGAAGCTAAATCCTAGAGACAATAGTTTCAAACTTACAACCCTGATCGCGTGTTGAAAACGCGGACAGTTTTGTACAGTTATAACTCTGCCTCGCAGGATAGGTGGGTTGTTTAATTATATTATAGTTATTAATTTATTTATTATCAGTAAAGCTATCAAGGAAATTGACGGTTAGTTCAGTGCAGTGCCATCCCGTGTTTCATAGATGATATGGCAGCTGAGGATATTACAGCGTACTATGAGAGCAATTAGTCGCTACGAGAAACGGAAGGTCGGGTGCGCGGCCGACCACCGGAACGCTGCAAGCGTGCGCTTGCGACATGCGCCCACCACCCGCGCCGCCGCTCTGATTAGAATGTGTGAACTCAGTCGTTGCGCTACCATATAGCAATCGCACGTTGCCTGATGCTTACCATTTTCTGCCTCTTCCTGTTTCCTTTACAATTTGACGTCTCTATTGGCAATTTGGCACAGTTGGTAGTGACCCTGCTTTCTGTATCGAGGGTCCTGGGTTCGAATCGAAGGAGCAAACTTTGTGTGATAACCACGAATATTCGTATCCGCATCATGGACGTTTAATATCTTCATAAGTTATATACTGGGATCGCCCTTAGTTCTATGTACGGTTTAATTCAGGCGTTGCATTTTTTTCGGACCTAGTTGGTGTGTTCCTCTGATATGATTTATTTATTAATTTTCAACATTAAATTAAGTAGTTAATATTTATAAAAAAATAACATCAATAACGTTAATAATTTATTCAACGAAGAATAATCACAATAGTTGCGTGTATGTACAATGGAAATAATTGCTACCTTACATGGCGTTAATATAAATATTACATGTTAAACTTCTGATTATTTCACTGCAAAATAGTCTGCTGGGTTGTATGATATTAATATAGATCTGAATTGTTTTACTCCTAAGCATTTTATGTCTTGCTCCAGTTCAGTCCAGTCCAGTTTTTTAAATAAACTCCGATTTCACAAAAAGCAATAGAAGTTCTAATATAAAACAATTTATGAATTACTTGGGTTCATAATCCGTCAAAATTGATCTACTTCTTCTTCACATTTGAATAAGTAGTGCTGTGCTAAAAACAACTATTTTGTAGTCAAATAATAATAAATAACAACTAAACTAAACGAAGTACGCTGGAAACGAGTCACTTGTGAATTTATCATCACTACCATCCTTAGATCCGGAGTCCTCGAACTCCGACATCTCAGTGCCATAATCCAGGGAATTCAAAAGGTCCATCTGCTTTCTTAGCATCACTTCTTCAGCGTCGATCTTCTTCTTTTTCTTATCTTCTACTTCACTCGTCATACCACTGACATCATATTTTATTGGTTTCATAGTTTTATTATCAACATTAGTAGTACTCGAAGGCATGGTGGTGGTAATGGCGTGTGTTGCATTAAGTCTGCTTGGGTCCATTCCAAAGTTTTCTTCAATCCAATCAATTTGTGTTTTAGTATCGAATATAAATTTCTTCTCATTACTTTCTATAGATTGGTCTAAATAGATTCTATTTGACTCTGTAATTCCTCCATCAGATTCAATTGTAGAATCTCTGGCTTCTGTAACTTCTAAAGCTGCAGTAGTATCAGACGTTAGTGCAACCTTCTTATCTGTATGAGATACATACGATTCTGGTAATGGTACGTCATTCGTTTCATTAGATTCACCAATTTCATCCATCTTATTATCATTATCTCCTGATTCATGAGATTTTTTGGAATTATCTACATTTTTACTATTATCAGTTACTTCTCTGACTGCCGGTGGCTGTACAGTAACTGGTAAGTGACTTACGGTCTCAATGACAATATCTGGGTCCGTGTTTGACGTGTCTTCAACCCTAAGATAATAAACAGATTCAGTGGTATCCTCGGCTTTCCTGTCAAACTGAGACCTTTCTTCATTCTCTTTGTCTTCCTCTAGAATTTGATCTACTAAATCTTTGCTATTATCAATCCTGTTTTCAAAATTCTTCTTCGATGGTATATCGGTTACAGAGATGCTTTCATCACTGTTGTTATTCCTCTGTATAGAATTTAATAAAACTGGAGTAGCAACTGTATATTCTAATACTTTTTTCTTTATTGGTTTTATATCTGGTGCATTTCTTATAGCGTCTATTAGTAGATCTATGCCGTCGTTCACTGAAAATAGGCCATTATTGGAAGAATAAAATATCTTTATTGATAACATTACGATAGATATTCATTGGGGGTTAGTGTAATAATAAAAATAAATGCAAGATAATAAAAAACAACAAATTAGGATGTTTTACCTGGTGCAGCGTCCAACGGATAATTCTGCTTCATCAAATATTCCATTACCATTAGTACATATTCTATAGAGTCTTCTTTCAATACGGCCTTCCTCTTCACTCTCCCGCTAGAGGTCTGCGTCTGAGCGACTCTCTTCAGCTGCCTAAGATTTGTAATTATGTTCCTTGAGAACGTCTCTATCGCTACACTATTATTCAAATCGTTAAACTCATTGGCACTCACCTTTCTCTCTTTAATTTGATTCTCAAACTCACTTAATTGTTTGTACATTTTCTTCATAAATTCATTTTGAGCTAGATTGTATTTTAAAAGAAGGTTTCTAAAATTCTTGAATGGGTTATCTTCTTCTTTTTGTTCTGTGTCCCTTAGTATGCGATTATAGTTATTAATTTTATCACTGTTATCCTTGATAAGTACAGCGACTATATCGTTTAAAATAGTTACAAATCTGCTAACAGATTGAACGAATTGTTTTGTGTTTTTCTTTATATAATCCATTTGAATCAACTGTGTAGCGCTTAATGGGACGTCGTTGTGTTTAAGGTAAGTCCCTCTTATAATGTGATTTAGTTTCTGGATATCGTAACCAAAATTAGATTTTCTTGTAGCTTCTTCGTTGCCGACACGTATATTAACCAATTGTAACAATCCTTTAATTATCTGAATGGTTTTTAAAATTTTCAACGTTTCGTTATTCAACTGTTTCAATTTATATTTCAGAAGTAATTTGTCTTTTTTATTCACTTTGCACGGACCAAACGTGTCACACAGTGTTTCTATTACTTTGAATTCGTTAATTCTATCTGTCTTTTTGCGATTGAAAATGTTACTAAATAATTTCTTTAAATATCTTGCGATACCAGCTCTCTTGTGTTTGCTTCTATTAACCGTGGTGCCATTCTTAGGAAAATGTTTAAATAATTTGGACACTGAACTCTGCAAATCACTTATTTTGCTCTTTATGGCCTGAACTGTTGATTGATTATAGTTTGAATCATCTAGTGCCATCATATGACTATTAATTACCTTTACTATGTTAAATTTCTTTGTCACAAATTTTCTTTCTATATCTTTCGTGTGAACTTTTTTTATAGGGTTGATTATATCAATAGATTTATTCATTATCAGTTTTTCAACATTTCGCACCTTATTTTGATCATGTTTATCTTTCATTATCTTTACGAAAGACCATTTCTTGAATTTTAAATCATTTGCTTCAGGAATGGCGTCTAATAATGATGTTATTTCATTACCGTCATCAATAGTTGGATCAAAGGCTGATTGTTTCAATCTCTTATTGCTTGCTACGTTTGCAACTTTTTCAGTTTCATATACATCGTTAACAATAATCGGTTTGTACGTGGTGAAATAATTGACGCCTACTGAATATTTATAATAATCGCTATCGTTAAGGGTGGGGTTTGGTGTTGCAGTGTTAGCTCTGTCAGGGGCCAGAAAAGTGCTTGCGATTGTTGTTACTGCTGTTTCCGAAACACTGTTTGTGGTATTTTCTGAAATTAAACAAATTTTGTCAAATATCACTTTGTAATCTAACTAGATTGACTCTATATAGCGAATGTGTTTCCCTCCCTTCCCCTTTCCTTGATATTTCAGATTACTTTTTCGGTAACTAGTGCCAAAGCTACAGACTTGATTATTCGTAAGCTAACCGTATACTTTTTAGTCTACCGTATTTAAACACATTAGTTAGAGGCGATGTTCAATTTGCCATACAATGTGTCTAAATATGGAAAGAATAAACTATAGATCTAGCTGACGAATAATCTCGCACTTGAGGTACTGGACTTGCAGAATACGATTCAAGACTTACTACATTATAGCGTTAGTCATGTTTGAAAAATAATAATCTCGGCAAGCTAGAGACAGCTACGATCTTATTCGCTGGGGAGGGCTGGGGGGGGATAACGTAGTTTTCAAAAATGTCCGTTATTTGCAATTTATTTTCTACCTATTCAAATGGACTTGACAATTAATAATCTTACCTGTAGGTGTATTAATATTATAATCAATATTATCTATCGCCAGCGCGTTCCTTTTATTCCGAATGATAAACTTCTTCAAATGATTTTTTCCATTCCCCTTCCTCACCTGCCTCTTGTTTATCTTCTTGTAAGACGGCTTCGGCTTCGAACTCATATGTTTGGTTAAATTTATCATTTGGTCTTTGACCATTCTCTGAACAGCGGCCATCACCCTTTTGACCACTTGCTGTGCTATTCTTAATGTCTCGTTGTTTGCATTAACACCCCCCTGCATCTTAGAGCTGTTAATCACGTCTATGGGGTTGTGTGTTGCTATATTTTTGTTAATGATCTTTGGGATTACCGTTACATTTTTGGGAGCAATTTTTCGGTATCTCAATGGTATCTTTTTCTTCGGACGCTTAGTAGTTTCTGTGGGCGCTTCTTTCTTAACGATTCTCGTTTTCGGGGTTGCTATATTGTCCATTCTGGCGACGCGTTTTGGCTGGGGCTTAGATTTAGATTTATCTATCCGTCTTACTACCAGCTTAGATGGGGGTACAGTGGTGTTATAACTAGCCGGCGCAATCAACGGTCCCACTTCGGAAATTTTCACACGTTGTTTGCGTTTCTTTAGTTTCTTACCTCCTTTCTCTGTAAATTTACGAATCATTACCTTTTATTGGTAAACATATCACAAATCATTACTGCTTCTTTAAACAAAATATAACTTTGAATCCCAACGAAGATTCAATGGACGGGTGAATCTAGACAACCTATTGAACAGCCGCTCCCGGCCTGAAATCCACTCATACTAAAAGGAATCTTAGGCATGTCAAAATTGATACTCAAATACTAGATACTTACTTTCAGGGCAAAAACTTAGTATATGGCAATCCCATCTACCGTTCGCGTCACAGTCGCACACAGTACAACCGATACACCAATCAGCTGCAAGAGAGTTAAAAAAAAATGCAAAAATGTTGCTTTTCTGTACCCAGAGCTGAAAGGGCTGCATGGTTATCAGGCACTGAGGTATCATGGGTGGAGTAAGACGGCTTCTGAGAGCGAGTGCCAAGACTCCGATCGAAGGTGCCGAGGCCCGAGAAATTATTTTACCCAGCTCAGCTAGACAGGTATTTAAAAATATGTAGAATAATAACTAGCGGATTCCTGAGCTGGGATCGCATGCCACATAAGCTGGGGACGGTCCTGCTTAGATGCGAACTAAACTAGTGGACTGGCCTACTCACCCGGCGGGCACCCATCACTGAAGCTGGACTCAAACGGCTTGCACTGCTCAGCAGTACCTAGGTCGAAAACTGTAAAAGATTTAAGAATGTCAACACAGTCATCACAACTAAATGAGCTTAATATCTACAATATTAGGACATCACAAACACTTTTTAACCAACTTCAAAAAGCAGGTTCTCAATTCGGTTTTATATTTTTTTTACCTCATGGGACATATGTGTCCAAAATTAGATCTATTAGATAAAAAAAAATGTAGTCCAAAAAGCCGTTATGAATAGGCAAAAGCTACCGCCGGTTTGGAATGTTGGTTCCACTGAGAGGAAACCGCAAGAATCTCAATGGTTACCGTTTTTAAAAAGATGTTGGTCCACTTCCCAGTAACATCAACGCCATGTGGGCAGGCAGCACCACGTTCACGATACTAAGTAATAATACTTAAGCAGTATGCAACACCTTCAGTTAAATTAAAACTCTCTCAGATTAGTTTTAACTAGAAAGCCAGTGTAGTGAGGTGTTTGTCCATTAACTACAGGATCTTATACAAGAACACAGTAGATTTGGATAATAATTGCTTCGTTGATGAGCATCGCCGAGATCTTGAAATTCCTATTGTCTTAAAGGAGATTAGAGGTCTCATGGCCTTATTCTCATGGACTGCCTCGTCCAGGATGTAGTTTCTTTACAATACTGTACCGTCTTTGGTCGCATCGCGGAAGAAGATGTCACTAAAGCCTGCAGGACTGCGCCGGACTCTTGTGTCCCTGCGAATAAATAATTAATAAATATCGCCAGACGAACACACCAACTATACGGTCCCACACTAAGCAACGCTTGTATTATGGGTACCGTACATACAATGGACTGGGGGCGAACCCAGTATATATTGCTTATATAGATATTAAGCACACATGACTAAGGTACAAAAATTCGAGCTTATCACCCAAAGTTTGTCCCTACCAGGATTCGAACCCTAAGCACAGTAAGCAGGGTCACTACCAATTGCGCTATAACTAATAAACTCTAAACAATTCATATTGACTTATGAAAAAAATTGTCCGTCTGTGTGTGTCTGTCAATATTGAATACAGTTGCAATTTTAGTTATTGATATGGATTATCCAATCGACCTTTTGCATTGCAACAGAAACTGATTAAAATAAGACCTGACTTTTCGGTACAAAATTACCATTTCTCGATTTACAAATTTAGGCCGAAGCTGCGATGATATAAATGTTGTTTTAAATACTGCTTACAAAAGTTATTAAAACATAGAACCTACATTTAAATTCTTGTGTAAATTCTAAATTTCGTACATTCCTAAGTCATAAATGCAATACTTTGGAAGGATCAATCGCAAATTTCAACAATCCAAAATTATTAATAAAACAATTGACTGTGCCTCGACGTCTGTCGAGTATGTTTTCTAAACTAATCATATCGATGTCTCAGTTTTTGATAGCAATTCCCATTATATCCGTAGTCGATTCCCCGACTCACCTCTTCCCAAGATCGTGAAAATGAAAGCTCTCCACATCGCATCTCTTGTTCTCCCGCCTCCAGCATATGGCCTGGTTCTGTCCCTGGCAGAAGCACAGGTAGCAAGGTGCCGGGTTCACGCTGTTCGGCGCTGACTCGCGCTTGAAGAAGTATCCCACATCAGGACAGGAGTCTATCTTTTTTATGACGTATTTATTGTCTATCGGTCGTGACGTAATGTTCTTTGTTGACGATGCATCTGGAAAATTTTACTCAATTGAAAACCAAAACAATATTTTTTTTATTGTAAACTTCCATTCGATCTTGTTTATTAATGTCGTAATAGGCGAGTAGGTTCAACCCTTCCTGTGGAAACAAGGTTTTTAGGTTCGAGCTTGAACCCGAAAACCTCTAGGATTTTCTTATTTCATGTTATTCGCATACCAGTAAACAAACAATGTAAAGCTAAAACATCAGTAGTGTAAGCAGAACCTCGTAACGTCATCGAGAAAGCATGCTGTCACTGTCGTACTCATTTATAAAATCAGTGGTGTGAGAGAACGACGCTTACGTTACCGTAAGTCTATGGGAAAATATTATGCTTGAGCTACGAAGAGTTGTACAGTATCTGAGAAGGCGTTGCTATCAATATTGCTGTTATCATTCCGTCGTCCTTAGTATCGCGTAACTACGATTGTCATAACATTCTCATATTCCGTGCAAACACGTCATCCGCGCTGGGAATGTTCAACAACAGGACATAATATAAACATATGCTTCGAATTAGGTCACACGGATAAAATCTTGCTTCTAGGTACCCCCCTGCCTTTCCCCACTTCCTCCCCATCTCTTCATCCTCTTCCCTTTGCTCTGACCATACTCTTAATACATTCCCTAAAGATTCTAGCATGTGGAGAGAGAAAAGTTTTTCAAGGTAGAACAGACAGGGAACTTTTGTTTTAGTCTCTACATATCTTCTCGATGCTACTAACGGCGTCTTATCATGGTACAAGCGAAACGTGATATCTGTGGAAGACCTAAGTGATGCAGTTCATATATTAGCTAGGAGTATATAGTTAAGACTAGACCAAGAACTTTAGAACCTATATATATACAATAGTACCAGCTCCTTTTTAATGTCCCACTGCTGGGGACGGACCTCCCCTCAATGCGAGGGGGATTAGACCATAGTCCACCGCGCTGACCCAGTGCGGGTTGGCGGGCTTCACACATCTTTCGAGGCATTCGCTCAGACATGCAGGTTTCCTCACGATGTTTTCCTTCACCGTTTTTTGGCAAATGATAATCGTGGTTGAAAATGAGATTCGCACATGAAATCCGGAAATCTCAAAGGAGTGAGCCGGGGTTTGAACCTACGATCCTCGTTACCGAGGCAAGCGTTCTACCAACTTGGCTATCACTGCTAACGTAAGAAAATCTAATACACATTTAGCAACGCAATAGGTTTGTATAAATAGTTTCAGCTGTATACAGAGTGACTCAGCAAGGGTATACTAAGCTTTGAATCTCCGCTTCTTTAGTTCATTTGAAAGCACTTTGTAAAGTCAGAACTTCAATAAATCAAATTTAAAAAGATAATGCAACAACTACATTTTTTATAATCGATAGTTACATAACAATTACAAATGCGCATAGGAAACGCAGTTCTATGGCTTAGTATACTCTTTCTGAATCAACCTGTATAGTCAAAGTAGAGAAGCATTAATTTGTCAAATTATATTCTAACTAGCTGCCCTCCGCGGTGTTACCCGCGATTAAAAAGTACGTCCTTTTCTGTAAATCATGTCGATCCTTTGCTCTATGAAAAATTAAGACAAATGTATTCCACGGGAACCATACATTTTACCGGGATAAAAATTAGCCTATGTGCTATTCCAGACTATAATCTATCTCTGTGCCAAATTTCATCCAGATCCGTTCAGCCTTTCTGGCGTCAAACATCCATCCATCCAATCTTTCACATTTATAATATTACTGGGATTACTACAAAATGCCTACATATTATCTGGAAAATTTCGCATGAACGTCCTTCACTGACATGGCGCCAAAATGACGCAAACTCCAATGACATAAGCACCAAAATACGATCGGCAAATGTGGGTGTACTGCAGTTAACTTCTGCCTACCACTTCGAGGATTACAGGCGTGGTGATGTTTAATGTATTGAAGTAATCAAATATATAATATAATCCAAAATAAACTGACTAAAGTGCTGAGTTCTTAGAGGCGGGTGCATACATTTAGTGCGAGAATGAAAATCAGTTGGCAGATTCTGTAAAACAGCTCACCAGGCGAGCATAGATCATAAAGATGACTCATAAACTTGGCCTTGCAATACCGGCAGTCCTAGTGTTCAGTGCTGCCAGCGTAGGAGAAACAGATTACAGAATCGACCTGATGATGGATAGGACTCACCTCTGGTGGCAGTCAGGAGGTGTATGGCCAGATGAAGTAGTAGCAACCACAGCAGCATGGTCGGCCGCCGGCGTGAGTGTGCGCAGGCGCAGCCGAAACCGTCGCGCCGCCGCACGGCACTTGTTTGTAAATATCACGGAGAAATTCGCGGTTTTCACTCAGGGCCGCATTTTGGAGCAGCTTAATTCGGACACATTATTTTATT
The DNA here is from genome assembly GCA_905404115.1 of Pheosia gnoma. Lineage (NCBI taxonomy): Eukaryota > Metazoa > Arthropoda > Insecta > Lepidoptera > Notodontidae > Pheosia > Pheosia gnoma. The sequence continues at coordinate 6,294,296 of FR989919.1, read as the reverse complement.
ATAACTTAGACATTTGGTGGCAGATATTATAAAGCCAGATGAACAGAACCATTATACAGTCCTAAACTAAGCAACCCTTGTATTATGGGTACCGTACAATGGACCGAGGGCGATCTCAGTATAATACTTGTATAGATAACAAATATCCATGACTCGGGTACGAACATTCGAGTTTATCACATCAAAGTTTGCCCCTACCAGGATATGAACCCGGGAACCTCGGCACAGAAAGCAGGATCACTACCAACTGAGCCTAATCAGGTCGTCTATACAGGGTGGTTAAGCCTTGAACATGCGTTTCTCTAGCACATTGAAGTCATAATGGGAAGACATAACTTGAAAAAAATCACAATTGTCATTTTGTTGGCAACACATAATGATGAAAAGAGCGCTAAAGAAGAGCAGGCTCATGTCCTTGTATGCTCTATCTGTATCAACCTGTACACATAAAGGTCCCCCTTAATACCCATTCGATAAAGTAGCGCAATGAGTTATTAAGTCATTCAAAGTCCGTACCCGTCATGCCAAAACAGTCCGAATCGGAAAACAGTGTGTTGCATTATGAAACAGAGCTGCGATCGCCGCCGAATACCATGTACCTGCGCGCCGGCGCCCTGGCGGTCCTCGTGTCTGGTGAGATGCTTGTTTGTTCTCTTAAGTTATAACCCAGGAGGCCAGGAACTGCCTCTCTTTAGACAATAGATCTTAAGAGTAGGTTAAATAATTATAAGAATCTCCTTCTGACCTAATTTCGGTCACAGTGGTCAATCCCAATGAAGACTAGCCCACTCCGCAGGAGATATTATACTGCACAAGCGTGTGCGCAAGCGCAGCTGCACTTTCTCTCCCCTGACTGGCATAGTCCGATATGACGGCAACCCAACACGATCGGAGAGAGATCATAATATATAATATATAAAAGTCTATTCCAACGTGATTTTATATAGCAAAAAACAGAATTGCTAATTTAGTCCTAAAACTGCAATGTAAATTAAAACTTGATACGCTCGAGCGCGCTGGTCACTGGGTCGCGTCGGGGATCGCGCCGCGGCACGTTGTTGTGATCGTGTGTTTACGATACATTGCACGCTCAATAATTACAACATTTGTAACCCATGACTTTTGACATACATGACTTTGATCATTTTATTATGTACATTAAGTGTGACCTTTACCCAAAGTTTTCGTTAACATGCCCCTTACATCCTGTGGTGTTTGTACGTCAATGTACACAGATTTCAGTTGGAATACAGTTTGGAATTGAGATCTTTCGTTTTTCCACGTGTGTATCTTTCCGATGACAAGGCGCCCAGCTGATTGCTCAATATGTGACATGACGTTGCTTAATTTTGTCAGCCATTATTGTCGGTATCCGTCCGGTAATGTTTATTTGTTTATTGTCCTGTTACATCATCATTGCTGTTTACAATTTGCTTTGGTGTTGTTGATTATAATGATGCGACTGGATGGCGAATATCTAGTACTACGTGTTGTTACTCGGACTGATGATGCAATTTATTTATACTATACACTTTCGAAGTGAAGGGCCCAGCCAGGAATTCACTTCGGGGGGCTGAGATCTGGACCAGAGACAACGAGCAACAACTTACTGCTCAAATAAGTAAAAGATATTTTAAAAAACAGCAATGGCTTTGAGTTTCTTGCCCGGTCTTCTCCATAGGAATGGCATTCCGAAGGGGTAGTAAAGTAGTAGCTTACCATAGCATTTATTAACAATTTTTACAATTCACAAGTTATCTACTTAATGGTTTACATGAATAAAAAATATTTTGACTCGGATTCTGACACACTTCGGGGGGTCAAGGGGGAGGGGTATACCATAAACTGCCCCCCCCCCCCCCTGGTTATAGTCGTTACTGTATAATAGCGCATGGCTCACGAATCGGTTCGACTTTGAATGTAACCAACCAGCTGATAAATAATAATCCATATTTAATTAAACATTAAAAACCCTCTCCCATAGTACTGTTACTCCTATAATCCAGGATCAACAGGCATCCAGGGGTTTGTCCCTCGGCGATTCCTTAGGAGAAGCCTGTCAACAAAATATAATAATAACTTTATGTATACCTATTTGAACGGTTCTGATTTACCTTCGATATAATTTTGCTTTAAGAAAACTATTTCTCATTCCAAACGCAAATTGGCAGCTTTTTCGTGATTGTACCACATTGTTTACGTAAACATAAGCACGTAAGTAGCATGTTTGAATATGTCAACGAGCTATAAACATGTAACAGCTCAGTTTCAAATCAAATCTGTGGGAACTGGAAACACGAAGCGAAGCGAAAAAAGCCGGATTTAATCGAACGCTCTGTTGTTAAACTTATTACTGCTTTTGGCTGTACTATATATACGAGTATATACTAGCTGACCCGGCAAACGTTGTTTTGCCATATAAAATAAATTGAGATTTAAACTATCCTATCTCTCAAGTTGGATCGAACTGCACATGGTGTGCGAATTTTATTATAATCGGTTAAGTGGTTTAGGAGTCCATTGAGGACAAACATTGTGACACGAGATTTATATATATTAGATAGATATCATGACTGAGCCAGCGCTCGGCGAACGCCTTAGAGTAAATAAAGACCCATGACACCCTTAGGAACACATGAAATAGGTTATGTATAAAATTATCGGATGTTAGCCAACACTTCTCTCGCCAAATATTCCTTGTCGCGTCGTAAAACTAATCAAACGTTATATTTCCAGCTACGATTACCCAAAGTTTCCATTACTCCAAAACCACAGATGTCTTCCGAAGAGCGGAAGACTGTCAGATGTGCTACAAGGAGCACTGTTTCAATTTGGAGTCAGCTCGGTGCGAGTACTACCTGTTAGCTGATGAGGTGCTGCAAGGGAATGAGAACCTTGGGTCACTGGGTGCAAAGATAAAAGTTGATGAAGAGGACGAAGATTTGACAATGAGGACAGATGTGAATGAGGCGTTGTTTGATTTGGTTGAGAAAGGTTTGATATTTATATGTTGGGCTGTAGGAAATTTGATTATGAAACCTAATTTAAGTAATTTAATCACTGACCTATTGTTACAGCCTCAGAAGTAACTGATCAAGAATGCATTCCATACATATCTCGGTACACCGATTGCACAAAAGGTAGTTCTTATTTATAGCATTATCAACATCTTCATCCCCATCACTTACATCGATACTATCTTCATATCCATTATCGCCATCGTCATTTCCATCTTTATTGTCATTCCCGTTGTCCTCAGTCAATACATCAGGTCCACAACTACTCTCATACTTTATTCATTCCAAACTAACTATCATTCAACATTTCTGATCACAGAGAACATCTGCCTCGGGTGCACCTCCTGCGACTGCAACGCAGAAGGCAGTTGGGAGTGTAATGACGTGCAGACCTGTCGCCCTGAGAAGCCCATCAACGTCAACCACAGAGTGCTGATTATGGTCATGGAGAATATAATGAACAGAAACGATCGACCTGGTAATGTACATATCCTTTTCGCCAATTAATTAGTAATGTAGGTAGGTATCAGAAGTACAGCTACCAGAGCCTTGACCATTTTATTCAGAAGTACAGCTACCAGAGCCTTGATCATTTTATTCCAATGTTGAATTAGTAATGTGGGTAGGTATCAGAAGTACAGCTACCAGAGCCTTGATCATTTTATTCCAATGTTGAATTACTTTAAACAACATGTAATATCTGATAATGATTTTTCTATAGATTTTACCATTTCTTATGTTTTTAAATAGTAGTGCAGAATCGAGTTTGAAATCAATAAAATTCATACCTATTACCTGTTAGTTTTTTCAGAGGGTAAGCTAACTAAAACCAAACGCTCAGTAACTGAAGATCCCCTGAAAGCGTCCACTAATAAGGTTACCTTCGAGGAGCTGGCAGAGTGGTGGTACGGAGTAAAACCGCTAGGCCATGAACCTGATATATATAACAAAGGACTCACTACAGCAAATATAGAAAATACAACTCTAGAACATGCAGTTAAAATGGAAAATGGGAAAACAACAGAAAGTGGTATGCTAATTTTAAATGCTTGCATAACTAGTTTGTCTGAATAAAAAATGCTTTACACCATTGCAAATTCAATAATGTAATAGGGACTCTGGAATTTATCAAATCAAGATTAAGTGTTTTCAACATTCTAGGATCCCAAGATACAGAATCAACAACAGCAACACTAATCATTCCCGATTCCGACAGTTTGGCGTTTGAAGATGTTCTTAGTAACATCGGTTTTGATACCCAAAAATACGTGCGACGAAAACTGCCGATGGATCTCGCACAGAACGATAGTGTCTATGACGTAGAATATATGATTATTGACGAAAACAATCAACCTATGAATAATGAAAAACCTGATTTTATTCCGAATATACTAAGCGTAGTTAATGATATAAAGGATGGAATTGAAGAGCCACAAAACGAGGCTAGTCAAGTGGTTATTGATTTGCTTGAGTCAGCTAAGAATAATAATATGCATGTCAAAAATGTTACAGGTAATGTTACTTAATTATGTATAATTATGTTGATTGTTAACTTATTATCTAGATTAAACTATTTTACATAGGTATTAAGAATTACGAAAATTGAGTCTTATTTTATATCTAGCTGTTCCGGCGAGTTTCGTATCGCCACAGAATCAAATGTATTAGAAAATAAATTATCATTGGTTTTATAATTTTTGTGAATGTTTCCCATGTTTTAATAGATATTCTACTATTCGGGGTAGAGACAAATACACAAAATCAAAGTTCATAAAAATCGGCCCACCCATTTTTGAGTTATAAATGGTGTAACTGACACGACTTTGTTTTGCATATATATAGATATAAATATGTGCACTAGACTCGTATAGACAACTAGATGATTATGGTTAAAGTGTCTATTGATATTTTTTATTACTGGTATTTTAATTTCTAATAAATAAATCAATGTGTTTACAGATTACGTGAAAATATATAAAGACAACGTCGGTGCGAACCTTTCGTTTGAAAACACAAATGATATCATAGAATATGATGCAGTAAACATTATGAAAAGAGATGTATCACGAGTTGAAAACGTCACAGAGACTGTTAACGTTACTCCGCAAACAAATTTGACTAATTCTACTGAACATAGGTGCCATACAAATGACACCATATTGACATCACTATCTGACCTAATAACTGATATGCATAAAGAACTAAAAGAACTACAAAGTATCAAGGGAAATTTAATCAATTTCGTAAAATCTTATACTGGTAACAAATCCACTGAAAATAATAAAATTGTTAATAATGTTGTAAATAGCAAATACATTACAGAATATACCTATACTAATGGATCTGACTTGAGAAGAAACAATCTAAATATGCGGGAAAAATATATGAACCGGTTAAAACACGATATTCAACAAGTCCTAAGAGATATAGTTGGTTTACAGAAATTCAGAAATGTTACTGAATTTCGGGATGATCTGAAGGTTCTCATACGAGCTATGAAACGTTATATTAGTCAGACTGGAGTTCAAGATTTCAAAGAGAATCAAATTAAGTTAGATAAATTCAGAAATTTGAGAAGATACTGGTCTGTTTACCGACATAGCACGTCACCTAAAGAGAATGTAATCAAAATCCTAAATATCATAGACAAAAATATGCCTAAAGTTATGATTATGGATGGCCTCTCTGCCACTGCGCGGAAGATAGTGAACAGAGTTATAAAACAGTATTATATTGACGACTTCTCAGCAATAGGATTAAAATCGCACGATTCTTCACACAACCTGACAAACGATCTACAAAGTGTAGGAATCAAATGGCATGAACTTGCTTCAGATATCGAAAATAGCTCACCATTCGAAAAGCCATATACCATGAAGCTACTACATCTTGCAGTAACTCGGGATATTAATAAAATGAATGATGCTTTAGCTTTAGTAAACTTTGCCCATAACCGAAGAGTTATACCAATATTTAGGAATATGGAATTTAATATTGTTGACAAAATATCTACGAGTCTACGAGATATTGATGATAAAATTACATTATTGTTTCATATTCACAATAGAATATCGAAAATGCCACCGATACATTCTTCCAAAAATGTTATAGCACCACTCACTATAGTAAAAGACAACATAGATAATAAGAGAGGGAAGCAAAAAAAATCGTTTTTGAAAAGAATAAAAAACCTTTTAAGAGGTTCGAAAAAGGATGTTGTAGAGCTTTTAAACAAGCGCGTACCAAATGCAGATATAGTTAAGGAAATAGCAAGAAAGAAGATGAATGTGATAGCACAGAAGAAGTACAATGAGTATGAGGAGACAATGAAAAGATGGCAGAAGAATTTAAATGTGCAACCAAGAAAGAAAAGGTCTATGTTAGATACGAACGGATTCAGAGCCCGGATGAAGAATATTATAATACCTAAATATTTGAGAGGTAAAGTTGATGGGAAGGTTGTTGTACAGAAAAGAAGTAATGTAAATATGGCGCATGCTGACAAATCCGCAAAGCGAAAGCGTATTAATAAAGCAGGTAAATAAAAAGTTTTTATAACATTTGAAATCTTTTTAAACCCAAGAGAAAACAACTTAACATAGTTGGAACCAGGTTCAATAACATAAATAATGATGAGGAAGAGATGATGAAAAAAGCATAATAAGCAAATATAAGGTTAACTAAATAAAAATTAGACAAATAATAAATTTTAAATTATTTTTTTTTACAGGCAACAAAACAATACAAAAGCCCGTCTCTTTAACTCCTAAACTGACCACACCGCGCAGATTAAGTGACTATTAGTAAGTAATTAGTTTAGATCCCTTAAATTCTAAGAAAGTGAGTTACAATTAACATTACAAAGCACTTATCTTCCAATAACCGCTTTGTAATTCCATTGTAAATTGTGGTATAATATGAATTTGTAGTATACAGTTTCATTTACAGAAGTACAATAAAATAAATTGAATTAACTGTGTTTTAACTTATATTCCTTTTGTGGTTCGTTGGCTATCAGCTACAAAATTGAGCCATTTTACCAGTGTCAAGTAACATTTCTTGTTCGTTGTCAAAAGTATTTCAGTACTGCTTATGATAATAATGATGATGATACAACCAAATCTTCTCCCAGTACAGCGGTGAATACTTTACCGACAAATTAGCAGACATCTTGAGGAAACTTGAACGGTCAAGATTCAGAATTCCACTTTGTGTACGTTTGTGGCCAAACAATTGGTGATATTCTTACTATAATTACACCATTATAAAGACACACAATTATTGGAAGTACACGACTTTGTAAAAGTGCATGCACTTAAGTACTTTTGGCTGTCTAGGACTCTTCCCGAAATATCAAATAAATGTTATACATTGATCTAATATGTAAGCTCTTGCCATGCGCCGTGCGGTTACAATATACAGTTTTGTGACCATTCCGCGGGAAGACAATCATTTCCCGAGTTAAAAGTATCCTACAAGTCTGTGTGGGTTATGAGCTGCCATTTATACTAAGTTTCATCATACATTTGCTAGCAGACTAGTGGCTTTTACTGCCATTGTAAATGGACGAAAACTACGTATGAATTTACATATGGATATGTACTTCTTCATTGCTGAGGTGACTGTGATAATAGACAAACAAAATATTGAATACAAAACTTTTATTAAAATTGGTGTAAAAATCTTTGTGTAATCTATCAACTCATGTTTTGTATGTTAAGCAGTTGTTTGATTAATTTGTCCTGGTTAAGCCACCGTGCGTGATCCTGGGTTTGCTGTTCTTCGAACTGGATTACTGGCTGTTTCGGCTGCAGAGATATGGGATCCAACTTTTCTTTAAGCTTTTGAAGAGGAGAGCCTAGAAAATATTATTTAACAAATAAAGCAACAGCTAACAATTTATGAATATTGACGGTGTGCATTATTATTTCATAAGTCTATAGATGACATCTAATTCCCCTTATTTATGTTTTAAACTATGGGTATAGACTACAAAATGAAGTCTAAGAGATACATTTTCTAAGAATCAAATATATAGTTGCCAACAATAATAAATATTAACTAGATATATTATTGGAAAAGCCAAAAAACATATCGCATCGCATACTCTTTCGACTTTAGGTGGTCTTAGAGGTTTTTTATGAGCCGCAGGCACTTCAGCTAAATAACATAATAAAAGCTAGAAAATTCTTACCACTGTATCTATTACTTGAACCGCGTTCCAAATTATTTTTATTCACATTCTGTGCGACAAATACTTTATATAATTCTCTGGCAAGCTGATTATTTCCACTTTCTAAAAATAATAAAATCTTTTGTGCTATATTATAATTCATATCATTATCTAATTCAAGTCCTTTAGTTTCTTTTAACTTCATGTACAATTGTACACGGTTTTTAATGAGTTGGTTTATGACGATGTCTCTGGATACTCTCGTGTCGTCATTTCTTTTGTTAACTACGCTAAATCTTAGAGCCTGTTTCTTTTTATTCTTATTCTTCAATGTATCTCTGCTAGAATTTATCTCATCAACGAAATATCTTCTTCCCCTCGGCTTGTTTATATTATTAACAACTTTGTCGTTTAAATTGATATGCGTTGCTGCATTAGTGATAAATTCTAGCATTTCTAACTGTTTATCTAACGGTAATTTATTTAAATTATCAATAGACAGTTTGATAACTTCTAATGCATTTATATAACCCTTTATATCGGCTTCTAAGGTTCTCAATAAAACCAATTTGTCTGCCGCAGGTACTTCAGTTAGCAACGCATAATTTTTATATGTATTTGAACCAGAAGACTCAATTTTTTCTATAATTTTTTTTATTTCTTCAAAAGATTTTGGAGTCTTCTCAACAAGAGTTCTTCTTGTTTTCAGCTTAGGTTTTTCGTTCAAAGCTTTGATAGTGCGCTCCCACACAACGGCTGATTTTGGACGTGGCCCAGTAATAATACCAGTTCTACGTGTCTGTGTAGATTTCAAATCATTTTTCAACTCGTTAAATATACTGGTGACTTTGTCCAATGGATCTATATTTTTAGTTTTATTGAGTGATATTTCTTTATCAGCATTTAAAATATTATAAATACACGGTAAAGCATCCACTAAATTAATGTTTTTGGTATTTACACCTCTCGCATTCTGTATCTCGATAAGATCTTCTAAAATTGTTTTTAAATGTGCTTTAAATTTGTCTTTAGTTGTCTCTAATTTCGATGACTCTTTGAAATTTATATTTCTAGACAACTTGACATTAACAGTCGTGGATTCAACTGATTTTTCAGTTGTACTAATAGATTTATGAATTGTCTCTTCCTTTTTTGGTTCTAATAGCTTAACTAAGTCGGAAAAAGATTTTATTTTAAAAAATTCGGACAGGTTGAGTAGTATATTTCCTTCAACATTTGCGAGAGTTCTGGTTTTTGTTTTATGATTATTTGCTTTAAGCAAACATTCAGGATTTGCCTCTATATGACTTAGATAGTCGAAAATAAGTTTATCCTTTGATGTTACATTCATGTTGTTCAAATCGATATCATACATATTCTTTAATTTATTTTTAATATTCTGACTTGTTTTGTATATATTTTGATTTTTCATTTTATTTGGATAATCTTTCGGGTATAATGTACCTGTTATTTTTTCTAAAAGACTTTGAAAATTATTGAGAGGCTTTCTGTCATCGTTTGTAAAGATGCTTTCAGTAGAATATTTCTTTTGAGTTGGAGAAAACACTAGTTCTTGTTTCTTTGCTTCACTGTAAGATTCTTTTCCTAGACCTTTAATTTTTTCCTGTATGCTATCAAATTTCTGAATTAGTGCCATTACATTATTTACTTTTGAAATAGCTTCTTCTGATAATTTACTATTTTCCTTCTTTTTCTCGGTTTTCTTACAACCCTTACGTTCCTTTTTATCATCTGTGGAGCTATCTTCATTAGATCTACTCGAGTCATCCAAAATTTTCTTAGCTTCTTCAATATTTTCACAAATCGATATATTCTTAATGTCTTTATTCGTATCAAAAGTACTAGATAGCTGTGCTAGAGCAGTCTTTAAGAATGTTTCTTGTTTTAAAGTAAGTGGTTCTTTAAACAGTTCCAACAAATTAGCTATCTTTTCATGTTTAATCACTTCTGTTTCAATTGACGTTCCACCAGCATCTTTTTCGATATTCCAAAGCTTGTTTAATAGATTGCCCGCAATAAACGCCATAGCTGTGAACGTATCGTTTTCTGGAGTAAACGTTATATTTGATATCACCGGAGCAGCTGAATCGCCTATTACTTCACTACTTTTCTTTAGTTCGTTAACTACAAGCTTTGATAATTCTTTATCTTTGGCTTTTTGGGTGCTGTTACCGACTAAGTCTAGTTTATCATGACTGCCATCAAAGGTGACGTCATTACGCCCTACTATATCAATCTTGTTGTCCGTAATATGATTGTATTGATTAGGCTCACTGAATTCAATCTGCAGAGAAGTGTTAGTGTTATCTAGGACGCCGGTGCGCCGAGACAAATTTGGTAAGTTTACACTGGCGACTTTTTGTGCTGGCAAAGTTCCCGTTATGTTTGAGTGTTTAAGCGTATCTGTGAAGGATGACAACAAAAATAATTAATATCACAGTTGCACCCATGTTTATTTGTTGCAAAATCAAATAGATGGTTTTGAAACACTTATAAAAAACTAGGTAACTTTTACCTCATGGCTCTACTTATTTACTGCCTTTTAGGTTCTCTGATTGAAATAGCCCCTATAAAACTTTATTTTATAAATACAACTAATATTCTATAATATTCACCTTCGTTTAGTTCATCTAAAACACCAAAAAATTTAACCGTGTCATTCGGTGCTTTGCTCTCTTCATTTATTGATCTTTTCTGTCGTATCATATCCATTATATCATCCATCGGCTCGTAGAATTTAAAGTTCTCTGTAAGTATATTATTGCGTTTATAGGTTTTAATTATGTGTAATAGAATACTACGGCACTTACCTTGTTGAATGTTAAAGTCGTAGTAATAAAAACAAATATTGGTGCAATAAGTGCTATATTAAAATCAAAAAGTGTGCATGTCAGTGCATTTCCCGGGGTATAGCAATCAGGTACCCTGAAATAGTAAATAGTTATAATAAAAAAGTATTTTATTGCAATTCATAAATAAACGCCAAGTTTCGTATATTTAGATAAGGCGACTGTATTAAATAATTACTACATCTTTGTAGTGAACTGTTACAACTTAATATACCTACTTTAAGTAGAATGTAAGGAGGTGCTTTAGGTTTCTGAAACTTACGAGTCTAGAGAGAAGAGAGAGACAAGAGAATATATGGTACAAAAAGCATTAAAATTACTGTCTTTAAATGTAGAGAACCCTCGCCAAGCATTCAGACGATAAATTTAGATGTCCTACCTATTAGAACATCCTGTTCATTACTCTTCGTCGGACTTGGCACCAGAGGATGTTTAGAAAATTTACTTTGTCTTATTCTGTTATTTTTCATTTCTGTGAATGAGATATTAACAATATTGAGCGCTACACACACAAAAAACAACATCATCCAAAGTAGAAACATAAAGATGTTATCTTCTTTACTCATAATTATATTCAGTTCTCGGAATTTTGTTTGTTTGTTTTTTGCAGGTCATAACTGAACATAAAGTCCTGCATTATGTTTGAAATCGATTAGCAAAATATAATTCCTTATAAAAGTTTAACTCGTATAACAATTACGTGTGCAGCAGTCTCAATTAAAGGTCTAACGTAATAAGCAAACGCATACCCATTTCAACGTTCTTCAGCGCGTTTTCAATCTGCTCGTCACTGACGCCCAATTCGTCCTCTTTGTTGTCCTCCTCATCACACTCCTGGACGCTCTCACACTCCCACTTGCCGTCAGCGACGCAGTTGCACTTGGTGCAGCCCGAGCATATGTTGTCTGGAATTATATTAATGACGTCATCATATAAGTTCTATCTCCCTATATTGGGCCTGCCGTACCGACTTTGATCAGAGTCATGTTAGAGCTACACGTCATCTGCACAGTTGGATTAGCAGCAACTGATTCCTTTTTTCTCATGGTGACTCTACCTTCTTATAGTCTCTCTCTTGACCGTGTAGAAGCGTTAGTTCGAGACATCTTCATATTTTTCTCCGATTATTACCACTTCAGTGAATGCTGAGATGAGACTCGCCTTCAAGATGCTCTCGGGCATACATCCCTAACAGTTTAATTATGGTTGCATTATATTTAAATATTCCTTACCGTCAGTGCAATCGGTGTATTGTGACACAAATGGAACACATATCTTCTTGTCTACACCGCCGCCCACTGGAAGATATATGGGTTTGTATATTACACAATGTTTTATAGTAACATTATCATGGCTAATACATCTTTAGGTCAACATTAATTAAATTGAGGCAGGCAGAAATCCAACAAAATGAATATTACATCAAAATTTAACTCAAATTCAAAATAGGAATGTGTAAAAAAATTCACTTACCATTTCAAAAATTTACTAATTTAATATAAGCTACTCCTTCAATTTCTGTGTTAATCTTAAAAAACTATTTTGTGCTTATAAACATGTGCTGATTAGTGCAGATGGAAGCAAAATGTGCAAAGTGCATAACAGTTTGAGTGAAGTTAAAATACAAATTAACTTGGAATTTTTTTTAAAAACTATTTATTGGAACACTCATTATATAAAAGTATAAAACATTATAAAACACAACACTAAGACACTGGAATAAACACAATCGTCACTAATTATTACAGCAACACTGAGCATATGGTCTTATGTCACACCGGGTTGCTCTCTCCCTTTCATAATGAATAGGAGAGAATGGGAGCCAATCTTTTTATATCATATTTTGTCTTGTTACATCCGACCGTGTAAGGCCTGTAGAAATGAAATTATAATCGCCGTTCACATTGCCATTACAAAATTTGATATTCTCTTTTTAATGAAACGTTATTCTCATTTACAATCTTTTGTATTTCATTCTAAGTTTTTCAGCTGCGCATTGTACAGTTTCAATTGCGCCAGATTTTTCACCAGGCTTTATTTGTTACTATTATTGTTCTCATCTCTGTCTTGTGTCTTAATGAAATAATCTGAAATCTTCCACTCTGTCTCTCTCTCTCTCTCTATCTTCTGCTTAATCATTATTAACAATAAAATCTTCATAGTCCCCTCTCGGCCCTCCTCCCAGCAGGTTCTCCTTGGGCAGCTTCCTCCTGAGAACTCTCAGTTTGTTCCTAACAGAGCTGTGAATCTGTCTCCGGTGGGCGTTCTGATGGCCGCAGCACAGCGCGTCGCCACCTGCAACCAATCTTTAGCTTACAAGTTGGAAAGTTACAACTAAATTTTATGACGATAGATACAAATGGGGGTTATTTTATATTGAGGGTAGTGAAGCAAGATTGGCTTGCATATGGCGACGCGGCATTTTAAATAAAAATTTGCAATTGAAATATTTCTGTTTTATTTGTTTAAAAGTGTCCGCATTGAATTTGTTGTCACAAATAGAAGTCTTCTTATGGTTTGTCCAGCGCACGGGCTTGAAGGTCTGTTTAGACATGCGTGGTTCACGCAGAGATATAAGAAGTAAGTTTATTCCATTATATTGCATACAATATCCTCCTGGATAGTCTGTATTCATTTTCAATTCTCTCGCTTTTTGTGTCCAATCACGCACTAATTAAATCACAAGTCACTTAACACAATACCACTACTATTAAATCCACTTTACATCATAAGCAACACCTTTAAAACCCAAAGCAACACCACCCACGAACCAGAACCTACCACTGTCAATGAAATCATAAATGCCATTATCCATGGTCCTCCTCAATCTATGCGACAGCAACCTGAAGTAACTGGGTCTGTCTTGTTGGAACGTGTTCCTGTACATGTCTCTACTGGCGTCATGGTTTCTGATGAATCTATAGTACTCGCAGAACCAAGGGTTGCGGCTGATACAGCCGGCTTGGCGGCCATTGACGGCGCACACGCAGTAGAAACACACGCCAGAGTTTTCGTAATCGAGAAGAGACTCTACGTCTGTCGGTACGTCGATGTCGGTGTTGTTGGCGTCGAGGCTGTTGCTGTAGTAGGAGTGGCCGCGCCGGCAGGCGGCGTTCGACTCGTATGGGATCTCATCGTTGTGCCAGATGTAATCTGTGGTTCCAAAGTTGATGAGAATTTAGGAGATAGCGATTATGTTATGGTGTCGACTTAGATTGGATTATTGAAAAAAATTGTCGATACGGTTAATTTTTCATTGTTGAATTTATAACTGTTCAAGAAAATAGACTAATATTTGCAACACAACGCACGGTTTCTGATGTTTCCCAATCATCTAGAATTGCACGTGCACATGGTTATATAAAAAGAGAAAAAAAAAGCCCATTGTGTTTCTCGCGGGATCTTCTCAGTTGAGGTCGCGTTCCGATCCGGTTGTAGAGTTAAAAAAAAATGTAAATGCCAATTTGTAAGTGCCCCCGTAGGCCTATTCGAAATAAATGATTTGACTTTGAATTTGCTAGCTTGATACGATTGGCCAAACTGCATCTAAGGCAAGGCTGACTGATAAATTTAAGAATGTCAAATTTCGTTTTAAAGCAAGGCACGCATTGGCAGCACACATTGCAATACAACCGAAATTCTGAACAATATGTGCAGTTATCGTCCATTTTACTTCCATCCACCCCTCAGAGCCTAAACCAACCTCTTCTGATCCTATACGCCAAACTCTTTTCGTGCTCAAACGGCAAACTCTTTTTGGACCTATCCATGACTTTCTGGATCATCATACACTCGTTCACATTCATCGCTGGCCTGTTACTGCAGTACTCGTGTTTCCCATCAACAGAACAGACACATATCCTGCAGGACTCATCCTTCGTTGGAACTGTCATGTGCTTCCGTCTAGTGGCACGGAGGTAGTCTTCGGCTGATGATTCATCGTCATACTGTTTATTTAAAACCTCTTTTTCCGTGACTCTGATGACTGTGCGACCGGGGACGCATTCGAGACCCAACTCTTCAAGAGCGTCCACAGATGGGGTTTGGCGGTTGTAAAAGAAATCTAGAACGTTGCCTAATTCGTTAGTTTATTTATTAACTTTTATTCTTTATTTCGCTAGTATGTTAATGATTACTTAGAATTAAATTGATTAAAGGTCTAAAGTTTTACGGGACTTCACTATTCGATGTTGCCTGGTCCTTTATTTGTTATTTTTGAATACAAAAAGTAAACCAGACTCTGGAAGCCATTTCATATCAGTGTTTTGACTACTCGATACCCAATACCCATTATTAAACACAAAACCAGTCTGATAGACGGCAAAATATCCTGGCAGAAACTCCTAAGGTACTAGAAAATGATCTGCAGGGTTATTTTAAACCATTCGATTTAAAATCGATTCGATATCGGAAACGGAACCGAAAACATCCAAATTGGATTATCGCAACTGCTATTAAAATTTCCGAATTTTACTACTTTCAATGTCTCTAAATGGAAATATCAATTCGTTGTTTTAAAAAGTTTATGGGTTTAATTGGAGTCCCGACACTCGTGACAGACAGTTTCTCGACTGATATTGTAGAGAAATTCAGTGTTGTTGGCTTCTTTAATTATCGATCAACTGGTTTGGTTTATAATTGGAAAAGTGAACAAGCTGAGGGTCAGTGGTGAGTTGTTCTTCCCCCGTTTGTTTATTTGCTATTTCTGATCACTGGTCAAGTATTCCAGGATCCAGGGATACTTAAATACTGTCTGGAAGATAAAGTTAATCACTCGCAGTCGTATGACCATTAAAATATGAAAGTATTTCTCACCAGCGTTGATGGGTTCCGCCATCATCACAGCCAGGATACAGATCGCAATCACCAGCAGCTTGGCGTCCATGGTCGCAGTGTGATGTGAGTGATGGGGCACGAATGGGCTTTATATGGCGTTTCGATTCATTGAGCGCGATGATGCTTTGTTTCAGCTGTAGGGGACGGATTTGAGAATAACAATTAAATGGTGCTAAAATATTAATGTTCCTTATATCATTTATTTGGCCTGGAGATGATTTAACAGTTTCGTGGTCTTCGATTTCTACATGGGACGATCATCACATGGGACGAATATTAAATTAACAACATCAGCATAGATGTCCAGGATACTTTTCCTTCTATGTATTAAAGGTTATATTATTTAGGTCTATGTAATACTACTGTAGCAATTGGTTTGGCCTGGCAATTTTTGGAACTAGGTATTTAATGCATAGTACGAAAAAAAAAGTGTCCTCATCTAACTCTGTAAAGCATGGAAGTAGCCGAATTAGTACGTTTTGTTGTACTAAAAATTCATATTTTCCCGTACTAAAAATACAGCTTAAAACCTTCACCCCAACCAGCCACGATGAAATATTTATGATCGTTCAGATTTCATTGTATTTTTCCTAAACGTGCACTCCGTCCCTGTGCTGCATGAATGCAGTAAAATAAACTAGCTACAACAAGACGAGCGATGAGCCATAAACCCTTATCAGCGCCACACCTGCGCCCGCGCACCACACGCATCTGGCTCTTAGCTAGTAGTCTGTTACGTCATCAGTCGGCACTCAACAATCATCCGCTTCATAGATAGCATTAATTAACATTTTCGCATAAAATTGACACAATCAATTATTGATATCCAAGTTGGTAAAACGCTCGTCTTGTAAACAAATTGTGCAGGTTCAAACCATGGGTCGCGACTCTGGGATTTTTGAACTTTCATGTGCGAATCTCTTTTCAATAATGATTATCGCTTGCTGTTCGACGGAAGCACACATCGTGAACCTTGTGAAGTTCACCAAACTGGGCCAGCGTGGTGCATTATCTTGAGCGGTGTGAGTATTTGGCTCGCCCCCTTGCAGTTCATTGGGATCTAAATAAACTGCAGTGCACCTCTGCCTATCCCTTCGGGGATTACAAGTATGGTGTGTACCTCTGAGTGATCGAATATATCTACACATTTATTCCTGCCTTGCTGTAATACGTTTACAAACTACATTTGATGGCGTTATCGGTATTAGTATAACTCATACTAAGGCCCTAGTTTTGGGATAAATGTGTAAATTTCACCAACCTACTCCTTGCCTGGGTGCTGCTTTGCCAAAGCTATATCTGTGGGCCTATCATACTAAGGTGTAGATGTGCTAACTGCTCAACAATGGCACATAATATATGTCAATTTCTAATAATTTGTTTCCATGTATGACCACAGATGGTCGGACGCAAAATAAAAACAAGTCATTAAAATATTTTTCTTTTATTGAACTAGTACAAAAATATAAACTTATAATAATTTCATTAAGTATCTCCACAAATTCGAGTTTACAAAACTTCGTAAGAATTCAGAGATCACATTTAAACACATTTATATGTTCCATTGCATTGATTTCATCTCTATGTGTTTGTCCTTGATCTCCCACCATAGACAAGTCCAAGAACACAAGCTTATTATCCACATTTTCAGCATTGATTGACCCATACGTCCACTTTCTGGACCATTCTCTCGTTTTTGGAGAAATGTAATAGGTGTGTACGAGCTGAGCGCAGATAAATTTCACCAATAGGATCGCTTTAAAATCACGTCATAATGAATCTATCCTATTGGACGATATTTCTTCATTACTGTCGCTTGCTTGCTTGTATGTTTTCAATTCAAAACAACAAAAAATCGCTAGCCAGATATCTATTGTAATAATAACATACATCATTTGTATTATTCTCCCTTCTTATATCCTCGATCTTCTTCCATGCTGTCATCATCTCTTCTGGGTCCAAGCTATGGATAGAAGCCAGGGCCCAGTAGGCACATTTAAGGGTCAGCCACGGCTTGTAAGGACTCAAACGAGAGTCATGACTAAGAGGGAGACGAAGAGTCTTCTTCGCTACAAGGTATGTGAAGTAGACGTCTTCTAAGTTGATAAGAGGTATTTTGCGAGCTCCTTTCAAGACTTTGGAGATGTATTCGCCTGAAATATACGAGAAGAAGCGGTATATTCATTGTGTTCAGTTTTCTGTGCACAGCGATGTTAATCACGGTATTAGTAGAGGTCACAACGATTCTTATTTAGCGATATGACGCCTCATAGTGAGCTTCATGCGCAAAATCTTATGATAATGTAAGCGTCGCTACGCCGAAAAAAAATAATAACAGCCCTTTTTAATGTCCCACTGCTGGTCACGGGTCGCCCCTCAATGCGAGGGGGATTAGGCCATAGTCCGCCACTCTGGCCGAGTGCAGGTTGGCGGACTTCACACATCTTTCGAGGGGTTTTCTCAGACATGCAGGTTTCCTCACGATGTTTTCCTTCACCGTTTACCATGTGATAATCGCGGTTGAAAATGAGATTTGCATATGAAATCCAGAAAACCCAGAGGTGCGAGCGAGCCGGGGTTTGAACCGGCACTCCGAAAAAAATATGTATCACGATTGATTCCGAATCAAGATGTCATATCATGACTGAAGCCTCACCGCCAATAAGGTACGCGGGCCCGGAGAGGAACTCCGGGACGACGTCCTGCGGACACAGCCACCGCGGCAGGTACCACTTGTTGTACGCGTCCCTGTGGAGAGACGTGTCGTTGAACTTGTAACCTGGAATATAAACAGAATTTTATTTAAATACAGTCTTTTGTGCGCGGCTCCATAAACTATACAATGTCTCCTGCAGCTCAACCATCAATACTTGTAGCGTCAAGATATATGCTCTATATCAGGGGTTCCCAAACTTATTTTGTCTACTGCCCACTTTGAGAAAGAATAATTTTTTAGCGCCCCCATTTTTTCACCTACTTAAAAACCACCATAACTTCAAATTAAATTAATTATTGTAAGCCTCTACACAACGCCCCCGTATTATTTCTGGGACTCTTACCGCCCCTCTTTAGGCCTGCAGCGCCCACAAGGGGGCGTTATCGTCCACTTTGGGAAAGGCTGCTCTATATTTTGAGTCTTATCATGGGCTAGTGACGCTTAAACCCACAGAAAAGAATTCTAAAATCACTTATTTTAGATTCAGTCTTTCAAATAAGATGTTGACCCAAAATTATAGTTAACTATCAATGTTTAGGTGTATAGTTTAAATGCGTGTACAGTGCGTCTCTGCCTTCCCTATCAGGAAATTGTTGGAGATATAAAGTTCTTTTATCTTAATATATACTTATAAAAATGCTTGGTTAGATGCTGGTCCGGCT
The DNA here is from genome assembly GCA_905404115.1 of Pheosia gnoma. Lineage (NCBI taxonomy): Eukaryota > Metazoa > Arthropoda > Insecta > Lepidoptera > Notodontidae > Pheosia > Pheosia gnoma. The sequence goes on along the minus strand of FR989919.1, from coordinate 6,275,022 downwards.
CCTCAGGAATATAAATGACCTTGTTCGAGCAGACTATTAAGATTTTGATTTTCTCTTCTGCCTTCTTAATTACATTTGCAACAGTAATTTGTATATGTGGGAACCATGTACTTGACTTGCAATGATATACTTAGATTCAGTACTTTTATTGTTGACCAGCTGCTTAAGTCTGCCTAGCCGTTCCTACATTGTTCTCACATACCTATAACAATGCACTGCTGAAAAATTTTAAAAATATTTTTAAAAAGAGAAACCATGGAGTTTCTTCCCCGTTCTTCTTCATAGGAACGGCATTCCAAACGGGTAGTAAAGTTGTAGCTTAGACTTTTGTAACTTTTTTGACGATTCAGAAGTAATGTAATTAATGGTTTACATGAATAAAAATATTCTGATTCTGATTCTTACCTAAAAGATTCGCATCAGGGTTCTCCCTAACCACCTTTTCCAGAGTCCATGGGTTAATCATCACATCGTCATCGGTCTTCATCATAAAGTGCGCGTGCGGACACCTGTCGAGGGTCCACTGCATCATCAGAGCGACCTTCAGCGTCAGATTCTGGTAGTGGTCGAGGAAATCGTAGACCACCATGTCGCTATACTGCTTCGCTTCTATATAGTTGTTTGCCTGGGAAGGTGTAAAATAACCAATCATTGTTACCGGAAATGTACCCGGGGTCTAGGTGCAACTGGGATCGCTCCCAGTTTGCTGTACGGCACCACATGTATTACAAACGTTGCTTAGTTTATGAACTATACAGTTGCTGTGTTCCTTTCAATCTGTGTCATTAAAATACGAGTACTTTTTTATATTTGGGCAATTCGATTCCTAGCTCAAGCATGTTTTTACGTATTTTTAGCTGGTAACATTCTCGCGTTCTCTTCCACTCACACCACAGACTTGTTAAATAAGAAACTGGCACAACATGCTTTATCGACGACAATAACAAGAAGCTCCTGCATGTTACAAATGAAAGACATTCATTCATTCATTCATGCTACCTAGCCACACGGGGCGTACAACTAATTCGATCTTATCTCCAGGCAATACAATTCCCGGTCGAAAGATCTTCTCACTAGATTCCTATTACTTTTTCTCAGTCTATAATTTTAATTTTGACCGTCAGCGTTAGGAAGCATGATAGTTTTTATTAGAATAAGTATGTAAGTACTATTTAAAATATAAAAAATTAAAGGCAGTTCAGTATACTACCTGGAAAGTCCGTAGCACGCCCCCGGGTAGCTGATTTAACATTAATATTATAAATGCGGCAATTTTTTATATACAGGGCTTTTAAACAGGGTACCTCTGTAACAACCACTATAAACATCCGTACGCCGAGAGTCGAACGCCTACTCAAGCATGGCGATATCTTACCAGCCATTCGTCAGCATCGCTGGCATGCTGGCCCAGCACGAAGTACGTGGGCTGGTGTGTGGCCCACGTGCGTCGGACGGCTGCTCTGTGCAGGTGGCGCGTCGGGGAGCTGGTCACCAGGATGATGACGGGCACTTCTTGCAGGTTGGAGCACGGAGTCGACGACGGCTCGATCAGGAGCTGGCTGAAACGGTAACGATATTCTGTAACGGATTACTTTAACCGCGGCCTTGACCGCGTGAAAACTCAATTAGGCCGCGTGGAGACCCTCGTAAGGCGTCTGCCTCGAATTTAGCGGGCAGCGGAGCGGCGGCGGCGGAGCGCGGGAGCGGCAGGATCTTATGCGTAAAATCAAATGGACCGGTTCTCGAAAACAGCGGCGCGGCAGCGGCGCGGGCCGGCCAACCAGCCCCGCTCCCGCGCCGCCGGCCGCCGCCGCCGCCCCGCCCCGCTGCCCGCTAAATTCGAGGCTGAGGCCTAACGAGTTCAATTTTCGAATTAAACATCGAACAAGAATCCGAGTCCGACACCGAGATCAAGATCCTTCCTAACCTTACTCTAAGACAATATAATGTGAACGAATGGGATACCTACTCACATATTTTTCATATAATGCGCCAAGCTCCTGTTCCTCCTCAAATGGTTCAGGTTCTGATCGGGCGGTGGCGGGGCCCGCAGCGCCTGGCTCGCCAGCTGCGCGAGCCAGTAGCACGAGCACCAGCTGAGGACCGAGAGCACCGCCAGCGGCAGCAGCAGGATGCGAGTCTTGTGACGACCTGAACAAAGACAAACTAGGTAAGTACTCTTTCTCTTGCATAAGTACTGTCGTCGTGCAAGCCAAGGAACACCCACTGCAGATGGTGGAAGGAATAGGGGTAGAAATACCGGGTGATTCTAAAAGGTATTCTAAACCTTGAACCTGTGCCTCTTTAGAGTATTTGTAATCAGAATAAGAAGGCAGAATTTCGATGTGTCGACTTTATAAAACACTAGCTGCGCCCCGCGGTGTTACCTGCGATTAAAAAGTATGTCCTTTTCCCCTATGTCCTTTTCTGTAAATCATGTCGATCCTTTGCTCTATGAAAAATTAAAACAAATCTATCCCACGGAAACCATACATTTTACCGGGATAAAAAGTAGCCTACGTACTATTCCAGACTATAATCTATCTCTGTCCTAAATTTCATCCAGATCCGTTCAGCCGTTCTGACGTGATTGAGTAACAAACATCCATCCATCCATCCAAACTTTCACATTTATAATATAAATGGGATAGTGGGATTTATTTCAATCCAAGGCTCATCACGATTGCGCCAAATAGGCAGGTGTTGAGGTCAGCTTGTGCCAGGCAAGTGTGATGCCTGACACAGGGTTCCAACTGGAACCTAGCCTGTGACCTGTGCCCGTGACACAAGAGTGCCATACATATTGACAATGATCTACTCAAACAGGGTAATTGTTATCATTTCTATACTAAATTTGCGTGCATATTCCGAGAAAAACATAAAGTAACTCACCAATATATTTGACATAATTAACTATTTTCCGTGATATTATTGTCAGGGTACCTCTGAACATAACTTCACTAGTCATTTAAAGTCTCGGAACAAATTTGCTTTGAATGCACAGACATCCGAACAATGTGGTTATCTGGTGCGAACTAGCTGAAGATCGGCCTTACTGGCGGTTAGCTGTCGATATCCGTAGATAAGATGTTTGGGGAGTCTTTTTCATTAATTTTACTTATAAGATAACGTGATAAGTAATGGGTAATAAAATATAATTCGACCTACTTGAACTAGCCGAGTACAAGACTTGCACATAAAGGGTTCCGAGCTGTGGCGTTTATTACAGCGCGCAGCTAAATTTAAAACTATCAATAATCTACAAATCATAGAACCAAAAAATACAACTTAACTTTTGTAGTTCATAAACGATTTTTTACCTTAACATTGTACTGACTTACATTTTTGTAACCGCGAAAAATATTTTTACTTGCCATGTATGAAATAAATTAATAACTTTTATTTCTATTTAAATATGTACTTACAAACTAAGGTACGAAATTTTACTCTGTTGTAAAAACGATTATTTGGGCATTAAGATACCACAACTACATTTATTTTATACACATCACAGAGTGGCAGGCAATTATAAACCTAGGTATAAAAGCGAAACCTATAAATGACGTTTATATCGAAATCATCCTGCGAAACCATGAAACCAGAATAATTACCGCCGAATATATAAACTTTCTATAACTTTATCACACGTCATATAGTACTGGGCAAAGCAAAACTCGTGCGCAGTACTATATGACGTGCGATAAAATTATAAAACGTTTATAAATTCGGGGTTTAGTCTACCAAATCCTAGATAATTTTCATCCATATAAAATAGTATTACAAAGCGCTTTGACTCTGTAAAATGCTCATTGGCAATGTTTTCAAATACCTATTAAATGTTCTCTTACTGCTGAACTTATTCGTCCGTATGTCCATCTTGTGTAGCATCCCGATATTAAACTTCGACACAATTATTTGTATCAATAATATGATGAAATAACACAAATTTGGGTACAACCAAACGGTATAGCCTTATTTCTTTAAATAAAAATATGACAAAACTCTGTACTTTAAGTAGTAAAATATAAATATAAGGATTATTTTATTACTGCTTTGATTAAAACCTCAAAATCTGAAATGACAGGTTTTGTTTTAACACAAATATATTTATTTTATTGTGAGTGGCCAGATATCTTTTATATTATTTTGAAAAGATTACTAGCAATAAAGCTATACTCGTACTATTCCACTATTTACCTTGCTAAACTTTAAGGCAAGTTTCCACTAAAGCAGAGAAAGTCAGACCAATCAGATTATTGGACGACCCGATTGGCGTAGTTGATAGTGACCCCATTTTCTGGCCCGAGGGTCCTGAGAATCATTGTGTGATGAGCACGAATGTTTGTACCCGAATCATGGACGTTTTCTTTATCTTAATAAGTAATAATTACTGGGTTCAATCCATTGTGCTGAACCAATAATCGTACGGTACCTACCCATACCTAATACAGAATTCGTTAATTTTATTAGTCATTTTACCTATTCTTAACATAAATACACAAAAATAAATATATATAATATATTTCGAGAAGTCAAAGTCAAATCATTTATTTCGTATAGGCCTACGGGGGCACTTACAAATTGTCATTACATTTTTTCCTTAATACTACAACCGGATCGGAACGCGACCTCAACTGAGAAGATCCGGCAAGAAACTCAGCGGGCTTGTCTTTTTTTTATCCATTATATTTACAAAAAAAATAATAATAAAAAGTAAGCTCCAGTGTGTTGCCATGCGAGGCGCACACACGCTACACTTTAACATTATAAATATTGATATTAGAGCGATCAGTCCCAGGCTGCTTTATCATCCAAATAATCCAAGATTCTGTAGTAACCCTTACGACATAAATTACTTTTAACAGTTCTTTTAAACTTACTAATGGGCAAATCTCGGATTCCTTTGGGAAGTTTATTATAGAAGCGTATACATTGCCCCATAAAAGAGTTATTTATTCTGTGGAGACGAGTGACATGCACGGATAGTTTGTCCTTATTACGAGTGTTAATAACATGAACATCACTCCTTTTTTCAAAATTATGAATATTTTTCTTAACATACATTAGATTTTCATAAATAAATGGAGACACAACAGTTAGAATATTTATTTCTTTGAATTTATCCTTAAGGGAATCTCTAGGACCCATGCCGTAAATTGCTCGTATTGAGAATGTATGTATACCTTATTGAGATGTAAAAGTTTCAGGTAGTTCTTTAATCATTGAGAGAATGAAAAGAAATGCATCACAATGTATTGAATAATTTATCAGCATTGCACCTATTCTGTGTAGAATATCGTATATTGTTCGAAATGTTATCGATGCAACGTTACTGTTTCTAAAACACACTGTGAGCTCCTGTGCGGGTGTGTAAACAATATGTTACCTGTGTTCTGTCGACTAGGAGTCGAATAACAACACCTTACGCCCGTTCTGTGTTTTTGTAGTTTGAAAAATATTCGCTGCATTACATTACTAGCAGCGCCCCTAGCGGAAATTTATAACATTATTGGCCGTAGGCAGAAAAAATAATGTCGTTGCGAAATTGGAAATCTACCTATCCGGAAGAGTAATTAAGAAAACAACAACAAATTATACAAAATAAAAGTTTGTGTATTATCAGAGCTTAAAGGCTAAATATGAGGGTACCCCGTCTCAAACTATGACACCAGGACGTCAACCACCTTAGTCCTCCCGTGACCATGGTTGCTGTAAAGCAGCTGAAACGTCGGGAACGAAAAAACGAAAAATAAACGCGATAAAATCCTTAAAAAATAGTTTTATTTCAATGTGTAGTATTCGCGTAAATATAAGAAATCAATACTTAAAGGCTAATTTATAACTAAAACCCCGGATCCATAAGCGATACTAATTTTATTAAGTTTTTTGGTAGTACAGACGTACCGTATTACTGCTAGTATTTACTGCTCTAGTGCACCAGGAAATTAAATTTTGAAAATGCTGCCACCTATTATTGAGTAAATGAAGTAATTACAAAATATTTTCAAACAAAAGTTAACACATATTGCATTATTTAAACTATTTACTAAAAATATATTTGTGCTATATTATAAAAAATAAAATACCCGTAATCCAATACATTAAACAAATTGTAGAAAATAACTATCTGTAATCTTTGGTTTTATAACAAAATTGATAACAACGCTACCTATTATTGAAACTTAGAACTAATGTTATAATAATATCTGTAGTAATGGAAACACTTATTCATGTAACATTATAGTTTTTATTGTTCGTCGGAAGGTTGCTTGACCCAGAATCCCCACGGAGCGTACCCATCATGAGTCGTGGGGCCGCGGTACACTTTTATTTGGACACGGGCTGGGTCGTCTGGAACAAAATATTTTTTACCATTATTATTTTTTCTGCTACACTGGATAGTAGAAAAAAGACAATGTTTGGCGCTTTAGGCTCCTATATCTTATATTAACGTCACCTAATTGTTCAAACCTAAGGGACATTCCCTCGACATGAGTAGTGGTACCAGAGTACCATACAAGCAAATTGATAAAAGCCTTGTGTAGCCCTAACTTTGAGCATGGTCGAGACATGCGGAAGCAAACATAAATATCCACTGCACACCTGAGATCCCTACATTTTTTCAGGCGTTTTTGCTCTGTCTTGAATCACTGAACCTATTACTATTCTTAAAAAAAATTATAAATATAGCATTTTCACATGATAAGTTCTCCTCACCTTTTCTATCATCAGCCTGATCGTGGGAGTCTTCATCGTCGAACTCCTGCGGCCTGGCGGCTGCCAGCCCTATCAGTGACAACAGCATTATAACTGTCCATAAAGTTTTCTGCAAAATAATGTGACCATTTGTTTTGAAATTCGTCCTGTTGTGAATAGGAGACCCATAGACAACATAGTTTGGTTTTGTGACCGGTTGTAGGTCATGTTTAGACACTTCCAATCTCTACTGAAATGGTACCGCCATGGTGGACTACTTGAAGAATTTATTGCTAGCCTTAAGCAAGTACATGGTACTGCCCGCAACTACTCATGCATGTACTTAAGTTTCGGGAGAACCTTTTATTTGGGTTAAAATAAATATTTTATACAATGATCACTTCTTCAATTGTTAATATTGTTAATTTTGTTTACATTGTTCATATTGTTATTTATTTAATGCCAAGTTTCATCCAAAATCCGTCCTGTAGTTTTCCCATGATGCATAAACAGACATTCAACAAAAATTAAAAAAATTACAGTTGGAGCCTGGCTCGTACTGAAAATAATATCTCCTATAATTTAATGTACAGACACAAAGTTAAAATTCAAAATCATTGCTTAATATGGGTAAATTCATGAAGTATTACTGGAAGGACCAGTCAAGTTACCGTCTAATTTTGTGTGCAGATTATTTACTTAATAATAAAGATTCTGAATACAATTAATAGAATACACAACACACTGTAACTAAAAGATTTATTTTATCCATTAGTAGTTTCATTTTTGTCCTTATCATTTTATCATTAATGAGAAACTGGGATGAATTCACCCCGGCAGTGCTAAACCCCTGTATTTTATAATCATTTTTAACTGTTTTAAGATATTAATAATAGTTAACTCAGTATCTAATAACTTTGCTATTATGTGCTACATGATATGTAGGCACTACATTCAGAATTTCCACTTGGAATTGTTGATATTAAAATCATAACATATTACATTACTCGTCCTTAACACAAATCCAATAGTCACAGCTTATATTATCATTTACTGCTACCAGCTTCTGAAACTTTATCAGACTCATTGCCACTGTCAGTTGACGCCGCTGGCCCTGGACGGGTTTTCTCTGCTTCCTCATCTTCGCTCAATGAAGAGCAGTCTGACAGATCAGCATCAATCCACAACTTTGATTTCTTTGCTTTTGGTTTAATATCTTCAACCTTCCGTTTCAAGCTGTTTGATGTCCCTGCTGCCTGCCAGCCAGCCTCCACAGCCGAACTGACGCGTTCTGGTAACTCTTGACGACCTTTCTCGTAGTCAGGTGTCAAGTTAACAGCAATTTTAGGCTCAGCTATAAGCCTCTCGATTTTCTTCTGTTTGCGTTCTGCTGCCTCTCGTTCACGATCTTCCTGCCCGTCCAACCACTTTCTGAGCCTTTTTTCCTCGTTTATGTCACGTAAACGACGGCCCGAGAGGTCTCTGCATGCTTCACGGTTTGTCGTTTTCTCAATTTGCGCGCCAATCGCCCGTAACATAGATCCAAATCCACCTTTCCCCCCGATAAGTTTAGTATACAATCTAACGACATTATCGGTGGTTGTGATGTCGTAATCATCGGTAACAGGCCTCCCGTTGATCGTTGCGAACAAATTATCGATTTCAACACCATGTTTTTGCGAAATATTGCGTTTCAATGATGACACATTTGTACCATCGATATCTGTTACGGGAATGCTTTCAAAATACACTGTGCACTGCATTTTGGGGATATTTTTAGAGATATTTTATATTAAAATGAGTTCAATCGCTATGATGAAAGAGTAAATAATGGAAAAATAAATAACAAGGTATTATTTACTACGTCGGAAACTGAATGAGAATGAATGAATGCAACGCACACATGCATGACTGACATTGACAACCATGGACAATGTTTTTTTTTGGCAGACCTGAGTCCTATATATATTAATTACTTGACATTGGCAAAATACCCGCCAAGTTGTTGGTGAGGCCATATTCATATCCATTTTATTTCATCGCATCTCATTTCCTAAAGAAAGAAGAAGAAAAAGAGTCTAGACCCGGCCTGGATATCGAAGAAAAAAAAGCTCTACTTTGATCGACTGACTGAAAAATCAGCATCCGCAGAAGATTAGAATCTAGATTTCAAAAATTGTTGACGCATACAATATAAAAATAATACAAAGAGTCAAAATATTTCACAATAGAAAAAACCCTACATTGGAATTTAGCTAATGTAACATTGTTGATATAAAAATTACTCACTTTAGAAGACATTTTTTCTCGTAAAACAACAATATTTTTTTACTAGATCGTAATCAAAACTAAACAAAATTATTGACATCACCATCTTAAATAGACTAGTGAGCTCTAGTTTTCGTTTTCTGTTAAATAATCCCGTCCAGTCACTGCTTTTCAATTTCACGCTATAATGCGCAAAGAAAGTGAAAGTAAAATAATTTACAAAACAATTTTTTCATTTGGATTTGAACAGATTTATTGTTAAAGGCGTTCACAGTACGATCGATCTTATATTTATATATATTATTAACTAACATAACATTAACTTTTAATTTAAATGTTGTATTATTAATTTTCTCGCTAAGATTAAAAAAATACTTATGTAAACGTGAAGATAGAGGCAGAAAAATTTATCGATGATGATGATTTAGGTTGTGTCTCAGATATCTCAAACCAATGTGTAATCACCAAGGCTTTTCAAGAAAGAATGAAAAAGCTTTTTTTTTATGGTACTAGGCCCGCCACACACTCCCACCACTACTACTCCTGTAAGCCAGGATCTACAATGGTGTCCAATGAAGACCCCGAGAATGAATTAAATATAATTGTCATGGAATCACACTATCACACTTCACACTAATATTATAAATGTGTAAGTTTGGATGGATGGATGTTTGTTACTCTTTCACGCCAGAACGGCTGAACGGATCTGGATGAAATTTGGCACAGAGATAGATTATAGTCTGGAAAGGCACATAGGCTACATTTTATCCCGGTAAAATGTATGGTTTCAGTGGGATAGATTTGTTTTAATTTTTCATAGCGCAAAGGATCGACATGATGTTTTGCGCGGGTAACACCGCAGGGCGCAGCTAGTAGATAATAAAAGCATATAATTCGTTTTTTATTGTATGTTCCAAAATATTTAGAACCAAATTGTTTTAGATTAATATTAAACAAATTATAATATATATTATAATAATGTAATGATTTTTCTGGGATCTTTGCCTGAAATTAATTTTAATTTTATTTATTTATAACTATTTGTGCCCGTGTACGCATAGATTTTATGATTTTTGAAGTCATGGCATATTTCATCGAGTTGATGTATTTCGAAATTTTGACAAAGGGGCTATCCCGTGAGAACTCATTAATTTTCAGGATAGAACCGGATTTAGTCTAATTGTCGAATGATTGTTTTTGGATAAAAAACATAGTGGACATACAATGTTATATGTATTGGTAACGATAGTAATCAAAGGTAAATAAAGAGTAAATAATCGCTATTTTTTAACTGCAGGCAGATAATAAAACCTTGTTTAACCCACAGACATAGACAAAAGCAGACTTTTTAACCCATTTTAAACCCATTTGTCTGCTGTTAACCCTAGACTAGACTCTACCTACATATCTACACACACTGAAACGACTAGATAGGACAGATATTTTCATTCTTGCTCTTAGGATCAGATAGATTGCCGCCATTACATTTCGCTGTCAGTCAGCCAACAGTCAATTCAATCGTTCAATTTGTCAAATGTACGAAGAACCGCAGGAGGAACATCCAATAAAAATTGAGCTTTTTAAAAAAACAGGAAGTGGTGTTCGTATAACAGAAATTTTTAGAAATCTGGTGACATTGGAGGCATCTGATTGTATTGCTCGTTGTATTATGGCTCAAAATATTAACCCACATTACGCGTCCTCGTCGAATCCAGCCAAACAAAATGAGGATACGATAAAGCTAAAAGACAATCATGCTGTGAGCAAACGGTGAGCAATATAAAGTTGTACTTCGATTTACACTTATTCCTCGCAATTCTTAAAATCCATGTAAGCTCGCTTAGATTTGCATTTAAAATGTTAAAAAACTGACCGCATGAAGCCCTAACGGTCGTGTTGTGAGCGCGAAACCAATGTCAAAGTAAACTTATTTCGCATGCAGTGGTCTGTGACTGACGTGTATTTGTCCACTAAAAGCCAATCAATAACATGTAACTAACTGAATTACAAAGATTCTTTATATTTATACATTGCTTGGAGTTCAATGAACTTTATTGACTGACTTAGAAATGATGAATGTTTCAGTCATCTCTATAATTATCAATAATTTTAACCTTATAACATACTGCACTGCTATAACATTTCTGTACCTAACATGATGTTTTTCTGCCAACAGCCTGCAAAAAGAATTAATGGAGCTGATGCGATGTGCTGACAAAGGTATATCAGCATTCCCCGAGAGTGAAAACCTCTTCAAATGGATTGGCACAATAAATGGGCCACTGGAGACTGTGTATGCCGGCCACAAATACAAACTGTCACTGGAATTTCCCAATTCATATCCATATGCACCGCCAATGGTGAAGTTTATCACTCCTTGCTTTCATCCTAATGTAGATACATGTGGTTTAATATGTTTAGATATATTAAAGGATAAATGGACGGCATTGTATGATGTTCGCACAGTTCTACTGTCCATTCAGAGCCTGTTAGCAGAGCCCAACACACACAGCCCACTGAACCAGCAGGCTTCCTACATGTGGCCGAACCAGCCCGCCTACAAGAAGTACTTAGATGAATTTTACAACAAACACAGAGACTCATAGTGGACTTATGATTATGTTCATCAAATTTATTAATAATTTTGCGTTGTATTTTGTGTTGTATGAGTGTTTGTAATGAGAATTTGGGATTGACGAGTTTTCCTTTCGCATAGATAGTAAATAATATATGTTAAATCACTGTGATAGACAGATTACCTGACAGAGTATATTATAGCTAAAATCATATTTAAAATCTTGAATTATTGCCTTACTGTACCACTATCCACATGCTCACCTTAACACAACATACAGGACAAGTTTTCTTTCTATAATCTTGCTTTAACAATTAAATAATTGATGCCTTATTTACTTTTTACTTCATGACTCGTCATTCCTAAGTCTCGGGTCTGATGGAGGGATTGTTTTCATATGAGAGATCACTGACAATTATAATTCTTTAGTGCAATTGAACATGTAGTTTCATTTTCTAATCACATGGTCTAATATTTCTTATTGTAGCTTAACTTATCTGCATTACTCCAGTCATTAGTAAGTTGTTAGTCTGGTAGCATATTATTATATTTATAATATTTTCTCCTGTGTAAGGATGGTTGTCCGAACACAGGAATTAGTATTTCTTAAAAAGGTAGTCTCTAATGTTTTTGTATTACTTCAATTACCATATATAACCAAATAACTGTTGGAATACCCAATGCTGCGTATCAAGAGTAAGAAGTAAAAATCGCTATTTACTGAGGTTGTATTACATACTACAGTATATTAGGAAAGTAAATAAAAATACAACTTTTAAATGTTCCGTTATATTATCACTGATTTCAGAATAAGTTAACAATATTTACAATACACTTTACACCATAAATAACATGCATACCTACATACAAAAATGGAAAGTTTACACTAAACATGTAATCACTTGGAAATGTCTTTTTGATTAGATGCATATACACTTGAAACTGTAAGACTAGTAAAATAAAATTAATTTATTGTAAATTGTATGACCTATAGACCAAGTTCATTATGTACCTATGAGGTAATTTTATTTCGTGCATTTTTCTTGGCTGTTCGCATCGCTATAGAGACCTATGTACCAAGGTAAAAACAAGAAGCTTCTGAACTGAAATGGTAGGCTGTCAGCTAAGGCCTCAACATAGGTAACAATAGTTTTATTTTTAATCAATGAACCCTAATGGTATGAATATTTAATATTGGTTCCATACGTACCTGTAAAAATTGATTTAATAAAAATACAATATGGATTTTAAATTGATAAAATTCTATACTTATACTTCACACCACTGAGAGGAATTATTTCTTCTAAGACTTCGCATCGTAAGATTGTTTAAAAAGTAAAGGATTTCATATAAGTATATCTCTTAAAAGTACACAAAATTATTTTGAAATTAGTAAGTTTAACTAATTTAATTTGCAAAAGTGATTTCATAATTTATACCTACTTAAATTCAACCGGAATTCGTAGCACGCAGGTCCAGACTAAACCTCTCACAAATTGTGTCGCACTGAGTCAAAAGACACAAAATCAATTTATCTTACATCGTTGACTTGTCAGCCAGCTGTCCACACCACAATCGAGCACATTATATCAACCCCCAAATTAATAGAGATTTTAATCAGTTACAAACATTTCAAATATTTTTTAGTAGAAAATTGTTTTGTAATGCTTCAATATTATCTATAAATATGGAGGTAAGTGCATACTTTTAGGTAAGATTTGCAATTGGCACAAACATACATGCTAACATCGCCTTAGCAGGAAAATAAAATAATGGGAAAATTTAAATATATCCTAGGTAGACATTAAAATAAAAGTAATAGGTCTACTATTTTCTGGTCCTTTTATGAAACAATATGAATATTTACCCTATAAAGGTCTAAAAGTAGAAGATATTTCACGCCAATCTAAACCGATCTAAGCAACAATATCATATTCTTCCGCTCAGGCTCCACAACAACAAATTATTCTTGTACACTTTTTTTTAAGTAGCTTAAAATAATACATTTAAATACTTAACACCTTACGTAAGACGACATAAAGACTAGAATATAATGTGCATGTTAACAACACAATAAGTGATCTTTTAACCTGTTGACGTAGTAGCATTACGGCTGTATCCCCGAGGTGCCAGAGGTGCGCTAATAATAAACAATTTGATCATAGTTCCATGCAGTTATTTAATAAGTTGAGCGTGGTGTTATATTTTTATTTATGGGCTACGGTTCAACAGAGAAAACAGATAGCTAGGGAACTTTAATCAAGATTTCTAGTTGCTGAACAATAATGTGGTCAGTTTTATACGACGTGAGGCTGAAAGGGTATATAAAATTTAAAAATAAAAGAAGTAATAAAATTTTGTATGCTCTTTCTAGATCACGCCGTATACATATAAATGTATAACTAGTAATAAATCTAGCACCTGAGAAGACGCTTGTTGGATGTATGTACAGTCAACATCAAAATTGATAACTTAGTTCCTGTAGAGCCTTTTGAAATGATAGATCAGTGTGAATTTTATGTAATTAACTAGCTGTTGCCCGCGACTTCGTCCGCGTGGTATTTAACAAAGACAACCGTTGACAACAGCCTGCTCGCCCATTCTGAGCCCGCGGGACGCATTGCAGGTTGTTGCTATCAAACTTAATCAGGCGCTGCGCTGCAACATTGGTTTTAATTTTTTACCGGTTTAGGTACCGTGTATACATCCAAATGCATTTAGTAAAAAGCGGTTATTTTAATATTACAAACAGACACTCCAATTTTATTTATATGTATAGATGTATAGATTGTAACTAGTGTCATGTATTTTGAAGCATGTATGTTCCTCAATTGCTTTTGATGATGACTGTAACTTAGAGTGATATAATTAATTGTAAAATCATAAACGTTTTGGCTATTACTAGGTTGATGAACAAAAATAGTTGTCTTTCGAGAAAATCGTTTCGGAATATGCAAACCTACTTGTTGTGAATTCCGACTTATTGAGCTAATTCTGACGACATATTGGTCCAGACGTTAGAGCGTAGGTGCTGCAGGTTTGATGCCCGTCTAGGCAAATTTCGGAAATTATCTTTTCGTTATTTGATACTAAATCACTCCCAGCCTATTACACCTTAATTTGCTTAATTGTTACCATACATGGACATTGTCATGATGAAAGGCCCATAGAGGGACCCAGATGTACAAAAAAAAAGAGGCAGCGGTTAGCTATTGCACTCTGAAAGGCACATTCTTCTTTTTTCATGACATCTGAATCCAGGCCCTATGTCCAGATTTGACTACCCATACCGCTAGTATAGGAAGTAAATTCTGGATATAGGGTTCATTTAAAGTCTTACTTTACATTACTAGCATCTACAGCGTGACTCAGAAAATGTATACTACCATTTGAACCAGCGCTTCTGTAATAATTATGTGAAGTAACAATTTCGACGTCAATAAAAAAAATGTCTGAAGAAAATTACAATGGTGAGCAATTTAAAAAAAAATAACATCGAAATTATAGAAGCGCTGGTTCAAATGATTACACACTTTCTGAGTCACGCGGCATTGTCCATGTTTCCTTTTGTTTCGGCCAATAGGTGACAGTTAATTCCACTATCTCTATGTGGCCGCGTTTTTGTTCCACATTGTATAGGAACCTACTGCATGGTCTCTTTTGCACAACTTATAGTCTCATACTCCTGCAGATTCACTTTGGAGTCCTTATTTACATCCTCAATGATATTTCTAGTATACTCCTTTGGCTACGTAATATGTATAAGGCATTGTTTAATTTTCAAATACATTCACTAACTCTTAACTATTATCAGTAACACCACTGATACAATAATAGTCACTCCCAGTATTAATATACAGTGCATTTTCCTATTCTTCCTTTGATACCTTTCAGCTTTTTGCAGCTGTTTGTAGCCCTCGTGTACTTGCACTTGAGTCTGTTCAACATTATAATCGATTCTATCTAATACCGTTCCTTGTTCGGTGACCATGTGAGCTAGATCTTTAAATATATCGTTCATATCGACGATCGATCGGACGATTTTGTTGACTTCTTCCTCTCGTTCGGCCACTTCTTTGGTGTTTTCTTCTTGGATGAGCAGTAATTGTTTTTGATTTAACATTGGCTTTTGATAGGGGTCGTCGTCGAAGTTCTGTGTGCCGGACGTGCTGGGCAGAGAGAACAGTAGATCCGTTTGGTTGTTTGATAGACCTGGGAGCAGGTCGGCGTCGTTGAGACTTAGTTCCTCGAAGTTTGGTAGCTCGAAGTACGCGTTCGATCTCTCTTCCCTCGACGTCAGGGACTTCAAGTAATTGGATTGCGCCGTCCTGAATGTTACGCTCAAGTCTTGTAGTATCGTGACTAGCGCTAGCACCACGTTCGTCGCCAGTTTTTGTTCCGTTTTGTTGCCTGCAAATGTGTTACACTTTAGGATATGTGAATAATAATAGTGAGGTCCTAAACAAAGCACAGCTTTTATTGTGCGTACCGTGCAATGGACTGGAGACGATCCCAGTTTACATATAACATCAATATGTAGGTACTTATATATTTTACATCTTTTAGTACTTGTGCGGATAAAAACGAGCAGTACTTTTTTAATACTATAAATGCGAATGGCGCTTAGTATCACAGAGTATCTCGCAAAAACGGCTGAACGAATGTGAATATTTGGTATAGAGGTAAGTACGTTATATTCTGAAATATCAACGTAAATAAAAAGTGTACACACACAAAGTGTACACCTGTAATCCCTGAAGGGGTAGGCAGAGATGCACTGCAGTGCGCCACCACTTCGCCAATTGTATTAGATCCCAATGTAATAGGGGGCGACCCTATTGCCTTTATACTGGGCAAGCTTCGCCTCAATACGAGGAAGATTTCGACCACGCTGGCTGAGTGCAGTTTGGTGAACTTCACACGACTGCGACAAGACAAAATGTGAGATAAATCGATTTTGTCTCTTTCCCTCGTATGAATCACAAAAGGGAGAGAGCGACTCGGTGCGACGTAATATGGGACTTGTCTTGATCTCCTCGCTAACACTTCTGATTTCCTCACAATATTTGCCAGCAAATGATGATCATTATTGAAGACTATCTGTTACTCGCGACTTCGTCCGCGTGGTATTTAACAAATTATTAAATTAATCATTGGTTTAATTTTTTTTCGTGAGATCCTATCTTTTTTTTCTAAAATAAAAGTAGCCTAAGTTACTCCTTGTTACATCAGCTACCTGCCCGTGAAAGTCCCATCAAAATCGGTCCAGCCGTTTCAGAGATTAGCCGAAACAAACAGACAGACACAAAAATTGTAAAACAAATTGTTTTGGTATATGTACCGTGTATACATCCAAATGCACTTAGTAAAAAGCGGTTATTTTAATATTACAAACAGACACGCCAATTATTTTTTTTTTATTTTTTTTTATTACATTTTAGGCAAGTATTTGATCTCGATCTCACCTGATGGTAAGTGACGATGAGATCTACGATGGAGCATATTTGCCTAGGTTATATATTTGTATATAGATGAGATATTTGGAGGTATACGATACTCGCCATGTCGTATCTGCGCCTTGATGGCGGTGAGGTGGGTGTGCGCTTGCGTGAAGTGGCGGCCGATCTCGGTGGTGAGCCGCTGTATGTGCTGCTGCTCCGAGCTGTCGTCCAGCGCCGGCCGCCGGATCTGCTTCTCGTGCCGGGACTCCAGCTCCGACAGCTTTGACCTCAACCTGATATCGGTGACGGTATTTTAATTATGATCTATAGTCTGATGCCCTACAGTCGTGAGTCACCTGACTACAACTCCAAAATCTTTGGACACAATATTGTTGTGAACTTGTTTGTGGTATTTATTTAGGATTGCCAACAGTTTACAATATTACATGTGGTATAATAAAGATAAAAATATGAGTGATATTAGGTAATTGTAGCTCTAATGACAGGCAACCACATTCATCATTGAATAATAAAAAATAAACTGTGAAAACGTGACCACTTTTTGAATCAGGATAGGGAAATGCAGAACAGAAGGTTTTGGACTAAAATATAAACTAAATAATAAAAAAAAATTGGTAACTTGCACATTTCGCGATCAAGATCATCTTGATCATTTCGCGGCAAAATAGACAAGCCCACTGAATTTCTTGCCGACTCTACTACTTTAAGATCGCGTTCCGATACGGTTGTAGAGTTAGGAAAAAAGACAATTTGTAAGTGCCACCAACCTTAAGCCTAGCAAAATAAATAATTTTACTTTGCCTACCTACATATGGGCTACTAACATATCCAAACATGAGGGTCCAATAGTCCTCGGCTCATTATGGAGTTGAATCATCAAGATCAAAATCCCCTAAAGATAATTTCATGGTTGGAATTTACTAAAGTGAATTTCCTTGTGTTGCGTTTCCTTAATTGCTTTGATCATTATCAGAATAATATTACAAGATTGTTTCTACTTAAAATATAGATAAGAAAGTATCACCTCGTGATAATGTAATGTGCCTCTTCTAAGGCGTCTGTCCAGGGCGGCGGCGCGTGCGACTCTGTGCGCTGGTCCAAGCCGGCCTCCATATCGCGGGTGTTGGTCCGCATGAGGCGAACCCGTTCTGATGCATTATCCTGGAAAGAGTAGTTACTTATTACAGGAATATAGGTGTGACACGGATGACAGGGTGTTAGATTGAGAAGGGTTAGTATGGGGACCTCAAAAACGATAAGCAAATTAAATAGTTGTCAAGTGTTGTATATAAGGTGTTTTTATCTATACATGCAGTTTTTCTTGTCTAAAATTGACGACATGGTTCCATAAAAATAACTATCATTTTGACAACCTGATTAGTGCAGTTGATAGTGACCCTGTTACGTAGTACCTAGTACTTTTTGACCTGCTGCTAAAATCTGATAAGCCGTTCCTACATTGTTCTCACATACCTATAACAATGTATTGCTCAAAAATGTAAAAGATCTATTTTAAAAAAAGAGCAACCATGGAGTTTCTTGCCCGTTCTTCTCCATAGGAATGACATTCCGAACGGGTGGTAAAGCAGTAGCATTATATTTTTGTTTGAGCCATTTGGGGTCGAGACTTTGGGTTCGTGGGGCCCCAACGCTCGCCTCTTTTACAAGGAGGTTGCCGCACGACTTTTCGCCGCTACCCGTGACCGGCGGGCTGGCCTCTATTTCGCGCAGAGTGAGCCTCGCTATTCAGCGCGGAAACGCGGCCAGCCTGCTGGGCACTTTTGGCATCGACGACGATGTGGAGGCATTTTTGTGTATATAATTTTATTTTATTTTTTAATGTCCTATTAATAAGTATTTTTTAGTTTTTTTTGTTTTTCCATGTACATAACTATTGTATATAATTTATTTAATTAAACTTTATAAGTACTGTACAATAATGGTCTACGTGAATAAAAACTATTCTGATTCTGATTCCCTGTTCTTGAGCCAAGGGTTCGGGATTGAATCCCGGTAGGGACAAACTGTGTGATGACAACTGCTTGTATCCGAGTCTTGAATGTTTAATATCTATTAAAGTATTATATACTGAGTTCACCCTCAGTCCATTGTGGGGTACCCATGATACAAGTCTTCATGGTACACCTTGTATAGTGTACTTGGTTATGATATGACAATAATCTAGCATCAGAAATGACTATTCCTAAATGACAATATGGCTAAAATAGGGGCGCCATCTGTGCACCCATGTTATAGAGGTCATTTAAATTATTTTTTTTTTATTATTTTCATAATAAGGGTTACAGTATAGTATCAGAATCAGAATCAGAATATTTTTTATTCACGTAGACCATTATTGTACAGTACTTATGAATCGTACGTAAGTATAGAATTTGTATTGGCCTTCTATCAAACAAGTTGAGGATAGGATTTATCAGCACCTTATGAAACAGGCTTATATTATATCTGTTAGAGGGGTATGTAAAGGCTTCAGACATGGCTAAGTACAAAATTAGTTCATATAATAGTGGAGTTGTCTACGTTTTGGCAGTAGGAATACTAAACGATGGAATTATCTACCATAGTCCCTATTAATATTTACAAGGACATAATGCTGTTATAAACTCACCCCTAAACAGTCAAAATTGCATCATTTAGTATCCGAATACAGTACCCAAAACTAATCAATAACAAGGTGTATGTAGTTACCTGGTCCGCGAATATATGCCGGCTGTGTATCGCATTGTTACGCATCAATACAAACACCTCTGTTAAACTCCTCGACACCATTTTCACGTTTACTTTTCAAATATTATCAATTAAAAATTCGCAAAAAGGTAAAATATTTATTTCCTTCTATCATTATTAGCGTAGCGTTATTTTCTCTATGGACACGACACGACATGACATACATGACTTTTAGTTCTATCAGTGTCTGACACTTCTGTCTGACAGTCAGTCCCGTCATGATCACGTCCGTCATTCATCCCGTCAGACCCAGTCCCATGTCCCCATATGTCCCAAACACTGACCTCTATGGTATACATCGCTGGACTAATCATAAGCCCGGTTATCGTGTGCCTATTTGATTTTCGCCATTTTGGCGCTGATAGCGGCAGTGAGGGGGAATGGAACTAATAATAGAGATGGGACAATGATATGATACATCGATAAAAATGTTTATGCTTAAACCTACCCATGCAGTAAAATGAAAATAATTATGATCCATTCCTTTAAAAATGGCTAATGTCTAAAATAGTCGAGTGGTTAATACTAAGATGAAGCAAATAATGATAATGATTAGCCGAATCGCTCATGGGTAGGGTAGGTAATCTTAGGATAAGCCGAAACCGGACTAAAGGGTGGTGTGTGACTAGCTAGATCCTACTTAAATAAGGATCGTTTTTTAATTAGAAATGAGGTAATGTAATGTTGTTTGGTAAGCAATGGAGTAGGTAAGGTATTTATAGAAAATAAAAATCATCAAATTAGTACATGAGTTATGTTTAATAAAACAGTCATCAGAGAAGTGTTTTGAACAGATGTAATCATATTTTTTCGGACGCCAACTAGGCTTTTCAATGTTTTTGAGCCATAATTCTAGTCTTCTATTGTCAGTCGGAAACCTGTGAATTAGTAAACATTGTTTTAAAATAATATGTATTTGATAATAAAAATCTGTCGTCGGTGATTTCCGTTCTTGAAAGTAAATAGATATTAATAGAAAAAAATATCGATAAATGTTATCGACAAGGAACTTTCACAACACTATTGAATTTTATTGTTTATAAAAACCGATACTACAAAGACAAATATGTTATAAATAGGATTAGTGACAGATTTTAAGTGCCTATAATATCAATAGAAATTTTAATTTGTTGAATATTAGCCGTAAATTCACTTACTTGTGGAATGTAACCCCACTTCCCTTCTGGTAACGAGTTTTGCATAACACGCACTCTTTCATAGTGTACCTATTAACTAACACAACATATTAAAGAATTAACTACATTAATACGACACAACAAACTAGTTTAATCGCCTTAAACCCACAAAACCACTTTATAAATAAGGAGACAATGTAAACAAAACAACGGCCATTTGCATTTTACGTCAGATTTAGTTCCTTTCCCCCTCGCTGGGGGCGCTTCAAATAGGCATAATAGATAGCTGTCATTTTAAAGGATATCATTAGTCTAGCGTACTTGTATCATGGACGTCAGTGGTCCCAAATATAATATTTTTAATTCATCATTTGCCAGTGTTGGGTACATTGCTGCATCACGCCTGATGATATTTGATGATTTCGATGAAGGTCATGATGGTAGACTCTCTCATCAGTTTAGCTGTCGATTTTTACTAAAAAAAATAGACATCTTAGGAGAACTTGAAAAGTCAAGTTATTCTAATTTACTTTGATTTACTTCACTTATGTACGAGCACGTACAAACAATGGTTAATATTCCACTAATATTATTATATTATACTCATAGACACTGGCAAAAATAACACTATTTTGTAGCCGATTGACAAACTAAAAAAAGAAAGAGAAGAGCCGTTTACACCGATCACAATACTTGAATCATGAAAAATCTAAGTACGATACCGTAACCGATACGTCAATACTGCCGTGAAATGAATGACACCACAAGGAAAGAGTATATAATCACTACGTTTTAACCACAAGTAGATCACGTGTGATCCTTTTCACGGCTAGAACCCACATCACGTGGGTTCTTCTCGCGTCTCCTTTCTAGGGAGATGAGGAAACTAATTCAGCCGTTTTTCTGTGGTCAATTACGCCTTCCATCTCTTATGGACGGGTCAAAGTAACCATCCCCTCTTTACGTATTGGATGGTTCTGTCTGTGGCGACATAAACGGAGCGGCGAGTTTTTTTTTTTTAAATGGATCTTGTCCGTGATTCGCGTAATACTTGTGATATCTATCTGTATCTATCACCGACTGAATGATTGATAGTGTGCAAGGCCACAATGAAATAGTGAGAGGTTATGTTTTATTTTGAAAATAAATAATATCTTACAGATTACATTTAGGACTACAAATCGCATAAAAGAATTATCATACAGCCATCATCGAGCGGCAAATGCTAACGGTAACCGCGTAACTATTATTCAAATGAGTATGCCAAACCATGAATCGGGTCCAGAGCATTTCCAGCAGTTCCCGTCTAATAGAATCATTGTTATCCACCCTGGATCACTGTACGTGAGGATAGGAAGAGCATCAGACCTTCTACCAGTCAAGCAACTGCACTGTATAGCGAGAAAACGGCGTCCAGGCGGTAAAATATATAGAGATTCGTTCATACCTCCTAGTGTTCCGAAAACTAAGGAGTTAATTGAGGAATTAGAAGAATGTAGGTTGCAAATATCTCATACGTTACAGTCGTGTGTTCAGTCCAATGGAGCACGACGGTACGCGACTCCGCCGCAACAAATTGCGGCCTTCAACCGCCGTTCACTACCAGAAAGCGTTAATGACGGCGAACCTTGGCCTCAGGTCCAATGCGATATCATTATCGGCGACTTGGTACTCGATATAGACCCGGAATTACCATACAACATACATTTCCCGTACCGAAGAGGTGATTTCAACATACATTCAGAAGTTGGAGGCTCAATATCTTCAGTTCTAAATGATATGTACACAATATGGAGTTCCGTAATAGAATATAAGCTAGGAATACCACTAATAGAGTTAGTGAAGTACAGATGTGTCCTGCTAATACCAGATTTATATTCAAGAAGTCATTTGAAATATTTAATGTCACTGTTACTCAAGGATCTGAGTTTTGGAGATTGTTTTCTGGTTCAGGAGAGTGTGGGGGCCACATTTGGAGCTGGTATTGGCTCAGCATGTGTAGTAGACATTGGAGACCAGAAGACTGCAATATCTTGTGTTGAAGATGGTATATCACATAAGACAACTCGTTTGAGAATGGATTACGGAGCTGGAGATGTCTGCCAAGCATTGTCATGGATGTTTCACAAAAGTGCCTTTCCTTATAAGCACTGGAACGAAAACATACCAAGGGATGTTATATTAATGCGTAATTTGTATGAGAATTTCTGTCATGTGAACCTAGATGTATGTGGACCACAAGAAAAAACATTCTTTGTAGACCATCCAGGGGACGAAGTCAACAAATACACATTACAAGTTGGTGACGAATGCATAATATCACCTCTATCAATGTTCTACACAGATTTACTCAAAATTACAGGTGCAAAATCCACTAAAATTCAGAATCGTCAACCAAGCGACCCAGAAGACCCTTTTGATGCAGAATTTTTGAGAGAAACTGGTCGTAAACGTGAGGCTGCTGACCCAACAGCCAACGAGAGTCAACAATTGGAAGCGGCTAATGAAACTCAGCCTACAACCAATGCAGATGAAGATATTGTTGTAGACACTTTAGAAGGTGGTCCTGGCGATGTGGTATCATTAGCTCCTGGTCAAGTATTAGCCCTAGATGCTGCTATACTTCAGAGCATAGACCGGTGTCCCAGTGAAGAACTGAAAAGAAAGATGTACAGTAGCATTTTAATTATAGGTGGAGGTGTTAAAGCTCATGGGCTGAACTTATGGCTTCAAAACCGCCTGGCGTTACAAATCCCATATACATACAAGACTGAGCAGTTGGAAATAGTGACGTCACCCAAGGACATTGACCCCGCGAGTACGGTGTGGAAGGGGGCAGCAGTGATGTCATGCTTGGAGTCAGCCATAGAATTGTGGATAAACCAGAGTGAATGGAATAAGTTTGGATTAAGAATATTGAGGGAGCGGGCGCCATTTATTTGGTAATATAGTTTTAAAATGATTTTATTTTCACTACCACGGCTTTTGGTGTTTCAAGGGGTCGGCAGTTAGAGGCACAAAGCAACATTCTCCAATAGAGCTGCACTGTTTTACATCCACGTATCGCCGACGGTATTAGGTGTAGAAATTGAAACCATAGTAGCATGGAGAGGTAAACGAATATTACCTACATAGGTACCTTCTTATTGTCTCAATGCAAAATTATTTTCGGTACCAAGGTAAAAGGATCAGCCAATTGAAAGGTCGATTGCCCATGGTATGCCGAACGCGAAAACATTCTCACCTGCCTATAAAGTACTCTGATTATATTACCTATAGGTATACATATAAAATTATAAAGCAAATCGGATTAGGAGTCATAGAATAAAAAAATGCAACATCTATTACAATCTTTATTGAAAATACTGAGTTTGTATAAAATATATAAAACTATGGCATTTGGCAATTACCTAATTATGTACCTAAATTGATCCGCTTGAGATTCATATTCAAATAGAAACATTAAATACAAAAATATACAAAGGACAAAGCCCAATTATGGTACCAATTTCAATTAAGTACCTATCAAAACATAATAATAATATATTTTTATTTCTTATATTTTTTTAATCTCTTTGCTATAAGAATATCGGTTGTGACTAGAGAAAGTTAAGCAATTAGTCACACTCCTTTGTTACGTTTGAAGTTGTATTCTACAGCATTAAATGTTGATCCTAATTTGCTTTATGTAATTAATAATCATTTGCGTTTTTGTTTCCAAACTTCGAAACCAGGATGCTAAAAAACCGCGCCATTAGCTAATCAGTTCGATGTAGTCTATAAAATACAAGCTTGATTTTGATACCTCTTGATATGGGGTCGAGTCCATAGTTTCCTGGGCTTTGTTCTTTAAAATAAGTTCAAATTTTGTATCTTTAAATACTTATTGTTATTTCAGTCTTATGAAAAATGAGTACATTTAAAAATTAACACGTAAAACTAGTACATAAGGTTAATGCATGGTAACAAGACGTCCATAATGAAGAAGGTTATAAATGTTCCTCATGCTATTTAATAACTAAAATCTAAATTTAGATTCTTATTGACACCAATGTTTACAATACTGGGTGTACAATTAACATTGTAAGAACCCAGAAAATGCCTGCGTTATTAAGAATGCATATTTCTAAATACACCTATTATATTATGCACCCAGAAATACATCTACCTAAAACATAGTAAGTAAAAAGTACTTACTATGCAAAACAATATAAATACTATGAGCATATTATATTCGGTGTCTGAAATTTTATTAGAATCACTTTTAAATTATCTAAGTCACACGACTTGAAACATCGTGGTAAGTTCATACACTGGAAATTCGTGGTTATATCCAAAGTGATAACGCACAAAATACTAGCTATCCTCGTTCCGTTCACTTTTAAATGACACAGTAAAGCCGTCTTTATTGACTGTCGGGTGGAAAAATCTGTAGTATATAACCATTATGACTATTCCTACAAGAAATGGAACTACTGTGAACAATAAGAATGGATAAAAAAATACAGATTCCCTCATATCGCCTGCATATAGAAACCATATACAGCCACAGACAACATTCTGTAGGAAACAGATTGTATAGTACAGAGCAAATCTATATCTTGTTCTGCCTTCAACTGGCAAAATATACGTGAATACATATACGCCTCCAAGTGCAAAAGAGAAGGCGATTTCGGCGAGCCTGTTGTGCGAGCAGAAGGGAGAGCGGTCGAACAGTTGTATGAGAATAGCTGCAGTGATAATATGGATGCAGCATGCTAGGATCGCCCAGTGAGGGTAGAGGTAGGCGATTATCGATATCGATGTGATTCGGCTCACTGAAAAAAAAAACTATTTAAACTACTTGATGTTCCTCGCCATGCGCGTGCGCGCGCAGAGGCCCAAAGAACGTACTTTGATTAGAAATATCGTAAAAACGCCTAAACAGATTTTAATGATATTTGCATACTTGGTGCAGATGCAACATGCTCCCTGAAATAACATATAGGATACATTGAACGAAACCTCTCAAGAGCCAAATATTCATAAAGACTAGTATAATAAGTTAGTTGACTCACGCGAAACCAGGAAATGCCACAAAGTCTGCAACACAGTGCCGGTCCAGCTCATGTTGGACTTATCTTGTTGTGCAAACCGCACCGCGCGCTGGTACGCCGCCAGACACCATCCCATGCCAACCACTGAAGATGCTATCGATAGGATCTGGTGGACTGTAGACAAGTAGCAAGGTCATAAGCTTTGTAATACCTTTTTCGTCATCCAATGCTTGAAGAAGCTGTAATCTCAAGCTACTTACCAGCGAACTGGCCATCAGCTCGCAGTAGCAGGCAAGTCTGCAGCGCCTGCTGTGGCGCCGCCTCCAGGAAGCATTCGAAAATACGCAACAGCGCCGCATCCGAGTCCTCCTTCAGCATGAGCCGGTAGTACTGCCGCTGGGAAGAAGGGTCTTTATTGCGTTCTGCTTGACGTGACTTGATTGCATAGCTGTGGCAGATTGACAAACAACTTATATGATGCCAGCTTAGTTT
This sequence comes from Pheosia gnoma, assembly GCA_905404115.1. NCBI lineage: Eukaryota > Metazoa > Arthropoda > Insecta > Lepidoptera > Notodontidae > Pheosia > Pheosia gnoma. The sequence continues at coordinate 6,248,609 of FR989919.1, read as the reverse complement.
TGTTGTTTATGTATAGGCAGCTTTTTATTGTTTATGTATAGGCATTATCTGGCAACACAACTACGGATCCAAAATTATCCCAAACGCCTTAAACGGCATGACATACTGAAGCTGCAAGAAAGAATGTAGCTTCCCAGAAATAGGAGTAGTGCCCTCAATGGAGTGCACACTCGCCACGATAACTTCCAACAACCAATCCGCTCATAGTTCTAGGACTGATCGTCGATGTTAATAAAAAAAAAAAATGTATAGGCAGCTGGGATTACTATACTGAGTGGTTAGAAGATTGATTCTTCTTGGGCTAAATTTCTCAAAACATCTTTCTATAATTTAGGTTGCATAGAGTGGTATGTTATCCACTACTGGAGTTGGATAGTTTCTAAAAATAATATCTTTCTTTGCCACTGCATTGACATGGCAGAATCACTAAGGAGAAAAATATTCATGCTTTCTCAGTGATAACATTACATCACAATTTCTAGTGTGGCACACTGATTCTTGCCAGTAGTCTCACGGAACGGCCAGTATACCCTACAATACAGACAGACAGAATATTATCTATCAGCCGAGAGACGTCCACTGCTGGACATAGGCCTCCCCCAATGATTTCCACACATCACGGTCCTCCGCAACTTGCATCCACCGGCTTCCTGCTACGCGTGTGATATCATTGGTCCCCCTTGTGGCGGCCGTCCTACACTACGTCTTCCGAAACGAACCGAATATTAATAAACATAAATATATCTTACATGAGAGCATCTGCAAATCGTAGTATAGGTGCCATCTGCAGCACCAATATGAAGATTCTGAGCCATTTGCGTTTCGTGAACTCGTTTGAGAGGGAGTCTTGTTGCTTATCCTGAGAATACCTACATTCAAATTGGTAAGATTATATTCTAACTAATTTTATCATTATAGGAGTTGAGCAGCATGTAAAACATGTATAGCATGTATGATGCCACTTAAGTTACAATTATAGCACATAAGTGATACAATAACAACTAAACAAACTCACATTCTAATTGATACAGCGGTGTTAACAAAAGCCGGCACAAGTATAAAAGCCAATGTCCAACCGAATTCTGACACCATTCGCGCCATGAAATACCTTACAGCCACGTTTATATCCAGCCCCAAGTCCACGAAATGACCAGCAATAGCGAACACATACATGAAGATATCTCGTTTAGTTACAGTTATTTTATCGGGCATTCGATCCGTTTCGTCAAGCGAACGCCCAGTTTGTAGTAATTCACGAACTGTTTTAGTCATTTTTGATAGGTTACGCCATATATCATGTAAACATAAACAGAAAATAAAAAACAACACAGCAAACGCGCGCTATTATTCACAAACAGATGACAAACAAACTGACCTGACACTACAATGAATGACAGAGAGCGGTTGACGCTGACAGTATATTTTTCAGTGCTAAGTGCCGTGCTAAGTTTGACATGCAGCCAGTCTCCCTGCTATTTTAGAGAATGAGATTGTACGAGTATACCTAAAGGCGTGAATTTATTTATATGTATAAGCTTCTTCAACACACTGGCAGCTGGTAGTGTAGGTAGGTATAGTGGCATATTAACCATTGTGTGTTCATAGACATTAGACTGCAGGAGTGAAGAGAATTAAAATAAAACAGTACACCTGTAGTATAGCTTGATTTTTCAAGTTTTACAAAGATATCTGGTTTTACAGTAGTCTCCACAGCTTTACTGGTTGGGGTAGGGTATTTATTTCACCATCATCTTCGTTATCAGGGGTTCCTGCTTATATTTAAAATAACGAAGAAACATTTTACATAACACTGGCAAAAATGGCACAATTTTTTAGCCGATTGCCAATTAAAAAAAAAAAGGAGAATTACATGACTCACTGACCTCTTTATATACAGTATATATGAGGTCAGTGATCAGTGATCATACACTTCTTGATTGACCCTAGTACACGACCCCGCAATTGTTTTATTAGCATTGGTATAGATTATCATTTACATATTTAATACAGAGTTCTAACAATATCCTGCGAAGATAAATTTGCCGCAAAAAGTGTTAAAAATAACGGTTCTTGTATTATTCCACTCGGTTGTTCCTTTCTGAAACAAAGAAAATACATAAAAAGAATTTTTATACCGAAATTCTCTCCGTACGGGAATTCAAAGAATCGTTCAAAATGACGTCTGGAACGGTCCCGAACCCTCGAAGCAGTTTGAGCGGAATAGCTCAACTGGATTTTTACCCGAGAAAAGTTCGAACTCGATTTTTTATTCGAATTCTTAATTAATTCGAGTGCACATGAATTGGGCCTCTGAAACCTTGTCCAAGCAGATTGGCGCGATGGCGGCACACTTTAATTAGATTTATAAATCTACGTAAGGCCCAGACATGCAGGTTAGGTAAATGTTTTCAAGATGCTACGAAATAGCTTACTTAGCATATTCTATTGGCCAGTTTATAAGAGGACAGTATGCAAGTAAATACTATTTACTTGTGTAAGTCCTGAATTAACTTTACAAACTCAGCCTATGCTGTCTGCCGCACAGCCTCGTGGGGCTTGAGACGAAAAGCCGGTCACGTCAAAATGAAATCTATTCCATAACTTACTTATCTTTCAACAGCCGAACCAACGGACTCCATTTCTCCGGAAATAGGGTATCATTGCTCCTCCATTTATCTTTTATAAGGTCCGCTATAGACGCGTTAACGACCCGCAGGTACCCGCACTTTTCTGTGTAAGCTTCCAGCATCAGCTGCTCAAAGAACTTGGGCACAAAGTTGTTGATGCACTTCTGTACGTTGTAAAGAGACGAATTCATGTCTTGGGCGTGTTGACGGGTCTTTATTTCTACGATTGTTACTAAACTCTCTTGCATTGTTTCGTTGAAGCTGGTGGAACGATTAAAAATAAATTTAAACTAAAAGACATCCCATTTGCTTACCATATTTTGTCCTTAATTTCATAGCGTTATAAAGGGTTTTAAGTTTATCTAAAATGTGCCATCCTACAGATATATCTACCTATTACGTTCACCAATTGCCAACATTTGGTAGAATGGTGATAAAAAAATATGTCCCTCCTTCCAGCTCGCTGTACTATCGGAACATCATAGCCAACTAAATAATGTTACAGAAGATGTAACTCACAGAACCGCTTGATGCAGCAAGCAATGTGCGGCGGCTACCTCGTCGGGCAACTCCTTGTGGCATTTCTCTACGGAGTCAAAGTTCCTTACGTCTTGAAAGTTCTTGATCACGTCGTGGAACTGCGAGCGGATCAGCTCCAGCTTCTCCACGGGATCGAGGAGACAATGCTCCACTATGTCTATTATCTAGAGACATTTTTGGCATAGGAAAAGAGCTGGTCTACCAACGTAACTGTGCACACGAGAGGCTATGATCGATGACGTCGAAGAAAGGCCTTATGGTAACGGTACTAGCGAGCGAGCGAGACTGACGAGCGTCAGGGGAAGTTGCCAGGAAGTACGCATTCCACATGGGTGCACAGCTATGTTGGTAGAGAAGTTTGCTGTAAGCTTCTGAGCCATACTCATGGTAGATGGTATATAGGTGTTATTTCACAAGGCTTTGGCCACTATCTTTAACGCTGATTAGATAAATTGCTAATGAAATAAAGATCATGAGACCACGTAGAATGGGTACAAGATGCTTTATCGTGTATCTTAACTAAGTTTAGCAGGTTTTATCCAAAACTTACTTCTTCCATTGTAATAATATAATTTGTGAAATCGTGCAGATATTTGATCTTATAGAACTTGACGACTGCAGTCCTCAGCTCCCTTGCCATCTCAGCATTCATGATGTAGACCAAATCCAGAAAAGTGTCTATCGTTTGCAGCGATTTGCTCTTTAAAGTGACGTAATTGGCCCGGCCCTGATTGAACAGGTTCTTAGCCATGTTATAAGCTTCGGAAACAAGATGGAGGTTCTTGTCTATGGTTTGAAATTCGTTATTTTTGCACTGAAAGGAAGTTTGAATTGGTAGTAATGATCAGGTTTGATCTGTGCTGGGGCCAGACTCTTTTTACCCGACTGCACGACGCAAAGGAAGATAATGTTCAATGAAAATATTATAGGTTCTGTATGTTGCCTTGTGGACACCATGACCAACGTCCACGTAACATGATGGTATTTGATCATGCTAACGTCAAATGTAGGCATATATTATCATAAATGAATCTCATTTGGTTTCATTAACCTCCTGGCATTTTGGATAGTCAAATTATAAGAGCTACCATTCTCAAAAGGCTTTTCATAATCCGAGAGCGGGAATATGGAATTCGTGCGTGTAAGTAAGCTTACCTTATGCACAAGTAATAGCGCCAAAAATAAAACTGCTGCATTGCCCAATTTCCACAAATAATTCATTACAAATCAAAGTGCATGGAAGTTTGAATTTCGTTTTGAGGCACAGATTAAAGGTGTGATGGGTCGCAGAAATATTTTATAGATATTGTTATTAATAATAACCTACCTACGTAGCGTGTATAAATCTTACAACTGATTTTAAACACACTGCTTTAAAGAAAAGCGTAGGAACACAAATCATAGCCACATCAATATAGTTCTTAAACATTAAATCTCAAGCATCAATTTGGCTTTCGTGCAAGCAGTGTAGGCATTTCTTAATTAATTTTCATCGTAGGCGGACTACGTGATTATACTTAAGTTACGCTCAATCAACTTCAAGATAAGCGATGCTCAATTGAATTACTGGCAAGTTCAGGATTAGGATTAGGGCAAATTACTTAATTAGTAATGAAGAGTATTGAAATAAGACTAATTTTAAGGATTTTATCGCGTTTATATTTTGATTTTACGTTCCCGACGTTTCGGCTGCTTTAATATAAACGCGATAAAATCCTTAAAATTAGTTTTATTTCAATGTGTAGTATTCGCGTAAACATAAGAAATCTTTAAATGAAGAGTATTTTGGGGCGTAATATAAACATTTATTACAATAAATTCGCTTAATCATTACAGTAACATATTGTCTAATACACCTAGCTGAATAAACATACAATAATTATAATTTCCATAAATCCAATGGTTAAGGACTTTCAAAACCACTCATGCTATTGTGATCTAGTGTCATGCAAAATTAAATAGAAATCGACCCGCACCGGTTCCTCGCAATGTTTCTCCAAATTCATAATACATTTGAATTTGATTAAACGATAAATACTTCTCTATTTAAGATGAGAGGCAGGAGCCAATGGCGCTAATTCTTTTGGTAGGTACTTGAATATATTATGTATAACTAGCTTTCTCATAGGTAGTAATATATGAGCAAAACAGAAATATTATAGTTCTATCAAGCGCCATAAATTTACATAGATTTATTAAGTAAATATATAAGGTTTAACAAAAATAGTATAAAATATTTTTAAGGGGGTTAACACATAGGTGATAACAATCACATTTATGTGTTAACAGTGTTTGATTTGTCTATGAGATAGTTAGACAGTTTTATCGCGGACTTAGTATGTAGTGTTATTTTTTAAGTTTATGTAAATAATTTGATGTTTTTTTTTTTTGAGAATGTGACCGTTATATCCTACCGATGGATCTCTTAAAATATTTTACATTATTATTGTTAAAACTTATAATATAATTTAAAGTATTTTTGTAATTGTTAAGATATGCAAGATGAAACAGCTACATTACACTTGGTGTACTACATCACATACAATGGCGGTTTCAGATAACAGTTTGAGCTGTATTTTACATCTGAAACAAAATAATAAGAGCATTATTATGGCATGTGACGATGCACAGCATCTGTGAGAGGGCGTTGTATACTTCCCGTTAGCTGTCAGCCAATCACAGCTCGTATAAGGTCATCCAATCAGCGCTAACTTCCGGTAGTCACGTGGTCCCAGTGGCTCGGTCGCTAATGGCGGACGATTTTACCTCATAGCGTCGTTATTTCCCGACTAAGCAACATCTTAAATTTAGAAACTGTACTTAATTAGTTAATATATTTATACTAAGGTACATACTTAAGTATATACTGCTATAAGTAGTTATTAATGTCGTTAAATATGAGTGATAATCATATTAATGGTGCGTTATTGAATAATAACGATTCTGAACAAGAAGCGGGGGTAGACAACAACTCGATGTCTACATCGGGCCGTAAGCGGCCTGCACCTAGCGCTTCAAGTTCATCCGAGTCTAGCTCTTCGGATTCTGAGGTAAAACGGCGGAAACGCGGTGAGTCTTCAGATATTGTAAAACTCGTTAACCAAGTGACCGCGCTAACTAATATTTTGATGAAAAGCGTGTGTGCACCTAATATTATTCCGAACAATGAAGTGATACCTGTGTCTGAACCTGTACCGGGATCTAGTGTATCGATACCTTTAGACTTTTGTTTGAATCGTCCAACGGTCGCCGCGAATAATTTTATGAATGAAGTACCGCGTTTGAGTTTAAGCGTCGTTAATACGTCCCTTAAAGATCCTAAAATTCCTCGCGCTAATCCTGAGCACGTTAAGCGGCTGGAAGGGTTACAAAAGTTCGGCGAGTCGTCGTGGAAGGATGTGCGTTACGCGGATGCTTTGAAGATTCATAATGCTGCGCCAGGCTTTGTCGAACTCGAGATTAACGATGAACTTAGACAATTTATTAAAGGTAAAGATTATGCGGCAAATTCAGAAAAATTGATCGCAGCCCTATGTAATGCGTTAATTTCGCAGCGCGAGTTACTTAATCAAAACTTACAACAGTTCATTGACTGGACAGCTTCTCCGAATGCTGTGCTTAATGCTTCCAGTATTTTCGATAAAATTTCCGAATCTTTTCTACCCTCATCAAAATTTCACAAAATTAGTGAGGAGATTATGCAGCTAGTTTGCGGAAAACGAGCTGAATATATCGAAAATCGTCGGGAGCGTATCCTGGGCGAAATTTTTAATAAGAACCTCCGCGAGGGTCTGCGTAAGATTCCTCCAAGTTCAAATTGTTTATTCGATGAAAATCAATTGCGCGCTTATATTCAAAATACAGGTGGCATTGATAAATGGGTTCGCCCTTGGTTTGGGCCGGAGAGAGATCAAAATAAAATTACGCCTAAATTACCAACAAAGCCTAATAAACCAGGTTTTCGTGAATTACCGCCAAGTAATGTGCCCTTTCGTAAAGATAGCGATTCGAGCTTCAGAAAAGCCAAAACCAATGCGAACTCTTTTAAGCAATCAAATAAAAGTAGGAAACCCCACAAAAAGGGAGGTCAGCCAAATAAGAGGGGATATGACAAATGACTTGCAACAACACCAGTTTTACGGGGGCTGTCTCCGAGCGTATCGGAGACAGTGGCAGATGCTTCGGGCTCCGGAGGCCCTTCTCGGAATGATCACGGGAATGCGTCTTCCATTTACCTCCAAACCTCCGCTTATCCATCCATCAGCAAAGGCCCTGCATCGGTTCAAAACTGCAAAATCACCAGAGATGGAGTGCCAGATACAAGAATTATTAGATCAAGGCGTTCTAGAAGTTGTGGATCATCGCGATGCCGGACCGAGCTTCTTCTCGACGATGCTCCTAACAAACAAGAGCGATGGGTCCAAAAGGCCCATATTCAACCTGAAGCGCCTGAATCATTATATAGTTCCGAAGCCTTTCAAGCTGATCTCTCACTTTCAAATACCCCATTTCTTACAGAGCGGAGACTGGATGGTAAAACTGGACCTATCGTCGGCTTACTTTCACGTGAGTGTTTTAAAAAGCCACCGTCTGTTTCTCAGGCTAATTTATGGTCAAAAAATTCTGCAGATGACCTGCCTGCCATTCGGGCTATCATGTGCACCCAAAAATTTTTCGGCCTTGACCAACTGGGTGGCACAGCACCTACGATCCAAAGGTATGCGAGTCGTAGTCTACTTAGACGACTTTCTGGTAGCATGTCAGTCGAGATGTCTTCTTCAGGCTCAGGTAAAACTGTCTATCAATGTTCTCGAGACGTTAGGTTGGACAGTGAACTACAACAAGTCTGTCATCGACCCTTCTCAAGAGATAGAATTCTTAGGATTAATCTGGAACACCAAAGAGAACTTCAAATGTCTGCCTCCACGAAAAACCCAGTCAATTATATTGCTCTCGGAGAGAGCTATCCGAAGGGGCAAAATTTCCTTGAAAGAAGCACAGGTGATATTAGGAACTCTCAACTTTGCCAACTTCGTCATTCCAAGAGGTCGTCTTCACTGCCGCCAGCTTCAGCTTCATTCGCGGACTCTAATGCATCTTCCACCACGCAAACCAGTAGAAATCCCGCCACCGGTCACAAGGGATCTAAAATGGTGGCTCACGACCTTAGGAAGTCTAGCTCGGAGCAGCTTGCACCCGGAATTGATTTGCCATTTTATGACCACGGATGCTGCGGATTACGGGTGGGGGGCACAGTTGGACGACCTCTCAATTTCAGGGAGATGGAGACCAGACCAGCGGAATTGGCACTGCAATCGAAAGGAAATGTTTGCCATAATAGCGGCAGTCAAAGAATTCCGGTCCCGTCTACACAATCGCCATCTGAGCCTGCAATCGGACAACCGCACAGTGATATCATACATTCGAAAGGAAGGCGGAACTCGATCTATGGCCTTACTCCACATGACGTACCAACTCTTGCGTATTTTGGACAGGGAGCGTATCTCGATGACAGCGGAATATCTCCCAGGGAGGTTCAACGGTATTGCGGACAGGCTCTCCCGCGGCAAGCAGACATCCGAGTGGCATCTACTGCAACCAGCACGCCAGATTGTTTTCCACAGGTTTGGAGTTCCACAGATAGACCTTTTTGCGACCAAGGACACCAGGGTTGTGACGAAATATGTTACCAAAGATTGCTCAGACTTATCAGCCCATTTTTACAACGCCTTCAGCCGTCAATGGGTATTTCAGCTGGCGTGGGTGTTTCCACCTCCGAGCTTATTACCTCGAGTACTCAACCATCTGAATTCAGCGCAAGGTGTTTTCTTACTGGTGGCTCCAATGTGGAAGAGAGCCTACTGGCTACCGGATCTTCGACGTCGGGCACTCAGCAGACCCATGAAAATCAACAACTTAGCTCGAGTGCTAATAGACCGGAGCACGGGCCTTCCACCTCCTCGAGTTCAAGATATGGAACTCTACGTTTGGAGGATAGCGGGTGGAGCGAAATAACAAGTAGTTGGTCTGAGGCTGAAAAGTCTCTACTGAGATCTAGTTGGAGGGAGTCCACGCTCAGGACTTATAGACCCGCATGGTCTCGGTGGGTCAGATGGTGCCAAAACAACAACTTCGACTCCAATATTCCAAATAGTATTAGTTTGTCAAAATTTTTAGCATACCTATTCATTGAGCATAGCTTGGCTTATCCTACTATACTGTTGCATAAGTCAGTAGTTCTAACTTTTGGACGTACGGGTAACGAGAATTTAAATTCTCATTTTTTAGTACAACATATTCTTAAAGCTATCTCTCTTCAGACTCCCAGAGTAGAAAAACCCCCTATTTGGGATCCAAGGGATCTGATTGCCTGGATGCAAACGAATCCCCCGAATAATAATATTACCTTATTCAAAGCGTCGCGTAGATTAGCTTGTCTTTTATTACTAGCATCTGGACGACGTGTGCATGACCTTACTCTTCTAAGAGTCTCTCCAAAGTGCTACATTGATTGCGGTGATCACATTCTTTTGTACCCAGTGTTTGGATCAAAGACGGATACGGCTACATACAGGCAATCAGGTTGGAAGCTTTCTTGCCATGCTAACCAGAATATATGTCCAGTTGGATGGTTAAGAAAGGTTATAGAGTTGGGTAAGCAGAGACGTACTGCCGAGTGTAACGATTCCCTGTTTGTATCAGTTCGAGGTCCCACGCAAAGTGCGTCGCGGACTATTATAGGTAATTGGGTAAAAAGTTTATTGAAGGATGCAGGTATTTCTGCGTCCCCGGGAAGTGTACGCTCGGCAGTAGCTTCGTTGAATTGGTACGAAAATTTCCCTATTGAAGACATTCTCTCTCGTGGCAATTGGCGTGGACCAAATACTTTTGCCAAATACTATTGTAAACAAATAATAGGCAGAGCTCAGACTTCGCCTAGTACGAGTAATCTCTCAAATAATTTTGAACCAGTATGACACAGAATTGAAACTGTATCGTTAATCAGAATTTGATCGAGGTCGATATTTTTATACAAATTATTAATATCAATAGTTAAAAATGTGATATTTCTGTTATATTGTACTAGTAGTTAATCTTTTTAGCGTCTAACTGATTTTGATATAGAGTGTACCTAATCAGGGGTTGATAAATAATTAACCAATGTTACTTATGGTTTTATTGTTTTCAGTACCTAAATTTTATCATATTCTCACATAGCGTCGTCGTGGTCACCAGGAGCTATAAACACGTCTCTCACAGATGCTGTGCATCGTCACATGCCATAATAATGATGCAAGTTTTACATAGAAATAAAACTTGTATTATTTAGCAGAGACGATGCACAGCATCCATTCAAGGTCTCCTGGTGAGAGAACTATGAGGTAAAATCGTCCGCCATTAGCGACCGAGCCACTGGGACCACGTGACTACCGGAAGTTAGCGCTGATTGGATGACCTTATACGAGCTGTGATTGGCTGACAGCTAACGGGAAGTATACAACGCCCTCTCACAGATGCTGTGCATCGTCTCTGCTAAATAATACAAGTTTTATTTCTATGTAAAACTTGCATCATTGTCATGCCATGGCCTGGGGATTAGGCTATAGTTCGCCACCTTGGTCCAGTGCGGGCCAGTTAACTTCACACATCCCTCAAGGGGTTCTCCCAGACATGATTTCACCGTTCAGCAAGTGATAAACATGGTTGAAAATAAGATATGTACACAAAATCCATTAATCTCAAAGGAGTGAGGTAGGTTTGAACCTGCGACTCTCGTTATCAAGGCGAGCGTTCTAGCAACTTGGCTATCACTGCTATGGCCTTATACACCCAGAATACCCTGATAGAACTTTGTACAGCCACGGTTCACGGTAGCGGTGTCACAAGATGTCTAATTCAAATTTGTCCACACACCTTGAATGAGTATCCTCAGTCCTTGTGCAGGAACTTGTTGAAGGCTCCATATGCAGTCTCCAGGTCGAACAGCAGCTGCCGCACCTGGCTCTCGGATAGCTCGTCTGAAGCGGACATTTCTGATAGTTTGTCAACCCATTCTTGCACCTAGAATGAAATCAGTTAAGAACTATATTGGGTTGGCAAGACTGCTAAAGATCACCCATTAAAATTGGGTAAGATAGTCAAATCATAGCCACTTAATCGCGTTTGTAGTTTTTATTGGACTTAATATTTGGTCTATTATCATTTTTTATAAAAAGCCCAGTCAGTCGTTTTAAAAAAAATACGAGGATTTCAAAAAATGGTCAAAATAAAGTGCTTCAGTCGTAAGTGGATTGCGCCCATTGTACCCCCTGTAGCCCGCACCTAAAGACGAATAACGGCGCTTGAGTGAGGCAGCGCGGTTTATTTACATTTTATAAATATGTTTTATTCACGTAAACCATTAAGCCATAAGTTACAAAATACTATGTTACTACTTTACCACCCGTTCGGAATGCCGTTCCTATGGAGAAGAACTTATTATATTTTACCTTGAGTTTCCCCTCGAAGTCGTCCGGCAGCATGGCGAGCCGGTCCATGGTGTCGCGCAGGTCGCGCAGCTCCGGCTGGATCATATCCATCGCGCGGAACTCCAGCCGCAACTTGTCCATCAGTGTTATAAACAACTGGACAAAAAAAGTATAGGACTATTGCTTTGACTATACAACAAGTTATCATAACTACTATTTGTACATTGAAAATGAAATTCACACATTTTAAATTGATAATATCATTTAGACATGATTTTAACTGTTATCTTTTGTCCTATAGCTTCATACATTTTCTCATTTTAAAGATAATATCCCTCTAAGTCCAAAATGCTTTGGTACACCTTTTGTTGCATTCAGGGCTGGCCCTACCATAGGGCGAATGGAGCAGTCGCTCCAGGTGCCAGGCAAGTGAGCAATATTAGACAGTGACATAAGAGTTTGTCTTGATCTTCCAAGTTCCATGCTTGCACGGACACACGGACTGGTATATTAGGGGCAAGTAAGAGAAGCGCAACAATTGGATCTTGATCCATCCTAAATTTTGCTTCATCTAAAAGCTTATATCTAGTTGTGCTCTAAGTGTGCTGTGTGCAAGTTGTAAATACTTACAGACACAATTTCAGCAATGTACTTATTTGTGTTGCCCTTGTCATCCTTGATCAGGTTGGGTTTGTTCTCCCGTATCCTCTCCAGAGCAGCCGGGCAGTCCAGCTGCAAGTTACAGTCAACATTATTCACTCTTATATTTCGCATAATGCTTTCATAGCTCAATAAAAATAATCCTCATATGTCTATTTGTTAGATCATTCTGGAAAAACCAATTATTTTAAAAGATTTTCATTACGAGATAGCCTATGTTTATAATAATAAAACTGATGATAGCATGGGACCTACAGCCATAAATTAGTAGACACAAAATAAAATGTCACACTAGAAATTTATACACAAAAGTATCTTGTCACAAAATATACACTATTCTAATTAAAATTTATTTCTACAAATTCATTTATCTGAAGCTGTTTATTGATACATACCCTGTATTTAGCAACAAAAGCTTCAATATTAGGGAACTCATCAGCCTGCACCTGCTTGAATGCCACCTTGTACTGCACCAATAGTCGGCTGCACGCTGCAGTGTATTCTTGCGCCCTCACACAGTCACGCATGTAAGCTTTCTCCAGGTGCTGAAGAGTGCTGACCACAGCATACAGTTCTGCCATGTTATCATGCCTGGATAATACCAACATAATATGATTATTTCAAAGCAGTAATAGCCAACAAATTTTGACATGGAAACGGTTTCAATTTCTGGCTCTGGTGATTACTAGACTTTGTACGAAACCATTTCCAACTATCACTAGTTTGTCAAGGAAAACATTGTGTACAGAACTTTATCTGAGAGATCTTAAAATACTTTTCAGTTCACAGCAGTGGAAAGTTATAACGCTAATTATTATTATTATTAGTTATTATTTTTACGCAATAAAGTGATAACATTTCAATGAGATTCAGATTTTCGGGATAGTACATACATAAATTATTAATACAATAGCCCGAAAGTGAGATAAACTAACTTTTCACGCTCCCTAGCATTTCTGTACAGCTTCACTTCCTCATATAGCTCCGTTCTTTGATCTGAAAATGAATAATGAAATTGTGAGAATAAAAAACAAAGGCTAATAAATGCGTTCTACGGCTGAAACAAGTATTACCCACCTTGCATTTTCAGAGGTTCTCACTGTAGGTTCGTTACAAAATTGACAAATTAATAAGATTTGTTTATAATCCAGAACTAGAATCTTCGTATTTAATGAAAAAGTTGAATAAAAATTATATTGTGAGTGAACCTAAATGAACTGTGATGACCAGTGTTGCCAACCCCAAGAAACTAAAAAACAGCAGCTCACCAATAAAAAAACAGGAGAAAACAGTGGATAAAGTAAAAAAGGGCAGATTTCATAATTTCCTGATATAATTAAAACAATCACCTACTTTTATTAGTTACCAGGACTCACATACATTGTTATATTATAATATTGATCACAACATATTTAAAAAAAAAATCAATGTAAAATTATTGTCCACTTTCATCCTCTATTGCCTCATCTTCAGTATTTTCAGACTCATTTTGCTTATTAAAACCATACATATTTTTTTAAAATTTCTTCATTTGCCTTTCTGTGGCTTAAAATGAGTAGCACTAGGTTATTTCGGATTTAGTGTGCAATAAGTCGATATTCTGTTGCGTAATTTAGTTTTCATATTATTTATAGCTGAAAATAATCTTTCCACGGTGGCGCTGCTATGTGGTAGCCACAAAAGTTTCTTCACTAATTCACACAATGTGGGAAATCCGTTGAATCTCGACAAGAGTAGATACTGCCGTCTAGTGTAATTGCGTTTTATTACATAGTAGTTATCAAAAAATATTTTCATAGTGTAGGTATAACGCTAATACAACGCTAATTGAAAAACAGTAAAAATTAGGAATGAAACAGAAAACAGGAGGATAAATGTGAAAACAGCAAATATACTGTTAAAACAGTAGGGTTGGTAACACTGGTGATGACAAATCCTGGAATCTTAATTTTTTTTCCACAGATTAGTATTTTTCACATCCACAGACCTCTATGGTATACATCGCTGGACTAATCATAAGCCCGGTTATCGTGTGCCTATTTGATTTTCGCCATTTTGGCGCTGATAGCGGCAGTGAGGGGGAATGGAACTAATAATAGAGATGGGACAGTGATATGATACATCGATAAAAATGTTTATGCTTAAACCTACCCATGCAGTAAAATGAAAATAATTATGATCCATTCCTTTAACAATGGCTAATGTCCAAAATAGTCGAGTGGTTAATACTAAGATGAAGCAAATAATGATAATGATTAGCCGAATCGCGCATGGGTAGGGTAGGTAATCTTAGGATAAGCCGAAACCGGACTAAAGGGTGGTGTGTGACTAGCTAGATCCTACTTAAATAAGGATCGTTTTTTAATTAGAAATGAGATAATGTAATGTTGTTCGGGAAGCAATGGAGTAGGTAAGGTATTAATAGAAAATAAAAATCATCAAAGTAGTACATGAGTTATGTTTAATAAAACAGTCATCAGAGAAGTGTTTTGAACAGATGTAATCATATTTTTTTGGACGCCAACTAGGCTTTTCAATGTTTTTGAGCCATAATTCTAGTCTTCTATTGTCAGTCGGAAACCTGTGAATTAGTAAACATTGTTTTAAAATAATATGTATTTGATAATACAAATCTGTCTTCGGCGATTTTTACGTTCTTGAATGTTCTATCTATTTAAGATATTGATAGAAAAAATATCGATAAATTTTATCGACAAGGAACTTTTACAGCACTATTGAATTTTATTGTTTATAAAAAACCGATAATACAAAGACAAATGCGTTGTAATCACGTATAAATAAGATTAGTAACATATTTTTAAGTGCCTATAATATCAATAGAAGTTTTAATTTCTTGAATATTAGCCGTAAATTCACTTACTTGTGGAATGTAACCCCACTTCCCTTCTGGTAAAGAGTTTTGCATAACACGCACTCTTTCATGGTTTACCTATTAACTAACACCACTTATTTATGTATTAACTATATTAATACGACACGACAAACAAGTTTAATCGCGTTAAACCTTCAAAATCACTTTATAAACACGGAGACAATGTAAACAAAACAACGGCCATTTGCATTTTACGTCAGATTTAGTTCCTTTCCCCCACGCTGGGGGCGCTTCAAATAGGCAAAATAGATAGCTGTCATTTTAAAGGATATCATTAGTCTAGCGTACTTGTATCATGGACGTCAGTGGACCAATATGATCACATCACAGAGTAAATATTTTGACTATTTTGACATATTTTGAACGTTTTTTTTGGATTTTGGATCACCACAGCTATTTGGTCAGTGTTATGTCAAGTCAAGTATATACAGACAAAAGTATAGTGCAACATACATAATGAATGAAATAAAACAGATTATTCCATTATACCGGTCTTGTTTGTTTGGATTACTTCAGATACACTTACCTATATAATATGAGAAGAACAAAACGCGACAATAACCTTATTTTCAATGAGTATATTTGTATTTTATGAGACCAAATAACTGGTTTCCAAAGATTATTTCCAATCCTATAAAAAATTGAATGACGTAATCATCCAATATGGCGGATGACGCGCGCACCCCGCCCGCTGCCCGCGCCCGTAGCCGTCCCGCGTACGTAACGTAGTCTTGTTTCGTCGTCAACTGCCACTCGTCTCGAATGATTTCACCTTGCGATGAATGAAAATTGTTGTAGATAGTCGGAGTACGAATTATTCACATAATAAACTCATCACCGGACAAAAAAGGTGTATTGTGATACAGTGCGTCTAAAGGTGGATTCGTGGTTTGTGTGTACCAGTTCTCCCTTTTGTGAACCGTTGTTTACGTGCTGAGAAGGAAATCGTCGTGTGAAAATCTACAGGTTTCGAGAGTTGCCGGTGTGCCGTTTAATGGGATCTTGTTGACCGACAGGTAATTTTGCAATATTCTTATATACCTACTACGCATGACTTTACAACTGTAGATAAGCATCTGTAACGAGTACCCTGTGCGATGTCGAAGATCCGATGTTCTTCCATGCCTCACGGAGTAGATATTGAAGTGCAGTTGCAAATTATTGTGCAGGCGAGTAGTATTAGTAGTAAAAGTTTTTTCTTGAATCGGAATGCGTGCGGCTTCGGGCGGGGTGCCTAGGGCGCGGCGCCGGCTGTCCCACTTTTAACCAGTAGCTAGAACTGTTTACAACTTTGGCACGTTCGAGTACATTAGTGCACTTTAATTCGCAGTTTCAACATATAAACCTCGCAGATGTTCATAAAATAATAGTTAAAATAGGTTGTTGAATATGTAATTCATAGTAAATACTTGTGATTATTACTTTAGAGACGCACTTCGCCTTTGAAGTAGGTAGTTATCTACCATCTGTTATAATACATATAATATAACAGGAATAGCATGGGAATTCTTGTTAGAACCTAATATTCTTAGGCAACAAGTTTTAAATTATTGCAATATCAGTTTGGAATCTTATTAAAATTTTAAGTTATTTGTATTGTACTGTCCATCGTCTGTTGTTAACCAATTTCATGGAGAGGTAATCTAATGTCTATCATCAGATAAATATAATCTCACATTATCTTAGGAGTGGATGAAGGCCCAGAAATTCTAGGGCGGGGGCTTTTTCATGGTGGAAAATATTGCTAGAAGATGTCCGTACACATATTTAAAAGAGGTAAAGTTTATGACTGGATGTAGGTGATAATCTCCGTGTCTACTGGTTTGATTCTGATAATTCTTTCACTAATAAAAAGCTAGACTAACTCTGAGTGCTATATGCACTGTTTTATCAATGTTGAAAGGGTACAAGCTAGTGATTTATATATTTTTTTAACACTAAGCTGAAGTAGAGTGTAGTTCAATGCAGTTAAACACATTTTCTCTTTATAATAACCTTCATAAATAAATTTGTAGAGAGATATCATAATGAGTTTTCAGTGACTTTTATATGAAAAGATAAACAAATTTAAGCGTCTTATATTGTAAAACATTTCTTCATGTGCATACACTAAATAAGAATCCTAATGGTTTTCTTATCTCCAAATCTAGAATAGCTTAAAACAATGCAATGTTATAACTTAAAAGTCATATTTTATTTTGGTAGCTAGGTATTCCACATTGTGTGTAGGTCTTAGAATAAATTAATCGCTTACCCATGCCCATAAATAAAATTACAAAAAAAATATGTATTGATAACCTTGAAAATGTTGTATTCTGTAAAATAAATACAAAATTTGCAAGGTTCTTCATAAAGATCTAAGGTAACAAAAAATATATGGTATTGTTTTGTATACTGCACATGGGATGTGAAAGATACTGGCCTTTACCTGAGCTCTATTCTAGCCTTTGGACAGTAAGAAAGTAGCCTTTAACAGTCAATTATACAAGCTAATGGAATGATTTTCCCAATAGTTGCTTATAAAACGAGTCATGCACTCATCCCTCATAACCTTCAACAAGAATTTCTAAAAATACATTATAAAATATGAATCATTATGCCATTATTATAATATCTAAATGAGTTGTATAGACTAATGAATACTTACAGAGATGCCCTTTGTCCTCTTGCTTTCTCTTTTTAATGTTACAGTGTAGTAATATATTATTACCCCTGAAACCCAACCAATGTCAACCAGTCAACAACCTCATCTCCAAACGATTATCTATAAAATGAAATAAACTTAAAGAGCCTGACCTCGACCTTTCTGGCGGTGACATCATTGCGATAACAACGTCTCCGAGTGCAGGCTTCCTGATGACATCACTTATTGAATATCTCAACCAAATTGCTCTTTGATATATTATTTATTATTATTATTTGCTTATTTGCACATTTAATGCGCATCTAGATTGGCTGCATCTGCATAGCTGATTATAATATAGATATTAGACATCCATGACTCGGTTACAAACATTCGTGCTCATCACACAAACTTTGTCACTACCAGGATACGAACCCGGGACCCTTGGCACAGATGGAATCAGAATATTTTTATACATTTTAATCTTTAAGTGCAGTACTTATGAAACATCAAAATTGTAAAAAAATGCTAAGCTACAACTTTACCACCCGTTCGGAATGGCGGTCCTATGTTGAAGAACGGGCAAGAAACTCCATAGTTGCTCTTTTTAAAAAGATCTTTTACATTATGAGCGGTACATTGTTATGGGTATTTGAGAACAATGTAGGAACGGCTACGCAGGCTCGAGCAGCTGATCAAAAAAGTATCAACTCTAAGTATATAAGGCAGGATCACTACCATTTGAGCTAATCAGGTCGTCAGAATTGGTTACATGATTGGTCACATCAAATGAGCGACAATTATATCAATTGCTCGGCAAGACGATCGTGACTTATCGAGCTGGTCTGGTATCCCCTTAACTGCAAACCATAGATAAGAACTATGGAAATGTCTATTGCAGTCATTAGGCTTGTCTCCTCCAGCACTAGTATATTGATGATTATTTATACGCGGCTAGCGCTTATCATATCAGGAGCATGGTAGGTCTACGTGTTTCAAGCCAGCTTCCTGATGACTTCATCGGACATGGTTTTCTGTTATTGTCCAATATACCGCTCTATTTACGATCGCAGTCTGCGTGTTATTGCTGGGAGCTGCGGAGAATCGCGGATTTAAAACTCGCACAGAATTTACAGTTTCTGACCGCGTTTTATAGGTGTTTAAAATTGTAATGACAATCATGAAGACGGAATAACTCGATGTTGTATGATAAGATGGAGATTTGTCACCTACACTCCAGATAGAATAATCATTATTGCCTAAGATGTTGGTTAATCACGTTTTGAGGAACAAGTTGAACATTGGAAAGCCGTCTGACAATTATCTCGTGTCTCTCTTCCTCGTCTCCGAATAGTTTATAAAGGGAATTTGGGTCATTGCACTCTTGTATTTAGAACATTTAACATCGATTCCCGATCCCGAAAAAACAATCTCGGGATCTAAAAAGGCGACATAGAGCAATTAATTTCCTGAATTCCCTGCGTTTACAAGACATTGTTAGTGACAGAGAGCTATTTGTTTTCCTTCTATCCCAAAATCAGTAAATACATTAATGTATTCCGGCTTCGTTCCGCAATACGGCTTCGGATATACTCTGATAACTTGCGTTATAAACTGACAAACTTCCGTTTACAAACCCAGGAATATTAGTTGGACCGTCCATATGTTTATAAACTGTTATGCCAGCGTGTGGCATTGTTTATAGTACTAATGGACTCTAAAATTTTCTCATTTCAGTCAGATTTTTCATAATGGTTGGATGTTGTTTGATGTCAATCAGCTGCTCCCAATTGTTTTTACCATCAACTTTATCTGTTCCAAGTCACCACATTGTCCGAATAGAAGAATTTACAACACGCGAGAAAGATTCGCTGAATATTCTGAATTAATGTAAAAAGGATATTGACGAATGTTTCTAATATTGCTCAGTGTTATAAGATGATGAAGCGACGCACAAAGACCATTTAACGTGGCGTGCCGGTGGGAAAGCTTTGATATTTAACACAAATACGTGTGTCCGTTCGGCTTTAGTTGGGCCTCCAAACGCAATTATGAACGATCCTCGGTGCGTAAATGTGTCGTTTGAATGCGTCAGACCGTTGCCCAAAATGTCACTCATGGCCTAGTACGCTTCACAGGCAGGCACATTAAATTAAGTTAATCGCGATCATTATGTAGCATA
This sequence comes from Pheosia gnoma, assembly GCA_905404115.1. NCBI lineage: Eukaryota > Metazoa > Arthropoda > Insecta > Lepidoptera > Notodontidae > Pheosia > Pheosia gnoma. The sequence goes on along the minus strand of FR989919.1, from coordinate 6,228,616 downwards.
CTAAGTAGTAGGCAATAATAAGTGGCTGCAGCGTGAGAATGTCCTGAGAGAGACTTCTTTGATTATTCTTATCTCACTGATTTGTTGCTCAAATGAGCCTTTGTGATTTCTCTATAAAATAAATGAGTTTCTAACTCGCATTTAAAATCAGCTTCTGCCATGATCGCTTAGTGTAAATGGGTGAATTAGTGTAAAAGCTGAAAGGCTCGCGTGCATCCTATCAAGTATGAACATACATGGCAATGTCAGGAATCATAATACTAAAGCTCCTTGAGGGTTTTTTTACGTAGAGTTAATAGGAGGAGCACAAATAGACCAAATACCAATCCGGCTGGGCTGATCTCGGAATGCATCTTATTGGTAGATCAATTCTTGTCTTGTCGAGGTATATGTGATGACAATTTGCCGTATTAATTTAGTTAGCTAGTGGTCTACTTTTCTCTAAATTAAAATGTCCTGCACGGAATATCTAGCTCCTGATCAATTTAATCTGCTGCGCTTCATACATGACCTAATTGCTGATGGTCGCAGCAGCAATTAACGTTGTCGTTCATGGTTCTGTAGATAAAAATCATGATTCGTCGTCAACTAGTGAATTAAACCCTATGGCTCTTTAATGGAGTTGGATGTAGCATGACATAGTCGGTAATGTGTCTAGATATGTACCGACCGGTAGGTTATTTGGAGTGGTCTGTCTGAAAGTCAAAACCTGCATATCAACTTGCCGAACTGACCTTTAAAACACGGAGTTTGATATTTTTCTAACATTATTTCCATAATTGGTGGTATGGGAGATTTAGAACATATACTCCATTTTGCGATAATAAGACATGGCTGAAGATTTTACCGCAGTGCCTAGATATACACAAGCACTAGTAATAAAGGAGCCACCGTCTGTTATAGTCTTCATAAGACAAGCACCCTATCATACCTTGCCTGTGTTAACACGCAGAGAAAACAGAAAAAATAGTTTCTCAACATCGGCCATGCATACTATAGTCATCACATACTGTAGACTAAAATAAGTAAACATTTTTAATCTGGAAGCCTGTCTCTCAGTTTACCCAAGTGCTCAATATAGGTACTATGTATTGGAAAGTAGTAGAATCGTAGTAGCCTTTGGTAAAACATTCGAAGGGCCCACTTCCTGAGGCACTTCCCTTTGCTTTCCCTTTGTGTTACCGACCGCAACCGCGATTGTAACCGCTGCGAATGCTTGAATTGTCTACCCATGTCCTTTTTAGGCTAGCACTCTATACGGACACAGAGAATCACTTCAAGCATACCAGGACTGTATTATGTGTGCTCATCCATATTTCACGTACTTTTATTCAGATTTGTTTGTATTTATGTACGTGAAAATACAGACTTCGTATGTATATATGATGAAAGTATCGTCGAATAGGTTATTCAGTCAGCTAGTGTTATTTTATTCCCTGTGAAGTTATTCCACACGTTTCACTGCCATGGATGTTTCTAGCAAAACGTGACCGTCTATCGTTGCTTGTCATTTCCTATGATAGTCAAGCTCCACAAATTGTTAACCATTCAAGGACATTTATTTGTTCAACTTCTATGTTCTGGATGTTCTCTTATCGTCGGTTGATTTCCTAATTTTTATATGGAAATAGATAAAAGAAGCAATTAGTGGAATTATAAATGGCTTCCATTTGTTACTAGTTTGTCACGAAAGGGTGCTCGCTATCGGGTCATAGAAGAGTTTCACAAATCGTTTTGCATTTGTGTGCGTTATCATGTCATGTCGCACGCACACCCGCACAGTTTTGTTGTAGTGTGTGACTCATTTGACTTTGTTTACGTATTTCTTTATCGCTACGCTTAGCGTTCTTACTATATTTATTTTATCTTATAAATAGCCTACCTTTTTGCTGAAGATAAAAATAGTGATTAAAATAGTTGTTGCTTTTTATATTTGTTTAGGAAAAAAATCTGCTCTTGCGCATTCGTAGCGGGATCGGTTGACTGGCAGTTCGCATTGTAGCACAAGTTACCCATTACCCGACGTGGGTAGCGAATCCCGCTAGTGGCCGAATTTTAACAGAATAATACACGTGGGTCAAATAGTCGGATAAACCACCCGACTGAGAGAGTCAATGCTATAAGTAAAACGGAGATGCGAGGCCAACTGTATTTCTATTTATTTAAAAGCGCATTTTTTATCGGTCGGGGATTGATCCGACTTTGTGGACTAAGTGTAAACCGCACCCTATAATGTTTTCCTGAACAGCCAATGGGTAATTAAAACGCTACAATTTTTCCCAACCACAGATTGGGCTCGGCCTGCGATGTACTCTCTAAAAAGCGTTGCCATCCTTTTTCGGTCAGACATGCTCAACTGGTTTGAAACCTCAGTAAATAATGTTTGTGTTAAGTATTCATTCGTTGTTCTTGGTTTACACAACCAATTTGCGGAATGTAATTAATTGTGAGTGGCACTTAAAAATCTACTATTATCCATGACTCATACGAGTGACGTCAGGAAGTGTAATCGTTCAGGAGTTGCCATTAATAAGCTCGTGTCAGGGCCATCGCGGCGTGCGGTAATGAAACGCCCCGAGATGTGTCCCAATTACTTTATTTTTCATGAATGTCAAAGTGGCGTCGGAGGAAACATTAAACTAGGAAGCTGAACCCACGAATTATGGATTAAATTGTTATTCATGAGGAGCTCTTAGGAATCTCAGTCGAGCTTTCTGTTTTGTCAATGTTTTTGAATGTTTTTGTGTATTCATGTTCTCACAAGACCAATCTAAGAATTGTTTTCACTTCAAGTGTCTTGTACTGGAAACTCCTGTTACTGCATATTGCATTGAAACAGACTATTCGTTGTTATGTATCTCAATTCGATTTCCAAAACAAGTCGATGTTGGAGCAAACACCTGTGTTAGTACAACCAGATCTAACGTTGAATGAAGCTGTCTTATCTAATCAGTAACATCAATTAAATATATCCGGATTGTTTGTGTACGGGCCGTTATCTTGATCTCGACAAATAACATGGGAGAAACTGTGTCATACTGATAAGGTACAGCTGGGTTTATATTCAAACTCATAGTCACACCTATAACCAACCATAGATATCCTGGATTTGAAGTCAAAGTCAACTTTAGCGGTAGTCTTTAGCGGTAGTGACCGCAACTGTAAATCTCCTTTAATTTTTACGATTCTAGTTTGCGAAAATCATCAACATAATGATACCAACAAAACTAAAAACCACCGTTAGCTAACTGGCCTATACATCCAAGACGCACCTAATAATGCCCTCATAACACATTCATCGGTCACTGATTAACCAACTGCACGGGCTGTCATATTGAAGAGACGTTTCCTTCTCAATGCACTGGTAGACGTCTAATTGAATTCAGTTTAGGCCTTGCTCCAGTGCCGTAAAAGGAACTCGGTTTAACGGTTTATAGACATAGGGGACAAAAAGTTGATTGGTTTCTGTCAGCAGTTCTATGGGCACGGAGTAATGTTATGTGCAAAACAAATTATAATCAAGGATTGGTAAGTAACGTTTCAAACAGATGAAGAGATTTGTAATAAGATACAGGAGAACCACATACCTGAGAGGTGTTGGGCCCTATTTTACATCCTTTTCTTACATGGCACTACATTGGATACCTGATGAATTTAGTAATGTAAGTATTTGGTAGTTCTGATTATGCGTTTGATAATATTGCAAAAAAAACTTCTACGTCTACGACATTGTACGTCTAGCCCAATGATTTTTAAAGCTTCACACCTTTTGTGAGCTCTGCTTCCAACATTTAAAAAAATCCCCGAGTCAATATCATAACAATCATAATATGAAATTTAAACAATGTCAAGCCAGTTTTTGTCTACTTCTTAGTTTCCTGTACTGTATATTTCCTTACTGCAAATATTTAATACGAGATACCACCTGTGTAAAAAGTACCGGGAATTGTTTGATAAATCCAATCTTTTTTTTATAAAAAAATATTTTGTCGCTTTCAAAGTAGGTCACTTCGCTTGCATTACAGCTGTGCCAGCGCTTGACCCAGTCCTCAACATCGTTTTAGTAAGTTGATCAGAGTATGGGCTACATCTCTTTGCTCGAACTTTCTTGTAGGGCTTGAACCGACTCGATACGCCTTCGTCGAATTAGTTTCTTTAGCCCTTGGAACAGGAAAATGTCAGGCGGGCCCATATCTGGTGAGTACGGCACTTGTCGATGGCAATCGTCGAGATTTTGGCTAAAGTCCCTTGCACAAAGTTGTTTTTTTTGCGTTGTTGCATATCGTGTCCTTCCACAAATCGGGCTGTTTTCGGCGGATATTCTTGCTTAATATTAATGATATTCTATATTCACTGTGTGTCCCTCTAAAAAGAATTTCGTAGTGCACCGAAGAAATAACGTTTGATACGCAAAACTTAGAGTAAACATATAGTTAAACTAACATTTCTATAATAAAATTCCAGAGCACAGAAAAGTATGATTACAAAAACACTAGTAGTAAACAAACCGAATAACAGATATCGCTCAAATGTGGCACAATTGGGTTGATATGTTGTATGCTCATTCTTAAAATTATAAATTCCCGGTACGTTTAACACAGAGTACATATGGTATTGGTATGATCCAGTTACTGTTTATTTAACTGAACATCAGATTCGCCACACCAAAACATTTTGACAGACATACAGGCTGTCGACCTAAATGATTCGCCATTCTCGTCTGTCAGTGGAATGGAAACAAAGATTGTTACCAGCTGTATCTGAGGTACAACGAGTTGTAAACGAGTGAAATGCGGATGCTGCTGACAATAAGAATGTAGGCATTTAAAATATAATGTCAAAAATATTAATGTGGATGGATTAGATAAACATCCACTTTTTGCTAAAATAACATTTAATAGAACCGCTAACCAATGTTATTCTGAATTATGGCGACAGAAGTGTAGTAACTATTGCATGATACTTATCACATTTATCATTTACATTATTAGTATCATCAAGCCCTAAATACTTCCGTTTGTATTTGGCAACACTTACCGACTATTTGGTCTGCCCACGCGTGCCTGGTTCATTCACGCGCGTGGGTACTCAGACGAGCCTAGGCGGTCTAACTCCGTACCATTGATGTGTATTTCTTTGGTAACTTCTTTCGTTCGACCTGGTTTCGCAGCTTCTTTGTTTTGCCTAGATCTATGCATGTCTGTACCCTTACAATATTATGTCACTCGAAATGATATGAAACGTTTAACGTAGTATTTAGCATTTCTATTGGCACAGAGTAAAAAGAGATTTCTCCCGCCCTCTTACTTTCTAGTTTGTCATCATCATTAGTTGCAAAACACGATACAGTCCTCTGCCTGCCACTCACATCCACCAACTGAACCAACATTCTGGTTCCTTGAACATCTGATTATAAGTATTCAATTTTGTTTTCATACATATCTTAGTGGGTTCTCTTCCTAAAATGTATCATTTGTTAAATTGGTTCTCTCAATCAGTGCAAGTTAACGAACTTGCTCTAATTGCGCCCGTGGGCGTCAGCTATGCCTAGGAGATCTAGATACCTTACAGTTGGCAACCTATCATGCGCGTTGTATAACAAATGTTATTGTTATACTGGTCTCGCAATGTCTTGTGTTTACGGCTTTACGCTTCGGATAAGCTAAATCGTATCGTAAAGATAAAATCTGGTTGTTTAGATTCAGCGAAAATGCTTTGGAGTAAATATTTTGTTTGTGTAAATCTTTATGGTTGTTTTTTCTAGTATGGAGCGATATTTTATAAAATAAGAGTAGTGGAGCATTAGCTTCATTTTTGGTCAGAAAATTATTTGCTATCTGTCTGTATTGTTTAATTTAGATATTACTTAGATTAACTATCTGTCTCCGTCATTATCGGTATATGATTATTATGTGAATGGAACCCCGTTATTGCATTATGAACTGCTTAAAATTTAATTGAGTTAAAGTATCTAATTTAAATTAAAATGCTACCCCAGGTAGTCTCTTCAGACCATCGACGGTCTCATAAATCTTGTCGATTTTACAAATGTTCATATGCTTTCTAACATTGGTCAACCAATTTATCAAATAACTTTAGCATATTATTGATTATGGAATTTTGATTGATTTATAATTACATGTAACATTTAACATGAATTCCTCCAACATTATTAGCCAAAATACCTCTATACCGGATTGCAATTTCCTGTTGAACTGGTGTTATAATAACATGATAGTTAGCATAGCTGTTACTATAATTACGTGTACGTTTGTGTGCAAAATGAAAATTTTCAGAGATATAAATTAACTACTATTAATTATAAATCAAACAATTTGATCGATAACAGAAGAGCTCAACGAAATAGAAGTCTCTATGGCGTTGAGAAATTCTACATGCGATTTGTTAAGCTAGCAGCCAACAGCCTCTCCACTAAGACCATATGGAATTCGGTTTTGTTGTCCTCTTCGATTATCGATTGTGTTTGGATTATAATTGAGGAGTTTGGCAAGACAAAGGTGGTGTGTGAAAGATGGTGAGTGGTGGATCCCTCAATTATCATCTCCCTCGCATCTAAGAACACTATTACGTGATGTCATGTGGTGATTACCTCAGCGGTGAGTCAGCTTGCAGTATGCAATTCAGGCTTATGAATCGATAGGAAATGCAGAGCTAAGACCTTGTTTGACGAGGTTGAGCTCAATGTCACTGATAAGGAATAATTAGATCCTATTGTTTGGAGCACACAAGCTGCATGTATCCCGTCTGAGTTGTTAGTCTTCTGAGACATGATTTGTGGTTGATGTCTGTTGTCATCGGTGTATACTTGCTTACTTGTCCTGACTGCTATTTGGTTATAATTCTCTATGATTTAGGGCGACTTTTCACAAATGACTTCAGTTACTAAATTTTAGAATCTGTTAACTTTGGCCAGTTAACAGTGAACGTATTAGTTATATCTCATTAATATTAAAATGTTCATGTATTGCAGCATGTGTATCTAGGATAAGGATAGTCACGACCTAGCCTAGGGCTCCTTTCGATGAGTTACAGTTTACCTTGACATCGATCGCAATTAACTTGCTCTGTCCATGCTATGTGGATAGAATTCACTATTTTATGTATCTGTGCTACGAGCGTATTCAATTTTAGCGAATACACTTAAATTGGTTTGGCGACCCGATAGGCACAGGTTCTGGGTTGGAATACCAGCAGGAGAAAACTTTAGGTAACGAGCACTTATGTTCGTACCCGAGTCATGTATGTTTATTATCATACTAGAGTCGTCCCTGGTCTATTGTGCGGTACCCCTAATACAAGCGTCGCTTGGAACTGTACAGTTAGTGTGTTCGGCTGGCGATATTATTATTGTCTATTATTATCGGTGTGAATTAAGTTTCTCCATTGCGGATTCATGATATCTGACTTCATTTGGCTGATGTCACCGATGACGTTCATCGTTGTTAGGTCGGAATTCGAACCGTGAGTGTGTGGTGACGTAATCGATAAAACATCATCGTAGTACAAATCATCATCAACAGTCACAAGATACCTACTGCTAGGTAAATCCATGAAAGTCTTGCACACGCAACGATCCTTCGCCGTCCGTAAGGTCATCGGTCACTTCGGTCAGTCTTTCTAGATCCCTGTGTAATTTTTTAATCAACAACCTTTCGGGAGATTTTATTCAAACGCCTTTAATATGTTTCCATCATAATGCCCTATTTAAGTACAAATCACGTCCATGTACTTCCTACATGTTCGCGAGCCGCGTAAGGTCGCTCGGACCGCTTCACCGGCCGCGCCGGATGCGCGGGCGCTTATCGCCGCCGGATAAGTTTGACGAACCATGATAGGTTCGATCACGTCATTTTTAAACGATGACTTATTTGATTTAATTAGTGTTTGGAAAAGATTTTGAAGAAGCATTAAAACTGGATATCCTAGATGGTTTTAATGTACCTACATATCAAATAGAATATGCATTTTTGGAAGAATAAAGGAGGATTTTAACTGTCACGAACAACATAAAATCAGGAGTTTTAAATGGCAATAAAACGAAATATTCCGAAATTCATTCTAGGTAATGTCAATGATACAACAGTTATAGATGGTATATCTATAACAAATCTTACACTTAAAAGCATCTAATGAAACTCCAAATAGCTCAACTTTAATTAAGATATCGAATCTATATCCGATATAAATCTCCTAGACTCTTTTATCGCCATAATTTTCGAGTGATCATAAATCAAACTTTTTTTAGTTGAGGCTTTCAGATTTGGAATTTGTGCTTAAAAGCTCGTGACCGTTAGCAATTCGACATAGAGCTAATAGAGAATTAGGAACTGTTCATAACGTGAAAAAATATATTTAATAAGGTATAAAATTAAACTTAATTGTATTTGTTGCTGCTCTGTGTGTGTCATTTGATACATGAAATTATGAGTTTGAACTTTGAAAGTTGATCCAGTGACATCTTATAATGATTCATTAGTATTAGTAATCGCTTAACAAAAACTAGTTTATATTGTGTGATCTAATGTATCCTGAATTTATAAGTTCATGTAGCTACCCTTTCACTGATCTTAAGTTGAACTTGGCCCAATTTTGTATATTTATACGAAATATCTTCAGAATTTACAAAAGCAATTCGTTTCAACTGCAAAATATCTACTAAACGGTCTTCGCAAGATGCGGGGCGTCTGTGAGAATAATCTCGCGAGACCGGGACGCTAGCATTGGCTTCGGAACCGGTCCACCGTGTTTGTCGATGATGTCATGAACTTGACGGTCCGCAGACTTGCAACCAGCGAGCTCGCAACTGTGTATTGGCTATGTGAAAGGATTTCAAATATGAATTAAAAAACTGAGGGGCCTAGAATCGCAAAAGTAACATATAATTAACCAAAGTTTCCAGGTTCTGAGGTTACAAGTACAACTTTCATGCCACTCTGTTGCCTGCTTCGGAAATTTTTCGGACATATTTTGACAGTGTGGAATTAGCTCAAGAACTTTTTTAAAACTTTCTGCATGCTTACTACTTTATTAACATCATATTGAACTTGCAGTTATTGTACCTGCTGCAGTATTTGGTGGCTAAATGTATCACTATATCCAATTCAATTTAAATAAATGTCTTCTAGGCCCAATTTTAATGGTAGAACTTGTCTAAAATTTGTTAAATCAAAAATGAGTGAATCTACCATCACCCAAATATCTTCAATTGGAACTCATTCAAAGAAACTACACTTACAGGATGCCTTTTGCAGTCACAGGCAAGTATTTATATATCACCACCATCAAAATGTTCAACTCTTATGCTCATACGTAGGCCCAAGGTAAAAAAAACCTCTGCTCCGTAACCGGTCCCTACTCGTGCCCCGTATATTTAATGCCGTGATGTCACCATTTTCGTTACTATACTGTTAAACGGCCAATTTAAGTAGTACAGCGTTTTTAGCACTTTCAACTTGTTCAAGGACCTCGTAATTTGGTCGCGCTCTCTGGGCGAGCTTTTAATTTGATGCTTATACTTTTTGAATGGTAAGTTTCAACGGTTATTTTTTCGTGTTATTCCTCAAAAGCCCGAGTAATGTGGATGTTATTCCTTGTAAGGTTAGAAGACAGTTTATTGTATAAGTCCTGGCAGACCTGCTGCAGTTGACTTTTTAACTTTACCAATGTAATGAGTTTTTTTATTATTTAGCCTAAGATCGTGGAAGTTTATTATAAAATCATGAACAATTTCTTCCTTGATAGAAGTCAAAGGATATCTACCTATAGCTGCGATTTAATTTGAGTATTCTACTCAGTACATAGTTAGTTTAATGTTATCGCACGTATTAAACTTGTTCATAGGAATAAGCTCCTCTGGGCGCCTGTTTGGTCCAGTTGCGAGTTTTACTTACTGTAGATTTACTACAATTATTTGATTTATTACAATATTTTTTTTATTTCTGTTTTGTATTGTACCTCATTTTACATACAAGTATTGAAATACGGTAAGTGATAGAATGTATATTTTATAATAGTTTTCTTATGATAACAAATAACCTCCGTTTTCACAACGCTTGCTTCACTCATAACTGCACGACATGCCCAGATATGACCCGCCAACAAGCAAGATTCCACGTACACAAATTCATTAGCCATTGTTGTGGCTCCGTGGTTTGAATTCCACATGGGTTTGCCTTACGGTATAGTATTCATATTTGTATAGTAGCGTATTAAGTCTATTATTATGGCATAAAATTACTTTTGGTGGATTGTCACAGACATGTGTTCAATCTAAAATTGTGTTTAAACCCAGGCTTTGACTAGGGCCCCAATTTGGCACCTTCGTTAGAGATTCTGATGGCTTCCTTAAGTAAAATGCTAAATTTATAACCATTTAATGTTTGATAGCGCATTAAGAAGATTTTCATTTCGTAATTTTATAATGCATGTTTTTAAATGAAACGAGTCGTCCTTTCCGGCTATGTTTAGCCGTTACAAAACGAATGAGTAACGTAGGGACCGCAAAGTTAAATATAACTGAATGATTCAACATGGAGTACATTATACATTCAATTTAACCCGTTGCACAATAACTATCAACGAGATTTACTTAATTAAATTGAGTGTTGAAAAATTAAGTTATATGTAAATGACTTCCTTTATATGCAAATGTCAAGTATGGTTTGGTACGAACTAGTGTAAATATTTCTTAAGAATATTTTTATTTAGGTCTACCGTACCCATTTAAGGCCTCCTTTAACGTTTCATTAATGGCATAAACATTATTTTCTGGCGTCTTTCTATCAACTAGCGCCCATACCTACTATTCTGCTATTTTTAAGTTACTTATGTCATTCAAATTATCCATGTTTATCAAAAAAAAACACTACATTATAATTAGTATTCAAAAATGTTGTCTGACCACACTGCTCATTCCGGGAACTGCCTACTCGCGTGAATGCATAGCGTGATAATATTTTATGATGGAATGTGACATGAGGGCTAATGCTATCGTGTTATAAACATATTTGTTGTTTCTCCTAACTTGCATGCTTTAATTATATCGCATGGTAACGATGTTATTTTATATAATAATTGCGTTTTATGGGTGGGGTGGGGTGTTTATTGTGAAAAGATCGTCAGGTTGCAGTTTCAGAATTATACGATTGATTTTGTAATCAAGTTATCATAAAGCTCAAAATTTATAGAAGTATTAAAGAATTCATTTTAAAAATAAAACCGTTTAAAAAGTGCTTTTAAATTGATGAAACTTATTATGCATTACGGGGTTTCGATTTTGAGAGTGAAAGCGACACCGTAGTTTAAAACCCATAAGAAGGCCCTGTGGGAAACCTAGCCGTGGGCGTCTTTGCACTCATAAATTACTTACTGATGAACAATTCTAACACAATTTACTTGATTTGCGTCTTAATTGTCACGTTCAACAGATTTTCTGTATCTGTACTGTCAAAAATGAAAATAATGGCGTTATTATCATTCCCTTGCAGTAATTTGTGTTGAGAACAGATCAAATATTAGGTGTGTGTATGTATACATTCTAATCTAATCAATAACTTTCATTGAAATAAAACTAATCTTAAGGATTTTATCGCGGTTTATTTTTTATTCTACGTTCCCGACGTTTCGGCTGCTTTGCAGCAACCATGGTCACGGGAGGACTGAGGTGAACATGTACAAGATCGCACCCGCCATTATATCAGATTTGATAAGCCACAGATCCTCGCAAAAGAACACCGATTCCGACCAAGGATGATACGCGAGGCCATTGAAATTAAAAAACATCCTAATTTCAATAGGGAAGATGGCTGGGTGCTACCACCAGCTTGGGACCCTGTAGTAAACATCATAAAATCCAGAACCAAGCGTACCATTGCAAGACCTCAAGACACAGTGAGCTCTTTCTGCGTAGATCGGACCGCAAGTAACAACTAAATATGAGGGCACCCCCGTCAAACTATGACACCAGGACGTCAAACACCTCAGTCCTCCCGTGACCATGGTTGCTGCAAAGCAGCCGAAACGTCGGGAACGTAGAATAAAAAATAAACCGCGATAAAATCCTTAAGATTAGTTTTATTTCAATGTGTAGTATTCGCGTAAATATAAGAAATCAATACAATAACTTTCATTTGGAAAATATGTGCCAGTGCCAGTAGCTTGTGCCGGTAACGAGTTCAGATAAGGTGAATTGACTCCCTATCAATCCTACCATTCATACGTTATTAGTTTAATAGTAAAATTTACTCAAGATAAGTTAGATGTTTTATGAGGAGGATAACGATTTGAACTTACCCGCCAGTGTGGTATTGACCTTCTTTATATGTTTATTAAATGCTAACAGATGCATATTATTTGTTTTTTCGTGACCACAAACACTAAATGTGACGTCACATCAATTCATTATGACGTTCAACCTTCCGCCTTTTAGTCTAGTCCATATTGTTAGTAGTTTTAATCTCAGTCCTAATAATGCTTTTGTACTATATTTCATTAAGAATGTCTGCGAATGTGCGCATATCGTAGGCTCGGCCGTCTTTCGTAAGTTGCTCGAAACTGTGCTCAAGCCTGTTATAATGGAGACAATCCAGCGATGACCTTATTTGCCGGCTAAATTAATACAGAAACATGTAATACTACTTCTTGTGCTGAATTGGGTACATTTGACCCATTTGTTGATCCTTCCAGCTAATATGCTGCTGTCATAATTTCAATACTCTTCGTGAATAACACGATTAAGCAACGTTGGCCGACATCAAAACATTTGGCGGTGCGGTCGGTCATCTTGCCCTACAAACAACGCCAACAGATGGTGCGGAATTCCGACGGCATGCCGGCAGCAGGGCAGATATAAATACGAGTTACGGTACCAAGCATTATTGTAGGGACATGATGTCAGTTGTTAATCGCAAGGTGTTTTTGTACATGTATACCTGCTTGAATAAAAAAATGTGTGATTGGTGTCAAATTGTTGATAGGTTTGGTGTAGCCTGACTTTAGGTCTAGATAAAACATAAATTAAATGATATGAAAGAGTTCAGGGGCATTATAGGTACGGCAGAAATAAGAGATGAACGGAAACAACACTTAGAACTATGTATAGTTATAAAATTTCGTTGATTTACACTAGGTCAATGGTTGCATTAAAATGTGGTGGTAACTCTAATCAGCAATAATTAGATCCATACAAGAAGAAGAAGCCAGGCAGAACATTTTAGGCGGAATGGTAGAAGGAATAGTGGAAAAGGAAGACTAAATGAAGTTATATGAGTCGTTTAAGAAGGTGAAAAACGTTGCTTTAGTAGGGACAGGCGGATAGAGCTTCAACGAGATAACCTCAAATACATTGGAAAATCGGATGATTTTTAACCGACTTCAAAAAGGAGGAGGTTCTCAATTCGGTTGTATTTTTTTTTTTATTTTTTTTTTTATTTTTTTTTTTATTTTTTTTTTTATTTTTTTTTTTTATGTTTGTTACCTCATATCTCCGTCATTTATGAACCGATTTGGAAAATTATTTTTTTATATGAAAGGATATGCTTACAGATTGGTCCCATTTTTTTCAAAAAATTGTTCTGATCATGGGATCCATGAGGAATTGAGAGGACTCCTCAAATTTTATAGGCATACCTATAGCAATTTTGGTATTTTCATCAAGAAGTCAAGCATTTGCATTCAGAAAGTATCATTTGCTGAAGTGAAAGTGATGAAGAAGACCACAAATGGCCACCGGAACTTCTCAGTGATACGTATTTCACGGGTTGCGCCAAGATAATCTCGATTATGATCGTTAAGCGACAATGAAAAAGCAAATTTAATGAAATGGTTCTGATGAATATGGTACCATCGAACTGATCTGATGATAAACCCAGGAGGAACCGGAACATTGTAATAAAACAATGTATCCAAGCCGTGTTTGGGCTTATTGAAATTGTTATGGGATGCACTTTGGCTATAAATAAATCTTTTTCGTGGATGTTCCGATTTCGATTATTCTTTTTTACAAAATAAGGTATACCTTTTTAAAATTCAGCGAGATTGATTCAGTGGTTTTTGTTTTATCTTGATTTCTTTGAATCTATGTTTTTCTCGCGATGATGTTATAATTGGTATACCTATTATCCAGTAAAAAAGATTGATATTACATTCTTTTTAGTGACAAATAATAGTAAATATATCCACTAAAAAGTGTAAAATAAAAAACTTTTTAACAAAATAAAAACCGTCTTCAAAAAACTAAAAACCAAAAAATAATCTAATCTTGAAATCTACCTTGTCTAACCACATCAAATATTTAACTAATCTGAAGTCGGTGCCAAATAAACAACCGACGAAGAATAACAAAAGTATACTCAGTAACGAGATGCGCGGACCAATTTGTAGGTATAGTCTTTGGCGCAGACCGGCAATACTCGACTCAGTTGTTTGTTTGGCACCGACTTCAGATTAGTTAAATATTTGATGTGGTTAGACAAGGTAGATTTCAAGATTAGATTATTTTTTGGTTTTTAGTTTTTTGAAGACGGTTTTTATTTTGTTAAAAAGTTTTTTATATTGTTCAAGGTATGAAATGGGCACACTTAATTTGAGAAATAATGTTTGTTAGTCCTGTTACAAGGCGTCTCGTTAGTATGTATGAACTATAAATTAGGACAAGTGAACTTTTGATTTAGACTTAAAAAAAATATTACAATACAAAAAAGCAAGAAATCATCTATATCAGCGCGCAAAGCCATCAAAATTCCAGCTATGCAAGAACCATTAGTCGAATTGCGCGACCATTGTTGACGTGACGCAGAGAAAGTTAATTTGGTGGTCTTAAGTTCAGTTATCCATAAATTTGCTTTCCAATTTTATATCTCTGTGTTGGTTTACCAAAACAGTTGTTGATTGGTTTCGCAAGATTGATAAATCTGAAAAAGAAAAAGTGCTATCATAATCTTATATCTGCTGCAATGCAGCCTTAGCCTTTAATTAATGCATTTCAGTAAGGAAAGAAAATGTGCTGTCAGAAAACCTCTACATCAGCATTTTCCTTAACAGTACTTAGGTATCAGACATTAATTTTAAGCTAAAATATTTGTATCTGTTTATTGTCCTGTTGTAATTATGATTAATTGGAGTTCTACAATTTTATTGATTCATACAGCATTGTTCTCGTCGTTAATGGGTGAAATTCAACGTATAAAAAACTGTTTACGAGGCCAAGGCCAGGCATAAGCGCAATCGGTAGAAAAAAAAACAAATCACTTCAATGGAAATATTTCACGTGCTCGTAGCAATTTGTTAAATTAACAAAATTCATTCGTATCTTATTGTATTTCATTTGCTCTCTGAATTGGGATCTCACAATGGAGATTGCATAATTCGAGTCTTATTCTGGGAGCGAATGCCAGGCCACCAATTTACTAGGTCGTTTGAACATCCTTTCTCCACATTATTCAGTGGCAAGGTTATTTAAATTCTGCCTACATGATTGTATTATAAAGCGTTAGATTTGCCGCGGTTGCATTTAAATTGTTCATACATTTTACAAAGTATTGTCGTACTATAAATTGCAAATGAGCAAAAATAAATTCAACGGCTATTTAGTGTTGTCATTCATCATGTTTTTGTTGAATAATCCTATTACCCAATCTTTATACAAAAAAGTTTCCATTACGAAATCTTCATTTGACCAGTTATTTTTTTGAATGTTTATTGCTTTTGGTCGTTGGGTCATCGGCAGAACTAATACATATCGTAACCATTGAAATATGTGTTTGTTTACTGCGCGTGCGGCCATGGCTTTGTCTGAGTTAATTGTCTTGAGTAATGAGTTATGTTAGAAAAGCTAAAATCTATAAAGGAATCCCTATCTGATTATGCCGATATAAAGTGATCGCTATATGTATCCAAAGCGATGAAATGTTTTGGTTTTCCTCATTTGTGAGCTACGAATATGTTATTATTATTTTAGTATCTTCAAAAACATTTCATCAATCAATCATCATCACCTAGATATTATTCAATACTCTTGAGCGGATGTCTCGTTCCTCCAATTTGTCGCATTAATATAGATTTAGGTGTGACTTGCAGTTTTTACCGAGTTCAGCCTACATGAATGATAAAAATAATCTATTATCCATTTATCCTCCGACCTCGGGGCTCACAACAGATGTAAGAGTAATAATAGGTGCTCCTAGCCCACAGTTCGCCACAAAAGACCAATTGACTGGCCCCTTCACAGTGACAAACATTTGTTCACAATTCACATGCATTCGTTATTCTATGGCATCACCCGTGTAATGGCTACAGTTGGCAAGTTACTTTTTAAGACACACCTAATCGTGCTTATCACCAGCTATAAAAACACTGCTTAAGAAGTCTTATAAGTTTCGGAAATTGTTGTGTAGTTAATCCACTTGAGGCCAGTGCGTGCTGACTGTCGTTTTAGTTTTATGTACGTCGGAAGCCTTAAGACAAATTTTGGGACATCTTTGGTTCTTTTATAACTGTTACCCGCAATATGGCACGAGTCCTGCAGATTACCAATTTATTTTATGGCGATGCTGGTGACTATACCTCAAAGTCGTCATTAATAGGGGTTTTATCGCTAGTGCATAATAGCTGGGTCATTCGAGAGCCGGCGATTGCGTTAGCCAAAGCAGCTTTATAAAGTCAAATGATTTATAGGTTTTTGATGTGAGTCACAAAATTTTCTTACCATTATCGCAGCCTTAATGAGTTGCCAATTGTTATCGATAGTTTATGCCTCTGAGTTACTAGGTTTAGGAAGAAATGTTTTGTAAGTATTTAGAGCTCCGAAGTCGGCAAAATTATAACGGATCTCTTTAAGCCAAACAGAAGAATGTGGAAAAATTTTGCTAAAAATATATCTCTTCTCCAGCGAATCTCCGTTAATCAAAAGGGACAAATAATGTATCTCGGCGTTGATCAGGGGTTCTACTAATTGTGGTCAACACTCCGCTATAGAGCGCTCATTGAGTCTCTCCAATCGATGCCTTATCGAAGGATCGGGGATTTTTTTTATAAAGCTTTGAATTCTGAAATTTAACTTTTTTACTTGCCCTAGTGAATGTCGGTATATAAAGTAAATTAAAAGCGATTGACCGTACGAGCTTGTTGTCTAACATTGGTTCATATTTGTATAACAACTGCTTGTTCGTGAACTGAATTTGATAAAGCAACCAAGCGTTTATCTAATCGGTCGTTAAGGCGTGCTGATCTGTTGTTATTAAAACTGTTTCAAGTGAGCTGGGCAGGCTTGGTCATATCGGGGCTACTGATAGACATAGTGTTGGATTGCTGCACTTGATTAATTTCATGTTACATAATACCATAAATAAAAATCCAATCTCAGTATAGTTTGGGAGACACACAATTAAATTACTTGTTATGAGCCATAGAAATCTTTAAAATGCAATCCACTTAACAGCATACCCAATTCATTAGTCATTAAACGACACTTACAACACCATTATGTTTTGTTGCAGGTAACATTGACGAGGCCGTCACAGCACGATTGCCGTGGCTCGTGTCATTTTTTACCATTCCCCTTGAGAATAACGTGGTGATGTCACTCTAAAGAATACCAGGTAATTGTGTGATGTCAGATGTGAAAAAAAAAACAAATAGAATATTACAATCACTTTTACAAAACAATTTTTAAATATAGTGAAATAGGCAGTGTTATTTTTTGTCTTGGGAGAATCCTTAGTCTTGTTTTATAACTGTTGATTCTGGCTTTTGAAAGGCCTATATTGGAGTTATTGGCAGTCAAAATTAAACATAAAATACCGGCCAAGTGCGTGTTGGTATGGCGTCGAAATTTGGCCAACGGTGACGCGACTTGCATATGCCATAACAGTGATTTAATTTAAGATAAACCAATATATTCTACATCAATTGTCCATAAAATCTAGTACGCTCCATAAAAATGAAATTGATTGAGATAGTGACGTCACGCATAAACTAGACATCATTATAACCGCTATAAAACGAGCCCGCACTGATTTCCGCGTCCTGCAAGTGGGGGACACTCCCACCACCCTGTCTGCGGGAGGTTGCATGCGACGCGTCTGGAGTCGCGTTGTTGTTTGTATTTCACTCATTGTAATGTGTATTCTGTACCCTTAACTGTGAGGTTAATTTTGAAATGCACCCATATGTGTTATGGTCTGGCACACTGCCATCGGAAGTTGCACCTTATAACTGTGGTATTGTGTTTACTTTGAAAGTATAGTACGTGTCTGATTGTAAGTAGGAGGGTTTTTACTTGGGGAGCTAATGTTCTGGTTGGTATCCTTTAAAGTACTTGCTGGGGCGCTTGTGCGTTGTACGCACGAGAAAACGGACAACAAGAGTGTTAACTAACTGAACACATTGTTCTTCATTGTTTTAGCGACATTCTAAAGCAAAAAGTGTCCCTTGACTTCTTGCTGAGAATCTTTGGCATGTGTGTAATGAGACTTTAAGGTCAGCTTTCGTTTCTTGTAAAGAGAAACTACTAATACATTTCTTAACTATATTTCGCTCATTTAGCTCCTTAAGACTCCTTAAATCCCAAACCCCAAATCATAGAAAGCACTTATGATGAATTTGGCGATAAGCGTGGGTTTCCTTTCTTTCCAGCTATATTCGATTTTGTTATCTTCAATCATTCTACTTTCAGAATTAAAGGAAGCATTTTCTCAGATCAAAGTTTGATCGATTGTGCGTAACTTGGCGGTGCCGGCACGTTAACCAAACAATCGTATAACGCAGCATGATCACGGAGGGGACCGGGTAGGGTGACCAGGTGAAACAGTTTTGTCGGATAAGAAGGTATTTTTGCTCACACCATAGAGCAAAACTCCCTTCTTTAATGTTTACTAAAATCTGTCCAAGATCAATCTGTCTGTGTACTATCCAAGACAAGTAAAGCCCCCTCGTGTCGAACAGAAATCCAAAGTGCAAATGGGGAATGGAATACCAATTCTAATAGCCCCTTCATGTGTTAAGAGTTGTCCATAAAATAAAAATAATCAGGTGTGACCGTCGGACAGACGGACACAGTCGACCCATAAGGGCTTGATTTTTACCATTTTGGTACGGAACCCCAAAAAAATATGGCAATCGTATGCCTGCTTCCCCTCGTCCTCGCGCATGATATTTAGATTTTTTACCACCATTATGTATGGTGACACGCTATGCAAAGGGTTCCAGTAATCACGGCATGGGCTGTTTCGGGTAAATTATTGTCCTATTACGTCTGTTGAAGGGATCTTTTCAATACACGACTGGCAGGTTGACGCATATAAGAAAAGACGATAGATGTGTATTGTTGAATAATAACTTACGCCTTTGTTATGTTCACCATTACCAGAAAAATCTAAAATGGAAGATATGAAATACTGACAAATTTCAAATTTATAATATTACTTACGTATAGTAAGGTATACATTTCTATTTAAATTCTGTAACATAATTTTCAGTTCAACCACATCAGTATAATGAGGCTCTACGTCGCAGAAACCCTTCCAATTTAAATATTCATTAGCTGCTCTACATAAGCACGTCTGCCTTCCCACATAATGCTTAAGTTATAGTCCAAGTCAGATGGAATCACGACGTCATGTAAAAATGCAATTTCCAACTGCTTACACTAATACAGTTCACTGATCGACAGTGCTGGTATGGTAACCTCTGCAATAAGCGCCATGCTTTCTCAGGGTTATGCTTAATAAGACATAAGTCTAGTCTGAATCTGGAAGGATTTGTATCAGGTCTAGGATGTCTAGCAGTAAAGTCTCATACGTTGATAAGAAGACATATATACATAAACCCTTATGCCAAAATTTGTACGAGCCATAGGTATAGTTTACTGGAATAAACATTTTCCGAGTCAAAAAGCAAGATGTGCAAGTCTCCAAGAAACCGGAATCGTCTCGGACCGTAATAAATTAAGTAGGTAAAGAGTGAACTCGAGGTACTTCTTGTTAGTTGTCCAAATTTACTCGTTAAGGATGTCGTTATTGCTAGACTTTTGTAATAACAGCTATGGCTGTTACACAGGATAGAAGTTTTCTCCATTTTCCGTAATACCTTTTGTGGTTGTTTGCCAAGGCAGAATATAATGCTCTTAAATCGAGCTTGTGTTCGTTAGCAAAAGGGTATCGTGAGACCGCAAATATATAGGTCGCCGATAAATGGGGTATGTATCAAAGGGTTTAGGGTCTACTCGGAATACGGTATGTAGATAGTATTTATTATATCCCTTTGTGCGAGATTGCGTCTAATTTTGACAGTACATACTGCAGAGTCATACGGTGACATACTGTCACGTCTTCCTGGTGTATTTTAATATTTATTTTTAGGTGATCAGATGTCTGATGGTAAATTCATTTGATAAGAAGTTTTCTTCTTAATTAACATTATATTTGACTTACCTACCGCCGATGTACCTTATAATTAAATTGCACATCTGACCCGTCGATCCTACGGCTTAGCGTATTATGCCATACCTATCTATATATCCTTATATCCTTTATGTTTGTAAACTTTTGCCGTATCAAGAGAGTAATTTGTGACAAGTTTTCCGAAGACAGGTATAAATTCGAAAAGTAACAAGCAACTATTTGGGATAGATCCAATTCGGAAGTTTAATAACACGCTATATGAAAACTGGCAAAACGCACAAAATGCTGAACTTTCTCTTAAATGTGAATTTGTTGTTGCGCTGATATTTATAGTGAGTACTTTGGACAAATTAGCAGATCCAATTACTCGTTCGGTTTCTGAGTGACGACTGTGTATCAATAAATCGTCCAATTGATTTTAGATCACAAAGCCAGAAGACAAGCGGTATATACCAATTAATAAAAACTGAGGCAAGAGATAATTCGGCTTTCATACGAGTCCGGAAACATAAATTCAAGTTTTGTCGTTAAAGCAAAGTTGTCTGCAGTAATCGCGATGCATGCATCGTGTCTTGTGACCTGGATCGACGCAGGCCGCGCAGTCCGCTGTGACACGGTGTCGGCTCCTAGGACATACCTGTCGACATCTTGTCTAAGGTTTTGTTTATAACAGATAACAATTTCTAATACATGTGACGTAAATTCAATGAGGGTATTCTAAGTCTAATCCCAGTTTGTGGAATCACAACTTCATAACGAATTAAATCATTACACCGTGTTTGATTAGAGTGATGCTTGTTTCTGCTCCTGTCTCGCTGTAGGGCAATGGCCTCTCCACATTTCTTCCACTAGCTCCGGTCTAAAGTTACCTAAGACCAATGTGCTATGTCTGGGTATCTTGCTCATCCCATAATTTGTCTGGTCATACCGCGTTGTCGTTTCTCACTGCTCAGGAACCTCTGCTAATTGTTCAGCTATGTTTGACGTAAATGGTTTTCACAGTTTTTAAATTACAAAAGTGGTAGCTAATTATGGTAGATTTAGTGAATATCATAATTTAGTAGAGTGGACCATAGGCAGAGGTCCAAAGACTTGATTAATGACGTTAAAACATCAAAAAAGTATTTCGAACATGCTACACATTGAAGCTATTCCAGTTCAATATATTCGCGTGTCCCGACTAACAGCCAACAGGTAATAGATATGATAAAGTGGCACTGAACTCATAGTAATTGATTCACAGTTGGCGCCGTTGGCTCATCGCCAATGGGCTCCTACCACGGGTTTAGGACACTCACACGATAATTGGGTGACTTGATTTTAACAATGTTTCGAGATAGTCTCATTATGCTGTTTTGGCTAAAATGTTTGGCAGTTAAACTAATATATACGAAAATTTTCATTTTACATTGACATACAATGTTAATGAAATCGGTGTGCAATAAAGAGTTATCTATCTATCTATCTAGTTTATATTATCCATAATAGCTTATCGTATAGTTACTTCGTATATTCGTGATATAATGCAATAATAGTCCGTGTGTTATCTTTATTATGCCATTGATATAGTTGAAAGGTCAGATAATTTCTCCAATGAAACAATAAGCTGCATTCTTGATTTATGAATTAATGATGATTGAACATCATTGATTCGAAAATCTGCTGTATTCAATCCTTTTATTCACGATACAAATGAGTTCCGTTAGTTACACCATTGAAATGCCTGCATATTGATTTTGCAATTTTTCGCCACGGGTCAAAGGGCTCGTATGACGCGTGACAGCAACCTTTCTGGAGTTTTATCTTTGAAAAGTGTACCTTAACTTACCATGTAAAGAGTTCAAATCCCATCAAAAAGGCAAAGCTGACATAGACAACACCGATAATACGTCTAAATGCGACATCTTGATTTTCATCCGCCCTCGGTCTTATGTTGTTTGTATTTTTGAAGTTATTCATGTTGTTCTACTACATTTTAGTGGCAACGATTGGGATTTATCGCCCGACCCCAAATCTCACCACAATAGAATCATTGCACCTGGTTTCACTTGTCCCACAACTCACACTTGAGTTAACGGCACGCGTACTAATTCATTGATGTGAAGACAAACACAAGCCTCACGTTTAAGCGATGAGAAACAAACAATTTGTCTATGTGTAGTTGACAATGGCATATGTTAGTGTGTTTATTTTAGTTGGAAACTAACTCTATAGTGTGTATTTACTTGTAGTTTCTTACACAGAACGAACGTTGTTGATGGAGTGTCGATACAAGCCCTAAATACGAATGCTTAGATTAATTATTTATCATCAGACCAAACATGCTAATTAATATGGTCTACTACACATTCGCTCAAGAAGACTGCAACCTTTATTTTCTAAGCAGGCAAGACTTAACTAAAGTGTCTAGCTACCACCTATTTTATAGCGGGCATTAGACATTTTATAAATAACTACATAATTTGTAATGTAGAAACCGGTTGTAAAACTTCTCGCTATTAACAATCGAATAAAGATAAAAAAAAGTATAAAATGAATCGATGCCCGTCAGCGATGAAAGTCAACGCGTTTGACGGATAAACAATGAACGCGCGACATGCTGTCGCCATTGTAGAGGTGCCATTGTGTGTTAATGAGGGCCGAGAGGTACTTCTAATCCAAGGGCTACATCATGACTCGTTCATTGAGAGGATCCGGCCCAACTCGCCACCCAATCTGAAGAGCTGATTTGTAGGGTCCCTACCAATTGCCGTGTAAAAGACTAGCCAACTAGTCTCTTGACTGCCAATTTGTCTAATAGGCAATCGGCCATACAGATTGGGTGCTAAGTTGGGCCGTTAGTAGGGGCTTTAAGTTACTTACCACAAAGACGTTAAATATTTTCCTTTGTAGATATCACTAGGCATTTTGATACTTACATAATTTTTGAAGTTGTCGCATTACCAAAGGCTGTAAGTGCCATCTGTGTGTAGTGTTAACAGCGCCCTTAGTGGTGTGCAGACTCAGACGGTGCGCACTTGAACATACTGCAAATTAGACGTTTTGCTGCCCAGTCATTTTGCAATTTGGAATGTCGTCATTACTTTCAACGAAATTGTGAAACAGGAGTGGCAAGGTTACTGGTAATTATGGGCTTACGAAATTAGCATTAATTGGCCTAGGGATCTATTACTCTAATGACATGAGACCATTTATATTATGTGAAATTTTAGAGCTTACCGAGAATATCAGTAATGCGTAACGTTAACAAATTAATGACTAGTGATCATGTTTGATGTCTACTGATTTCGGTACACTATGACTTATTGTTTCATGTGTTTCTTGAAACCCAAATACTCGTCCAACTTGATTTATATTTCCTTCAAGTTTGCCCTTTATATCTGTTGGACATGCTTTCAAGTATTATACAATCTCTTTATTCAGAATCACGTCTTTTTTAATCTTAAAATAAACGTAGTATAGCCCTAAAGATAAATTGCATCGCCTCTGTTCACAAATCTTCTTTTCACGAGTCCGATTATTTGGTTAATTGTATAGCTATGCAACCGGTTCGGGGATTTGTGAGATAGCTGGGTGGGTACCAAATGGCCGTCTGCGACTTTGTTACGACCCCACTTTGAAACCAGTATCTAGTTAAAAAAAAAACTTGGTGCTCTTTGCGAGGTGTGTAGGTTTTAGTGGGATTATGGTGGATCTACCTTGTACTAATAGTATGAAAATACGTTTGATTTGGTTTATTTAAACATCCAATAAATCATGGTTTTGTGAATAGACTAAACCGTTCCACACGTTATTGTTATTTTAGCGAAATGGGATCAGGTGTAGAATGTAAGTTGTTTATGGTCGGACACACATCAGATATCTTTGCAATTACTCTACATAGATGAAGTATTAACTTGCACTTTTCATTCATAGACTAAAATATTTTACATCTTATCAGACGTTTAATGCTTTGGACCATAAAAACTCAATAATACTTACAATAGATAAAATAACAGTTTTTTACTTATAAACAATTTAAACCTACTTGTTTTTCTTACAATTGACTGCTACTGGTAAAAAATTACAAAGGACCTCTCCACAAAGGAAGATCTATAGATTCTCGAGACGCTTACATATCACCAACATTTATCATTAACCAATCAACTTAACACCATTATCCTGCAAAACATACTTTACTACCCTGCCATAGAAGTTTAATTTGAACACCAACTTCCACCAGGTTAACATCTTGCGTCAATAAAAAAGAGGTTTTGATTAGTGGTCTCGGCCTACCACGTGCGCAGAGTACTTCATTGTTGGTACTTAATGGTACCAAAACTCCACTTATGGTGCTCTTACATCGCCACCGTACTCCCAACCAGTTCTGTTCTGTAATAGCTCTATGAGCGGGTCGTTGACCTGGTGACGTCAGGGATAACGGCGCAAGAGTGTTATTACGTACCTGAACTATGGATTGCAGGGATTTGATCTTCGCATAGGTATAGAGGATGTATTCATACTGTGCTGTGAATTGAATCATTATAACATGTCCTTGTAAGTTTTGCGTTTTAGTTTTAATCAGTCAATGAATCGACCATCCTATAGCTTGTAAGTAGTTGTTAACTTTAAAATACTACAGAAACCTCCGAATTGCATATAAATAACATTTTGATGACGCTTTCTGCACGGCATCATTTTTACAAAATATTGCTTGGTAAAAGGGTTAGTACTTCAATAGAAAGTTATTTCTCTCTACTACTACGAGGTCATACTACCTTTAATTATGGTTATACTTTAAGGGCTTTTTTGTAGTTTAAAACCTCCAATTACATGAATGTTCCAATCATCATCCAAATACTAGTTTTGGATAAAAAATATGGAGATAAGACCCTTTCCTCTTTATAAAGCAGGCTTCCATTTTACCTGATGAAATGATCTCTCGAAATTATTTTCACATGCCTGAAAAGGTAGGAGGTTCCTTATCCAAAGGGGTAATACCGTCTCATACCTTCATATTTTCTTTTCTGTTCCAATCCACTGTTTCCAATTTCACTTAACATCCTATCCACCCCGGATGAGCGGAATAGTCGCTACAAGCGGAATAGTTTCAATTTACCTTATATCTTCATAGCTACAAGCTTTTGCCTGAACTGTAACACTTTTGCAACATTTTGCCTGAAATTGTATACATTGAAACATCTTATATTATCCGTTGTCTAGTTAGATTATTGAAGTCAAAGATAATACCTAGACTAGAGAGTTGTAGGTTTGATTACAGTGATAACCTGTATGTAGTACCTAACCATGTAGGGGTATGGTAAATGAAGAAAGGGTAAACAATTTAACACTCTCTAAAATATTTACCATCAAATTAATAAAAAGATTTCATCCTTTTGTAAGTAATTGGCTTCTGATGCAAAATGCTACGTAATCATAACAATGTCGATGGTTAAAAACTTCTAAAAAAAGATGTTTTTGTTGAATGGAATTATTTCCAGAGATACACGCCAGAGAAATTATATTTCATCGGTTAAAATTACATTTGTGGCACACCTCTGAGCCAGGGGTAAACAGGCGTGGTACAGGGCGGTATAAATATCTCGAAGCGGCAACAGCCGCGCCCAGCATTCAGCATATAGGGTTGGTAGAAATCTTTGACCATATTGGACAAATATATGAGCAAGTTTTTTTTTTTTTTTATTACATTATAGGCAAGTATTTGATCTCGATCTCACCTGATGGTAAGTGACGATGAGATCTACGATGGAGCATACTTGCCTAGGTAGGAAGGCGGCAGTAGATAGAGACGCTAAATTCACTAGGCACATGCAGCGCAACTGATCTGACCCGCCATCCATGAATGGCAGCACCGAACATCATTCCGGAACACGGCTAGGCCGCTTGGCGACATGGCTTTGTTCAGTGGGTGGTGACTAGCCACGGCCGAAGCCTACCACCAGTAGAGTTGTCACCTGGTTGGCACCACCCAGGGTCACGTGTAGGGTATCTCGAGGGTACTTAATTCTCCTACGGACGAAGGTGACTCGACCCCAAAAGTAAGGTGTTGTAGTTGCTCTCTGGGAATAGTATTTGCAAACATCAGCTGAAAAATGTCCGCTGCTGGACAGAGGCCTCCCCCAATGACTTCCACACAACGCATACTATGTTATGACATAGCTGTCCTAGACTATGTTTTCCTGCTCGTGGCCGCCATTGTAGAACTTTTCTGCCAGAAAGTCTTTTGTGTTCAAAAATATTTGAAGTCATATTTAGTTAGATATTGTAACAAGATAAGGATTGATTCTGCGTCTAAGGATTGTAGTGACGATCGCTAACTGTGTTCTGCCAACCTTATGGCTATTCATTAATTAATATAAAATATAGGTCGCCATGAAAATGGCATACGTTCGCTGAATTATTTCACGCAGCTCGCGTGACCAAGGACTTTGTGATATACGTTTTTTAACAGTTTTGTTATTGTATAATTATGCCTGATAGCAAACGATATCGTGTCAAAGGCAGTACTTTTTAGTGAGTATCCGTTTTGCTAGATGTGTCCTTATTCGCTGTGTCCTTTCTGTCTGTTCGCTTCATGATATTTTGAGAAGAGTATAAATAAGCATATTATCTTCGACTTCACTGTCCATGTCTGGTTAGTCAAAGAACACAAATAGATCAAACTTTTGTTGTCTGGCGGCAGAAATACGTAATATTTACCTTTGAATTGCTTCTGGTGCTATGATACGGAATCGTTATGTTCACCGTGATCAGGTCTTGCTGACTTATCATAGTCTGTTTGTGTTTGTATTAGTACCGAACCTACCTTTGATTAGTTTAGTTACTAAACTTACTAAACTAATCAAAGGTAGGTTCGGTACTAATTTGCCGATTTTTAGGTATATACTAAACTTTAGTATATACCTAAAAACCGGCAAAAAAAAAACCTTAAGTTAGGAAGTAAAAAATTGCAGAAATAGTTTCATTATTGTTTGCAGCAAAGCTGCATACATTTCGATTTGCATATTAGCGTGGAAACATTTTCGCGAGGGTAGTTTTTCATTGGCGCGCTCGGCCATTGAGTAACGAATGGAATTCCAGACTGCCGGCGCCAGTATGTGTCGTGCAATGCCAGTCATAGCTAGATTTTGTTATTACATATCAAAGATAAAACACAGAATTGATACATCATTGGGGCTAAATACTGGGAATACTGCAGTGCACCTCGACGAGGATCACAGACTTTATGGCGCTTCTTTACATTATGAACAAATTTCTTCTGATCATATCATGCAAATTACACCAATTGAATAAAACAAAATACCTTAATCCCTAGGCATGATGCTCATTGATCACCAAACCACGATTCCCAAATGCCGTTATTTTGTACAAGCTACAAGCCACTTAATAACCTATGCCGATGCACTGCGTAATGCACATAACGCACGCTTAATAATAGACTGACCGATTAGGGTTTAAGCCCAAAGTGAGATAAGCACACAGATAGATTTATTCCAACGTTATCTATCTACCAATCTCAGAATTTTTACGATATCTTATTCCTAGACTGAGTAACGAATATGTTGTCTTTTTTACTTATACAAATTTTGACAAAACTTTTAACATGAAAGTGACATAAATCATAATGCGTCTGAGATTGCGACAGTCAACTCGCGGTGCTTTTATATTATATTGACCCATTCATGTTTCTGAACTTAAAAAACTTACAACATAAAAATAATATGTTATTATTTTATCAAGTATAGACTTATAACATAAAAGAGAAAGGGTTTTAGTGAAATGTTTAATAAAATACAGACATATAACAAAAAGTGTCATCACTAGTACAGCAATATATCATTGATTTTATTAATAAACAGACGTATCTCAGGGACAACATTTTAAAAGCTATAAATAATTATAAATAATAATAAAATTTCTTCAAAATTACATTTTAGTATCAATAATTACCTAATCAAGTATTCTTACAATACATCATTTATTATTATTACGCTATTTTCATTGAGATATAAGTAATAATGTCAGACAAGTTGTAAATGACAAAACGTTTTTGCGATTTCCCAACTAACAGCTTTTTTGAGTTAGGTCAGTCTATTAGTAAGCGTGCGATAAGATTCTTAAGTGCCCATACTGAGGTGGCTTTAGTTGTTTTTAAAGCAGAAAGGAATTCTCGAAAATACGACTCGTACGGTGACATGCTTCAAAAGCTTGCAACCATCTTGTGTCACAACAAAAATATTCACAACACAATTTTCCCTTTATTTGTCCAGAGGGTCCCCTAACGCCTACCTATGTTTGCGAGCCTCTTGCTTCAATAGCTGGCGCGTGTACCTCTACAGGGGCGTCAGTGAATGATGTATAACCAGTATACTGTGTATAGCGGAATGTAAAAGCTTGTCTGGAAAGTTCCAAACTTTTGTATTGGTGTTATAACGTCAAAGACATTTTGAAAAAAAAAAAACTGATTTACAGATTTTATCGTGTTTATTTTACGTTTTCACGTCGCCGACGTTTCGGCTGCTTTACAGCAACCATGGTCACGGGAGGACAGAGGTGTTTGACGTCCTAGTGTCATAGTTTGAACGAAACGTATTTATGATTTCACGAATACATTACAAATCCTTTCAAGTATTAATAGACTATCGAACTTGGTCCGGCCCATACCAAATTTGATCGTCTGTTAACACTATTAAAGCAGCAAGTATTAAGATGAAAACCAACGCCATCAAGCAATGATTGAGCCGAGTGTACATACATACTCACTGTATACCTTAAACAAACAAATCCTTCTTTATTTCCCTACAATGCGGACGACATAAAAGAAAATCCACGTCGTTGTAATACGACAGAGAGGTGTTCCTGATTCGTGAATAATACAAGTCGCGTCAGTCTGTCTGGACGCGGATGGGGCATCGATCGACCGCTGAAGGATTTAACGTGTCCTTACGACGAGTTCGCACGTCTAGGAGCGGGGAGGGGTTTTTTGGATATGAATATTTGTACTTATTGTCCCTATAATTTTAAAAACTAGGCGACACTTGGCGGAAATCCATTGTTAAACATCTTATATCTTTATCTCAGTTGTCTTACGTACCTGTTTACGAATTATTAAAGAGGATGGAGTAGATATAAATTGATTGTAATTAACTTCCATTTTATTTATGCCCTTAAGAGAAGAAAATTGTATTGGAATGCCAGAAACTTTACGATTTTAGTGGTTAGTCTTTGAAACGGATGGGAATTCTTACTCTGTTCGATTGTAAAAAAAAGTAGATCTTAATGTTTTTTTAAGAAGTAGGTATTTTGATTTTAGAACATTGATCTCGTTATAGAAAGACTCTATATTGCAAGATAAAATATGACTATATCATATAATTCTATATGTTTGTAGGTAGTAAAACATCAAACTATTCTTATTGCTATTGTTAGACATTTATATTTCTTACTCATAACTTTAGAACATCACGTTTATACGATATATCATAAATGTATTATTACTTATCCAAACCGCATTGAATCATCCGGGACCACGTGCCCACTCCACATTTCGAGTAGAGTAAAATATTATGAGATCAGCGCGCCTCTTGAATGAGTCAAGATCCAGATATGGTCCAGCCAGAATACATACATTAGTTCAACAACTTAATGTCGACATGTGAACCATTGCAAGCTTCAGTTGCTCTTAAATAAAATTTAAATGATGTTCGTTGGTAAGCGCATCACTTGAGAAAGTCTGAACGGATTTTGGTTTTAAAATATTCGTAATAGTCCTAGTCAGGATTGTAGAGAAAGAGAGAGTCAAAACGTAGTCCGGAAAATTTGGGAAAAACTGAAAGTTCATCTTTTACAGGACAACGTCTTGCCGGGAAAGCTAAAGTGTAAAATAAATATCGCTTTGTCGTTCTGGTAAAAGGATATGGAACAATATTTGGAAGATATTTCCACGAATCACGATTTAGAAGGTAGACAGACTTTACTCAGTCGCTCTACAAAAACAAGGCACGAGACTGGCGCCCCGTATAGATGACTTCAAATATATATCAGCACCTTACATCCAATGCATCTATTGCTAAATATGGCTTCTCAATAGAACTTTACGGCTAAGGCATTCACAAGAGATAATGACGTAAATAAAACCGGAGTTACGCATACGGTGACAGTGATTTATGATCATTGAAACCCATTGCTTGTTGTTTCACGGTAGCTAAGTGTGAACGTTTATTCTGAGAAAGGTATAAAACTCTGTACGCCAATGTTTGGACACATTGGGTGGCCAGAATTAAACGTCCGATTAATCTCTGGGAAATGTTTGATTTTATTGTTTAGTAATACGACTCGTTAACCTCATTTTAGAGAGTTAGTAGGTAACTGTTCTTGGGAAAGCGTGAATGACTGTTGCAGTGATGGAGGATTCTATATGATGACGTTAGTTTTGTATAAATTCTATCTGGAGCAAGATAAATAGGAACCTTGAGGGAAGTATAGAAACAAGCATTACTTACCCTAATTTTTGGCATGCTTGCTAACGAAACATTCCTACAAACTTAGTAACTTGCTCACATCTGCGGCACGAATGTCTCCGACCAGTGACAAAATTATCCAATAAACTGCTCGCTAAGTGGTCGAAACCTAATTGGGAGATGACGCCAGCCCCGGCGCCTCCTGTCCTGTCCTAGCCGTAACGCCCACGATGCGCACATGTCAACGGGAACTTTGTTCGAGGGGGGGTAGGTACTATTTTGCATTTGCGTATTTATACTTTCGATTGAACAAGTTTATATCCTAACCCTGTTCTCATGACAAGCGATTACTGCTTCCACTATTTCCATATTATGCAGCTTTAAGCTTTTTTATTTACGGTCAGTGTTGTTAACGAGCGTTCAAGGCCTGGCTCACGATAGTTGAACGGATTCTTAAACTAATCAGTAAACTCCCAAGTTACTCCGACCCATGTAAATCCTGTCTGACGTAGTTCCTCGGCCCTTGCTTACGTCACTACACAAAATTAGGCCATTGACATCTAAATGTATATAAAAACAAAGTCGTGTTAGTTACACTATTTATAAGTCATGAACGGATGAGTCGATTTTTATGATCTTTGTTTTTTTGAATTCGTTTCCGCCCCGAGTAGCAGAATAACTATTAAAACATGGAATAAATTCACCAACAAAAATTATAACAAAGATAGTTCATTTTCTCATACATTTGATTCTGAGGCAGTCCAGAGGCAGCACGAAGTTCGCCGGGACTTTTATAAGTCAGTTTCTTTGTCTTTACAGATTATATAGAATAATATAGTAAAGGTACACGCGTAATTGTAGGTCGCTAGACATATTAAATAAATACTTGTGTGGGGTTGTCGACTTATCTGCTTGTCCTTCAGAAGTATGTTGTAGTTGTTTGTTTGTAGTTCAATGTATGAGTAGTTTTTCTATAAACGATCCCTGGGGCATGCCGAGTACTATTTTGTGCCGCTTCGTTTAAGGACCAATCTTTTTTTTTGGATTCTCCAAGATATCGTTAAGCGTAGAACTTTGGCATTAATTATTTTAAAACACTATTCTAATTCAATGCCTCATTCATGGCCAATCGCTTTTATTGGAATATTTAATGTCCACTTAATAGGAAACTACAAGTTAAAGTGTCGATGGACGCTCTAAAAGGCCTCCTGTGTCCATTAGAGCAAGTTACGCCGCCCATTCCTGGGTAACTTCATTAAGCTACGTTAAACGGGTTGGCCTCTGAAGACGGTCTGTTACAAATTAGGAGGGAAGGTATTCACTTGCTTTAATCATTATACGAAATTAATAGTTAAACGGTTTCTATATCGTCGGAGCAATCTTCCAACTGAGAGGAACAAAGTGACATGAAAAAAAGAGACGGTCGCCGTGTGTCCACATTTTTATAATAGCTCTGTCTGACTCGACCCGACCTTGTAGTAGGGCTTTTAAAGTTGAATTTTGAGTTAACATTACAAAAGCTGTCATTCATAACTGTTTTACTTATTCATCATCCATGTATGTGTCCCTACCGTTGCGTCGCCAATAAGCTGGTCCAGAAGTAACTAAACGTGTTCCGAAGTGTCTTCAGAGGAATCCGAAGTTAAGACTGGTTATCTTAAGCAATAACTTCTACATGCAATACGATATTAAATAACAGACCATTGACAAGCCGCTTTTATCCATGAATCAAGTGTAGCGGCGCCTCCACTGATTCACCGACCGTTTTAGCTTTAATGAAGCCATTGTGGCACGGAATTAGCATCACGCTTGCACGAGGTAGGCACGCCACAGACGACCGACAGACGCTCGCCGACTTCTAATAGCTGAAATAGAACTGAGTATGCATTCCTCTACCCAGACTGGTATGGTAGAGTTTTAGATATGGAACACTATTCAATTGTGAAGAATGATACTCTAGACTTTCCTTTCCGCACAATCTATAGATTTAAACATCGGATAGAACAATCGGAATCTGATGTTTGTTCACGATTTGGAGATCTGTCGTTTATGCTCCAGTCCTTTCTTTTATTTCCACAATAACTCGATCGCCGATATATAAAAGCTATCTATTCAAATAAATGATATTCTCTATGGATCTTTAGGAATCACATCTTTTAAGTTTCTTTCTGTATGGGATATTCTCAGATTATATGATTTATATTAATATACAAATTCTATGTAACCATGTAGGTCACCATTTGTAGGTACTTTCCATAATAAAAATAAAGAGTTGTTTACTCATGTCCCACTGGTCGCCATGATGTCATAGGCGTCGACATTGCGGGCGGTCAGGGCTGCCCTGCGAGTATCATTGAGCTATTTTAAAAGCTGTTGTAACGCCTCCATTATGTAAATAACCAATAGCCAATGAACACTCAGGTCTTGAATTGAAAATGATGGAAAACATGAATATAAATTCGAGAGAGAATTGATAAGTAATGTAAAGAAATATCTGGAAATATTTTCATAGTGGCCACCTTTGAAGAGTGCAATTCGTTGACCTCCTTTTTGTGTACTTCTCTTGGGCGTTTTCTTCGATTTAATTAAACCCTCAACATTTACAGATAATTTTCTGCGCGACCTTTTCTCTTTCACATACATTGTATTCGTTATTCTACTAAAATACATTTAATATAATGTAATATTGTAACAAATTTAGTGCTGGATTAAGCTCAGCCTGTAGGCGGTTCATCTTATAATTCCATTTACCCTTGCAGGTAATCTTATTGCACGCGAAACTATTATAAAACTGTAAGTTCATAAATTGTTAACTCCGTATTTGGTTCAGTTGATCCTTACACACCCCCAAAGTTTGTGGGTGATTTAAAATAATTATGGCAAGATTATTATTATATTCTTTGATAAGTTGATGTTAATGTTTGATTATACATATTATTAAGTAGGTAGATATACAAATTTAAAATCTGATAAATGCTTTGTAATGTCATTCTAAATTTATATAATTCTAGGGATACTTGACCACGTTTGTAACTAATAAATTTTCCATGTTACAAAGGTCACGGTTCAAAGAAATTTCGACACATACAAAATGGCGCTACGGTCTTGGTCTTGGTCCCTACACACGATGATAAATAAAACCATCTACTGATAATTCAAAGTACAAATGAGACTAGCATAACTCCTCGCGGTGTTGCTGGTGTTGCTCCATTAGCGAGTGCTAATGAAATATTCAGAAGATTCCTTCACAGCACACATTGAAAGTTTTTTGTACTTTAATTAGCAGTGCTGGTGCTTATGTTGCCTCAGCAAATAGATATTTCAACTGGAACATTTAAATAGAGTGCGATTTTCGTCATCACTATTTGGAATTATGTTGTTTATATTATGTTGACGACACACTTACTTGTTATACATTCAACTCCAGCAAATGTGTATTTTTCTTGTACTTCACTCAATTTTAATTGTGCTTGCAAGATACTACAGATTTAAGTTAAAGTCAGTATTATATGTTTGTTCTTTTTCAGCATTTTATAAGGCTATTGCAGAATAGGCCGAAAATGGTGTTCAGCACTTATAGATTGTATGATTCCTATCTTAATTGTATCCTACCTACATATATTTTTTTACGCCAAAGGAACGAAGTGTTCAAGCTCAATTCAAATACCTCCCTGACGTTATCCATACATATGCATAAAAGTGCTTACACCAATATAGAACCTCCGAAGTTAAACAAGTAATTTAGCGGCGTCGATAGTTGCCAATTGCCATTAACCCGACGGTAATAGCCTATTCGTATAGCTTCGCGGGCTAATGCTAATGACCTTAGGAAATGGCTCCCTGTACGGTAATTAAGCAGAAATGTATGGCGCTATGGGAAAATTTGCTGCTTAAAGTGTAACTAGATTTAGTGTTGGAGATGGTGAAGTCTAATTAAGGGCATCTTTGAGTCTACTCTGATCTTTTTATCTCACAGTATTCGTTGCTATTTGTATTCGTTATTCTACTAAAATACATTTAATATAATGTAATATTGTAACAAATTTAGTGCTGGATTAAGCTCAGCCTGTAGGCGGTTCATCTTATAATTCCATTTACCCTTGCAGGTAATCTTATTGCACGCGAAACTATTATAAAACTGTAAGTTCATAAATTGTTAACTCCGTATTTGGTTCAGTTGATCCTTACACACCCCCAAAGTTTGTGGGTGATTTAAAATAATTATGGCAAGATTATTATTATATTCTTTGATAAGTTGATGTTAATGTTTGATTATACATATTATTAAGTAGGTAGATATACAAATTTAAAATCTGATAAATGCTTTGTAATGTCATTCTAAATTTATATAATTCTAGGGATACTTGACCACGTTTGTAACTAATAAATTTTCCATGTTACAAAGGTCACGGTTCAAAGAAATTTCGACACATACAAAATGGCGCTACGGTCTTGGTCTTGGTCCCTACACACGATGATAAATAAAACCATCTACTGATAATTCAAAGTACAAATGAGACTAGCATAACTCCTCGCGGTGTTGCTGGTATTGCTCCATTAGCGAGTGCTAATTAAATATTCAGAAGATTCCTTCACAGCACACATTGAAAGTTGTTTGTACTTTAATTAGCAGTGCTGGTGCTTATGTTGCCTCAGCAAATAGATATTTCAACTGGAACATTTAAATAGAGTGCGATTTTCGTCATCACTATTTGGAATTATGTTGTTTATATTATGTTGACGACACACTTACTTGTTATACATTCAACTCCAGCAAATGTGTATTTTTCTTGTACTTCACTCAATTTTAATTGTGCTTGCAAGATACTACAGATTTAAGTTAAAGTCAGTATTATATGTTTGTTCTTTTTCAGCATTTTATAAGGCTATTGCAGAATAGGCCGAAAATGGTGTTCAGCACTTATAGATTGTATGATTCCTATCTTAATTGTATCCTACCTACATATATTTTTTACGCCAAAGGAACGAAGTATTCAAGCTCAATTCAAATACCTCCCTGACGTTATCCATACATATGCATAAAAGTGCTTACACCAATATAGAACCTCCGAAGTTAAACAAGTAATTTAGCGGCGTCGATAGTTGCCAATTGCCATTAACCCGACGGTAATAGCCTATTCGTATAGCTTCGCGGGCTAATGCTAATGACCTTAGGAAATGGCTCCCTGTACGGTAATTAAGCAGAAATGTATGGCGCTATGGGAAAATTTGCTGCTTAAAGTGTAACTAGATTTAGTGTTGGAGATGGTGAAGTCTAATTAAGGGCATCTTTGAGTCTACTCTGATCTTTTTATCTCACAGTATTCGTTGCTATTTGTGGTAGGTTAGTGGTGTTCAGATCATTTCTCAAGTCCATTCCAACATATTTACATTGTACAATTACGTGAAAATATACAAACGGATCCCATAATCTGTGTTCACAGATCGGAATCCGCAACAAATCCCAACAGCGCAATAAACTCATCGATAAGCAAACATCTTGATATGTTTCCCAGTAAAATATGCCGTAAATCGAGTGTTTCGCATGATTCAGTGCTGGCCGGTGGCCAACCACAGCTATATTCCGACTAAATGTCTGTTAGTCCACAGACAACATTAAACATGATATGCTTCGCGACGTTCTCGTTACGGCTTCTTTTCAAATTAGTTTTCGCTGAATTTATTGGAGCTTCATATCGAGTTGAGGTTATATATTTGTAATTCCTGAGTGGGTGGCATGAAAAAATGAAGAATTGGTCGCCAATTTTGGTATATGTGGTAGAAATGTACATTTAGGCATGAATTGAGTCCTGAATTTCACACAGCTGAACCATCAAATATTTTATCCATGTATTCATACATGAACGGTTTTTATCAATGTATTCCTCCTAGCGATATCATCCCTGAAACTTGATCTCAACAAGGTTACGAGTAAAGTTAATGAAGTCATATTATAGGCATTATCATTATCTAAGTACAATATACTATTGTCTGTCTTCAATTAGGTAGTCCCAAATGCGGCACATAATTGAGCAGTCACCTCCGGGGCCAATAAAGAGGCCTTCCCGCAGAGGGTCGCCCACGTATGTTACCGCATCGCGTTATGCAAAGCATACACTGATGATACGACCATTGATCAAACGATTCTGACCTTTAGTTTATTCAGCAATATGTTGTTTAATACATTTGACCCTAATTAACATTTCTCTCCCCCAGTGGTTGAAGGTCACGCGGCAAGATGCCGGAGGGCGTGGCCAAAGAGGCCAAGGACGATGCGAAGGCCAAGTCCAAGGAGGCGTCGCCGCGGCGCCGCACAGGAGGCAACACCGTCAGGGTTAAAGTGGAGCTGCTTGATGGATCCACCATGGACTTGGACGTCGATGTGAGTACTATTGCTAATTGGTGTGTTAATAATAATATCATCCTTTTAATGTCCAACTGTTGAGCATGGGCCTCACCTCAATGCGTGGGGGATTAGACCATAGTTCACCACGCTGGCCCAGTTCGATTGTCGTACTGTAATATGTTGTTGAGATGTAGTTACATCTTTACGAGATATTGTGCGCTTCCAACTGTGATTTTAACTTTGAATTGTTGCGCAACTGTTTTGTGATGAGGCTATAGTATTTTGATCTGACTGAGCAACGAGTTACAACGTAGTGAGGCAATTATACTTTTTGTGTAAAAAAAAATCCGAATCCTGTAATATAAGAATCATGTATCACTCTGGCTCAAAGAAACCAGCGTATTCGTTAGTATCACTAAGGAATATAAAACATAAGTTTAATGCGACATACGCATTCTGCAATGTAGCCCTCTATCTTATTCCGTCATATCCCTATCATTATTTTAATCTGCAGAGAAAGATCCGAGGTCAAGAGCTACTAACGACGGTGTGCGATAAGCTGAACCTGGTGGAGAAGGACTACTTCGGGCTGCTGTACGAGGACCGCGGCGACCCGCGCGTGTGGATAGACCTCGAGAAGCGCGTCTCGAAGATGTTAAAATGTTAGTATAATGGGTCTAAAGAGAAAATCTGTAGTTCTATTAAAACCTATAAAGCGGCATTATTTACTTCCTCCGATGAGCTTTTGCGACAGCCAAAGCAACCTGAAGTCTGAGAATTTCGGGTGTCTTGTAGCTCCCTGCATCTTCAAAGCGTCCTTGAGCTACAAGGGTTCGTAATAAGCTCTTGCGATAGAGGCATTGATTGATCTCAAAATATTTCCCTGGTTTTTCGAATATATAAACGCTGGAGATTGCCTTTCAATGAACACTTCTTCCTTAATTTGAAAAGTATGGTTCCTAGGATGTTGTGTTTCTGTCCTAGATTGTTGTGATAAGAGTGTTCCATTACAGACGAACCATGGACCGTGAGGTTCTCAGTGAAGTTTTACCCGCCGGAGCCGGCGCAGCTGCAGGAGGAACTCACGAGGTACCAGCTGGTGCTCGCTGTACGCAAGGACTTACTCCAAGGTAATCTATATTCACAGACTAAACAGAGAGCAGAAGATTCGCCTTTGTTTCTATTGGCGTCGTCTTTGTCATCCTTAATTAGGCTGATTTGTGATATTTACTCGGAGCGACTGCGTCTGCCCTCTGGCATCCAAATGGGGTGGAATTACCACATATATAACGGCAATTTATTTGCTTTATAAACTGAATAAACTTCTGTTGATATGTTTATCATGGAACTCTAATTTATGACTCCTAGATATATTTGAAATGCCTATAGCAATGTTAGCGTTACAGCAATTATAAGCTCCATATTTTTATCGTCATAGCAGTTATTGATCTTTCTTGAACCTGTCTGCATAAACAATATCGGTGTTGTTAACCAACAACGTTCTTTGCTCCAGGTCGTCTGCCGTGCTCGAACGTGACGCACGCCCTCCTCGCCAGCTACCTGCTGCAGTCCGAGCTGGGTGACTACGAGGACTCGGAGGTGGGCGGTGGGCTGTGCAAGCAGCTCAAGCTGGCGCCCGCCTCCGCCTGCACCCCTGAACTAGAGGAGAAGGTTGTGGAACTGCACAAGACCCACAGGTGAGACTTCTAGTTGATCTTGTCCACTTCTACACTTGTATAACTTTGCGGTTTCCATCGTTTTTAATCAATGATATTGCCATCCGCACGGCTTGTGAGTCCATTTAAAGTATAATATAACACTCTACTAAATAAGAGTAGGTATTTAGCTGGCTTCCTAATTTAATGAATCAAAGCGAGTATTCATTTAATGCGTTTAATGCTTTTTGAGTCTTAAAATCTCGTATTGTAAAAATGGTGTTGCCACTACACAAAGCATCTGCGTCTCGTAATATCTATTTTAACAAAAAAATACTCATACTGGGCTGGGGACTTGTACTCGGAGCTGTTGGTAACATTTTGATTCTTTCTTGTAATGCATAGAGGGCAGACGCCGGCGGAGGCCGAGCTGAACTACCTGGAGAACGCGAAGAAGCTGGCCATGTACGGCGTGGACCTGCACCCCGCCAAGGACTCGGAGAACGTGGACATCACGCTCGGGGTGTGCTCCTCCGGACTGCTCGTGCACAGGGAGAAGTGAGTTGACAGCGCTTGCCACTAACACACGATGTCGCTTCATGAAAAATACTTACGTGTGATTAATAAAGTAGCCTTTCAAATTTACTTCATAGGTTTTGTCTCTACGGTTAGATATTGAGCAATAATGCATTTTCACCCTTTTTTTTTCCTTCAAATATTATGCACAAAGATCTGACGGGCTCCCTGTCCACTTTCCTGTCTATCTGCATTAGTTCTACGTTCGAACCAATTCTGTCTGTATGCAATCTGGGAGTCAATGTTAGAATGATTTGTACAAAATGTGGCAATATTTTAGTCCTCTAAAAAAATCCTCGTCCCCAGACTCCGCATCAACCGGTTCGCGTGGCCCAAGATCCTGAAGATCAGCTACAAGCGGCACAACTTCTACGTGAAGCTGCGGCCCGGCGAGTTCGAGCAGTTCGAGTCCACGGTCGGCTTCAAGCTGGCCAACCACCGCGCCGCCAAGAAGCTGTGGAAGACGTGCGTCGAACACCATACGTTCTTCAGGTACGTTCACCGTTATTTAACACTAGCAAATACAGCTTATAGTACTCAGGGCCCTCAGTCTGCTAACACAATCGATTCATAATCGAACAGCAACCGCATAGTAACTGTCACTTTTGACAGATATTGTATGGGATATCTGTCCGGGATATCAGACTGAGGGCCCTGGGGTATTGTAGCTACATATTACTAAAATATTTTTTTAGAATCTGATCAATTGTTCAGAAGATTACCCCCTACATCCAAACTCACAAACTTCACCTCTTTATAATATTACCCCCAAACTTATAGACGTGCTATAACTTTATCAATTGTCATATAGTACTGCGCGTAAGAGTTTTGCTTTGCGCAGTACTGTATGTCGTTTGATAAATTTATAAAACGTGTCGATCAATTCGGGGGTTAGTATGTAAGATGTTATCATATTGTTGTATGGGAAATGAAATCCATTTCGAATATTTAAGACAATCCCTTCGTCAGCACTTTCGACATGACGGGCATTGATCAGATAATTTCGATTTTGATATATTGTATCTCAAAATCTATTGAGCGGGTTTTATTGAAACTTGGCCCTGGGGGTTAATGTGTTTAATGCTTATTATCCCGGAAGATGAAAGATT
Organism: Pheosia gnoma; assembly: GCA_905404115.1. Taxonomy (NCBI): domain Eukaryota; kingdom Metazoa; phylum Arthropoda; class Insecta; order Lepidoptera; family Notodontidae; genus Pheosia; species Pheosia gnoma. Next base: position 6,188,053 of record FR989919.1, on the reverse strand, counting down.
TCTTCACGGATAAGCAAACAAAAAAAATCCACGCATACTAAATCGCAGCTAGTAAAATATTTGTATGCATCTAAAAATATTTTTCTTACGACTAAGCACTTACAGGGTTCATTGCACTGGAACGAACTAAATCGCAAGCGAATTTATGCTTAATTTCTACATATTAAAGTTTAATATCGCAATTTTTAAAATTGAATGTGTGCCATGCGGCCCTCCCAAATGTGGGGCAATAGCCGTACGAATGTGCGAAGGTTTGGTCAGACCTTTATGTTTATGAATTATCGGCCGATTTGTTTTATTTAATGGGCATGCACGCAAATATATTCCTTCTTCTGCTAAGTTAGGGGTAGGCTCTTAGATAGGTATAGAAGAAGAAGCTCTTTCCATCTGTCTATACATATAGAGCATTCTTAACTTCCTTATACGACATGACACCGACCTTTTTTTTTATCTGACTCATCTTTGTGGTGTTTCTGGTCCACGATTTCCTGCGGGGTTATTTTAAATCATACTGAAATAAAACTAATCTTAAGGATTTTATCGCGGTTTATTTTTTATTCTACGTTCCCGACGTTCCTAAATATGAGGGTACCCCCGTCAAACTATGACACCAGGACGTCAACCACCTCAGTCCTCCCGTGAACATGGTTGCTGCAAAGCAGCCGAAACGTCGGGAACGTAGAATAAAAAATAAACCGCGATAAAATCCTTAAGATTAGTTTTATTTCAATGTGTAGTATTCGCGTAAATATAAGAAATCAATATTAAATCATACTATTCGGCAATTTTACGATTTCAATTTCGCTCCGAATTTACAATTTGGAATTGACAAAAATGTATTACGCGTAAATGCTCAAAATTTCTTACCTTATGGTACAGCATCCCGGATTTTATAATCCGGGATGCTGTTGCCTACTATTTCTGTGAGTTTCAGAGCATTTCATTGATATCGCGCCGCAATTACGGTGTTATTTAGAGTCAATTCTGAGAAAAATTTGCCCTTTTTCGACTTACCGGAATATAGTTGTTCAGCGATTTTTCAAATTTTTTTGGCCCATCGCATTGCCCTCGGTGAGCCGCGTCCAATGACGTACAGACAGCAGTCTAATCATAGCTTGAAAACTATGAGGATAGATGATGTGCATTTAGGAAGAATTTATACATTAGCTATTGCGGAAATCCGACTCGGAAGTTTTCGATTCCGTTCCCGACATCAATTTCATATGGTTTAAAATAAGCCCGCATTATTTGTGTGACCTGAGTGTGTTCCGTGCCGGTGTTGTATGTGTGCGGTTGTGCGGCGCAGGCTGATGAGCCCGGAGCCGGTGGCGAAGAGCACGCTGTTCCCGCGGCTGGGCTCGCGCTTCCGCTACAGCGGGCGCACGCACTACGAGTCGCGCGCGGCGCCGCCGCAGCGCCCGCCGCCGCACTTCGCGCGCACGCTCTCCAACAGGAAGCTCTCCTCCAGGAGCATGGACGGTGAGTCTCTACATAGCGTAGCATTGACAATTGAGAACGGCTGAAGTGATTTTAATTGTAGGTTCATTTAAAACAGTTGATGTTTTTTTCTATAAAATTACAGGCCAGTATCTAAGGCCCATTGCCACTAAAGTCGAAACGTGTGGAAAAAACCAATGAAATTGTTTACGTTACACCATATATACATGTACACTAACCCAATCAGTAGTAAATGTCACCCAAAATGAGCGATTCGAAGAACAGCCCGTCTTGGAAGATGACGGTATTTAATGTGCGGCACATTGGAACTCTTTTCGTGGGCGTCGCAATGTCAGAGTCGACGTATGACTTTCGTACATATAAACTGATTGCGTTTCTAATGATAAATGTGTCATAATTGATGTGCAAAAAGCTGTTTCATTTGCGAATCTCATTTCCAATCATGATTATCACTTGCTAGACGGTGGAGGAAAACATTGTGAGGAAACCTGCATGTCTGTGAGAACCCCTCGTGAGACATGTAAAGTGCGACAACCCGCACTGGGCCAGCTTGGTGGACTATGGCCTAATCCACCTCGCATTGAAGGGAGGCCCTTGCCTAACAGTGGGACATTTAAAAAAAAAGGCGAATGTTATTATTAATTTAAGTGAAAATGATAGGGCAAAGAAAACTACGTTGTATAATATAGGCATACGAGTTAGTTTAGGCTAACACACGGGAGAGAAAGTCACTAAGCCAAAAGTATGGCCTCCCTCCTTTGTTCACTGCTACTCTAAACGGGTGTGTGTAATATTTATAGCACTTTTGACGATCCAATAGGCACGATTTGTAGTAAATCTGCTTTCCGTCCCGACGGTCACGGCTTCGAATCCTGTTAGGGGATAACACTTTTTTGATAATGTTTGTATCCGAATTAAGGACGTTTAATATCTATATCAGTAGTTTTATACTGGCATCGTCTCCAGTCCATTGTACAGTACTCGTAATGTATGCGTTGCTTAGTTTGGCACCTTACAGTTGCTGTGTTCGTCTGGCGATATTTATCATTTACTTATATTGTACTCTATGTACCCCCATCAGAATGCGAATTCCTCGCAATCTCGTCACACGACGTTACATATGTCATGGCCAAACTCATCACGGCTGATTCTATTCAATTTAATAATGGCAATGTACTCAGCTCAATGTTAAATGGTCAGTTGTATGGCACATAATCAAATTACTCTATTCTAAGGGCCTGTCTCATTTTGTGCTAATAAACCCTACCAACGCTTGACATATAGCCCACACAAAGAACACCCAAAATAATATCGACAAAAGCACCGTTCTCTACGGGTCTGTGAGCGGTCATCGTGAACGCGACTAAAGTCATTTTTGTATGAATACGGGCGTGATAGCATATGTAAACATAGACATGTCATAACAACCTTGACTCGTGCGAATTTAACGCTAACTAGTTGAGTCATAAGCCCCGTCCGATTGTCACCCTGCCAGACTGCACTGGGGGATGACGTTATGCGCAAGAGCACCAGTACCACAGATAAATAAATATTTGGATGACTTTTTTATTTGGTGTCTATGCAATAAAAAAGCGCCGTATTGTAAACAACTTAAGGATACAAGTTGTGCACCATGGCAGGGTGTGCTCAGCAGAAGTGGGTGGTGCGCGGGTGCCTCAGTACGCGTTCTCAATGACTATAGTACTTACAATAGGTGTCTCCGATACAAATTGCGCGTTTTACTATTGAAAATTGAAAATTGAAAAATAGTTTATTTTGCAAAGAGTACATAATCTTAAACCATTGTTGGGACATCCTTTTAAGTAAATATATACCTGTGCCAGGATGCCCCGCTCTTCCATATCTTAAGAGGGTATTTACAAAATAAACGAGATAATATAAAAAAAGAAAACAAAAAAAAACTTAAAGCTAAACAGTAAAATATTTTTAGAGGTACAAACAAAAAAGTGTATGTGTGTGGTATGCATGCATTGTGTGCATATGTGTGTGTGTGTGTGTGTGTGTGTGTGTGTGTGTGTGTGTGTGTGTGTGTGTGTGTGTGTGCGTGTGTACGTGTGTAAATGAGGAGGTGTGTATTCCCACACTTATTTGCACGTATGGTATTATAGGGTGTGATATATATGTTGTCTATTGTAATCTTTATTTATATTTCATAATTAATCCGTGTGTGCATCAAATACAAAGTGGTTGTGTTATCAATTCAGTGTGTTTAAGTGCCTTAAATTATAGGATGTAGAAGAATCTCTGTTTCTTCATAATTTAGAGTTTTTAGCCAAGCAGATAGTATTTTCTTAATCTCGTAATGCGTTTTTTGGTAAAGTTCTAATTTTCTGTTAACTGTATTATAGAGAAACGTAGTTTGAGCGACGTATTGGCGACTTGCAAATGCGGTTCTTACTTTATCCTTAGTTAATACAATATCTTTGCGCCTTTTTGATAAGATATTTGAGTTAAAAACTATAGTTTTATGCATTTTCAGAATGGAATTTCGAATATAAAGCTTTCTGACAGTTAATAAATCATATAGTTTGTATAATTCATCAGTAGAGAAGCGATATGGTTTAAAATACATAGTTTTCACTAAAACACGTTGTGCCCTTTCTACCTCCAAGAACTTTATTTTTGAGGCACCACCCCAAATAGGAATACAATAGGTTAAAATTGATTGAACTAGAGCAATGTATACTTGTTTAAGTAGGTTATCGGAAGCTACATGTCTTAATATTTTAAAGATCCAAACTAATTTTCTCGTACGGTCACTTACTAATTCGACGTGATTGTGCCAGGAGAGCCGCTGGTCAAGAATAATACCCAGGTACTTAATTTTTTCTACCTTTTCAATAATCGGACATCCACAATAATTATTATCAATACTATCACATTGATGAATTTTTACAGTGAAGTTTTTATCTGGTTGAGTTTTATTGGTTATTGACAAACACATGTAATTGGTTTTTTGTGTATTCAGCGTGAGTAAGTTCGTTTTTAACCAGGATGCAATCTTAGACATTCCTAGTTCCGTGTCTCTACGCACCGATTCCCAGTTATCACCGGTAAAAACTATTGCGGTATCATCGGCATATGACAAGACCCGAGCACCATTTGCTGCCAATTTACACAGATCATTTATGTAGATTAGAAACAGGGTGGGACCAAGCACGCTCCCTTGTGGTACTCCGAAAGTGATATTTAAGTCCTCGCTAATATGTTGACCAATTTTAACCTTTTGCGTTCGATCTGACAGGTAACTTTTAAATAACGTTAGGGCTGTACCTCTTATTCCCATATATTCCAATTTGCGCACGAGAATGGGGACAGAGACAGTGTCAAAGGCCTTTTTTAGATCAAGGAAAACTGTGAGACATTTTTTTCCACTGTCAAGTTGTTTAACGATGTGAGAGGTTATAGCTGTTATTGCATCTTCTGTGGATTTGCCTTGTCTGAAACCAAACTGTGCGTTTGATAGTAGTTTATATTTATTTAAGTAGTTCGTTAATCTTTTGTTTAAAATCTTTTCTAATATTTTCGATATACACGGTAGTACCGATATCGGCCTGTAGTTACTAACATCATCTCTGGCCCCACCCTTGTGCACGGGGGTAATAATGGATTTCTTTAGAAGTGTAGGGAATACGCCTTGATCAAAGCACAGGTTAGTTAGATGAACAATAATAGGAATGACTTCATCTTTAGCCATTTTGAGAAAATTTGTGGGAATAGAATCCCAGCCTGGTGCACTACTGGACTTTAACTTCATAAGAATATCGTGTATTTCGTTGATATGCGTATCAAGGAGTACAAATGACGTTAGATGTGCATCGACCGTAACGGATCCTCTCTCATCATCCATTCTCGAGTTTGTTGAAATATTCTCAGCAAGCTTTTTACCTATTTCCACAAAATAATTATTTACAAAATTTATTGCTTCGGCTGGAGAAGACTTTACTTCTAGAAGTTTAGTATTGTCTGTTTTAGTTTGTGTAATATGAGTGATATTTTTAATATTATGCCAGAGGCTTTTCGTGTTTCTCGTAGAATTTTCTAATAGTTTTCTTTCATATGTACGTTTGAGTTTTTTAATTAATTGATTACAGTAATTTCGATATCTTTTATAACTGATTTTTAAGACTTCATTATGGGGTTCCCCTTTTACTTTTTTTTGCATTTTATTCCTGTTTTTGATGCATTTTAATATACCAGGCGTTATCCAAGGTTTTATAGTCCGATTACGTTTAGGTATGTATATTGTAGTTGTATTTTCCTGCAAAGCGTCTGTTATTTTATTTATTAAGAGTTCGGTTAAAACGTTAGGGTCATTTAAGAACAACAGTTGGCCTAATTCTTTATCTATTAAAGATTTAAGTGCTTTGTTGAAATCTGTAGTTATTTTTGTTTTGTGGCACCTATACGCTATTTTAATCTTAGATAATTTTAGAAATAGCAGAGAATGATCAGTTATAGATGTATTTAAAACCGCAATATGAGCAGAGGCTTTTTCCTTATTTAATTTTATCATAATATGATCTAGGCAATTATTTAATCTTGTTGGAAAAGTGTGCCCTGGCAGCAGCCCATGCGTAGTCAACATAGATGTATAATTTTGTCTGTTCTTACTCTCATGGGTTTGCTCAGTATGTGTTGGCGTAAGGTTAATATTGATGTCTCCTACTAAAATTATACAGTTAGAAGATTTTACGGTTTCCAGATATGTATTGAGAGAATTAATAAACATGTCCGCATTGGTGTTTGAAGGAGATCGATATATACCTAAAATAATATTATTATTCACTTTAATTTCTAAAGTAGAGGCATGCATTAATTTAATTAACTTCACAGAGGCTTTAATATTATTTGTTACGTAAACTACTACTCCATCGTTTTTGTTTAAATGATTTGTTGTTTGAAAAGCTGAATAATTCGGAATAGTAGGTATGGGTTTGTTAGGATTTAGGTGACTTTCAGTAAGTATTAGGATATCTGGATCAAATTTTAAACAAGCTAAAGTCAGTTGTAAGTTATCAAAATTGCTGTATATGCTTCTTATATTTTGACAAAATATTTTTAGGTCGTTTTTTTGTACGTGGATATATTTAGATAAATTTTCTATATCACAGTGAAAAGCCTTCGCAATGTCTATGTTGTCTATCTCTTTCAGAGTATTAAGCGAGCTATCCATTTGATGTTATGGCCTCGAGGTTGTGGGTGAGCTTTAAATTGTATTTATTTTTAGTAAATTTGTAAGAAAACTTTGAATTGTATAAAATATAATATTTAGTATGTACAGTTTTATCGTATATAACGATGGGAGGGTTTGTAAGTGTACTGGTAATTTTAGAGATGCAAGTGTATGTCAATGTGTGACTATAAGTTGTGGTATGATTGGTGAGGGTATGATAGTGTGTAGAGGAGCTTTTATAAGTGTGTTTTGTGTGTATTTGTGAAACATGTTTAACAAAGATGATTAAGTGGGACATAATCCATATAAAAACTAATGAATTATCTACTGCATACGCAATTTTATAACACATATTATGGTTAAAACTGCTAAGATTTTCCTGGTGTAGTCATGTGTCTTGTGACAGCTGGTTAATCTGCGCTTCAGACTTAATTGTTATAATTTTTGAAATTTCATCTTTTCGTAGATATACTTTGCCGTAAGCCGTCCAGCAGAATTTATATTTATTAGCCTTGACAAGGTCACGTGCTAGAAAGTGGAGGCGTGAGCCTTTTGCAGTCAGCTGTTCCGAAATAAAGATAGGGACATCTGGGTTTGTGCGGCATCCTACGTGTTTGGCTGCAAGCTTAGTTTTATGTTTAATGTTATATGCTTTACAGGACTTTATGATTTCTGTCTTCAAGATCGTTGAGGACGTTTCTACAATAATAGGGGTGTTGTGGTCTTCTTCCCTCCTGCTCCTCACTCTAAATATATCTTTAATGTCTTTTTTCTCTATAGTGCAATCTATATTACGTGATAGACAGATTACCATCTCGATCAAATCTTCTTTCGTCTCTCCACTCATCTTTGGTACGTTTTTTAATTCAAAATTTGATTTACGATTTGAAATTTGCATATCTTCTATTTTATTTTCTAAAATTGTTATGTATTCTCTGTCCTTTTCAGCTTGTTTTTCCAACATTTCCATTTTATTCTTAAGGTCCTCATTTTGTGCCGAAAGAAAGGCAACAGCACTCTCAATGTTCGTGTTAGTCTGTTGTATCTCTGACAACACACAGCTAATCTTTTTAATTTCCTTTTGCTGTTCTGTCATAAGAGACGATATGAAGCTCTTCATATCGGAGTTATCATCATCGTCCCGTCTTCTCTTAACTCGAGAACAAACATAATTTGGTGGGGTTCTGTCCTTAAGCAATTGTTTTAGGTCCGATTCTGAGAGTGATTTGTCCATTTGGTTGACTTCCATTTTACTAGGGTGTACAATTGCGCAGTTTGAATCAGTTAATGTCCACTATGTCAGAGCAAGCGTCAAAACTAAATCACTCCTGCAGTAAATTAGTTCTTGAAGTACCAGGGTGCCAGAGGTATGTCAGGGGTATTACTTATATAACAAAATACAGATTCAGAAAGTCTTCCACTATTTTATTTGTATTGTCAGTGGATTTGAAAAGTAATCGTTTGCTGAGTGTACTAGGCGTACAGAGAACACGATCAGTAGAATTCCATTTATGTGGTGTGCGGGTAGTTAAAAATGCACACACGCACGTAATGAAGATCCGTCACGGGTCTTGTTAAATCGGTGGCGATCGAGGATTTCATACAAATAACTTTTCCGTCCAATATAGGCAGGCCCCCATGAGTTCGGTATTGCTTGTCTGTTTTCGCATAGGTGGTGATGGGGAGTGGGGAGAGATGGGACTATGCCGTTAAAAGTTTAATATCTTTTCAAATTCAGACACTCATTTGTTATAAGTGTGGTGACGTCAGTGAGCAATGCGTCATTTGGCATAAGAAGTGTGAATTGTAAAAAGATGACATAATCTGTCCAAACGCTGATTCATTCGGCGACGAATTGAACGTCATAGAAGGATGCACTATTTAATCCGGAATTTATGAATGAATAAATAGGCCAATTACGTAAGTATCAATTAACGTAAGTACTTCGTCTCTACATAACTAATCGACTGGGCCCAGAACCCGATACGCTTATGAACGGGTTTTGATTGCGTTTTTGAACGATTAACTGCTTTCAGATTTGACTTATGGCTACCTATATGCACTTTGATTACCTTAATATTCGGCTAAGTTAAACTCAATACTGGGTAAAATCCATTCCAAAGGGTTCCCTATATAATAAACACCTGTCTTTCATAGACACAGTTCGTTTATTGTTATTACCCCTTAAACGACTACAGCTCATTGAACGACTAGTCCGGGCGATGTTTATCGATGTGGAATCGCATCATAATATCGACGTGTTATAAATAATTCAAAAATATACCAATGTATGTCACCTTTTAAAGATTGCTTTACACAGGTTTCTGACATTGCCTTCCCAAGTGACCGAATCGATATTTATATAGCTTACTAATAAGTACCAAGTCATGATACAGATACCTCAATAAACACTGCACGCAAAAAAACTATATTGTCTCCTCCGTGATACACCGTCCAATCTGCCAAAAAGACTACACGAGTGAAGCCATCGATATTAATAAACTAGAGTAATCACGCGCAGGCATATGCAAACATAAACAAACCTCACACTCGCGGTCACTTCGAGCGAACACCTCTTCGACTAAACACTAAAAGATACAGTCTGTCTTCCGCGAAATCGCGCGCCAAAACTCTCAGTGCATCGTACGCGAGTGAAGTAGACGTTATTAATACGGTCTCGTAATCGCGCGGCGATTCCGCGCGTTCTATTATAAACAAACATAAATTCTATTCCCGGTCAGTCGTCGGCCGCGCCACTCCCAGTGCTGGAGTGTTTGGTCAGTGCTGGACGGTTGCTAGTGAGAAATGGTGTTCAGTGATTGCTGGAATCCTAGCTGCGCGTCGTGTACGTATCGGGAAACAAATGAGGCTTATATTATCGATAATAGCTTTGCATAGTGTCTAAACCCAACGATTCAGTATTTATCTTTTTCAATATTTATAAAGACTGCCATATTCAATACATGTCTAATGATTTATTGGTGTGTTGAAACTATACGAACTTATTTAATTTCTAGTGTCTAACTAGTCTAGTGTTTAACTAGTGTCTCTCCTTGATCGATGAGCTTTAGAGAAATTCCAAAATGTCCATAGGTCCCTGAATATTCTAAAGTTTTCGCACGCGTTTATTAGAAAGTTTTTATGAGATTTTGCAAAATATTTGGTATAACTATAAATGCTGATCATTGATTTGAAGCACAGTGATTGATTAATAAATACACAATTAACTTAGCCATAGACATCGACGGTGTTAATGTAACTACATCAGACTCGGTGTTAACTTATTTCTCACAAGGAAATGCCGGCAACTGATAGTGAGATCAGGTTGTAATGTATGACTGCATCGTGCCGTCATTACCTAGCGTTCGGAATCACTAATCATCCCACACTCCAAAGTCATTCATAATTGGAAATGCAAGAAAACTACGAGCAATGTGAACTTAATTTTGTATGAACTCTTATATTCTCCAAAATTCCGTGTTAACGAATAAATTCGTTCATAAATTTGTTCTGCTGTTACGATAATAAATATCTGACGAATATGATTGATTTATGTTGAGCCTGTGTGTCTGCTGCTGCACAGTGAACTCCACCAAATCTCATGGTTAGTCCTAGTCTTATATCTGTGCATTCGGATGCTGCCGCAGTAGCTACTTCAATCTACCATTTATGATCATAATGTTATTAAAATACAAATTGATTCAGGCTTATAAAGACTTGAAAAGAGAAGGCTTTAAATTATAATGTCGAAATGTTATACCTTCACCATAGTTACTATAGGCTACTACAGGTTCTACGACAGGAATGGGTCTTGTGGTGTGATGGGTCAGCATCGCACTAAGATGCCTTTCAATAACTATAAGGCTCTAGATCAGGGGTTCCCAAACTTATTTTGTCTACTGCCCACTTTGAGAATGAATTATTTTTTAGCGCCCCCATTTTTTCACCTACTTAAAAACCACTATAACTTCAAATTAAATTAATTATTGTAAGCCTCTACACAACGCCCCCAATTTTTTTTCTGGGTCTCTTACCGCCCCCCTTTAGGCCTGTAGCGGCCACAGGGGGGTGTTATCGCCGACTTTGAACAGGCTGGCCGATTTTGGGAAGGATGCTCTAGATTTAAAGGGTTATCGCAACACTGATTTGAATTGTTATTGCTTAACTTGCAGCTCTCGCGGCTGCAGACAAGGATGAGTCCATGCCGCCGGACGCCGCGAAACGGCACACGATGCCGCCGCAACCCGCGGCACGTCCGACCATTAAGGATAAGGTAATCCAATATATGACGTCATAACTACGTAACAATAGACTTTCTTTGTTAAATTCATGGGTGCTCCGCAAGGGTCAATTCTTGGCCCTCTGTTACATTTCATTCGTTGAAACCGTGTTTCTACTTAAAATCACAAATAAATTATGTAATTTATAAATGGAATTAAAAAAAAACTATCAAAAGGAAGTGGAAAGACGTGTTTGAAACACGGTGCACGAAGTTTCAGTATGAATAGTTATAGTATGCGTTCATTCTCATATGATGTTAACTAATTCACCTATTCTACATAATACGTAGCTAGTCAAGTTTAAGTTTTACAGTCAAATGTTGCTGAAGATTACACTTATGTACATGCATGAATTACTAATTTTATCTAAACCGATATAATGACATCTGCAGTGGTCGAATGCATTCAACAAATATTTCTTAAAATCTAGAAACAATTGTGTTATTACTTGGACTTTAACTTTTAATTTAAATTAGTGCATGACAAACCTAAGGATTGGCTAAAATGACGCGTGCGCACGAGTGGCTCTCGCGCGCTAGTCGCTGGCGTCAGTTTGGGTGATGCTTTAAACTTTATTGTATTTTCTCATTACACAACATTCAACCTGATCATCAAAGAAACGAGTATTGAATATGCTATGCAACTAAATTTATTCATATCACGTCTATAAATAGAATTCTCTCTTGTATGTTTTCGCAATTGAGCGGTGTTGCCAGATGTTTCAGTAATGGTTTATCTTTAAACGCCTGGAATGTACGCTTTGCTACAGAACAGTATCTTCAATAGAAATATTAAATAATATTTAATTTTGAAAATAAAAATAAACTGTCACATAATTACGTTCGAAAATCAAATGACCGATATAAATTTCCTCACTGGCAACATTTCACTGATTTCATTATCTGGCAACACCGCGTCAGTATCATTACCCTTGTTCACGCGGCTCGGATCAGCTGCGGCGGCGGTCGGGCGGCACGGCGAGCGCGTCGTCCGCTAGCTCGCTCGAGGGGGAGTACCTCGCTGAGAGGCCTGATAAGGTGGACTACACAACCTTATACAAGAATTGCTGTGCCCGTGTCTTATCTTTAGTTTTGTAACATTCCTGGGAATCCGGTTTCTTTCTAAAAAACCGTATACATTGACCTGGTATAGCCCATGTTTCCATAAATATTCGCCCAGTGGATATTGGGATATACTTCTTGTTGTTTGGGCTTACCCAACGGAACCATATAAATAAGGTTCCAAGAATGACATTTCAAAGTACACTGCTACATGTCATCTTATCACTCCATCGCCATTTCTCATATTGTACTTGTCTCAAATATTAATGAAATGTTATAGTAATACTACATAGTTGACTCATGTAGCATCTGTACGTCAAGTGCGAGATTATTCGTAACCTAACCGTATACTTTATAGTCCACCGTATTTAGACATTTTATATTAAGTGTACAGTGAGCTCGCACTTGACGTGCGGTAGTATGTCTGTGCACTTTTCGTTTAGTATTTCAGTGTAGTTAACTATGTAAGTAATTAGTACTGAAATACATACCCTCATAGTAAACAGAAGTACTTATGTGTAATACATTTTAAGACTTGCATTCAAAGGAAAGGAATTAATATCATCCGACTAGTGGTCACTCAGCGGTATGGTCCCAAACTAAGTAACGCTTGAGACCATTGAGACCATATTTTTTTAAGATTAATGTGAGCAGTGAATAAGCTTTTAGGTCTTATACCTGGTCCCGATCTTCTTGTAGATGTCCCTACTTGTGCATCCAATAATAAAGATAATTCACTGTATCCTTGTGTTTCTTGCAGAAGCCACCTCCAGGCGCGGTGAAGGTTATGCCCGCTGCGCTACCGGGACAGAAGGACGAGAAGAAGGTCGCTGAACACAGGAAACCCGCTGAGAATGGTTGGTTCTGCAATTTAGACTTTTTTGCTTTAGAATTTGTGTTGTTCAGGTTTAGTAGTTGTTATTGTATATTTATGTAACGCCATAGACAAGTAACGGTTATAAATGTGCTATGATTTTTTTTTATTACAGGTACCGACACCACCAGTGATCCGGGTGTTACCAACAATATTGAAACAACTCCCAAGAAGTCTCGGGTAAGTGTACTATAATGATCTAAATGTGGAGTTCTCAATTTTTTCATACATGCAAGAATGGTAGACATGATGGCGTTTTATTCAAAATTGTGATGTTTCTATCAGTAGCGATTAATGTATTATACAATTTGTAAATATTTAATGTTAGACAACGCAAATAGTTCAATGCATGCATGCGTCTGCGCAATGCAACATTTTTACATGTTCAGTTCGCTGCGTCAAGATACAATCTTGATATAAGCACTTGTAATTTTGTGTTAATTGTTTTATTTTTGTTTTCTTCTCCTACCCCTTTCCCTTCAGACTGGAGGATTTGGTTTGTTCGGTGGCAAAAAGGACAAATCGCCGAAAGAAGAGAAATCACCAAAGGAGAAGTCTCCTAAAGACAAGAAGGTCAAAGATCCCAAAATTAAAGCTGCCGTGCTCGAAACGTCTAATGACAGTTCCAACCTTGACAGTTCGCTTGACAAGAGTCCTCACAAAGAGGACAAACCCTCCTTCACCAAGCCTTACGAGTACAATGACACTGAAAAAAGTCCAACGCGTACAAAACCCTTCATCCAAGGCGCATTTAGTTACGAAAAAGAGCCTGTTTCGGATGAAAAGCAAAGAGCACTCGATGAAGCTCAAAGTCCGACTACAAGGAAAGCTGGGTTAGCTTTCAACTACGCTCCAGGTGAAGACAAGAAAGTTGCTGAAAGCGCTGAAAAGCGTAAAACACCCGAAGATCTGAGTAAACTTAAAACACCTGGTATTGACTACGTACAATCAGCCGCTCTAAAAGAACAAGCCAAGAACGTGATTGACCCAACGATCGCGTTGTTGAACGCAGAGAGGTCTCAGCATGAAACGCCAGTAGCAGCTGCGGTACCGATAGCTGCTAAATCAGACAATGAAATACAAGTAGTCATTATCACCGGCCGCTACAACCCTAAGGCCAAGAAATTAGATGACGCGAATGGAACCATTCTCGTAACTAAAGGTGCATTAAACAAAGCTAGTGGAAAAATCCAGACGGATAAGGAACTCATAAATATGAAATCTGGACAAGTCAGTTACACAGATCCAGCAACCGGTAAGCAGGAAGTTAAAACTGGTCACGTTGACAAATCCGGACACATTCTATTCACGTCTGGGGTCATTGACCCGAAAACTGGTAAGATTGATCCAACATTGGCGCAACTGTATTGCTTTGTTGAAAGGTCGGCTGACAAAGTTGGAGCTAAGCCAGGTCGAGAAGTTGATTTGGTTGTTATCACAGGTAAATATGATGGTAAAAACAAGAAGTTGGACGCGTCCCACGGACATGTCGACGTTTCTAGGGCTGTGGTTGGTCCTGATGGCAATGTAGCATCTAACTTCGGCACCATTGATCCGAGGTCTGGTAAACTTGATTATATTGAGCCCAAGACAGGCAAGCAAGAACCTAGACAAGCGTATGTCGACCAGAAAACAGGAAACATCCTTGTTACCACCGGCGTTTTAGAACCGAAATCTGGAAAGGTGGACTCCTCCCTCGGCCAACAGTTCAGTATCGTGGAGAAAGACGCCACTAAAGCCAACAGAGAAGTCAGATTAGTCATTGTTACCAGCAAATACGATCTAAAGAACAAGAAATTAGAACCTAATTTCGCTCACGTAGATACCGTCAAAGGTGTACTGAGTGGTACTGATGGCAAAATTTATACTGAGTATGGCGTCATTGATCCTAGAACTGGTGAGATTCAAGTTACTGATTCTAAAACAGGTACTCAAGAGACCAAACAGGCTGTAGTTGATCATAAAACTGGGAATATTCTATTACTGTCTGGTGTTATCGATCCAAGGACGGGAGAGTTAGACACTTCACTTGGACAGCAATACAGCATCGTGGACAAACCTATAGACACCTTCGCTTCTTTGCCCGGCAAGGAAGTCCAAGTTGTTGCTATCACTGGCAAATATGACTCCAAGAACAAGAAACTTGACAGTCCAAACGGATTTATTGAGATTTCTCATGCTGTCATCAGCGATAAAGACGGCAAAGTACATTGCAACTTCGGTGTTCTAGATCCAAACACAGGAAAGATCCATTTCACTGACCCTAAGACTGGAAAACGGGATTCCAAACAGGCTATCATTGACCCCAGAACTGGTAGCTTCATTCTCACTTCAGGGGTGATTGATCCGAAGACTGGTAAAGCTGACTCATCGCTAGCGCAACAACTTACCGTAGTGGACAAGGATGCTCCAAGAGGAATCCCTGAAAGATACGTCAATTTGGTCGTTGTTACGTCGAAATACGATCCCAAGAATAAGAAGTTAGAGTCTGTGAATGCACAAGTGAACAGTTTCCCTGGAAAATACGGCGATGACGACAAAGTACATACAGATTTCGGTATTGTAGACCAAGTTACAGGAGAAATTATCATCACAGATAAAATAACAGGCAAACAGGAGGTCAAGAAGGCTATTGTTGATCCCAAAACAGGCAACTTACTTCTGACATCAGGAGTTGTGGATCCTCAGACTGGAAAAGTAGATCCTTCACTTGGTCAGCAAATAACTGTTGTTAACAAACCGAAAGACACATTCGGATCAGTAACCGGCAAAGAAGTGCAGGTAGTTGTGATCACAGGTAAATATGATTCTAAATATAAGAGGTTAGACAACCCTAACGGCCACATTGAAACATCTCGTGGCATTATGGCTGCTGATGGCAAAGTTCACACTAACTTTGGCGTCATAGATCCAAAGACCGGAAAATTGGATCTGATTGATCCTAGGACAGGCAAACAGGAGATTAAGCAAGCAGTCGCGGACCCCAAGACCGGCCATTTGATAATTTCTACCGGAGTGGCCGATCCCAAAACTGGCAAGGTTGATTCTTCATTAGCCCAACAATTTGCTATCGTTGATAAAGACAGAGTAGCCCCAGAGAGATACGTTAACTTAGTTATCGTTACGTCAAAATACGACCTTAAAAACAAGAAACTTGAATTAGATAACGCCCATGTAGACACCGTATCTGGAAAAGTGGGCACTGACAATAAGGTACACACAGAATTTGGTATTGTTGATCCTAATTTGGGTGATATCATAGTGACCGATCCTGCTACTGGCAAACAAATAGTCAAGAAAGCTGCTGTTGATCCTAAGACTGGTAACTTACTCCTTACGTCATCTGTGATTGATCCAGTATCCGGAGAAGTTGATCCTACTCTAGGGCAACAAATCAGCGTTGTTGAAAAACCAAAAGATCAATTCGCAGCTGTACCTGGTCAAGAGGTGCAATTAGTTGTGATCACAAGCAAATATGACCCTAAGCATAAGAGGCTTGATAACCCCAACGGCTATGTGCAAACTTCTCGTGGTATTTTAGCGCCTGATGGTAAAGTACATACCAACTTCGGTGTCATTGACCCTAAGACTGGAAAGATTGATCACATTGATCCGAAGACAGGCAAACATGAAACCAAACAAGCAGTCACTGATCCGAAAACTGGACATCTGTTCTTAACATCCGGTGTCGTTGATCCAAAGACAAACAAGATTGATCCTACTCTTGCTCAACAATTCGCCATAGTAGATAAAAATGCTCCTAAAGAGAGATATGTCAACTTAGTCATTGTTACTACTAAATACGATCCCAAGAACAAGAAACTGGACCTGACCAACGCTCACGTCGATAGCGTTCCTGGTAAACTACGTACTGATGGTAAAGTACATACAGAATTTGGAGAAGTTGATCCTACAACTGGCGATATTATTGTAAAAGATCCTGTTACTGGTAGGCGAGAGACTAAATTTGCCACAATTGACCCAAAGACTGGTAATCTGCTTCTAACATCTGGAGTGGTAGATCCTCAAACAGGCCAAGTTGATCCAAGCCTGGGTCAGCAAATCACCGTGGTCGATAAATGTAAAGATACCTTCGCTGCAGTCCCTGGAAAAGAAGTTCAGCTCGTCATCATCACTTCGAAATATGATCCTAAGAACAAGCGGTTGGATAACCCGAACGGTCATATTGAAACTTCTCGCGGTATATTAGCTGCGGACGGCAGAGTCCATACTAACTACGGTATCATAGACCCGAAGACGGGTAAGATAGAACACGTTGACCCTAAAACTGGTAAACATGAGACGAAGCAAGCAGTTGCTGATCCTGGGGTTGGATTTAAATCCGGAAACTTGATCCTTACTTCAGGTGTTGTAGACCCGAAGACAGGAAAGCCAGATGCTTCCCTTGCACAACAATTCACCATCGTAGAGAAGGAGACCAAACCTGTAGAAAGGGAGATTCATCTCGTTATTATAACTACTAAATATGACCCAAGGACAAGAAAGATTGACCCAAGCCAGGGTCACGTTGACACCATTAGCGGTGTTCTTGGACCTGATGGTAAAATACGTACAGCGATTGGTATTATTGATCCAGCGACTGGTGAGATCGTGGTTACTGACCCGAGGACTGGCAAACAAGAAGTCAAGAGGGCTGATGTTCACCCTGAAACGGGTCATATGATAGTTTCCACCCAAGTTGTCGATCCCAAGACTGGTAAAGTTGATCCTGCACTAGTTCAACAGTACAGCATTGTCAATAAGCAAGTTGTACCATTCGCTAAGCCGGTCTCTAAAGGTGAAGTACGCCTCGTCATTGTTACAAGCAAATATGATCCTTACACCAAATCCGTTGACGCCGGGACTGGCAACGTTGAAGCGGCTAAAGGTTACGTCAGCGCTGAAGATGGCAAAATCCATACAGACTTTGGTATCATCGACCCGAGGTCCGGACAGATCCTCTATAAAGACCCTATTACCGGAAAACAGGAGCTTAAACAAGCTGACATTGACCCTAAGACAGGCAACCTAATTGTAACCACTGCTGTAATAGACCCCAAGACTGGTAAAGTCGAGCCTTCGTATGCTCAACAGTTTACCATTGTCGACAAGCAGAATGTATTGTCTAAAGTAGCGCCAATCACACAATCTGCTGCCGTTTCCCCTGTGAAACAGATACCGACGGCAGTTAAGATCCCGACAACGCCTGTTCAGACGCCAATCCAATCCCCTGTGCGAACTTCATCACCAATCGCTAGCTACGCTCAGAAGTCAGCACCACTTACACCGACTCGTACAACTCCAGTGAAACCGACAACCGCAGCTCCACCAGTTCCAAAGAGGAAAATCGTCAAGATCATGGTTATTTTCACTAAAGTCGATCCTAAAACTAAGAAGCCTGACCTTCATACCGCTGAAGTTGAACACCTCACCGGCATCCTCGACCCTAACGGCTTGATAGAAACGAAATATGGTGTCATCGATTCCAATACCGGTAACATCGTGATTACTGACCCTGCCGGACAGAAACAGAACAGAGACGGTATTTTATTATCTGAAACCGGACAAATATTCATTAGTTCAGGCGTTATTGATCCGAAGACAGGCAAACCTGATCCTAACTTGGGCATGATCCTGAGTGTCGCTAAGCAAGATGACCCTGTGGTTGAGATCACAACTATAACGGGTCCACTCGATCAGAAGACCGGTAAAGTTGACATTGAAAATGGTACCGTGGAACACACGAAAGGAAAAGTTGATGCGGAAACCGGACACATTTCAACTAAATACGGAGTCATCGATCCTTCCAATGGAGTGATATTTGTTGCCAACTCATCTGAAGCTAAATCTGTGTACATTGACGAAAATAATGGATTAATTACCATCAGAGGTGCTGTTGATCCAAAGACGGGTAAATCTGACCCTAAACTTGGTCAAATTATTGTTGTAGGAACGCATATTGACCCAGTAGTCGAAGTGACCACTTTCGCCGGTAAATTAGATACGAAGAAAGGGCTTATTGAAGCTAAAAACTCTCTCGTAGAAAGCAGCACAGGTCAGATCAATCCTGAGAATAATAAAATCGACACAAAATATGGTCAAATTGACCTGGTAAAGGGAACTGTGACCTACAATGATCCAAAAACCGGCAAGTTTGAATGCAAGGAACTTAACGTTGACCCGATCACTGGACAATTCTTATTGAAGACTGGACAAGTCAATCCCAAGTCTGGAAAACCCGACAAGGATGTAGCCAGAATGATCTGTCTCAGAATCATTAAGAACAAAGTTGACCCAGTATCTGGTAAGCAAATCGTATCCAACGATCCTAAGAATGTTAAAGTAGACCCGAAGACAAACCAGATTTGGATCGCTGGTCCCAAAGACCCGCAGACCGGAGAAGTCGTCTATACCGCTGGTCAAGTAGACCCAGTCACTGGTTACATAATCTCGATATATGGTCGCCTTGATCATAAGACTGGAACGATCATTAGAACAACTGACGTGGACAAATCACTCATCAAAGTTGATCCAATCAATGGACAGATCTATACTGCTACTGGAGACGTGGATAGCGATAACCAACCTCTATACTCCGCTTCACAAGTGGACCCAGGCACCGGCGAGATCTACACTAAACTCGGAAAAATTGACCCTAAGACGGGTAGATTGATCATCATCAAGATTTACATCATCACTCAGAAGGATGACAAAGGCCGCGTGAAAGAAGTCGATCCTAAGGAATGCACCATCGATGAAGTCACAGGCAGAATCATCACAACAAAGACAGTGTACTTGTACCAGATCATTGACCCGATCACTGGAGAGACCATCGATGTCGACCCCGATGATCCAAGGTTGAAGGGCGCGCGAACAACGGTCACCCAAACCATGACCCTATCAGGCAAAATTGATCCTGTAACTGGTAGGATTAAGACGGAGTACGGAGACATCGATCCAGACACCGGCGACATAGACCCGAGCACGGCCGTCAGAGACCCTGTTACGGGCCAACTGATCCTACACTACTCCCAAATCGACCCGTCCCACTTCGAAGACAAGAGCGGAAACTACACGATCGAGAAAGAGACCCAAGACTTACCCGCGAACATAGACATACAGACGGTCAACACACACAAATTCTCCACTTTCGGCAAAGACGATAGTCCTCAAAGAGGTGACGAACCGAAATCGTTCACTGAGTACACGACCAGCGAGCACATAAGGCATCAGGGCTACGTGTCGTCCACATCCCCTTCCTCCAAGATCCCGATTTCGCAGCGCACGAAAAAGACGCCCACGCCTCCCGTGGTCGTCAAAACGACCACTAAACAGCTTCTGACGAGAAATGACGAGGGCGTGACGCACAATGTCGAACAGGAGGTGGAGAACCTCGGCACCGGCGAGGTCACCTTCTCCACACACACCAACAAGGTGCGTTCGATTCTTTATCTCAATTTCAAATAACCGGCAATCGAGACCGCCACCCTGTTTTTTTTTAAATGTCGTTTTCGTTTACTTTTAATTTGTGTAGTGTGTGGTCTAATTATTTTTAACTCGTTTTCGAGCTACACTCGCTTCAGTAGTATCCATGTTAGCTAGGTTTTCATGTACATAGTAAGCATGCTAGTCTAACCCTCAAATGTAGGCGGAAAGCCTAGAGCCGGCGGAGGGTCCCGGGAAGAGTCCTTACGTGACCGCGCGGGCGGTCACCACTCGAACGGCGACGACGCATCACGACCTCGACACGAAGGCTAAGACGCAGCAGATGGAGGAGAAGACGGTGGCGCACACGCTGACGTCATCGGCCACCAGGCAGGAGCAGCGCGTGCTCACGCAACAGGTCAAAACCATGGTCACCACCGGCGATCAGGTAATTTAGGAATTTTATAAAAAAGCAATCTTATATCCCTTTTTGTTACATTTCATGTTCATTCGCATGTGACTGGAGTTTTATTTGATTCTTTTTATTAGGTTTTTTTTTTCGCTTGTTTATGGCAGCTTTTTTAACGATATCACTCTTGCTTTGGAAAGCGCTGAATAAAAATAAATGCGCTTTTATAGTCGAGTCCTGTTCTGAGCTTATTGCCAAGCTAGGCATTTATGTGCACCAATTATGAGGACCGTTTAAAAATATCGACAAATATTTTGTCTAATGAAATGGGCATTGACTGCAGGATCGCTCCAAATTTCTAAAAAGTGTTCGTACATTAAAAAAAATATTATAAAACATTTCTGCTTCTGAAAAACTATTTGTAATGCCATTGTTAATTGATCGAAACTTCTATAAATTTGGCGGCCAATTTAGACGCATGTCACAATTAGTCACAAATCGAAATCTGGTTAAAATCGATGTTGTTATGTGTGAAAATATAATCAATCATGTAAGCATTAAAAAAAAGCTGTCATTGAATTTTTGATTGCATGTTGATCTTTTTCTAATTATGTTTTTTGTTTTCTCTCCCCCATCCCATATCCGCATCCGAAACGGACTTGAAAACCGTGGATACTAATACCTTGAACGGCATGACATAATATACTAAATCCCCGAAAAAAAAAACACATTTTGTGGTATCACCAATTTCGCCAACATGGCAACCTTCACATTTTCCAAACCGACATTCCATAAACACGGACTGTACTAACAATTCGCCGAATGGGGCAACGTCACCAACATCATCAAACACTGCCAATGTCGCCAACCATTTACCAACCTCGCCACAATCAATCCAACGACACCAATCTCGACGGTGGCAGCTTACTAGACGCGGCTCAGCCAGCTCGCTGAGTAGCGGAGACTCTGGTACGCCGATCGACTTCGACGAGGGAGCTGGCGAGGGACACTACATTGTCGAGGTATGTCCCAAACTAAGCTTAAGGAACTACACAATAGTTGGAAGGTATATTTTGTAGCAGAACTTTTACACTCTAATTCATAGAAGTTTTCATTTACAATCGCAATTACAAAGTATTTTTCGGAAGAAAAGTCCTATGTAATGTCATTGTTGATGGTCGAAAACGTTCTATAAATTTGGGGGATAATAATATAAGGTCTAACGAAATTTGTGTAAAATATTTAATATCAGTCGGTGGGATGTAATGTTAACATTTACAAATAAAATAAATGTTAGTGTATCATTTAAATTATCAAATGATTCAATGAGTTTTATCTTATGACGATATGCTGATTCTTGAAAAAAATATGATCAGTATAATCTACGTGTTATTACATACTTGTTGACACTTTAAACTATTTCGTAAGGCCTTATAGAAA
Source organism: Pheosia gnoma (assembly GCA_905404115.1). NCBI lineage: Eukaryota > Metazoa > Arthropoda > Insecta > Lepidoptera > Notodontidae > Pheosia > Pheosia gnoma. Next base: position 6,165,909 of record FR989919.1, on the reverse strand, counting down.
ACGTTAATATTATAACAAGGTGATATTTTATTAAGTTTTTCAGGTTCATGAACACTGTTTTGGTGATAGTTTAAACCCTCTATTATTAGTTTTAGTCGAAACATAGATTTATGGAAGCTTCTAGATTGACCTAAACTATACAGGGCGATTCAGAAAGCGTATACTAAACCTGGAAGCTGGGGTTCTTTAACGCATTTGTGAACACCATGCGAAGTCAGAATTTTCATATTACGTCGAATAAAAAAAATTTTCCCAAGAAAACAACTGTTATTTGTTGCAAATATTTGTTTTTCTTTTGACATATCCAATTTTTTACGTCACATAATGATTAAATTTGCGTAAGCAGGTTCAAGGCTTAGTATAACTTTTCTGAATCACCCCTAGGCGTGTGTGTTCAAAGGTTGTGTGTGGCATGTATCTAGGTATATAATATTGCATTTTATGCATGGTGCATTTATAATGAGTAACTGTGCGATGTGACCCTGCACTGAGTGCTGTACCTAGTATATAGTGGTTACTATTTTGTTTTAGGCGTTTTCAGGATTTCGTAGTCCAAACGAGAAATCCTCGTTTGATCGTCTAGTCCGTGCGTCCATCCTAATTTGTAATGGCCTCGTAACTTCTACAGTTTCAAATAGTAATTAATAAAATTTGTTTCAATTTACTTCTCAATTCTTAAATATGAAAACATGATAAAATTACTTTAAAGAAAATATCTATAGAATAAAGTATTCAAAGTCAAATCAGTTATTTCGTATAGGCCTACGGGGGCACTTACAAATTGTCATATTGCATTTTTTTTCTTTACTCTACAACCAGATTGGTACGCGACTCCAACTGAGAAGATCCGGCAAGAAACCCATTCGTCTCTTTGTGTATACCTATTAATAATAAAAACCATTTAGTACAAAATATTCGTTTCGAAAAGACGTTTCCATATCCGAAACATTCAGTATGACATTTTAACATATTCAAACAGTATTTGAATACATTTAAAAGTCATACTGACGACCAAGTTCAGTTAAGTAAACCCAATGTTTATTATGGATCCGACAGGAGCCGGGCTCGTACCGAACGACGACCACGACCTCTGTGTTGGGCAACGCGCCGTTCGGCAGCATGGTGCACGGGACCACCACGCGGGTGAGTTGATAACCATCGTCCACCTTCTTTAGTGTATTTGTAATCAACCTGTATGTTGACTCTTCTTTCTACAAAATATATCAGGATTCCCCATAATAGGATACCCCATTTTACTTACCCATCAATGGACTGGCTTGATAACGTAACATTCCCCAATGAAGAGGTTTTCCAAGGGTTTCTTGAGTCTCGAACCTAATAAAAAAAAAACGAACTTTGTCGATGAAAGACATAGATGTCTATTATATGGGAAACCATTTCCAACGGGTTTTATCGGGTTTTATGCTTCCAAACTTACATCGTGTTATAAGAAATCTCTTTTAAAAGGTAAACAAATTTAATGGGTTATCGTAAATCTGACAACAGTTAAGTCGTTCAAAAACCCAATAATAACCCGTTCATAAGCTTACCGGGCAATATAATCTATTTGCAACCATTAAACCCGTGTTTTATAGACCATAACCTTCAGTCTGCGCTGTATATTGATGATTCCATTTCGTTGTGCAGACGAGCGCGGGCCCACAGCCCGAGGTCACGGAGGAAGAGGAGACCGTGGGACCCGACGGCGAGGTGGTGTCCTCGCAGACCATCAGCTCCAAGACACGCACCGTCGAGACCATCACGGTGAGAACGACGCCATAACAATAAGACTACTCATATGTCATCAATTTAGTCTCTCATTGCTGACTTTAGGGCTCTTAGTATTATTATCTCATTGCTGACTTTAGGGCTCTTAGTATAAGTATCTCATTGCTGACTTTAGGGCTCTTAGTATAAGTATCTCATTGCTGACTTTAGGGCTCTTAGTATAAGTATCTCATTGCTGACTTTAGGGCTCTTAGTATTATTATCTCATTGCTGACTTTAGGGCTCTTAGTATAAGTATCTCATTGCTGACTTTAGGGCTCTTAGTATTATTATCTCATTGCTAACTTTAGGGCTCTTAGTATTATTATCTCATTGCTGACTTTAGGGCTCTTAGTATAAGTATCTCATTGCTGACTTTAGGGCTCTTAGTATAAGTCTCTCATTGCTGACTTTAGGGCTCTTAGTATGTGTCGAATGTATTATATAGGAGGCCTGTGTCCAGCAGTGGACGCTTTTCGGCCGTATTGTTGATGTATGGGTGGACTAGTTTCATACATAGGGTTTTTAGAAAAAAGAAAAAAGTTTTGTAATTTAAACAGGAAGGTTCAGCTTGTCTATAAATATAAAAATGAAGGTTTTCCAGCTCGCGGTCCCATGCCATTCATCCGATTGCGATGAATCTTTGCCGATATACAGTTAGAAATAAAAAATGTATTTATATTGTGTGTTATGTGTGCTTAGTACAAGACGGAGCGTAACGGCGTTATCGAGACGCGCGTGGAGCAGAAGATCACGATCCAGTCCGACGGGGACCCGATCGACCACGACCGCGCGCTCGCCGAGGCCATACAGGTACCCGCACATTACTGTCACACAATAGGAATATCGCCAGACGAACACACCACGGAGGCTCGCACTTCTAGGCTTTCAATTTTCATGAGCGATCAGATATCATTATCACTTGCTAAACGGTGAATAGAAATTTCGTGTGAAGAATGCAGAAACAGCTTTGGAAAGACATATGAAGTCTGACAAATCCCAATCCCAAGAGAAACCCCCAGCTGTGAGATAAAATACTGCAATAAGTCTAATATTATTTCTCATTTCAATGACAGGAGGCCACCGCAATGAACCCCGACATGACAGTTGAGAAGATCGAGATTCAGCAGCAGAGCACGCAGCCCTAACCGCCCCCGCGCCGAGCACGACACGTCCGCCATCTTGTGCGTGTGCGCACGACAAAATGGCGGCCACACGCTCCACCGGTAACACGGCCATGTGGCTAGTCGCTTACGGCTTTAACTTAAATGCTATTAAATATAGCTTGATATCAAATGTATGTTGCCTTTACGGAGAGATAATAGATTGGTAGCCGTTACATGCCTGATTTACGTCGTTATCCAAAAGTGGCCTAAGCACAAATTTCTAACTTAGTCGTATGGAGATAGTATGAAGTTACTGTAAATCATTAAGAACACGCATACGTTGAGGTAACGATACGTAAATAGATCGTACTTAGGTCACAGACTACAGTCCGTTACGGTTTTAAAAAGTACGAATAGTATTTTCTACCGATGATGGACAGTAGAATGTAGGAACCGGGCGATAAAACAAGATAACAGCGGTGTTAAAAAAAGACCGGTTTTTATATAAATTACCGATTTTATCGGTTTTTATATTCTGTAATAAGGTGAAACAATAATAGTGTTCAATACTTTAACAAGGCCATTTTTAGGTTCTGAAAATGCCATTTCTAAAAGAAATTCAATTATAACATTATATTTTTAAATAACAGTAAATACTATGCATGTATGGAGAAAAGATACTGATTCTATTATTTTAAAAACATTCTTACACTATTTACATATATTTATTTGACACTATTCTCGTTAGACCTTATGATATCGTGTTAGAGATAGGCCACGTAAGCGACTGCCACCGAGCCTTTTTTACATTTGTTCATATTTACACAATGTATGTATATTTAGTTACATACGTACGGTAGACTGTAAGCGAACACAATGCGAATACTAATCATTAAGTTATTTAAATATATTTACACTGATTGGTTGATTTCGACGTTCAATCGATGTTGTCATGTCACGCGCACGAGGTGCGGTGCGGGGCTGGGGCGAATGGGATGTATCAGTTATACCTGGTATTTTATACTACGTCTGATTTTACCAGTATGAAGTAAGCACGAAAGAATTACGGAATAATATTAGAACTGCTGCAACATTCACACTTTATGATTATAATTTGGTTCCGATATATCGATATTTTTCTATATCGATTGAAGCCTACGCCCCGCATCGAAAAATGCAATTTTTTGTAATGTATAATATTATCATTAGCGTTGCTCGTATTGCTGATTTTTTCAGTGTTCTATTAAGCTTAGGCTAAGGCAATTTTCATACAATCTGAACGGTAACGGGCTTCGTAGTTTGAGATATAAATGTTGCCATAGTAAAAAAAGTATATAAAAAGTGTTCTTGTATTTACTAAATGGAAAAAAAGCTAATTTTTAATTTTGTGTTTAAACCTGGCTGAATATGAACGTTTTATAATACAGAAGAAGCTGAATCAATTATTTCAGGATCGTATGATATCAACTTCCTGTAATAACATTGACAAAACAACTCTGTTATCATAACATTCAATAAACAGGGCTGCCAGTTTCCAAACTGTGTTTTTCAAGTTTCGGTATTTATTCAGCTAGTGTTGAAACACTAAAAATCATCTTTCTCTATTTATGGGATAGCTTTAAAACATGTCACACGAGTTAGACCACCGGTATTAGATATTAAAAAATATATTTCTCACTCCCCTTTAATTAATGTGTCAATACAACGTATCGCGGGACTAATCGAGATTTTTATCGATCGTTTAACTTGCGATTTCAATATTAATATTAGTTATTCACGAGTTTAATTAAAACTGTTAACATTTCGCTGTTATAATAACGGTGACACCCATGACCAATTTAAAGAAATCAAAAGTGTAATGGCTAAAAGAAAATATATGTTAAAATTAATAAAAAAAAAGATATTATCAACGTGTTGCTATGGACTATATTATATCTGCTGACAGGCACTGTTACGGGATAGAGTGGAAACTGGAACTGTTCTTAACTGTTACTGTTACAAAATATCAGGTACTGTTACAAAATATCAGTTACTGTTACAAAATATCAGTTACTGTTACAAAATAACAGATACAGGGTCCTATTCCCCCCGTAATAGTGCCAGTGTTATTTCACCAGTTAGGTGCTACTACTTAGGGTCTAGTGTTACGTACGAGTACTAGGGCTGCGCGCGATCCGCTGCCCGTTTCATTTTATATTTATAAATATTATTACACTTAGTTGTGGCAGCTTTGCCGCTGCCGATGGCGCGAGAGCCGGTTGCGGGATGTAATCATTAAAATAACAAAGTTCTTATATTATTTTGGAATGGTTTAGATGTTTGTGAAATCACTAAATCATAGGTTAGTGAAAAGTAACGCCCTCTATAACGGTACACGCAATTAGAACAAGCTTACCTAACTGTTCGTGCTACATAATATTACTTCCCGTGACCGATCACCTCGCGCGAGTAAATTAAGCTTAGTTGGTCGATGTTTAGAGTACATGCTACGATAGGGCCAGTTGAGCATTTCATTGTTTCTAAGAGTAAACAAGGATAACAGTGAAAACGAAACTGTTGCGAAATTATTGTGCATAACTGCCGGCTTATTTGTATTCTCTTTTTATATTATAAAAGGTATGTTTAAACTTCGGCGGGAGTCGCCGCACGCACTTACATAACAAGGGAGTGTACTCCGCCGAATTCTAAACACACCCCAACCCGGACATTCCAGTACTGTTCACAAACGTTATCTAGATATTACAACGCTAGATCATGACACAAAGTGTTTGGTTTTTGTGCATTAGGTTATTTCTATGTGTGTCTGACGGTACGGCTGGCTATGCGAGTATCACTGTTACATTGTAACTGTTCCATTTTAACTGTTATATCTGTCCCATCACTTGACTTGTGGGTTCTTCATAACGTCGGCACAGACTTTTTAGAATATTCTGATAACACACGGCGTGCGATACAAATGAAGCCTAAAAAACTCTGGTCTAGCATGTAAACACAAAAACGCACAAAATTATTAGGTGATTGTGCATTGATATCTGTCATTTCCCTATAAAGCAGTAATGTATGTTTTGCTCGGTGGTGCATCTCGCATAGTCGTCCCTAGCGTCGCAAGTTGAAATGATACTGATATTGTACAATTTTATTATTATTAATTATAATATAATTATTAATATATTTCTTACACGCTAGACGTAAACGTTTAATTTTTTATAGAGTTAAGTTTTATCGCTGATTTAAAATCAGATTTTATGTGTAATGGCGGGTAGCGGTGGCTGATATTTATTTAAAAATGAGAGTCATTCTGTTGAACTAAAGGCTGCGTATAGAGAAGCATGTTTGGAAGCTAAATTCTTTGAAGTTGGCTTTGGTGTGAGTGTGATTGAGATCGGGTAATCAGAGTCCGTTGTTTTGTACTTCTATGGGAAGATTACAATTTTACCAACAACAAATATTGGATGGAAAGCTTGTCTTTTGCAAATATTGTAACAAAATATCAACCGCTACTCGTCAATTCTTTATTTTTTTATCAATTTGACATTTTATTAATCGTATATTTCTGTTCTTGGATGTGCCGTGTGGATAAACTGCAATGAATTTCAAATAAATCTATTAATTAATCGATTATATAATATATCACCAATGTATTGGCGATGTGTTCCGGAATGTTCGGTGCGGTGCGGACACGCCACCACGCTTGAATATCTTGTGAATGTATGAATATAATGAATATTGTATCAATGGCGTGAATATCTTCGACCGCGTTCAATTATTCTCTCTTTGTGTTGTAACTATACTTACAAACGTTGTTCCGATTCGAATGAAAATCATGAAATGCATTATACTTTAAAAAAAATACGTAATTTGCTTTGGAAATATGTTGTGAGTTGTCTTGGATAAAACATTATGAGTGAAGTATGCAACAGTAGGCTCAAAGGGGTTAAAGACGAGGATTTAGCCAGTAATTTTACGACGACGTGGGTATGTCATACACTATCGTTAAGTATATATGACGTTGCTAATATATTATAGCTATATAGTAGATGTCTTAGGCACACTTGGAGAGTGTAGAGGTGCTGATAAGAGCTATGCCACGGACCCTCCACGAAATGCCTTAGTTAATGAGATTGGAACTTATTCTGTGTTGTAACTAGGAACTTGTGATTTTAAAACCCTATTATGTGTCGGTGGAACAACGTGTGTAAGTGTGGTGTGGATTATGTTTATAGTAGATGTTTATTTTTATATCGAGCGGCGCGGCCCGCGGCGGCGCCGGCGCACCGGAATTATTACATTACGAATAAACAATGCTTTGTTTTTAAATATTGTTTTATTTCAACTTTAACAACTAATTCCTGACATCCTGAATAATGGCTACTTGATTACCGCAGTTGGTAGTGACCCTGTCTTTTGTGCCGAAGGTCCCGGGTTCGAATCCTGGTAGGGACAGGTCTTTTGTGGAGAGCACGAATGTTTGTACCAGAGTCATGGACGTTTAATAAGGACCTACTCGAATTGGCAATAACTAATATGCCATTCTCATTCAATACCGAGGCCTTCGTGTTAGCAGACTTGGAGCCTTTTATTTGAGCCAGACTTATTTAGTGGAGAGCATAAAAACTGATTTGTGGTAAACATCGAAGCTTTGATCTTAGTTCCATTGTACGCACTAGATGTCACTGTAGGGGCACTTATACATAAACATGATAAATGCTAATTTGTCTGAGGTCTAATCATAAACGAAATAAATTAAGTACTGGTTGGTTTCGCTACAGACAAGTTTATTCATATTATTCCAATAGCAGAGCCTACGTTTCGTAGCAAGCCGTCCTTGTTGACGTAAGTCAGGCCCGCGGCGCCGAGCCCGTAGGGAATTTCGCCGTTGGTTTGTAGGTAGTGTCGGCCGCGGGTGCTGGGGTCGCAGCCATAGCCCATCAGACTGGAGACAAAATAAGCGCATGAGCCTCAGCGACACGACAGCTTTCTACAGTAGCGACATCTAGTGGCCAAAGCCAATCTCAATACGACTAACCAACTACAAAGGATAGGTGCACTGTTTCATCCCTCACTCTCATAGTCAGATAGGAATGGGATGGCAATCCGACACGACCGGAGAGAGATCGGCGCTGGATTAAAGTGTTCTGCGAGGAACGAGCAAGAGATAATTATGGTTAAAAATGACAAGAGATTTGAACCTGCGACCCTTCTTACGTTAGGTTAGGTGAGGCTTTTCCCGTGACCACCCCAACAAGGCGGGAGAAGGACCACCGTGGGGTTTTAGTCGGTAAAAGTCCGGCATAACCCGCTTGCCTCCCTCGGGGCTTGCGGGTATCCATGAGGATTTCCCCACGCAAAAAAAAGGTGAGGCTAGCGTTTTACCCCCTTGGCTATCACAGTAAATCACGACATCTATCTATCACTTAAAGAACTAAATTATCGCCGCCACTCCCCGCTAGATGACGCTACTAACCTAACTTTGTTAGTTTCGCATTGCCCTTCCTTGAATTCTTTCCAAGAGTTGCAGCTGACTGCCGACATGCTTTGGGCCATGAAGACAGTCTCCGTGTACAGCAGCCACGCGCGGCTGTGGCTGCACGTTTGGAAGAAGCAATTCGGCTGCAGTGAACCGCTGTTGGGGTAGAAGTCAGCGTGGCCTGTGGAGCAGAATTAATTAACGAACTTCGGTGTTTTCTTATTCTTATTCTCAGTAGGTATTCAGAAAACTTGAAAAAAAAAGAGTCCCGCTTGTCTTATATAGCTGATGAATATAACTTACTGATTCATAGGTTAAAATATTTTACACTATTTTTGCCTTATATAAGATTATCAACGTGTTGTTTACATTACGAGTTAGCGTTGGTAATCAAGGTTTAAAGGGGCACAGTATCATACTGTTTGGCCATAAACCCGATAGCTGACCAGATAATCTCACCAATCTGCTCATTCAATCCATAAACCCCGGCGTCCGTGTGAATCACATCGACGAAGTCCGCATCAGTTGCTTTTAATTTCAAGTCGTCATCGATGCTGGTGAAGCAGGGCCCCGCGGGGTCGAGCCCCGTGATGCGGCCCACCCAGGACCCGGTCAGTGCGGTGAACGACTTGCCGGTGAAGCCCGCTATGTGCGCGCCCAGACTGTGCCCGATCAGGTACATCGACGAGGGTCTGGAGCCGACTGAAACATGATAAGAATATACTTAAGACCGAAGTACAATAGACTCCTTTTGCGTACATAATAAAAATATTCTCGTGTCTAGCTTCAATAATACGTAGATATAATATATCTGCTCCCTCCACATATTTTTAAGATGGAAAAAAATCCTACCATCCGGTACAACGATGTTTATATAGTTACATTAATTAGCCATTAATTAACTTGTTTATATACTTAGAGTTAGTACTTTTTTTCACGAGCTGCTAAAGTCTGCCTAGCCGTTCCTACATTCTTCTCACATACCCATAACAATGTACTGCTCAAAAATGTAAAAGATCTTTTTAAACAGAGCACCCATTGGAGTTTCCTGCCCGTTCTTCTCCATGGGAACGGCATTCCAAACGGGTGGTAAAGTTGTAGCTTAGCATTTTGTTACTATTTTGACGATTCATAAGTACTGAATAAAAAATATTCTGATTTATTTCAATGATCCTGCATTAGCATAAAATTGTGATCGAGTTAATGATCATGCTACATTTTATGATACATCGCTTTTAGCTCGCTTCACAATATAGCAATATTTCCGCAATTAGGTACATTTTATGTTTATTTATAAGTAATGACGATACCTACTAGGTTAGTTGCGTGCCAGTAACGACTGGTTTGCCGTCACAGAACAGCGGTTCCGGTTTAGTAACGCGGCTATTCTTACCATCATTGGTACTTAATTATTGTAGCAAGGATTATGAAGATATCTACAGACGGTTAGATAGTTCAGTATTATTACACATATAATCTTTTAATTTAAGACAAGTACATAGATAAAGTGATTTAACTTTGAATAGGGACAAATTATACATTATTATTATACAAAACGTACCTCTTATAAACCTCTGTTCGTGGGATAAGGAGACCGCATAGTTTGAGATCAATGGGAAATGATTATAGATACCTATATTCCACGACTCTTATGCTCCTGGCACACCTGCGCCTAATCCCGTTAATTAAGTATACTGACATCTAAATAAATATTTCATAATAATATTATTTATACATCATGCTGGTAGCCAACCTTTCGTCATGTTGGCGAGCACAGCGCCAAGCTGCTCGCCAATGTGGCGCACGTTGGTGGTGGCGCCGATGTACAGTGTGGACAGCCCCAGCAGCGAGCTGGAGTCCAGGGCCAGCACATTGTAGTCGCCTGCCGGGGAGGTTTTGAAATAGCGTTATACGTTACACCGCTACAAAGACAGGCGACGAATGTCTGACTTCGAGCCTACCCTGTCTATATAGACAGACCGGGACTAATATAAATTAAATGCGTGTCACTTGTCGCTATTGCGAAGTACAAAATAATGTAAAGTGATAGCGTCGCTGTCGTATAGCGACATCTGTCTTTGTCGTCTGTCTGTGTCGCGCTAGAAGTGAGTATATATTATGTAAGATACCAATGTCTAAGGGAGTTTAACCAGTTTCGATTTTTCATTGCGCCTGTGTTTTCTGGGGTGTGTGTCCGATACAAGGTAATAGAAAGCATATACAGTGTGTAAGGGCTATAATACTTAATGCCTATAATAAGATTATAGAAATCGTTTTTGTTGAAAGTCATGGGTTACAAATGATGTAATTTTTAGCGCGCCATGTATCGTAAACCACGCTACCACAACTCAACGCTCCGCGCGATACCCGACGCGTGCGAGTGACGAATGTGCTCGAGCGTATCAAGTTTTTATTTACATTGCAGTTTTAGGTCTACATGAGTACCTACTTATGTTATTTTTTTATTTAAAATCACATTAGGATAGATTTCTTTTATGATTTTCTGCAAAAATTAATTCAAAAAATACGGGTATAGTAGAGAGAAAGATAGACGGACAACTTAAACTCTAGGGGATCCAGAATCATGAGCCCAATCCATGTTATCAGTTTTCAGTACGAAGCCACTTACAGCCTGTATACCTAAGTCTTTCTTGTAGCATAACTAGCTCCAATCCGTATACAGCAAGGTAGCTTAAAATTTCGATTAGACGTGTACCTTGCTTGAGGAACGCATTGCTAACGTTCTTGTAGCCGTCTTTGGAGGGGTCGTCAATGAAGCCGTGCAGGTAGATGATGGTCTTGCTCTGGTTCTTGAACCAGCGCGACGTGGGAATCAGTTCCGCCGCCTCGGATAGCTTGTAGACCACCTTGATATCTCTAGAATAAAACCAAATAATTTGATTGTGTGGTACTACTCTATATTGTCAAATAAATTTAATTAATTCATTCTCGAAAGCGGCTAAATTATAGAACAATATCTTCTGGTCTGCGAGATTATTATTCATATAAATGTATAGGCCAAAGGCTAAATTTAGCTAAATTATATTTTAAAACTGTGATATATATTATTGTGTTACAGGTTAATCCGATACGTTTTAAATAAACTCATGTCGTATGCATAATGCTTTTACTAACCTTGTGTAGAAGTTCAGAGTCAATTTAGAGAGATCAGGGGGCGACGTCTGGTTGTAACCCGCATTAAATATCTGCTTCACTGTTCCACCTACAATAAGAAGATACTCCACATAACGGGAAATATATATAAAATTAGATAATTTAGTTCTTTTGACGTTGTGACAGACTGGAACTAGGCGGTCGGGCGGAATGAACGATACGATAACAGTTCCTTGTAGGGTTTTGCGGAACCGCAAAATGGGGTTTATAAACGAAAATGAGAGGCAAGTTCACTCAGTTACCACCATCAGCAACAGGCAAACGAGCATGTGGTGCTTCGAAGAACTCCAACTCAAGTAGATCTGACACTGTCGCGCCAAAAATACTCGTAGTCAGAGCGAGTCCACACATTAGGAATTATTTAAGACACTCATGACAACTCCTATATCAATCAATTTGTGCCAAAATATATTTTTTTCCCAGCACTGGCTAAGAGTTAAATTTCGATGTCTTCGTCTAACAGCAAGCTGTAGATCCTAGCTTACAGAAGCTGCGGCGAGAAGTACTTACACTGGCTAGAAAACACACCCACAACGGTCTTATCAACTGGATCCTTGACTGTGAGCAGCTCTGAGGAGATGAGACCCGTGGTTTTCTTTAGAAAATCCATTATTAAAGGCTCCGCGATGACGGTTGAGACTGCCATTAGCGCCAACACAGTAAGTACGAAGTAACTCATACTGTGTGTAATCTGAAATCAATAGGTTTCCTTATTTTACTATTTTAAATCTTGAATCCACCAATTTTATAGAGATGTCTTGTTGCAGTTTGTTGGGCTAAGCGAGGGAGTTAAATATTTAACGGTAATGAAACTGGGTTCATCTCGATGTCTATTCAGAACTACCCACCCCTTCTTGAGGAAAGGGGGATCACTGCAAGTCGTAATCTCGTTATTGTTACTTTGAAAACCACGTCACAGATCTATGATTGGTTAATTATATCTTTCGCAGGCTCTACTACACATCATTAGACACTTCGATTGATATAAAGAGTAATAAAACAGCAGTTTCGGATCACAAACACAATACACAGTCATTAAAATACAATAAAAACAATAAAATAAGACCGTTTTGCGTGTAATTATCGCTTCACAAGGCAATCGACTGGTTTTATTCGAATATTTTTTTATAAAAAAAACACAGCGGAATTCCTATTAGTTCTTATTAATTCTGCACACACCTTGTTACAGTTTTTAAATCTTTTAACTGACTGGCACCTATTAAACTGATAAGTACCTCATTGATTCTTCAATGTCATTTTTCAATAACAAACACAAACAAGTTTCAATCTTGTTTAAACTATTTCTAAGATCTGTTCAGACTAAGAGCGCAGCGGTGTGTAAGCATTAGTTTTCGCACACCCCGAGAGCGACAGGCGAGATACAAATATGTCGACAGCGGAGGCTACAGGTTAGTTTGCATGACGTGAGCTCGTAAAGTACTTACCGACACATGTCGGGTTGCGATTCCGGTTATGTACAGATCTTCCCTGTCGGCCTGTTACCTTTCAGCTCGCGATGTTGCAGAAACATAGAGTAGCTAAACTCCTACCTAACTAACATGACTGGCGGTTCCCGCCCATGTCTGAACAACTGGAATACTCAATTGCCTTCCTATTATTTTTTGCGAACTGACCTGTACAGCAACTCTTTATGTAGGTGCTGATAATTAAGGAACCTAATGACTTTATTTCCATGATTGGTTGTCAATTAAGCTATTACCAGGAAACAGATTGAATATTAAGATTTAATGTTTCACCAGACTTATTATAAGTGGAGAGGATGTAAGTAGATATAGGGAGGATCTGCTGGCCCATAGTATCACACATTGCACTACACTGCTACCTGTACTGCGATAAAAAACTGCCAAACATGTTGTAAGTGTTGCCTAAGGGTAAGCCGTAATGTTTCCTAAAGGATTTTATAGTCCTCCCTCCCGTGAACATGGTTGCTGTAAAGCAGCCGAAACGTCGGGAACGTTAAAAACATAATATAAACGCGATAAAATCCTTAAATTAGTTTTATTTCCAGACTTTAAATATTCTAAAATAAATGTAGATTTTCTTTCAAGAATTTCAGTTATAGCTTGCTTGGTCAAATAATTTTTCGTATTTTTATTTAGTGCTGACCACAGATCTCTGTGGTGCTGACTGACAAACAAAGCTTTATTCTGCTTTGTTCACCTCGGTCATAGAGCAAAGTGGAAACAATTATGACTGTTGCTCACCTCAGATTTATACTTGGGTATTCGACTGACCTTTGAGACGCAGTAGGACTACCGGATACCTGAAGGTTGTAGGTATACTCGCAGCACATCTACATACAATTATCTAACATCTTAAACGTAAACATTTAAAAACGAAATATTTTATTCACTTAAATTTATTTGTGAAAGAGTATCAACGGCCAGACAGACGGGCATTGTTTGTGTGTGATCGAGGTGTTGATTGTATAAATTAAAATAAATATTGTCAAAATTAACGAACCAATTAACATGCTAATAATGTTTTTTCGCGATATATGAAACAAAGAATGCCTCCGAGAAAGAATATCTCTTTGCCTTGAAGTGTTACTTAGAGTTATCACAATATATCTACTTTGGATGTGAAATTTAAATTGAAAACGTAACATGATGACGAAAATAAAAAAAAACAACTTATATGAATTATACCTACTAGTGTACGAAGATAAAATAAATAACAAATGTAACTTCACGCATGTGACCTATCCCTCGATAAAGTTTTGTATATACAAAATATCTTTGTATATACTATATATACATTGCTGATCGTATAATGTGGCTCAGGGTGGAACTGCAATTTTCAAAGCACCTCCACGATCTAACCAGCCCGCGAATTGAACCCAAGGACGAAGGAATGCCAATCGTAGATATTATAGGTACCTAACTAGTCTAAATTGTTAATTTATACTGTACCTGTATCCATTAGCATGTAATTTATTTGTAACTGCGATAGATACGTGGGGAACTAATTGACCCTCCAATTTTTTACCATTGCTTTAAACAGGGTGTAAAGGGCATGATAACGAAAACTTTGGGTAAAGGTTACACTTTATACCTAGAATAAAATGATAGAGAGAGTGAACAGGTACCTTCTAGGCAAGTATGCTACATCGTAGATCTCATCGTCACTTACCATCAAGTGAGATCGAGATCAAATACTTGCCTATATTGTAATAAAAAAAAATAGAAATCATTTATGTCGAAATGTGAGCGCGCAATGTATCGTTCACAACGCAATCACATCATCAACGCTTCTCGCGATACCTGGCGCGTGCGAGTGGCGAACGCGCTCGAGCATGTCGAGTTTTATTTTCATTGACGTCTTATGTCTAAATTAGTAATATAATATATAAAGTCTTTATTATGATTTTATGCTGAATTAAATTTAAGAATACTGAAAAAAATATATATATGAAAAGATCGACAGAAGAATCCAACTCTGGGGGGTTCAGAATCATGTGTTGAATCCATGGTATCAGTTTTTGTTACGAAGGCACTTAAATCCTGTATAATAGGTACATTTAGCCGCAGATGTTCAAATAAATTAATATACTTACACTTAGTAAAATAGATAGGTATCTACTAATCTAGACTCAAGTTCAAGCTAGGTCGCAGACATTATTAATATATTATATACAATAAATAAGATATCATAAGGAGATAAATATATTATAACATGTATTAATCTTCTTAACTACGTATTTACGCATAATATATGCGATAAGGATGCGTAACTTTTGATGTTATTTATTTTTTTGAACTTAATGTTATAAAAACAAGGAACTGCCTGAAGTTTACTATCAAGGACTACAGTTCCCAGCCAAGAAAGACATTTTTGCCTAAACGCTAGGTAGTAGACATGCTCACATACGTTAGAGCCATAGATAATACATATACACTGGTTAGAGCTAATATTGCTACGCGGAAATGGCCTTAAAGTGATCCGTTTTGATTTCATCCAGAAAATCTTTGAATGGGGAAAGTTCTGAAATAACATACGACAATTGTCCCGGAAAACAGGAAAAAACTGAGATAGTAGCCAATAAAATATATCTCAAACCATCCTTGTCATGATGTTAGCTTAGTAAGTATACGCACTTTTTTTTAAGTTCCATAACTGTTGATAAAAGGAAAAGATCAGCTACTGATTGGCTACGCTTAGAATAGGAAGGCAGATTTAGTATTCTCGTTTCTTGGTTTAGGAATATCAGCACTTTGAAAAAAGAAAAAGAGCGTTAGCTACAGCACGAGACCCGCTCGAAACCTTGTTTGATAATAGGTATGTAATGATAAAAAATGTAGGGACATTATTTTCATAAAATATTATTCAACCTAATGCTTTTTTGTTATAAAAAAATATCTCCATGTACCCAAAATTTCAGAACCCTTGCGTGAGGACATATAAGTCTAACACAGATACGTTTGCATAAACTTAAATTTACTATTAGTTATATATTATATAAGTTACATACTTAACAAAAAAAAAATTCTTACTTAATCCGTAGGTAAAACAAGTATTGGAGACTCCACGAGGTTGTACCAAACCGAGCGTGCTTTCCCGCTCGACACTCCGACCAACACAAGAAGATATACTCGACCGCCGGAAGAAGTCAAACTAAGTAAATACAGTAGGTAATGATGATCGCTTCACATTACGCGACGAGACGCAGCCTCACGTCATTGGATCGTCTTGCCTTTATTATTTTATAACGACTTATCTCCGTACGTCGGAGGGCACACCCTAGCATTGTTTATCTAAAACCTTCTATCGTAGTCATAGAGGGTAGTCTTGGGGTAGGGTAGCTTGAGGCATTTCGCTACCTATACGGTTTAACCATTAGGACAGACTACCTAAGCTCTTAGAAGGCTTCCCAATCTAGAGTTTTAGCTCCAAATTTAGAGCGGAAATAGCCCAGACGTATTTAGGGCTCTTATTGGGTCGTAAATACTCCACGAATGTGACCACAGCGAGGGACAATAGACAAAATGCCTATGGTGTGTTGTGTACTGGCCTCCGAGAAGGTATCTCTATCGTAAAAAATATTTGAACAGACGTTTGAATAGGTAGCGCGCTTTTATACAGGAAGATATATGAGAAGGTCCTTTGTAATTATTATGTATAGTCAGAAATCGAAATAGTCTATTTGAAAAAAAGTTTGCAAAAAATCTGAATTGTCATTTTGTTGAGAACAAAATAATTTTAATAAATCGACATATCGAATTGCTGGCTTTTTATAATGAACACAAGTGCGCTACGGAATAGTAGACTCCAGGCTTAGTGTAAACTTTCTGAATTACCTTCAAGGCTTCGGAAGGCTTTGAATTATTGGATTTAGGGGTATTTCGTGTCGTTTGGATATTTTTTTGAGGAGTTGGTAACCCTGTTGTATCTCTCCGGGTCTAGGGGAGCAGACGGCAGTCGCTTGGTATGAATATACAGATGTCCAGCCAAATTAGTGTCGACTGGAAGCCAACCGCACTGAACTTTTTAAAAGAATGCAAAATATACGGATTTGGCAACATACGCCTTATAAACAATGACAACACTTTTTAATCATTTTATTTATTAATTATTCATAGGTATAATAATTATACATAATTTAGGTAGTTATTAACATAATAATGGATATTTCAACAAAGAAATATTTTTTTCATTTCATTCAAGGTTAAGAAAAGTAAAGTCAGCATGATGCAGCAAAATGGTACATAAATTGAAAGAACTCAGTATTCCAAGAAGTATCTCGGAGGGTGTTTATCCGAACATTGAAATGTATACTTTATTTTGACGATATAAGTTAATATCGTCGTCCGCCGGTATAGGCTGGCCTTAATCTATACATATAAATAAAATTGGAGTGTCTGTTTGTAATATTAAAATAACCGCTTTTTACCAAGTGCATTTGGATGTATACACGTTACCTATACCGAAACAACAATTTTTATAATTTTTGTCTGTCTGTCTGTTTGTTCCGGGTAATCTCTGAAATGGCTGGACCGATTTTGACGGGACTTTCACTGGCAGATAGCTGATGTAACAAGGAGTAACTTAGGCTACTTTTATTTTAGAAAAAAAAAATAGGATCTCATGAAAAAAAATTAAAACCAATGTTGCAGCCCAGCGCCTGATTAAGTTTGATAGCAACAACCTGCAATGCGTCCCGCGGGCTCAGAATGGGCGAGCAGGCTGTTGTCAACGGTTGTCTTTGTTAAATACCACGCGGACGAAGTCGCGGGCAACAGCTAGTCTATACTAATATTATAAATGTGAAAGTTTGGATGGATGGATAGATGTTTGTTATCCCGGTAAAATGTATGGTTCCCGTGGGATAGATTTGTTAAAATTTTCATAGAATACCAATAAATTCATTTTCTCATACATTTGATTCTGAGGCGGTACGAAGTTCGCCGGGACAGCTAGTTTGTTTATAAATCCAAGTGTTTTTATTCCAAGCTGAATATATTATGGCGAAATAACAAGTAATTATAAATAATGGAATATTTTTTTCACCTATTTGTTCGCCTGAAAAACCAATCAAGTTAAATCTGCGTTATTTTCAGATTTACTTCAAGTTCATTTTTATTTATTGATTTCTTATATTTTTGCGAATACTACACATTGAAAAAAAACTAATTTTACAGATTTTTAAGGATTAATTTTTCGCGTTTATAAACGGGATAAAATCCGTAAAATTAGTTTTATTTCAATTCATTTTTAATTAATTGATTTGTCTATCGGGGCGTCAAGGCCGAGATTATTCGTGAGCTAACCGTACACTTCATTGTCTACGTATTTAGATTGATTGTATGTAGCATTGAAAGTTTTAAATACTGTCCGCTAGAGGCGCCGTTCAATTTGCCATATAACTATACGGTTAAACTAAAATAGTGTACAATATTTTAACCGTTTAATCAGTAAGTTATATGGATCACGTTGTTGTATAAAATATATGTTTATTGTTTTTTAAACAAGGCGAACCAATAGCCTTTGGTGTACGACCAAAGGCTCAGTACATAATGTAATTTTTGTAATATGTATCTAATAATTTGAGTTATTTCTTTGGGAATGATATCTTCATAGCCTACTATTGGGCTTGTTAAAATATAATACAATATTATTGTTGCACATTATATAAGTCAGACTTTAGGATGCCATTATTTCCACATCCGGATTGCTAGGCATATTATGTAGTTATGTATCTGACGTAGGCTTTGACTGACAACCAGCGTTGGTAGATACTTTTATTATTATTAGACCACATGTTATCGCAGAGTGTGATGCCACACATTTGCCTACTTCCAGGTAATCTGATGAATAATAAGCTTGTGATCTGCATGCAAATGGATCGGGCTTCACTGTGAGATGCTAAATAGCTTTTTAGTAATCAGTGCTAGTAGTCAATAAGAAAAAAGGACCATAAATGGTAGAAGCAGGTGCGGGTACAGGAGGGTGGGGGGATGGGTGCCCCTATCCCCCCACGTGACTCACGACTGAAGTATTTTATTTCGACCGATTTCGATTTTTGTTCTGAATGAGAGGTTAGTAATTCACACATAAATAGCCTGTTGGGACCTCTTCCACCTCGCCACAAGCTACACAGATGGCGCTGCAGACGATATTCAGAAGAAATTACGGTTCTCCATACAATCCTGACACCCGCTATAAGAGTTTTCGGAGAACGTAACATTATATACGTGACCCCGACAATAATCGTCGGGGCATAGCGGCCGCCCTACCCGCCTGGCTGGAAGATCTTCCCTTTTCCGCTAAAAGCCAATTCCTTTTTTCTATATAAGTATTTATTCTTTGTACAGACACAGCCTAGTGACAGTTTTATATAATGTATACCCACATATCTGTTAAGAAGTTCAAACGAAACGTCGCCACTAGCCAAGTGAAGCCACTTTTTCAATGCCTTTGTAGTGTTAAATGTTACCACATACAAAACTATTTGTCTAGTAAATGGTCCGGGCATAGACAAAAATTTTCTGGCCATCGTTTTTAATGTGTGCGTGAGTCTACCCGCTAGACCAGAGTTTTTTTAGGCTTCCCTTTTAGTGCACGGTGAGTGTTGTCTGAATATTCTAACAAGTATGTGTATACACCGTGACACAGATATACTATTGATTTCTTATATTTACGCGAATACTACACATTGAAATAGAACTAAACTGAATTATATTAATTACTGGATCTCAAGTCGGTGGTAGCACCGAGCCATCTTCTCTATTGCAATAAGGATGTTATTTAATTACAATGGCCTCACGTATCATCCTTGGTGGGAATCGGTGTTCTTTTGCGAGGATCTGTGGTTAATTAAATCTGATATATAAACGCGGGTGCGATCCTGTACATGTTAACAGATTGCAGACTTCGTGGAGCGTCAGTGTTTCATAAACATAAAATAAACGCGATAAAATTCGTAAGATTATTTTTATTTCAATGGACAAATATACTACATAAAAAAACCGTTTCATTAGGCACGTCTGTGCTTGTGGGAACTTGGACGTATTTAAAAAAAAATATTATCCCCTTTCTGGATCACCGTGTATATACTTAAATCGGAATCGGAATAATTGGGAACGCAATCCCACGTTTCACGGTCCGGTGCCGCAAGAAGACCCCACGTTTCAGAACAAGGCGTTTTTGTTTCTGTAAGTGAGGCCCTCGGGGCCCAGCCCGAAGGGCGTGTTGCCGTTGGTCTGCAGGTAGTATCGGCCGCGGGTCTTGGGGTCGCAGCCGTAGCCCATCAGACTGGAGACAAAAACAAGCGCATGAATTATGGCGTACAGTAGCGACATCTACTGACATTCAGAGAACTAATTGACCACCACTACTCCCCACTAGGTGGCGCTGCTAACCTGATATCCTTATCATTGCACAGCCCGTCTTTGAATTCGTCCCAAGAGTCGCAGGCGACTGCTGGCATGTCCTTTTCCACCACAACAGTCTCCGCGTAAAGTTCGTACGCTCGGTTGTGGCTGCACGATTGGTTAAAGCAGCCCTCCTGCAAGGAGCCACCGTTGGGGTAGAAGTCCGCGTCACCTATGAAAGGGGAACATTTTTACTAATATTACTCACAGTAATAAATAAATATCGCCAGACGAACACATAAACTGTACGGTCCCAAATGAAGCAGCGCTTGTATAATGGATACCGCACAATGAACTGGGCGCAATGCTATATATTAGAATTCTTATATACAGATAATTGAACGTCTCATAACTCGATTGCAAACATTCGAGCTCATTACAAAAAAAAATGCCCCAACTGGGATTAAAACCTCCAGGACCCTCGGTACAGAAAGCAGGGTGCCAAGCGGGTCAGCCAAAAACTAGGGCTCTTACTACAGAATGATGAAATCTAGAACATACCTACCTATATCCTTTTTGAATCCCGCTGTCTAACAAAATAAAATAAGTAAAGATTTTCATTGTTCCGAATAAGGATTCAAAGACGCTTGTACTGATCACGGGAAGTATCATCATCATTAATCATCAACAAGTAACCAAGAGTAGCACTTCGTCATGTTTGATAATTATTTACTATCTTGTTGGAGCTGAGTAAAATAATTGGGCCCCCGCCCCGAGGGCTGATAACGCCTTTGACGGCTGGTGCTGCCCAGGGCCTTAAACAACGGGCTACCCTCGGAGTTGAGGACGACTGGGGTGTGGGCCCCGGACGTCCGGTGAAGATGACGACTCCTGAGGAGGACGGCAGCGGGCGTGGCTCCCCGCCGCCGTGCGCAGCGAGGGCGCAGGGGGAGCGAACGTCTGCTCCCCCAAAACGGGCCCCCATAAGGGGGCTAGGCACAGCGCGAGCACCGGTGCGTTCCGTTTGGAGATCCCGGAGCCCCTCCAACATGTGTCGAAGGCGGCCACCGGGGTGGTTTTAGTGGGTAAGAATCCCACATAACCCGGCCCTCTCCCACACCGGCCGGGTATCTTTCGAAGATTTCCCCGCCCCCATCAACAAAAAAAAAAGGGTGGGTACCAGTTCCACCCTTTGCCTCCACGGGTAGAGACGGCGCTAAATTTACTGCGGACTCACCAATCTGCTCGTTCAGCCCATAAGCCCCTTCATTAGTATGCATCACATCGACGAAGTCTGCATCAGTGGACTTCAGCTTCAAGTTGTCATCGATGACAGTGTAGCAGGGCCCGGCGGGGTCGAGCCCCGTGATGCGGCCCACGCGCGCGCCGGTGAGCGCCGCGAGCGTCTTGCCGGCGAAGCCGCAGATGTGCGCGCCCAGGCTGTGCCCGATCAGGTACATCGACGATGGACTGGAGCCGACTGGAATATAATATGCTACACGTAACTGTTGGGCACGGGCCTCCCATAAATGCGAGGGAATAGGCAATAGTCTACCACGCTGGCCCAGAGCGGATTGGAGGACTGGCCTATAACAGTACTTACCTACCTCATAAAAAAAGTAGCACCAATTTCAATTTATTTTTATAGCTCCATCGATTACCGATGATTTTGCCATAGACAAGTTGATAAATTTATTTTTATAGCTCCATCGATTACCGATGATTTTGCCATAGACAAGTTTGCCATAGACAAGTTGATAAATTACAGACGCATACAAACACTGATTTGATAGCTGGTTTCAATAAAAAATGGAGTTCTACTCTTAATTCTTAATTCTTTACGAAATGAAATGCGTTGGAATAAAATGGAATGCATTGTAATAAAAAAAAAAAACCACATGTTCAGAACGCAGTTCCTAGATCTGCAGTTAAAAATAATGATGAATATCGTTGACAATCTGTAAGTAAACAGCTATAAAACGCGGCAAAAGGCTAACTACCCACTACATCTAACTGCACTCAATCACAGTGCATGCGAAATTGTAATACTATGAACGCGATAAGACACGTATGTAGCACCGAGTCGCTCTATCTCTTTCTTAATTCATAGAAGAGAATAAGGCAAAAAAATACTAATCAATTAGCTTCTCATAAGTTTTCAGCTACCCTACGCAGAAACTCTAAGAAAAAACAAATTTATGACATGTTGGTAACCAACCTTTGGTCAGGTTGGCGAGCACTGCACCAAGCCTCTCGCCAATGTAGCGCACATTGGCGGTGGCGCCGATGTATAGCGTGGACATTCCCACCAGCGAGCTGGAGTCAAGGGCCAGCACGTTGTAGTCGCCTGCCGGGGAGGGTTTAAAGTAGCATTACACTGCTACAGAACCAGGCGACGCTAATAGACATATTGCACCGCGACACATGACTTTAAAATTAGTATTTACTTTTATTTATGTTGGTCACCGGCCTGCGCTCACGCACGCACGCTGCGCGCTAGTTACTCGCACCTTGTGCGGACTTGCATACAAGCAAACATGCAAGCACTACAAAAACAAGCCCCAACACCGCCCTATACGCAAGTTACTGAGTCGTATGTGATTAAAACAGCGCAAGTAACGGGCTTAGTATACCCGTTCTGAATCATTCAAGATTATTTGACCTACAGACTCTATGGGTAAACTGTAGGTCAAATAATCTTAGAGTCTGAGTCTAATAATATTAATAATATTATTAGACTCAGACTCTATATATAACTAATAATAATAAGCCTTCAACTTGCGCTTTTTAAGCGCTGTTGTAATCATTATGTCAACTCAGCATTTGTATATACAAATAAAAAAAAAGGTATAACAGTAAGGTTGAGGACGTAATTTTCACTGACGAGTTCAAAAAAAAAAAAAAAAGGCTCATTCGTAGCCCAGCGGTCCTGAGGATGCCTCGTTTAGAGGCGAAACACGTGTCGAATACTTTTATAGATTCGCTTAGTGTCGCGGAGAATTGCATTTTATTTGAGGTCCCGTCACTCGTGATAGATAGTTTCTCGATTAACATCTTAGAGGAGTTCGGGTGTTGTTGGCTTCTTTTATTATCGATCAAACTTGTTTGCTTTATAATCGAAGAAGTTGACAAGCCGAGGGTCAGTGGTGGGTCCTCTTTCCCCATAGGTTAACAATGGATTTCCGCCAAGTATCGCCTAGTTCTATCAATTATTAAAAAAAAGGTTTTGTGCGCACAAAATCCCAATTGTAATTTTGTTGGGAATATTTTTAAGTCAACGTATCAAATTGCTGACTTCACATAGTGTTTACAACTGTGCTAAAGCAGCCCAGGATCCAGGCATAGTAAACCTAGCTATACCTTTTTTAAGGAAGGCATTGTTGACGTCCTGAAAGTCCTGAAAGCTTGCGTCCGAGGGACTGTTGCTGAAGCCGTGCAAGAAGATGATGATCCTGCTCTGATTCCGGAACCAGGGGGACGCGGGGATCAGCTCCGCCGCCGCGGACAGATTGAATTCTATATGAACGTCTCTGAAAAAAAATAGTGACTATCTCCAGACGTACATACCAACTGTAAAGTCCCAAATTCAAAACGCTTGTATTATGGATACCGTATACCTATTGAAATAAAACTATTTTTTCGGATTTTATCGCGTTTATTTTACGTTTTTACGTTCCCGACGTTTCGGTTGCTTTCCAGCAAACATGTTCACGGGACGGCTGTGGTGTTTGACGTCCTAGTGCCACAGTTTGAACTGGGGTACCCAGGGTACTGGTACTGGTACTGGGGTACTCATATTTAGTTGTTGCTTGCGGGAACGTAAAAACATAAAATAAACGCGATCAAATCTGTAAAATATTTTTTAGATCAATGTGTAGTATTCGTGTGAATATAAGAAATCAATATGTGTACCGTACCGTATAACTAATTTCAAGTTTTTTCAAAAAAAACCGTTTCTTACGGGGTTAAAGATTGTATCACAAGAATTCGGTGCGTGCGAGTGAATCCATTGAGTTTGGGTTCATTCAATTGGTATTACAATGGACTGGGAGCGATCCAAGGTATAATATATAGATACTTAAATAGATATTAAACGTCCATGACTCGGGTACAAACATTCGCGCTCAAGAGCAACCCACAAGCTTTGCATACCTGGATTCTAACCTGGGAACCTCGGTACAGAAAGCAATGTTACCATCAACTCCGCCTATCAGGTCGTCATAATATTGTAGGTGCCTTGTATACTTACATACAACTTTTTTAGTGTCGGGTATTTGTTTCATTTAGCGTCTTTTGTGTCTTCAGAATAGATTGACTGGACCCGGTTTGACCGGAGGTTGCATAGCCCGTGTCGATGGGTAACTTTCGGTATGCAGCCGTATGGTGACCTCACCTTGTATAGAGGTCCAGGGTTAGCTTGGAAAGGTCAGGAGGTTCCATCTGGTCGTCGCCCGCTTGTAATAACTCCTTCACTGGGGTGCCTGCAACAACGAATCCTCTTAACGGAGAGATGATAAGGATAAAAATAAAACTATGTATAATACCTTTCTTGAGGACCATTGGTCTCCAGTGGTTTTGGCGTAGGCTTGGTCTTTGAGGTTGGTTTACTGCATCGGGTAGGTGGTTGCGGGTTCGACTCTCATATGGGTGTTTTATTTAGTCTAGATAATTTACGTGCGAACATTAGGTTATAGACTATCCCGGAATGCATCAATTTGGCGAAATAAGTAATGTCTCGTATAGCCCGGTATATTAGCTGTCACCGCGCCAAGTTTCATCAAAATTCGTCCAGCATTTTTCGTGTGATACGTGTCTTTCCAAAAACATTAAATTATGACACGACCACGCTAGCCATATATATTCTTCGTCTGAGGCCACTGCAGATCCTAGCTTAACAGTGGTAGGTGGTACTTAGTACTTACATGCGTCGGACAACACGCCAAAAACAGCCTTATCAACTAGGTCCTTGAGTGTGAGCAGCACTGAGGCGACAAATCCTGTGATATCTTTCAGCGCGTTCGGGGCAGGATTGGCCGCAACCGTCGTGACCACCACCAGCACCAGAGTCGGCAGTATGTAACTCATGACAAGAGGATCTAAAGATATACAGAATGATTCAGAAAGGCTTTACTAAGCCTGGTACCTTCGCATCTTTGGTGCATTTATAATTGTGACATCAAAATTAAAGACTGTCGATTTTATTATTAGTTATTACAATAAATTTTGTTCTCAATGAATTGCCAATTGTGATTTTTTGTAAACAAAATCCTTTTTATCCCACTATAAAATTGAGGAGGTTCTTAACTCCGTCGTATATTTTTTCTTCGTCGGTTGTTTATTTGGCACCGAATTCACATTCGTTAAATATTTGATTTAGTTAGATGAGGTACATTTCAAGATTAGATTATTTTTTAAGACGGTTGTTCTTTGTTAATGATTTTTTTTATACTGACTTACTTTGTTTAGTTGTAACGGACGCCACACGACAGGCTATTCGGTCGCTGCGTGCGTTCGAACACATACAACTCGAAAAGCCGCACAAAGCGAGCAGTTATACTCGACGGCCGGAGGAAGACAAAGTAAACAGACTGTAATATATTTTAATCATTGTACCCGTTACACATCCTACGTATATACCACATTGTGCACATAGTAAGCAGTGATAGCCAAGTTGGTAGAACGCTTGCCTCGGTAACGAGGATCGCAGGTTCAAACCCCCCGGCTCGCACCTCTGGGATTTCTGGATTTCATGTGCGAATCTCATTTTCAACCACGATTATCACTTGCTAAACGGTGAAGGAAAACATCGTGAGGAAACCTGCCTATCTGAGAGAACCCCTCGAAAGATGTGTGAAGTCCGCCAACCCGCACTGGGCCAGCGTGGTGGACTATGGCTTAATCCCCCTTGAATTTAGGGGAGGCCCGTGCCCAGCAGTGGGACATTAGACAAAAGGGCTGGTAGTATTATTATTATTGTACACTAGCTGTTACCCGCGACTTCGTTCGCGTGGTATTTAACAAAGACAACCGTTGGCAACAGCCTGCTCGCGCGTTCTGAGCCCGCGGGACGCATTTCAGGTTGTTGCTATCAAACTTAATCAGGCGCAACGCTGCAACATTGGTTTTTTTTTCGTGAGGTCCTATGTTTTTTTTGAAAATAAAAGTAGCCTAAGATACTCCTTGTTACATCAGCTATCTGCCAGTGAAAGTCCCGTCAAAATCGGTCCAGCCATTTCAGAGATTACCCGGAACAAACAGACAGACAGACAGACAGACAAAAATTGTAAAAAATGTTGTTTTGGTACCGTGTATACATCCAAATGCACTTAGTAAAAAGCGGTTATTTTAATATTACAAACAGACACTCCAATTTTATTTATTTGTATGTATAGATAGTACGAATATCTGATGGAGGTTGGGGTAGAAAGGCTCTACAATGGCGACCTCCAGCTGGGTTATGTATGTTTGTAAATGGATATTTCGTTCCCAATAGATATTTACCTAACAAATAGTAAAAAAAAAAAAAATTAATAACCAAATTGGTAGAAGAAAGTCCATTTAATTCATCAGATGATTGAGAGTGTGATTGCGACCAGGGCTCGTGAATTCGCGTGTATTTCTATACTAATATTATAAATGTGAAAGTTTGGATGGATGGATGGATGGATGTTTGTTACTCTTTCACGCCAGAACGGCTGAACGGATCTGGATGAAATTTGGCACAGAGATAGATTATAGTCTGGAATAGCACATAGGTATCCCGGTAAAATGTATGGATCCAATGGGATAGCATACAGGAACCGTGTTTTTTAAACTTAACTTTTTAATCGCGGGTAACACCGCGCGGCGCAGCTAGTAGGATATATATGTAACTACTTTGTAAACAGAAGGAAACACATAGTTACACTTACCTATTCAAATAAAAGTATAATAAGGATATGTAATACACCAACTTTAAATATAATACGTACAACGCAAATGATACGTAGTTGTCTGAGTTTGCCTCACGAAAGTATCTATATTTTTAACACGTATGATAATATTTTTTTTGTTCTGTATATATATTAAAAAATACTATGTATAGAATTAGGCATACATAATTCGTGTTCATCAATGTACGTTTATTTGCTATGCGATGGCACTTAATTCTAAAATAACGGCTTTAACGATTATTAAATGCTTTATAATATAATGTTAGTTAGACATTTTAATTATTTGTGTATATTATCATTGTTTATTGGTTTACTTCCAGCTGACTCAAGAACCGTTATTCATTTCCAATTTTACAGACAACTTTTTAAATTATTCTTGCCCAAAAATCCTTATTCGGACTATTAAAAAAAATGATAAAATCGGTCGAGTCGCAGTCGTTATCAAGTGACTTACGACCGAGCAGGTCATCAAGTGCGAGATTATTGGAAAGCTAACCGTATACTTCATAGTCTACGTATTCGGAAACATTGTATGGGGAATTAAAAGTTTTAAATACTGTCCGCTAGAGGCGCTGTACAATTTGCCATACAATGTTTCGAAATACGTAAACTATGAAGTACTGCTTTATATTTTTTATTGATATAGATGTAGTATGTTTCCATACTTCTATGTAGGTATGTTATTCTTAAATATATTATTAAATCATCAATGTATGTAGGTACAGACATTTCAAATGAATATAGTGCCTCGAAACGGATTTTGTCTAAAAATAAAACTGTGGTAAATCGAGTATGGTTAAATTTTATTTATAAGGGATTTTTTTTGACTAATATTGGTGGCCCAGTTATTTTAGTAATCATTGATGTGATAATTAAGTATTTACTTTTTTTTATCTAAAGATGGCTAGTATTTTTATAATCCAGAAAGCTGACTCTCACCACCAGGCGCAAACCACCGAAACTAGAAATACAATGTAAAACAATTTCTTATCAATAAAGTACGCATTCTGAATTTTCGTTATATGCCCCAGTGTAGAGCTAGAGACTAACTCTCTACACGTCTATCTTATTTACAAAATAGTTTGGATTTAACTACCTACACCGCGTAAGAATCGTGACTAGGAAATCAAACCCTTCAATGTTTAGACACTTATCGATATTCAAACTGAGACGAAGAAATAACACAGATAAAGGGGTGAGACCAACATCTTGAAGCACAAAAAACCAAGCCTATTTGTGCAGGCGCGGATCAGGGGGGGAGGGGGGCAATGGGTGCGTGCCCTCCTCCCTGACTTCGCACTTGCTTACACTCGAATTTGCGCGTACTATACACAAATCGGCTTGGTGCCTTCCGCATGAATATATTGTTCACGACAGTCCGTGTGGGTACTCAACAAAGTATTGTTTAATCATAGAGCTATTAAATTATTTTTATTTTATTTTGCTGCTAACATAGTAAACTCTCAACAGTGTCAGCAGTTATTATCACTATATTACAGTAGTTGTCAGCGGTAGGTATAATGACATCACAATCCATGAATTAAACAAATGAGTATAAGTTGTGACAAAAATTGCGTTAATTTTAAGCAATGGAATTGAGCCTCCTTTTTATTGGAGTCGGTTAAAAATATTATAAGTCAATGAGTCTGTCAAAAGTACACAATTAATGGTGTGAATGGTGCGACATTTATTTTCAAGCAATGCGAACCAGGGCGAGTATTATGACATGTATTTACTGGTGGTAGGCTTCGGCCGTGGCTAGTCACCACCCACTGAACAAAGCCATGTCGCCAAGCGGCCTAGCCGTGTCCCGGCATGATGTTCGGTGTTGCCATTCATGGATGGCGGGTCAGATCAGTTGCGCTGCATGTGCCTAGTGAATGTAGCGTCTCTTATCTACTGCCGCCTTCCTACCTAGGCAAGTATGCTCCATCGTAGATCTCATCGTCACTTACCATCAGGTGAGATCGAGATCAAATACTTGCCTATAATGTAATAAAAAAACCATCTCCATGCAGTTAATTTCCCGGCCATCTGAATCATGAGTTACCGCTAGATAACTAGTCCCACTTTGTCCCAGTGTGTAGTTGTAATTTGACCGACAATGTTCGGAAAACAGATAGGAAAGGAGTTTTTTTTATCATGATATGAATGTATTCTTGAATTAAAATACTTATAAAATTTCCAGACATTTTATTTTTTAACCTACTGATAGAACTGTTACAACATTTTTTTACTAAAACTCCCGAATTCATAGACGTGATATAAAATATAAATGTTTCCTTTGCGCAGTACTATATGACGTCTATAAATTGGGGCGTAATTATTACACAATGTATTTTAATGTATTTTTTCTGCTATAAAATATTCGAAGTAAAGTAAGCAAGTTAATAACATTGTATTATTTATCTTTATCGCTTTGTTTATAGAAAACTAAATAATAAAAACTCTCGCGACTAAAATCCCGTAAGATCGATAAAATCTAATGCTCGACAGGGAGAGAGATAAAACTATACCTGGACTTTTTGGCGGGAAGTCGAACCATGAAGTTGGCAATTTTGTTTTATGTGTTTCTTTGATACATAATGTGTAATATTAGTGTAATATTAACCATTGGGTGTTCATTAACGTGCACGAGTGACGGACATTGAAATTAAATAGTATAACTTGACTTTTTAAGTTCTCCCACCCAAGATGTCCGGAAAATGTTCAGTAAAGCATCCACAGAATTACTGATAGGGGTAGGGGATTTATTTCATCATCGTCATCGTCATCAACATTATCATTATCATCAGGGGTACATATATTTCAATAATAATTAGCAAGAATTACTCGACACTGGCAAAAATTGCATTATTTTGAAGCTGATTGCCAACCTCTAAAAAAAGAAAAAGAACTACAAAACTATACCTACAAAACATAACAGCTGCCAGTGTGCCTTATTAGTTTGCAGGTAGGTACTATGTACCAGGTATTTTTTTAGATCGCTCCCTGTCAGGTATAAAATCGTGTCATCAGGACTCTTCGTCGATTCCCCGCTACGGCAAGTCTCACACGCAGTAAGCCATTTTTATTCTTATAACTAGAGAGGGAAGAGCGAGATATTCGTGTGATATGTCTTGATAGGTCCTGTTGTGCTGAGGATGGTGTCAGGCTGCGAGGCGCGGCGCGGGCTCGGCGCCGGCGCGCAGCTGGCGCAGCGTGCGGCGGCACGACAGCCGGCGGCTGCCGAGCCGCGCCAGCCCCGGGACGCGGTGCACCGGGACGGGCGCCTCGCGACTGCGGGACCAGTAAGGATATATTCATCAAAGTATAC
Source organism: Pheosia gnoma (assembly GCA_905404115.1). NCBI lineage: Eukaryota > Metazoa > Arthropoda > Insecta > Lepidoptera > Notodontidae > Pheosia > Pheosia gnoma. Next base: position 6,135,316 of record FR989919.1, on the reverse strand, counting down.
CTAAAACGCGGCCACGGTTACTTGGGAAAAAAGAGCAGGTATCAGCCGTTCAATTTTGGAAATGTATTCGAAAAAAATCTGATGTTGATGTCGCGCCAGAATAGCTGTCAAAAGGATATTTTTTTGTCTCTGGATCTGTCCATTTGGTAATTTCTGCCAATGTCCAGCGAATACACGGTATATATTGGAGTTTGAAAAAAGAAGGCTATTTTAAATAATAGCGGTCGGATGACATTTCTGAAGCTTTCGATCGCGGATAGGTAGATAGTGTGCATTTACAAATAATTTATAAAGATATATATGTACTTACTTGACACTGGCAAAATATCTAAGATGGTGTTGCCATATTTTTGTAAAAGAAGAGAATAAGTACCTAGTTTTAGTATTGTACCCGAAGTCAAATTGTTTACCGATGGAAGCCGAAATGTTTTAAAGTCAAATAGTTTACCGGAAGAACATGTGGTGTTCGACGCTGCATCGCCACAGCTTCTTGCAAGCTGTGGCGGCTGCCAGCTTGAAGCTGAGCTGAGTCTCGAACTCGTCGAACTCACTCGCGCGCAGCTTCAGAGTGTAAAGTCGCTTGTTGTAACAGATCTTGGCGATCTTGGCCCACGGGAACCGGTTCATTGGGAGGCTGGGAATGAAATGGACGGTGTTTTACTCTCCCATCTCTCCCTCTCCCATCGGTGTATTACACTCCCATAATGCATCCAAAATACATAAAAGGAAAATGAGGCTTAACAAAATTATTGTAAAATATTTTAACTGATGAATGAGTGAGTTACATGGATCACGTTGATGTATGATGATGGATGATGTTGATGTGTAAATATCGTTGATTTTTTTAAACAAGGCGAACGATTCGTTTATCCGTGCGCTCAGTACAGGGTGGTAATTTTTAATTTCTAATAGCAGTGATAGCCAAGTTGGTGGAACGCTTGCCTCGGTAACGAGGATTGCAGTTTCAAACCCCGGCTCGCACCTTTGGGATTTCATGTGCGAATCTCATTTTCAACCATGATTATCACTTGCTAAACGGTGAAGGAAAACATCGTGAGGAAACCTGCATGTCTGAGAGAACCCCTCGAAAGATGTGTGAAGTCCGCCAACCCGCACTGGGCCAGCGTGGTGGACTATGGCCTAGTCCCCCTCGCATGGAGGCCCGTGCCCAGCAGTGGGACATTAAAAGGGCTGTAATTATTATAATTATTATTGTTTACTGAAGAGTGTACTGACTGAAGAATGTACTGACTGAAGAGTGTACTGACTGAAGAGTGTACTGACTGAAGAGTGTACTGACCCGTCTCTGTACACGGAGACGCCGCTGGCGCATACCGCCAGCACAATGTCCACGTCATCGGAATCCTTAGCGCAGTGCAACTCAGCGCCGTACAATGGCAATCGTTTTGCGTTTTCTAAGTAGTTCAGTTCCGCCTCGGCTGGCGTTTGACCTCTGCAAGTTAACAATCCAGAAGGCTGTTACCATCGCATTATTAGTTCAAATAGTAGTTGTGCTATGGCGGCGATTTACGTGACCTTAGCGAGATTAACAATTAAGTAATCTGCACGTAGAATATTTTAAGAGCAATGACAGCCGGTAGGTCGAAAGTTCTCTTTGAAAACCAGGTATGTAGGTTGAGATCCCTGTGGAGCCTTCGAAGTATACGGTTAAGTAAAAAATCATAAGGAAAACAGAACGTCTATAGACTGGTGAAGTTCACCCAATGCAGCCAGGATGGTGAACCATGACCTGAACCTCACAAGTATTGAGTGTGTCCCTAGTATAATGGCACGTCTATAAAAATACTATCGATTTGAGAACCTCTTCTTTTTTTAAAGTCGGTTACAAATGTGTGGGCACTACAGATCATCTTTGGCTACAGGGAATACAGGTGTGATGGCGAAATACTAGTAATTATTTGAATGTGGAGTGTGTTCATTGTGTTCAGCTTACACGTGCTTCTTGTACAAGTGTTCGATGTTGGCCTGCAGGTCGGGCGTGAGCGCGGCGAGCGGCGCGGCGCGCAGCTGCGCGAGCGCGGCGGCGCGCACGTGCCGCGGCTCGTAGTCGCCCAGCTCCGCCTGCAGCACGTACGACGACAGCAGCGCGTACGTGATCTGGGAGCACGTGAGCCGACCTGGGGGGGGGGGGGGCTCATCAATTATATCCCCTTCTTCTTTTTTTTAGGTTGGCAATCGGCTTTGAAATAGAGCCACTTTTGCTAGTGTCGAGTAAGTCTTGAAAATGTTTGTGAATTATAAGTACCCCTGAGGATAATGATGACGTTGATGTTGATGACGATGATTACTATGGAACGTATCCTCTACCCCAATCAGTAAAGCTGTGGATACTTTACCGGACATCTTGGGAGAACTTGAACAGTCAAGTTATACTATTTTATTTCAATTTCCTTCACTCGTGCACGTTTATGAACACACAATGGTTAATATCCCAATAATATTACACTTTATTTATCAAAGAAATATCAAGTTTATAAATATTGCGATTTGGGCTGAGCGTTGTATGGCAGTGTTAATAATTTTATCTATACATATAAATAAAATTGGAGTGTCTGTTTGTAATATTAAAATAACCGCTTTTTACTAAGTGCATTTGGATGTATACACGTTACCTATACCGAAACAACATTTTTTCAATTTTTGTCTGTCTGTCCGTCTGTCTGTCTGTCTGTCTGTCTGTCTGTCTGTCCTTCTGTCTGTCTGTCTGTCTGTCTGTCTGTCTGTCTGTCTGTCTGTCTGTCTGTCTGTCTGTCTGTCTGTCTGTCTGTTTGTTCCGGCTAATCTCTGAAATGGCTGGACAGATTTTGACGGGACTTTCACTGGCAGATAGCTGATGTAACAAGGAGTAACTTAGGCTACTTTTATTTTAGAAAAAAAAATAGGATCTCACGAAAAAAAAAAACAATGTTGCAGCGCAGCGCCTGATTGTTTGATAGCAACAACCTGCAATGCGTCCCGCGGGCTCAGAATGGGCGGGCAGGCTGTTGTCAACGGTTGTCTTTGATAAATACCACGCGGACGAAGTCGCGGGCAACAGCTAGTTATACATATAAATAAAGTCCTTAAACATTGAGAAAACTAAATAACGGTGTGTGCCTTCAACGAGATCCCTTCGGACGGCCAGCGCCAGTTGGTATCTGGTGTTGTCATCAGTCAGCTCCGAGGGTTCAGGAGGGTAGAATTTAACGGTTAACTTCACGTCCCAGGGTTCATCTGTAAAGGACCATGACATTATAATAATAATAATAAATCTTTATTTCAGCCAATAAAGCCATATCAATACAAATACAAATATAAATGCAAAAGTGCAAATATATGCTACTAGCTGTTGCCCGCGACTTCGTCCGCGTGGTATTTAACAAAGACAACCGTTGACAACAGCCTGCTCGCCCATTCTGAGCCCGCGGGACGCATTGCAGGTTGTTGCTGTCAAACTTAATCAGGCGCTGCGCTGCAACATTGGTTTTAAATTTTTTTCGTGGGATTCAATTTTTTTCTAAAATAAAAGTAGCCTAAGTTACTCCTTGTTCCATCAGCTATCTGCCAGTGAATGTCCCGTCAAAATCGGTCCAGCCATTTCAGAGATTAGCCGGAACAAACAGACAGACAGAAAGACAGACAGACCGACAAAAATTGTAAAAAATGTTGTTTCGGTATAGGTAACGTGTATACATCCAAATGCACTTAGTAAAAAGCGGTTATTTTAATATTACAAACGGACACTCCAATTTTATTTATATGTATAGATAATAAAATAAAATAAAAATAACGACTAGGATTATAGATTATAGATCCAGCAAGATAATATCTAACGCTACAATTATAAATCCTCCCTCGCGAGCCTTTGCGGTCTGGAACACAGACTCACCCATTGTATGGTCCCTAACTAGGTAATGCTGTCCCTAACTGTACTACAATGGAATGGGAGCGATCCAAACTACATCCAGACAAGGAAAAATAACGTAAAAACATTATTTTATTTTCGGAAACAAAATCATAAACATCCCGAGGCGGATTTCCGGAACCGCTATAATATCAAGTCTTCGTGAATGCACACCGTCTTACCGCATCCAATGTAATCGAACTGTGATCCAACCGCTATTGAAAATAACCCTTCGACCAACGAGGTATTAAGATATTCGTAGGGTATTACGATCTTTCGACAGATCGTCGGCAGCTCCATAGAGATCAGATTGTTTTTAAAACAACCCGTTGAGATGCCCACGTCATCCGTGGTCAACATCATGCCTGGTTCAGGTCAATGTAATAGTATGCAGATACACAACACCTATGTCACGGATTCTGTCGCACCGAGTCGCAAACTCTCTTCCGTAAAAAAAAGTTCAAATTACAAGCCCGCTGAGTTTCTCGCGTTCCGATCCGGTTGTAGAGTTAAAAAAGAAAATGTTAATGACAATTTGTAAGCGCCCCCGTAGAAATAAATGATTTGACTTTGACTTAATTCATACGAAGGAAAGAGACAAAATAGTTTTATCTCACATTTTGTCCGGTCACAGCTGGCTGTGCTACTAGACTTACTTTTGAAAGTCTTGGAGAGTCTCCGGCCGAGATCCACCCACATCCTGGAGTCCCCGCGCTGCGTGTACAGCATCCCAAAGTAGTCTTTCTCCGCGATGTCCAGGGATTCGCACAGTTTGTCCAGGAGGTCGCCGCCACGCGCCTTCCTCTGAAGTTTTTAAAAAAACAAGTGAGCTGATGGTAGAACGCTCGGCTTGGTAACAAGCCGCAGGTTCAAACCCCGGCTCGCACGTCATGGGATTTCTAGATTTCATGTGCCGATCTCATTTTCAACTGTGATAGTGAATTGCCAAAAGATAAATGAACTACTCGTTTCTGAAAACCGCCCCTCCCCCTCTTATCACATTGAAGGGCGACCCGTGCTTAGTAGCAGGTAATTAAAAAGTGGGTTACTCACGTCAATATCTATGGTAATATGCTCTCCATCCATCAGCTCGACCCTGACTCGCCGCTCGCCCGCGCAGCGCCCGCGCCGCTCCATGCAGTCGTCTGACGCGAGCCGACGGAGACTCTCGCGCATCCTGTACATTTGATCAGAGTGTTTGGTACGTAGAATAATAATATCGGCAGACTAACACACCGAGTCTACGGGCCCACTCAAACTAACGCTTGTATAATGGGTATTTACTTATAGAGATGCTTTTAACATCCAAATAATGGTTGTTTAGCATAGCTTTGGTTGTTCTGTTTGTTTCAATCATCGTTTACCTCGCTCTGTCTATTTATGACCGAATAAATGATCTGTTATTCTTTCATTCAACGCTTATCCTGTTTAGTCTATATTGGAATGCGAGCGGTGTAGAGTTGGGTATAGATCACTGTAGGTTATAGACTATTTGGTGTGGTTGGTGCAATGAGGCGCTGGAGAAGCTTGTCCATAGAACAGCCCGGATTTAGATGATACAACTCCTGACATCAACAGTTGAGAGGTAGCATCTGGTCGCAAGTACCCTATGCCACTATACTTTGTGTTTTGGGAATAGCTCGAAGAACCGATAGCCGTTGGGGCAGACACGTTTTAGAATGGCGACCACGACATAGGGTCGGACAGCCTCCCACAAAGTGGACCGATGATACCACACGCGTAGTAAGAAGCCGGTGAATGCAAACGACCGTGAACCGTGGTGTGAAGTCATAGGGGAAGGCCTTTGCCCAGCAGGGGACGTCTTTTGGCTGATGGATGAACGAATCAAAGGAATATGGTTCGCATGCCGACAGGTTGCTCTTTTTGACGGTTCCTGAGTACGGTAATGATTTAGATGCATAAATGATTCTGAAGCTGTGCCTAGGTTTTCTTGACGCTCTATCGGTGGTGATAGCTGGTGTTCAAGAAGATATCTTGGTAGGTAGCTCCTCCAGATCGATCGGTCTCGCATGATCAGCCGCGGTCAACGGCCTCGGTCCAGTAGGTTTGATTTGATGGGGCTTTCTCCGTCGACCATGTCGTTGATAGCTTCGCCGGCAAAAACCCCTTGATGATAAAAAGTCGATGGAATATGTTTTTATGTCTATTAAACGGACTGTTAAAAAACTGTAACCGGTACAGACCGTGTCTGTATTGTATTGCTTAGTTTCATGTTATATTCTTGTATTTTTATATCGAACCAATTGTAACAGAATTTTTAATATAAGCCCTATAGCTAGCCTAGCCTATAGTTAGACTCAAAGAAAAGTACATAGTAGGCATATATTTATCACGCTTTAAACATTGAAGGGCGAGCTGCATAGAAAAATCGATGGATGTGGAAAGTTATTCATTTGTAAAGAGTATTTGTATATCTTCCAGCCAGGCGGCCGCTATGCCCCGACGGCTATTGTCGGAATCTTGTATATATGTTACGTGCTCCGAAAACTCTCATAGCGCGTTTCAGAATTGTATGGAGAATTGCCATTTGTTCTGTATCTCCTTCTGCAGCGCCATCTGTGAATGTTGTGGCGAGATTGGAAGAGGTCGCTACAAGTTGAACAGTGTGCGTCAATGGTTTTGGGCTGTTTTGTTTGAGTTTGTCATAAAATAATCTCGTCAAAGAAATAAGTATACTCGTATAGGTTAGTTACATATCCAAAAGTTTCATTTTCTAGTATGTTTCCAATTTACTAATTTTATATAGAAATACTCCTGAATAGGTATAGAACATGGTACCTCCTGGGCATTTGATGCAGGAGACACCATGAAGAGCTGTAAGTCCCTAGAACAAAACGTTCATTTGGCAAACACATCAAACACTGCAACTATAATAGAATCCCGCGCAGTATGCTCACATCTGCAGGTATACATTTGAAACAAACATTAAATTTTACGTCTTTCAAACAGTTTTAAGAGCCCCGCGTGGCTGGCAGGACGCCGACACTCAATTTGTGAATACTGTAAAGAACGCAATAACTATTTAAAAGCCTGAACTATTTGTAAGCCGTTGATAATTAACTCGCGAAATTTAAGCGCGCGCGCGACGCTCACTATAAAGTCTCGATATTCACTATAAGGCTCGCGACAAACAATCTTAAAAGAATTATAGTTCGGTCAATATTAAGCACATCAACCGAATATTCGGCCGAATATCTATACATATAAATAAAATTGGAGTGTCTATTTGTAATATTAAAATAACCGCTTTTTACTAAGTGCATTTGGATGTATACACGTTACCTATACCGAAACAACATTTTTTACAATTTTTGTCTGTCTGTCTGTCTATCCGTCTGTCTGTCTGTCTGTCTGTCCTTCTGTCTGTCTGTCTGTCTGTCTGTCTGTCTGTTTGTTCCGGCTAATCTCTGAAATGGCTGGACAGATTTTGACGGGACTTTCACTGGCAGATAGCTGATGTAACAAGGAGTAACTTAGGCTACTTTTATTTTAGAAAAAAAAATAGGATCTCACGAAAAAAAAAAACCAATGTTGCAGCGCAGCGCCTGATTGTTTGATAGCAACAACCTGCAATGCGTCCCGCGGGCTCAGAATGGGCGGGCAGGCTGTTGTCAACGGTTGTCTTTGATAAATACCACGCGGACGAAGTCGCGGGCAACAGCTAGTCTAACATAAAACTAAGCCAAATAAGCCGAATATAAATGTATGAACCGGTCCTCTTGCGCAACCAGAGGGCCTCGCAGATTTATTAGCAATAGCTGTTACCCGCGACTTCGTTCGCGTGGTATTTAACAAAGACACAACCGTTGGCAACAGCCTGCTCGCGCGCGTTCTGAACCCGCGGGACGCATTTCAGGTTATTGCTATCAAACTTAATCAGGCGCAACGCTGCAACATTGGTTTTAATTTTTTTTTCGTGAGATCCTATGTTTTTTGCTAAAATAAAAGTAGCCTAAGTTACTCCTTGTTACATCAGCTATCTGCCAATGAAAGTCCTGTTAAAATCGGTCCAGCCATTTCAGAGATTACCCGGAACAAACAGACAGACAGACAGACAGACAGACAGACAGTCAGACAGCCAGACAGACAGACAAAAATTGTAAAAAATGTTGTTTTGGTATAGGTACCGTGTATACATCCAAATGCACTTAGTAAAAAGTGGTTATTTTAATATTACAAACAGACACTCCAATTTTATTTATATGTCTAAACTAAGCAACATTTGTATTTTAGGAAACGCACAATGGACTAATAGCGATACCCGTAGATATAATTACTAAAAAAAAATTCAATCGAATTGAGAACCTCCTCCTTTTTTTTAATTCAGTAAAAAAATAAATGAACATTTACATTTTTGAGCAGTACATTGTTATGGTTATGTGAGGACAATGTAGGAACGGCTAGGCAGACTTCAGCAGAGTAAGCATTGCCCTATAAAAACAAATTTTCTAAATCCGAGCGTTGGCAGGCTTTCTGAATAGACCACCACAGAAACGACGCTTATCGAGTAACCTTCATATTGAGTACTAGCCAACAATATTGATGGCTCACTGGCGCCAATGAAACAATATTATATATAGTTTCATAGTCCGTTTGAGAGTAGTGGGCTGAAATAACTCGCGCACAAATATTTTCAACATACTTGTCGTGATATACGCGAATAGTATTGATAAATGACTGGCTATATCGATCGAGAGGTCATACCGGTTGTACATAGAAGCTAGTTATTAGGTTACCACGGTTGCTGTAAAGCAGCCGAAACTTCGGGAACGTAAAAAACATAAAATAAACGCGATAAAATCTATAAAATAGGTATTATTTCCATATATTTTTTTTTTCAAAACACTGTCTCCATAAAACTAAAAAGAAAAAAAAATCTAATCTAAAAATCTACCTTGTCTAACTTGTAGCAACCTCTTCAACTGCGCCACAAATTACACAGATGACTCTGCAGACGCAAATTCTCAGTACAATTCTGAAATGCGCTATGAGACTTTTCAGAGCACGTAACTTGTATACAAGATCCCGACAATACCCGTCGGGGCATAGCGGCCGCGCCGCCGGGCATACCACCCGCCTGGCTGGAAGATCTTCCCTTATCCGATAAAAACTAAATCAAATATGTAACGTACGTCGTACGTAGTACGTACGTGTACCTTATAGCCAGCATAATGTAACCAGAGAGTAACTGGTTTATGGTATATCGCACACCCATCTAATATCTTGTCGGACGCACTGTTGCTTATCACACGTGTGCCTTCAAGCAGCTTAAAACCACTACTGAAAATACTTAAAAAATAAAATAAGGCATATTGACGTATTTTTTTATTTACGCATCTAACATCATTATAATACCTATTGATGAGCGTTGACGTTTGGAAAAAAAAAATTGTCTTTGACAGTTTTTCATCGACTCTTACAACGCCACAGCTGGTACAATTAGTTCGTCAAAACATTATAAAACAGTGACGTACCACTGAGTGCTAATGTACCTGAGAATTAAGCTAATCTGTGTGAATTGCTTACTCAAAAGGCTGGATTTGTAGCGATTAGCATTTACGTAGAGCCTTTTGTGTTTCGCTTGAATTTTAATTAAAAGACATTCATTGTATTGTGTTAAAAGTAGGTATAAAAAGTCTGACATGTGGTTAACCGTCGCTGCCAACATATATTGTTACAAATTTGTAGTTTAGTTCTTAGTTAGGTACCTACAAATTTTGAAAACATATGATCTATATAAACATCTCCACTTCTAAACTCCGGTTCTTTTACGTTTTATAAAATTATGGACCCATTACATACTTTAGGTAGTAAATGCCATAACTAACCAATCATGTTGATTAGATATACATGGTGTAACAGAAATAGTGTAAAATATAGGCTTACAAGTAGGTCATAACAATCACGTTCATGTATAAAATATACGTATGGACAGAACAGTGTTTGATTTGTCGCCGAGCAAGCAAGCCAGTACAGTTTCACGGCGCACTTACTGCTTAGTGTTATTATTAAAATTTCAAATAATTTGATTATTTTTTCGGGAATGTGAACTTTGTAGCCTACCGATGGACCTGTTAAAATATTTTACACGATTATTAAACTTAATATAAGTTTGTTGTAACATAAGTTCAGGGATTTTATCAAATCCTGGAGGGTTTTAAAGACGCACCTAGGTACGTCGTATTTCGTTCACATGGCGGGATTTTCATTTGATATCTTAGAACATTAGCTTAGGTACTTTGTCACCAATTTACACGTACGCAAGGCATTAATTAGACATTCTATGGTCTTTTATCCCAACGCCTACTCACATAATTATGAGCCCATCACATTGCCATTGTAGCAGTTAAAAAAGTAGCTGTAGATAAGCCAGTTGATTAATCTCGTCAATCTTAATTAGTTCAGTTTGTCAGTCCGGACTCATGGTAATGGCCGTGTACAGACAGGCAGTGCGGACTCGTGGAAGTCGTGGGGCTCGATGGGCGACGCGTGCGCAGACAGCGCATGCAAGTGGCAGTGCTTTGGAAGGACTTTTTTTAAGTATATTCAAAGTACCGATATGATGAAGGTATCGGTCTTGTGCCATATTTCATCAAAATAAACACGTCTGCTTTCTCCCTCGTGGCATAGAGTCGTGATAGTAAATTGAGGGAGTTATCGCGTGTTATCCGATCCCACAGTCAATATCGGGGTCACCTCGCATCGGGCGTGGTGTGCACTAGGGTTGAGATATAATAGCGAAATTCAATACCAGAGCTTCCTAGTACAAATATGTAAAGATACCAGGGCCGAAAACCACGTTTTAAAATTCTTCTAAGTATATGGCAGCTTTTACAAACTGACTCTCATGTGCGTGTCCGAAGTACGACACAGATGGCGGTTCGCGCACTCGGGCAACTTCGGAATACTTCGAGCACACCAAGCCCCGAACTGCGACTGTCAGCGACAGCGAACGCCACGCGCGAGCCCCGGCTTCCAGGGCTGAGAATACTAGCACTAGAAAGATATCCTTATATCCATATTAATAAGGAGCACAAGTATTCTCAGCCCTGGATGCCGCGGCTCGCGCGCCTCTAGCTAGTATTTCCCGCCCGTTCCAGGGCGCCGCCGTACTGCAAATCGAAACCCTAGTTTTAATATGTGGTCGCGTAAATACCCCACCTCTAGTGTGCACTATGAATACTACTTTTGCGGTGCGTTATCAACAAACCGGGCCCCATTTTATAATCTATGATGAATCCATTTCGCGTAGACCTATTGGACGGAATAGGTATGTAGGTACCCATCGATTATTGTATCGAAAGGAAAAGTGGAATGGTCGTCAGATAAATGATGACTGGAGAGATTTAATTATCTTTGGACTATTTATGGAATGATAAAACAGACGGTAAGACAGACATAGTCGCACCACAAGAGTTCCATTTTTGCCATTTTGGTAGGGAACCTTAATTTTTTTTTTATATAGGCCCAATCCGCCTTTTTTTATTTTTTGTCTGTCTGTCTTCGCGTATCACGGGAATCTATACTGAAGTTTATAACTCGGTTCAGATATATATGATAGGTAGATTTTATCCCGGGAAACGAATGGATTTCACCAGAATAATAATAAAAAAAACTATCTCTAAATTTACTAGACTGATTTTATTCAAACTTTGCATGGTATTGGCTTACTGTAAGCCGCTTACATACCCGGCTAATATATAGGTATGATATATATACATATTTTACATTCCGGGAAATTAAAAGGTTCTCCCGGTACAGTACAAAAATACCGTCCACGCGTACGAGTCAAGAATATGATGTTTAAATTGTAAATACTATCAGGTAGTGTACCCAGTAGGTTAAGTTGATTCAAGTTCATTGCTATTCCACTATACGAACCATCACACGTTACACAGATGAGCGAAAATACACTTAATAATGAGTATTGTAAAGCTCAAAATGCTTTACTTATACAAATAACGCAGCAACGACATTCCATGGAATGGCGGGGAATGAATTTTAAATATGCAGATTTTTTTTCGTTGTATAGGCAGAGGCATCGACTGGCATGGCGCGGGCGCAGGGCGGTCAGACAGCCTACAATATGACTAATTCGTTTTTTTTCTCGTTTTTATGAGATCATTTTCCAGTTATTATTATTTTTTTAATTGATTTAATTGGCCAAGCAAGATATAATTTTTATAATCAAGTCCAAAAATAACGAAACAAAAATCCAATTAGAATCTTATTAAATGACGGCAATACTGAACGCCTACCTATTATTTTGGGAGTTTGTGAGAAAATACCATCGTTGAAATTTGGATGTTCTCAAGGGTACCCCTGCCTTCACCTTCGGGGAATACAGGCTTGACGGTACAATAAAGCATTTGGATCACAGATATATTAGAGATTTGGATATACCTAGGTACTCAGTGCTCATGTAAGTGCGCAAATATTTAATTTATTTCGCTATCCTAGGTATTTGGACTTAGTATAATGTAAACAAAAGTTATGCAAGAGAATCTTACACGAGTTATAGTAAGTTTCTAAGTAAACAGCTCGTGTCACAGAGCAGTGGAGCGGTCAACGCCTTCCAAAGCAGTCATACAACTTTATAACAATTACCTTTACTTATTAATTCTGTTGCTAAGAGAAAACTGCCGCGAGATACTGGCTGGGTGGCTCCACATTAATCAACTTTGACAAAAACAAGTTCGATGATAACTTTAAAAAAAAATGCAATAACTATTTTATTCCACAGTCACTTGCTTGAAATAAAAAATAAAACAATGTCCCGTTTAAAGTATTTCCATTTTCAAAGATTCATTTTTTTTAATATTTGTTCGTTTTGGGCAATTGTAATATCATGTTTTATTTAAAATACGCGCAAGCGCTCATATTGTTTCGTCGTCGCGCGCTTAACCCGCTCTCTGGCGGCAAACTAGTTTCGTTCGTTTGCTTGGCTTTACCGTCGTCGGTGCATTAAAATTTCTCCGAAGCGAGACAAGGACAGACTTATTTCCTATCCCTTTTAAAGCTTTTTTACGTCATACTTCTTATTATGTGATAATGGTTCATAGAATAGATATAATCGAAGCGCCTATGTCGTATTCTGATAACGTTAAACTGTTGAAGACAATCGGACTTTTATTCATGTTATGGCATTCTATTAATATACAATCAACTACGAGTAGGTATAATAAGTATTTAATAACCACTGAGCTATTGCTGCTTTAAGTAGGAGATGGATCGTAGGTGCAAGTAAGTAAGTAGGCCCATAATCTGAAATCGTGCCATCTAGCCTGGACATGGCATCGAAAGCCGTAACCTTCAGCCAAAAACAGTCGCCATGAGCCAGCGAGCTATTAAGATAATAAGCCCATAGCTGTACAATAAAACTAGTTCACTCTAGATCGCTGACATTCTGAATCGCTTTGAATTTTTACCCAATATTTTTACAAACTATAATGTAACCTTGGTTTGCGTAAAACGGAATGTTGCGAATGTCATCAAGCGCATGAATTTGACGCATAACCTCAAAACTCCACCTGGTTCATGTTTACACTTCATAAATACTGTTTATATTATATAAATAAGCTGTAATGAGTGAAGAAAATGTCGATAATAACCCAAACAAGAAGCGGTCGCGTAAAAAGCGCAAGAATTTTCTTTCGAACGCTAAGAAATATGCCAAAAAAGGCCAGATGGGACGAGGAACGCAGATATCTGAAGAACTGTATCAATACTTCGTTGGTATCTTGGATGCTATGAAGCAGGGTATTGAAAACAGCGAGGAGAGATGTGAGTTAGCCTAATTATATATGATATACCCGTTTTACTGAGGATCAGTAGCGTAGTTACACTTTTCCTGTACTGTGTCGAAAACCGGTGCATCTCGTGCATGTATTCTAACGACCCTTGATCTATAGGACAGCAAGTGGCATAGTAATATTGTATACAATATGACATTTAAGTAGTCAGTCTCACTCATTCAAAAGGAGTGTGTTGAGTATATTAACTATGTTGTATATATTTACACTTGGCACATTGTTATCAACTTATAAATCGGTAGTTGTAAAATAAATAAACTATTATTTTTGAATTTGATCGCGTTTATCTTATGTTTTTACATTCCCGACGTTTTGACTGCTTTACAACAACCATGGTTATGCGAGGACTGAGATGGCTGATGTCCTAATGTCTACTAGAACGACATCCACCTACACATTGCCATGAAAGCATCAGGGGATGTGTTTGTTTGCATGGTAGTTCACCTCTGCCTACCCCTTTACAATATACTGGTGTGGTAGTGTATTTCATTAGACCCATGATTTTATGCAGATGCACTTGTCAACAACGTACTAGACCGCACAAAAGGTGAAGAACTCAACATAGTGGGTAACCAGCTCGGCTGCCGGGTCATCGAGCTGCTCCTCCCCTATTCCTCACCCGAAGACTTGGAGCGTTTCATCGAAGTACTCTCACCAGACCTACGTAAACTATGCTCCGATAACTTCACAAGCCACGTTGTTGAGACATTACTCAGAGTTACATGCGACAGAGCTACAGAACATTTACAAAATGGTGAAGACAATACTTCAGATTCGGAAGACAGTGTGCCTACAAAGAAGCCAAAATTAGAATCCAAACCTTCAAAATACACCGAAAATCATCTTCAACAGTGTTACGAATTCACTTTAAAGATATCAAAATATGCATTAAATAATTTAGAGGACTTTGTTTGGGATCAATATGCAAACCACATACTACGTAGTGTACTCAAATGCCTAAGCGGCATCAGTCTACTGCCTGGAGAAAAGCCTAAAGTTAACATATTCAAAGATACTGTGCCTGATAATAAAGGTATACCTCCGAACGCAAAAATAACATACAAGACAGTTCCGGAAGAATTTAAGGAGATTGTCAAAGAGTTTGTTAATCGTTTGTCGGTGTGGCCCCAGTTTAAAGACTTGCCGTATCAAAATATAACATCGGGGTTGCTACAAGTATTATTATATTCAATTAAAAATATTGATAAAGGTGTAACAAAGGATTTGATAAGGAAATTGTTGGATGAAAGCTTCGCGCCGGATGATTGGGCGGCTGGTGATGATGATAAAAAGGATGTGAAGATTGATGTTGATGATGAAGAGGCGGCACCAGCAGCGAGATTGCCGCCGGTGTTTGGATGTGAGGCAGCTGTTAGGTAAGCATGCCCTTCATTTGTTACAATTATAAGCTTACGAAGTTTCCTCATGTACAACTATCAATATTGTTTTGCAGTTGGACTTCAAATACTGGTAGTGTTTAAGTCAATCTTTTGCTAAAAAATATTGACAACCCTATGAATATCTGCGGGCACGTGTAGTCATACAATATAATATCATTAACATTGTTTACAGTTCGTGAACTTCCATCTGAATCAAAGTTTCTTTATAAGTCTTCTGCTTATTGTATTGATGGCAAAATTATTTATGAGCTAATAGTGAAAAGATTAGCCCAGCCAAAATATCTTCAATATAGTCATGCTCCTGTTATAGTAGAGTTCGTCCTGATATAGTAGTCTTCAAAATGTTTACATAACCTGTTGACATTGTCTACAGGTTACTGGAAGCTGCCCTCTTCGTGGCCAAGAAGAAGACGTACACCCAGTTATACGCGAAGTGCTTCATCAACCGCCTCGGCCAGCTGGCGACCATGCCCATGCTGAACTTCACCGTGCAGAGGCTGATTGACAACTGCAATATTAAGGAAGAGGTGAGCATGGTATTATAATATGCTACGCCAAATATTCTCTACCCCTCAAGGCCCAGTATATTTCATCGGCCATCTTCGACCAAGGCACAGACCAATAAGACCAAGAATCGGTGTTAATTCTATCAACGATGTCAGTTAATGGCAGCACTGATTTGGGCCATTGTGGAATGAGAATACTTATCGCAGCATATTTTTATACCATGGTGATAAGATTTACTTTGTATGGCAATTACTTTTTTAATTTCGATGCGTGTTACGTTTGAAGCGGCTGTTTGTTTGTGTGTCTCTCTGAGGCATTGTCGGTCCTATACATATATATGTATGTATATTTTCTCACTTTTGCAGTTTGAACCAATATTCGATGAGTTGGCGGACAAGTTTGGCGCAGTGTTGGCCGGCGGGAACACCGGTGTGCTGGTCGCCATTGCCAAGGCATGCGTGAGGATCAAGGCGAGGCAGGCGCAGTTCATAAACGTAAGTAAAGCCTTGCGTTCACCGGCAGGAGGGTCCTAGGTCTGCTATCACTATTTGCTCATAATTTAATCGCAATGTCATTATTATTGTCAATTATGTCCGTTTTTCAAAAGTGATTATTATGATGTCATTGTCATAGCATTGTGGGTCAATTGTGTTAGCAGCCTCCGTGCCAAGAATGTCTTTTCTAACATTTACCCATCCAAAAAAGAATTTAAGTTAAGTATAGGAAAATGTTATGAGCGAATCTCATTTTCAACCATGATTATCACTTCACCAATACACATTCGTTGAAAAATAAAAACTCTTATTTTCTACATAAATATCGGTGTTACCTAATACTCAATAATCTTTAAAATATTTTACACTATTTTTGGTACACCTTGTATTTCCTTCTAGCACCTGGAGACGGCACTCAAGTGCCAATCCCCAGAGCACCAGAAGTACTTCTCAGTGCTGTGTCTGCGGCTGCTGCCCGTGGACCGGGTGGACCTGACCAAGTTGGACAAGGAGTACTTCATCAATGTCCACGGGTCTGTTATACTGCAGTCTGTACTCGATTTTCAGGTAAAGACTTCAACATTTTTGTTTTATTTGGGATTACGATCATGACCAAGTTATGGATGTGTACCGTGTTATAGAGAACACAAAATTATGTCGGTCACTGGAACTAACTTGCCAAACGAAAACACCAACTGGGCCCCAAGTCTGCTGACACAATCAATTCATAATCAAACAGCAACCGCATAGTAACTGTCACTTTTGACAGATATTGTATGGGATGTCTGTCAAAATTGACAGTTAGTATGCGGTTGCTGTTCGATTATGAATCGATTGTGTTAGCAGACTTGGGGCTCTGATCGGTTTCTAACTAGTTGACCCGATAGACGATGCCCTCCAAATCCCATAGAAATAAATACTGTCAGAGTTTCCCTGTTTATTTAATTTTCCCTACAAACCTGATTTGGACTATTACAAAAAATTTTAAAACAAAAAGTCTCAAGTGATGCGCTTACGACGAACGACAACGAAAGGCATTTTCATCATTTCATTTCGTTTTTATTTATACGTATTTACTTATTTGAACTATTTTATTCTTCGGCAGCGTCCAGCTAAGGCGGTGACGGGTCTCCTGGAGCTGACGTCGGAGGAGCTGCTGGTGGTGTTGAGCGACGCGAAGGGCTGCCACGTGGCGGACGCGCTGTGCACGGGACAGTGCGTCGGCGTGAAGGCGAGGGATAAGCTGATATGGAAACTCAAGGTGAGATCGACCACCCCTCTGACACTCCATGTGAAATTACTGTAAAATATTGTAGCAGTGATGTGTGTACTAATTTCTGAAAACGGAGCGAACAAATAAAATGAATAAATGTACTCATTAAACCAAACAAGTTTCCTCAAAAAACATAGAAAATAAAAAATAACATTTATGACAACCCTACATATTTTCATACAAATTAAAAAAAATACATTTTGGTTGCAAGTTGTCGACAACCCTACGGTTTCAACCGCGTGTGTGTAGAACCCCACCGCCCCACCTCCACGCCTCGTCACGCTTTTGATGTAACCTTTCGCTTAATTATTTCATAAATTTGTTACACCCTGTATAATTGATAGAACTAGGCGATACTTGGCGGAAATCCATTGTTAACCTAATGGGGAAAGAGGACCCACCACTGACCCTCGGCTTGTCAACTTTTTCAATTATAAATCAAACAAGTTTGATCGATAATTAAAGAAGCCAGCAACACTGAACTCCTCCCCCTGTGCGCAACGATTGCGTTCTAAGTTCTTATAACAGACGAAATAAGCCATGTGCAGAGAGGTTATTTTAACATGTATTATCGTTGTATTGACATCGAAACATTGCTCTTTCAGGGTTATTACCAACAGATGGCGCTTGCGCAGTACGGCTCGCGCGCATTCGAGCAAATCTTCCAAGTCGCTTCTCCGGAGCAGAAGATCAAGATCATGACGGAATTGTCGGACAAGAGCAACCTTCTGAACAGTACGACGTACGGTCGTCTGGTCGCCAGCAAGCTGGATGTCGCCGCCTTCAAGGTGTCGCAAAAGAAATGGGAGCAGAGTTGGCAGAAAAAAGTTGACAGTGAAAATAAATAAAAAAATAATATTGCCATGTTTTTTTTTTTATTTAAAATAGCGCCATCTATTAACAACGTAATAATCAAAATGGTAAATGCGGCGCTGCAGTTGTCGTAAGGCGAAACTTTTTGATGCACATGAGTAGCGGAATGAAAAGGTCCTTAGTTTCTTTACTACTCGCTG
This sequence comes from Pheosia gnoma, assembly GCA_905404115.1. NCBI lineage: Eukaryota > Metazoa > Arthropoda > Insecta > Lepidoptera > Notodontidae > Pheosia > Pheosia gnoma. The sequence goes on along the minus strand of FR989919.1, from coordinate 6,116,892 downwards.
GAGGCGCTGATTTCCGTATTAATGTATAAATATGTGCTTTCAAATCGCATACTTGTATTACGTCGAAGCACTAGTAGTGATCAGTAGGTAAAAAAGTTATGTGCGCCTAGTAATCCTTATTTAAAAAAGATCAAGAGCAAGGTTAACTTCACAGATTAGGAATTGTTCTTACGAACGTTTAAGTGGTCGAATATGACGGGGTACACGCAGGCGCTGGTGGACAGGAACACTACCCGCTGTGCTGCATCGACACACGAACTAATAAACTGCTAATGAAGCTATGTACGCCTAGTACTGGCTGACTGTGCTTGAAAAACAGGACTTAGGTGGTCCGCTTCGCTAGCGGTGCATCCATCACCCTTGGATTTACATTTACTTGTGACTGACTGATTCTGCGTTAAATGCGTCTCACAGTTACGCCAAAGCTTAGCATTATTTTTTTAAATGTTCCATAGACTATTCCTTTTCATAATTAAAAGTCTGTGACACATTATCTGAGGTATCTATTGTCAAACGGCCAGGATGGATTTTGTAAAAAATATTTTTATTTATCGTCAATGGGATATTGGCAGATTCCGTTACATCCTTCAGGCTCCTGCCCAGGCTTGAGCTTGCATATCTTGTTGCCACACACGTAGTGGCCTTTCGTCACCTGCAATTCTAAGGGACGATCACTCCTCCTGCTAGGTGGCGCTGGAACCAAACAAAACGAACAGTGTTAACAGACAAAACTGTTTTAGATAATACACTTTTGAGTGTAAAATAGTCCTCTATCTACTTAGTAAGTGAATCTGTCTATCTACTAGACAGAAGACATGTACTGCTTCCCCCCATGACTTCCAAACATCGTGGTCCTCTCGCCATTCACATCCATTGGTTCCTGCGATCCGTGTGGTGGCCATTCCGATCGCCTTTGCCACATGCCCGCCCACTCAACTCAATGGCAGATGTCAGATGGATGACCATTGACAATAAGGCCTCAAGTCTTATAAGTTGCAATTGAACGTCGTCTACATCGTAGCCGATTGCAAATCTAGAAAAATAATCAGACCCTATCTAGGTGGGTACTTTACAGGGTCTTACCTCTAACCATGTGTCGTTGACCCTTTACCCCGGCCGGGGGTGCCCTCTTCCCCCTGGGTCCAAACTCGTCGATTTTGGGTCGATTGATGACCTGCTTCTTGGGGTCGACCGGCCATGACCAGCCGAGACACATCACCAGGCACAGGGTGAGAAGAATTAACTGGAATTAATGATTTAACATTAGATGACTTGTATTGTATAAATGTTTGCCCATTATGTACTATGTATCAAAGAACAAAGTTGGCAGCTTTGAACCGTAAGAGCGAGATTCCTTACTACTCATTGATACAGAACTACTGATACAGAAAGGGTATAACTACTAAGCCTAAATAAAAAAAAAACTCAATGGCACACTTTAAATAAAACTAATTTTACTGATGAACCCAAGTCGGTGGCAGCACCCACCCATCTTCCCTATTGAAATTAGGATGTTTTTTTAATTTCAATGGCCTCGCGTATCATCCTTGGTCGGAATCGGTGTTCTTTTGCGAGGATCTGTGGCTTATCAAATCTAATATAATGGCGGGTGCGATCTTGTACATGTTCACAGATTGCAGACTTCGTGGTGCGCCGGTGTTTCATGTCAGCGATGTGTTCTTTTACAAACGTGAATGTAAAAAACATAATATACAAGCGATAAAATCCGTAAAAATAGTTTTATTTCAATGTGTAGTATTCGCGTAAATATAAGAAATCAATATCAAAGTCACATATTTAATTTTGTTTGGAACAATTTTAATCGACATACTTATGTAGGTACTTATTAAAATCCTGACGTCACATGATTACAAATGAGCCAAAGACGTGCAGCTTAAAGACTTATAGCACCTATACACTCCCTGAACTACCCTGGGCATCTTCTGTCCCCGTCGCGATTCCTTGTTTTCACTTTGGGTTCTCTTATCTCGCATCTCATAAAATGAGCTCAGATGCAATGGCGGCTGTGCGCATATCGAGTTCATACCATTAGGCATGCGCAGCCGCCATAATCATTGCTCATTTTATGTGATGCGTTGCGACCTGATGCGACCTATAAGGTATTATATTGCTATTTCATGCACCGCCATGCATAATAAATATAACCTACTCAGAGGTCGCTTTAGTTCTGCAACTCGAACGCGCATGGTCATGCCGTGATATAACTGCCTCAGTTGTTATAAAAAAAAATACAACCGAATTGAGAACCTCCTCCTTTTTGAAGTCGGTTAAAAACGAATCCGAGGTTGTATGTCATTTTTTTTTATACAAAATGGTCTTACCCTTTGGGTAGGTATTTTGCCAACGTCAAGTGGAATGTTTTCTTTTTTTAAATATCAAATATGGGAGATGCTATGCAGGCCTAATCCGTAGACTAGGCCTAATAAACCCCCCTAACCCTATAAGTAAAGTTGAGGATTGAAAAATTACCGGACTTCTTGGAAGAACTGGAATATATATAAAAAAAACAATCTACCTAGTAGGTATTCTACGTAAATAAGTATACCTTCAATCATTTCATCGTAGGTACCTGTGTTAGTGAAATATCAAGTAGGTACCTAATAAAGGTACAGTCGCCAAAATTAATATGGGGCCCGCATTTCCTTGATTATTTTCAATGACACTTATAATGCGTCTTCTTTTATACGAAATGAAATGCGATGAAATAAAATGAATACCATAATATATATGCCTCATCCACAACATAATGGGTATTTTGCCAATGCCAAGTAATTAACAGCGATAATACATTAATAAATACGCATTATAAATAAAATAATGGATGTGACATGAAGATATGAAAATGGCTTTCCTTATAATGCTTCTTCTTTCTTTACGAAATGAAATGCGATGAAATAATTTGAATATATAGGCCTCACCCACAACATAATGGGTTTTTGCCAATGTCAAGTAATTAATAGCGATAACACATTAATAAATAAGTACGCATTATAAATAAAATAATGGATTTGACGTGAAGATATGAAAATAGCTTCTTCCCTTATAAGGTCTTATATCTCTGTACGACACGTCATATCTGAGATCAGTTGCCCCTAAGGGGCTAAGGTGTATGTTTGCTTTACGATATTCAACCTTTAAAGGGTCCCACATTTTGAGGTATCCTCGTATTGAACCAAGATACTGTATTCACATCACATATTGTCAGTAGATATGACGTTTTTCTTCTTTTTTTATGTGGCATTTAGCTACCAAATATTATTTTTTGGCAGTGTCAAGTAAAAAGTTTTTTCGTTATTTTATATAAGTGCCGCTCTCACGCTTCGCCACTGCCGATACATGCATATGACGTAAATAATTTAAAAATAATAGTTTAAAAGTAATAGGTAGGTCGCAGATGCGCGGAACTAATCAAATAATTCCCTTGAATTGACATTGGACAGGTTTTCCTTGCATATAATTACAAAAAGTAGCTGTCAGCTAGCAATGTTGCGTGATTCGAATTTAAATTAGTGAATGATAGTCATGTCATTATATAACTTCAAACACCATCACACAACGAATAACTTCAAATGTTTTTGGCTTTACGGGCATTGTTTACATTGATTCTATATTAATACTAGCTGTCCCGGCGAACATCGTACCGCTCCAGAATCAAATGTATGAGAACATGAATTATCTTTATTATTATTTTTTTGTGAATGTTACCCTTGTTTTTATGGTTATACTGCTATTCGGAAGGAGACAAATAAATAAAAAAATAGACCATAATAATCGGCCCACCTGTTCTGGAGTTATGAATGGTGTAACTAACACGACTTTGTTATATAAACTTATATATTATTGAATGGATTTATATATTATTGGATCGTTTTCGTCTCGTTCCCTCGTATGAATTACAAAAGGGAGACAGTTTGGCCTGCGCGTTGTCAGTTAAGACAGCCTTTTTATGTATTAAAAAATATAGAAAGTATACCTAATAAAATGATTATCTATAAAAATCCAATAGGTTAAGAACACTAAATGAGAATCAAGAAAAAAATGTGTTAATAGTGTTACCTATTAAAGAATGACGTCGTATATTGATTTCTAATATTTACGCGATCACTACACATTGAAATAAAACTTATTTAACAGATAGGTAATTATCGCGTTTATTTTATGTTGTGTGTAAAAACATAAAATAAACGCGATAACATCTGTTAAATAAGCTTTATTTCATTTTGAATGACGTCCTATTATTATATTTAATACAATAAATAAACTAAACAGTATACTCACTGCGGTCTTCATTATGACGTGCGCGTGTGTACAGGGCAGTAATAAAAACAAGACTGGCTCACTGGCTCGCCTTCGGTGCATATGACGGAGTTTCTCGCTTGCTGTTACTAATCATTCATTCATCTACAGGGGGACTCAGAAAGGGTACTATACTCGGGCTTACACCCGCAGTTTTAAATCGCAGTTGTAATTGACTTTAAAAACAATGGTTTACCAATCACAATTGTCATTTTATTAGCAACAAAATGTATTTACTTCTCATAAAAATAATAAATAATAATACCAGTCCTTTTTAGGTCCCACTGCTGGGCACGGGCCTCCCCTCAATGCGAGGGGGATTAGGCCATAGTCCACCACGCTGGTCCAGTGCGGGTTGGCGGACTTCACACATCTTTCGAGGGGTTCTCTCAGATATGCAGGTTTCCTCGCGATGTTTTCCATCACCGTTTAGCAAGTGATAATCGTGGTTGAAAATGAGGTTCGCACATGAAATCCAGAAATCCCAGAGGTGCTAGCCGGGGTTGACCCTGCGATCCTCGTTACCGAAGCAAGCGTTCTACCAACTTGGCTATCACTGCTGGCTAATGGCTGACTTCACATTTTTTTTTCGCCAGTTAAAAGAAATGTCCACTAATAGAAAGCTATACATTATCGCTGAGTGCTAAAGGATATGTTTTATCGAGGTGGTGCGGGCTGAGCCGCGGGTAGACGCTATAGTCTATAAAATTCATTCATGAAATGTATTGTTCTAATCAAGGCGGAGTTGCCAGCACTGCTAATACTTCCCTACACTGTGCCTCTCTGAACTAAATACATAAATGCGTTCGAGTGTTGAGTCACAGCGTAGCTTGATACGCAGATGAATCATCCAGCCGTCTGGTCGGTTCACTGAGAGGTACCTACAACGTCATCGACTAAGCACACCACGATGGTTGTCAATAAAAAAAATATTAATTGGAGGCTGCATGTTTGTCTATTTATTATGATGTTGCATTGTCTACACTCTTACTAAAACCGGCACCGCACCGAGAAAACAATCTAAAATTGTCTTTGGATTTAATGCCTACTTATGCCATAATAAGGCTTCCTGGCGAGATTTATACAAACATAGCATAAAAACAGTACTTACCTTTACTTATCAGTCGCCCACTGTAGTATAGTTAAAAGGTTTCTAAACACACTAATATTATAAATGTGAAAGTTGGATTGGATGGATGTTTGTTACTCAATCACGCCAGAACGGCTGAACGGATCTGGATGAAATTTGGCACAGAGATAGATTATAGTCTGGAATAGAACACCGCGGGGTGCAGCTAGTGTATTATAAGTATGCCTCGGGCGAGTGCTGTCATTTGATGGCCTCGCGAAACTGCAAGCGGTGTGGACAGGCAATGAAAATCATCTTCACAACCGTCATGCCCATATGGAGGTAGTTCATATGTCTGTGACCCATCCGCATCCTAGTCTGCTCGTCGGGGGGTCATCAATGCCTATCGACTTGGAGTAATTAACCCGTCCCCGCGTGACAGGTCAGTCGCGTGGAGCACTTTCCGATGACCGCAGCGGCGATGGGGTTTCATTTTGTAAATACTACATGATCCATGATGTCAGACGAAAATAATGGATATTTCCTGATCCATTTTCTGTTAATGTGTACATGTATTAGCTATACATCAACCCCCGAATTTATAGACATTTTATAACTTTATCGAACGTCATATAGTACTGTGCACACGAGTTATATGCATTGCGCAGTACTATATGACTTTGGTAAAGATATAAAACGTCTATAAATTCGGTGGTCCATTTATAAAAAAACAATATCATTTAAATCTTGAAGCATGAGAAATGGGTATTCTGGAATCAGGAGATAAATAGATGATGTTCTCTCTGAAGATGAGTGGTAATACTTGGCTTGAAGAGCATTTATAACAAGCAATTATTGGTAAGATTTATAGATAACTAGCTGTCCTGGCGAACTTCGTACCGCCTCAATCAAATGTATGAGAAAATGAATTTATTGTTATTCTATGAAAATTTTAACAAATCTATCCCACGGGAACCATACATTTTACCGGGATAAAAAGTAGCCTATATGCTATTCTAGACTATAATCTATCTCTGTGCCAAATTTCATCCAGATCCGTTCAGCCGTTCTGGCGTGAAAGAGTAACAAACATCCATCTATCCAAACTTTCACATTTATAATATTAGTATAGATTAGTATAGATAAGGACATTCACATATCAAACCTATTTCAATGTTATTATGATCTAAGTAAATTACTTTATGTATAGGATGAATTTGATTCAGGGAGCCGATGATTCAACGGTCAATATTATAGTTCATGACCGCGGGGTATCGGACTTTGTGTGAATATTTGCACTAATCAAGGATTCCTGAGTCACTGTGTATAGGTTATTCACGTTTTAAAACGATCAGTGTTGTTTTGTAAGGAGGGACCTGCCTTAGTAAACATCTGGGCAAACAATTTAAAAAAAATCTAACAATCTCCTGCAAAATGTGACAAATCTTCTGAATCTTAGCTGTATAAGGCAACATAGCAGTGATAGCCAAGTTGGTAGAACGCTTGTCTCGGTAACGAGGATCGCAGGTCCAAACCCCGACTCGCACCTCTGGAATTTCTGGATTTCATGTGCGAATCTCATATTCAACCACGATTATCACTTGCTAAACGGTGAAGGAAAACGTGAGGAAACCTGCATGTCTGAGAGAACCCCTCGAAAGTGTGTGAAGTCCGCCAACCCGTATTGGGGCAGCGTGGTGGACTATGGCCTAATCCCGCTCGCATTGAGGGGAGACCCGTGCCCAGCAGTGGGACATTAAAAAGGGCTCGTATTATTATAAGGCAACATTCTCGTTTTGAGGCAGAACTCTCTAAAAGTGGCATTTCCAATGGTCATGGGGCCACTAATACTGAAATACATTACCTACTAAGGGTCTGTTTCATAATGTGCCAATAAATTATATCTACCTACAACTTATTTGACACAATTTGTATGGGCCACCTGTCAAATAAATTGTGGATAGTCTTTAAGAGGTTATTTTATCTGTATTACTTGCTGCGAAAATTAACCGTCGACTTCACAGAGGGGCGCGTAACCCATGATACTCAATAACTAGAGCATGAGTTTCCCAAAAAAACACATTTTAATGCCACTGCCGATTGCCTGTCACACTACTCCCATTTTGGGTGAATATCGTCCAAATTATACAACTCACTCACAATCCTATAATAAAGCATTTTTTAACGAAAAACACTTTGCAAGACCAGTGTTAACAGACTGTAACTTTATACGAGTTCAAGACCGTATCTGCAGAACTCAAAATCATGTTCACCCACAGATCACGTCTCGCGCAGTGCAAAAGTGCTCGACGCGACGGACCATTCGACGACGCGACGAGTTTAATCGTCTCCTGTCCCACCGAGCACCGACACACCGACACCACAAGCCGTATACAAGTTCGAATTGACGTTTAATCGTTTAGCATGCAGGAGAGCGATGTCTGTGATATGTGAAAGCCCTTGCGTACGTCACAACTTGCCTCCCAATCTGCACGTCAAGTGCGAGATTATTCGTAAGCTAACCGTATACTTTATAGTCTACCGTATTGAGACTTTTTGTATGGAGAATTGAACAGTGGCGTAGCATAGGTCGTTAGCACCCGGTGCGGATTTCGAATTGGCCGCCCTCTTATTTTTGCTATTCATTATAAAAAATTTGGGGCATGGTAACGACAAAAAAAAATTACGAAAAAACACTGAAAGAAATTATTATTGTTTTTGCTTAATTTTTTTAAGGCGCTCGTAAGGCCTTTAAATGAAACAATAGCATGGCGAAGATCTATACACCACTCAACCGACTAGAGCCGACGTCTCCCATTGGCCGGCGGCAATGTACGTGGCGGCCACGTACATAACGCTGTCAGCCGTCGACGGGATCGGACGTCTGTCTCGTAACTAACTCGCTCCTGGCTATCGCTTTGTAACAAAGATACGTCAGATGTTACGTGGTGACAGCTCTATGTAGAGCTCAAAGAAAAGCTTTTTGATAACTTAGAGAAATGACGTTTCTTTGTGATGTTAGAAGAAGCCTGGGGCGGTGTTGTGTTTCATCTTTGACAAGACCTACTTTTAACGTCCGACGCAAAAGGAGGGTTATAAGTTTGTAGAATCTGTATGTATGTGGTGCCATGCAGCTCCCAATCGGATGGATCAAATTCAATACGGTTTTATTTGAAAGCTGTATTCAGAATGGTTTAATTTTTGATACAAATCGGTTTTTAAGGTATCCCGTATCTCAGCACAGTTGATGTAGGAATCTCAGCCTTAGGTACAACAGGATACATCCACGAACACTACTCCTTCCAATGACAAATATTCACTCTATTTCGTTTTTAATATACCTATCCCGTATCAGTAGAAATAAAGGGCCCTTGCAAGCTGTATCCTGTAGAGGCCCCTATAGACCCTCTTCCCCTTAAATAGGTAGGTAGTATTTAAACGTTTTATTTACAAATCCTGAGATAAAAATATATGTATATGTTGACCCGGAGTATAAGTATGCTATGTACCTATCATAGATATCCTTTCAGCAATGTCCCCGTGATGTGCGATCAGGCGTAAATTAAAAATAATTTAAATAAAACTACTTAGATTATAGGCTGTTATATTTGGGCCATGCGGTAGCGTACCCAAGTTGCTGGCCTCATTTCCTCGCTGAATAGTCTAAGCTACTCGCTGAGCGAGGAAATGCCCAGCCCTTGGGTTGCCCAATCTTCCTGATAGATATTTAATTGTATCGAGGGCCGCGGGGCCCCTTGCCGGCGCGGGGCCCATAGGCAGTTGCCTATATTAATAATCCGGCACTGCCTACATAACCTCTACATAAAATATTTCACGCCTGTTTTAGACTTATTATACCAGAACACAATCCTACTATGAGTTAATGTACCGAATTCTCAGTAATTACTAAATAAAATGAATCACTGAAATTAATTCAAAATGACTTCTTTAAAATATTTTTAAATTTGTCCAACATTGGTAATGAGTCAAAGCATGTGTTTACCAGTTGTTTATTTTTATGCTTACTTACCTATTATAATGACTACAAATGAGATTCATTATCTCCTTACTCGAATAGGACCGGTGTCTTACTAGGTCCGCGCGTCCTGGTCCGTCCTTACTAAAAGAGAGTCGCGTCGCTAATAATGAGCAGCGCGATCCCAATTATTGTGAGCGTAGCGATCGCTAGTAATAGTTATCGTCGCGACGACTTTTGTGTGACTGTTGTGAGGCCTTTCTATAAAAGCATCGCGACGCCATTAATATTGAGCATCGCGATTCAAATAATAGTGAGCGTCGCGATTCAAAAAATAGTGAGCGTCGCGATTCAAATTATAGGGAGTGTCGCGATTCAAATTATAGTGAGCGTCGTGATTCAAATTATAGTGAGTGTCGCGACCCCTTTGTATGTGAGCGTCGTTACGCCTTTTTATAAGAGCGCCGTTACGCGCCGCAACGCCATTAAAGCAGTTGCTACTTTATCAAGATAAATAACTTTCAGCATTCACCTTTCAGCCCTTTGAAGGAATTAGGATCAGGTACAAATGAGAAACACCAAAGTTAGATTTTCTAACACATTTTATTCCATGAAGTTGACGCAAGTCATAATGAACTATTATTTATTACGTAGGTACTTAAAATTATTAAAAGACTTAGCAATTATTAAATTCGAAACTTTATACACTGAAGTAATTAAAATTAATATTGCACTTCATGTAGGTATTTAAGGAAACCATTTGGTGCCACCGATGGCAGTATAATACTATGATCTGTGACGAGCAATACATAAATAGGTATAATACAGCCATACAATTATTTGAGGGCGTTACAGATTCATAAATTGTCTATTGCTCGCGATTCGCGAATAAGAGCAACCATGGAGTTTCTTGCCCGTTCTTCTCCATAGGAACGGCATTCCGAACGGGTGGTAAAGTAGAAGCATAGTATTTTGTAACTTTTGACGATTCATAAGTACTGTACTTAATGGTCTACGTGAATAAAAAATATTCTGATTATGATTGAGTTTAATTGTTTTAATAAGAATGGCATTAACTAACATAACATGGCATGATGGTATTTTACACAAGCCGTTGGATCAAATTATGAGACTTACTATCCTGAGAAATCAAAGGAATCCTCCGGGATTGTGACAAATCTGAAGTGGTGTAACAGCTCGTTTTCATAATTGACGAAGATATCGTTGGAAGTAAAGAGAGAGAGAGACAGCGAATAAGTCATATGATTTGTTTATGATTAATAAAAAGAGACGTAGATACGTTTAGTGTTTCCTTTGTTAGATATATTGTGTAGGTATGTACAATTATTATAATGTATTTTTATAGAAGCCACAAATTGCTCGCGGTACTTAATAATTAAAAATTAACATCGTATACTTTCTAGTGGTAATTAATTACTAATCTAATTTGTAAGTGATAAACTTATTGAAAAGTGATATACTTAAGTAGGTACTCAATTTACATTTTTACATTGATTATCTAGTGGTTAGAATATGGAATTTAAAAAAAAAATTACAAAAATAACTTGTGAAGTCGTAATCATAATTTATTGAATAAAATACATAAGTGTTTAATTACAATAATTAATAATATTGCAAGTATGGCACCATATTATATTAAAACAAGACAAACTTATATATATATATATATATATTTAAACGTCGGTAGCGATGAATAACTTAAAATTAATATTCTTTGGTTTATTTTCTTACAGACCTTATCTACGTTGTGTTTCAATATCCTACATAAAGATTTAATTTGAAACTCATGTAAGTTACAATCCATTTACAATGGTAAAATTTTTGTAGAAGAATAAATATTTTTAATGCCATTGTAAATGGATTGTGTGTTTTTATAAATTTAGGGGTCAGCAATCACATAAATAATAAATTAAACATCATTTGTAATTTTTGATACAACTGAAATAAATAAACGAAAACGAAATATATATAATATACGAGTATATACACATAACAAAAAATAAATAACCCGAAACCCTCAAATAACTGAATGTATTCATCCACCCAAAACAAACGAACTTAAATAACATTATTTACAAACAATTAAGCAAATAGAATCATAATTTACAAACAAATAATATTATTATATTTTATTTACAGACATTTTATTTTTTCCTCTACACTCATCGCTCAAATTAATAAAAAGATAAATTACAAAACACATTGAAAAATTTGCAACACCACTGAAACATGCGCACGCCTCACTAGCGCCAGTATCTACCTGCGGACTTTTCTAGGAAACCTTACAGTGTTAACGAACTGCTCCTTACTAAGACGTCATTTCTTCCCGCCAATACCTATTAACCCTTGAGCCAAGCCCTGAGCCGTGGACAGATTCGCCAACGCTATCCTATCGGTGCTATTCGACGGCCGATCTTGGTTGTTCAACAGCCTTTCAGCGGTATTTAAACTGGTTAGTGATAAACGGTTATCCGGGGGTAGGGTTACGGCGGTTGCGGTTTGGTTGCTGCTGGTCGCGGTTATGGGGGTCGTGGAGCGTGTTAGGGGTTTTGGTTGGGGTGTTTGGGTTGTCGGGGGCGACGTGCGAACGAGAGTTGTTGGTTTTTGATCGCGGCCGCTGCATACCTGTTGGGGAGGAAAGATAAACATTAATAAGTGAGTAAGTACTAATAAGTTTATTAATAGAGTCTTAAAAGGCAAGGCTGTCTACTGTCCAGCACGTCAAGTGCGAGCTAACCGTATACTTTATAGTCTACCGTATTTAGACATTTCGTATGGAGAATTGAAAAGCGCCTCCATCGGACGGTTTTTAAAACTTTCAATTCTCCATACAAAATGTCTAAGTACGGTAGACTATAAAGTATACGGTCAGCTTACGAATAATCGCGCACTTGACGTACTGATGGTAGTTTTTGTAAAAACTACCATGTCGAAATTGAATAAGAACAACAATTTTAAATGTGAACATAATCCAATATGCTGCAATGTATTAAATCATTACCATGAAATTGTTAGTTATTTAAAATTTGGTTCGCTTTTCTTATTAACCGACTTAAAAAAAGGAGGTTCTCAATTCGTTTGTATTTTTTTTTGTTTTTGATACCTCTTCTTTTTATTCATACAGTCATGAATTTTATTGATATGCCTCGCCTGTATTTGGTTTGTTAATTTGCTATTTAATAAAATATGTCAGTCGAAAGTCGTGTGAAGTTCACCAACCGGTACTAAGCCAGCGGTGTGGTGGACTATGGCATAAAGCTTCCTCATATTGAGGAGGGTGCCCGGTATTATGGCAACAGGCTCACTCATGTATTAAAATATATAAGTATAAGTAATATGTATATAAGTATTATATACTGAGTTTGCCCTCAGTCCATTGTACGGTACCTATAACACAAGCGTTGCTTAATGTGGGATCGCATAGTTGGTATGTTCGTATAAAAAAAAAACTGGGACCCATTTGTGTGGTACACGCAAATTGCGTCCTTATGTACTACACGAATGTGCTCGGTTTTTTGTGTTCTTTTATGCAATATAATCACACCAATTATACAGTGCTCACACTAAGCAACGCTAGTATTATGGCTACCGTACAATGGATTGGGGGTGAACCCAGTATATATTACTTAGATATTAAACATCCATGACTCGAGTACAAACACTTGTGCTCATCACGCAAAGTTTGTACCTACCAGGGTTTAAACCCGGGACCCTCGGCATAGAAAGCAGGGTCGCTATACCAATTACTCTAGTGAGGTCGTCTTCGCTTCAAAATGTTGTTCGTGTGACTCTGTCTTTATTATCTCTTCAATTGAGTAACTATTATGCTGACCTGGTGGTGGTTCTCCCAGTCCTTATGCTGGCAGAAGGCGCCGCAGTACCGCGCCGCGTTGCAGCCCGAGCACGTCTCCTGCGCCTTGCGCCCGCAGTTCCAGCAGCACTGGAAGCATGCGCGGACTCTACTAACACGCGTACAGATACATTGAGTGAGTGCTCACAGCCGCTCACCAAACTGCATAGCGACTCGTCGATGTATGCGGTTCAGTCAGCCGGCGAGTATTAACTCACTTAATCCTTAAGAGTTCTTAAGAGTAAGAGTTATAGGGACTTCGTGCAAGACAAAGGTACGACTAAAACTGGTTGTGGTAAGAGAACGCAAAAAGGTCCAAATCAAAAACTGGTTAACTAGTTTAAAACCGCTTTTTCGGTCTTAATTTATAAAAATCCGTCTGTCAGCTAGAAGACGTCTGCTGTTTGATATAGGCTTCCCTTAATGTCTTCCAAACATCGTGGTCTGCGGATCTCCAAATTTTTTATTCTATCGCGTAGCAAAACCCCGAGCATAGCGCGTTTAGTGACCTTGACCTTTCTTATGAGTGGAAGACGGTGTCTAGAACACAACGAACACAAAACCCAAAAAGCACTCACATTCTGTTGTCCAGTAGTGTTAGGACTCAAGTCCCTGCCAGGCGGCGGACTCTGCCGCCTCTCGATCAACCGCTCCACCTTCCCTCGCTCGGCGGCCACCAGCTCCAAGGCCTTGGACTCGGCCGCGCCCACAGCTCGCTGGAGCTCTAGGAGAGCTTGGCGTTTCACCTGCATGGAAGAACTTGCATTACACTAGTTATAGTGAGCTTCGTGACTTCGGTGGGGAGTGTTTGTCCAGTTACAATGTTTTCCCTGGGTTGGATAGTTAAGGGCAACAGAGAGCTGGTTAAACTCCACGACCTCAGCTCTTTTCAGTCGTGTCGGTTCGCCACCCCTTTGGACTATGCGAATAAGGGAAGAGCGTTGAATAAGTGAGTATTAGGGGGAAGAGGGGAGCTACGCAACCACTTGTGCACTGTAGTATCTCCTGCATAGGTAGTTGGCTATGCTAGCATCCGTTCTGGGGACTCGGGCATGGGGTCGGAGAACCACATCCCTATCTTAGTCCCCTGACGGTGAGTGTTTCTTCAGTGAAGCACCTTTTCTTAATTCTGCGGCCCGGAGTCGAACCGGGCCGGCCGCCACCTGGGGCGTTGTTGTGCCTTGTGCGATCCTGGAGCGCCCCACTTAAAGGCGGTTAGGGAAGATCGCTGGATTGAAGTGGATAGTATTTACGTGTCCAGGAGCGCCACAACACCGTTTGAGTCCCCCGAGCTCAAACAGTAGATATCCGTAAATGCATTCACCAGCGTGAACAAAAAAAAATTGGCCGCTGTGACCGAAATTCAGCAGCAGGACTATATTATGGGCAATGGCCGGGTGGTATTTAATCAGTGAAGGGTCCTGGTAAACTCAATGATTCAGTTGCTAACCTGGTTGACAGCATCCTCCGCCCGTCTCCGCACCTCTGCCACGCGCTCCTCAGTTTGTCTGACCGCCGTTGCCATGATCTCGCTGGCTGCGCGCTTTATATCGTTGCTCTCTGTCGGTTCCACGCCTGGTAAACAGATTGAAGGTTACCAAGTTTGTCGTCTAGACGCTCAGTCTATAGTCAGTATGGTCACACAGACTTTAGACAGACATCTACAGACTAGTAGTAAGTAGTCGAGCTTATATTATCTGCAACCATGCGGTCGATTTTAAGGATACGTTCCTCAAGGATACTCACCCGCAGTAAGTTTCAGGTAAGTCTAAAGTAGCTGCATGGAGCCGACGATCCGCCTAAAGATAATCCCATTTACTGACCCACCCAAAACTATGCGACCTACAGATTTGAAAATATGTACACCTGTGAAATTTGCTGAATTGTGGCACATGTGTTTTTTTCGGCGTTTAAGTGCTCGGTAGGAAGGATTTTACTCTTCAAGAAGTGGTTGTATCCAACAGCTAGCACACTAGTACACACCTCTGTGTCTATCGCAGAGGTCTGTAAACTGTGAGGGCCTTCCGTCGTTTGACCCCCTTATATGCTTGTTACTCTCTAGAGCTCCATTCTTCAAACTACCTTCATACCCACACAGTTCCATTTCAACCAATACTCACCTCTCTGCTGCAGTATTGCCAGCGCTCGCTTCGTTTTCTCCACCATGCTGAGGATGCAGTTGAGCATCGTATTGATGTTCTTCCACTCATCGTCGCTCTTCACCAGCCCGCCGGGCGCGGGCAGCCCGCGGGGCTCCGCGAACGAGGCGTTCATAGTCGACACGTCGCGGACTGTGATGCCACCTGAGGTAAAGACACAATTCTTGAACTTATAAGGCATAATGTTAATGCTTTTACTAGTACGGCTTCTGATTGCTAAGACTGCCTGATCAGCGCAGTTGGTAGTGACTCTGCTTTCTGCCGATTCTGGTAGGTACAATTTGTGTGATGACCACGAATGTTTGTACCCGAGTTATGGGTGTATATAAGTCTATATAAGTATTATATATTGAGTTGAGTTTGCCCTTAGTCTGTTTGGTACCCATATTACAAGCGTTGCTTAGTGTAAGACCGTATATAGTTGGTGTGTTCGTATGGCGATATTATTAAAACTATAATTATATTTAAAACTCATTTATAATAATGATAAATGCAAGCATTGTCAGGACACAATTAGTCGTATGAAGTTAGTTTAGTCCAGGAGTTGGCCCGTACTGGGCCAACTCATGGACTACGCCTTGAATTACCTTCACATTGAAGAAGGGTGTTCCTTATATAACGACAGTAGACCTCCTATTACAATTGGATCAGGTCGGCGAAATGTGGGAACACTGCAGAAATGTGGGAACTCTGACTTGTTCTTCTGGACTATAGTCCCTATAATGTTATAAGTACGTTATAAGAAAACAACTTACCATCTCTTCTATCGAACCCCGTCTCCTGGTTGCCATGGTACCCTGGGTAGGGGTGGTTGTAGTCGAAGAGACTCGCGTTGCTGGGCAGCGGGTACAGGAACGGGGAGGGGTTCAAGAACAGGCTGGAGGGCGCCCGCTTGGCCTGCGGCGGATAGTCCTCGTGGGAGCCGTTGGTGGCAGGCGCGTCGTAGAACCTGGGGAAGAAGTCGCGCCATGAGAACTGAATACCTTGAAGATTAGTTTTGTGTGAAAAAATTGTCTGGATTTTGCCAATTACTTTTGAGTGTTTTTGTCTTATTATTTCATGAATTAATAATTAAGATAGGTAGATAAAACTACCGGTGTCCATGACTTGGTATGAGTACTTCAATATTTTAGTACCTATCCCGGCCGTAGAAACACTTACTTCCCGGGATAAAAAAATCTATAAATCCATGTAGTTATAAGCTATCACCATCACAAATTACCAGTGAATGTGATGAAACAGGACGTGGTAATAAATATTTTTATAATCGACTTATTTTTTCTAAGTATTTGGCCTTTACATAACAGAACATAACCAACTGATGAACTTCACTCGTAAATAGTAGGGTTCAATGGAAATGAAGTAGATTATCCGAGATCAACTCTCCATTCCTTTGTTAACATCTAATTAAGTTCTATTATCAGATCGATTAATAAACTCCCAATTCGGAACCAGATGTACAATGCTCGAACAATGCGCTTATAAAAGTTCCGGGATATTAATTATTAAAACAAGGACAATGGACAACTTTCAACGAACGCGCATAAAAGAAGATTCACAAACTAAATAGTGTGGTACAAGTTGCAGAATGATAGCGATTAAGATGATAACAGCTGCTAACAGGGACTCGGAATTTACCTACGCATAAAATCTGATAACATTTTTAAGTATATATAAAGAGTACTAGCTGCGTTCCGCGGTTAAACCCGCGATTAAAAAGTATGTCATTTTCCTCTATGTCCTTTTCTGTACCCCTAAACTACCACTACCTACGCAAAAAATCATGTCAATCCTTTGCTCTATGAAAAATTTAAACAAATCTATCCCACGGGAAACATAAATGTTACCGGGATAAAAAGTAGCCTATGTGCTATTCCAGACTATAACCTATCTCTGTGCCAAATTTCATCCTGATCCGTTCAGCCGTTCTGGCGTGATTGAGTAACAAACATCCATCCATCCATCCAAACTTTCACATTTATAATATTAGTGGGATATAAAAACAAAACTGCACACGCACTTAATTCAATGTATATTAGTTCTTTGTATGCTAAAAATAAGATTCGAAATTATTATTAGGTATGCTATGTTACCCAGCTCTATCTTTAACCCTATATTGACAACTGATACCTGTCACAAAGGATTAGAAGGACTATACCTACAAATGTATAAAACACACTGAGAGCTGGCTGTTATTCGTAAAGCCCTGTCTCTGTCTGTCATCATATCATGCCTTCTCAACGTGATTGACCGGATTCCGATCGACTGCTCAGCGCTCGGCTGACGCAACACAAGCGTTTGCTTCGAGCAAGCGTTATCATCCGTCATTTGTCTCGCTGCTGGCCTCGCGAGGCAGCGCGATTGGTCAAGATCAGGGTCAGGTTCCCAAACTTATTTTGTCTACTGCCCACTTTGAGAATTATTTATTTTTAAGCGCCCCCATTTTTTCACCTACTTAAAAATCACTATAACTTCAAACTAAATTAATTATTGTAAGCCTGTACACAACGCCCCCATTTTTTTTCTGGGTCTCTTACCGCCACCCTTTAGGCCAGTACGCCCAAAAGGGGGCGTTATCGCCTACTTTGGGAAAGGCTGGTCTAGATCGAGCCATTAATTTATTATCTCAGTCTACATGCTAAGCTAAGCCTATGCATCAAGTCACCGATTAGGAGAGCAAATAATCGTATGCAATCGGTGCGATAAATAACAATCGGGACGAGAGACAGCACTACCCCAGCTGTCGAACTGAGTTTGTTTGAACTGGATGCGAGGCATAAGTGAACGGCGATTTATTAAACAAAGACCTACAGGAATTGCGCTTGCAGTAGATAATTATATACGACGAGGGATGTCTATAACTTATTGGGGATACGACAGGACACAGCGATAAATTACGCCATTAGGTAGGTATGTGGGTAAGCAATTTTTTTTAATCCCCGTGAAGCCAGTAGCACTGAAATATGTCTAACTAAACCAAGAAGCTCTTTTCTAGAAAATACTTTTACGACAAAATCAACTAAACATACAAATTGCTACAAGAATCGTATTCCATATGTACATATTTTTTCCGCTTGCCAATCTAGTCAGCGTTGCGTTAGCTTATAACTTGGACCACACACAACGTCGCTAGCAAACTAAACGCGCAATGCAATCGATGCGATAAATAATTATTGAACAAGAGCCGATCACGCCCTCTGCCGGCGCGACACAGAACTGTTCCGGCGCGGGGGAGAGTTATGCACAAAGAGACCACGTAGAGTTCTCTATATACACTTGACAATGACTATCAACCATAGCTCACATTTTCTTATAACAACAATGCTATCACTTGGAAAATGGTGACGGCAAACATCGTTCAGAAACGTACATATCTGAGGGTGCTATATATTTTTGTAAGGCGTCCGCCAAACCACACTGGGCCAGGGTGGTGGACGGCAGCCTGAATTTCCCTCACATTGGCAGGGCAAGTCCGTGCCCGGAATTCCGACATTAAAAGGGAAAAGTGTTATGAAGAAATAATCACAGGTGACATTATTTTCAGAACAGATTTCAACTCCGCTATTTTCGGGCTTATCGCGGGAAAACTACTGTACGAATTTTGTTGTAACTTGGAATGGTGACAGATTATATAAATCGAGAAATGTAAGAATGGCGTCCAGGAATGGATAGAAAACCAAGCATATGACGTCACGGGCACAGCTAATGTACAAATACAAGTATACATCAAAACTTCCGAGGGTGCCGCGCGTGGCAGTGATCGCTTAGCGCAGTAATTAGCCGATCCGAGCAGCTGGCGTATCGCACACTTGCCACTTCGCTAACAGTAAATTTATTTACAAATAAATATTTGACAAACTTTGCATAGCCATTAGTCATACTACATCGTCAGCCTCTGACAACTTTACTGTTAGACGTAGCCTTATCGTAAATATCCTTTTGTAATGTAGCAACCTCTTCAACTTCGCAACAAGCTACACCGAAAGTGCTGCAGACGCATTCAGAACAATAGACAATTCTAAACACAATCCTGAATCACGCTATAAGAGTTTTCGGAGCAAGTAACATATATACAAGATCTCGACAATAACCGTCGGGGCATAGCGGCCGCCCCGCTAGGCATACCACCCGCCCGGCTGGAAGATTTTTCCGCTAAATTCACACACAGCCACAAAATCATCTCGTACAGACGCCTCACGTGAATATCCGTTATCATTCCAATCAGGGACGACTGAAACCGACCCTGATTAGGAAAAAGGGATGAAGAAAAAGACACCCTAACACAGTGTGTCTTGACATAACTTGCCTTCAAACAAATTCATCTGATGACCAGAAGCTGGCACATATTTTGGCCAACACATCAGCATTGCCATTCAACGTGGCAATGCTGCCAGCGTTCTGGCCACCCTACCGGCCGATGGTGGTGGGGATTAGCTGAGTGCATTTTGAAATCTGCCTAATTTTAATATTAATTTATTATATCTTTTAGCGTCGCTTAGATTAAAACAACCAATTTAATTATTAAAATGTTAAAATCACTTCCCTATGCTAACAAGTAAATAATGAACACAAGTCGTGGCACATCAAAGGCGGAACAATGTGGCAACTATCAATAATCGCAGTCAGTCGCAGGTGGGTGTCGCGGACAGGTAATTTGTACCCTCCGAGCCCCGGCAGCTGCAGGCCACCCCCGCCCGCCGAGTAACAAGTGGGCGAGGGGTGGGATCCTGCTTACCATCCAAATAATCCGGCGTGAAGATAGCCTAGAGCTACATAGTGTTTACAAAAAAGCAATACATCAAAAGTCTCATGGAGTTATAATTCAAAGTTACATAAATGCGTCGGGATCGCTTCGAATTAATTTACTTAAGTTCCTTAGTATTATTTATATTTTATACTTTTTAAATGAGATTGTGGAATATACAGTGTGTAATTTCTTGACATTCGATGAAGGAAAATATGAGGATGCCAGCATGCCTGAAAGAACCACTTCTCGTGAAAAGTCGTATATGTCGTCCCCTAACCCGCTGCGCGGTGGGCCAGCGTGGTTGTCTATATCCTGCATCTTTTACTAAAATTGATTACAACACATCATTACAATTTGGCTTTCAATTATCACTCCACGATTATTATGCGTAGGTATTTTCCTATCTGTGTTGTGTTAAAAAATATTTCACGCAAAAAAATCCGTGAGCTATATTTTAAGTTTTCTTTACATGTGTACCAGTTCTATTTTCTACTTATTTTGACAAGTACTTAGACTGTACTCCATAATATAAGTACGTGTCCGCAATCCCCGCAGTTTAGCTTTAAATTATTATTATAGGACAATTTGGCAGGGTGCGCTGCGGTGGCGGCTGTTTTAAATACTGCCTACCCCGTATTTGTTAGCGTGTGAGCGAACAATTTATTGCAACAAGCGCCCGTTTGGTTTTGAACGCTCCCTGTGCCAAGTTGCATAATCTATTTATATTATAACCACAATGACCATAGTCGTCAATATCATAATGAAATTCCATAGGCGTTGGTACGTATTATGCTGATTATTATCGTATTAAAGTATGTATTCTTTAATCGTCTTTTAACGTAATATTAAAATAATAACAAGTAAGCGCCTGAAACATTACTGTGCGCAATTAGCGATCACAAGTTTTGCTATGAGCCCGGTGATAGGCGCTCGCTGCGGCGGAGCCTAATAGCGCCGACAGATGGCACTGATCGGCTGTTACATTATCACGTGCCACGTGTTACGTGCTAGGAATCCCGTAATTACACGAAGCGATGATGGAATGTGAAATTGACATGGGTTCAGTTCCTATCGTGTCCTTTACAATAGACGATGTAAAGTTAATTATAAAAGGGTAAACTAGTATAAATGCATATTATGTTAAGTTGAGTTTAAGTAACTATACTTACACTAGCATTACACAGCATTTTTTTAAGCTCATTGTAAAACTGTTGTTAATTGATTGCACCATTGTATAACTTTGTTTGACGGTTTATTGCTGTTTGCCTCCTAGGTATAGGTACATGAACATTACATAGCTTCTTTATTTATAATAGGTACTCACGGATCGCTCGCTCTCCTTTTAACCCCGGATTCAACAGTTGTCCCGGGTGTATGTGGCGCAAAGATGTCGCTACTGTCACCCCCTGTCTCCAGGATCAGATGCTCGTGGGTCCTGATGTACTGGAGTGGAGTCTGGGACCAAAGGAGTCTGGTTAGCTGGCCACTTCTACTAAGTATAACTACAAAAAAATTCTTCTGAGTGGTTCGGGCTGATTATGGGAAACAACACCCTATGGCCTATCTAATAGGGACTCTTGTGGTTACCTGACATGTATGCTATTATTGTATACCCATCCATCCGTCTATCCAGCAGCCGAAGACGTCCACATACAATGATCACAAAGTGGTCCGCTACTCGCATGTACTGGCACCTTGCGACGCGTGTGATATCATTGGTCCACCTTGTGGGGCCCGTCCTACTCCACGCCATTCGGTTCGTGGTCGCCACTCCAGAAATATCCTTACCTGACATTCCAAAGTTTCCAAGCTGGCCTTGAGAATTACTCCACACTGCACACACTAAGTGCTTGGTGGATAAATTCAACGTATGTACAACGTATGTGTATGTACCTGTTTAGCCCTCCTCGCTCTTGCATGCAAGTCCCTCTGCGCAAGAGGCAGTAGCGCTCTCAGGAACCCTGGCACTGATGCTCTCAGGGGGTAGTTGGTACACTCCTGCACCCCCGCTTGGAACTCTTCTACGTTGAGGGTGCCAGACTGGTGGTTAAAGAGAATCATCTTACATCGCTGTACTCAATGTTGATAATAATATGATTGAGACTCACTCACTTTGAAGGCGACCTTTGCTACAATTACTATTGGGAATGTAAACATATATCTAAAACAATATGAAATGTGATCATAATCATAATAATGAATGTATCCCACATTGCTACAGGTATTCTTCCGCGAAAGACTAAAAAAACGCATCAAGACCTCTTCGGACAATAAAAAGGTTGATAGTAAAGGTGTTTCTCTACTCACAACAAGATTGTGAATGAGTTGTCGAACCCTCTCGCCAGTTTCGGCACCCACGTCGCTGGCGAACTGCTGCAATGCTGACAGGAAGCGGCGCAGGCGCAGCAACGCCGGCGCAGAGCGGGAGCCCTCGGCGAGTGGGGGGGAGAGCGACTCCGTTGATGAGAGAGTCGCTATAGAGAGAGATATTGATACTGATAGATTTTAAATCATTCATTCTAAGATTCTTTTAAGGTGAGTATGGTAAATCTACAAGGTTAAGTATATAAGCACTTATAAATTTAAAAAAATAGTGAATCAGACACTCGATGTCCTCATTACATAGAGCATCAAAATTTTGTGACACCCGCTGATCGGAAAATTGGAAGGGTTTGTAGTAGTCAGCCGAAACTAGTAATGGAGGACATTTAGCAACTAAGTCATAGTTAACACACTTTTATGTTCGCAATTACAAATTGTCAAGTTATATTAAGTTTTTCTAAAGCCACGTCTCCTCCTATAATCTTTTGGAAACAATCAACAATAACAAATAACATTTTGTCCGCCGCGCATATTAAGATGGAAATCACGTATCACAATAAATGTTTTGCTTATGTGAAAAACCGGAACACAATGCGTGCCGAAGATAGTAAGTTCATAGACAAGGAAAATTCAGAGTACTATAGATAATAAATTATTGTACCTACTTGTTTTATTTCTTACCAGCGGTTCCGTTGTTCTGTGGGCTGGGCGGGCCGGGCGCGGGCGTGGGGGACGACCCGGACTCCTCCTGCTCCGGAGATCTGCGCTCCTTGCTGGCTGTGGTCGCTGCAACAAAACCATAAATCAATTGGATTGTGACAAGTACATCTTGACGACCTATTTACCTCAGTTCGAATCCTGGTAGGGACAAACTTTGTGTGATGAGCACGAATGTTTGTACCAAAGTCATGGATGTTTAATATTTATATAAGTAATATATTTATTATGAGTTCGCCCCTGTCCATTGTACGGTATCCACAATACAAGCGTTGCTTAGTGTGAGACCGTTTTCTTTTGTTTTTTTATTACATTATAGGCAAGTATTTGATCTCGATCTCACCTGATGGTAAGTGACGATGAGATCTACGATGGAGCATACTTGCCTAGAAGTGTTCCTGTGAACCTGTTCACTCTCGACTTATAGTTGGTGTGTTCGTCTGGCGATATTATTATTAGTTTGTTCAGGCGTGTTTATAGCACAGACCATAATTCAGTTAAACACACACTAAATCAGTATAAATTAATTACTTAGGTTTATTTACGTACGTCTCAGATCGCATTATAGTTAGCCAAGATGGATGAATGATAGGTATTCAGTTTGGAATCAAATACGACGTCACGAGATTCAGAACACCTCCTCACCAGCCAAATGACCTTCCTTCTGTTACAGTATTGACATTGTCAGGAGACGACCCATAGGTAACCAATTTGAGCATAGGTATCGTAGAATATCGCTCTTGCCAGAAACGAGTTTGCTTTTAAAATTAGAAGCGCTAAAAATCTTCTTTTAACACTTCAAAGGTAGGCGAAGACTTTGAAAGGGAGGGATGGGGTCGTCGACACCCACCTAGCTCCTCTTACCCCATTTCAATTGGGGTCTAATATCGAGGAGAGGCTCGTTCATGCACTGGCACGTTCCTCGTCAGACAGTTTGCACAGCCGGAGCGACTATGCTATGATGGCTATTGAAATTGGTTCGACAAAATGTGACCATGGTATAGCTTCGTACAGGGTATAGCAAATTTATTTTACGATTGATGGGCACAGGTAGTTGATTGCTTTCTTTGCCGGGGGCTCTTTTTTCAATCCCAATTGGGGTAAACTTTGTGTGATGAGCACGAATGTTTTGTAGACGAGTCATGGTAATTTTAACCTACTTCAAAACAAAGGAGGAGGTTCTCAATTCGATTTAATATTTTTTTATTTTGTTCCCTCAGAACTCCGTCATTTATGAACCGTTTTGGAATGATTATTTTTTATTTGTCTGTATTGCTTATATGTCTGAGTACCGCATATTATATACCTATCATATATAGCGTTTCACCAGCTAAACAAATTAATATCTATATTGGTACGAAATAGAAGAGCCCCGAGTGCCCTGCGGATGACAGAATAAATAAAAGTTTAGTCGAAACGCTGCTAGTGGTGTGCCAAGAGCGGCCCGCGTGTCAGCAGCACGCCCGTTAGGGATGGGACACGACGAATATCGATAATAGGTTGATATTATTATTATTTTTTACCGCTAATCTATATACGACAGTGAAAGGTTAATAGATGACAATAAACCAATATAATAATACCTAAATTTTGGTAGCTTCGAAAGCCAAAAAAATGGCGTGAAAAATGTAGCATAAGTAGATGATAAATTGGCGAGAAAAAAATGTATTTTTTAAAAAAAGAAAGATTTTTAAAAAAACACCTACGTTCTTGAGAGTCATTAAAGCATGCTAATACTGAGATTTATTTATAAAATCCGCGATGTGAGCGGAACAAAACACCCATACGTTAAATTAACTCCAAACAAAAACATTGTGCCTCAACCGCAATATTTAAAAAAAATACTATTCATTGAGTAATTGCTATCGACATTATTTTAAAATTGACACTGGCAAAATACACAAGAGTCAAGGAAATACACAAGCATATTACGTCAAGAAAAAAATATTTATCGACTTTATCGACAGTGTCCGCATCTCTCGCGTTGTTGCGCGCGTGGCGGCGACACCTCGCCCGCGGCTTCTAGCGCCGCACAATTACTGCGGGAATATATCCCTGCCACGCGTGTGTGTGCGTCTTTCATATATATATTTTTCAAATATTACCACAGTATTATACTAGGAGCCGTTAGCCCCTCCAACTAAACCCAAGCTTGTGCTCTAGAAGTGAGTTCCTGTCAATAGTTAGATGGCCCGAATAGATATCGAACCTGGATTCCCTGGTTGCCTGTCGATCCACTGTATTCTTTCGCAGCTTATTAGTTTGCAGCGACCTCTTCAATCTCGAAGCCACATAGATGGCGCTGTAAACGACATTAAGAACAAATGCCGGTTCTCGATACAATCCTGAAACGCGCTATAAAAGTTTTCAGTGAAGGTTACATATATAGAAGATCCCGACAACACTCGTTGGGTCGTAAACTGACACACGTCGAAAATGACTTGCACGACACGACGATACACGATTCTTGTAGCGATGTTGCACGTATCGATACAGCAGCAACATACGTACAAGTGGAACATCAGGGTAAACTAGATTCCTGACTCTTGAAGTCACCGCAAAGACGATGTAGACGTGAACTCTATATTGGTGGATTGAAGGTAACTATTCCGACGCCCGTCCCCGCACACGCACGGGCAAGGTAGGTACTTGCTAATTCACTTTTCTAAATCGATAATAGTTTAATTAATCTGTTACTAATCACTTCAAACTAGTCGTGAACGCGCCCTGTTTCATATGTAACACTATTAGCATTAAATTTTCAGTCTAATTGAAGGTTTAAGATTTAATTTGAAATTTGATATTTGCAATAACATTAACAGCGTATATAAAGAATTCTCTGTTGACATTTTTCTCACGAAAGTGTCAGCTGCGAGGAATGTGTTTAGCTTGGAATTTTTCAAATCTTTTTCCTAGATTAAGTCTATTTACGAACTAACCTATTTCTTCTTGGTTATTTCTATCGCCGAATCTCTGTATAGAGCTATTGATTACTAACGTTAGCTCACTAGGCTAATGTTATCCGTGTAAATCTGTAATTAGCTTTCTGTTATCCATATTATTATTTACATACAAATATAAGTTTTAACAAAAATAGTGTAAAATATTCTAACATATGAAATAGTAAGTTATATGGAACACGGTGATGTATAAAATAATTGTGTTAATGATGTTTGTTTTTTTTTTCAAACGAGGCGAACCAGTAGCGGTTAGCCGTGCTCTCAGTACGAGGTGTCATTTTTTAAATGTCTGTGTGTTTTTCAAATAAACCAAAAGTAGTATAGTACTTATATTAATTATTAGACCCTTTAACTAAACATAAGCTATGAGGAGGCTCAATGATTACTTTAATGATCAGGCTAAACTACAAACCCTGAACTTCTCGTTCCCCACTTCAGTGCATCTAACCATTAGTCTATTAGCCCTACTAAACTATTCGATAATAAAACGTGGATATTGTCACAAGCGCTCTACCTCGTCAGATAGACTATAATTTGGTGCAATACATATAATCGTAGGGTATTAACGCCAATCGCGGTCGCTTCGCGCGCACTCGTGGGGTGAGAGGTCCAATGGTTGTAGTGGACGGCGTGATGGATGGCTACTCGCTTCGAGCGGTCGTAGAGAGTCGTTCATAACACAGAGAGAGGCGACGCCAGTGGAGAGATGAATTATGGATTTTATTATTTATTAAGGTGTTCTGATGTGTCACAGCCGGTTCAAGCAAGACGATTCGTGGTTCGAATCGTAGTTTATGCCCCATTTTTTTTAAGACAGTTATAATGGGTTATAAAGGCGTTATAACAAAGTTTTCAGAGGTAAAAGTGCGTTATAATGGCGATAGATCAAGTGGGTGATAACGATCACGTTTATGTATAAATTATATGTGTATAAGGTGTTTGATTTTTCGGTGAGACAGCGAGACAGTACCGTTACATCGCGGACTTAGTACGAGTACATTGTGTTATTTTTAATAATTATTGTAATCTATACTAATATTATAAATGTGAACGTTTGGATGGATGGATGTTTGTTACTCCATCACGCAAGAACTGCTGAACGGATCTGGATGAAATTTGGCACAGAGATAGATTATAGTCTGGAACAGCACGCGGGCTTTTTATCCCGGTAAAATGTATGGTTCCCGTGGTATAGATTTCTTTAAATTTTTCATAGCGCAAAGGATTGGCATGACTTTTTGCGCGGGTAACACCGCAGGGCGCAGGTAGTACCTTATATACAGGGGCGTAGCTACCGCCGTATTTGCCGTATCAATTATACGGGGCCCCCGGGCCACGGGGGCCCCCAAAGTGTGTAAGGAAAAAGAATAAAAACTTTCTAATTTATTTTATTTTACAAATGACAAAATTCTATAAAGCAATTCCTTTTTTTCCCGCCTTAAGCGTGCGTTCAAAAGTTGGCAACACTACATCGTTATGGCGGGCTGCGGGACTTCCCCGTTTTACTTACTTCATCTTCAACTCAGCGGGGAATCCCCGGGAACCCTTCATCGATATCGCGATGTACGTGTACGTTGTTGTACTTTGCATTGGATGTTAAACCACGGAGTGCAGTGCACTGTTTATTTACGCGCTTTATATAAATGTGCATTACATTGTAATTCAGTACAAACAATATTGTTCTTCTGGTTTAGCAGTATTAGTAACGATTTGTAAAAGAAATGAGTGAAAGAAAAAGAGATTATCCCAGCGGCGCTGAGAAAAGAAAAATTAAACAGAAAAGGGACGAGGTTATAAAAAAAGTGCCCAAAATTTCTTCATTTTTTCAGAGACAAGATACTGTGAGTGATTTAGATTGGAAAGGTAAGTACTACACTACTACCCAACCCATTTATTAGGGGCCCGTAGTGATAAACAAGGAAATCTTTTAATTTCGGTCTGTCCATCTGTCCGTCACAAAAAGTTGTCTCCCCCCTCGATTTTCCCAATTATACTGTTTTTAGGGTTCCATGCCTTGATTAAAAAAAACAAAATTCTAACTTATCTATAGGATCGATTTGTTTTGTTGTTTGTTTATCAGTCCGTATCGTATCGTTAATTGCGTGTTGAGAACTTCAGATGTGCAGACTCGCTTTCGGGTTCTCGTTTTGTATGACCA
Source organism: Pheosia gnoma (assembly GCA_905404115.1). Lineage (NCBI taxonomy): Eukaryota > Metazoa > Arthropoda > Insecta > Lepidoptera > Notodontidae > Pheosia > Pheosia gnoma. The sequence goes on along the minus strand of FR989919.1, from coordinate 6,088,596 downwards.
CTACACTACGCGCTGCGTTTAAATAGCACGCAGGTGTATAGTAATGCACGGACGGGCTGCAGGTGATTTTGTATCTACTAATAGGTACGAGCACAATCCTCGTAGAATCTGTGTGCGTCTGAACTGAACACTCTCTAACTGTGACCCTTAGTAACGTTATTTATTTATATATAACTCTTTTTAGTTTAGTATCAAAGCATTCGTCTTTATTTTTTAACAATTACTCGTTTATTTTTAGATTCTTCTGAAGCATGTTCTTCGTCACATATCCATCCGGAAATAGAAGAAAGCCAAGCACATACTTTATCGGATGTCCATCCAGAAATCGAGGAACCCCAAGTCAACGATTCTGATATATCTGCAGATAATGCAGATTGTAATATAATTTCATCAGATAGAGGAAATTTTGGTGACAATTTAACTGAATGCGAACGAAAAATAATTTTTAAATTGGGTCCATTTAAACCACAAGGACCATTTCCAAAAGTTTCAGAAAATAACCGACCTTTTTCAGCTTATTATTATTCATATTTCAATCAGGCAGGCATAAAAATTATAAGACCATGGTTATGTTATTCTAACGTTTTAAACAAACCGTACTGTCACTTCTGTTGGTTATTAGCAGATCGTCAAAACAAATCGTACTCCTCTGCTTGGGTTAACGGTGTTTCGGTTAGAAGCAATTTCACACAAACTATTCTTGACCATGAAAAGTCACAGCAGCATATTAGTGCCTCACTCTCTTATAATAATTGGTTGCAAGGAAATACCATCGATACTCTATTGAAAAGTGAAATCCATAGTAAAATTACATTCTGGAGAGATGTACTGCATCGTATAATTAATGTTATAATTACTTTAGTATCTTGTAATCTACCTTTGAGGGGGCATGATTCTGATTCTGGCAATTTTATGGCAATTTCACGTCTGTTATCTAACTATGATGCAACTTTAAAAGAACTTTTTCTAAAACCGAAAGGTGAAATAAATTATTTAAGCCCTACGATTCAAAACGAAATTATTAGTTTGCTTGGTACTAACGTTAGGAACAGTATTATCTCAGAAATTAAAAAAGCTCCATTTCTGACAATAATTCTGGATACAACACAAGACTTGTCAAAAATTGACCAACTATCTGTAGTTTTTCGATATATCTCGGTTACAGGAAATGATGATAATGTGCCTAAAGAAATAAAAATCTGTGAGTCCTTTTTAGGATTCATAGCAGTAACCGATTGCAGTGCTGCAGGTCTGAAAACTGTCATTTTAAATTTGACTAAAGAATATGGAATTGATTTGACTAAATGTAGAGGACAGGGATACGATGGAGCAAATGTTATGTCGGGTGTGTATGGAGGATTACAAACCCTAATAAAAGAGCATGCTCCAAATGCCGATTATGTTCATTGTGCTGCGCACGCTTTAAACTTGGTTTTGAACGATGCTGCGAGACATGTTCGTGAAGTATCGACTTTTTTCGATAATTTAGAAAAAATATATACTTTTTTTGGCAATAGTATAAAACGCTGGGCTATGCTAAGTGACGATTCATCTGAAAAATATTTGATTACCCTTAAAAAGGTATGTCCTACCAGATGGTCTTCTAGGAACGACGCTTTATTAGCAGTAAAGAAAAATTTTTTACTAATCATGAAAACTTTGTACCAACTAAATTTAATTTCAAATAAAAATGATGAACGTGAAGAATGTAAAAGTATAATTAATATTTTAGAGAGTTTTGATTTCTTAGTGCTCGTTACATTTTTTTCTTCACTATTTGAAATTATTAATCCTGTTTCTAAAGCTCTACAGCATGAAAATAATGACTTACAGAAATCTAGTATTTTATTAAGTAATCTTTTAAATAGACTGTGCCAATTAAGAAATCAGAATTCATTTAATAGTTTGCTAAATGAATCCAAAGATTTAGCAAAAAAGTGGGGGGTAACAACTGTTTTTAAAAACAGTAGGCGAAAGATAACGAAGCGTTTTTTTGATGAGTTATCACAAGATGAGAGAATTTCCGACCCGGAATCCTATTTCAAAGTCAATGTATACTATTGCTGTTTAGATATATTAATTTCTCAAACTAAAGAAAGATTTCAGAGCCTTTGCAACCTGAGTAGTATATTCGAAATATTACAACCGGAGAAACTCCTATCTTCTTCAAGCGAAGAGATATTAAACGCTTCCGGAAAACTGTCTGCTAAATACAGTAAAGACATCTCACTTAATCTTTGTGACCAATTAAAGACTCTAAAAACATGCTTAAATTCTGAAATTAAAAAAAATTATTCCATTAAAGAACTCATTGAATTATTGCTAGTAAAATTCAATAGTCTTGCATCCAGTTTTCCCGAGGTAATCACAGCATGCTTTTTAGTCTTGACCCTTCCAGTTACAACCGCAACGGCAGAAAGAAGTTTTTCAAAATTAAAACTAATAAAAAATTACTTAAGAACTTCGATGGGACAAGAACGGCTGTCAGACATCTCACTATTGTCCATAGAGGCAGAAACTTTAGAAAAACTAAAATCATCATCAGCCATAAATGATTTAATAAATCAGTTTGCCGATAAAAAGGCAAGGAGAGTGAATATTTAAAATTCGATTTTTATTTGTAAAATGGGTAAATTATGTGATAAATAAATATTACTTCTCACAATATTTTTTTTCTTTTGTGAAAAATCTTTACCTCCATATAAGGGCCTCCAAAAAAATTTTTATACGGGGCCCCGACAAGGCACGCTACGCCACTGCTTATATATCCAAATTCTGAATTCACATAATGATTATAAATGCGCTCAAGAGCCCAGGTTCAAGCCATAGCATGCCTTTTCTGAATCATTCTGTATTCTTCTATGATGGCTGTGTCTACGTTTAAAAAAATAATGGACCGTAAAAGCATAGACAGTAATGATACGTTACAATTTTTTTTTCTTTTTATTTCAACTAGAATTTAGGTCAAATCACGTCGGAATAAATTATGTCCACAAATGATAGTCAATGGGGCGATTGTGACAATAACAGGGTAGGCAGAAGGGCAGGCGCGGTATTTATTATTTAAAGAACGATTATAGTGTGGGACGGATTAGGATTTAATTTAAAACTGTACGGTCCCACACTAAGCAACGCTTGTATTATGAGTACCGTACAATGGACTGAGGGCGAACTCAGTATATAATACTTATGTAGATATTAAAACATCCATGACTTTGGCACAAACATTCGTGCTCATCACAGAAAGCTTGTCCCGACTAGAGTTCGAACCCGGGACCCTCGGCACAGAAAGCAGGGTCACTACCAACTGCGCTAATCAGGCCGTCGATAGAAACATAACAACGATTTCCATTTGTCTTTAAAAAAAATGTTTAGTGTGTTTATTTTTTTAAACTTAATCCATCTCTGTGTATACGAGAACGGTGGAACCAGCAATTGGCTATACAAGGCTAGCGCGAGGGGTTCGGTATGTAACCGATGACTGGTCGTGGGCGGGCGGCGGACAAACACCATGAATTATTACCATGGGAAGCGACACCTGACGCCGGGCGCCAGTACTTACACTCATCCGAACAAACACGATTCTAATGAATGTAGGAATACACCAATCAGATTGCTTTGATTGATTCACGAAGCGCAGATTTTTCATTATTAAAGGTGTAACTTTGACGGTACAATATTTTCACAGGGGGATCAGTAGGATATAACATATCCATCTCTATCCATATAACATATCTATCCATCCACAGAAATAAATCAAAATTAAAAAAATACATCACGTACAACTTACATCCCTTCAATTTGGGTAAATTGGCTCGCCCCCTATTATATTGGGACCAAATACCATCGGCAAAATGTGGTCTTACCACTCCAATTTAAGGTACTCATCAACAAGCAATAAATATAATTTTAACCGACTTCAAAAAGGAGGAGGTTCTCAATTCGGTTGTATTTTTTTTTATGTTTGTTACCTCAGATCTCCGTCATTTATGAACCGATTTGGAAAATTATTTTTTTCACTATATAGAGTTTTGCGTTAACACTCAGAACTCTACCTATATCTCCTGATAAACACACATAGGAGTTACTGAAACAACAGCTCCGTCATACACAGTAGGTGCCCAAACAGCAAAAACAATAATTCCGGTGGGCGTTGTGAGAGCGGGCACAACTGTCGAACGATCATAATCTAGCGATGGTAGAGACCGGCACGAACCCGAGGATTATAGAGGGATATAGACAACTGGATGCGAACCGTGCTATGAAAAATGCTTAACAAGCTCGTGGAGTGACTACAGTACATGTTCATAACAATCAGTGAAAGGGTGGAAATGTATCTCTACCTGGCTAGAGAAAGAATAGATAAACATAGAGCCTGCACTGTCTACTGTTATAGCCCTACAGTACATGGAGTCGAGGATAGAGCTTGTATGTATAATAGATACGTGGTGGTAGAGTTCTCATAACACTTCCAATGTCTCTACATCTGTGATAGTTACCGCTGGAATACCTACTCGTACTCCGTTTGTTAACGGGTGTTTGCAGTTCACTGCGATTTGAGAACAGTATTCATTGCTACGTTTATAGAGCGTTCATAAAAATCATGGCAATATACAGAATGATACAGAAAGGTTATACTAAGCCTAAAACCTGCGCTTCTGAAACGCATTTGTAAATATAATGTGAAAGCAAAATTTCGATACGTCAATTTACTAAAATATATATATATATTTTTATAATTACATTTGTTTTTCAAAATCGACACTTCGAAATTCTGACTTTACATGCAGATAATAAACGCGCTTAAGAAGCGCATGTTCAAGGCTTCGTATAGCCGTTATGAATCACCCTGTATAATGCAATTCTAGGTTTAGAGGCATCTTAGTTAACCACGCGTTATCAGTAAGTTAAAAGTTAAACTCACATTTTCGTCTCTCCGCTACGGCGGGCTGACTATAGTCTTTGTCCGGCAACTCTTCCTTCACCTTTGCCTCCATCTGAAAAGATAGAATCAGAATCAGAGTCAGAATATTTTTTATTCACGTAGACCATCAAGTACAGTACTTATGAATCGTCACAAGTTACAAAATATTATGCTACTACTTTACCACCCGTTCGGAATGCCGTTCCTATGGAAAAGAACGGGCAAGAAACTCCATGGTTGCTTTTTTTTTAAAAAGATCTTTTACATTTTTGAGCTATACATTGTTATTTTAAATTAGTTATTTTAAACTATACATTGTTATATTAATTTTAAATTTCTATTTTAAATTAGTACCCTCGCCTCTGTGTCAATGTTCAACGCCGTATAACGAAAACGAGCAATCTGCACATCACATCCTCTGGGAGTGCAATCTCTGGCAAAACGAACGGAACATTATGCTTAATAGTTTGCAAGTAACTTCTGGGGTTGTATACTACACAGACCTTGTGGAAACCAGGGATAACTTCCGTGCGTTCAAGCGTTTTTGCCATACCTACTACTGGAATCAAGTTTAATCAGCTCACAAGTTTAGGACCAATTAGTATTTAAACTCTCCGTGGTGCCTTACACCTGGAATTAGTCCAGCTGTAACAGTCTTACTTCTGTGGACATTTGTCTACCAGATCTTTTTGTCTCCCGCTTTGCAATGGAGGGAAGTGGATAATTTTCTTCCAACTCCTCCTATTTATCTTTCGATTAATTTCGTGCGGGTTCCAAGACAATTAACTTTATCCCGGGACTCGCCGAGGGTCAAACCTCGGTGTCTTCATTGGACACCACTGTAGATCCTGGCTTACAGGAGTAGCAGTGGTGGGAGTGTGTGGCGGGCCTAGTCCCATAAAAAAAAAATATACATTGTTATAGGTAGGTGAGAACAATGTAGGAACGGCTAATCAGTCTTTAGCAGCAGGTCAAAAAACTAACTAAGTATAAAATTACAGTTAATGGCAGATAGAATCAGAATATTCTTTTTACATGTGAACTTTATTTATAAAATCATTATAATAAATTAAGATTAAAATTAAAAATTAGGCAGGTATCAGAATGCACTCAGCAATCCCCACCACCATCGGCCGGTGCCCAAAACGCTGGCAGCATTGCCACGTTGAATGGCAATGCTGATGTGTTGGCCAAAATATGTGTCAGCGTTCTGGTCACCAGATGTCTCCACCAGACGTTTAAAGAGCTTAAGAGTTAAATATTTAAGGGGTCCATTGGTAGGCTATAAAGGACACATTCTCGCCCCAAAAAGTATCAAATTATATGTAATTTAAAAAAAAATAACGCTACGTACACACTGCGCGAAACGGTACTGTCTCGCTGTCTCACAGAAAAATCAAACACTGTATACACATATATTTTATACATAAACGAGATCGTTATCACCTACTTGTTAACCCCTTAAAATATATTACACTATTTTTGTTAATCGGCTCGTGTAAATCAAGCAGCGTGGTATGACCGGCGCGTGCGCCGCGTCTGTTCATCATCACGGTTGCGCGGGTTATGGCTGCGGCGAGTGGCGAGTGGCTAATGCGGACCAGACCACCCGGATTCCGAGATCACACCTGGCTACATTAAGCTGACTCTACACTCTACAAGTCAACAATTTAGCTCTATCATCAGCTGCCTTTAAGCTGACTCTACACTCTTCTTGTCAACAATTTAGCTTTATCATCAGCTGCCTTTAAGCTGACTCTACACTCTACAAGTCAACAATTTAGCTTTATCATCAGCTGCCTTTAAGCTGACTCTACACTCTACAAGTCAACAATTTAGCTTTATCATCAGCTGCCTTTAAGCTGACTCTACACTCTTCTTGTCAACAATTTAGCTCTATCATCAGCTGCCCTTAAGCCGACTCTACACTCTACAAGTCAACAATTTAGCTCTATCATCAGCCGCCTTTACACGACAACGTATTTACCACGCGATGGAAGTGTACGAGATTGAACGTGCGAGAGGTCGCACGCGCAAGTATTTATTATCCAGTTCTATGACTCTTAATTCTTTGCGCGATTGCTATCTTTTTTTATTTAGAAAAGAAAGATCGCGCTGAATAACTTTTAGCTAATCACGCGCGATTCTCCGCGGGAAACCTTCGGGACCGGACACGTTTTATCGTTCTCTATATTTACACGCGCGTTCTTTACCGTGCAGCAGCTGATTCACGCGATAAAGAGCGGATGTGTATGTAAAGGCGCCTCGGCCCAAGTATGAAACAAATACAATCTCACTAAGTTTACTTATTTATAAGTTTATATTTTACTTATAACTAAGGTTTGTTGTCCCCAACGTCTGCGCGTAAGGTAAGTCCTTACTTAGCAAGCACCCTGAGGCAGAATGGTACCAAGTCTCATAGTTTCAGAGATATTATGACGAATAAAACAGACAGTAGCTAGCGCTTTTAGGTAGGTAGATAGCAGACTTAAAAAACAGAACTGAAATCCATACATATATATATAAAACAATGTCTTGATTTTTGGAATTTGTCTTCGCACCGAATAGCAGAATAACTATTAAAACATGGGAAAAATTGAAAAAAAAATATTAATAAAGATAGGTAATTTTCTTAGGCGGTTAGAAGTTCCTCGGGACAGCCAGTAAATATAAAAAAAAATTGTAACCTAGACCAGTGCTACCAAGGTACAGCCGAGTCGGAATACAGATCAAACACAAAAAAAATATTTATTTATCTATTCACAATGTTTTAGACCTAGTCAGCTGACGAACTGTGGTAATCACCAGCGCATACCTGCCACTAGGTCTGGCGGTCTGCTCTATGTTACCGCGAGTTATTCCATTGGCTTGGCGGGCAACATCCGGTGATGTTTAACGCCACCTAGAGGGTGGAATAAGTGCTAATGACGCAATACGAGCTAGTATGCGGAATTTCAATGTTTGCAAAAATAATTAGATGTTAGAATAAAATCGTTTTGTTATGTGATGCATTGGTATCCACATACCCCCATATTTATAGAAAGTTATTATTGTATTATAACGAACTTTTCTGAGGAAAAAGTGCGATAGTTAATAGCTTTATAAGCCATTATAAGTTTCTATAAATTTGAGGGATAATAGATAGCTCTGTATGAAACACGCTTGTAGTGAACCAATCTACAGAGAATCATAGTTCATCAAGACTCGCTTGACTTAATTTGATTAGCGCAGTTGGTAGTGATCCTGCCTTCCGCGCAAAAGGTCCCGGCTTCGAATCCTTGTAGGGGCAAACATTGTGTTGAGCACAAATGTTTGTACCCGAGTCATGTATGTTTAATATCTATATTATTAGTATACTGAGTTCGCCATCGTACAGTACATTGTTCGGTATCTATAATACAAGCGTTGCTTAGTGTGGGAACGTATTGTAAGTGTGTTAGTCTGGTGATATTATTATTATTATTACATTTCTATGAATATTTTTACCAGTCGAGCACACTAACCGTTTGGTCCCAGACTCAGACTAAGCAACGCTTGAATTATGACTTACAATGGACTGGATTGATCCCAGTATATAAGAAATAATCGTGTTCAGCGCACAGAGTTTGGCCCTACGGAGATTCGAACCCGGGACCCAGGTACGGAAGGCAACTGTGCCAGTCGTTGTATTCAAGAAGTATGCTAGTCTAATATTTATGCCAATATGCATAGACCTCTACCTACCCTTTGAAACTGAACCTCCCAGAACTCAGCCAGCGAAACTTCGTTTATCAATTACGTGCAAAAGTAAAAACCATATTGGATCGGGGCGACACCTGCTCGCGCACCTGCGCTCATAATGGGGGGGGGGGGGGAGGTCGACGCCACCCTCCACAGACCCCTACTACGAGACATCTGGTCACAGGAAATACTACAGAACAGTAAATTTTGTCGTAACTCTACTCTTCGTACTCTAATTCCGTTGGTAATTCACACAACTCAAAAGACTCATTTTTACCCGACTGCGCGACGCAAAGGAGGGTAATATGTTTAGCAGCCTATGTATGTATTGTATTTTCCTTTGCGAAGCTCTAGACACCAAACGTTAACGGCCCAGTGCGGGTTGGCGGTCTTCATACTCCTTTCGAGAAGTACGTTGTCTCAGACATGCAGGTTTCCTCACGATGTTTTCCTTCACCGTTTAGCAAGTGATAATCGTGGTTGAAAATGAGATTCGCACATGAAATCCAGAAATCCCAGAGGTGAGCCGGGGTTTGAACCTGCGTTCCTCGTTACCGAGGCAAGCGTTCTACCAACTTGGCTATCACTGCTTGTTTTGTATATATACCTAAGTAAAATAGCACATGATGACGTCACTAGACTAGAGACCAGACCTGGGGAATTCGTAATAAACAGGAATTAATATACAATGCCCATTCGAGTAGGTAGCCAAATAAACCAGCTTCAATAAATACCCATAAAATTTTCAATACCCACTCTCTAGCGTCAAAACAAACTGCAATTTTATTTAAAGTTCAAACTGTTTAGTTAGTGTTTCTAAGGAAATCCGACAGTTAAAAATGCCTGGGCTGCAATGACGCAGAAATACAAGTGCGCCTCCAGACACAGCGTGTTTCGAATAGAGAATAATAATGTAAATAGATACTGAAAGTGGTTTTGGAAATGTGGTTTGATAATTTTATTGTTCAACTAGCTGCGCCCGCGGTGTTACCCGCGATTAAAAAGGTATGTCCTTTTGTAAATGCACGGTTCCTGTATGCTATCCCATAGGAACCGTGCATATTTCCGGGATAAAAATTAGCCTATGTAATTTTCTGACCCCTAAACTACCACTACCTATCCAAAAAATCATGTCGATCCTTTGCTCTATGAAAAATAAAAACAAATCTATCCCACGGGACCATACATTTTACCGGGATAAATAGTAGCATATGTGCTATTCCAGCCTATAATCTATCTCTGTGCCAAATTTCATCCAGATCCGTTAAGCCGTTCTGGCGTGATTGAGTAACAAACATCCATCCATCCAAACTTTCACATTTATAATATTAGTGGGATGTTTTAACTGATCCGTTGGTCTGCTGGTCACGAGTTCCATTCTTGGATCATACACAATACACACGCACACCATCACGCGTCTGATCCTCGAAGTGGTAGGCAGAGGTGACAGCAGTGTACCCACAATTCGCCGATGATATTTTGGACCCAATGTATAAGGCGGCAAGGCCGTATCCAGAAATTCACTTCGGGGCGGTCGAGCTCTTGATCAACGACATTAGTAAGTACCTATGTATAACACAGTCGATTGTATAAGGAATTTCGGGGGGGGGGGGGGGAGGTGAACCCCTAAATCCCCCCTGCTACATACGGCTTTGATAGGCGGTGAACCTATTGCCATTACACCGGGCACACTCCTCTTCAGTACGAGGAGGATTTAGGTCATAGCTCACCACGCTGGCCCAGTGCAACTTGGAGAACTTCACATGACTTTCAATAGACGTGCAGGTTTCCTCACTGCGTTTGCGTTTGCAGCAAGTGATAGGTATTGAAGATAAGGCAGCAGAGTCACTACCAACTGCGCTAGTCAGCTCAGCATTATTTCTCCACATAATATTATTGTGATTGTTTGCCTCTGCCAATCCTTTAAAGCATCGCGTCGCCCGCGATGATCCATCGTAAATGAGAGCGGCAGAGCGCAGCCGCGGCTCTGGCCAGTGCGCATATAAATAGTGGCACGCCCCCGAGCATATGGCCAGCACGTGGCCCCTTATGTTTATATCGCGCTGACGTCACGCGCATCTGCGGTCTCTGCGCGCGGAGAGACGTGGAGATGCTGTATGTACTCGCAAAAGTCCCGGGCTCCAAATATTAATTCGGATTTTGTCTCTGTTATTTTTTTTTGTATCGTGTTTGTATCGTAAGAACCTGCAGTGTGCGGCACAGAGCGAGCTATGGAGATGTTGTTATGTACTAAAAATATACGTTTAGAGTTCGTTGTAATGTAATTTACCTAATATATATCTTAATATATATAAATTACGTGTCACGATGTTTGTCCGCTATGGAATCCTAAACAACTAAACCAATTTTAATAAAATTTTAGACACTGTGTGCAGTTTTGTCCAACTTAGAAGGTAGGATAGTTTATATCTCAATTTATTTTATATGGCAAAATAACGTTTGCCGGGTCAGCTAGTACGAGTATATATATATATATAATAGGATAATTTATTCCATCGGTGGTATAGAAAACTAGTCCACGCGAATCAACATAATCCGAGGGTAATATGATTATGTTTACTTATTAAACAAAATAAAAATTAGTAAAAATAAGATTACTAAATTCGAAATATTCATAACACTTGTAAAGAATACCAAAGCCATAGAAAACAATAGAGCTGCCAACGCCAAGAAAAAAAGAAAACTATGGAAAATATTACGTGATATTGATGGTCTTTTACGAGAAATTTACCCAAATTATTTATAGGTCTTATTGTATTTATTTCTTTATATAGAAAAGGTACGGGATCTAAAAGGGATAATAAGTTTGAAATCAGATTGTGAACCTATTTCGTGCATACCTTACTCTTTTATTGAATGAAGTTTGTAACTATTCGTATAAAATGGTATTCGTATAAAGCAGTTGGTAGAACGCTTCCCCCGGTAACGAGGATCGCAGGTTCAAACCCCGGCTTTCACCTCTAGGATTTCTGGATTTCATGTGCGCATCTCATTTGCAACCACGATTATCACTTGCTAAACGGTGAATGAAAACATCATTATGCCCTGGGGGTTCCTGCATCAAATTAAACTCGAGACATAATTATTCTGCGAAAGTGTTAGCCCTTTTTCTACTACACAACACAAACATCCAAAAACTTAATATAATAACTTAAAAATATCGATCTCCCGTTATCAAGCTGTCCGATATTTGCTTAGGACCGTTCATATTGCTACCCCTGCGGCGGGGCGCGAGGGGTGGGCGCGCGGGGCGGGGGAGGGGCGGTCCAGCTGTCGCCGGCATTAATATAGAAAAGATCGCAACCCCCCAACAGATGGCGCTGAACGCACTGGTTTCAATTTGTACGGTAATCTATGATGTTGGTAGTATGGAAATTGTATATATATAATAACACTAGCTGTCCCGGCGAACTTCGCACCGCCACAGAATCAAAAGTATGAGGAAATTAACTATCTTTTTATTACTTTTTTTTGTGGAATTTTCCCATGTTTTAATAGTTGTTCTGCTGTTCGGGGCGGAGACAAATAAAACAATCAAAGATCATAAAAATCGTCCCACCCGTTCTTGAATTATAAAATGGTGTAACTAACACGACTTTGTTTTATATGTACACAAGATTATACAAAAACTAATGCATTTCATGGAGAATATTATTTGTCTGTTTGTACGTCTTTTACGCTAAAACCTTGTACTGCCTGAACGAGCAGCCTTGCCGGTCTACTCGCTGAGGCAGCAAAGCTCGCGCTGCCTCGCTCAGGTGCTGGCATTTGACACCCGATTGTGTATGTAAACTTTGCTTGGATTAAGGTTGCTACATGCGGTGTTACTGAGGCAGTCTCGCGAAGCGCGAGGCCTTGATAAACGACTAATGAAAAATTATGCAAACAGAATGTTTACCAAATCAACATATAGAGTTGTATTCATCGCACTTACGACGACTGATTGGCGTTTTGAGCGTGTCACTGAGGCTGGTTGCAAGTTCAATTCGCGAATTAAATATTTTCTTCATTTCCCATAAATTAATTGGGCTCGCTCCCAGTTCATTGTACGGTACCCATTATACACACGATGCTTATTTGGGATTATACAGTTGGTGTGTTCGTCTTGTGATATTATTATTATTATTGCTCCGCTCAAGGGCGGGGGATGAAAAATGCATCCCAGCTGGTAACGTCACACGCCACGCGCACGCGCCATCATCTATCACGAGCCGCCTTCAGGGACGAGTTGGAGCGAGCTCTACAAAAAGCCTACACAATCGTAGCGATAAGGGCTACTGCGTAGGCCGTAGCGTGCTACTACGCGCTACGAGCCCAAGCGTAGACCTTGCTACGAGAGTGTATCTTAAAATCAGCCCTTATAAGGATTTGTAACTTGATTAAAACTTCTACTAATTTCAGGTAAATGCAGAATAGTTTTATATTGCAAAAATGTCTAACAGAATCCCACGCATTCATTAATATTACTCAAACAATAGAAGCGCCATAACGCTCGCCATAAATCAGGCAAATCTCAAAACAAACGATTCCATACTGCAGTGGAAATCCACAATTATCCTGATATATTCACGCGTGTGTTTGTCCGGCCGTGTTTGGACAACGCGAGCGCGCGCGCCGCCAGATGGGACGGTACTGTTGCCGAATTAATTTATTATGTTTGTAGGTTTTAATCCGAAAATCCTGTAGTACTAAGTGTGCATTGTACTAGTAATTCGCCCCGGGTTCATGCGAGTAAATCGAGAAATAATCTAACACATATATACACAGTGTTTTTGGTGACAAGCTAGGTCATAGGGTATATCGAATTTCATCGACAAAAATACGAGGGTCCTCTTTTCTCTCTCTTGCAATGGCGGGCACTTTATAACATTTCTTTGTTTTAATTAAAACACGAGATATGGAAATTTTATTTTCAACTAGCTGTCCCGGCGAACTTCGTACCGCCTCAGAATCAAATGTATGAGAAAATGAATTTATTGGTATTCTATGAAAAATGTAAACAAATCTATCCCACGGGAACCACACATTTTACCGGGATAAAAAGTAGCCTATGTGCTATTCCAGACTATAATTTATCTCTGTGCCAAATTTCATCCAGATCCGTTCAGCCGTTCTGGCGTGAAAGAGTAACAAACATCCATCCATCCATCCATCCATCCAAACTTTCAAATTTATAATATTAGTATAGATGACGGCCCGATTAGCTCAGTTGGTAGTGACCCTGCCTTCGAATCCTGGTAGGGACAAGCTTTGCGTGATGAGCACGAATGTTTGTACCCGAGTCATGGATGTTTAATATCTATATAAGTATTATATACTGGGCTCGCCTCAGTCCATGGTACGGTACTCATAATACAAGCGTTGCTTAGTGTGGGGCCGTATATTTGGTGTACTCTACTGGTGGTAGGCTTCGGCCGTGGTTAGTCACCACCCACTAAACAAAGCCATGTCGCCAAGCGGCCTAGCCGTGTTCCGGCATGATGTTCGGTGTTGCCATTCATGGATGGCGGGTCAGATCAGTTGCGCTGCATGTGCCTAGTGAATGTAGCGTCTCTGTCTACTGCCGCCATCCTACCTAGGCAAGTATGCTCCATCGTAGATCTCATCGTCACTTACCATCAGGTGAGATCGCGATCAAATACTTGCCTATAATGTAATAAAAAAAATTAAAAAAAAAGTGTGTGTATCTGGCCATATTATTGAAATAAAGCTAATATTTCGGATTTTATCGCGTTTATTTTATATTTTTACGTTCCCGACATTTCGGCTGCTTTACAACAACCATGGTCTCGGCAAGACTGAGCTGGATGACGTCCTATTGTCATAGCTTGAACTGGGGTACCTTCATATTTAGTTTGCGGTCCGATCTACGCAGAAAGTGCTCGCTTTGTTCTGGATTTAATCCGAAAAAATTGTTTTATTTAAATGAGTAGTCCTCGTGCAAATATAAGAAATCAACATACAATTATTATTAATAATAATGATTAGTACTTGCTGTACGGTGAAAGCAAATATCCTGAAGAAACCTGCATGTCTGTCAAAATTCATGAGAAATATACTAAACCGCACTGGGCCAAGATGTTAGACTATGGCCTGAATCCTCCTCATATTGAGGGGGAATATAGCCGGTACACTGGCAAGAGGATTGTCTTAAACCATCAAATATCATCAGTGAAATATAGGCGTACTGCTCTGCACCCCTGCCTACTAAGATTACAGGCGTGTGGTATATTTATGTACGTTTCCATATATTTTTAAGTTATCTGCCAGCCCCTAGGTCCCCCAGACCACAGCCAGATGGCGCTTCCCACGCGGGGCGGTATGCTAATGCTTCCTCCGCGAGGGGTAGGCACAGATGCTGGCTCCCGGCACTGTTGTCTTAGGACCGAGTTGTGTATGATGGAATTCGTGGAGCATATGGATCATTATACATAACTTGATTATACATGACGACCTGATTATCGCAGTTGGTAGTGACTCTGCTTTCTGCGCCAAGGGTCACGGGTTCGAATCCTGGTTGGGACAAGCTTTGTGTGACGACGGAGCATGAATGTTTGTATCCGAGTCATGGATGCTTAATATCTATATAAGTGTTATATACTGAGTTCGCCCTCAGTTTATTGTACGGTACACGTAATACAAGCGTTGCTTAGTGTGGGACCGTATAGTTGGTGTGTTCGTCTGGCGATATTATATTATTAACTTGTTTATGTTGCTATAATTTCTATAACCGCTCTTGTGTTTGAAATAACTTAGTCCCGGTGGCGCGCCTGGTAATATAATATACACTGCGCACCAGCTTCAGCAGGCTGTGTTTATTGCGCGCAATATTGTATTACGTACCGGCAATGTATCGAGTTTCAGAAGTGGCTTACAATTAACGATTGAACTTAGTTTTCTCCGATACACACCAAGATACTTATTGAACTTAAAACATGTTTTTTATATAACACTAGCTGACTCGACAAACGTTGTTTTGCCATATAAAATAAATTGAGATTTAAACTATCCTATCTCTCAAGTTGGATCGAACTGCACATGGTGTGCGAATTTTATTATAATCGGTTAAGTGGTTTAGGAGTCCATTGAGGACAAACATTGTGACACGAGATTTATATATATTAAGATTTTATAATAATTATTTCTTCTCTCTTTAAAAGAGCTACAGTCTGTATCTCCTCTTCTACTCTTTAAAGGAGCTGTAGCCTGGTTATAGACATTTCAGCGTATAGAAAAGCTAACTTTATTCCTAGACGGCTTATCCTGACCTAATTTCCTGCAAAAAGTGCGAAAAAATGTTAATCGAAAATCCTTCCCCGATATAGTTTGTGGTCTATCGCAACTATCGCTAACTCCAGCATCCATTGCAAGTTGGCACCGGGTACGAGCCACCGTCACTGGTACTGGAAAAGTAATGTATGCGGTAGAAGCGATTGTGTTGCTCGCTGGCGCAAGGCGTCAGGTGCCGCCGACGGCGCACGGTTTGGCAAATTTTAATGAATGTTGACACAGATCTAGGGGGATACTAGATGTGGATTAGAAATGTGAGAAAAAACAATCTACGTATCGACTACAAAAGTAACTGTGAAATAAACTGAAATCTCTTGTATTCATCTGTTTGGAACCACTTACGATAATGATAGTACTAAGAACTTTTATTCTGCAAAATGCTTTGTAATCCCATTGTTAAATTGAAAGAATTAAATTAAATTAAAATATTTGATTATTGTATGTAACTCCCTATTCAGCTATTTCCTGACAAGAGATGCTTTGCATTTAACAAAATTAGGAAGCTTAATCACGCCCTCTTACGAGTACTACCTCCAACCAAAATATACAAACTCCACACTGATCCTATCAACCACGCTCACGCCAGCCTTGCAAACCACGCTCGCCGCACGCACAGGGTTACTCCCAAGCCACATCCTGCCTCCGTAACTCCTGGCGTTGCGCCACGTGCCACCAGCAGGCGTGTTATATGGATTTTCATTTAGGAAAACGTATAACATTGGGCTAAGCGCGCTAATGCGCATTTTTATGCTTCATTTTGGAACAAAGGGCCTGTCACTGCGTTCGATTTGTGTAACTGAGAAATATTGTCGTTGAGAAAGGAATACTTACTGTGCTGAAATAATACTTCGTGGACTTCTGTTTGACTCTCCATCTTAGTACACGTCGGAACCACTGTTACTCCAGGTAAGCTAGGATCTACAGCGTTGACCAACGATGAAGCCGAGCTATGACCCTCAGCTAGTTCCGACGAAACATTACCTGCTCTTACCAAAGCAGTCGTGGTCATTGCAATGAAATTGGTATACACAATTTATGACAATGTTCGTCTTCATTGATCTCTGTCCTTTGTTAAGTGAATATCTGGAAAGGACGAGTTAAGTGGTTGCTCTCATTAGTTTTTTTTTTTTTTTTTTTTTATTATAGTACTATTGTTTTAATTTAAGAAAATAACTTAAATATTTACAAACTAATATAACTTAAAAAGAGTATAGAAAAGCTACAAAAAGTGTAAAAAATTTGGCCCATGCGGTAGCGTGCCCAAGATGCTGGCCGCATTTCCTCGCTGAATAGCCAAAGCTATTCGCTGAGCAAGGAAATACCCAGCCCTTGGGTCGCCATTAGTTGGGTTTTATGTTTGAGACTATTTAGTCAGTCCAGCGCATGCAGCTACGGCATTTAGTTCGACACCCAGTGACTATATCCTGGAGGAGTCTTTCAAAGGCTAGTCACCGCGACACGTATACAACATATCCGATGATTCTAGACGTTTGTTTTGGTGAGTCAATGACTATTATATTGTTTTAGTAAATAAATTAATATCGCCAGACGAACACACCAACCGTACGGTCCCAAACTAAGCAACGCTTATATTATGGGTACCGCACAATGGATTCGGGGCGAACCCAGTATACATTACTTATATAGATATTAAACATCCATGATTTGGGTACAAACATTCGTGGTCATCACACAAAGTTTATCCCTACCAGGATTCGAGCCGGGACCCTCGGCACGGAAAGCAGGGTCACTACCAACTGCGCTAATCAGGCCGTCAATATCTAATATATGGTATAGGAATAGTATCTGTCACTTTCTTCCAGTTCTAATTGCATTGTTTTTTCAAGAGTTATTAAAAACTTTACAAAACGAAAATACTCCAATAACATATCAAACGAATCAATTTAGGGATCTTCAAATAAATAAACGTTTGGCGGCGGTGCGGTTGACGGGTGCCTGTAAGGGATTGCCGGCACAGATGTTCCGCCCCCGAACCACCCCCACCGGCCCCGGGGGCGCGCGGGGGCAGAAAGGATTACAATTATCGACGCTATAGAAAAAAGGACGAGTTTTTTTATACAATAAATAAGTTTTTTTAATTTGATTTGGTACGGTAAATGCTGAGAAATCGCTAGAGTGTACCTTCCCGAGGCGATAGGGCCATCGCTGAAGTATGGTTCACAGGTTTAGGCCACTTTTGCATTTAGAGGAATACTGGCACGTGCGTATTTATTGTATAACTTTTATGGGGTCGGATCGTTTTGAACCTATTTTAAAGAGTTTTTTTTTTGTTTGAAAGCTATCCTCTTTTACCCGAATTCTGTATGTTCAATGTTGAATCTTTTTCTTACTTTCTTTTATCTATAAACTAATAAAAATGACCCTGTTAAATAAACACACGTAAACGTTGACTAAGTATTTTAGGTAAAAAAATGCGTTCCGGAAAATATCTTGTCATTTTAAAAAAATCTGGAAAACATGTTCTCGTTCGTATTTCCAGCCAGTTATAACATGTTTTTTTCTTTATAACTAATTGTATCTATTACAACAGTATACCCTAATGTGATAAATACAGTTTGTATTTTTTTTCTATACAGCCTGATTAAGAAAGGGTATACTACTACACCTTGACCTGCGATTAGCGCATTTTCAAACGCTATGTGAAGTCAGAATTTTGATATGTCGGTTTAAAAAAATATATGTTGCAGCCAACAAAATGACAATTGTGATTTTATGCGAATTTTATTTTTATTTTATTGACATAACCGAATTCTGACTTCACCAAATGAAGCGCAGGTTCAAAACTTAGTATAAAGGGTATACTGAATCATATCCATCACCACACTGATAACAATGTACGGCTCAAAAATTTTGCAGATCTTTTTAAAAAAAGCAACCATTGAGTTTCTCGCCCGTTCTTCTCCATAGGAACGGCATTCCGAACGGGCGGTAAAGTTGTAGCTTAGCATTTTGTAACTACGTATTTTGACGATTCATAAGTACTTACTTAATGATTTACACGAATAAAAAATATTCTAATTCTGATGCATCCTTAACACCATAACGACAGTATGCCCCAAAGGATAAGTAGAGGGCATAGTTGGTACACCCTCATTATCATCGATTTGCAGTCCTCAACGAACGATAATTTTTACTCCGTTTACCAAATATCATAACTGCTATCGTTTAATTTCTGAACCACAGAATGCAAACACAGTACTTGCAAAGTGGCGGCGTGCGGTCGGGGTGTGAGCGGGGCGGGGGGGTGGGGGGCGGGGGCAGGGGGTTGGTAATCGAGCTGTCACCGGCAGAGACCATCGGCTCAACACTCGACGCCGGCCTAAACGAAGGATTACGGCTTATACGTCGAACTACCTGGTATCTGAGGCTTGGTTGTTGCTGAACAATGGTAGGATGTGGGGGCGGGATATGGGCTTAGTTGTGAACCTTCAGAATCAGAATCAGACCTTTTCATGTTTAGTAGGTATGGCTGTAACTGTAATACAGATGAATATGAAAGTATGATGAAGTCTGTGAACAAAAGAAATCTTGGTACCTATTTCCGTTTTTTTTAATAATCGTATATTATATTTATGTTTTGCTTGGTACACTATCGTCGTTGACAAAGAACAGAAATCAAACACGCGACTAAAGACTAATCTTCATTGGTAAATAGGGCCCGCATGCGGGGTACAGAATATATATGTCATACTCAGGCCATAGTGCCCGCAGACAGAGAACCGTTCTCATCACGGGACCCGCATGCGGGGTAATACCGAACGCTGAATTTCTTTGGTCGTTTCCTCGCCTGTGGGGCATGCTGCATATCAACCTAAGTATCGACCAAAGTAAAATAAAAAAAATCGAAACGCCGAAATTCCAAATTTAAATAAGCTAATAGTTAATAGCGTGCAGTTAAAGTTGTCGAAACAGTTTTTAGTAATCGAGTGTGTTCACAATCGAGCAGGATCCGACATAATCGAGTTGTCAGTCGCACGCCGCGCCGCGCGCCGGCAAAACTTTGATTAAAGCCGAACCAATCAGCGGTCGACGATACTAGATCATATTTTGTGGAAGTGTGGTGAGGTGTTCTCGATTTGAATTGTCAGAGATGGGTTCGGGATGGTTTGTGTGGGTTGCCATATGAGCAAGTGATGTGGAATCTTAATTATTATTAAGGGGGAAGCTCAGGGTCAGGGCGCGAAATTCAAAATGTGAATGGTTTTTATTCTTTTACGAAAAATTTGGACATCTTTACGATGTTATTTAGTGTTTTGCGATATTAACATTCTGCATTGGATGTCTCGATGCATTAAGTTTGCTTAAAAAAGTACCTAACCCGATACAATACCATAAGGTTTGTAAAAACCGCTACTTTTACTAACTTTATGGTGTTGTATCGCTTTACCTATAATAAAAAAAAATCGAATTCCGTGCCCTGACCCTGAGCTTCCCCCTTAATCATAGTGGCAGGACTATTTGGCGGCAAGCTGGAGAGTATTTTTTTTTTCATATCTTAATGTTTATTTTAATTATAATGAGTAATGTTTTTCGAATAATATATCAATCATATTTGTGTAATAAGATCAAGCCATGACAATAAGAGATATATATTGATTATAAAATAAATAGATAAATGTAGTATGCCACTGAGTATTCATAAAGGTGACAGAAATAAATCACTTTATAATGATATTACTCGCAACAAGCTGTCAAAGGCTTCTATTTTTTCAAGGTGGGCAATCGGCTACAAAATAGAGCCAGTTTTGCCAGTGTTAAGGATTTCTTAATTATTGTTACAAATGTATAAGTACCCCTGATGATATTGATGGTGATAAAATTAATCCCCTACTCTCATCAGTAAAGAGCTTGAAAAGTCAAGCTGTACTATTTCATTCTAACTTCCTTAACTTGTGCACACGATAGTAAATATCCCAGTAATCTTACACATTATTTATAGAAGAAAGCATGTTTTTTGGAAAATCAAATAAAATCGACAACTTCACTGTTCAACTTCCCGCCAAAAAGCCTGTCAAAAGGCTATGTTTAATAACGCTCGGATGACAGTTCGAAACTTTTTTATTGCAGAAAGCTGGTGTGCGTTTACGAAGAATGTTACATATCGAAATTCTGACTTCACCGTAATGGTTACAAACGTCATTGATTAATTACAATGCACAAAAGTAGCGCAGCTGAAAATGTTAGAATACTCTTCGTAAACCACCTGTATTAGTCCTGTATAGCGGATTAATTTAAAACAGATTATTTATTCTAAAACAGATTTCCGCATCTGTTTAAGAATAATTTCCGATTTAGTTTCTTATAGCGAATGAATTAAAATAACCCCTGGTCTTATCGAAAGATATTTTTCACTTAATTTCGCGTAGTGCCGCGCAGGTGTCGTTGCCGACACGACGCGCCATGATTAATAGTGATGTTGCCAGCTGCCGATTAATCGGACAGCCTCCACTCGTCTCCCTCCCCCCACTGAATAGGGATTACCGTCAATAATGCCTAGGGAATATGCCAATTTCATTTTTATATTCGTTTAAAACACTATCTGCGCTTGCGATTTATTCGCTGGCACTAAATGTTATATGTTGATCTTGTTATAAACAAGATGAAATATGACAAAACTGAGCCTGCCTCGCTAGGCTACGAGGTCAGTCAGTTCACGACTAAAAAAATTAAAATTAAAATATACATATCAGAGGTAGGTTTATCAATAGTATAGTAGGTACCTAAACTTGATGATGAGGCCCACATAATGGTGGTAGAGCAGTGTAGAGTCCAATTCGAGGATTTATTGCACCGTCGCGGTGCGGGCGCGACGAGACGTCTCTCAAACGAGCCCGCACATAGAGCAGCTCGTGTAGAGTCAGCAAATTAAACGCTCACTTATCCCATGTGAGTAAAAATAATATCGCCAGACCAACACACCAACTGTACCTTACCGTACAAACGTAAATCACGCAATTGACTGGGGGCAATCTGTACAAATAAATAAAATTTGAGTGTCTGTTTGTAATATTAAAATAACCGCTTTTTACATTTGGATGCATTTGGATGTATACACGGTACATATATACCAAAACAATTTTATTACAATTTTTGTCTGTCTGTCTGTTTGTACCGGCCAATCTCTGAAATCGCTGGACCGATTTTGACGGGACTTTCACTGGCAGATAGCTGATGTAACAAGGAGTAACTTAGGCTACTTTTACTTTAGAAAACCTTTTTAGTTAAATACCACGCGGACGAAGTCGCGGGTAACAGCTATAGATAAATAAATTAAAGATGTCTGTCTCTGCCGTCGGTACAGAGCGCCCGCATCCCGCGCGGCGCGATCACGGGTACTCTGTGTCATGGGGGCCGGTTTATCTCGCGGCTGCTGTATTTACAAATTATCTACATTTAATTACTCCTTGTCACATAGACTAGATGCTGGCACCCGGATTCCTTTGTGATGATTCGCTTTCGTAGGCATTTTTTTCGTATTGTGAAAGATTGGCCTTAAAAACCGCATCAGCATTCCGCCAGGCGAACACTCCAACCAAGATTGTGATTTAATGTAGAAAAAATACACTATCACGACTGTAGCTTCCGAAGGGGTAGGCAGAGGGCACTGCAGTACAATTAGTCCATGATAAATAGATAATACACAGCAACTTGACTGTCACAAACTAAGCAACGCTTGAATTATAGGTACCTGTAATATATGTTATTATAGGTACCTGTAATATATGTTATTATAGGTACCTGTAATATATGTTATTATAGGTACCTGTAATATATGTTATTATAGGGTAGATGAACATTAATATTAAGTACAAATGTATCGGGTAGGAGTCATATCTCTCTCTGCTATTAAACGCTGTAACGGAAGGTCGAGTTTTATTGTGCTCCCGATTAGAAGAATAATTAGGCGATCCACCACAAGCTGAATACTTGTTAGTACCGTATATTATAACTCGGGTACAAACATTCGTGCTTATCACATAGTTTGCTGCTGCCGGGATTCAAAACGGGACCCTCGGTACAGAAAGCGGGGCTACTAGTAACTTTGCCAATTGGGTCGTTCGACAATGTATAAAGCTAGAAGCCCAATACTGCGTCGTTTCGTGTTTTAGCATGAGTTCGGGCCAAATACCAGTTAGCCCCCTGTGGTTTGAATTTCGAATGTATGGTTGATCTAGAGAAAGTAATCCTAATTAATTAGTATTCCATACTTCCTCTGAAGATTTTCCCTTGTAATGTCAGAACCAGAAAGTACCTTATTTCATCTAGAGCAGCTGATCAAATGTTATATTAGAAAAGAGATCCATTATTATAATAAAACATCTCTACATAGAAAAAAAACATTCGGTATGTTTATGTTGACAGCCTGTAAATCTAATCTATTCATCTTCTAGTATAAAACAATCCATCGTTCTAAACGAACACCTGTAACTTTAAAAACGTCTAATCGAAAAAAACGTTTGTATACGCTCTTTAGCCGTCAGCGCGCGGCTTGCTAGCAGCTGTGTACGCGGCCTGAAGCTTTGTTTATACAGTGGTGAACACCCCAGGGAACAAGTTCGGATGTCAGGCTGTAGGTAACATAGGAAGTTTTATCTACGATCCCATGTCTGCTAACGCAATATTTTCTTTTTCTTTTTATGTTGGCAATCGGCTACAAAATAGTGTCATTTTTGCCAGTGTCGAGTAATTTTTGATAATTGTTATTGAATTGTATGTACCTACCCTGATGATAATGATAATGTTGATGACGATGATGAAATGAATCCCCTACCCCTATCAGAAAACTGTGGATACTTTACTGAAATTTACCAGACATCTTGGGAGACTAAACTAAAAATAAACTAAAAATATTCGTAGTCGTATAGTGTATTTTAGAAAACATTTAACTTAAAAAACAATATTTGTACGTAATTTTCTTCGCAGTACTCGTTACTGATTTTTGTACTGCCTTTCAGTGCCTGATAACCGATTTTGACCAACAAAATATATCTGTAAAGCCATTTATAAATTTGACGGCATGTATATACATATATCCATAGTGTAACACGAGAATCCATCAAAAATTAACTAGCGGTCGGGCCCCAACGCGCGCTGGCGCTCGCCGCCCGCGCCGCCGCCGCGCCAAGCTGCGCACGCGCCACAGTTTGCACAGGTGCGCGCCGAAAACAATGTAACCGAACCCGCACCGTGACGTCTATGGCGGTACCCTGTTGCCACCTCCATTGTGTTAGGTATTTATAGTTTGCAGACATGGAGGAAAAGATTGTGATCTTTGGTTGAAAAAAAAATACTATGTCACGTCTGTATCTCCCGAAGTGGTTTGAGATAGAAGTCCGTTTCGTCCATGATAAACAATAGGTAAAATATATTTACTGTACCATCCCAAACCATGGTCTATGGTTGGGTAGACTGGGGCGGCTGCCCACCTCTGGCTCGTGGAGTCCAGCGAAAAATATAAGACCATATCATTACTGGTTTTACGAAATTATTTGTCTATCTCTCTCTCTCTCTATTATATCTCGGCAAATGAGAGCAGTGATATATCAGGGAAAGGGCAACATTCTACTGAGGGCAGACCCAGGATACGCCCATATCCCAAACTAAGCTACGCTTAGACTTATATAGGTATCAAACGTCCATGATTCGGTTGCAACCATTCGTGCTCATCACACAAAGTTTGCCTCTACCGGGATTCGAACTCAAGATCTTCGGTACGAAAGTAAGATCCGCACTAATCGAGTCCTATGACAAATAAGTATTATACCCAATTCCCTACCCAACGAATCAAAGTCGAACAATTTTACGTGGACAGTTACACGAGCCACTCTGTGAGCTTGCTCCTCGCTAGCGTCCGCGTCGGTCCCAACACCTGTACAAACTGCGAACCGCTTGCGCATATCATCTCCATAACAATGTTAACAATAACTTGTAAGACGTCAAGATTGCAATAAAGATCTATTTATAAACCAATAATAAACACCAAATTTTACAAGACGAAAGCGCAACCATTGTAATTGCCATCAATCCGTCTGCTGAAGGACTTCCACTGCAACATATAGCCTTCATCAATGCGACCCATCATGATCCTTCAAAACTCACCAACGTCTTCCTGAGACGTCGGTGATGACATCGGTCCATCTTGTGGAGGGCCTTCCCCACGATGGCTCGCTCGTGGTCGCCATTTTCATTACGTTGATATAAAATAACGGGGTCTAGCAGGAAATCTGGGCCCCAAGTCTGCTAGCACAGTCGATTCATAATCGAACAGCGACCGCAAAGTAACTGTCACTTTTGACAGATGTCCCATACAATATCTGTCAAAAGTGACATGACACAAGTCTAGCCAGCTAGACTAGCAACGCAGGAGATATTATAGTGCACGAGTGTTTGCGCAAGCACATGTGTACTCTCTTTCCCACTCGCATAGTCGGATGGGAGTCAGAGAGAGATCAGGCAAATGACCGACGGCTTTACGTGCCCTCCGCGGCACGAGAAGGATAGTATATATATTGTAATTGAAAAGCGAAAAGGAAATACGAGATTTCTTAACTTCTGTCGCCAAAGAAAATCTAATAACTCCGAGTCTATTCACGAAATCTAACCCTTTATGTTATTGAGGCGCTTCGCACCATCCGACGAGGGGACGGGACGACTCAGATATTTAATGGTGCTGCTTTAAGATTTTTTTGGTATAGGAATTTTGGAAATAAGTAGGTTTATAATTTTTCGAGTGGATTATAAAATGGCTTTCATACTATCGTGGCAAAAGTGTACAAATGGCGCTATTATTGAATAGTTAAGAGCATTGGAATTTCTCATCAATTTATTTTCTACCAAACTTCTATACATTTTTTCACTTTAGTTAAGTAGTAAGTGGTTGTCCAACGCAAATTTTACTTTCACGAGAAACCAACGATTATTTGTACGGGAAAGTTTAGTTTTGATTAATTTTTGGCGACCCTTTTGAATGTTTTCTATGAAAACTTTTAAAACTGTTTTCCCCGCTGCCGTGTCGTAGCCGTGCCGTTGGCACTAAATTGCAAAGGAAAACTCCCTCTCAGTTATTGGAATTTCGCCGTTACAATTTATACGTAAAGCGGCCACCACACCTGCGCCCCACAGATGTTGCTCGCGTTATTGTTGACGCAGATGCAAGTAACTGGGATGGATGTGGCACTGGTTTTATGGATTTTATATTTTTAATTTCTCCCGTCGTAAAACTTGATTGGTTTACGTTATTAAAAGTTGCTTTTTAATGAATTAACGAATATGGTTTGAATAACTTTTTTAATATAAGCAGGAAATTTACATACCCAAAATGTCAAGGGAATACTGTCAACAATAATGGCAACGAAACGTTCCATTTCACACAATGGAATTGTTCGAAATGCCTTCCGCCATGCTAATCAGATGGTCAAATGATATAGGTACCTACTTATATTAGATTATTAGAAAGGATAGTTAGAGCTGCCTTATTTCGTACCATCGACTCCATCCAGCAGTCAGAATACATGATCATGTTTGTCTTATAATATCTCAATTGGAAACTGTATGTCTGGGGTGTGTGGGCGTGACGTCAGCCGACTGCCGGGGCAGCCGTCCATCATAGCCCGCCCCACGGCTTAATTACCTGTCGATTTGAGTGGACGCTGATAAATACCGTGAGTAAAACCTAATGTAGGTGATTAGGGTTGAATATTTACGCCTTTATGAGAACGTAGGGCAAATCAATGTTTCATACACAACGTAGCACTATTAATTATTCGATAAAAAAATTAAAAATATATTTTCGTACATAAATATTTATAAAAAAGGAAAATTATGTCGACCCGATTTTTTGGTATGTTTTCTTCCAAATTGTGAGTGATCGGTCCTCGGATTTTGGGGTCATATGCAAACGGTATATGTACCTATGTATAAGTATATTTGGCGCCGATGACCCTAAAACTTATAGTAAAACTAGTAAATGGGGTCGGTTCTATAATTAAAACGAGATAATTAAAAAATTGACTACCAGATTTTTTAGAATGTTATGTCTGTCGGTTCACGAGTTATAAGGAAACTGCAGAATTCTCTAATACACGGAAAACGGTAGGGCTCCCCAGGGACATCAAAATAGACATATAAATTATTTATTACCTAGACCAATTTTTTTTATATATATATTACTTATTTAATAGCGATTTGCTTTAGCAATTTTGTGAATAATTTTCCTATAAAAATATCTGATGCATATTGTACCCGAGTCCTATTCTTGCTCAAAGGACACTCCTCTAATTCTCCACAAAATTGTATACCTACCTACCCATTGATAAACAATTACGTAGATATGTAATGCTAGTACTAACTCGTTGTCATAAATATCCCAGCTGATGCACAATATAACGTACTTTGGTTGCGCACACTAAACGATACACTGGCTGTGTAAACGAGATAGCGTGACGTTTAGTAAGATTAAAAGCCACACAGATATATGTCGCGCTGCTACGTTTCGTTGTAGCGAGGCTAATTAGACTGGGTAACAGATGCGCTGCGCAGCCCAGTTTTGTGGGCCATTTCCGAATGCAAGAAATCCTATCTACGTCTTTTTGAATAGACATCGACGTACTCTACAGTGAATTTCTAACGGCTCAGCGGGTCGATTGAGAACAATTCGACAAATATCAGAATCTATTCGATTAGAAATTTTCTCGTTTCGACGACGATCTTCCAGAGCCATTCTTTATAACCGAATCGAAGATTCGATACGACTATGCAACCGAATAGTTTGATTCGACCACTCGCTGTGTTTACCGAATCGGTCGATACAAGGCTTGTCGTAAAGTTGTGAATTGGGGGCAGGTAAGTAATCATGTAAAAACTCCTCAACAAATTCATAATTTGTTGATTCAATTGCGCTTGTCTGACGCGCAAATACGGGAGGATTGTGCCTCAATGCGGGTCAAAGGTGACCTCTGCATGCCAATATGGGCCTTACGAACGGTGTGTCACATACGGGCGGCGATAAATTATCACTACTAATGAACAAAATGGTTCATAATATGGGCTTGGTGTGCTTATTCTGTTGGTTAGACATTCGCTGAATGATATGAGATAACGAAAGGCTTAATACCGGGTGAACTAAGTCCCGTGTAAGTATAATATTATGTAGGTCTCGGAGGTAGCTTCAAGAGCAATACGTGAGATAACACCTTCTATAAATTAATTAAAGGCATATAAAAAAATAAGCAACTAAATTTGTTAAGGATTTTTTTCGAGTAGTATCGCCGTTATCGAGACTATTTATTTACGATTTAAATTGAATACAGCATATTTTTGCTATAGGTTTTAACAAGCTGTTACCCGCGACTTCGTCCGCGTGGTATTTAACAAAGACACAACCGTTAGCAATAGCCCGCACGCGCGTTCTGAGCCCGCGCGACCGGCGTGATATTAAGTCATTGGCGGGGGTGGGGGTGGGGGGGGGGGGGTTACAAAATAAAAGTAGCCTAAGTTACTCCTTGTTACATCAGCTATCTGCCAGTGAAAGTCCCGTCAAAATCGGTCCAGACATTTCAGAGATTAGCCGGAACAAAAAGACAGACAAAAATTGTAAAAAAATGTTGTTTCAGTATAGGTATCGTGTATACATCCAAATGCACTTAGTAAAAAGCGGTTATTTTAATATTACAAACAGACACTCCAATTGTATTTATTTGTATGTATTGTATGTATAGATATCCCTAACAGATGAAGTGCGGAGGCGCGTAGAGCCATTCGTTATCTATGCAACAA
Source organism: Pheosia gnoma (assembly GCA_905404115.1). Classification (NCBI taxonomy): domain Eukaryota; kingdom Metazoa; phylum Arthropoda; class Insecta; order Lepidoptera; family Notodontidae; genus Pheosia; species Pheosia gnoma. The sequence goes on along the minus strand of FR989919.1, from coordinate 6,059,846 downwards.
TTTAAATTTTCGGACCATGACTTGAATAAGGAGTTATAACTCGGTTCGCGTATGGCGGCGTGCTCAGTGGAAGCCCATAATGGACGCTACGCCAGCGGCAACAGCTGATACAAACACTAGCTAACCTCCAGGTACCGCTCGCGTATCATTTAAACTAGTATAAATGGATGAAGCATTGACAGCTAAGTTGGTAGTATGCTGGCCATGGTAACGGAGTTCGCTGGTTCAAACCCTAACTCGCAAGAAATAACTGCATTGAATGTGCGAAATTTTGAGCATGCTTATCACTTGCTAAACGGTGAAGGGAAATGTTGTAAGGAAACATGCATGTCTGAGAGAACCACTTGAAAGATGTGTGTGTAAAGTCTGCCAACATGTGTTGGGTCAGGGTGGTGGCCTCATCCCCCTCGCATTGGGAGGACGGACTTAACAGTGGGGCATTAAAAAGGGCTAGTATTATTATTTTTATTAGTAACTTGGCGTTTTAAAATATGATATATTTTGTTTGAGACCGTTATTAATGTGTATTGAAACGCTTTATTGCCGATATAATGGCAACAGCTGATGTTCAGGGCGGTATAGCAAGCGCCCATCTGCCGATTCGCCCGCCCGTGGCCCGCCCGCCCGCGCTTTTATAAACTCTATATCCATAATATATTTTTAATCTATTTCCATTGGTGTTTTAGGCCAGTCATTTTTCTTATTTTTTATAGTGAATTATTTAAGTCAGAGTCTTTTTAGGCAAAGTTGTTTTATTTTGAATTTATTTGAACCATTGTAGATAAATGGTAAGTACAGGATAAGGTAAGTAGATAGGTGAATTCGTATTTTGTATATTCTAGTATACTTAATACTAGAATATACAAAATAACATAATAATAAACTACAATTAAATAAATGCTAATATGTTTTATCGTACTTGTAAATAAACGTTGAAAAGAGGATACTGAAAAACATTTTGATAGCATCCATTTCATAGTTATTTAGTGTATTTAATTCATATCAATATGATGTACCTACCTAATCAACATTTTTTAAACATAAATACCGGAAATCTTGATTTACTTATCCACGTATATATATAGCTCATGTTAGTTTACATAAAAAAAACATATATTCCATGTTATAATAGTAAAATAACGGAACAATAAATTATACTGCCTCACTCACCTCAACGTTTTTGACAGCTGACAGCGACCAAGCTTCCCCGGCTTTTTATTACAGTATTTCACAGTAACACGCACTATTTATTGTAAATCACTTTACATTAGAACCGAGCGTCTCATAAACAAATCAGAAAACTGATTGAAATCGTATGGATTAAAAGACGCGAGTCCAAAACGAGAACGGTGAAAAAGTATATTTTTTCAAATTGCGAACGCGATCAGACAGCGAGTGTCGGAAACGCGGGATCAATCGACGTGCGTTCAGTACCGCGGCTCGGAGGTAACTGAGGGCAATATAATATTCTTTGGTGAGGGCGGGAACGCCTGCGTCCGAGATCGTGGAAAATCTCTTTTTTCAGATGAAAACTGTTCAGCTGTTGGGCGGCGAGCTTTTGAGTGTTCAAAGCGAGGAGTGCGCTAATTCGTGGGGGGACAGGTGTAGGGGGTGCGTTGTTTTAGAAAAATATCATTTGTTGTTAATATCATAAGGTCTAATAAAAATTGTGCAAAATAAATGTTACCAGGTTAGCGAGTAGATCATACTTATGTCATATAAATCGTATTTTTTAAAGAAAGCGATCCACTAACGAAGCTGTATTTGTAATATGGTTTCTTTTTTTAATTGCTAATAAGTTACTAATACTACAGCATCACGCCTGTAATACCCTAAGGGGTAGATAGAGGTGCACTCACATTTCACTGATGGTATTTGGTCCCAATGTAATATAGGGGGTGAGCATATTGCCATTTCACCGGGCACAGTCCTCGTCAATATGAGGAGGGGTTAGGCCATAGTCCACCACGCTGACCCAGTGCTGTTTGGTGAACTTCACACAACTTTCAACCGACGTGCAGGGTTCCTCAGGATTTTTGCCTTCACCATACAGCTAGTGATAATCATTATTGAAACGAGATTGGCATCTGATAATCCGAAATTCCCAGGGATGCGAGCCGGGGTTTAAACCTGCATACCTTGCTTCCAAGGCGAGTGTTCTACGGTCTTGGCTATCAATGCTGCGACTACTTATCTTAAAAAAAGTCGAACGTCGAAAAGGTCGAACATAAAAAAAAAAACAATAATACCCGACGAATTGCGAAACTCCCTTTTTTTGTTGGTTAACAAATATAATTATGATCACAATTATTATGATCTTAGATTATTGATAATGTAATGTCTCCCCATGGCCGCGCTGGAACGTGTCAGTGTGGAAATAAAAAAAAATACCTATTCTTTTACAACATACACAGACAAGCGCCAAACTGCGCAAACACACCATACACCGACTGTTCTGTCGCGAATCGAATGTTATTTAAATTCAAAATTCGAATTCGTAACACATACTTAGCTCTGCCACTGACAATGTCGCTACTGACTTCGCGACACCAACAAATCGGTCCAATTCTACAAAGCCAAAATTAGTTCCGTTTTTCGCCACCCGCACGAATGAGTCAAATGAGTGTGTAGATCCGTATTTGTTCAGATGTGTCGTGGCGGTCGAGCGTGGCGCACGTGTCTTCATACCTAATGCGGACGGAGTAGTGTTTTGACAGTTGGTTAATTTAATGTTGGAACAGCATTGGAGGGATCATTAATTTTTTGGATGACATTTTGTGTAATTTTTTTTGTCTTATTAACAATGCTATAAAATATATTAATACCGACAAGTCTACTGAGTCTCATCCCGAATCTTCTCGCGTGAAACCAGTCTCGCGATAGCGTTTGTAGACTATAAACAGACGACAGGCTTAGATGCAATCTTCAGCCACAACACGCTGACTAAGTCCAGAATCCAGCAATGCCACCACTTGGGCGGCTTCTGCGGGTGAAGTATCCATATGTTTTAGATGAAAAAAACTTTTCCAGACGGCCCATAGAACAGTGTACAGAACACAGAACAAAGAGTTTTAAGATAAGCACTAATTTTTATTTTTCAAAGGTGAAATGTACTCCAACTCTAAACACACATTTGTCTCAAAGCAGTGAATCATTTCATTAATAGGATATCCAAATGAAATTCTTCTTCTTTCTTTACGAAAAGAAATGCGATGAAATAAAATGGATATGCAAATGGCCTTACCCACAACTTAGATGAAATTCTAATTTTGAATTTTCGCTTATCACTGTAATGGCCAAACTGCCAGCTATACAAATTGTGATTTTTTTCATGGAATGAAAACTCTTTTGTGTTAAATTAGGACAGAAACCATAAAAAGGGAAGTGTTTCGATATTTCTGATAAGAAGTATATACCTATACCTATATTGCAAAACCATAATACCATAGTGGGTCCAACCATACAGCATAGAATGTCGGCAATAAAACAGAAATGGTGTAATTAAAGCGACATCAGGCGGCGCGAGTGGTCGCGGACGTGACGTCATGAGCGACGCCATTTGCAATTTTTTTGGGACCAACCGCGAGTTGGTACGGGCGCGATGTATTTCAAAGGTTTGTTATTTAGTTGTAATATTAAATTTGTCATGTAAATCTAAATTACTTTCCAGCTATCTTCACAGATTATAACATAATTTTGTAAAGAGAAACCATGGTGTTTATTTCCCTTTTTCTCCATTAGTAGGCGATAGAATCTTTTGACGATACACACGTAAGACTGTGGAAGTTCGAGAGCGAGGACCTGCATGGGTTGGTCGGACTAGATACAGACATTTCTAAACACCGCAGTGTGCAAAGCAATCCATGCAGCCCAAGGTGTTTTCTTCAGGCCACGACATTCATATTAGATGTGATACATACACAATTAAAGATTAAAGATAAAAACAATTCCAGTACATATTATATCTCGATTAAAACAAACCCCGGCCGTAGTGGCCGGGCTGGTCTGACGGACACCTAAGTAAGATTGTACAGTAAATAGAGTTCCTCACAGATGTGACTCTTAGCATTACACGACACGAGAATTAAGTACAACAATTCGTACTAATACCAAGTAAGAAAATTTACCCGATCGATTCAGACGTTATAGTCAAACATTTTTCATTCATAATCAATATACCTAGATAATTTCACGTGGAAATAACACAAAGTAGATTCTTGTAACTACGGCCATCTTGTTTTACTACAAAGACTGAATTAACCATTGCATTAACAAGTTACAATTTATTCAAACTTAATTGCATAAAGTTAGAAGCGTAAAATTGATTTTTTTATGTCTAGCTAGAGTTTCACTACTATCTACAGTTACTAGTGACTATAATAGTGACTCTATGCGTCACGAGAGTTACATAACAAACATAAAGTATTTATTTTAATAGATTACATAAACAAGAATGGTAAGACTGCATTTAATTAAGTTTTATTTTTCACAGATTTTTTTATGCAGATTCAAGGTAGTGGTAGCGATGTAGAGAAAGGGAGATAGCAAGATAGCAAGATTGGTCGACAGCTCGTAAATTGGAAACAAGAAAACTGCTTGATTGAAAAAAAAAATTTTTTGGATTATGAGTCAAATAACCTATTGCTTTTTTTGTGAAGAAAAAAACAATTTACAGATTTATAATAGTACTAGCCATGTGGCCATTTGTGTGTACCCGCTTTTAACTTTACAGTAATCTTCTTACAAACTTTGATCCTCATTTGGTTGGAGTCGAATTTCCAAAAATCCTTTTTAGTGCAACTCTAGGGTACACAAGGAATAAATATATCCTTCAAATTTGAAATCTCTAGGTCCTCCGTCTTAAGCTGTGCGTAGTCTGTCTGTCCGTCAGTATCTTAGTGTTAAGAATTCGGATATTTCGGTATGTAATATAAGTATGTATTCACATTTCGGCTCACATCGTCGGTGACGCATAAGGTTTGAAAAGTCGCTTGTACATACGGCTTATTGTTTAGAAATTACGTCTCAAAGTGAGACAGTAACAAGAACATTGCCCTGATAGCTGAAAGTCTATCAGATAAGTTGCAGATAGGGCCCTTAAGTAAATACCTGTTGTTTTTGTTGCAGATAACAAAACTATTATACACCCTTCCTCTTCTAATAGCTACAGTTAACTGTCAATTTGGGATGGATGCTGTGAGGCCTGACGTCACGTTCGGAGACCATAACGATAGATTTGACATCTCGTCCATGATGCGGAAGCAGAACAGACTGTTCAGGGAAATCCCTGAGGACCACATGCGACGGAGCCGGGGGTAAAACTAGATATAGACTAGGGTATAGATATGAATTTCTGGAATGAATAAGATATCTGTAAAAGACTATATTGCTAATTTGTTTAGTTTTAATTCGGCCACAAACATTTATATTTTAAATTTGGAAAATAATCCAAAAATATTATGACAATAATAAGTAAGCATAATAACCACAGATATGTTATGAAAGCGGTGGGCTTGCGCTCACCTTTAGCCAAAATTAGGCTAACATAGAGTTTTCGCCGTCAGTCGACTGCAACTGCACGTCGGTATCGGAGCTCTAACATTTTTTTAAAATGCCGTGTTATTCCGTGGTTTTGTGCTAAAATACTAGCAGCAAAGTGAACTACGCGAAAGATGGAAACTCATTTCACCAGCCAGTATTAAGTATTTTATTTATTCGTCTTTAAAATCATTAAAAACAACAAATCAAAAAATATGTAATGCCTTTATTATGTTATTTTAGTTTTCATGCAGCGCAATGACTTTTTATTTTTGTACAAAATACATGGCTCTTTATGTACCACCTATGTTCGCTACTGAGTGAATGTACGAGGCAATGGATAGATCGTCTAACGATACTTTGAATAAACTGGTGCGTCGCGTGGTACGGCCGCTGTATGCGGCGACGACGCAGCACGCACCGAATTATTGGCACGCGTGTGTGTGTGAGACTTCGTATTGGTTGGTTTTATGGAATTGCATGTGTTTTGCGGCGAGTGGTGGGGAACAAAACGGAGACAGCGAGTTCCCATACATTTTGAACCGCACGGCATATCTCTCGTGATCTGTGATAATAACCAACGATTACCTCGTTAAAAAGAATATAAACGCATTCGCAAGTCATCCTATCAGAATATAAAGCTTTCAGCCATTTATTGATTTCTTATATTTACGCGAATACTACACATTGAAATAAAACTAATTTTAAGGAACGTCGGGAACGTAAAAATAAAAAAACGCGATAGAATCCTTAAAAATAGTTTCTTTCAGCCATTGTTTCACAACGCTCATAATTTGGATCTAAATCAAGGACCTGTACGTCAAGTGCGAGATTATTCGTGAGCTAACCGTATACTTTATAGTCTACCGTATTTAGACATTTTGTATGGGGAATTAAAAAACGCCTCTAGCGGACGGTATTTAAAACTCTCAATTCTCCATACAAAGTGTCTAAATACGGTAGACTATAAAGTATTCAGTTAGCTCGCAGATGACGTGCTGTTTAAGCAATGAGTTTATTGCGAGGTCGATATGAGCTCGCGACTGAACATCGAACATTCTGTTGATTTTTGCTACCGGTATAATTAATTGAGGCAAAGATTCAAGATCGAAGATCGTTCTCATAAGTATACCTAATACTATCAGTAAAATAGGGGTGTACAGCACTGAGCTATATCGACTACTAATTCCATCATAATTTGCGTATTCTAATCCAAATTGACATCTCAGGGATGATGATGATGACGTCGAAAGATTTAAACACCTGGAAGCGGCATTCAACGAGATACAATCCAAAGCAGGCCTTGGAGGCCGACGGAACGACGCTGAAAACGACAGCAACTTTGCCTACCACGACCAAATGGTCAGCAGAGAGGGTGCAGATGACACTGACTATGAAAGGAACCTGAAAAAGTTTCAAAGAGCAAGACCCGTTGATGATGACTTTAGAAGGGCTCGGAGGTACATAGGTAGGTTACATGGAGGAGATACCAGGAGGGCGGGGGGCGCTGAAAAGGAGATACTGATGCATTACGCCGTCCCCATCGACATGAAGGTGAAGGGATACCTGCAAGCGCCGCTGGCGAAATAAAATAGTCAGAAATGGAGTTGTTTTTGGTCTTAGTATACACAGTATTTGATATGTTGTTAGCAAATAGTTTATTACCAGCTTTAGCAAGGCATCACTCTCGTAGGCTTGAAGAATATATATAAAATAGCATTGGGTTATATCAGAGCTATCCTATTCATTTTGAACCACAACCCTTGTAGAAATTCTGTATTTTAAACTAAGTCTGAAGGCGGCCTCATACAATCGGAATGCTTCTCTGAATTCAGAGACGGAATTTCATAATTAGAATTCCGACATCTTGCCTCAAACATTCATAAAAAATCAGATTGGTCAGTAGTCTCGTGTTTCTCGGCGCACGCTAACTTCTCAAGGTGACCTGCTCAGATCAGAGTACCTATGAAGTTCAAATTTTGACGACTTTTATTTTTTTACGAAAAATTCAAACAAATTCAAATGTTTGGCATTCTAATGTGTTCAAACATGTGAAAACGACTCTAGACTCAAAGGTCCTACATTATTCTTTCGCAAACGTCTAGATTACGTATCTCTGCTAATAAGTTACGGTCCACGCTCAAAGTATTTAGTTATTTACAGTAGGTATGAAACGCAATAAAAAAAGCTAGTTACTGTGATAGACAAGCCTTATAGATTGACTGTCTTCTGCAACAATGAACCAATCGAACGGTCTAAACTGCATAGCTCAACTTATTTCTTGAACAACGAGAAACTATTATTGTAATTCCGCCACCACATCGACATAAGGCAGCGGGTATAATGGAAATTAGAAATTAATTATATCCTACGAATACCTCGTTGATTATATCCGATTAATCAACCTACACAACGCCAATCGCATAAAATTAAATATCATTTTTTTCAATCCCACGCTCAATTACTGGGAGCTAGTAACAAATATCAATTATAAAATTTCCTGTGATCAATACCTTCGAACGAAGTTATTCTCATTAAACATTTCGGTACGGAAAAAGGTGTCATGAAAATTTAAAAAGTTCTAAATAAAATAAAAAATGATTAAAGTACAATGTATACTATTCGGTGTGATAGCTATTGTATGCGGCAGGTTGATTCGGGAATACGATGATCCTGAACCGAATAAAAACGAGTCAGAATTGGAGAAATTACTACAGGATATGTTTAAATCAGGTAAAATGGATATGAAGAAGCACCACCACGTCACCCATAGTGATCACGAGGAACAGCACCATCACCTCTCGCATAGCGATCACGACGACCACCACGACCTACATCATGGCCACAAACCCAACCCAAGCCTGACTAACATACAAACACTCAACTTGTTTTATAGAAAACGTCCCGACCAGAGTGCCGGAGATCCGAGAAATAATCAAGGAACCGTAGACACTCTCTTAAATGTACCACAAGCAGTCAATGACAGAATGTGTATCTTAGAAAAAGATGATGTTGTGCGTTGTGGAGACGATGCTAATTGCAAAGCTGTTCGATGTGGTGGTTACAGAAGTTCTAAAGACCACGACACGGAAGATGAAGTTGCGGATCTCTTAAACGAGCTAGAACATGAGATGGGGCACGGATCTGTTCAAGTAATGGGTAATGACGATCTAAGATGTGGTGGAAATAGATGCGGGAGAGGAAGAAGTGATAGGGACGATGATGACAAAGAAAAAGGTAGCAATAGAGACGATAGGACAGACGATCTACGTTGTGGAGGGAATAGATGTGGTAGGGGGCGTACTGATGATGATGGAAAAGATGATGACAGCCTGCGTTGTGGAGGGAATAGATGTGGTAGGGGGCGTACTGATGATGATGGAAAAGATGATGACAGCCTGCGTTGTGGAGGGAATAGATGTGGTAGGGGGCGTGCAGATGATGATGGAAAAGATGATGACAGCCTGCGTTGTGGAGGGAATAGATGTGGTAGGGGGCGTGCAGATGATGATGGAAAAGATGATGACAGCCTGCGCTGTGGAGGGAATAGATGTGGTAGAGGACGCGCTGATGATAACAACAGAGACAACGCAGACAGCTTGCGTTGCGGATGCGGTAGAACTAGAAGCGATAGAGGTGATCGACTAGAAGACCGGTTAGAGAAATATTTCAACGATCTCCGGTGCGGATGCAATAAAGTAATGACATGCGAGGGAACCACATGCGACTCCGAAAGCTCAGAAGAAGACGCCGGTGAAGTAATCGCTGAAGCAGATAAACACATAATAAAATATGAAATCAGCGACGATTTGGACGCTGTAGTTCTCAATTTAGAAGATTTAGACCATCTTTTTACCAAATTAGGAAAGCCAACACCCAAAAATCTTCAAGATATTAATCTTCTTGAAAATATTGATTTAGAAAGTCTACTTGGTAAAAAAGCAGCAAGTGGGAAGAAGGGAGATGTAGAAGCGATTGTTATCGATATGACTCACTTACACAATGATGACGCTGTAGGAAAGAAAAATAAAAAACTTGTGTCACTCAATGAAAACAAAATTAATTCAGATAATAGAGACGATGACGGTAGACAAATCTTGGATCTGTTTTTGCAAAATAAGCAACGTCTTGTGGAAGTTAATAAACTAATAGCTAATCGAGATGCTAACGTTTTAACAAATCAGATGGCTTCGAATATTCCGCCGCATCGTCACGAAGATACTAATGTTTATGTACCAAAATGGCTGCACGATGCTGCTTTATATAATTCCAAGCTGAGACTACAACACAATAACAATAATCAAGAAGCAGATAAAAATCCCCAACTGAATCTACCGCAAAAGCGTCCCTATAAAAGTTTGTTTCCAATGAGCAACAACCAAAAATTTAGAATGATGCAAAAAAATACGCAAAAGAAATTTTGGCGCCGAAATGTGGATCAAAATGTCGGAGTTCCGTTCGAAATGCAAATCCACGGTTTGGGTCAAGTGAAACCTTAATTTGGAAAATTAAAATGGTTAAATTCTATCCATGTTGTTTTTTTACACGCGTGAATAGGTCAGGGGGCGAAATTCAAATTTTTTACGAAAAATTTGGTCATCTTTACGATGTAATTTAGTTTTTCGCGATATTGGCATTCAGCATTGGATGTCTCGATGTATTAAGCTCAGGGTCAGGGCGCGAAATTCAAAATGTCAATGGTTTTTATTTTTTTACGAAAAATTTGGACATCTTTACGATGTAATTTAATGTTTTGCGATATTAACATTCTGTATTCGAGACATCCAATGCAAAATGCCAATATCGCGAAAACCCCATATAACGCACATCGCGTTATATGGGTATCCCTTTCAAACGGGTTTTATGGGGTTCTACGTTTAACTTATCATCTCATGGCTAATTTATTTATTTCGTTTAAAAATATAATCAAAACCCATTCATAGGTATCCGGTTCCGGGCATTGAGGGACCGGGCGAACCCTAAAAAGGGAAGTGCCATTATAGGGACACACGGACACACATTTTTCATATTTTCATTTCTTCTTCATTTTTAAGTTGGCAATCGGCTACAGAATAGTTAAATTTTTTCCAGTATCAGGTAAAATATTTCTTTATTATTTTAAACAATATAAGTACCCATGATGATAATAATGATTTCAAAGAAACACAATTTAAGAAAATAAAACACAAATTAACCATTCAACACTCCGCCAAAAAGTCATTTTTTTATTTATAATGTGTGTTCCCTCTTGCTCTAGAGGTGCGATCGTATTCATGATCAAAATATCAAGCAGTTCTTCTTCTTCTTTCTTTACGAAATGAGATGCGATGAAATAAAATGGATATGAATATGGCCTCACCCGCAACTCAGCGGGTATTTTGCACAATGTCAAGTAATTAATAGCAATACCACTTTCAATAAATACACATTATAAATAAAATAATGGATGTGACATGATGAAATGAAAATCAAGCAGTTGTTACATGGAATGCGACCGTTGTCTTTGAATTTTATTGACAGCAAACGTCATTGACGTTCCTGCTGTCATTTTCCATAAATAAATTGATTTTTTAGAAAATACACCCAAAAATTAAATAATTAAAACATTAAACTACCTAAAATGGCAAATGACACGCCAGAGAGCGACTTCTCAATAGAATGTTTCCAGAATTACTCTGCACCGGAGGTGTTTGTACAAGGCTTAGCAGGGATGGTGGATCAAACCGATGTGGAATCAGTCATTCGGGCGCAGAAAAACATGCAAGTATTACTATTATAATTATAGTTTAGTCTAGCGCTTTGATCGTAGGCTGCTCGACACAGTGCGCCGGGTAGTTGCGGTTTAAATTCCTAGCAGGGCAATTTGGAATGGATGTTTTGGTCTGAGTGCTGCTAAGATCGCTCCCAGACTAATGCAAGGTACCCAGAGTACTGTTGCTTAGTTTGGGACCATAAAATGGTGTGTATATTTATGCCCTTACAACTATATTTACGTACTCAGTGTATCTAGTGTCTATTATAGTTCAAAAATAAAATCGCTTTTGAATCCTTGTTCTTACTGCCTAGCTTGTTTCAAAAGCTCCCATTAGGTGTAAAGAAATGTCACATTTCCATTATTGTCTGCAAACATTGAAGATTTTACTAATGTGTATTCAGGCTCCAACGTTTCGAGAAGACCACAGAGATGCTAACAAACTGCAACCAACTGTCTGCAAGTCGTCTACGAGCCGCCTCCACCGAGTTCAAGAAACATACACAACTCCTGCTTGAGATGAGGAAAGATTTGGAATTCATCTTCAAGAAGATTAGGGCTATTAAAACAAAGCTTAGGTAAGCTTGTAAGATACTTTTGTCAAATCTCCTCCTTTAAATTTCGTGTTAGGTCTCTCTTGTTAAGGATTTTCTCCATGTCCAGTGTCAGCAGACTGACAGTAGTACTTCAAATAGCTCCTAATATTATAAAGGCCACTATGGTATGGGAGATACTTCACATGAAAATATGACCTTCAGCACTAGCTATTCAGTGAGTCATGCTAATCAGATGGCTGACGATTGTCAAGCATGACAGAATGTTCACAAGTATAAAAACCATTAATTCGACTGGTGTCAGTATCCCCTATTTGCCTGGCTTAAGAATAAATTTCTGGGATTTAAATAATGATTTTTTTTCAAAATTAATTTCAGCACACAATACCCGGAACAGTACAAGAATGCTGTTGCTGCATCAATAGGCAGCAGACGCCCTGTAGAGGAAGAAGATGATGATGACTTTAAACCTTCTGAAATAAGGACACCATCCAAAATGGTAGCAACAGTTTCTACCGAAACACTCAAACCCACTGCTAGCGAAAGTGGCAAGAAAAAAAAGAAAGATCTCAAAAATGACCAAAGCAATAATAACAAACAGCCCAGTATTTCCAGTGGGGAAAATTCACAAGATGTTGGTAGAAAAGTAAAAAGGAGTAGCAGTTCTTCGGAGACAGATAGTGTGAGTTCCGGGGATGACAGCAGCACAGACACTGGTTGAAAAAGATGATGACAATTATTCTATTTACTATGAAGTCTTATACTCTGGCTAAACAATGGAGACAATTATTAGTACCATTGAACAAGGGCAATATTTAAAAAAGAATGACCTAAAAGTTTAAGATAACCTCTCAATCAGGACTTATGTGGGAATAATATTTGAGCATTTGACCACCCACTACTCAAGTTAAGAATATTAAACTCAAGTTTATCCTCCTAAGACTTTGTCAAGTTCCATGGAGAGATGACTCTCATATACCATTCGGTATTACTTTAGATACTATGCCAAGTTTTAGTACATTTAGGCCTTTGCAAACGACTTGGTGAGCTCAGCCTTGCAAACGGCCTATCAAGTATAATAGTCTATATATCACTTTTGCAGCTTGTTGCGTGTGTAAAGGCTCTTAGATTGTTTTCTAATGTAAGATGTATACTAGTCATTAGAGTTCGCTTTATGCAATAATGTCTAACTTGAGCGCGCTTTTAAGTTTCGCAAAGAGAAATACTGTATATAAATAACTATACTAGTAATTATATTATTTATATCCATGCATTCCATTATTTACATGAGATTTTAATTAAGTACTCTAGATAATCATATATCTTAGTTTGTCACAAACTAAATGGTCAAACGGCTGGGTGAGGGCGCGAAATTCAAAAAAATCGAGTTTCATTTTTTTGTATAAATACGGTCGTTTTTGTTTTCGATTACGGCATATTGTAATGCATTTATTTATATATTAAATTTGCTTCTAAATTAATTTTAAATGGAATAACGCTCTCCAAAATAAGTAAAAAAAGGGGATTTAAAAAGCTTGAGTATTGTATTTTTTTAGGTAACATTTTAAGCAAACTTAATACAATGGAGCATCTAATGCTCAATGCCAATGTCGCTAAAAACTAAACAACTAATCAGTCCTAGCTTTTCTTAAAAAAAATAACCATCGTTATATTGAATTTCGCGCCCTGACCTCGCGCTGTCACCTGTACTCTTCCTTAAAATCGGCAATAATATTGTAAATAAAATGTATTTATGATGAAAACAACATTATCAAAGTACTAATAAACAGTCTTTTATTTACAACATAGAAAATAATTCTTACTTCAAAAGTAAGTTGTGTCAATACTGTACCACAAACTACTTCTGTATCCAGATTACTGTCCACTCGCCCTAGTCATTAGGGCAGTAATCTGGATACAGAAGCCGATGGTATACCCTAAGTACACTAGAGCCTAGTGTACTGACGGTATAACATGATAATCCCAAATTCTTAGATGGTGTACTACTTTTACCAACCTTATGGTCCAAAACTAAGCAACATTTAGAATATTATTGTAAGATCCAGACTGGCGGATTATGTAGAGATAATTTCCGAAATTTGTTCAGGCAGTGCAGTGAGCCAAGCAGCCTATGCTTAAACCACCAGACCAAGCTGTCATTAAACAATAATCACATTAAGGTGGAAGCTCAGGGTCAGGGCGCGAAATTCAAAATGTCAATGGTTTTTATTTTTTTACGAAAAATTTGGACATATTTACGATGTAATTTAGTGTTTTGCGATATTAACATTCTGCATTGGATGTCTCAATGTATTAAATTTGCTTAAAAAAGTACCTAAAGCGATACAACACCATTAAGTAAGTAAAAGTAGCGGTTTTTACAAACCTTATGGTATTGTATCGGATTAGGTACTTTTTTAAGCAAACTTAATACATCGAGACATCTAATGCAGAATGTTAATGTCGCAAAACACTAAATTACATCGTAAAGATGTCCAAATTTTTCGTAAAAAAATAAAATCCATTGACATTTTGAATTTCGCGCCCTGACCCTGAGCTTCCCCCTTAAAAGAGGAATTTTCGTCAAAAAAAGTTCTGAAAATATTGTCTATGAATTTGGTGTTCATCAAAAATGTACATGGGTAAAGTAATCTATACTAATATTATAAATGTGAAAGTTTGGATGGATGTTTGTTACTCTTTCACGCCCGAACGGCTGAACGGATCTGGATGAAATTTGGCACAGAGATAGATTATAGTCTGGAATAACACATAGGCTACTTTTTATCCCAGTAAAATGTATGGTTCCCGTGGGATAGATGTTTTAATTTTTCATACTTTTTGTCGCGGGTAACACCGCCGGGCGCATCTAGTATTCTATAAACACAATGTGGAACACCCTAAAAACAAGGTTTAACAATAATATGTTGAAAGAATTACTAACTCACATAAGTCCAACGTGAACTTGGCTAGTCTTTATACTTAATAGACATTCAATATATTTTATAACTTTATCAAACATCATATAGTACTGTGCAAAGCAAAATTTGTGCACAGTACTATGTGTCATTTGATAAAGTTATGTGTCTATAAATTCAGGGGATTAATGATAGATTCAAAATCTTCATCACAAAATTTGATGTAAGTTTAGTACCTTTGAACTGAAACTTCAGTCACAATACAGTATGGGACCCAATTGTACCCTACCATATTGGACTAGTGTCTTGTGTGCTTACCCACTTGGTCACAAATGATGTGTATATGATATAATCATGCTGTACATTGACTAAAGTTACATATCATGGAATGACAGCAGCGAACAAGTATACTTAATCTTATAAATTAAACAAAAATGGCAGCATGATATTTTATATCATCCAATGTTAGTGTGTGTCACACTAAGATTCGTCAATTGAAAAAGACAACCATTACACCAATGAATGACTCCATTGACAATAAAAGTCCAGTGAAAATGACTTAACCTACTACAATTCAAACTCTGGCATACTTAGTGGTGTGTTTTGTGGCATGTTCCCAGAATTTCTCAATATCAAACTTGTACTCAGTGGCTATGTCGATCATCAGTGGATCGTCGGGATTAGGGTTGGAGAGCAGTGTCTGAAGAGAGACAAGGAGGGTCTCAAGAGTTATTGTTGGTAGCCAGGTCCCCTTTGGAGGCATTTTTAGCATGTCCATGCATATTCGGCCACCTGAAAATTTATATAATTTAATAATCAGATTATAATGAAAACGATAACTAGTCCAACATAGGTAAATAACTTAAAATAAATTTTTTTCGCCAGTGTTTTCATTTTGCTTCCGGTTGAAAATATTATTGTGATTTAACTCAAATAAATAGGTAGGTTTGCCAGGACATAAGCTTGAATTTGACAGCCCTAAGTTCAGAGAGTTACTCATAAGTTTTAAAACTAATGTTTATGTAGGTATTTAGCAATTACTTATCTACCTTTATCAATGTTTGGATGATAAATAGGCGTAGAGAACTTCACGAGTGGCGGTTCGAAAGGATACTTCTGAGGGATAGTCACAGTTAGTTTGAATTTCCCATTCTCGTACGCAGAGCCCTTCGGCCCCATTAAAGTGACTAGCAAGACATCGTAGGTATCATCCTTTTCAGGGTGGCATGTGATGCCCCACGGCGGTTTTGTTTCGAAATTCTTCACTTCGCGGGACAACCGGGCAACTCTGGCAAATGACATTGTAAAATAATACAGAGCAATAAGCAGATGTTAGATTTACCGGGCAATTATTTTTTCTGTAACAAGAAAGAATTCTTAGTAAGAAAAGAAAATAGCGGGCATTCGCGCAATTTCTTTACTTTTTTGTTTGTGACGTTGACACTTTTGACGTTGTTTTTTTTTTGTTAAATTCGCTCCTTCGAGCAAGCTAAACTCAATTATGACCACACCGCCTCGTCTTACGTAGTTTGTTTTCATAAATGTAATAATATAACAATCAATTTCATTCGTGTCATTTTTTACATTCTGTATTTGTGAATAGTGACAGATCCTTTCTTAGACTATAAATCCGTCAAAGTGTGGTCGCTTGCACAGTCGGTTGACGGGCTGACGCGAGATTAGTATTTTCTTGTGTACCTGTTTTTTTATGGAAATTTGTTAAATACTTCACTAACACTGGCAAAATATCCACTAATTAGTTGGCGAGGTCTAAGGTAATATTTCAATGTTTAGTATTCGCGTAAATATAAGAAATTAATATTTCATCGTATTGCATTTTATTTCATCGCATTTAATTTCGTAACAAAATAAGTTAGGAGAGTAGGGCGGTCACGCATGCGACATGCCACCTACGTCAATATTGCCATGAAATTATGAACGCTGCCATAACGACTTGTCAAAGATATACAGTGGCGCTCCCTCGTCTGTCAGTGTCAGTGAGGGAGCCATAAGTCAAATCAAAATTTCATATGAATATCTTGGTTGAAAAAGATCGATCAATGTACGATTTATGGAAGGTTATTGCACGTTTGATTAGTTTTTTCGCGTAATTTCGATACTCTTATTGTTAACAATATAGATCGCTACGTAGTCGTTGCATCGCATCGAGTTCTTATAACATAAATAGTGTAAAATAGCCAACTATCAGTGCACTAATTCGGGACATCGCCGCACTTTTATAAAGTAAGTAAAACCAAATTTTCTGTAATATCGTGTTTATTCAGCCTGCAGAATCTTAGTCTCCACGAATTAACAATGCCATTATATAAAACAAATGTATTTTTTTTCTATATTTTGTATTAAAAATGGGTCACAAACGAAGGTTGCGTGAAGCTATCCATAATAATTTATTTACGTTCTCGGTGTGATGTGTTATCGATCTGCGGATGCATAATTAGAGTTTTATAGTCTTACGTTTCGGGCCTGTTCCATGTAATGTGATAGTATATACCAATTGCATTGCAGTAACGAAGGTTGTTATGGTTGGAAATGCCAAACCGGTGGCAATTGTCTTAGTTTCAGCGAATCGGCGCGCGCTGCGCGTCTTTTATAGCGACAATTCGTGGTATTTGATGGAGCATCATTACTTTAATGTTGTTGGAACAATATTTAGAACAGCTGTGGATCTAAGAAGTGGTTGTATAGAACTCAAGACTAACCCCAGTAACATTAGAAGGGGCCAATGTCCAGGAGTAATCAATAATAGCATATGACTGTACTTAGACCTTACTTAGACCACCTGCCTATTACTAATATGGAATTATGATGATGATATCTTAAGAATGATGTTTTGCATTCTTCAAATAGATTCATCATGTTATACTAATGAGTGATGTCTGCTAACCACATTTTCAGGTTCAGGAATTGGTTAGTTAAATAAATATATCAGCGATTAGCCTAATTGTTATCTTGGTTTGTATGAAATAATACAAAGTCCATTGTCATTCAGAACCAACTTTCCACAACTGATGTGTGGAAGGATTAAAATTTACATACATCACTTTTTGCATTATTTTCATTGACATTGCTTTAACCATAAAAGTGTTGGAAAGAGACAGTTAATAGTTTCACATCAGTAAATAATTGAACAGCTGTGGTGTTACATATAATATCTGTTTTGTTGAATGAGTGAGTTTTGCTTTCATAAATCCTATTCATTAATAGTCAAATACACCTGCCTTCTACTATGTGCTAACAGCATAATATTGTGATGGCTTACAATGATACGGTTAAGGTGTTTGTCAAAACATCGGTGGATAGTTGTAAAACAGGCAATTGTTTATGAACACACAGTCAGGTGAAGGATTCTCATACACATAATATATTTCAATACTAGGTGTATCTACCAATTTTATTGTGGATATTCAATATTTAACATTCCTATTGGATTTCTATAATTTCTCGAATTAAAAAGTTTCTTAGCCTTATACTAAAGAAGAATTTAAGCCACATTGCTAAGTTTTATTTAGTTGTATTAATATTGTTGTAGTGTGTAATTAAGTTTTTTCCCCATGATACACATTCAACTAAAAATGCCAAAATTGCTGTTTTTACCTACCTAGAAAAAGGAAATTACTTTTTAACTACCTACCTACTACGTTGATGCCCGAACTCCGTAATGACCTCGGGATAACGCACGCTCGCCCGTCATAGACTGGCCAGACACAATTAACGGTCGTCGACAAGGTTAACGTTTGAAAACTTTAAAAGTAATTTATAATCTAATCTACCTAAGCTCGACACTTATCCGTGAAGCAAGGGGTCGCTAGAACTCATGAAGTTGCATCGACCTGTTAGCACGCACGCACTGTACGCAACGGATTTCGGTTGGCTTGTTATCAGAGTACTACATCCACTATCGGAGATATACTACGCAGCTTCTGTGTCGGTGGAAGGGGCGACTAAATATAAAAATTAAAACTGCGAACCTGAAGATGAATGTGTGTGCACCCTCTGCCCATCTTTCGGGGATTACAGGCGTGATGTGGTGTGTATATATATATTAGATCCCAAACACTTAACAGGGGTTAGCGTTTAAAAATTATGCAGGCCCTTAGTATAACGCCGTCGGAAGTGAACTTACGATGTGATTAATCTTCTGTATATTGAATTCTTATATTTACGCGAATACTACACATTGAAATAAGATCTTGCGGATTTTATCGCAAAAATAATAAAATCTGACCATAGAGGTGATAAGCCGCAGATCCTCGCAAAAGAACACCGATTCCGACCAAGGATGATACGCGAGGCCATTGAAATTAAAAAACATCCTAATTTCAATAGGGATGATGGCTTGGGATCCAGTAATTAATATCATTAAATCCAAAACCAAGCGCACCATTTCAAGACCTCAAGACACTGAGCACTTTCTGCGTAGATCGAACCGCAAGCATCAACTAAATATGAGGGTACCCCGGTTCAAACTATGACACTAGGACGTCAACCACCTCAGTCCTCCCGTGACCATGGTTGCTGTAAAGCAGCCGAAAAGTCGGCAACGTAAAAACAAAATAATCGCGATAAAATCCGAAAAAATAGTTTTATTTCAATGTGTAGTAATCGCGTAAATATAAGAAAACAATATACCATAGAGGTGTAATAAGAGGGATTTTTAGTAATCCAATCCCCATAGGGCTCAATAGGTCAAGGTCCGTTTGTGTGAAGTTTTTTTTTAAGATACGATCAGGCACGCGGCTTGTAATTAAATAAATTACGTCATTAATTTGCGCTATCAAACTGCACGGATGTAAATATGACTCGGTTCATCCTCTCTTTACCATGCAATATTGGTCATGTACTTACCTATCTACTATGTAAACTCGCACTTTGTCCGCAAATAAATTGAAATGGCTGAACGAAGTAGGTATATGTGTAGTTTTAGGCTCACTCGTGTGGTTTTTGTAAGCTTAATAATTAACTACCTACGTAATAAGTTTTCCGCGAAACGACCTAGCAATGATTTTGTAGGACCTTCTAGGAATAGTTATTCCACCACCGCCAATATTTCAGATATACTTAATGTGAGTAAATCATAATAAGTACTTTAGTCAAGTCAACCAAGAAACTCCACTATCCAGGTTGAATATCATTTCAGTCATCGTAAAATCGCAAGCCCTATCTTTGTCATCAATTATTTATTTGAACTTAGAATGTATCAAATATAAAACTTACTGAAATTTTAATTGTTGTGAAAACTGTTAAACCACTGTCATGGCTGACCTTACATACCTACAGTGATATATTTTTTTCAGAATATATTTTTAGATTCGAGATTTTTTCTTTGGCATATTTGAATTAAAAAATCATTTATTTTAACGATCTATTTACAACAATTAATATGAAATAATGTGGCAAAATATTTAATTTAAGACTATAGTATATAGTGTATAGAGGGCTTGATAACACCTACCGCTGTTATGTCCCCACTAAAACGTTTGAACATGCTAAGTGAAGCAGCATTCATACTTACGTAGGTACCGATTACGTTATATTATGAAATCCATAGGAAATCTGCATAGGAAGAATAGCAAATGAAATCAATAGTTTAAATATCTTTGGTCAATCACGTAATAATCAAATGTGTTAACTGGAAAGGTCATGTAACTTTCCAGATAAGAAGTTTGGTTGTGGAAGGTCCCTGACACTGTTTCGACCAAGAGTCTTGTATCGTAAAGTCAAGAGAGTCTCTCAAATATCTTATCTGGAAAGGTCATGTACGAGAAATAATATATTTTCATCGCTCATTCAACTTTAGCGCTTTTTATAGAAATATATATTTCATATTTTTAGGCACGTCGCGTCGCTCAGTCGCTCACTCACGTCTCGGAATGGAAACATCAACTTTCTGTCATTATTAATTTGTCGTTGAACGCCTCCCCACTTATGGAAGCATTTTTTGATATGAAAAATAAATAAAAAAAAACATTGATACTACTTTAAAAAAAAAATGTTTTCTTACAATAAAAAGGTGGCAACCCTACCCTCAACAAGTAGCTTCATTACAAGATGTTTGATATGAAGTGACAAAGGAACCAAAATAGTAAAATATCAAAAAAATCTTAGCTGGTTTTATTACTTACAAGTTTTATCACTCATGTAATCTAGGTGGATTTCTTAGGATTTTTTTCTGATGCAAATATGTAGCAAGTGACTTGTCTAATACGTACCTAACTATCGGTGAGTTGTATCTGTTTCTTAGTAGGGATGAGTCTGCGCAATATTTGAACGCGCGACTGTTAAAACATTAATTATCGTTAATTACTTCAATTGTTGTTATTATTAGTCCGATTTACCTACATAACACTCGCAACAAAGTCACCGTACATTCCGCATAACAACCTCTGCAAATCTTCTACAAATCTGTCAAATCATTTTCAACCTAATCCTCAAAGTGTATAGTTTATAAAATGTTGTGCATGTGAAGGTTATTGCGGTGTGTGTGTTGTATCCGGCGCATGCTCGTATATTGAACTTGGCAACGAATCAAACGTTATGCAATTGCATTGTAAACAATATGTTGACGGATTCGTTCCACATGGAGACCGCGTTTATTCGGTTGCTAGAGGTATAAGTTACGTCCATCACGTTCTCATTACAAGGGTTCGCTACTTTGCAATGGTACATATACTTTGTGCTTTCCTAACCTAACCTAACATACATAACCAACGGACATGTAGGCCTTCCTACATATTTTTTTTACATGGAGAATTGTCCCACTTACCCCTCTCGTCTCCCCGGGAGAGAGGGGGGATGTGGGACTCCCCGGCTGAGTGCCGGTATACCAACCCCATGGTGTGTCTGACGGTCGCGGTGCCGAGGACGCTGGAACGCAGTAACGCAATCTTCCGCGAGAGGCCTTCCTACCTAGGACCTTCTTCGAAATCCCAATTTTTGTATTATTTACTCACTGTCTCCTTCTCAGTGCTACACCTTTATTTGAACATGTAACAAGGCAAGCCTACGTATATCCAATTAACTTCAATGGCTTTTCATGGTAGCAACAAACTCCATAATCAAGATGCCGTCATTACGTTTTCAAGAGCGATGACTTGCGGTTTTGCTACAACATATGTGTACCTACGCATTGCGTTACGTATTTTAACTGTGAAGGTGTGTGTGTGTGTGTGTGTGTGTGTGTGTGTGTGTGTGTGTGTGTGTGTGTGTGTGTGTGTGTGTGTGTGAATGACGTATGGCAAATTAGGGTGTGTCGATATTAGACGATTTGAACCTGGCGATGGAGACGAGCGTTTTGTGCTTTATAACCTCTTTGGATAGAGTATAAAGTAGAAATGCAAAGTTTTACAGACTTCTTCTTTTTTAGGTTGGCAATCAGCTACAAAATAGTGCCAGTTTGCCAGTGTCGACGGTTCTTGATAATTGTTATTTAATCATATGTACCCCTGATGATAGTGATAATGTTGATGACGACACAGTAAAGCTGTGGTTACTTTAATGAAAATTAACCGGACATCTTGGGAGAACTTGAAAAGTCAAGTTATACATTTTTGATTTCTTATATTTACGCGAATACTACACATTTAAATAAAACTAATTTTACGGATGCTATCGCGTTTATTTTTTGTTTTTTTACGTTCCCGACGTTTCGCGACGACGTTCCCGCGTAGATCGGACCACGAGCAACAATCAAATCTGAGGGTACCCCGTTTCAAACTATGACACCAGGACGTCAACCACCTCAGCCCTCCCGTGACCACGGTTGCTGTAAAGCAGCCGAAACGTCGGGAACGTAAAAAACAAAAAATAAACGCGATAGAATCCGTAAAATTAGTTTTATACAATTTTGTTTCAATTTGCTTCACCCATTTATGAACACACAGTGGTTAATATCCCACTAATATTACACATTATTTATCATAGGAACACATTTAAAAAAAAACAACATTGACCACTTCACGGTTCAACTTCCCGCCAAAATGACTTCTTTTACAAACTTGCTCTGAACAAGGCACCTAGGCCGAGGGCCAACTTAGATGGTGGCATGATGCTTACGTAAGGAAATTGAAGTTGTACCCAGCTATTAACCCTAGGGCTTATTTCAAAGGCAAACGTTCTACTGACTGGTCTGCTTGCAAGTCGATGTTGTCGGTCCATTATGTGTACCCGCCCTTAATCACACCCACACACTTACAACATGATTTATGAAGGAGGTGTGGTGATACATGCATGACGCACGTGTGATAATGTATTTGATTGTATGGACAATCATACATTTATCTTTTAGGCACCTACCAGATAAAAGTATGATGATCATCCATACAATAATCGACTCAACGTTTTTGGTGGTTGACCATACAAATTTGTTCTCCTGATTAGCGCAGTTGGTAGTGACCCTGCTTTGTGTGCCGAGGGTCCCGGGTTTGAATCCTGGTAGGGAACGATCTCTGTGTGATGAGCACGAATGTTTTAATGTTTGAACATCTATATAAGTATTATTATATACTGAGTTCACCCTCAGTCCATTGTACGGTACCCATAAAACAAGCGTTGATTAGTGTAGGACCGTATAGGTGGTGTGTTCGTATATTTATGATTTATTTATTCATACAAAAATAGCAGTTATGAGTACCGACCTACAGTATTTTTGTGTGACGTGTCGCGATGAGTTACGTATAAATTGATTCACAGTTAGTTATTGTAAAACATAAACGATAACTATGCGTGTGTATGTTTACTCGCGTGTATGATCTTGCACATTGTTTACATGGTGACAATGTATGTTTACATACACTTTTGCGACGGCGGCGCCGCTGGGAATGTAAATCAACTGACATCAATCATGATTGATGTTTTGTGTTTCAGTTCGACCGATACAGGCCAACCTCTCACTCACTCTCACGGGCACCGGTCCTGTGATTATACGTTAGTTTACATCGGTAGAATCTGTTTGGGATAGCATACTCCGTCAACAGTTCATTATAATGTCAGTTGATTTACATTCCCAGCGGCGCCGCCGTGAGAGTAAGCGAGAGGTTGGCCTGTATCGGTCGAACTGAAACACCAAACATCAATCATGATTGATGTTTTCTGTTTCAGTGTTTCAGGGACAGCGATAAACACTACACGAACACGCATACTATGCAGTAACCGTTTCGCTTAAGAAAAAAAAATCGCAGTTATCAAATAGCTCACGGCAATCTAGGATTATCCGGTGATAAGATGCCTTATCACATAGTCTGTGTGTTGTTCTTAATCGTGCTTATCGCGTTTCTAAGCTGGCCAGACTAAAAATCGAAATAAATGTGGAGGTATAAGAGGATAAGGTACTGAGCATTTTCAAAATAATAATGCTTGGATTCCTGAAAAAAAAAACGGTGCCAATTCACATACCCACTATCGCAGATGCAGCATAGAACCGACTACACTGTCACGTATTATTCAAGGTTCGATCTCGCAAGTCACATTGATAAGCCTTATCACGATCAACGCCCGTGTAATACTGACTTGCCATTATTCGACCCCCGGGAGGTCAATTGGCAATAATATAATGATTGCCTATTTATTACTATTCTTAGGTCGCACTAATTAACAGTAATTTTTTTTTGTTTTATAACTCGTCATCTGATATCATTGTCCTTAGTGTTGCTATCTGAATAATTTTTAATTGGAGATTACCTAATTATGTTGTGCAAACATAATTTGTAAGGTTTAACAAAAATTGTGTAAAATATTTTTAGGGGTTAACAAGTAGGTCCACATTTATGTATAAAATATATGTTTATACAGTGTTTATTTTTTTGGGAGGAAGCGAGACAGTGCCGCTTCATCGCGGACTTAGTACGTAGTGTTATTTTTAAAATTTCAACTAATTAGAATTTTTTTTCGGGAATGTGACCTTTATAGCCTATACTGACGGACCCCTTAAAATATTTCACACTATTATTAACATTATATATTCGAACCTTTCTCAAAAAATTTGCGACTTCTCCCCCACCAGAAGTAATGCATAGAATCGCCCCAAGGTTCTTATCCAAGTACCACCAGCCCTAAAGCCTCTAGCGTATGTAGAGCATACCAGGGTGCTTTTCCTAGTTGCACACCCGTAAACAGCTCAAAACATGGCCAACAGCAAGGGCCGGCTCTACCCGGGGTTCTAGGTACCTGGGTCCTCTGAGCGTGGGAGTCGAAGCTTCAACCGAGGGCATGCCAAACCTATAACAGTGACGAAATGGCCAGGGCGTCTAACCTAGGTAGAGATAGGTTGGAGGCGGCCCTGTCTACATTTTTTTTTACTAGCTTTTATCTCAGTTGATATTTTCAATAATATGTAAGGCTAATATATTCAGATATTCCACATGGACCGATTGTCTGATCGTCTCTGCGAGACACCTATTCAGAATCGGAATATGTTCATTCATGTAAACCATTAAATACAGTACTTATGAATCGTCGAAAATGTCACATAATACTAAGCTACACATTTACCATTCGCAAATGAAATAATGATTATAAATTATTGTTACCTCCTCATCAAGTATACCTACATCGGTATTTGGAAACGAGACGGCATTGTTGCAGTCGATCGATCATTGTTGGGAATTTTCGCATGGGAATATTTTATTCTGCACTCATTGTTCCCGGTCGCATGGAATTTTGTTGGGCGACTATCCCGTGGGAATTATTCCATTTTCCGGGACAATATGTTCCACATGGTGACCCTTGAAAGATATCACACGGGTGCTCGATTTAGTTATTTCATAATTTAGATGTTACTAGCTGTTACCCGCGACTCCGTCCGCGGCGCGTGGTATTTAACAAAGTCACAACCGTTAGCAATAGCCCGCTCGCGCGTTCTGATTACTTAAATGACTATTAAAAAATAGGGGTTGGTGATAGAGGGGTGAAAATTTAAGGTTGTATGTATTTTTAATGGCACATTATAACAAAAAATTGTCCAAAAAATTAAAAAAAAAGTTTAGTGGTGGACAGCCCTTATCACTTAGGGGTATGAAAAATAGATAGTAGCCAATCCACAGACTTACTGAATATGCATATAAAATTTCATAAAAATCGGTCAAGCCGTTTCGGAGGAGTATGGTAACTAACATTGTGACACGAGAATTTTATATATTTATAAGATATAGCTACAGTACGCACGACCGTGGTGCCAGTAACATGATCCGCTCATATGGAACTGACGGGGTGTCCATTTAATACACTTAATACACACAACTAGCTTTTTCCCGCGGCTACGCCCGCGCAACCATTTAGGTCTGTAGTTTGACCCTAATTGTTATAGCGTGATAATATGAACCCTAACTTTTGGTAGCCGAGGCCAATTAGAGTTATTAAAGTATATCTTTTGCCCGCTACCTCGTCCATGTTGGAAAGTATCAACAACACACAGTGTGTGAATTAAGTGGTCTACAAGTACGATCAAATGAACCCGAACTCAATGTGTCATCAAGAATGATCTTCTCATCGTCAAGCTCACTGCGCATCAAGTATCATCTCATGTGCCCCGCAGCCACACGCAATGTACCGATTCCATAATATTTAAATCTTCCTGATCATAACGCTGGCTCCGATAATATTTTATAAAGTATTGATTTCTTATATTATTACGCGAATACTTACACATTGAAATTAAACGAATTTTACAGATTTTATTGCGTGTATGTTATGTTTTTACGTTCCCGACGTTTCGGCTGCTTTACAGCAACCATGGTCACGGGAGGACTGAGGTGTTTGACGTCCTAGTGTCATAGTTTCATAGTTTGAACTCGGGTACCGACCGAGTATGATACGCGAGGCCATTGAAATTAAAAATATCCTAATTTCAACCAATCAAACACAAAACAATACTGTAAACCGCACTCCAATCGGTTAAGCCGTTTCTGAGATTAGCGCGCAACGTACGGACAAACAGATAATAAGACAAACATTCTAACATTCCTTGTTTTGGGTTCTATTGCGTTGATAAATGTCCCCAATAATACTTTTTCTCATATATCTAAAGATATATGTATAGATTCTCGTGTATGTATAGATTTGTATTGCCTCAAAGACAGTGTGCAAACCTCATATTATGATCTAGCTAGACATTGGTAGGTACTCGTACCATCATTATAGTGCAGTGAAATAATATAAAACCGATAGATAAAAGCGGGAACATTATTGTTTACACCTGCACAGACATACCTTGATAAAAATTCAGACGATTTAGTAGATTTTATCGGAAAACTAACAAGACATGACAGGATCACGATTCTAAGTAATCAGCTGTTATTTTGACAGCTGTTACTGGAAATACCTAATAATATTTGGTATCTATACTAATATTATAAATGTGAAAGTTTGGATGGATGGATAGATGGATGGATGTTTGTTACTCTTTCACGCCCGAACAGCTGAACGGATCGGGATGAAATTTGGCACAGAGATAGATTATAGTCTGGAATAGCACATAGGCTACTTTTTATCCCGGTAAAATGTATGGTTCCCGTGGGATAGATGTTTTAATTTTTCATACTTTTTATCGCGGGTAACACCGCCGGGCGCATCTAGTTGATAATAATAGTGGTTTTGGTTTGGTATTTGGTGGTGATAATATTTGGTCCGTAAATAGCGAATCGAAACGGATGTCCTCAATCATAAGTATCTTCCAGGGGCGAAGGATCCATATAACACGGCCTGTCGGCCTGCTTCCCTTTCCTAATTACAGAGGGAGGGGGGGACCCATTTGATTTTTTTGCAGAACCTTAAGACAGTCTTGGTGGCTTTCTGCAGAATAAAATGATATATTACTAATGGAAGATCTAGTTAACTACGTCACCGTTTAGATCAGGGATTCTAAAACTATAATGGGCAAGAGACCGCTTTTTCAAAATGTACTGATACCTCAGACCGCCATAGCCAAATTACTTTAAAAATTCAATCTCTAGTTTTTTTTCCTATTGATACAAAATAATAATTTCATCTTGTACGAACTTGTGCACGCTTATCGACTAGTTGGGTTTTTTTAAAGTACAACAATGATACTTCCAACTAATATATTAGTCATTCTTATAACAAGTCGGTACACGTAACACAACTTATACAGTATGTTGAATGTTTCAAATAAGAACTTGTGTTAATTAATAGGCTTCGATTCTTAGACCTCGTGGACCCCCAAAATCAGTTTTCGTTTATGTCGACCTCTGGGAAACCGATATCGACCACTTTAGGAATCCTTGGCTTGAATACTGTTAAAATCGCAGTATAAATTCAGAATTACTTCTGTTTTTCGACACACAATTGGTTTGTAACTGAAACAACCATGTGTTGTTACTTTTGAAGACAATACAATAATGTTTACCTAACCTATTTCTCTATGCTCTGTCGAGTGGCGACCCTGCCTCGCGCCAGCCTTGATACAGAATAATGAACAACTGTTCACGTGTTCAAATCCCTCGATTGATCGCAAATGATACGACCAAGGTCGCGAATTATAGTAATTATATGAAAATGGCAATGTTGATCGCTTGTACCTATTTTAGCTGATTATATAACTTGTATTTGGCAAAAATTTGGGTACATACAGATACAGATATGACGTATACTGATTACCATAGTCGGTAGAGACTTTTGTCTCATTCTCTTCTATGAATAAAGAATGGAGTAGATGGAATTGGAGTGGCGAAATTGGCGACGTGAGCCTCTTACTTGCTAAGCGGTTTTGGGCATCCAAAACTTATCTAGATTTATTACTATAAGATAATTCCCGAAAATGTTCCCTTCGAGAAACAATACGTAAAAATAAATAAACCGTAGTAGCAGTGAGCGGCCTACGCTCAATATATTGCACAGGCAATATGAAAATAGTTATCCACATTTGCTATGAGTCTATTAAAAAAAAACAGAGCAACGTTATGCCCTTAAAAAAAGTATGGCGTCACCATAAGTGGGTATTTTTATTAGAAGTTTGCAGCGCAAAACTGATCAAGCAATCTCCATCGTGTCTTCGCCGCTACGTCGACATTGGCTGAATCGCGTTGAGCCTGACTGATCAGGAAAAAATAAAAAAGTTTGCAGCGCTGGTGTCAAGGGAACGGGACCAAGCAAGTGCACGTATAACACGTGCACCACACGTGGTGGCTAGAAGACAGTGCACTTGCCTCAACATTGTATGTAGCCGGCGTTATAGATAAATAAGCGCATGTTCTCCACGTTTTCAATTAAAGAACGCGACGTCATCGATATCAGTCAGTCACCAGCTTTTTTATTTTCAGTTCGCGTCTCACCGCTGTGTCGTGTGCACGTCTCCCTCGGCGCTCCCGAAGCAATTTTACGATAATAAGTTTAATTAAATATCAACGTTGAAAAAAATATAAATTGTGCTGTGTCAGTGACTTGATTGGTGGTTCAAGGTTCTGGGCGGGTATGTTGAATCGCAATTGATTACATGAATTGTGCAATTTATATCAAGTACTCCGGCCATTCATTCAGTTAGGTTAAATTAAAATATTTTTGGTGAATGCATAAAAAGCGTAGGTACTTAAAGTTAATT
This sequence comes from Pheosia gnoma, assembly GCA_905404115.1. Classification (NCBI taxonomy): domain Eukaryota; kingdom Metazoa; phylum Arthropoda; class Insecta; order Lepidoptera; family Notodontidae; genus Pheosia; species Pheosia gnoma. Next base: position 6,030,515 of record FR989919.1, on the reverse strand, counting down.
GGACATTTATAAATGATAGCTTATGTCTGTCAATTTAATCTTTACCCACGGATTATTACTTTTAATCATCTTTAAAAGTAATAATCCGTAAATGATTCGGAAAGGTTGTACTACTATTTGAAACTGCAATACTATAACGTATTTGTAATCTTTATTCGGAGTCACAATTTTAATAATTCAATAAAAACAAATGCTCCCAAAAAGAAGATATTTGTGGTTTTTAGTGAGCTTTTTTTAAAAATTTAACTTTTCGTAATCGCGACTTCGCGTAGTGAATCACAGGTCAAATGGTACCTAGTATACACTTTCTGAATCACGCTGCATAACATGAACATGTTTATTTTAAGAATAACATATTGAAGTAAGTATGTCAGAGGTAGAGATCTTATTTCAAGACTATTTGAAATTCAACACGCCACAGTAGGTTGGGTAGGTCAACTGACGCTATTTTCGTGAACAATTGTGTTGTTTAAATTTGAATTGTGTAATGCAACCAAATTCAAACATAAATAAGCTTATATATAAGATCCATTATTCACCCCTTATCTCTCCATAAATATTTATCGCACACTTAAACAGTTATTTGCATAATTAATGGTTGTGATTAAATTGTTTAATAACTTTGATTTATAATAAAAATCTACTCTACACTACTCCCCGTTGTGATAAACTGCTATTAATGAATAGCTGCCAGGCTGGATTCATGGATGGCGGGTCAGATCAGTTGCGCTGCATGTTCCTAGTGAATGTAGCGTCTCGATCTACTGCCGCCTTCCTACCTAGGCAAGTATGCTCCATCGTAGATCTCATCGTCACTTACCATCAGGTGAGATCGAGATCTAATACTTGCCTATAATGTATAAAAAAAAAAAAGGCTTATCGAAGAATTTTGTCTTATAAAATAATCTATCTATCTATCTATATAAATAAAATGGAAATGCTGTCGGTTGCTAAGCGCATCACTTGCGAAAAGCCGAACAGATTTGGCTAAGTTTTGTTTTTGAAATGTTCATAATAGTCTGGATTGGCTTTGGAGGGAAAGAAAAATTAAAAAAGTTGTCCTAATTGAAAAATTCGGGAGCAACTGAAAGTGCTTTTTTCTAAGGGAGTTGGGCAAGGCAACGCCTGTCGAGTCGGCTAGTCTACACATATAATTAAAATGTAACTGATCGCTGTCTGTACATGGAAGATACATGAGAAAAACTATTATTGGAGTCATTTATCAACAACAATAGAACCCAAAACAATGATTGATAGAATGTTTGTATTTATCTGTGCGTGCTAATCTCACAAACGGTTTAACCGATTTGGACGCGGTTTTCACTAATGCGGAGAGGAAAGGAGATGTAAAGAATAGACCAATCAGATTGTTTAAAAAACTCCGCTTGGTACCGAGCGGAGAATTTTAAACGATCTGATTGGTCTACTCCGCACATCTGTATTCTCCGCTTTAAGAAACAGGGCCTGATTATATGTATAAGCTGGAAGCCCATTGATGGAAATAAAAATCTTTTCCATTTCAAAAAGCTCGGATAGTGGAACGATAATATCGTATCGTATTCGTAATATATTTATAAGTATAGGTACTTATTCATCCCGTGCTAATGATCTCCTTTATTCAACGCGATATGCTTCAGCGCATTAAGCGGTCAACCACCTAAATAAATAACACGTAGATATATGTATACAATGTTATGTGTTTCATGTGCTTGGTTTTTTTTTCATTCTGTTTTGTTAAATAAATGTTATTTCCTGTTTTAGTGCTGCTTCATGAGCTTAGACCAATTAATCATTCACAGCCTCCAACTATATCTGATAAACTTTGATATATTATCATAAATTCTTCTTTACTGCCATGTTTAAGTGAGAAACCCACAAAATACAACATGCAACCTTCATTTTAGCTTTCTGAATCAAAGTACAAAAGATCGAAAGCTCTGCCTTTTAAAATTTCATCACATCTGCAACTTCGTACTCGCCAGCTCCCTTACCAATCTTCAAAAGGACCACTCATCATCATACAAATCCTATCTAGATAAATTGCTCAATAGATTCTTCCTTCCTCACCTGAAAATTAATGCAACGATGTCCAAATACGCCATAACATCACCATACAATGGAAAGAGAGCTGCGTCGCTCGGCTGATATGAATTACAATACCTTATTTGGGATTCAAGTGGATTTCATTTGTATGATCTTACGCTAATCTCGACCCTGTTATCATGGAAATATCTTTATACCACCATTTTGGTACTTGGCTGAAAATATCTGTTAATATGTAAAAAGGTTTAGGAAATCTGGAGGATTTGACACACCGCTATCCTCTGACTCCTCTGATAGCAGTGATAGCCAAGTTGGTAGAACACGCGCCTCGGTAACGAGGAACGCAGGTTCATACCGGGGTATGATGACATGACATCCATCATGACCATGACATGACCATGACATCCAGAAATCCCAGAGGCGCAAGCCGGGGCTTGCGCCTCTGGGATTTCTGGATATCATGTGCGAATCTCATTTTCAACCACGATTATCACTTGCTAAACGGTGAAGGAAAACATCGTGAGGAAACCTGCATGTCTGAGCATTGAGGGGAGGCCTGTGCCTAGCAGTGGGACATTAAAAAGGACTGCTATTATTATTATTATATAATATATCCTCTAAGCTCTACAAAGGTATTTCCCACATCTGCGTAGTTCGCTCATTGGTGGCGCTCGGTCTTAGTCCACCGTGTGAACAACTCAGTGTTCTATGAAGCTCCTGCCCTATAACATGGACCTTTATAACTATCAGCCATTTTAATGGAAAAGGGAAGATCTTCCAGCCAGGCGGGTGGTATGCCTGGCAGGGCTTAATAGCTATGCCCCGACGGTTATTGTCGTGGTCTAGTATACATTATATGTTACGTTCTCCGAAAACTCTCAGGTGCGGTTCAGGATTGTATAGAGAATAACCAGTGGCATCTGTGTATCATAGTAGTGATACATGTTTTTGTGGCGAGCTTTATGAGGTCGCTACAATAATCTTCTTGATAATTAATTAATTACAATCTTTTTGATATCACTAATTTCTTCATGAAACAATATTAATATCTACGACCAAGTAATGATTCATTTGTTTGAATTGTAGATACTTTATCTGATAACTGTTGTTGGTCATTAGAGTTTGGCTGCGTGCCGAGCGACGTCACTCGCCATAGGGGAGACTCGTGTTTTCGTACTGTTTCTCTGGAATAAAAGATTCCTTGAAAAAGTGCTAGACTGTGACGAAAATAACGATTGCGAGTATCATAAAAAACAGTGCATTTCGTTTGAAGATTAACTTCCGAGGAAATCAGTAATCGGTCTTATAAAGCTTGCGTAGAGACATGGATTCAGTGCCGAGGTAGAGTTCTTTCAAGAGAGCTTGTTATGATACCTTCTGGTATCGACTGCTGCAAATAATGGAAGCAATGTAAACAGCGATTTGACACTAAGAACTGTAGGCACAATGGCAGGCTTGCAGGCAGATAGAAGTAGGAACATTGGGAAGTTTGTCCTAAGTGTTTTTCAGATCCTCATAGTAGATAGTCCTGTTTTCGTTAACATTCAGACTGACGACGAAAGTTACCGACCAAACGAAACAAATACTATTAATCCAGGATATACGTCCAGACCAGTTTCTCAAGATCCATGAGGGAAACAGGAAAATCGTATGAACCAATTGTGAGGGGGAAAAACCTATTGAATTGACTCAAGACTAGTATAGGCTTAATCATACTGCAGAAGCAAAAGCATTTTTTATATATTCAACTCATAAATAAAGGATAACATTGACGTGAATCGTCAAAACAGGTAAAATATACTCACAAATATTTTTTATTTCCTATTAACATAATTGATAGAATTACTATTAACAATCACGATTTCTTAAAGATCGTCTCAAAGACTACTCAACTCTAAGGAGTCGCCCCAAAGACTGCTACTTCAAGTTTCATGACTTTCATAGCTGTGTTATTCGATTCGAGCCACATCAGGTGAAGTTTCCTATGTTCCTATGATTCTGTTGCTCACATTGAAAGCGATCGGCCAGATCGCGAAATTTATATTGATTCAACTTTACGAAAAATTGTGACATCTTTGCGATGCGATTTTAGTTGTGCTTCAGCGCTCATGCCTTTAAAGAGTTGCCACGGTGGCCCTTTCCACCATTTCTTGGAAACCTTTCGAACTATGTTGTACACTGACTCACATTAATATAGGTAACTCTGAATAAATGACTAATGTGTAAATACTTTGTTGGCCCAGTTGGCATACTTACATGAAGAAGAAAATATTGGTTTCTTTTTTAAAATATAGACTAGGTAGTTTATTTGCAAAACAATCTGTAATAGCCATTTTGGCAATCGCGGCTCGTTATTAAGGTTGAAAATCGCATGCAATTAGACGTATGAGTAATTTTAGCAATAAACATTAACGCAGCTTCCTGTTATAAAAAAAAAACAGAGAAAAACATTTTGTCCTCGACGTTCACGAATTAGACGGATCTAGGATAATATGTGTGTGTTTTTATTAGATCTCCAAGTATATGGTACGCGTATGAGTAAATACTCTGAGACCTGTCCGGGATGTATATTGTACGTCCCGGGATATTGACCATGGCATATCCAAAACAAACTATACCTAAGAATCCATTTGACTGATTGTTCTTAAACCGGTGATACACCGGGTCAACGAATTCAATAATAACTTACTTTTTAGCCCGGGCAATCGAAGGGTTCACCGGGGAAAAAAAACTGGTTAAACCAATAAAACACATCATCATGATGACGTTATTAGCGGCGAATAGTAAAGGAATATTGTAATTGTTATATTGCTCGTTCTACCGTTATCTGCGGTTACATCATCACTATCGACTGATAAGCTGCGACCTTCTGGTTGGGCCGGGGTATTTAGCAATATGAACTTTTTCCAATATGTATAGAAACTTCAGGAAAATATTAATCGCCTTTTGAACTACGTAGGTGTGTAATTCAAAAGGCCATTAATACTAATTTTTGAATCACGAGGTCGTCGAAGTAATATCTTGACAGAGCAGGTGTGGACTAGCATGTTCTTGATTTCTAATCTCCGTCGTCTGGCGGTCGCTGTCAGTCCACCAATTGAGAGTACGTTCTCCTAATCTATTTCCATAGACTCAGCTGTAATGTCGGTCCTTACATGTCTCTAATATCGGAGGATGGACTGTTCTGGTGACTGATATATAGATCGCGGGGCCCTAGCCACTTTCCCAGAGTGGCTTTTAGAATAAGAGCTAAGTAGCTTCCAAGGAAAGGCACTGTTATTCAGAAACCAGAAAGCAGCAGGGTATCCTGAATATAGGAAAGGAATTAATGTGGAATTTTCTTCTCTTATCTACATAGGAAGGTTTCGTTATGAGTACTAATAACCATATCTATGAAGATATTTTATTACTAGAGTCATAGGTTACCCCCAATGAAGATAAATCGTATACCTATTATCAACTTATTTACGAGTGCCGTTAATCATGCTTTTATATTGGACGTGAACGTTGGAACGTTCTGGTGCGGCGAGTAAACAGATACATTGTGTACGCCGTGATGAATGACAATCGCAATGAATTATTGATTGATGCATGTATGAGGATCTTTATACAACGGGCGTTTGTATTGGTTCTTGCTACAATAAAAAGACGCGTATCGGTGAACGAAACAGGTCGAACAGAACGTTTATTAAAAAACATTAACAGATTATAGATAAAACAAGGACAAGTTATAGCATAGATTACACCATAGAGCTTCCTAGAATCGGATGATATTTGCAATAGCCGTGTATGCTCCTCAATGCAACAACCATTCTGATAATATTAATAACAGTTTTTCACAGACGTTAGTAACAAAACCAATATACATGCATAGTGTATGGTGTTTAGAAATGCGTTAAAAGAAGCGTAGGTTATAGGCTTTGTTTACACCCTTTTGGAATCATTCTGTATAGATAAACATCAAGTTGCATAATGGCAGCAGTAAATCATGCAATTAAGCGTTGTCAGCTGCCATTATAAACATAATAAATTTTATGTCGACGACTTAATGTAAATTGTGTTAAAAAGATTATTATGTATGCATCAAGATAACTCGTAGATTATGATAAATTATGCAATTTATTTTTATGGGTTATTTAATAATAATCTATTGTTGATTGTTTCAGATAACCACTGCAACGAACGAGACACGCGCTAAGAAACTGGAGCCAGTTTCAAACAAAACGGCAGCTTTCAAATTGCGACGAAAAAGAAAAAAAATAGATTAACAATAGTCCGTAAGACTTTAAACTGCTTGTGATATTAACGCTAAACAGTATTTATTGTGACTGCATTTAATTTTGAATTTAGAATTCGCGGCTAATCGGCCAGATTTAACCACAGATTAAAATAGCCTTGCACCCTAGCATAGAGTTGGGCAACTGGCCATAGACTAAGAACACACTCACAATTAGTGAGATAATATAATAAAATTAAATTAACGAATATTTATACGCTGGAACGTCTGACGCTACGTGAGATAAAATCTGCAGATAAAATGAAGGACAGTATAAAATCATGCGAACACACACTCTCAGACGACGTGGAATACAAAGAAGTGGTTGTTATAGGTATGTACCTACTTAAAACTTTTTTTTAAAGAATAGGGCCCATAGCGGCCAGAGTCATTGGAACCAGAACGAATATCGTTACTCCATCCTAGACTTTCCCATTGTCTTACTGAGGTTAGTAACCAGACTTATTTACTGATACTATTTTACACAGATTGACTGTAAACTCCTCCTCCGAGATCCAACTGTTGGCACTACCAGTAACCCAGTAAGAATCTGACCCAATTTGTTATATCTATTTCATTGGTTAAACCAGATAATATATATTTTCTGGCTCTGTCTGTACCTACAAGGCTGTCGTAGGTGTTAGAATGACAGCCGAGACGGCATAGAGAAAAGAAGAAAAAAAATCATAAAGATAGCTTTGTATTAAAAAAACTTTTTAACAAAATAAAAACCGTCTTCAAAAAACTAAAAAGCCAAAAATAATCTAATCTTGAAATCTACCTTGTCTAACTAAATCAAATATTTAACTAATCTGAAGTCGGTGCCAAACAAACAGCTGAGTCGAATATTGCCGGTCTGCGCCAAAGACTATACCTACAAATTGGTCCGCGCATCTCGTTACTGAGTATACTTTTGTTATTCTTCATCGTTAGTTTATTTGGCACCGACTTCAGATTAGTTAAATATTTGATTTAGTTAGACAAGGTAGATTTCAAGATTAGATTATTTTTGGCTTTTTAGTTTTTTGAAGACGGTTTTTATTTTGTTAAAAAGTTTTTTATTTTACACTTTTTAGTGGATATATTTACTATTATTTGTCACTAAAAAGAATGTAATATCAATATTTTTTACTGGATAATAGGTATACCAATTATAACATCATCGCGAGAAAAACATAGATTCAAAGAAATCAAGATAAAACAAAAACCACTGAATCAATCTCGCTGAATTTTAAAAAGGTATACCTTATTATTTTGTAAAAAAGAATAATCGAAATCGGAACATCCACGAAAAAGATTTATTTATAGCCAAAGTGCATCCCATAACAATTTCAATAAGCCCAAACACGGCTTGGATACATTGTTTTATTACAATGTTCCAGTTCCTCCTGGGTTTATCATCAGATCAGTTCGATGGTACCATATTCATCAGAACCATTTCATTAAATTTGCTTTTTCATTGTCGCTTAACGATCATAATCGAGATTATCTTGGCGCAACCCGTGAAATACGTATCACTGACATGTTCCGGTGGCCATTTGTGGTCATCTTCATCACTTTCACTTCAGCAAATGATACTTTCTGAATGCAAATGCTTGACTTCTTGATGAAAATACCAAAATTGCTATAGGTTTGCCTATAAAATTTGAGGAGTCCTCTCAATTCCTCATGGATCCCATGATCAGAACAATTTTTTGAAAAAAATGGGACCAATCTGTAAGCATATCCTTTCATATAAAAAAATAATTTTCCAAATCGGTTCATAAATGACGGAGATCTGAGGTAACAAACATAAAAAAAAATAAAAATAAAAAAATAAAATAAAAATACAACCGAATTGAGAACCTCCTCCTTTTTTTTGAAGTCGGTTAAAAATGTATGTGAACTGTTGCGCACGCGCACGCCGCACACGAGTACGTGGTCAGTGACGTCATTGACACACGCGTGGCCTGCTCAGATATATCTCTCACGTATGTCTTTATTGCGCGTAACGTTAGATAATAATTCGGCATTCGGCTTGACTTGTATTTCTAATATTAACGAATTGGCGAATACACATTGAAAAAAAAAACGATATATTCAGATTTTATCGCGTTTTTTTATGTTTTACGTCTTGTCACAGTGTCTTGAGGTCTTGCACCATTGCAAGACCTGGAGATACTGAGCACTTTCTGCGTAGATCAGACCGCAAGCAGCAACTAAATATGAGGGTTCCGCGGTTCAATCTATGACACTAGGACGTCAATCACCTCAGTCCTCCCGTGACCATGGTTGCTGTAAAGCAGCCGAAACATCGGGAACTTAAAACATAAAACAAACGCGATAAAATCCGAATAATTAGTTTTATTTCAATTGTATTGAAGTTGTCTCATCAACCAGCGCTGTAATCAGACTTCAGCCTTTTTGATAAGATATCTTTTCTTACGGATCTTGCTGCATCCACTGGCGCTTCCAAACGACCTCTAACATCTCCCTTATCTCGTCCTACATTCATTACTTTTAATAGTAATAACGAGTGTAATGACCCACTGCTGTCGTATATTTCCGTCACCCCCCGACCCTGGCCGTCTCAATTCGCTGTCTGGACGGATCAATTGACCCGCGGCCCCGTACTCATTAAGATTCTATTGTAGAACTCGTGTCTATATCACCGTTTCACCATAGATATTAGTGTAACAAGTACCACTGCTTCTCCTGTTGTAGGTCTATTACGTACTCCTTAGAACGTAGGGTGGTAGGCAGTATATTTTTAAATGTAGCATGTCATATTATTTAAATAGGTCCTAATGAAAATTTAATGTTTTTTACATTCCCGACGTTTCGGCAATTTTGCAGCAACCATGGTCACGGGAGGACTGAGTCGTTTGACGTCCTAGTGTCATAGTTTGATCTGGGGTACCCTCATATTTAGGTGATGTTTGTAGTGTTGAAGTTTAAAATCCTCATTCCGCTTAGCTGCGTGGGTCAGCCGTAGCTACCGCCTCCCGCTAGCGGCATGAAGCAACGCCTCCGTGTGCCGCTTGTAGCGTGCGAAGCGTGGGCTACGTGAGCGATATATCCGAGCAGGCCGCGCGTGTGTCAATGACGTCATCGACCACCTTTTCGTGCGTAGCGTGATCGTGCCCGTGCACAGCAATGGGCGAGCGCCTTTATATGACAGACAATGTGCTCCGTAGTGGTGGGTGGTTCGGAGCTCCGATCAATACGTTGTAACCACAAATGAATTCAATGTTAAATCGAACATTGGTAGGTAATATTGATTACTGGCGCGCGGTGAACGGAAATATGTAATTGCTATCTAATTTTGGAGTGGTGGTAGGTAGATAGCACTCAGTAAAGAAAAAAGTGGCCTGTTGAATTATGTCTGGTTAGTAACACAGTTTGATATATGGTACAACAGGCCATGTGGATGTCCCATTATCGGTGTTTTTTTTCTGTCTTCAGGCAACGGCCCGAGCGGCATGGTGACGTCATTCATGCTAGCCGGCAACGTGCCCTACCTAAAAGATGTACCTGATGACTTGCCCATTGACGAAATGCTCAGAGCCAGGTATTTTTTTTTCACAACTTTTTTATTTTTGGCAAATGACAATAGGTAATAAAAAAAATATTTTTATAATGTGTAGGTACTTAATATGCGTATTTCTTTTTTTATTCGAAAGTTTCCCTTAAAAAAAGCAGATTGAGTAAAAGAACTGCCAGAACTAGAATTCAGTCCTTTAAATAGATAATATAAATAGTGAACTATGTATCGTTTTTTCTATGGCTCTCATTTAAGCAGAGAAAATAAAGTTTGTTTTTTTGGCAGACTATCAAACCTGCCTTCAGGACAATGTCTATACGAGACAGACCTCATGGCGCTGGCCGAGGGGCTGGAAGGCAGGAGCCAGAACCCCATCCCACTGCTGGTAAGTCTTGACTTATTAGGTATACTCGCAGTGACAAATGATGGCAATTTTGACTTATTTTTATTGCCTCCCCGATTCCCACACAATTTCGTCACCTACTAAAATAAAGTGCCGTATAAAAAAAATTAAATGCGTACTGCTATGTTAACCACTTAAGAGTGTCGAAATAAAACTAATCTTACAGATTTTATCGCGTTTATATGTTTTTACGTCCCCGACGTTTCGGCTGCTTTACAGCAGCCATGGTCACGGGAGGACTGTATCCCGTCCATCCATCTAGTCATATAACACAAAATAAACGCGATAAAATCTGTAAAGTTAGTTTCATTTCAATATGTAGTATTCGGGTAAATATAAAAAATCAATATAATACTTAAGAATGATCGAATTGATGAAAAATCGTATAATTGTCAGAAATTATAAAGTGGCATCATTAATTGCCGCGAGTCTGAAAAAAAAATAACTTTTTTTTTTCAATGCTTTATGTATATCGGGGAGCGTATATTCGGAACGTCCGACCACATACCCTTATCAAAAACCACAGATAATTTTCCTTCTACCTACTTCATGACCTCTATGGTCGGTATCACCGTGCCGGTCGGTTGGATGTCGACAATACGTCAAGATTTAGGTAGGTACTCAGAGACTTATTTCTGTTTATCGATAATATAAATTATTTAATACTAGCTGTCCCGGCCAACTTCGTACCGCTTGAGAATCAAATGTATGAAACCATGAGTTTTCTTTTTTATTTATTTTTTTAAACTTAACCCATTAAAACAAGGGGAAAATTCACCTTTATATTGCCTCAGAAGATCTAAATCTAGTAAGAATTGAAGTGTTCCAGTCGCCTTAGAGTTTCATATATTATTTAAGTAGGTACTTGTTTTATTCTTTTTAAGTAAGAGGATGAACATCTATACATCTATACATATAAATAAAATTGGAGTGTCTGTTTGTAATATTAAAATAACCGCTTAAATAAGTGCATTTGGATGTATACACGTTACCTACACCGAAACAACATTATTTAAATTTTTTGTCTGTCTGTCTGTCTGTTTGTTCCGGGTAATCTCTGAAATGGCTGGACCGATTTTGACGGGACTTTCACTGGAAGATAGCTGATGTAACAAGGAGTAACTTAGGCTACTTTTATTTTAGAAAAAAAAAATAGGATCTCACGAAAAAAAATTAAAATCAATGTTGCAGCGCAGCGCCTGATTAAGTTTGATAGCAACAACCTGCAATGCGTCCCGCGGGCTCAGAATGGGCGAGCAGGCTGTTGTCAACGGTTGTTTTTGTTAAATACCACGCGGACGAAGTCGCGGGCAACAGCTAGTGTATGAATAAGTATGAGATTATACCTTTCTCAAAATAAAATTGACTTTCAATTTGAATGAAATAGGTTTATACTAATAGAATCCTTATGGAAATGTCTCGTCAACACTAAATTGAACGACGTCATTGAATAAATCTTGTTTATAATGGAGTATGATGACATAGAGATACCGAGGCAGGTTGTTTTTTTCTTCTAGATATTAACAAACTATCTAAGACACAAACCTGTTATCCCGTTGTGTGCTATTGTATCGATCCAATGAGATCATAAAAGCACTATTAAGACAGTATTCCCAGACGCTGTAGGCACGTGTTATGTGTTATACATTCGCATTTCGACGACCCTACTATGGGATAACACCATGACAGTAGGCAGAGAATTTTCTAGAATACAATTCTAACTAGGTACTACTAGATACTAACAGTTTTTGTCAGAGCCGTTTTTTTTGTCTATATTTTATGAATGTAATAATTAATGGTTACCACAAAAAAGTTACAAAGCGGTCAACATTACAATACAGTCTAGTTCTGGTACAGTTTTGCGTTTTTTTTGTTTGTGATAAGTCTTACAGACACATCGCTCTTTTGAATAAAAATATAAGTTCGATTTTACTGGTCGTCCATCCGTCAGTCGGAAGACGACCAATGCTGGACACAGGTCTCTCCTAATGACTTGCACATATCTTAAGGATAAGCCCGTTGTCATAAACTATTAATGCGACTCAAATCAGGACCTCAATTGGAACATTATGTCACTTGAATCGAGTCTGTTAATACAAATTTGATATGTAGATTAATTGAGGTCGGGATTTGAGTAACATTCATAGTCCACGGTGAGCCCCAAGGTACATATTATCAGACTGTGACCATAGGCGGTCGAGATACAGAGATAGATCGATGGTTGCATGCCATAGTTACAAAACTTATATTGTCGCTTGTAACAAAAGTCGCATGAATGGAAAATATCTTTTTAAAAACAGCAACTTAACCATGGAGTTTCTTGCCCGCTCTTCTCCATAGGAACGGCATTCCGAACGGGTGGTAAAGTTGTAGCTTAGCATTTTGTAACTATTTTGGCGATTCATAAGTACTGTGCTTAATGGTTTACTTACACGAATAAATAATATTCCGATTCTGATTCATAGACAAATTGCACAGGTGTAGCCAGCCGTTCTCAGTTCGCATTGAGAACCAGTTATTTTTTTCGGAGCGGCCTTCATGCGCTGTGAACTTCGCTGTTGGTGCAGAGGTTGCTAGATTTTGTTGTAAAAACCAATATGTAAGCAGTAAGCATCATTTGTTTGACGTGACGCGCCAAATTATTCTAGACTGGAAATTTTCATATCATCATGTCACAACCATTATTTTATTTATAATGTGTATTTATTGAATGTTTTATTGCTATTAATTACTTGACATTGGCAAAATACCCGCTAAGTTGTGGGTGAGGCCATATTCATATCCATTTTATTTCATCGCATCTCATTTCGTAAAGAAAGAAGAAGACATGTTTTTTTACGGCTTACGGGCTTTGAGTATTTAACAAATGAAGCTGCCTGCAACTAACTTATTTCCACCAATATTAGGGTGTCTGACTGTATGAAAAAAAAACTTTACATTTTGGCCATCCTAAAAGATTATTGCTTTTTTTAACTATTAGTCTCCATTCTTATGGAAAAAAAAGAATTATTTTCTTTCAAATCATAAAATAATGTTTTTTTGCACCACACCCAAAAAATCCACCAGGTTTGGTTTTTAACATTGGTTAAGTTGTCAAGTTACCATACTTAGCCCCATCCTTTCTTCAAAAAATCCGTTTTGTACGACACTTAAGTTGTTTGACCCGTACTATCTGTAAAAGGGGTACACATACGTTTAGAGTATGGAGTTTTAAGTCCAATTGTTGACGGAGAAAGCTTTCATATGTAAAATCATTATGTGGGCGGTTCACTAAATATTGTGTCGCCGACACTGAATGATACATTCGATCGGATCACGCCACGCCTCGCCATTGTTGATTTTATGCATTGTAATTGTGATTCGATGACCTACGTGTATTGGGGACTGATAGAAGGTTACGAAATACTTACCAATTGGACAGACATTTAATTTACAAATTGTAAACAGTATTTCTAATGCTGCGCTGTCGTTTCTCGACGAATGCATACCTACATCACAGCTGTTATTCCTTGACACACGTAACGAGGGAAACGGCGAGACAGGGCTCTCGGTCGAGAAACCAAGGTTTATACGTACCGAGCAATGTTCAGACCTACTTAGTACTCTGCTGAGATCACTGTCTCACCATTTTACTCGTTGCGTGTGTCAATTTCATTGATCAGTACTAAGTTATACGTATAGTTAGTAGCACTGATGGCCAACTTGGTAGAACGCTTGCCTCGGTAACGAGGATCGCAGCTTCAAACCCCGCACCTCTGGTATTTCGGGATTTCATGTGCGAATCTTATTTTCAACTAAGATTATCGCTTGCTAAACGGTGAAGGCATCGTGAGGAAACCTGCACGTCCCCAAGAACCGCTCGTCCGGACGTGTGAAGTCCGCCAACCCGCACTGGGCCAGCGTGGTGGACTATGGCCTAATCCCCCTCGCATTGTTGGGAGGCCCGTGCCCAACAGTGGGACATTAAAAGTTATATGGTAACTATGGCATTAATTCCTGTCGTACGACTTCCCTCAGCAATGCATTGTTAATTTCTTTGTTGTATAATACTCAAATGGACCCAGAATCCAGATACGTGACGGATATGGATATGCTCTCTTAAATACAAATAATGAAACTAGTCAAGAAACGTCATCATTAGTATTCTGATAAATTACTTCCTCGGCGACATCTCGGTCACCGATTATTGAACTACGGCAGGAACTAGTCGCATTCAGTTTCCTTGAACAAAAATACGAAAGGCGGAAACCGTTTAAGCGTGTAATCAGCCGAGTCTGTAAATTAGTAAACTGTGAAGGTTTCTACATAAATGCTACTAATTTATTGAACGTTTGTAATAGACCTAACCAGGTTTTTAGGGCAAAAAAATAGAAAAGGTTGTCCGGAAAATTGAAGGGGGTCTTTTCTATGGGAATTTGTACAGGACTACGTCTATAGGGTCAGCTAGTTAATAATAAAAGATCTTGTTGTAATAAATAATTGATTATGTCAAAGTTTGTAGATAAGTTGATACTTAAGTAAGGGTACGACGCAAAAGATACTGGAAATAAACAATCCACGTGGTTACTATTTTTGTATCGCGCTACCGGTCATTACGAGAAACATCCTTGTGCGCGTGCGACTCTACATTTGAAGAGAGAATGGAGAAAAGAGAATGGACAAAGTGCTCGCCAAGAAATCTTGACGAGAATCTTGGTACAAGCGTAGAGGACTGAGAAGTAGATTCCATGGACGGGCTAAATCAGAGAAAGCATATTAAAAAAACGCCATCATATTTGTTTTTTCTTAATTCACCTGCATTTCGCGTAGTGGACAGAGTTAAGGTCATTCTGTAGGCAAGCTCAACCGCAGAAAAGGGGCTGTTCGTTTATTACGTTCGTTCGTTTTTGGCAATTTTAGACCCCAATGTTATATCATCCTTTATTACTAACTAACTGGGGGGCCACCCGATGATATCACACGCGTGGCTGCGAAGCCAGTGAATGCGATGGGCGAGGGACCGTCATATGTGGATGTTATAGGAGGAGGTCGTCCAGCAGTGGATGTCTTGTCGGCTTATGGATAGATGGGTCAACCGTCAAGAGATGCAATTCTAAAGTTAACTTTTGTTATTTAGATGGACAACCTCCTGAGGCCATGCGCAGACCTCGGCCTGCAGGCGGACTCCCTAATCGAGTGGAAGTACGACGTGGATAAGCAGGTAACACTTGCACCACACACTTGGCAATTTGTGTAATGCCGATCGACTCAGTTTAATTTGAGGATCATTTGATTGTATCAGAAGCAGAAAGGCAAATTTAATAAAGTATTTTAAATAGCCATGGTAGCGAACATAACGTAAAAAGTGTTTTTAAATATAAACTTTGACCTCCCATATGCCCCACAGGGGTCAAATCTCCAAAAATCCCACCTTATTACTCACCTACATTAAAAAGGAAATCGTATATACATGTCATGTGTCTAGGTCCGCAGCAGTGATAGCCAAGTTGGTAGAACGCTTGCCTCGGTAACGAGGATTGCAGGTTCAAACCCCCGCTCGCACCTCTAGGATTTCATGTGCGAATCTAATTTTTCAACCATGATTATCACTTACTAAACGGTGAAGGAAAACATCGCGAGGAAACCTGCATGTCTGAGAGAACCCCTCGAAAGATGTGTGAAGTCCGCCAACCCGCATTGGGCCAGCGTGGTGGACTATGGCCTAATCCCCCTCGCATTGAGGGGAGGCCCGTGCCCAGCAGTGGGACATTACAAAAGGGCTGGAATGATTATGTAGGTCCATAGGCTTGTTGTCCGACAGCCATGTTAAGAGTATTATGAAGTGCGCGGTGTTGTGGCAGATCGATCACATAGTGGTGGGGCGGGGCCCGCCGGGCGGCGCGTGGCACACGTTCCCGGCGCGCGTGCGCACGCTGTCGCCGGGCGGCTGGCTCAGCCTGCCGCCGCACGCGCCCGCCGGCGCCGCGCGCCTCACCGCGCGCGCCGTCGCCAAGTACTGCCGCCGGTACGTCGCCGCGTGCGGCCTGCAGGTGGGCACATTACACCTAACATTATTTATAACTAACACCTAACATTATTTATAACCTAATAACATTATGTATTGGTGTGCGTTAGCTCCATCTAGTGCTCTCAAAACGCTTACTTTAACGAACACTAGATGGCGCTAGCAAAAACGAATAGCACTTCTGCCACTGTCACTAATCTTCTTCTTTTAAGAAATTAAATGCGATGAAATAAAATGGATATGCAAATGGCCTCACCCGCAACTTAGCGGGTATTTTGCCAATGTCAAGTAATTAATAGCAATAAAACATTCAATAAATACACATTATAAATAAAATAATGGATGTGACATGATGATATGAAAATGACGCCCCCGTCATTTATCTTAATAGCTCGTTGGACATTACATACAAATAACATTATTTATTAGTGTGTGTTAGCTCCATCTAGTGTTCTCAAAACGCTTACTTTAACGAACACTAGATGGCGCTAGCACAAACGAATAGCACTTCTGTCACTGTCACTAATGCATAAGTCAAACCAATAGACTATTAGTTCTGTGTAAGACCATAGACAAAGGTATCGTTTTGTGAGATATTTATAAAGTTAATTCAATACACTATGGACAGCAAAGACTCAGCAACACACGAACTTTCATTTACCATTTTGTTATACAAAAAATATCCCATCCTAAAAACCCCGAAGGAACTACAACGCAGGAGGCGACCGGCGTGCTGGCAACCATTCAGTGTGTGACAGTTATCGTAAAACGGCCCTTGTGGCTTGTCAAAGACTACCAACGATTCAGGGTGTTCGTTCTATTGAACATAACCGACTAGAAACCCATTAGGTGATTACTCTTTTAGTCAGTTTTTCTCTCGCTCGCAACCTGTGTAATTCTACCAGTATTTAAATCTCAACCTGTGCGATTCGTCCA
Source organism: Pheosia gnoma (assembly GCA_905404115.1). Taxonomy (NCBI): domain Eukaryota; kingdom Metazoa; phylum Arthropoda; class Insecta; order Lepidoptera; family Notodontidae; genus Pheosia; species Pheosia gnoma. Next base: position 6,013,330 of record FR989919.1, on the reverse strand, counting down.
GAAGTTAAATCGGAACCAGGGCCCCAAGTCTGCCACTGCCACTTTTGACAGATATCCCATACAATATCTGTCAAAAGTGACAGTTACTATGCGGTTGCTGTTCGATTATGAATCGATTGTGTTAGCAGACTTGGGGCCCAGTGCAATTCCTCCGGAAATTAAATGAGTACGTGTTAAATTCCTCCAGAGGTTAACCTAATCTGCGCAAATGCTCCAGCTGTTCAACCTCAAGTTGTGTAATTTGTACAGAAATTCTTCCGGAGCGGCGTGATCGTGACGAGCGTGACGCGCGCGCCGCACGTGCCGCACGCCGCGGCGCCCGGCGCGCGCTGCCACAACCACAGCTGCCCCCTGGACGCCAAGTTCTGCGTGTCAGGGTAAGAGCCTTCATTCTTATAACCTGCAGCGCATCCAGTCGTATAAAAATAAGATTTCCAAAAAAACATTTAAATAAATACATCCTGTACTGAGGGCACGGCTAAACACTACTGTTTCGCCTCGTTTAAAAAAAGAATCAAACATAATTTACAGTTACGTTAAACTATTTTATACAATTTGTTATTTCTTATATTAACGCGAACACTACACATTGAAATAAAACTTATTTTAAGGATTTCATCGCGTTTATTTTCTGTTTTTACGTGCCCGACGTTTCGCCTGCTTTACATCCACCATGGTAAAAAAAAATAGTTTTATTTCAATGTGTAGTACCTATTCGCTTAAATATAAGAAATCAATATGAGAATCAAATATAATTTACACAACTATTTTACACATCAACGTGATCCTTATAACTTACTGATTCATTGAGTGAACCATTTTACACAATGTATGTTAAACCTCATATGTTTGATTGTTAGGTACGAGAAGTCGGACGGGCGGCGGTTCCGCTACTTGTGCGCGCGCGTGGTGGTGGCGAGCGGCGGCGGCGACCGGCCCAACGCGCTGGGCGCGCGCGCCGCGCCGCACGCGCCGCACGCGCTGCGCTCGCTCGCCGCGCTCGAGCGCGCCGCGCACGCGCTCGCCGCGCCAGGTGACCACACACTCGCTGCCTGCACCATCTTATTGGAACGAAGTTCCTTATCGCGCGTCGCGAAAGGGGGCTAGACGGAAAAAATTAAGACGAAAAGTTGTAACGACACTTTTTTGTAAGCCGTGCGGCGTGCGCATGTTTCTCTGTCTGTCTCTCTCTCTCTCTCTTATAGAAAGCAAGCCAGATATTTTCGTGTCGTCTTTCTATTTCGCATTGAACAGTGTGGTGTCGCGACGATTATTTTTGTTGAGTGTATACAGGTTGTTTGTACATAATAAATAATAAAAAATAATAAAGGAACTTCGTTCCATCCGGGTGTCCCTTGACACCTCTCAAGTTTTTTTCATTACAAAATGCCGCAACAAAACAGCCCGCGGTTACAACACAAACGACATGAGAGGGTCATGTAGTTTGTGTTATAACCGCGGGCTGTGCGACCAATGTTGTATACTAATAATGTGTTGTATTCATGGATGTTAGAGCACGCGACGCCGGCGTCGGTGCTGATCGTGGGGTCGGGCGTGAGCGCGGCGGACGGCGTGTGGCTGGCGCGCGGCGCCGGGCTGCGCGTGCGACACGCGCACCGCGCGCCCGCCGACGCGCTCGCCCGCCTCGCGCCGCGCGCCTACCCCGAGTACTGCCAGGTACGCACCACGCAACTAGAACAATTTTTTTTATTCTGAAAACAGTCTACGCCATGTGACCAGGCAATACCATAGCCACGATACTATGTAGGTAGCTACTGATAGGATCCAAAGTGGTAGCACCCAGGGCCGTGGACCAGAATTTTAAAATAATATATACTTATTGATTAAATACTCAACCAGTAATTAAATTATTATTGTAAGTTAAACCAGAATTCGATCGGATTTTTTTAAACTAGGAAGTCAAGGTGCCAACGATAGATTTAATAATTGTTAAAAAAGAAAAGAAAAAATACAAAGCGAATTACAAGAATCAATCACAAACACACAGAAATAATAGAATGTATATCTTATTGTTTAAATGGAGACAAACTAGAAAATAACCCTCTTTTCATACAATATTGGATTGGAATTGTAGATGAATTGACAACATCAGAATTGGCAGTATGGATTGATTCCTTCGCCTTTCCTACTGGACGAATTAAACTACTACTACTACTGTAGATGAATAGATTGTAATAATCTATTTTGTAAATGATTGTAGAGCATTAAATATATTACCGAGAATAAACAAGGTATCATATTATTGTTGACTGTGTATAATATTAATCGTTAATTCTCCACCGCCAGGTCTACAAAATGATGTGCGACGGCCCGTCGGGCGACCACGACAACTACACGTCGTACCCGGACCACGTGATCATCGACGTCTCGCTCGAGACGAGCCGCGGCACCGAACACAACGCCGAGGAACTCGACGAGTACTCCATCCGACCCAAACGGGTGCGCCTGCTCAACCTAGTCACAAACGAAACCGTAGACATACAGGTCTCGCTCATCGGCGTTTTTATCGGCTCCAAACCAGACCTATTCTACCTACAAACCAACTACCTACACTGCATCGACATGAACATAGACTGCCCCAAATGTAACAACGACAAAACAATAGCCAAAAGGAAAATAGAAGAAAAACAATGCTTCCTAAGAAATCACTGGCATTATTTAAAATCTGTGCTCGGCCAAAGCATTCAGAGTTGCAAGTCGAGATATTTAAATTATACCGAAATTAATGGCAACATTGACGCCAAATGTGTGATACCAGACTGCAATAATCGGGAGGAGGAGAAAAAAAATGAGATCATTCCATACTTGCAAGATGAGAAATTGTGTCAGTGCGAATCGGTTAATCCCTATACAGCGGGGATCGGTTTTGGGATAGATCCTCAGAAGCCAGTAGACGGTAGAAATAACCCGATAGCAATAGATAAGAGTAGCCATGAGATTCTGAACGGGCCTGAGGGAATGTACGCGTTGGGCCCGTTGACGGCGGACAACTTCGTGCGCTTCATCCCGGGCGGCGCACTGGCCGTGGTGGCCCACATGCACAAGAACAAACAGTGACTTGCCATAGACATAAAATGTGAATAATTTTTGTTTTTACAATAAATTATTTTTTATACCCGGTGCATAATTTATTTTATTTCCTTACTAATGTATTTTATGTAGCGAACACAGAGGAATAGTTATTTCAGGAACAAGCATTCATTGCAATTATTACTCACTATAAATTAATGAGTACTTTATGGTGAAGAAATGAATTTATTGGATGGATGGTTAGTAATTCCTGCTCCTTTTTTTAAAGAATGATAGAACGTCGCCTTTCTTCAAATGGCCTCGCACACCCAACGGTAAGTATTCTGCCATTGGCAAGTATTAATTAGTTACTCAAGTTCGTTAGTATTTAAACTTACATATTATAGCGACAAACAAAAATCAGATGACAAATACTCTAAAAATAACGCCGTAAATTGATTATGATTTGAATTTTATTTTTCATGATTAATATCGTTTCTTATGGCAGCACTGAAAACCATAGATAGTATTCCGTTCCATTATACACAGAGCCAAAACCGATCGAATAAGCGAATCTTTTATACGTCTCACAGCCAGCAGCGGTTCTAGCGAAGCATACTGATTATCTGAAGAGAATCATTTTAATATTCAGTAGGTGTTTCTTACTACTACTACAGAGCATTTAAGCGTCTGCGTAAAATGAAACGCTAACGTCAAAAAATAATGGGAGCCATTTTATTTTATTTCTCTTTCTTTCGTGAAGTAAAGTCAAGCTGTGCTCCGGTTCAGCGCTGAGCAATTTTTATTCGTAAATTGTTTATCTCGACCGGATTACCGCAACAAAATGGTTAGTAACAATCTGTTTGACAATAGGGTTAATTCGATTTTGTGTGAACCAAATCATTATATGTATTCCACATAGCAAAATTACTTATCACATATTTTGAGGTTATATATGCACGTGTCAAACTACTGCTGCACTGTTTGAACTAATTCTTCATATATTATTGACCCCTAAAGCACATCCATATGTAGTCGACTTGAGGAGACCATAAACCATTTCGCACATCATAACTATGGACTTATCTAAGTTGTTTGTCAACCTAGTAACATTTGCCGACTAGATAGATTTTTGCTCTTTCTTTCTATAGCAACAGCATTCAGAACTCACATATTTCTCCGTCTGTGCTATTCACAGCATTCCGGGTGGACGAGAAAATCTTACCTCAACATATTTTTTATAATTATTTGGTCTAGAGAACGAAAAATATTCTGATTCTAGTTGGAACTTGTGATGCTAAGGCGAGCATTCGAACTTTGCTATTACTTCTTACGTCAATATAAAAACACATAATAATCATAACCTATATCAGAATTCCTATTTTCAATTTTTGTGATTACACTGCAGGCAGCCGCCATCGTAGCAGGCAAGGACATCGAGAAGCCGCAGGCTGAGATCTCGCCCATCCACCGCATCCGCATCACGCTGACCTCGCGCAACGTTCGCTCACTCGAGAAGGTCTGCGCTGACCTCATCAACGGTGCCAAGAAACAGAAGCTGCGTGTTAAGGTTTGTACCCACTTATCTCTAAAAGTACTACAATCTGTTGGCTATAAGCAATGGCGAAACGTAAGGTAAATTAAACAGTTTGGGAGCAAAACTAGGGAGCACCACGATGAAGACACAGCATGTCTTGTACTGCTGTGTTCACAAGCTGGTGCAAGAGCAATACTCTCCAAAGTGCTATAAGCATGTCCTCACACAGCTTAATAGTTCATCGGACAGTTACAATAAGAATACTGTTCCACATACCCTACTACCTATCTCCATGGAGCACTCTTTCAAGTCTAGGTTTTCTTTTCGATAATGAGTATCACTTGCTGTATTGTGAAACCTGTACATCTTTCGATTAGCACACTGGACACTGCAAGACTTGCCACATTTTATTATTTCTCCTGCTATTAATTAATTAATTGGGAATAAAAAACAAATTGATATACTTTTTTCGCAATTTTGTATTATCGCAGCCAGTTGTGCGAAGGACTGCCTGATTGAGTACTAAGTCAGAAAGTTTGTTTATTAATTTCCATTGTTATCTCATTCTAGGGCCCCGTCCGCATGCCGACCAAGATCCTTCGCATCACCACCCGTAAAACCCCTTGCGGTGAGGGTTCTAAAACCTGGGACAGATTCCAGATGAGAATCCACAAGCGAGTCATTGACCTCCACTCGCCCTCTGAGATCGTCAAGCAGATTACATCCATCAACATCGAGCCTGGTGTAGAAGTGGAGGTGACCATTGCCGACGCGTAGGCACAACTGCCAATATAATTTGATAAACTAATGCTGTGTTTTATTGTTCAGCTTGGCTGCTAGTGTGGGTATATACAGAACAGGCTTTGGGCGGAGGCGAGACGACACCAGACGCTTGTTCTGGTATATCCCGTACATAGGAAAGATATGAGTGTAATGGAGATTGGCTTACTATTCACCGACTCGTTGGTAAAACCTTTTAAAGACTGTGACTAGTTGCAAAATTTCTAGTTGTTCCACAATTTTTAATATGATGCTCGGCTGCTTGTAGCTTACTCAAAGGAGATGCGAGAATTTGCTCGGGGACTCGTGGGAGACAACCTACTGTAAATGAAGTACATAATTGACAGCCTGTTCAGATCAGTTGGTAGCGAACCTGTCAGAAAATCTGTGCAGAGGGACCTGGGTAGGGGCGAACTGTGATGAGCTACTTACGAATTTTGTACCAGTCATGGATGTTAAATACCTATACATATATGTACCATGAATGTAATCATTGCTTAGTTAAGTACCGGACAGTTAGGAGTTTTCATCACGTGATATTATTTGATGGCAAAGTTATTCAACTGCAATGACATTCAATAGACTGTGAAGCTCGCCAACCCGCACTGGTCTAGTGTTGTGTACTATGGCCCAAGTTTCCCTCGCTTTAAGAGAGTCCAGTATCATGGTAATAGGTCCCCATTACAGAGCGATTGAAATACCATCATCTATAAATAAGTGAACTTATGATAGGGTAAATTAAATGATTACATTAAAACATACACACGCTATATTATTGTATACATAGCACTTTTCTTACATCACTAAGATTATCTTACAGTAACTAAATTGATTCTTACAACTATACACTTTATAAGCGAATTACTTGCTAGTTTGTAACTTAGGATCTAGATAACTATAAACAAAAATAGATATGGCACAGTCCTTATAATTAAAATGTTAATTTGAGATAGATTCTTTATACAGTGAATTACAGAAAGATAACTAACTTATACAAATCGATATTATTTCTTCGCCTCAAATGATATAAGTACGAAATTCAAATCGTGCTTAAAAAACTTTTAGTTATAACACGTTGACGTTTTCAGAAGTCGTAGATAATAGTTACAGGGGCTCGTTACGAGTAAGGCAGCATAAAATATACCGATCGAGGGATAGAATCTCCATACATTTTACAGCTGCGCCCCTAGCGGAGACATGCATCTTTACTGGTAAATTACAGAAAAATCCATCAGTATTTTAACACACCCACAAGTAAACTAAAAACATCGCAATCAATTTCGTAGCCAGGAGTTGACTTCAGGGGGGTCGAGCTTTACATTAGACAAGTGAGTACCTATGTATAAAGGCATTCCAGTGTGAGGTTAAACTCCGCCCCCGCGAGTGTATGAAAACAATCGATCGGTAAACGCTCAAAAACTCAAAACTAAGAAGGCTTCTACACGACCAAATTAGCCAACCAACACAGAGAAAAATTAAAAGCACAGCAATTTTATTTATAGCTCTGTCTCCCTCTGTTAGGCCGATGATCCGACCGTGTACAAGTTTTCTGTACAGTACATACTTATATCAACTATTGTCGTCCAATCACAGCCGAAAGGTTTCATTTTCCCTGCTATAAATATGGATTCCATATATTATAGCTTTTCAACAATTTCATCAACATTTATGTAGGATATTGTTCAAATAAGTTGTGGATAGGGTACCTAGTAGCTAAATTATAAATAACATTTATCTTACTGACTAAAAGCCCCAACATAAAATCAAGTAAACATTATAAAAAGTTCATGTAAAAAGAAGTGACTATATTTTATCATTATTATTCTTATCTCTTGCATTCAACTCTGTTGGGTGGAGTAGGTACACTTGTTATCAAAGTGTGGGTTTTATATGAGTGTTAGGCCCTTTAGCAACATCATGACATATCCCATACCATTCTCTGTGTACTAGTCAAATCCTCGCAGATCTTGCAACTAAAACCAAATTATATATCATCAATGAAAGTGTCAAATTGTATGCATTACTAAGATTTCATTTACAGTTTTAATTTATTGATGTTGTATAGTAGTATAGGCTCCAGAATGCTGCCCTATGACACACCAAAACTCGAGTGCCCCACAGGGCAGCATTTGGGATTCTAGGACAATATAACATGGTTCAACTTTGAATTAACCAAACAGGAGTGATGGCTAGGGCTTGTATACCTACCTGTAGATCGAGATATCAATAATTCAATTTACTTTTCTTATAGAAAAATATATGTATTAACAGTCAGTAAATTGCATCACATCTGTTTTTTAAATAAGTTCAATTAGGAGTGAACAACAACAATGAAATATAGAATATTCTCAATTCATTGATTGCACTTGCTCAATCATATTGAAAGACAATTATTATGAGCCATATCACCAATAGGGATCATTCATGATTTTGTAAACAATGAGGTACCATTGGCATCATTCAGTATGATTCATGATTGGTGGGTTTTGCAAGGTGTACACAAGCTCTTGAAGCTCGGTGGTGAGTACTGTGGGCAAGTCCAGCGCGGTGGCGGCCTCAGGACGCGGCAGTAGCGATGCCAGGGTGAGCATGGCTGTTCTTCTCAATGTACGAACCTCCACAGAAACGTTCCAGTTGGTTCGATACAACATACCGCCAACGTGGGCGGGCGCTCTAAAAATATACTGATTATTGATCACAAACGGCTCATTCGTGGATGCGTCCGTGAACTCCCATGGATGTGTTAAAAAGGAGTTGATGTCGTAGTAAGCGCCAGCTTCTAAGCGTATGTAGTGGCGTCTCGCGCCGTGGAAGTCCCGCCACCAGACGTCCACAGGTCTGGAGGTTTTATTAGTAAAACGTAGGTAAACGCGCTTGGTGCATTCTAAAGATTTTACTATTACTCTCTCACCTTTTTCGTTCACTTCGTACATCAAGTCCTCGTTTACGGCCATTTCAAGATGTTATTCCTCTAACTAGATTCAATAGAAAATCTCGGTGATAACTGATACTAAACACAGGATATTCATTGATTTTTCACTTTATTTACATGGCCTTCTCAAACTTTCGCGCAGAAAACTTACTAAATGTCAATGTTGACAGTCTAGCAGGAGCACTTCCGTCGCTTTTTGTATCAACAATGGCCGTCTGTGTAGCTGTTATCGGCAAAGACGTGAGTATTTAACAATATTTATTATTTTAAACGTTCCTAAACGCATTCACTATTTATCTTTCATGTAACATATATAATTTAACACTATTTATTACATTTGTTTAGCTAAAATTGATAAAAATATGTGAACTATGTTTTTATACACGTCATCTAGCTATGACGTCATTTGTTTTGTTTTCTGAAATGTCAATATGACAAGGCAATCCAAACACCCAACTTGACAGCTTCTTGTCGCATTTTTCACAACCATAGACAATGTGACTAAGTCAAAACTTACCCCTATCTTGTGGTAAATCTATTTACGTATGGTCATGTACGGACCACAGACCAATAAGAGAACAAGTACGGACGTATGATAGTAATAAGCATTGGGCATGTTAGTTTGGTAATAATTTATTGAATATACATTTTCAGAACTCTCCACTGTACATCGGTGGTGTTGGGAACGACACTAGCACGGACAATGAGTTGTCTCGCCAGTGGCTCGTTCATACGGCACTCGACGCGCTGGAGGAGAGACTAGCGACCGCCAGTACCAACACCACTGGCACCAACTCGAATGTTGCGCGCACCGATCTTAGAGATTTGTATTTGGGATTATTGTATTCCACTGATACTCATAAAATGTAAGTTTGAGTCTTTAGTAATGTATGAAAATGTATCGATCTGTCCCATATTCGTCTCTGGCATTAGTATACGCATCGCTGTGTGTAGGCGTCCACATAGCCCTAAGCTCACATGCGAAAGTAAATACTGTCTATTTATGAAAAGGTATTTTTTTTAATGGGACTAGGCCCGCCACACACTCCCACCACTGCTACTCCTGTAAGCCAGGATCTACAGTGGTGTCCAATGAAGACACCGAGGTTTAACCCTCGGCGAGTCCCGGGATAAAGTTAATTGTCTTGGAACCCGCACGAAATTATCGAAAGATAAAAATAGGAGGAGTTGGAAGAAAATTCTTATCTATCTTATCTTATGAAAAGGTCTTATTAATTGTCACAAATTTACCTTATTCTATAATCTTACTGTTTTGTGATATTTTCGTCTCTTATAGCTATGGCTACGTGACTAATACCCGCATCAAACTCGTGCTGGTAACGAGCTCCACGTCTCCCAGCGGAAGCAACATAAGAGATGCTGAGGTGAGGACCGCGCTGCGAAGACTCCACGCACTGTATGCTGACGCCATCTGCAACCCGTTCCATTTGCCTGGCGACCAGATCACTTCTTCGTAAGGATATATTTCAAATATTTACTCTTTTTCTTAATGGTTTGACTATATTCCATCGACAATGCTGGTTATTACGGTCTAAGGACGTTGTACGCAAAATTAAAAAAAAACCTGCATATTTAAAATGAGGCAGAGTCAATACTACTACATGACATTGACAACATCAGAATTGGCATTATGGATTGATTCCTTCGCCGTTCCTTCTGGACGAATTAAACACAGAATTAAACTACTACTACTACTGAGGCAGAGTCATTGAAACTCGGCTAACACGCACTGAGAAAGAATATATAGGCTATTTTCTGAATTGTGTGTTGATAGTATTATTATTTTACAACATTATATTTGTTTGACGTGGATTGAGTACATATGTTACTAATAAAATACTTTTTTTTCAGGAAATTCGACAAGCAAGTGAAGAACATAATGCTCAATAATGTTTAGTATTACGCCCTCACTAATTTGATTTATGGTTAAGAAAAACACAACCCATTTATGTATTATAAAGAAGATTTAGTACGAACAGTATACTTAGAATCTGAATGTTTGTTTGCTACTTTGTATGAAGCAATGGTATAATTTTGGTATTATGTTTAGGCGTCAATAAAGCGTATAATGTCTGATAAATACCTACGCTTGAAATAAATTAAATACCTATGATTCCGTTTTTATTTTGTTAGGTATTACGGCTTATACTCATAATAAATAAATAGATAATAGAACTCATAATAAACTATAATGAGCCATATTATTTGTATCTATTATTCCTAGTATACCTATAATGAGGCCAATAACAATGGAACTAACTGTAGTTCACAAAAAAAAACAATACAATTTATGTCGCCTTTAACATTTTTACGAGGATTTTTTATGGGCAATAAAATATTCTCCTGATCTATGGCACATACCTATTTTTCTGAGACGCAGACAATATTTTATGACGGTTTAGTGGGCACAAGGTCGCCGGCTACTTTAAACTTAAGATACATAACCCCTCTGCCTTCCCCTCGAAGGAATACAGGCGTAAAGGTACATAATTTACTTAACTTATAAGACAATAGGTAGGTTCCTCGCGCCCCCTAGCGACATAACGCTTGCATGATGCAATAGACATAAAAATACAAATGACTTGTCTCTGACCGGCACCGCGCACGATTGGGCACAGACAATCAACCAATGAAATATGGCCGCGATTAAATTTCGTTCTGTGGCGTTCTGTCGTGACCTTAGATTAGAGGCCTGTAGAGAATACCACGGCGTGGTAGGTACAGAAGATATATAATATGTATTATAGGCTCGCCCCCTATTATCTACATTGAGACCAAATACCATCGGTAAAATTCGATTCCACTACGGTGTACCTCTGCCCACTACTTTGGGCAATCCAGGCGTGATGGTCTATAGCAGGGATTCCCAAAGTGGTCGATATAGATTTCCCAGAGGTCGACATAAATGAAAACAGATTTTGGGGGTCGACGAGATTCAAAAAATCGACCCCTATTAAAAATCCTATATCTAGTTTTTTTCCTATTGATACAAAATAATAATTTCATCTTGTACGAACTTGTGCACGCTTATCGACTTGTTGAGTTTCTTAAAAGTACAACAATGATACTTCCTACTAAAATATAAGCCATTCTTATAACAAGTTGGTACACGTAACACAACTTATACAGTATCTTGAAAGTTTCAAATAAGAACTTGTGTTAATTAAAGTAATTTGGCTATGGCGGGCCTCTTGCCCTAAATAGAGTTTGGGAGTCCCTGGTCTATATCTCTTAGATCATTCTTCCGGGCTTGTTATTTCCAAGATTGTAAATCAGAAATTAAGATATTTTTTAACGATCTGTAAAACCGCATCAAGGTCGCCGCCATAAATGTATTACTCATGCATGTAACGAGGTATAACTTAGAAAATCTGTAAGAGCGATCGCTATTTACCAAATATATGTAAAGATAAGAAAGATTATACCTAGCGTCTACAGACGAACACACGAACTGTACGGTTCCAAACTAAGCAACGCTTGTATTATGGGTACCGTACGATGCACTGGGGGCGAACCTAGTACATAATTTCTACTTAAATATAGATAAACATCCATTACTCGGGTACAAATGGTACAATTATTCGTGCTCATCACACAAACTTTCGAACTTAGGACGCTCGGCTCCGAAAGCCGGGTCACTTCCAACTGCGCCAATCAGGCCCTTATTATACCCAGATAACCCTGATGAAATTAGTACAGTAGTTTTCACTGATGTTTGAACACATAGAGAAACATTATAAATAAACTTGTTCTACCATTCTTTATATCTTCAATATACTGACACAGTCTATTGATAGTTTTATAATAAGTAAATACATATAGATGGCTCCTTCCAAGGCGAGCGTTCCCCCCATCTTGGCTTCCTACTATTATGGCGTATGGGGGCGCTAAGCCCCTCTTTTTTATTGGTCACTCTGGGCAAGTGCCTCCTAGTTCCTACAAAACGAGTAGGAACTAGGAAACCCCATGGATCACGGTTGCGCCATTTGGTAATAAAATAGACATAGGGCCCCATTTTACTTATGTGACAAGAGCCTCAAATAGGTTTTAAAGCCGGCCCTGGGACACACTTATTGTAAGGGGATTTATTTATTGGTTTTAATTATATCAAATTTATTGACAAATAAGTATATAATTGCTGTATGTACCTACCTACTTAATACGTACGTGTCATGGATATGGTAATGACTGCATTACTGTTGGATTATATTTATTTTATGCGCGCCTATGACGTCATATCCTCAGAAAACTCGTCTGTCCGCTGTGCGCTTGCGATTATATCATATTTTATTCATTGTAAAGGCCCCTACGAACTGCATATTTTGTTTCACGATTGAGTACCTAACCCCAACCGAGTGGTATGAGAATTATCGTTTCATTAAAAAAAATAAAGATACATAAGGTGTATGATTAGTTGTGTTCTTAAACGTGCACGAGTGAATAAAATTAAATAAATAGTATGAAATCGCTTTTCAAGTTCTCCTTTTTTTTTATTACATTATAGGCAAGTATTTGATCTCGATCTCACCTGATGGTAAGTGACGATGAGATCTACGATGGAGCATACTTGCCTAGGTAGGAAGGCGGCAGTAGATCGAGACGCTACATTCACTAGGCACATGCAGCGCAACTGATCTGACCCGCCATCCATGAATGGCAACACCGAACATCATGCCGGAACACGGCTAGGCCGCTTGGCGACATGGCTTTGTTCAGTGGGTGGTGACTAACCACGGCCGAAGCCTACCACCAGTAGAGTTGTCACCTAGTTGGCACCACCCAGGGTCACGTGTAGGGTATCTCGAGGGTATTTAATTCTCCTACGGACGAAGGTCATTCGACCCCACGAATTCTCCCAAGATGGCCGGTAATTCTTAGTAAAGTATCCACATTACTGATAGGGGTAGGGGATTCACTTCATCATTATCATCAGGGGTACTTATAATTTAATCAACGATCGACATGACAAAATAGGTTCTGTATTGTAACCGATTGCAGTACGAAGTTCACCGTGGCAGCTAGTAAGTAATAATAATTTATTTTCGTGTAAAAGTGTCATTTTAAACAACAACACGAAATTAAATTCCAAATTGAAATATCGGTGTAGAAGAGTGCATTCCCTTTGCCATTATATATTTAAAAAACTAACAGCTATGCAATGCACAGTATTGCGCGCTACGGAGTGTGCTTGTGTGTGTGTGTCGGTTCGTAATACCGGGGAATCAATACAGCTGGGTTCCTGCCAGAGAGGGTGGCACGCATCACGCACCTATTTAACTAGAGTTTAACAGTCTGCGATGTATGAGATCCTCCCTGTATACATAATTAATTGGTTTTTCCATAAAAATGTTCCTCCCGGTGACAGTTAATCACTCCTCGTTAACGGTGGCTACGAGAACTAATATCATGAATAATGAACTATTTTCTGATTCAGCCTCGCATTGAAGGGAGGAGCCCAGCAGGGGTACTATTAAAGGTTAAGTAATTTTTATTTAAAATAGTGTGTGCCCTTAGTAATAGTTTTGAACGTTTTCACATGCTAACAATAATAATATCAAACTATTCGGACCCACACTAAGCAACGCTTGTATTATGTATGGTTACTAAACAATGGACTGAAGGCGAAATCAGTATATAATACTTAAATATATATTAAACATCCGTGACTGGGTTAAAACATTCGTGGTCCTCACAAAGGTTGTCCCTATCAGGATTCGAACGCGGGACCTTCGGCAGGTCACTACCTAGATGTACTGTTCACTTTAACATATTAAATCCCCGCATACAGACCAAGCTTTAATATTAAACCTAGTTTAAGCACAATCTTAACTGGACGCGGTACAACCAACACTTTTCATCTACCTACCTACAGTTTAGGTCCAATTCTCCGGTCTAGCTTAGCCTGGGCGTGGTGTCTGCAATACAGCTCGTGCTAGAGCGAGCGCGATGTGGTGGCGTCTCACTCGCGGCTGCCGCAAGTACCTGGGGTATTGGGTATGTTGCCCGTTGCCGTGGCAACCGGGAGAGGACAGACGTTTTTAAAGATCGGCGGCGCGCGACGGTACCTTGGTATTTTTGGATTAATGCATATTATACCTAGCTTAATGTATAGATGAATCGCATGGATTATGGTTAGGTATAGTTATAGGGCTTATACATTAGTTATGATATAAGTGTATTTATTTATGGGAAATGAATTTGGGTAAACTTATGGTAGACTACAAGTACGTCTTTACACTGAGCATAGGAGGCATCGATCCACCACTGCATTGAAAATACCCAACCCAGCATCGATGCGACATCTTCCGACCGTTCTAAAATTTGTGACCCATTTCAAAACCCGCCATTACGTAATCCCAATAAACAAGACCACTCAAACTGTTGGAACACAGACGACATCAGGTTAAATACCATTAAATGCTCCAGATAACATGGAAACACGTAAATTGAGACACATCGCTCTCACAACTGACATTTACGGCGTCATTATTAATTCCGCAGTCGAACCAAAGCGAAATAAACTTTAAAAACAGACCTGTAGGTTTGCATTTAGTATTTTGGTTTGTAGGAATGGACTAGGAAATATGGAGCGCCCACGGAACGCCTACGAAGTACCTAAGTAGGTAGGTACTGGAGTGCGCTGTCCTAGCCTTGGTTTATCTGATTCAAGTAGTTATTATTTTCGGTATCACAATACTAATTGATAAGGTGACTATTAAGGTGACGAGGCCAAGGGTATTAAATAATAATACCTATTATGAATGTATTTAATCCTAATTAGGTTCTGAATAAAACAATTTTTACGGATTTTATCGCGTTTATTTTATGTTTTTACGTTCCCGACGTTTCGGGTGCTTTACAGCAACCATGGTCTGGAGTCTGGAGAGGACTGAGTTGTTAGACGGCCTAGTGTCATAGTTTGAACCGGGGATACCCTCATATTTAGCTGTTGTTTGCGGTTCGATCTACACAGAAAGTGCTCACAGTGTCTTGCGGTCTTGCAATGGTGCGCTTGGTTTTGGATTTAGTTATATTAATTACTGGATCCTAAGTTAAGGCGGGAGAAGGACCACCGTGGGGTTTTTTTCGGTTGGAGTCCCATGGAACGCGCTTGCCTCCCCCTGGGCTTGGGTTTCCATGAGGATTTCCGACTCACCCCACATAAAAAAAGGTAGGTACATACATATATGTATGTCAGTTAAGAATTTAAGGGGATTGCGTGCGTGTTGTTGTTTTAAATTCAACCAGGGCCCCAAGTCTGCTAACACACTAGAACAGTAACCGCATAGTAACAGTCACTTTTGACAGATGTTGTATGGGATATCTGTCAAAAGTGACAGTTACTATGCGGTTGCTGTTCGATTATGAATCGATTGTGTTAGCAGACTTGGGGCCCTGTATATATACAAGGTTTGTTTACGGCACTGTCGCTTGGATACAACAATACTAATGAATCATTGCTTCTGTTGTGTCTGTGTATCATTAGCATATCACATACAACCATCAATGGTTTTGATCAACGGAACAAACAGGTTGTAAATAATAAATGCAGTTACATAAAAAAAGTAAGTGATTTACATAATCACCTTCGAACAATAAAATTACTTCAATGAATCAACCCAATATTGTAGGTAGGTTTAACACTAGTTATTCTCCCGGGTTTAACTATGGTTTGTAATTTTTTTGCCATCACACCTGCATTTCTCACAGGGGTAGGTACTGTCGTTATGTTATACACATTAGATGCTTTATAAATCACGAATGAAAATATTAATTCGTAGTTTAACGAGGTTATTCGATTTTTTGGCGGGAAGTTTGACAGTTATCAATTATATTTTATTTTCCAAAAAATGTGTTGCTTTGGTGAATAGTGAGTATTATTAGTGGGCGCGTTGGGTGTTGATAAACGTGCCGTGCACGAGTGAACAAAATTAAAATAAAACTACATGGCTTGACTTTTCATGTGTTCCCAAGATGTCCGATAAATCTATACATATAAATAAAATTGGAGTGTCTGTTTGTAATATTAAAATAACAGCTTTTTACTAAGTGCATTTGGATGTATACACGTTACCTATACCGAAACAACATTTTTACAATTTTTTTCTGTCTGTCTGTCTGTCTGTCTGTCTGTTTGTTCCGGCTAATCTCTGAAATGGCTGGACCGATTTTGACGGGACTTTCACTGGCAGATAGCTGACGTAACAAGGAGTAACTTAGGCTACTTTTATTTTAGAAAAAAAATATAGGATCTCACGAAAAAAAATTAAAACCAATGTTGCAGCGCAGCGCCTGATTAAGTTTGATAGCAACAACCTGCAATGCGTCCCGCGGGCTCAGAATGAGCGAGCAGGCTGTTGTAAACGGTTGTCTTTGTTAAATACCACGCGGACGAAGTCGCGGGCAACAGCTAGTTTTCAATAAAGTATCCACAGCTTTACTGATAGGGGTAGGGGATTCATTTTATTATCATCATCGTCATCTAGGTTTTTTCATTTTGGTTTACGGCCCTGGGTACTAGGCCTTTTGGATCATGAAAAATAAGGAAGTGGATACAATGTTGTGACAGATTAAAATTAATGTTGCTATTACAAAAATGTTGGAAGTTTCAACACTTACTTATAAGCAAACGAACAAACGTTTTATTATTTTTATATACATAACCAAAATATATAACCGGTGTATTACGGCAGCCCACGTTACATAACAAGTCGCCATTCATCTGTTCGCCTTGAGTCGCTTTCGGGGCGCCCACTGAGTGACTTCACCAGGTTCGAACCCTGACTCACGCCGCCTACAGCCGAGGTGAAGTGAATGGTAAGTTTCACAGATGGACGGAGAATTAGGCGTTTGAGGATCATTGATAGTGATATGAACACTTATAACATATATTAGTACACTATTATAAGTCAACTCCACTATTTAGCTTTAGAGGAGAGGTATAACGCCTTTTTTAAAGAATAAATAACTTTTACATACCTCCATTAATTATAATTAGAATAGCTCTAATGCTCTTATGCAGCTAGTTCTTGCTTGATGGATGAGATTGCCTTTTTTAAGCTCTGTCACTTTCCAATCTTAAAGAAAGCTTTTTGGTCTTAGCAGTGACTATTTTGAAGGTCTATTTTATTAGTAAGGTTATCATTATAAGTCTAAATAGTTTTCTTAAAGGTCTTGGTCACCCCTCGTGTATCGACCCCCAATGTACTGTTCTGTGACTTTGAGTAAGGGGTGAGGGTGAAATCACCTATAATCACGGCTGTACGTAGGGGTTGATGAATCTGACTGGCTGAATGGTTAGCTCACCATATAAAAAAAGGAATAAAAAAATCTTTGAATTCCACTGTTCGATTCAAAACTATCCAAATATCTATAAAGGTATGTGCGCGTCACTAAGATGCAATAGTGAAGTCGTAAGTTTTATTTGTTGTCTATTGTTTAATTAATATACAAAAAGTAAATTGAAAAGAGTTCGATAGAAATATAATTGCATGGAGAATTTGAACCTTATTTTGTTTTTGACATTGAGCGAAGGAGATTGAAATTAAATAGTATAACTTGAGTTTTCAAGTCTCCCAAGATGTCCGGTAAATTTTCAGTAAAGTATCCACAGCTTTACTGATAGGGGTAGGGGATTCTTTTCATCAATATCATCGTCATCTACATTATCATTATTATCAGGGGTATTAATAATTCAAAAAACAATTTTCATGCATTAGTACTCGACACTGGCAAAAATGGCTCTATTTTGTAGCCGATGCCAACCCTTAAAAAAAAAGAAACCCTTAAAAGAAAAGTAAGAAAAAAATTGTTATTATTTAAAATAGTCTTTTTTACGGAAGAAATAACCAAACGGAAGACTAGGCTGTATGGTCAATAGACTATAGCCTGCCTGAAAGGGCGAAAAAAAAAAAATAGTCTTTTGATTTTGACAGCTCGTCTGGAGCGACATCTACATGGTACATTTTCATAATCTATTTTGAAATATTTACAATATCCCTCCGGAATCGTACGTGGCTAAATGCGTAGTGATACTTACAGATATTAAATCTATTATTATTATTATTCATCAGTCAAGTCACCCTACCTCGATGTTACCACCTTCTGACCTTGGATCGGGTTACGAATTACGGTCGCAACGAGGGGTAGAATTATGTACCCTTAATCACGTTGAACGCGCAGGGGTAGCTAGATAAGTTTGGTAAATCAGCCTTTAATAATTACGTTTTATCCGTTTTACAGCTAGGGCTGCCAACTTTAATAATTTCAAACCCTGAGTTACTATACTTAGTCACTTGAGTAAATATAGGCTTTTAAAGATATTAAATTTATTTTATTCAGCAGTCATGTCACCCTACCTCGATGTAACCGCCTTCTGACCTTGGATCGGGCTACGATCGCGATGAGGGGTAGAATTCGTTGATCGCATAGGGGTGGTTAGGTAGGTGTGCTAGTGTTCTAGTTAATTAGACATTGGTGATCACGTATTAACAGTTTTACACCTAGGGCTGCCAATAAAAAAAATACACACCGGTTGTTTTAATGAAAATTTAAAATATCAGTTATTATAATGGTTATATTAGAACGATTTCTTTAAATTAGAACGACTTATACACCCAGCACTAATTTTTTCTTGACATTTATTTTCATTATAAGTAATTTTAACTTCGAGTTTAAACATTTTACTTGAGACTGGAAAAAAGGCATTATTTTGTAGCCGATTGCCAACATAAACAAAGCAGTAGAACTCCGAGTTTAGACAAAAAAAATGCGTTTTACACGAGCATTTAAAACGTAAAAACAAAATCAACGCGATAAAATCCGTTAAATTAGTTTTATTTTGTAGTATTCGCGTAAATATAAGAGATCAATATGTAATCATATATCCTTCTAGAGACGCATGAATAACATAGGTACCCAACAGTTTCTAAAATTCGCATTCTCATTACGAGATTACTTTACTGAATACACAGAATTGACTTCGGAACGATCGCTTCGAACTTGCCCTTATAAGGCGTTTGCCCGCGTAATCGATCGCTCAGATTCGTGTGGGAGGAGCAGGCCGGCTATGTTTTATAAGTAACCCATTCTAGGTACCTACATATATATTGTGCTGGCTTTGGAGAATACAAACCTTTTGTAATAAGTTTTGGTATTATTACAGCAGACAAATGGTTTTATTTTATTGCTATGACAACACAGAGGCGAATGGTTATTTGTATGTTGAGTTTTTTGAGGGTGATTACAATGTCAGTGTTCACACATTGCAAAGGGTTATAGGGAGTTGGTTACTTGATTTTAGACCTTATAGTTTGTGTAGTTAGATACCTATACGGACGGCACAACATTATTATATGGTAGGTATGTTCGTATTTCGCTAAGACTAAGTAATACTGTGCCGTAAATGTTATAGATATAGCCACAATTTTATAGAAAGTTATAATGGATTATAGAGAACTTTTCAGAGGAAAAAGTGCGTTATAATAGCTTTATAATCCATTATAACTTTCTATATATTTGAGGGATATTGTGAGGGACAACTTAGCGCCTAATCTGTAGGGCCGATTTGTAAATTGACATGCTAATTGGTACCCTACAAATCGGTCTACAGTAAAATTTGATGATAAAGTTTAAATAAATAAAAAATACCCCCAAACGCGGTCTAAGGGTCACGTGACCCTTGTGGAAAAAAATACTGAAAACACATTAATATCCCAAATATTACCAAACTCGTATTGACAACCTGAGTCCTGACACTGATTACGACGGTGTGACGTCACAACGCATGAACCAACAATCCAGAGCATTTTTGATCGCGTGACCGAGCCAAAAACAAAACATTATTTTATGATTTTAAAGAAAATAATCCGTATATTTGTAGAAGGATAATGACTAATAGTTATAAATAACTATAATATAAAAAGTTATCTTTTAGGATGTCCAAATAAAACCTTCTTTTTCATACAGTCAAACGCCCTATTGTAGATTCCGATAACCCAATGCTCATTCAAGCAATATTTGCATAGTTTTACCATTTCCCCAAACTATTTTCGTTCGTGCCAATCTGTCTATGTTTGGATGGACGGTATTGTTTGCTAAAATATAGCCGCTATTATCTGTCGGCAGCCATCTTGAATAGCAGCCTAAAAGGGGTTTATTGTCGATATCAAGGTCTACCGTATTAAATATATTTTCGACATGCTTATTGCTTTTTCGTGTCGAACTCCCTGAGCGGCCTGAAGTCGAAACCTTTGTACGGCTGAAATTGCTATAGTATACGATACGCGGGCTGACTAATGAGCTACAGCCCGATTCGAGCAGTTTCAAAAAACGCATTAAAATATGTTCATCTGTTTAGGAGTTACGATGCTACAGACAGACAGAATATTGAGGATGGTATTTCAATTCTTCAAACTGCAACCCCCTCGTTCGTGTTGGGGCTAAGATATACGTTTCAGTATACTTACATTCAAAATGTTGTCTGATAAAAATGTCGATCCAACTCCGTAGCACAAAACGAATGAAGCCTGACCGAGGGGCGTACTGCGAAACCCTTTACTTCCCGTCCTGACCTAAAACTGGGCCCCAAGTCTGCTAACACAATCGATTCATAATCGAACAGCAACCGCATAGTAACTGTCATAACTGCCCTGTTGTCATCTGTATCAAATTAATGACATAAGTTGCCGCTAGATCGTAAGTACGTACTGTCTCAGTCTGTATTGTAATTTTGACCGATAAAATTTGGAGAAATATACTTTATTTATCGGAATAAGTAGGTATTATTCAGATAAAACATATTATTTACCGGCTGTTCAGTATGCCGCCTCGAAATAAAAGTTTGTAGTACGCCCCCAGTATCGATCAGCCGCAAGGGTGGGGTTGGTCGGCGACTCGCCCCGTGACGTCATCGGGGCGAGGGTTGAACACGATATGATTACGGTAATGCACGAAGGGGAGCGGTATGGGGTGAAAAAACGAAATTTGATCATTTAAAGGCGACGAAAAAAATATTTAAGTATGTTAAGGAGCGGTAAAAATATCTAAGTATATTGGATAGACTAGACGTCCACAGCTGGACATAGGGCGCATCTAATGACTTCCACACATCACAATCTGTTTAAGCACATCACTGGGTTTTAAATATGAAAAAAAAATATTATCTATATTATCCAGGAACACGCAACAACACAGTGCCCCAAGTCTGCTAACTCAATCGATTCATAATCGTACAGCAACCGCATAGTAACTGTGACTTTTGACTGATATTGTATGGGATATCTGTCAAAAGTGACAGTTACTAGGTATGCGGTTGCTGTACGATTATGAATCGATTGAGTTAGCAGACTTAGGGCCCTGTACATTATTAAAAACCTAAAAAGAAATAGCAAATTAATCCCTATCACCGTTAGCATTCATATAAAATGGAAATCTACCGTAATTGAAGAGTTCCAGGATTCGGACCCGGGACGCTTGGAACAGAAAGCAGCTTCACAACCAACTCCGCTAATCAGGCCGTCAAGTCGCATCAGGTCGGGTTTGGTGTTCGTCAGGCGATATTTATTTATTGTGCCATAAAGCCTCCTGGCATTTAGCACTCTCTGCTTACCCCTTAGAGGTAGCAGATTGATGATAACCGGACCAGCTGTCGACAAAATAAAAATATGCAAATAAAACCGCAAGCAACAAAACTCGCAAAAAGATGCGACGAGAAGTCCAAATCGGGTGCGGCTCGGTGCGAGTACAGTTGACGTGAATATGCATGCGCACGCGCCGACCAGAATGCGCTAAACAATCAGCCCACGCGATAGGTACTTATAGGTCTCGTCAAATAAAATGAGCAAAGCCGCCATGGCTCTGCGTATGCCGCATTCAAACAATAATATGGATGCGCAGAGCCGCCATCTTCGCTCGTTTTATTTGTAGGTAAGTAAGTGTTGATAAAATATTGTAGGATGGAAGCTTTTAGTGAAATAAGTTACTCGGTTGTTCTTGAAACTGAGCTAGAAGCCCTTTTAAAGTCCAACTGCGCGACACGACACGACAAGCAAGGGCAAGGGGGGTCAGGGGGTCAGGCTATAGTTAGGTTCTCTCAGATGTGCAGATTTTGTAACGACGTTTGCATTCACCATGCAAGCAAGGATATATCATAGATGATAAAAATAAATGAGTAAAATAATAATAATAAAGCAGTTTTTTTTCTAATGACCTTTTTCCATTGAGTCAGGCTCACGGCTCAACGCGATTCTGCCAATGTCGACGTAGTGGCGAAGACACGATAGAGATTGCATAATAAAGCTCTGTCGCCTTGGCTTTTATCAGTGACAACAGCAACTAACGACTATTGGAGTAACCGTGTACAGACCGACCGCCTGCCTCACGAGGCTGCCTCAAGCGCATGTCACGCGCGTACTGACAGCGAGGCACATAACAGATGACGGCGCAATCGAACACGAAAATCTTCCGTTTTTTGTGCCGAGAAATCGATTGTCCCACTTTAAATAAACCGCATTCGCTTTTGGAAGCTGCAAGCTGCCTTATCCGGCTTGAGTATCGGGCACATGACCTTATTTAGCTCGAGTGAACCTCGGACAGAATGCTACTCATCACGAGCTGTGACTTTCAGACATTGAATAAATATCACCAGACAAAAACACTCACTGTGTCCCAAACTACAAGCAACGCTTTTATTCAGGGCCCGGAGAAGTCGTTCAACGAGCCCCAGTCGTTCAAGGGTTCCCCATTCATTGGGATTGCCTTAAATTTTAGTTACCCATCAAACGGCTGGCTTGACATCATAATTTTCCCTCATAAAGTATTCGTAAGGGTTGCCAGGGTGTTGAATTGAAATTACGATATTTATTGATGAAAGAGATAGGTGTGTGTTATATGGGAAACCCTTTGGAATGGGTTTTCCCGTGTTTTGCGTTTAACATACGGGTGGCGCCATTAAAATCATCAATCCGGATCACGGGATCAAGATCAAAAGGTAGTAGCCCGGATGCAACATGGATACAACACTACTGCGATATGGATCGTTTTCCAAAGAAAATTGTGAAAATACTGATAGTGTGTAAGGTTCATGATGATTTTTTTATTCCGTGTTGACTATGAGGCTCTGGCTGGGTTCAATTGCCGGCTCATAGTCTGGCTGGAGTGCCTTTAGCGCTCGCCCTCTCGTCCGGTGAAGCTGTAAAGGTCCCTACGATCAAAAGCATTTTGTCATTCCGAAAAAAAAAAAAAACGGCTCATAGTCTGCACGTGTGCTCGCTGAATGGCGGCGTATGGCTGGCCCATTTAGGTTTGGACCAAATATCATTACAAAAACATTATTTTCAGCATATAGCCGTGTTATAAATTGTTTGTCTTACAAATATACGTACGGCTAATTATATACAGTGTAAACATTGAAAGCAATAATTTTTCATATAAATGGACGAGTTAGTCATAAGTAAGGGCGGTAGTACACGAATCATTCGGCCACCACCTGCCCCCGACCGCAGCGTCAACACTTCAAATGAAGCAACATAAGTACCTACTTCCAAAGTTCTTATAGCGACCGGTTCCTTACTACGTATAAAGGAGCCACACACCAGCTGTTTTGTTTGCCAACGAAGAAACGGTAAAAAGATAAAAAAATGCATCCAACCCTGTCCAGAGGGGTTATATGACAAAAGAGCATGCATTGTTAATTCTATTATGCCGTTTAGAAATTTGGCATTGTCAAAATAACAAGCCGTTAGTCCTATCGTAATGCTTATTCACTTTCCATGAAGGTAGGTATTATGACCTTGTGAGGAAAATACCGTAATAATTATATTAGTCTTAAGGTCACAATAGTTTTAAGTCGTCCACTTTGAACACATGGCATGTACTACGGTCGTATGTCCTGCCAGTGGTGGCAGCCACCACGTTTCGTCTACCCAACTACTAATAGCGACCTCGGTGGCCGTGTCATCGGTTCCAGTCGGTAATACAGTCACACCGCGATGAGTAACATTGTTTGCTATGTATTATTAATAATTCCATAAGAGGTAGGTACACTAACGAACGTATTATTTTGGAGTGTTATTGTTGTAATAAATACTACATAGGTTAGATACTTACTTTGATTAAATTTAACTAGATAAGCATTCTCTTTAATAAATTTGAGTCTGAAGACAATATTGTAGAAGTAGCACAACCAGATTATTATACCCAGTTTGTAGGTAATCTACCAAGGAAACCAGATGGGGGTTCTAAGCTCCTTCGTCTTTACCTTATTTTTTATTAAAAACACTTTGTATCATCTAAGCTTTTATTTCGGCAAATATTTTTATTGTTGGACTGGCATGTAGATAAAAAAAAATTGGATGCCGGTAGGGTCGGATGCTATTTAAAAATAATCTAATTTCTTTTTTCGTTACTTTTAAGGCATCGGACTATTTGACATCAGTGTTAAAAACGCGCTATTTTATTTTACACATTTCGTCAGTAATTCAAAATAGTAATTTGTGCTAGACACCATGATCTGAAATAAATGGCTATAAATAAATGTACCATCAAACATTTATTTCATTATTAAATCACGGATCATAATTCGAAAAAAAACATTATAACACTGGCCGTTATTTTTAGTCTGCTCCCGCCATAGTTAGTTAGTCCACTGCCTGCAGCAAAATCAATACTCCCAGACGTCCCAAATGTACGCTTAAACAATACAATGTATAGTTGTGACCCAAATAAATAATGTATTCGGAAAAGACGAGCTATGGGACATGCTAGGCGTGCACGGTGAACGAGGATATGTGAATAAGAAGTTGAATTCATAGGACCCGGCTTCTGTTGCTAGGTGCAACGTTGTATTATCAAGAACTTCATGTTTAAAACTCGACGCGATTTCCCCCGCCTTTCATGAATTCAAATATGCAAAGGGATGGTACTAAAAAATATTTTTATGATGCCTTTAATATTGTAATCTCCATTTTTGTTACGCTTTCATTTGTGTTTTGAGTTCTTAGAGACAACGAACTCGCGATTGAGGTGAAGCGTTGTCTTTTTTATTGTTTTTTTTTTGGCGTCGCCCATAGACTATTATGATGCTTACAATTAATGTACGTAGGTAGTGTAAGTACATGTTTATAAGTTGTGACCTAGATAATGCAAGTAAGTATATATAAGGTTTAAAAATAATAGTTTAAAATATTTTAAGGGGTTAACAAATAGGTAAAAATGGCTTATGATTTTTCTATGAGAAAGCGGGACGGCACTGTTTCATCGCGGACTTCGTAGGTATGTAGTGGTTTTTTGACAATTTCAAATTTGGTTTTTTTTTTCGGGAATGTGACCCTTATAGCCTACTGATGTACCACTTAAAAAAAATTACACTATTATTGTTGAACCTTATATATTTTGGTTCACGTCTGACCGCAACTGGCGACCGGTTTCTGGGAACATTGACACAATGATGACTTCATGACCTTGGTGTCATCTAGCACAGTGGTAATATAGGTTATATTTATAGTTCTTACATGCTTTTTATACCAGCTAGGACGATATTTCCCTGTTCTACTTGAACCAAAAGAGTGATAATGCGTCATATGACTAACATTAAACAGCCCATAGTGTTCATTCTAGGGCTGTAGCAAACCTTAAAATGAACTCATGCAAATCATATGAGTAGCTCAAACACAATTGTTTTACTTACCGTTACGATAACGTTAGTAGTTACTCCTACAAATCCTACCAAGCTACGTCTTTAGAGCATAATCGTTGGGTCCCTTTCCCAAACATTAACAAAAATAGGTTCTTATCTACTTAATCATTTTTAAAACTCATAAAGTCTAGCCCACTCCCTCGCACCTACACAAAACTTATACTTAAGTTCCAGTCATAACTCACAAATAAAGTGCCTATATCCTTTTATTGATCCAGTCGACAACAATTTTCCCGTTATACGACTATTAATAAAACTAATCGGAATAATTAAAAGATTTATTTATTTATTCTGATACACATAAATGTCAAGAAACACCGAAATTCATACTTGTACTATTATTAACCTGTATTAACATTTAAAGACAGACTTAAAAAAAAATCTACACAGTATAGACAAAACACTACAAGGACTTTTGATATGCGTGTCATAGTTTCTTATAGCTCTGTCTCTCTCTGTTGGGTGGTTTACTGGACTGTGTAGACGTCATCTTAAAATAGCCAAGTCGGTCGTAGCCTACAACCTACGACTCGTTGTTACCTTCGCTCGCTTAAACATCAAGGTGTGCAGGTTCAAACCCCGGCTCATCTCTGATACTTTCAGATTTCATGTGCGAATCTTGTTACGACTATAGAATCTCTAGTTGACTTTAGATATTGATTTTATTCCGTGAGAACTCTTAGATACATACATTTCAGAAAAATCAATCTAGGGGCAACATGATTGATTCTTCTACTGTAACAAGCAAGTTATAGTAAATTGAAACATCTGCCTGTATCCTATTCTCGATATGGGTCCATTAAAATATCTCCAATGGCAACAGGTGGCTTTATATGAAATGATACGCTTTTAACCTATTACTGGGTAAATTAAAAATGGTTCGTTTACAGGGGTTGGGCTCTGACAGGGTCAACACAACCTACATTTTATTAAAGTTCCCGAATAAATAACCGAAATACACGCATGATCACACGCAGCCACGTAGCCATGCGAAACAGAACCAAAAACAATAAAGAAACATTTTAAAGTCATTGAAATCCAACATCATAAAAAAGCAATCTGTTTTTTTTAATATCGCCGATGTGAACGCGACAATATCCATGTATAGAAATGTAGGATGACTCCATTTTCGAATTGATAAGCCTCTCGAATATCACGAAGTTGGCCGCAAGCCGGTTGCTAGACCAATCAGAGCGGCAGCTGCACCCGCGGAGCGGAGGCGAAGCGCGCCTCAAAAATCCCCACCGGGCCCGCCGACCGATCAAATCCTCGAGTAGTGTTGTGCGAGAGTCGCGTATAGTGTTTAGTTATTTTAATCAAATAAATTATTAAAACAAAATGAGGGAAATCGTGCATCTTCAAGCCGGCCAGTGCGGTAACCAGATTGGAGCTAAGGTAATAATCTTACTAGTAATTGTTGCTATAACTAGACGCCGGTAAATGTAGTACGGTTAGTTAACGGTCTATCTCTGTAGCATGGAATTCCAATCGACTTGGTACTTGGCCGAGTGTAAAATGTTCTGGGTTCTTCTGTAAGTTGAGTGATAACAATATTTTTACTACATTGTAGTTAGTAAAAATATTGAGGTCGACGAGACAATGATGTATTCTTGCATAGTTCGATTCAAATTCTGAATAGACAATGCTCAAACTGTTATGTTGTCACGCATGGGCGCGTCGGTAACGGGGGCAACATTGCCGCCACCCCTGATGACCCCATTGCGCATGCTCTTAACGTTTTTTTGAAAACATTCGATATTTAAACACATGGCACACAATTATGTAAATACATAACTGTCTAATTTGGACTGCACGTCTGCCCTACCGTTAAAGAAACAATACCATTTTCTCTTATTACCGAAACTGAGTATTTAAGGCCTTATCTGGTACTAATTTGAGCATTGTCTCAGTGCCACCAAGCGCTCGGTACTATAGGTATGTGGTTCCACCTCATTGGTCGCTTATACTCGTTGTCAAGGATTACAAGAATCCGGTTAGCAACCTCGTCGTAATATTCTTGTTTTGGCTATTAATGGGCGTGCTTTGAAGAGATTAATTTGATTTAATCTCTTACAGGGAGTACGCTAGTTGAGTAATAAAAAGTTACAATTCTTTGATGAAAACGCTTTATAAATTATTTTAAAGAACTTCATTTTCTTCTCAACATAGACAACATGCACGTAACTCGTTTGGAGATCAAACGTCACACTTAAATCGACTAAAATTCATTCTGCTAATTAAACATTTGCATTAAAGTAGGTAATCCATAATTAGTGACTTTCTTATAGAATAGACGGGTGAAACTCGTTCCTCATTGGTGCATGAATAATATACACTCGCTGGTTGGTCTATCCTACAGATTGGATCACACACTGTGTGCAATTATTTCACACGCTTTTTTTTTAATTCGATTGCTATGTTCTACATTCGAATGATTTTTTCGCTGTCAGCAACTACATTCGATATTTAAAATCGAGGTCATTTACGTTATCAATAGCGCCTAACAAAGTAAG
This sequence comes from Pheosia gnoma, assembly GCA_905404115.1. NCBI lineage: Eukaryota > Metazoa > Arthropoda > Insecta > Lepidoptera > Notodontidae > Pheosia > Pheosia gnoma. The sequence goes on along the minus strand of FR989919.1, from coordinate 5,984,822 downwards.
GAAAAAATGTTTACCTGTTTTTAACGTACCAGCTGCATTCATATTGTACACATACTATTAAAAGGAAAATGTCAACCAAATAATAATTGAACTTGGTGTAATAGTAAGACTGGCTGACTCATCATGTTCTTTTCTTGAATTAAAAATATATTTTTCGAATAAACTCAACTCTTGAAAAAAGAACTCGAAAAATATGAATCTCTGGTACCTTTTTGTTTTACTAGCGAAGCTAATGCCAAGGCACAGTATACATAGTACTAGTACCTACTAGTAGGTACGCAAATGTATAACAATGTTTGCGTTCAACAACATAAACATAAATAAAAACATAGCAAAGCCAATCTCACGCATTCCATCCCGAACAAAGGCAGCATCTCATAAACTATTTATGTACCGAGTATTACTCAGGACTGAGCTGATTCACTTCGTACTCGAAAGAGATGTGAACACTTAACACGTATCTACTTATAAATTGTATAACCAACTGGGCAAATAAGTATACTACGTAATGGCGGCCGTAACAACAGTCTAGAGGTCTTTATTAAGCATATATTTTGCTGTAACTAAATCATGTTTCCAAGTATTGGTTTTAATTACAGTTATGTGATGTAATATTACATTTTTAGTCCGAATGGTTGGAGCCATTATATTGATAGAGATAATCCTATATATTTATTCTACTCATGGTAGATTGGCTAAAGGCATTTGGAATTATGACCTCATCGAATAGCTAATCCATTTGAAACTCTGATTATGTTCTACGTAGGTATAAGTTATATAGCTTGTGCCTCCTCGGTTTTGTTTTCCCGCTCGACCCACATATGATCATAGCGTGATGATACTGCACCATATTTTTTATATCTCCGATTCAGAATATTTTTTAATTCATATAAGTATACCATTACAGTACTTATGCATCTTTGAAAACATTGCAAAATGTTGTCACGACTTTACCGCCCGTTCGGAATACCGTTCCTATGGGGAAGAACGGGCGAGAAACTCCATGGTTGCTCTTTTTATGAGGATGTTATACATTCTTGTTATGGTATGTGAGTAGATCTTTAACATACTCATACAGGTGTTTTACTGTTTTATAATGGTAAAGCATGGATTTGGGTCTTCTAACAGCAGATTCAGAAAAAATCACAAAACATGCCCTAATTTCCCAAATTCCATCTTAGCCCATAAATTGAGTTGTTATACGGGCTGGTGCGGCCAATGTGATCAGACCACCGACCGCAATGGCCGGTGTAAAAACGCTTTGCTCAGTAACCGAATAGTTTTTCCACTGCGGTGACCGAATGACTCATTCGTAGTGATTTATTAAAATGACCTTTTGTGTCATCGTATAATTAATAACACGATTGGACAGGCTGCAGCTCAAAACAATAATAATGATGTCAGACACAAGAGCTCAGCAACTAGCGTTGAAATTAAGTTGTTGAGCTTCAATAAAGCTTTGTATGGAACAACATCAATTAATCTGAAAACAGAAAAAAAAAATATGGACCTCGCTCAACTAACTCGACTCTCTCAGATGCAGTCTTCATTGCGAGTCATAATTACAAAACAACATCCAAGAATAACATCACCCAGATCAGGTCAATTGCTTCCATACCAATTGTCCGTAATCTATTCAAAGGTAATTGCAATCAATATAATTGGCTTCTCAACTTCAAACAAATCTACCAATCAGACTACGTTCACCGGAGCGAATTGTTTTTAGTTTAAGTTCATTGATAGAGTTCAATATGTAATCTTATCATTTGGCAATAGAAGGTAGATTAGCGGGGTGAATGGCCGCAGCAAGCGGTCGATGTTCATTTATAAATAGGCACTATGCTCGCCATGGCGTCCGCTGCATGCTCGAACTCGGTACCGTTAACATATTAACACAACTATGCATGCAGACGAGATATAACTGGAGTAGTTAGTATAAAGTTTTAATGCTCTTTATGCCAGACCTACACAGATTAGGCAGATTATTTCTACAGGGCCCCAAGTCTGCTAACACAATCGATTCATAATCGAATAGCAACCGCATAGTAACTGTCACTTTTGACAGATATCCCATACAATATCTGTCAAAAGTGATAGTTACTATGCGGTTGCTGTTCGATTGTGTTAGCAGACTGAGACGTAACGTATCATTGATAGCATAAAGATGGTCTAGCAGTTTGATACTTTCTTAAAAATATTTAAGATCCATGATCCTTTGTTTACTAAACCATTTATCTATTCCCTTACGACTTCAAAATGTATGACTTACATTGAATAAACATTCGCTTCGAAGCAATTGTTTTCACACAAAACACAACCCATTTCTCGGCGCACATTGCCAAATTTCACCATCAGTTACTCACGCGTCATTCAAAACATTGAATAGCAATTTCAATACACTGGCAGTACGAGCGAAATCGGCCACAATGGTAATATTATTACCATGCAACCATACAACGTACTCTATAGTTTCACCTCGGGGCCTCCGGTCACACGGTACTTTCATTCCTGCACTCTGTCTAGCAACGAAAGCCGGCCTTTCCAAACCTTTCACTCTTGTATTAAAAGTCATTACAATATCATTGCAAGTCGATGCTGGGCACAATCTCTTATTAATGAACAGTTTGGCTGTATTTCTATCACGATGGAAAGTACGGAGATTATATCAAAAAATTTAACTGACAGACAGAATTGAGAGTTTAAAACAATAAGATTAACTATCAGGTCTTTGGTGATCTATGAAAGGTTAGGTTAAAAAAAGCATAAAGAAACATTCTTTATTCTCGAAGCCATTCATAATTTTGATCGATTCGTATGCAACAATGATGTTCCATTATGAATATCAATCAGATAAGAAATTAATGTTTCCGAGTGGCTCAAGCTGTTACGAGGAAAAAAGTTAATATCCGATTCGGTAGGTATAACAGTAAAATCTAAAATGGCATTACCGCAGAAATGTAAAGTATCGAGTCTAAAAATAAGTATCGCCTCATAAGGACACGAACACATTCAAACATCTATACAAAATAAACAATTCTCGTTAAAGAGAAACCCTGAACCAAAACGGCCGCCATCTTAGTCATATTACCATACATGTATATGTCAGAGCGGTACCCACACAGTCGCGGGGATGACATCATGCCAATCGGCGTATGCGACGATGAATTTTAATGTTCTACGAACACGCTAAGTGATTGCTTTATGGCCTTACGTTGCTAAGGTCATTTTCACCTACACTTTAGAACATTACGTCAGCATTTTGAACAAACAAACTTAATTTACAATAGCCATTAGTCATAGTCAAAGCTTTGTATTTGAAGTCACTACTAGACTAGCTAGGTAGTTACCAGTTGCAATTGCAAGACCCGTTTGAGCAAATTGCAGAAAACGTGCTGGTTTCTAACCGGTATGAAAAATTGGAATCTCTCAGAGACCATATGGTGGACAGTTCTGCCTATCTGTCCCTGACAACCGGGTCGCAGATTTCAATGGGCATCGAAAAATTGAATGCTAATAACCCAACTTGTTCGAGGCATTCTCCGCTTATATGGCGAGATAAACCAAATACGGTGGACGTGGGCGTGCCGCCGCCAAGGCGAGGTGCCGTGCTGGGTCATAACTCATGCGCTTGTGCTATTGTCTTGCGTAACCCTTCCCTACGCTCAAGATATATTATAAATCCTGTCTGCCTTAAGTGACGGGTCATTGAGCTTAATGACTTGAATCACCGAGAAATCTATTACGACGCGAACGGAACCCGCGGGGACGCCGATAGCCGGTTAGCTAGTTCCCCCGTGATATTTTAGTACGGCAACAAAACCGGTTGGAAAGTAGCGAGACGGCTTACTTGCGACTAGCCGAGAGCTTTCGTGTAGGCATTTTAATTGATCGCATTCTAAACTGCGCGCACTTTAACGCTTTCGTTCCACCTAACGGTCATACTTTTGTTCCAGTTCTGGGAGATCATCTCGGACGAGCACGGCATCGACCCCACCGGCGCCTACCATGGCGACTCGGACCTGCAGCTGGAGCGCATCAACGTTTACTACAATGAAGCCTCCGGCGGCAAGTACGTGCCGCGCGCCATCCTCGTCGACCTGGAGCCCGGCACCATGGACTCCGTGCGCTCGGGGCCCTTCGGACAGATCTTCCGGCCGGACAACTTCGTGTTCGGACAGTCCGGCGCCGGCAACAACTGGGCCAAGGGTCACTACACCGAGGGCGCCGAGCTCGTAGACTCAGTGTTAGATGTCGTTCGCAAGGAAGCAGAGTCATGCGACTGCCTTCAAGGGTTCCAGCTCACACACTCGCTCGGAGGCGGTACCGGCTCCGGCATGGGCACACTCCTCATCTCAAAGATCCGCGAGGAGTACCCAGACAGAATAATGAACACATACTCAGTCGTCCCCTCACCCAAAGTATCAGACACAGTCGTTGAACCCTACAACGCGACTCTCTCAGTCCACCAGCTCGTGGAGAATACAGACGAAACCTACTGTATCGACAACGAGGCCCTATATGACATCTGTTTCCGCACCCTGAAACTATCCACACCCACCTATGGCGATCTCAACCATCTTGTGTCCCTCACCATGTCCGGTGTCACCACTTGCCTTAGGTTCCCTGGTCAGCTGAACGCCGATCTCCGTAAACTGGCAGTCAACATGGTTCCCTTCCCCCGTCTCCACTTCTTCATGCCCGGGTTCGCTCCCCTCACATCCCGCGGAAGCAGGCAATACCGCGCCCTGACCGTACCCGAGCTGACCCAGCAGATGTTCGACGCCAAGAACATGATGGCGGCGTGCGACCCGCGCCACGGCCGCTACCTCACCGTGGCCGCCATCTTCCGCGGTCGCATGTCCATGAAGGAAGTGGACGAGCAGATGCTCAACATCCAGAACAAGAACTCGTCGTACTTCGTCGAGTGGATCCCGAACAACGTCAAGACCGCCGTGTGCGACATCCCGCCGCGCGGGCTCAAGATGGCGGCCACGTTCATCGGCAACTCCACCGCGATCCAGGAGCTGTTCAAGCGCATCTCGGAGCAGTTCACCGCCATGTTCAGGCGCAAGGCTTTCTTGCATTGGTACACCGGCGAGGGCATGGACGAGATGGAGTTCACCGAGGCCGAGAGCAACATGAACGATCTGGTCTCAGAGTACCAGCAGTACCAGGAGGCCACCGCCGACGAGGACGCCGAGTTCGACGAGGAGCAGGAGCAGGACGTCGACGAGCACCACTAGGGGGCGCAGCACGCGACGCGCGACACAGTACATTGCCATTGTATCTACTCGTTACTTTTATGTTTAAGTAACATTAATGATTCCTACCTACGACGTGAATTGAAAGAAAAGACATGCTTTCTAACTTTTAACAGAATGCACGACTAAAATCCCGGACTTGACATATTGTGAATCGAGGGCTCGTTTCAAAACATTCCTGTGATTCGCTACCGAGCCTCGCCGAGAGCCAGATCTGAACACTTTCTAAGGCTGATAGACACTCTTTATGTACCTATTTATTTATAATAAATTTAGGATGTCCCCGAACATAAATTGAGTGCTTCAATAACTCAAGGTTTTATTACAATTAAAAAATTGTTTTCAAAAATAATATAATGTATATAATAAAGATTTTTATTTAATGAATTGTATTATTTATTAACTTACACAATGAATGACCTCAACTTTTAAAGAACCAAGTCGGATCTAGATTCTAGTTTGTAATAGACTGATCAACAATACAATGAAAATTACATATCTTCTTAATTTTATGATACCTAGCAGTCGACAAGACAAAAGCACAAAAGTACAGTGGCCGCCATTACGTAATCCACAGATAACATAATTTATATTGTCGATGACATAACCTTCACACCTGAGATTAAATAATAAAAAAAACCATTACAATACACAATGACTATCTCGAATGCCTCTTATATGAACCAATTTTATCAAACAAGATGATAACGAAAAAAATGTAGGCATTCTACATCTGACATCATTGCCTTGATTCTATATTTAGGAATGCACTTATAGTACGACCACTTTACGTGGACCCCTGTCAATTCCCGTTATAGGCTGTATTTATATTACGAAGCAGGCGCAAGGTGGGGCCATTGTAATTGGTCATGTGATAACGATTATGATGTCATGCGCAGTCGTCAACAAAACAACACGCTTATGTCATCTAGGTCTGTGTGACAGATTCAAAATACCAACGTGGATCGGCAACCATTGTACAAGTAATAACAAGGGCATTGTGTTTACCTGCTTATTGAAATGTAACTAGCTGAGTATATCAATGATTAAAAAATATGATTTTGAAAGATGTAATATTAAATGAATAGGTAGGTAGATACTTAGAAATAGATAAGTACCTATATCCTAGTTAAATTTTTAACATTGACTTACTGAAGGACAACGCACAGCCTAAAACGATGGGCCTAGAACTTTGAAAGGAGGATCTATATTCCTTGAGTTGCACAAAGGAGGAATTTTTGAAAACTCGACGCCTAAGGGGGTCATCATGAGTTTTTTTTTAAGTAAAATTCTATGTGGGACATGGCTAGTACCTGCTTTTATAAATACCTAGGTTCTTTTTGGCTTTCCGTGGGCGGTTAAAAGGTTCAGTAGTGGAGGTAACCAAAATAATTGTTTTTCAGAATTATTGTATATGTTGCCACCAATTGCAACAGGGTTCGCAATTTAGAATAGCCATATGTACATATAATCAAGATATGACGGCATAGTAGCACAAATAGGTGAGTATAATATTATTATAGACTAGCTGTTGCCTGCGACTTCGTCCGCGTGGTATTTAACAAAGACAACCGTTGACAACAGCCTGCTCGCCCATTCTGAGCCCGCGGGACGCATTGCAGGTTGTTGCTATCAAACTTAATCAGGCGCTGCGCTGCAACATTGGTTTTAATTTTTTTTCGTGATATCCTATTTTTTTTTTTAGTAGCCTAAGTTACTCCTTGTTACATCAGCTATCTGCCAGTGAAAGTCCCGTCAAAATCGGTCCAGCCATTTCAGAGATTAGCCGGAACAAACAGACAGACAGACAGACAAAAATTTTAAAAAATGTTGTTTCGGTATAGGTAACGTGTATACATCCAAATGCACTTAGTAAAAAGGGTTATTTTAATATTACAAACAGACACTCCAATTTTATTTATATGTATAGATGGCATTGGAAGAGTAGGGTGGGTACAAAATTTTGGAAGAGTAAACTAGGTAGCTAGCGGCGGAGGTAAGCAAGTTACTCTACTACGCCTTCCCCCTGCGGCTATCCACTCTACTCTAAGTACTGGCTACTCGACTCGTGTAGGTAGGTATATCTTAGATTGAGTGAGAGTGCATCAAATTAATTTTATTACACCTGTCTACTAGATTTATTAAGTAAAAAGAATGTCGTCATCGGTAATAAAAGTAAGTCGTCGTATCAATAATTTTCTTTACGGCCTTGATAAGTTAATTAAATGTACGTTTGATCGATTATATTACTCACCTTTCTTAGAATATGTTAAGTTATCATAATATAGTAACAAAAACAATGATTTCATTATGTTTAAAAAAAGAATACTTTATTTTGTTTAGAACAAAAAATACTCATCAACACCTGTCAATAGTTTTCAAAATGGCGCTCGCAGCAGGATCGCATTATGCAATATTTCAACAGAATAAAGAATTAAAGACACGCTTGTTGTGCCAATCTATTTATTCGTTATCTGTTTAATTTGACAAACGTACGTAATGGCTTACCTAGTTTTATTAATATTTAGCGTTTTATTGAAACGGACAACATTTACATATGAATCATAGCGAATTTTTAGATAATTTTAATATCTTCCGTTAGAACGGTACGTAGACAGGTTATTTATACGAGATATTTGAACATATTAATTAAATCCTTGGATTTGTCTGATCAGAAGTGATAATGTAATCTTTATGAGCTACACAAATTACGTAAATGAAACGTAAGCAAAGGAAAAATATTTAAAAAAACACTATTTCGAAGAAATCGGGTGTTTTTGCTCTGACTACTTTCAATCTTAAAAAAGGTCACTGAATTTCTCAGTGTTGCTTGACTTTCTGGTAAGTGTGCAACACTTATATAGACTCATTTTATTTTTTATTTTATTTTATTATTTTTTATTTTATTTTATTATTTTTTATTTTATTTTATTATTAAATATGTAATGTTTCTCATCTTTGATCACAGTACTTAATGGGTAATTATGCGTGTTCTACCCTACACGCGAGACAGATCTCTATTCTCTACCATCGCTAGTAGGTGTCACAAGTACCAGGAAAGTACGAATTGAAGGCGATCACAAATGACACGCAAGGCTGTTGCTATTAGGCACCGAGCTCACGTGTGGACGCCCACGGGGCACCAGTTCCTGTTGTTGTAACGTCGTGAAGTGAAAAAATGGTTTCATTGATGCTGTCATTGGTTACTTAACTTGTTTGCGAGTAAGAGACCTATTGTTAGATTAATGACCTTAGAAATATATTTGGGTAAATATATTGTGATAGAAAACGGTATCATAAGTTTGGAAGGAAAAGAGATAGGCAAGTGAATACTCGACGACCTGATTAGCCCAGTGACTCTACTCTCTGTGCTGAGGGACCCGTGTTCGAATTCTGGTAAATGGAAAGGTGAATGGAGTTCAACTTTCTATGAATTATACGGTGATTGTCTATAAAGAAAGAGAAAAGTTCAAATCCAAAATGGCACTCTTAGACTCCTTGATAGAGCGAAACATGTACCCAAACAAGTATCGTAGTGTTTTACGAGGTATTTAGGCTACGCTAGGCTTCTAATTCGACAGTTACGTAACCCAACCATCCCTGTAGAGGAGCCAAGCTGCTCTATCATCGCATGAAGCCTTCGCCATATTTTACACAATCAAAATAATTTCCCATAACCCTAATTTGTTAACTTACGATAAAAAATCTTTCGAAAGGTATAAAAATACATACGATAGTAATGATTATGAAACGCGCTGTCAGCAAATTGTCCGCCATATTTGGGTGATCGATGTTGTGTGGCACGAGAAAGTGGCGTGACTCAGAGCGGATGGTTTTGCGAAATTATCGCTTGCACTGAGCGTGTGAGCGAGATGAAACGGAGTGATGGAAATTCTTACAGCTGTGTACATTGCCTGCACTGTGGGTGTCAGTCATTACTGATCAGTCATATTGCAAAATTGTTTTCTACATAAATTCTGGTACAATAAACTCCAGATCGTTAGGAAAGGGGTTAGGGTTAGCGATGCCGACCTGAACGACTGCTTATTACTGGTCAGAAGCTAAAACATACACACCAAAAGAGACTTATTTTTTTTTTTGTAAAGTATTCGTTCTCCTTATACCAGTTCAAGCCAGCTTTTGCAGCTAGGCCCATTTATTTCATTGCAAAGAAATGGAGCAAAGAGTTATTGGAGAACCGCCCCAATGCCAATATGGCTTCCTGTTCCGAACAAGACTTAGTGACAATAACCTTTAAAAAACTATCTGTGTAACCAACCCACGTCCACCCACTCTTGGCCTCCTTTCAGCACGCCAATCTTTCCAATCCTGTGCGAATGCTCCAACCAGGCAGGTCCGCCTTGATGCTGTCGCCATTCTCTGGCCTTTCGTCCAACTAAACTTGGTAATGATGATGTTTTCCTGTCGTTCCTATCACACCTTGATATAATACTAGGACCTTTCTTCTTCTTCGCAGCATTTAATCCGATTCCTCATATAGGTACTCCACCTTAAACGTCAAAACAATGCCCACAGCATTGTTTTGACGTTTTTAGTACAAGTACCATGAGCATCTTGACATTGTTTCAGTTAAAATTGTACTATTTATTAGATCACAAAGTAAGTAAATGATAATTTATACTTACTGCCAGCACAAACATCAATGTACGTGATCCAAAACAGCAGCATCGCCAGACTGGATCATCGTGCGCCGGCGGCGGCGCCGCCTGCATACTATTTAAGTATTTACATGCATATTTGTACTAGGACTATTGAAGACTGCATACACACACTGTATCAATCAGCTAGCATGTTGCGGAAAAATTGTTTTAAAGACTAAAGGTAGAATACAAATGTAAGTATGTAACTAACATATAACTCTCACAACCCTCTCACGCACACACAAACACACACACACACACACACACACACACACACACTCAAACATACTCGTCTGTACACACACATACGACCCAGCCTTTATAAAGAGTGTACACTATTATTTCATAGTGTTTCACTTTCACATTTCATTTCATTTTATGTTCTAGTTTAAGAAATTGAAATTATATACCATTTAACATTTTACTTGTACGTTAAATAGTGTGCCGAGCTCCAAGATACAGACATTGTCTAGTTTGGAGCTCACCAATACTTTGTGTTGTAAATGTTAATTGAAATAAATTCTTATAAATCAATTCTTATTCTTAACTAAATTAAATCGTTTCAAATAATATTTAATTCCATACATTTTACTGAGAGCGGCCCTTACGGGAATGTGTAGCTGTACAAAAAGAATCTATAATATGGAATTGGACTTTGAAATATCCTAAACAACGTATAGATACTAAAGCCCAAGAATCTGTATAAAGCTCATAAATTTTATATATAGAGCCAGGATCCGGATCTAGTCTTGACCTAAAATTAAATGGTTCTTAAAAATCAACATCATCGGAAGCTGCTACATTTTCACGTATAAATTTTAGTGAAACCATGTGTTCGATTCAGTCAGTCAGAAGAGTCAGATTGAGTCAAAAGAATATAACAGCATGAAGTCTATGCCTGTCTCAACCAACTCTCAATCTCAATACAGCTGTCGGCAATGTGTAGTAAGCCTAAACTGGCAGTGTGCGAATTGAACAGATGGTCACTAATGTATGCAGTGACGCGGTGACCTCCATATGCAATGCGATTCATAATAAACAGCGATTGTTTTTGGTTCATACCTATCATCGGTGTTATCTTTCCAAGGACAAGGAAAGTTGAAAAAGTACTTATAAACTTTATGCTATACGCTTTGCGGCTTCGCTCGAGATTTGAGGGTTAAAATATGTAGCCTGCAAAGTATTACCAACGCCAGAAGGTACCAAATTATATTCAAATACGTTCAGCGGTTTTTGCGTCATGGTTCAGAGTTGGCTTTGAATCAGTAAACCAATGAAGCTGTTTAATAAATTGTAATTATAAAAAAATATGTTGAACACTTGTTGCTTAAAACTGTCCCAAGAATTACATCCCTAATTTTATTCTAATTTGACAGAGCTATATACGTATTCGATCCGTTTACGTTTAAAATATCACGACCGTATAATCCAAAGAGTGACTCGGAGACAGTCTTTAAACAATTATATATATATACTTCACTGAAAGACGATGCTTGTCAGCTTATTGTATGCCATTCCTAGGTTCCGCTATAAAATCTTCTCGATCAGAATCATGAGATTTTCTTTTAACATCGAAGTCAACGACCGTCATCTTTAGGACGGGTGTGTTAATAACGTCATCATAACTGGGTGTGGCAGATAAATAATTGGCATCTCCTATTCGCTATGGCTACATATGTAGAACATGTTGTAGAATAAGGCCCACATACTGGCTAAATACACAAGTGTGAAGCCAAAAACAAAAATAAAAAAGGCCCACGTACTGGCCAAAAAACTATGTTTTTTTTCTTTGCTTCTAGGCTTCGTGTGTGAAACTCGTAGTAATTTAAAAAGTATGGAATCATGACATTACAGATAATAAATCTTAGGGATTGGATTACCATATTTTCTTTAGCTTTCGCTCAATGATGCGATGTGAGTTTCAGTCCTGAATTTGCTGACAAAATATCCATAAAACACGCATATAAAGGATGCAGTGGAAATAAAGTGGAAGTCAATGACCCTGCAGACGGGTGTGGCCGGATAATACGGTGCAGTGTTGCCCGGGTCGGTATGTTGCATACATGCTGCATGCATATAAAACAAATCCCAACGTGCACTTAGGGCATCCTACGTAGGTATTATGCCAGCAACATAAGCAAGCCTATATATAATTGGTGGTAGCTAAATGCAGTATGCGAAATGCAATTCTTCTTTTTTTAAGTAGGCAATCCAATCGGCTGGAATATAGTGTAATTTATGCCGGTGTCCACTAAATTGCTTCAATGTTGTTTGAAATATAAGTACCCCTGATGATAATTATGATGTCGATGATGATGGTAACGGAATGAATCCCCTATCAGTAAAGCTGTGGATAGTTAACTAAAACATTACCGGACATCTTACGAGAACATGAAAAGTCAAGTTACCACGTACAATTTTATTTTAATTTTCATCACTCGTGCGCGTTTATGAACACACAATGGTTAATATGCCACTAATATTACACATTATGTATCTAAGAAACACATCATATTTTGGAAAATAAAACAAAATGGACTACTTCACTGTTCAACTTCGTGACAAAAAGCTCGGAAATGAAATTATCATTAAATCATAGATAAAGATAGAATAGATTGGGAATCACAGAGATTCAAATATTATCTTCATAGGTAGGTATCGACCTATCCTAGGTACTAGGTATTGATTTCCGTCATCATTTCAATTATACCTAATGGATTCTAAAACCGCGTGTGCTGGCAACACAGTATTGACGTAACACCCGGCCGGGTATCGACCGGGCGGGCGCCCGCCGGCCTGCCTTCCTTCCCTCCCGGCCCAGCAGCTGTTCGCTTTGCTTGCACGCCAACCGCACCGAAAAATTCTAGCCAATGCGGCTGGCATGATAGTGCACTTCCCGCATTATTAGGATGCAGTGAGCTAGAGTAGGTAGATACCCACTTTCCGCAGAGTAGGTAGGTAAGTAAATATCTTACAGACATAGCTTAGAATTTAAGTAGCCCGCTGATCAAAGCTGGCTGGCTTAGCTTCTGAAAAGAGATTCAAGATATTGGTAACTACCTATCTAGTTACTAAGCAACGCTAAATAATAATAATCTTAGACGGAGTAATGAAAGAGTGTCGAGCTCGCGAACGAGGTAGGTACATTTTGAAGTTAAAAACCAAGCCAGTAAGGACGAATTAGGTAGGTACCTTGTTTTTTGCGTTTACTAGGTTGTTACACAGGTTGGCTTGGAATTTTGTGCTCAAATAATTAATAATTAAACTTTTATTTATCGATTCTATGGTCGAGTAATACTTTAGATATTATATATATAGGTACTTATCTCTGAACAAAATTAATCGTATAGTATAGTCGTCGTAGGCATTGAATTATTGTTAACTCAATGTATGTAAGTATGATGAACGGCAACAAAAGCCAACAAAAAGCTCAAACCAACTCGACGTTCTTGAATATATAAGTAGGTACCTACCTATTTGCCTAATTTCTAATAGGTTGGTATATGTACGTCTGTGCAAAGCAAAAATACATAAAATAGTAGTTTTTTGTAGATAGGTAAATAACTGAGGAAGGAAGTCACATGAATAGGTATAGGTTCCTATATAAGTTAACTCAAGGTCAGACGCGTATTATATATGTCAGTAAGGCGTGGATATGAAGTCTAGATACCTACTCATAACTTAAAAGTATTGTTGTCATTATAGTTACAATGGAGTTAATCCATAATTATTTTGTTATGTTATTTTTTTCGCCGGCCGGCTAGCGCCGGCCGTCGCCATGACGTATTGCTTTGCAATCATACTACCAACCTCACGACTTAAAACATCTGTGACTCAAAATTGAATTTAGAGCTATTTTACACTCATTTATTTCGTAAATTTAATGTCTACAAAATAAAATAATTAATAATGTAAACTGTTTAAGTTCTAAAACTATTTATTTGAAATAAATTAAAGGAAAATGATATTGAACGATAAAATAGGACGCTACGAATTTTGTTATGTTGGCTGCCATGAAGGCGTCATAGTGTCAGCCAACCAATAGGAAAGCAGCTGAGAATGCTGAGCTGGGACACTAACGATATTATGTTATCGAAATGGTTTTTTTTCGAGAATTTTAAGAAATGTTTTCATATCTAGTCCATACGATGTTTGCTATATATCAATTTGTTTTTAATCCATGCTGGTTTAATTTTAAGTTATTCATTCAATATTTTAAATTCTTTATTGCAGAAATTGAGGTTAAATATATTTATTGTTTTAGATTGTAACGAAACAGCCTTGTTTAAAAATATAAAATTCCTTAACCAAATAACTGAACCTGGCTTTACATGGGTAAATTTTACCAATGAATTACTCGCACACAGGATCAACATCTTTATACACAGAAGTTTCTATTTGCCGATACAAAATAAGGGCATTTTCATTGTGAAACATTAGTCATCATTCTCTACAGGTCCTATACCTATTCCTTGCTAATCTCTTATCTTGCAATTATTTTTAAATGAGTGACCTACCTTAGTACTGTACGGCCTACCTTGCTTTTATAAGTACCTGTCTTAAAATGCCACTCAGTAACGGTTTGGTATTTAATATTTAATTACGTTCGTTAATATGTCCTCATACTATCAAAGTTTCTTTTAGTTTTGTACGACAACGTTCTCAAGCATTCTAAATGCCGCTCTAAGTTGCTGAATTCTGGAGGTCACTGTTTTTTATTTATTTTGACATAATAATTACTGGGACTTATGGTCTTCCTTTGAATTATGTCTTGTGTTTATTGGAGATATTTGGTTTGATATCAATCGCCCTATGAATTGGCAGCATAAAACGGTTCATTCGTTGGTTCGATTACCAGGCCATACAAATTAATTGTCAAAACTATATGAATGCTTCTATTTCCATCATTTAAATAATAATAAATACATGTATACATACATGTACAGCAATTTTTCCAAACTTGCAACGTAAATTGGCCATATTTAACATTTCAGGCACTTTCATTTGATTAGCGCGTATATTAAACATGTTTATATTAGGTAGTTATTATATAATTCTAAATAAAAAAACGTTTAAATTATAAAAGCATACCAATGTCGCAATGCGACAAACTTTATCGACATTAGCTTCCAAAAGTTTGTCGCATCACTATCGAATTCAGAGTCTAGGTCGATTGTGCGAAACGGTACAAAATTATTCTTCAAGCGACCACCGAAAGTACGTGGTGCGTGCGGAGCAGAACACAATTTTATATAGTTTTTAAGTATCATAGTTCACAAACAAGTTAAACAAAATGAGGGAAATCGTGCACATCCAGGCTGGACAATGCGGTAACCAGATCGGAGCTAAGGTGAGCGATTCTTTTGTTTTCGTTAAAATTCTAATTCCGAACGTGTTCAAGCGGCCGGCATTTTGTGCCGGATGGATCACGCCACGATTTGGATCTGAAACAATTGAAGACTGTACGATTCCTTTTATTAATTAACACGAATTAATTCTAAATTCGTTCTATTAGTTCCAAGGATAGACCTAATTTATTACGCTAATGGGTGTGGTCGACAAACTACCTTTTTGATAAGATTTTGCCGCATCTGGGGTTAGGTTTTGTTGCATTCTTCGTGACAACGTCGGCAAACTTTGTATATCAATGTCAGCAAACCTTATTACAGGTACCTACCTCATTTTGATTGTACTTTGCACGTATTTAAATGTTAGCTACGTCCCACCTAAATCTTTTATCGATCTGAACGTTACAATGTTCTCTGAAGCTAGCTGTCGGCTATTCCACGTGTTTTGTCGCCATTTGGCGTGTGATATAATAATGCCACGGTTTCAAGCGTTGAAAACTACGTTACCTGCTGATTATTTTCTTTCAAACCAATTTTAAACAGACATTTAACTTCATAAAAACCTTTTCTAAACATACATTTTAGGAGTATCAAAATAGTGGCATTAGTAGGTAGGCTAGATAAGTACTTATTTAGGAAGCCTGAAGGAATAATTTACTTAGATTAATTTTTATTAATGTTTACGCGATAATTTCATCTATTCCCGCCATAAAAAAAACCGTTATAAAGTACACGCATTGTACACCGTTCAAGGCTGGCTGGACGAGTCCCATGATAAGGGACGGCCAATCATAAGCCGCTGTTCAAAAAAAACTTAACGTTCTAAAACGCCAAATGTGTGCCATCTGTCAGCTTTTTTTCCCGCAATTATGTTGACATGCCTTTTTTATGAATAGGCATAGAATAAGAATGTTTGAAGGGTTCTAGGTATTTTAATTTTCTTGATTAGTTAGTCAGCCCGTCGTCGGCGTTGACCCCAAACATTTGTATGTTGTTAATTGTTATGGCAGACATACCTACTAAGTATAATAAACTGCCTACAACTGGAATTTTTGATGAACTAAAATTTTCGGTTTTTTAAATGCCCGCACCATCAGCCCAACCATCGACAAAAAACCGAAAGCCACCAACTAACCACCGCAAAAAGTTTAATTATGGAATTAAAAAATCAGAGCCTAGGCAAGTCCAGCCATGCCATATAGCCATGAAAGTTCGTTGACCGGCGCTCTTCCGCGGTGGCCGAAATAGAATTCGACGCGCGCGCGCACTGAAACTTGGTTTATGACGAGGAAACTATGGGATGAACTTTGGGAAATAGGCCGCAGTTTGATGTCCGGGTAAGCTTTAGATGTTTTTGAAACATGTAATAAATTTCGCAAGGCATAGCTCCCAGTAGTGGGTATGTTCTCAAATTGAGCACCCAAGTAATGGTTTGGTGCCAACAACCTATTGGAGTGGACCATGCCTACATTTGTGACTACCATGCCTACATTTTATTACCAAGGTAATAGAGTTTATTAGAATGAATCCTTGGTACCTACGTCAAAGCCAATTATTCACTTTAAACTCTAATTAAATAATTGTTTTTGTGTTTAAACACCCTGTAGAGTATAATTACTTTAAACTGGAGAGTTAAAATCTTTTTTTATATAGAGCATTGAAATCATAAAAAATGTATTTATATACCTAAGTATACTGATAACTGCTGCAATTTTAGGAAATAAAAAAAATAGGTGTGTACCTCGACTCTTTATAAAATTGAAAAGTTCTGCTGATTCTAAAGACTTGACTTACCCTATCCATAATCGGAAGGTAACTACCACCCAAAAGTGTCAGCGCCTGCTCCCCAATGTGAGACCTATATTATTGGAATTACAATCTATTTACAATGTCATTGCAAAGCAGTTTTCAGAAGATTTTTCTTGTGCTGCCATTGTAAATGACAAAAACATTAGTTCCTACTTGTAACAAAAAAATATTCCCACACATGCCATCTCTACAATCGAAAATCTCAAAACAATATCTTTTCAGATCATCAAAGCAAAACAGTTTAATTACATTAGTGTAAATTGTAAATTATTATAAGTATGTGTAAATGCATGGCAAGGTATGTAGGTATGTTAAATAATTTTCCAGTGTTTGGCAACGTGCCCGGCCGCCGCAAATAAGTGATCCACTCGGATTCATTCAGTTCTGATGAAATGTGAAATCATCAAAGTGCATGAGACCACCCAGTATGTGCATACTAATTAAACATTGCTATGAAGGTCCCAATATTGTTGGTCATTGTAGAACTATGTATAATGTTATTGATTGAAATAAGATTCGCTTCGGATTTCCATAATGAACTAGTTACATCTTTGAGAGGCAAACTGACTTAGTAACACACTCGGCAATTTTCCAGAAATACATAGTTACAATTTCCTATTTATTCATTTTAAATCTAGTATATAGTATTATAAGACTATCAGGGCTGTCTGGACAATCAAGATTTTTAAATAAAAATGGTGCAATGGACGAGTTTTTAGGGTTCTTATCTTTAAGTATGTATGTTTGTTCGAGCATCAATGAAAAACGATTGGACCAGTTTCAACGCTATTTTCATTTTTGAATAGCTTATAAATCAAAATTTATAAAAGCGTGACTTCGGGTTCAAATATCAGAGCAAATCGATGATTGCGTGGGTAGAGCCGCGGGCAATAGCTATTTATGTTATAAGCTTGTGTAGGTAGAGTAGAGTTTAAAGTCAATTTCAGTGTTATATTAATTTTCCAAGAACCAAACCTTTTGATCGGCCGGTAGTCTTCAAGGCTCTTGCAAATGGGGCAATAATAACCACAGCTGGCATCATAAACTCGCAAGGGACGGTTACCTGTCCCGGCTTGAAGCAAACAAAAAAATAATCCACAGCAATTTATCATCTTCCGTCCTAAACTTGTCTGGGGACTTTCTTCGTCATTTGCGTGTCGGTAATTTGCGGCGAGCACGCGAGCTCGACTTTGTGAGCGGTAACGCTACCGCCACTTCCGTGGTGACCTGCTTTTGTTTCGCCTGACATCGCGTTTACAGAGAGAATTCGTTCGGAAATTTACGAAATCAATGTGCAGACTATGGAAGTTATTTTACTTCAATATTTTTTAAAGTAATTTTAGTCTGAGCTCTGTCAAGGTCTAGACTACTACAAGCTTGATTATATACCTGATGCTAGATGTAGGTACAGATGTAGTGTAGGATATCAAAGGTTTGACGCTCATTGTGGAGTATAGCGCTTAAAATGAAGGTGCATCGTTCACCATACGATGTGGCTACCAACAGGGCGCCAGATAATCTCGTTCTGATGAAGACATGGGTGTTTATTTTATAACAACATGTCCACCATAGCAACGATACATGGATATCCACGTTTCCTTGTAGGTAGATATGACTAATGATAACACGATATTGACTGTTGATAATGGTTAATCTATTTGTGTTTTGAAAAACAAACTGATAACGCTTACATAGAAATCGAATTGAGTTGCTGTAAATTAAATAGGTTTGTTATCACAGAATCTGAATGCTTACAAAACCGAATTACCTCTAAACTCGACGCTACAAACCATTTTTTGTATTAGTAAACTGTCAAAAGGGCCATTACGATGCCAGTGTCATTCAATGGGCGCTAAAATTGGGGCCCGATTTTAAAATAGCGCGTTGGGTTTTGACGGACATGGTGGTGGATCGCCTTGCCTTTTTCCGACCAAAATGTGCTCATTGTTCTCGTCACTAACTCATAGCAGTCGTGACTACACTGCATTACGTGACTAAACTGTTTAAAAATGTCTGACGTCGGTGGCTGATCTCGTGAGTCAACGGACGATCTTATCGCCTTTCTTTATACCGGTACATTTACCTAGAAAGCTACGCGATTGATTCGCGATAACATCACTGCGGGCTGACGGATCGCTCGTGGTTTATAAAGAAATACGTTCGTTTCACCCTAAAAATGGCACGCCGTGTTTTGTGAGAGCCAGCCCCAACCTCTATTGATTTATTATGACAAGCTCATGAGTTAACGAGAAGCCGGCTCTACGCTCTCTTCTTATAAGGATATCTTACATAAAGAGACACTAAAGTGGGCGGCTGAATGTTTTTGCTTCATTTAAATGCTTATTCACCGGCTCAAGCTGCGGCTTAAGTTCGGGTGTGCGGTATGGTGCTCGGATCGATATGGCGGCCTCGTAAATATGTTAATGCGACGGCGCCGCGGCAGCCGTGCTGCGGGCCCCGTCGCCGGGCGACCGTGACTCATCCCACACACCGGCCGACGCCCCGCGCCGCGCCATCACATAATCCTTGTACTTGTATTAACTCAATCGGATTAATTACAATTAACGTTTACGTACTTTAGAGAACCTATGTTAAAAAAATATATTTCTTGTTTCAGTTCTGGGAGATCATCTCGGACGAGCACGGCATCGACCCCACCGGCGCCTACCATGGCGACTCGGACCTGCAGCTGGAGCGCATCAACGTTTACTACAATGAGGCCTCCGGCGGCAAGTACGTGCCCCGCGCCATCCTCGTCGACCTGGAGCCCGGCACCATGGACTCCGTGCGCTCGGGGCCCTTCGGACAGATCTTCCGGCCGGACAACTTCGTGTTCGGACAGTCCGGCGCCGGCAACAACTGGGCCAAGGGTCACTACACCGAGGGCGCCGAGCTCGTAGACTCAGTGTTAGACGTCGTGCGCAAGGAAGCAGAGTCTTGCGACTGCCTTCAAGGATTCCAACTCACACACTCGCTCGGCGGCGGCACTGGCTCCGGCATGGGCACACTCCTCATCTCTAAAATCAGGGAAGAATACCCCGATAGAATTATGAACACATACTCAGTCGTACCCTCGCCCAAAGTATCGGACACAGTAGTAGAACCTTACAACGCAACACTATCAGTTCACCAGTTAGTAGAAAACACAGACGAAACCTACTGTATCGACAACGAGGCCCTGTACGACATCTGCTTCCGCACGCTCAAACTATCCACACCCACATATGGCGATCTCAACCACCTGGTGTCGCTCACCATGTCCGGTGTCACGACGTGTCTGCGGTTCCCCGGCCAGCTGAATGCGGATCTCCGCAAGCTGGCGGTGAACATGGTGCCGTTCCCCCGTCTCCACTTCTTCATGCCCGGCTTCGCGCCGCTGACGTCACGCGGCAGCCAACAGTACCGTGCGCTGACCGTACCCGAGCTGACCCAGCAGATGTTCGACGCCAAGAACATGATGGCGGCGTGCGACCCGCGTCACGGCCGCTACCTCACCGTGGCCGCCATCTTCCGCGGTCGCATGTCCATGAAGGAAGTGGACGAGCAGATGCTCAACATCCAGAACAAGAACTCGTCGTACTTCGTCGAGTGGATCCCGAACAATGTGAAGACCGCCGTGTGCGACATCCCGCCGCGCGGGCTCAAGATGGCGGCCACGTTCATCGGCAACTCCACCGCGATCCAGGAGCTGTTCAAGCGCATCTCGGAGCAGTTCACCGCCATGTTCAGGCGCAAGGCTTTCTTGCATTGGTACACCGGCGAGGGCATGGACGAGATGGAGTTCACCGAGGCCGAGAGCAACATGAACGACCTGGTGTCCGAGTACCAGCAGTACCAGGAGGCCACCGCCGACGAGGACGCAGAGTTCGACGAGGAGCAGGAGCAAGAAATCGAGGACAACTAAGCGCCGTCACCAGCCAGCAACTCTCCCAAGTCACCGG
Source organism: Pheosia gnoma (assembly GCA_905404115.1). Lineage (NCBI taxonomy): Eukaryota > Metazoa > Arthropoda > Insecta > Lepidoptera > Notodontidae > Pheosia > Pheosia gnoma. The sequence continues at coordinate 5,963,802 of FR989919.1, read as the reverse complement.
GCGTCCGGTGCGTCATACGGACGTCTTTTTTTTTGCATAGTATTTCAACGTAACTTAATACTGTCATTAACTTAATTTATCTTAAGTAGGTAGTTCCCTACGCATTGATGACGTCTACATTCCCGTTTCCTTGACCGAAGGGCGACTCTCGGATGTTTATAATAGTAAACAGCTTACGCCAGCGACGTGGGCCCTTCGCAGACCATCGTAAGTGCAGTCGCCGCACTGTCTACACTAAGGAAGAGATCTTTTTTTTTATAAGGCTGAACTATTTTTTAACGCCTAATTTTTAATGATATCCTAACGTACTTCAGAATAATGATTTTATAATTGGGTTTTTTTACTAAAAAGCTAGTACAACGTTTCGAATTCGATCAATGGTTTTTTTAATTAATTATTATCTGAGTAATTAATAAAACTACAATGATTTTAACTGTTGTTTTATTTGTCAACCAGAACATTCATACAAAAAACACCCGGTACACTAACACTTTCATACAACATATATCACCTGTAATAAGTTAAAATTGGAATATTTTTTATTCATATAAACCACAGTAGAGATTATTCGTAAACTAGCCGTATACTTTATAGTCTACCGTATTTAGACATTTTGTGTGGAGAGCTGAAAGTTATAAATACCGTCCGCTAGAGGGGCTTTTCATGAATGAAAATGAGAAATGTCTAAAAACTGTACACTATAAAGTATACGGTTAGCACGCACTTGGCGTGCAGTACTTATGATTAAATTAACATTTGACACTAAAGGCTGAATGCCGTTCTTATGAAAAGGGATGGGCAAGAAACTCCATGGTTTCTCTTCAAAATGAACATGTAAATTTGTTAAAAAGTTAATTGTTCGTGTGAGAACAATGTAGAAACTGCTAGGCAGGCTTGAGTAGCTGGATAAAAAGTATATTCATAGCTACATGGTTCCCATAATTACAAATCACATGTAAAACATACCACAATGCAAAGCAAATTAAGTTGAAGTGTCATTTAGGATATTCACAGGATTCATATACCATGGCTTCTATACTGTGAATATAGCTTCATCAGCTATAGTCCAACTAAAAGGAATTAGTCGCCATTAGTATTAAAATTGAGACCCAGCGACAAATTCATTAGCATTCGCCGGACGTGGCCGGTCGGCGTTTCCTCATCAGCTTATTACGGAACACACATTGTTAGCTAATATAAATATTCATTCAGTGCTAACTAAATAGGTCCCCTAACCCTAAGTTGTAGGTACCTGTATGTCAGGTCACAAACATATTTTCAAAATTGGGTAAACAAATTGGTTATCATTAACTGCCAAAAAAACGAATAGGGAATTTATATAGCTTTCAATTATAGTTGACTGACTCATGCATATTTATCTACCTATGTGATGATTAGAGGAAGTATCCATGGTTACCTACGTACTAATAAATAAATATAGCCAGACGAACACATCAACTATACGGTCCCACACTAAGCGACGCTTGTATTATGGGTGCCGTACAATGGACTGAAGGCGAACCGAGTATAAATTACTTATATAGATATTTTAAACATCCATGACTTGGGTACAAACATTCGTGCTCATCACACAAAGTTTGTCCCTACCAGGATTCGAACCCGGAACCATCGGCACAGAAAGCAGTGTCACTACCAACTGCGCTAATCACTGGTCAACTTCTATGAAAATACCAGCCTTTTATGCATCGATGTCATTCGTTCACCAGCTAAAATGTAGGTATCTATTTGAGCAATTAAATCCATCCGATTTAAATAAAACAAAGTTTGACAGTGGTTCATTTATTTAAGTATAATATCAAGCTAGGTAAGTACATAATATATTTTGAGTATTACTGTATCCTATACACAGACGTAGATCAATAATTATATGTGTCAATTGCACAAGCAAGGATGGTCTAGCTCTATCCTTAGATGAAGAAAAAATACAGCCGAAGAGTCGCGAAAATAATATAATATAAGCACAAAAATCTTAGGCTTGTTTTTTTATTCAAGGGGCTTGCTTGCCTAGAAAGTTACATAATGTATATACACTCCCTATTTACGTTGGTAAAAAGGTTCTTAGCTTTTTTTGGCGGTGACTTTATCGCATAAAATGCCTTATATAGGGAATAGGTATAGGTAAGAGAGAAGCTGAACTGATCTACATTATTTCCAAATTATCCTTCATACTAAACTGGCATTCTTTTATATGCTCCAAAATAATTTCGACGGTTTCATCGTTAATCCTGCCAGCGTCTCTCAACATGTTCACTAAGCCGGTCAACGTAAAAATCGATATCACGACAACGCCGTTTTCTTTCAGCACACTAACGCCACCTTGTTCGCGGTCGAGAACTATCACCGCGTGGTTCGCTATCAAACCTTCGCTGCGCAAAGTGTCAACTGTTTCCATTAAGCTGCCACCAGATGTCACTACGTCTTCCACAACCAAACATTTTTGGTTTTCGTGGAAAATTCCCTCTAGTATTTTTTTGGTCGCGTACAATTTCGTTTCCTTCCTCTTCATGATCATCGGCGTGTCGGTGTTGACGGACATGACGGCGGCCAGCGGGAGCGCGGCGTACGGGACGCCGCACAATAAATCGTGTTGTATTTCCGCCGCCAGCTTTTGTAATTGCTGCGCTAGCGCCATCTGTTAAAGTGAGAAGTAATAACAATAGAGAATTTTATTTTTTCAAATACCTAAAGCAATACAACACCATAAAGTCAGTAAAAACCGCAACTTTTTCTAACTTTATGGTGTTGTATCGCTTTAGGTAGGTATTTTTTTAAGCAAACTTAATAAATCAAGACATCCAATGCAGAAAGCTAATATCGCACAAAACTAAATTACATAGTAAATTAAAAAATAAAAACCATTGACATTTTGAATTTCGCGCCCTGACCTGACCTGACCTGGTAGGGTAAAGCGATAATTTTGTAGTCTTATTTTTCATTTTTATGGTTGGCAATTTGCTACAAAATAAAGCCGTTTTTGCCAGTTTTAACTTTACCGGACATCTTGGCAGAACTTGAAGAGTCAATTTATACTATTTTATGTTAATTTCCTTCACTCGTGCACGTTTATAAAAACACAATGGTTAATTTCCCAGTAATATTACACATTATATTATTAAAGAAACACATGTTTTGGAAGATCAAATAAAATTGACAACAGCGCGGTTCAACTTCCCACCAGAAAGCCCACTAATCTTTTTTTTTTTTAATTTGGCATCAACATAGGTATTTTGCCAGTGTCAAGTAATATAAATTATTTCTGTTTATGAGCATATGCACAGGCCCAAAGGCTTGGCTCAAGTTAAATACCCCCCATCCCTCAATCAGTAAAGTGATGGATACTTTACTCAAAGATTTTTCATGGATTTTTTGTGAGAAACTGAAAAGCCAAGTTTCGTCACTCTGTTTCAATTACCTACACTTGTGCACTTTAACGAACCCATAATAGTTAATATTCCACTTATATCACTCACTATAACTCGCAGGAGCACTAGTTTTAGAAATTAAAACATAATTGACGCCATGACTTTTCAGTTTCCCGCCAAAAAAAAAACCCCACTAATCTTGTCTGTCATTATTTTCTCTTGTTTTCGGTCTACCATAGAGAAAACAACGTTATGCGGTCCACCATAGATATAAGTAGAACGGTAGGTAAGAAATTCTCTAATTATTCTCATTAACTATTTATTGAATCTACTTACCTACCTACACCAGCATTGTATTTCCTATATTACAAACCCACGAGTACGAATAAGCATTACTCTTACGAGAACGATATTCAGAGCGAAAATGTTCTTCATGTCCTTGCGAAGAATTCTTTAAAACCTGATTTTTATCACCATTATCTAACCGGAAAAGTCCGGGAACAACCTAAAAAAACTAAGCTTGATTTAAAAATAAATCAGATACCTACATATGAAAAGACTCAGCCATGCTATCTAGTTATTTAGATCATGATAGATAACATGCAAATAGGTATCTAGACGTAAAACTATATAGACTATAAAAAGTTGTAAAAATAAAATCCATTAGTTTTAATAGTTCGCGACCTCGGATGGTGGTCGGTGGATGGGTTTTTTTTATATAGGAAACAACGAGTATCGCTATTATACCTAGTACTATCCACTAGCTTTTACGCGTGACCTCATTTTTGGTGATTGCCGTTTTGTAACCAGAACACAGGCTGGAAATTATTTTGGCCAACACGTCAGCATTGCCATTCAACGTGGCAACGATGCCACTTACACTACACCGATTAACACTAATTATTTATATTAAAATGATACCTATTTAAAAGGAGTGATAGCCAAGCTGTCAGACCGCAGGTTCAAACACTCATACCTCTGGGATTTCTAGATTTCATGTGCGAATCTCATTTTCAAGCATGTTTATCACTTGCTAAACTGTGAAGGAAAACATCGCGAGGAAACCTGCATGTCTGAGAGAATCCCTCGAAATACGTATGAAGGCCACCAGCCCGCACTGGGCCAGTGTAGTGAACTATGGCGTAATCCCTCTCGCATTGAGGGGTGGCCCGTGCTCAACAGTGGCGCATTAAAAATAGCTGGTATTATTATTATATATCTGATACATATTTTATTTGCAATAAGATATAACGCGTATTCATCTTAAAGTTAATGACCGAAAATATCTAAGTAATATCATAATAAACAACAAACGCAGTATCTATCTTTATGTACGTGGGTAATAACAGTATAGTAGGTATATAAGGGCGACCATTAATTAACATTTTTCAGAAGATAAATGTGGGTCTTTATTTATAATTTATTGCAATGAACTTATAAATTCCGATAGTCGGGTTGATTGAAGGCCAAACTTCTAAATAATGAAGAACGAGATTGAAACATACAAATGTATTTTATTTGCATTTATAATATGGTTTCAGTGGAATTAAATGGAGTGCGGAAACATTATTGGTTGACATTTAACCAGTCTTAAATAATTGTTGTAGTTTGCCCACTCATCGGAGCTAGCATTCAGGGCCCCAAGTCTGCTAACACAATCGATAGTAACTGTTACTTTTGACAGATATTGTATGGGATATGTGTCAAAAGTGACAGTTACTATGCGGTTGCTGTTCAATTATGAATCGATTGTGTTAGCAGACTTGGTGCCCTTTTGCGAATGAAGACAGTCTTCGTGGATGGTTACAGTATCACCAATATTAGACGTTTAGTGTCAAAAGTTAGTTAGAAACGTACCTTGGACAGATTTTTACACTTATGTGTGTTCTGGATAGCTTACTGGATAACTCTCAGAAATGGGATTGCCTTTACTCACTAATTAAATTATAAGATCGGCTTAACACTTATACCTGAAGATCTATACCTAAGTGCTAGCCTTACCTAAAGCGTGCGCGTTCTCAAACTTTTGACACGTGTCGATAGAGTTTGTAATTTTCACTATTAATAACAGTTAGAAGATCTCTGTTTAAGAGTAATAATATTCCTTAACTTTATGGGTGCATGTAGTGGTGCCCTGGTAGCTCGAATGTCTGAGGCAGTCAAAGCACTATACAAATTACATTGTTCCAAATCTAAGAAGGAAGGTATAAAGCGATGATCACTATAAAGCAACATCGTAAATACTGACGAAACTCCTTAAAAAAGGAATGACAAAATAATATACAATAATCAGCAAGTAACAAACTATTAAACATGTACTCACCATTTTTAGAAATATCAAGAACTTTTAAACTTATAAGACAGTTCCCATCGCACAACTATAATTTTATTCAAATAGGTGCACAGAATACTAGGTATTCACTTAACACTAAATGTCATCACTAAAAAACTATTAGTATTTCAAAATGGCTGCGGTTTAAAAATACGGTTTTAAAACACATCTATTCGTTGGCTATAGTCGAGGTATAATGAATCGTAAACCAGTCTGGTAACAAATAAAGTAATAACTAGTAGATTTTTTGCGGATTTGCTCGACAATTTTTACCTGTTGCATCATTCTCATATCTATAAAATACCTCTCGCTGAGAACAACTAGTTCAGTGAAAACTAGAAAACGTTTTTTTTTACTTTTCTTGCGACCGTACTGTTATGAAAGGTTGTGAAGAAAGTTCTTTCTTAGCAAGAATTCTTGGCAAGAGTGTAGAGGTGCTGTTATTAAGAGTCAAAATAATATTCCTAGTAATAGGGTGTTGAACAATTATTGGATTTAGTATATTTGTAGTAAGTACCTACTACAACATTTTGTAAAATGTTTTTTGGCTAACTATATCGAAGACATGCTTTACTGGTGGGGAACCTGTGAGGGCACGCACTTTCTCTGTCGCACGTCAGATAACTTATAGCAGTGACGTCACACTCTTGTAGCTTTGTTCCGTTTTCGAATTCCAGATCAGACATTTTAAGCATCGATCATATTTTGTTTTGTTTTTTTTATACTTGTTTCACTTTTACCTAATATTCAAATACTCGAATAGTTTAACGCGGTCGATTTACAGACAAACCGACCATCTCATGATATTAATACGATACCTATGTAAATGTCCTGTATAATTTACATATAACAGATAAGAAAATGACTCATTAATAATATATAATAATAGCTCTAAGTAAGTTGAAGGTCAGCTGCCCAGCAGTGGGCTGCACGGCAACGTCCCCCCCTTTTATTTTGCAGTCTTGTTTGCCGAATTGATTTTGTTCAATACTTATACATATATATACACACGGATTGACCGCAGTCAGCCCTCCGAGATGCAACAACTGGGATTAGGTTACATTCTGGTAGACCAGTGGTTCAGGCACGATCATTTTACGCAGCGATAAAGTAACCAGTACCTCGAGCACAATCCTTTTTACGTACCGTCTCCGCTCCCTCTCACACCACAGGTTTCATAAATAAATATGACAGTGACAGTATTGTTTCTCGGTGACGTTACAATATCATTTGAAATTACTGCTAAACTGCTATATCTTTCGTCCCGTTCACACTGGGTATATATTTAAAAAATGACATGATAATTACATTTTTTCACCTTCGTCCGTAGGAGAATTAAGTACCCTCGAGATACCCTACACGTGACCCTGGGTGGTGCCAACCAGGTGACAACTCTACTGGTGGTAGGCTTCGGCCGTGGCTAGTCACCACCCACTGAACAAAGCCATGTCGCCAAGCGGCCTAGCCGTGTTCCGGCATGATGTTCGGTGTTGCCATTCATGGATGGCGGGTCAGATCAGTTGCGCTGCATGTGCCTAGTGAATGTAGCGTCTCTATCTACTGCCGCCTTCCTACCTAGGCAAGTATGCTCCATCGTAGATCTCATCGTCACTTACCATCAGGTGAGATCGAGATCAAATACTTGCCTATAATGTAATAAAAAAAAAAAAAAAAAAAACATTATGAAAAAAGTGGAATATAAAAAACTGTTTATTGAGCACAGACAAAAGAACATATATATAGATATAAAAAGAACATAACGAGCTACATTTACAGGTTAAGCAAGCATTATTGAATTGATTTCAGTTTGATAAAGAGTTACCCTACTCTTGTCAGAAGTTGTCAGACTTTTGTCTGCATGTAACGACTGCCATAAAGTCATCTTATGAATCTAAATGTTGCTGGGGGTCCACTGCCTGCAGTGCACATCTGCCTACCCCTTGCATAATGGTGTAGAGCTAATTCAATCACTTTTTATCAAAATGTCTCTTGGATATAGAATACTTATCGACGGCCTGATTAGCGCAGTTGGTAGTGACCCTGCTTTCCGTACCGAAGATCCCGGGAATCCTGGCAGGGCAAGCTTTGTGTGATGACCATGAATGTTTGTACCCAAGTCATGGATGGGTTTAATATCTATACTGGGCTCGCATCTGTCCATTGTACGGTACCCATAATACAAGCGTTACTTAATTGGGACCGTATAGTTAGTGTGTTCGTCTGGCGATATTTATTATTCTTTGGTTATTTATTGGATGGCAACCGCATAGAAATACCTAAGTATAGCTGATAGTTTTATTTAAGACAAGGTCGGAGGCAGATGAGGAAACAAACCTGCTTTCCGAGTCGTGAATGGTAGATAGCTAAGTATAATGGCGTCAATACGGCTGTAGACACTAATCGAAAACCAATACACATTCTGAATTGTTTCAGACGTTCTTTTCTATGAGCCGCGATCACAGACACACATCACGCAATTTTAACGTATTATTCCGTGTCTATTTAATGTGGCTTTACATTGAGAGTGACGCCATTTTTCCGCCATGATTGTTAGTTAGTTAGGTAGTTCAGCGGAAAAGGGAAGATCTTCTAGCCAGGTGGGTGATATGCCTGGCGGAGCGGCCGCTATGCTCCGACGGTTATTGTCGGGATCTTGTATATATGTTACGTGCTCCGAAAACTCTCATAGCGCGATTCAGGATTGTAGGGAGAATTGTCAATTGTACTGAATGTTGTCGTAACGCCATCTATGTAGCTTGTCGCCATCTATGTATCTATGTAGCTGTTGACGAGGTCGCTACAGTCGTAATAGATGTTAATTTTTCGAAGTTATTCTAGCAGCTCATAATCTGCCCTTATATATTGGGATATAGTAGTACCATCAGCGAATTTCGAGTGTAGCTGCATAAAGTACCAACGAGCTTACAAGATACTGAGTCCACACCACTTTTCATTTTGTCATCCGTTCTACAAGAATAGACAACGCATTTAGATTCCCGCCGACTAGAGCGGACATCTTGTTTCAACAGTACCTAAGAGCAATTTTAGATTTTAAACATTGTAATATAAAGTTGGTTTAAGAATGTCTTTCAATAACGTATAGATTTTGTCTTATTTAACACCGTATGCCTTTAGAATAGAGTATATTTTATTATTTTAATCGCAAGTTGCATGCAGTCAATTTAAATGTTTGCTTTATTTTTTGTGTGTACGGATTGCATTCTATATTTGGCTACTTACTGAATTATTCTCGACTTAGTTACATATAATGCATGAATATTTTGAAGATAAAGATTTGTAAGTCTTCTCTTCTTCTTCTTTACGAAATGAGATGCGATGAAATAAAATGGATATGCAAGTGGCCTCACCCACAACTTAGCGGGTATTTTGCTAATGTCAAGTAGTTAATAGCAATAAAACATTCAATAAATACACATTATAAATAAAATAATGAATGTGACATGATGATATGAAAATTGTAAGTCGATAATATAGATGGCACTTCAATTTCCCGCCAAAGCCTGTGTCACTTTATCCACAACTAGTACCTAGTAGTAAGTATTGACCTACCTCTTTTTATTTTTTGTATTATTTTATACCTGTGCCCAACGAGGTTTTATCCTGTCTCTTTTTTTTATTAACTTCTTCTTTCTTTACGAAATGAAATGTGATGAAATAAAATGGATGTGAATATGGCCTCACCCGCAACTTAGCGGGTATTTTGCCAATGTCAAGTAATTAATAGCAATAAAACATTCAATAAATACACATTATAAATAAAATAATGGATGTGACATGATGATATGAAAATGGCGTCGCTTTTATTAACTTATACCTTTGCCTCTTTTTTTAATAGTTTAGTAAATTCCCGCGCTTTCGAAACACCCAGGAAGGAAAATGCCGCCCGTTGATTGACGTTAGGCAGTAACTATTGGCGAGTGTTTGTTTATATATCCGCGCCTATCTCCGCGATCCGGCGATGTTTACAAGATATAGAACGTTGCCCTACGCGTGGTTCCGTGTCGTGATGTTTGGGTACACATATTTTTGGATTTTATGGCTGTTTGGCGAAATGTGCGCTGAATGATACAGATATTGAGATTTTCTTAAGGCTTTTATATTTCTGGGCCGAAGTCTCTTTACTCAATTGTATCGTAATGGATTGGCAATGGCACCGTCAGTTTTGACAGTTTTAGTACCTATCGGAAACCTTTTAAAAGTCACATTTAAGATACTATTGTCACTCAATCACGATTTAATTCTGATAGCAGACACTTTTACAGATTTAATTCTGGTAGCTTAACGTGTACCTGAACCACTGAAATCATATTGTTATACTTCCATCCAAGTCCGGACTGGAAGTACTTATCTAACGAGCTTCGCGCCATCAGCCCCGTTGCGACTTGCGACCTCCTCCGAGAGAGTTCTACCTGTCATATGTTTATTTCCAACACATTCCAAGCGAGAGACCTGCCGCGCTCTATAAATATTCAAAATTCTTAAAAAAAAACAAAATAGAATAAAAATACCTTTAAAAATGTTAACAGTTTCCTGAGCACGTCGCTAGGGCGCGGGAAGAGCACGTCGAGTCAACGACACTTGGCATTATGCCAATAATATAATCTAGTTTATCCTTGTTTCCTTTGCTCGTTTTAAAACTATAAGGATCACAGTCCAGAAATTATGTTTTTATTCATCAAATGGCCAATGTAACTAGAATTAAACAAATAGCATAATTTAAATATAGGTAAAAAAAATGCCTTCGTTCTAAAATTAAATGCGAAAAATATACTTATTTTTTAATTTAGACTTTGTACAGTATCTGTATTCTACCTACATAAGTACCTATATATTTTATTTTATAGCAAAAAAAAAAACGTATCCGTCTGATCACGTATTTGTAATTTTTTATCAATTTACCACTTATCTGGTAGGTACCGCAGTGTCCAATATTTTAATCCGTCTGCAAGGATCTTAAACCAGTTTAGTTTTTGGAACGAAGTTCCTTATTTAAATGCACAAATGTCATGACCGCATAGCGTATCTACATTGCACTTCATACAACGTCGGTGGCACCACAAGAATCCAGATAAAAAAGCAAGCTTTTTAAATCTCGCTCCAATGCAGTTTTTGGCAATCCCAACTTTTTAAATTCCCTACCCTGTTTTGGGTAAGGCAAGACCCTTGTCTGTGAAGCTGATGAAGCTGTTTCCATCTGTCTCTGTCTATAGAGTAGTCTCTTTCACCTCCTTATACAAACATGACACCGACTTTTTTTTTAATCCGAATTTTCACGGAACAAATAACTCGTAATCATCGAGAATACAGAAGATTAATAAACGAACGAACTGTTGGCGACTGTATATGTAACATAATCGTGTAGACTTTTGCAGAGTGCACAATCTGTTGGGTTGTCGGTTCGTCATCGTGTCGTCGTCGTGTCGTCGCCAATTCGGTCCGTTCACAGCTTTTTGCTCAATTTATTCGGTCTGCGAGTAACGGTCCTCTTGTTGCGTTGATGAGAATTGGCGTAAATTTATGAAGTAATTGTCCTTATTGGCCTCCGATTAAATAAATTCTAGTCTGTGATGTTGGTATTTTTTTTTTCCATTGTTTTTTTTGTGAGTGATGAGTCCGCGTTATACAGTCTCACCATAATTGTTATAAAATTATAAGTACCCCTGTTGATAGTGATGATGGCTATGGTGATGATGAAATAAATCCCCTACGCCATATCAGTAAAGCTGTTCGGAAAACTATACTTTACGGAAAATCTACCGGACATCTTGGGAGAACTTGAAAAGTCAAGTTATACCATTTTATTGCAATTTCGTGCACGTTTATGAACACACAATGGTTAATATCTCACTAATATTACACATTATTTATTAAAAACACAATGTTTAGAAAAAAAAAACAAAATTGACAACGTCACGGTTCAACTTCCCGCCAAAAAGCCTAACTAATATTTATCACAGCATCATTGTGCGATTCAGGAGCTCCTTATACAATCGAATCGTAATGTAATGGATAAAGTGGGCTGTCACTGTCATACTTGCCTCCATTACGGTAACGCTACATAAAAATAATTTGTTAGTCGCACAGAACGTTCTTCAACATTGAGAAGTCATTCCCTGTATCAGAATTCAGTCAAAACTTGTAACTTGCTGCTAATCTCATCTAATAAAAAAATAAAATTAAAAAAATGTGTGTTTATTTATACACATTACACGTATATCGTCCATTATTCTCATCTAATTACTTAAGAATACAATTAACTTGTTACCCAGACCTACAACTTAATTAATTAGTCAACCCAACTTTTGAGGGATTAATAATTTACTATTTTAAAATAATTAGAAAGCGTATACGTAAGAAAACGGTGTCAGTTCGTAGCGGCATCACTCTACTTACAACCACAGACAAGACAGAGAAGTAACTTTTATTGCACAGACCATAAAAAAGTTACAAGCGAACAAAACTAATCGCAATCCCATTCTGGGTTCCTCTGTCTACGCTATGCGCTCAGATTACACATTACATAAATATATAATATGGAGATATAACAATTATCATGTTTATAAAAAAGTTTACAACAGACAGCAGTGATAGCCAAGTTGGTAGAACGCTTGCCTCGGTAACGAGGATCGCAGGTTCAAACCCCGGCTCGCACCTCTGGGATTTCATGTGCGAATATCATTTTCAACCATGATTATCACTTGCTAAACGGTGAAGGAAAATATCGCGAGGAAACCGGCATGTCTGAAAGAGCCCCTCGAAAGATGCGTGAAGTCCGCCAACCCGCACTGGGCCAGAGTGGTGGACTTTGGCTTAGTCCCCCTCGAATTGAGGGGAGGCCCGTGCCCAACAGTGAGACATTAAAAGGGCTGGTATTAAATTATTATTCAAAGTCAAAGTCAAAGTCAAATCATTTATTTCGTATAGGCCTACGGGGGCACTTACAAATTGTCATTACATTTTTTTTTCTTAAGTCTACAACCGGATCGGAACGCGACCTCAACTGAGAAGATCCGGCAAGAAACTCAGCGGGCTTGTCATTTTTTTTTAAATTCATTATTTTTACAAAATATAAAAGTAAGCGCCAGTGTGTTGCCATGCGGGGCGCACACACGCTACACTTTAACATTATATATATTGATATTTGAGCGATCAGTCCCAGGCTGCTTTATCATCCAAATAATCCAAGATCCTGTAATAACCCTTACGACAAAGATTACTTTTTACAGTTGTTTTAAACTTATTAATGGGCAAATCTCGGATTCCTTTGGGAAGTTTATTATAGAAGCGTATACATTGCCCCATAAAAGAATTATTTATTCTGTGGAGACGAGTGACATGCACGGATAGTTTGTCCTTATTACGAGTGTTTATAACATGAACATCACTCCTTTTTTCAAAATTATGAATATTTTTCTTAACATACATTAGATTTTCATAAATAAATTGAGACACAACAGTTAGAATATTTATTTCTTTGAATTTATCCTTAAGGGAGTCTCTAGGACCCAAGCCATAAATTGCTCGTATTGCCCTTTTCTGCAAGATGAAGATAGTATTAAGATCTGCAGAGCAACCCCAGAGCAAGATGCCATAGGACATAACACTATGGAAATAACTGAAATAAACAATTCTAGCTGTGTCTATATCCGTTAATAGTCGAATTTTTTTAACAGCATAAGCTGCCGAACTCAGCCTTCCAGATAGTTTTTTAATATGTGGACCCCATTGCAATTTAGCATCTATGGTAATACCGAGAAACACTGTTGACTCCACAAGGTCCAAATCAGTTCCATTTAATTGTATATTGGTTCCAACTGTTCCAACTTGTATTACTACAGATAGCTATATATCTGTGGTAAGTACCTACTAAGTAAACGAAGGAACTTCGAAATATAATGCTTGATGCATAATGAAACACAAGCTTTAGAAATTAATTCAGTCCCAGTATAGATCGCATCGCGTAAAACGATCAAAGATAAGATCAATTCGGAATGCGTAGAGCCGCCATCGTTGATCATTTCACGCGATGCGACCTATAAATACAAGTCCAAGCCCCAAGCCTGCTAACGCTATCGACTTATAATCGAACTTCAACCAATGTGTGTTCATAAATGTGCACGGGTGAAGGAAATTTAAAAAAATATTTTAACTTGACTTTTCAAATTCTTCCAAGATGTCCGGTAAATTTTCAGTAACGTATCCACAGGTGTACAGATAGGGGAAGGGTATTGATTTTTTTTTTAATTTTGCATTACCATAGGTATTTTGCCAGTGTCAAGTAATATAAATTATTTCTGTTTTTGAGCATATTCACAGACCCAAAGGCTAGGCCCAAGTAAAATACCCCCCCATCCCTCAATCAGTAAAGTGATGAATACTTTACCGAAAGATTTTTCATGGATTTTTTGTGAGAAACTGAAAAGCCACGTTTCAATTACCTACACTCGTGCACTTTACCGAACCCATAATGGTTAATATTACACGTATATCACTCACTATAACTCGCAGGAACACTAGTTTTAGAAATTAAAACATAACTGACGCCATGACTTTTCAGTTTCCCGCCAAAAAGTCAGGGTATTCATTTCATCATCATCATCGTCATCGATTTCATCATTATCATCGGGGCGTAAGGTATAATGAGGTTCTTACGTATCGGATACTCTGTGAGTGTATCGAACACAGGTATCGAACATGCCTCGATCGGCATACTACATAGCATAGTTTTCTGTAGGTACGTACTCGGCGGTACATTATAATGGTACCAGAAACGTTCGTTTAATATAAATTGTCAGATCAGATTAGCTCGTATAGACAGCTTTTTATATTAATTTTAATTAAACTGTCAATTCCAAAGAGAAACGACGACGGACGAACTAATTTGTTGTGACTAAATAATGTTATCGAATCGTACTTTTTTTTTGGTTAGTCTGTAAGCAATCAAGTACCTACCTACAAAAGGTAAATTGAGTGGAAGTTAATCTTACGGATGCTTTATTATGATAGAACCTATCCTTCATAACAGTCTGATCCCCTGAGTATCCCCCTCCCCTGACTCACGGTTGGCCAATTTTGAAATAGTCTGGAATTTATTCATTTAATAGACATCATAATATAATTAAACCACTGTAACCTAAGTATTACATGAAAACACAAAAATCCCCCCTCCTCCTACCCCTTCCACCGCCTGTATCCGCGCCTGGACCGACCCTCGAGCCACGGAATCCATCACAACCAGAGAGAGATCAGGCGCAGCACCGAGGACTTGAGGTGTTCTCCGAAGTACTACCTAGCGAGTGATAATCATTGAATATTGGTTGAAAATGAGATTCGCACATGCAATCCCAGAGTTGTGAGCCGGGGTTTGATCCTGTGACATTAATTTCTAAGGCGAGTGTTTCTAATAACTTGGCTTGATTATGACATTGATCATGCGCAGATCTTGCTTGAACAGAACTATCTCCACAATATGTATATGAGTCGCCCGGCGTTCCGGTCTAGTATTTCCTTCTGATTAAAATGTAACCGGTACAGCATCGTACTCAAATTAATTATAATAATAATCCTCAATCCATAGTCCCAATTATCTGTCCATATTCCTATAGTAGTCAATGCGCTGATTATGCTATCATTTTTGGCAGTTGACCCCAGCAGGTGGCTGTCATAACATAAACATTCTCAAGGCTTCTACGTGTTGGACCCATGTCTCCGCGCAAGCCTTCCAAAGATCCGGGTATAGCCCGTGTGGTGAGAGACATAAAATAATAATACCAGGCCTGTTAATGTCCCACTGTTGGGCACAGGCCTACCATCAATGTGAGGGGAATTAGGCCATAGTCCACCACGGTGGCGTGAGTTCCGACATACAGGGCTGAAAATACTTGCATTGGAAATCGATCCTTATATTTACATAGATAAGGAGCACAAGCGTATTCACAAAAAATGCTCTGAGCTAAATGCATGGAAATAGGGTTAATACGAGTATTCGATAAAAATCACGATAAAAGTTTAATCGGTCTAATTAACGCTACTTTTAAAGTGTATAGGTACCTCATTATGACCGGCTAATTAACAGTCATGTCCTAATTCCAAAACCTTTCTATTTAGCGCCAATTTTATGTGAGTTCACATAATGAGCCCTAAACGGTTTTTAAGTAGAATAGTAACGGTTAGTACAGCCTTTCCCAAAGTGGGCGATAACGCCCCCTTGTGGGCGCTGCAGGCCTAAAGGGTAAAAGACCCAGAAAAAAATGGGTGCGTTGTGTAGAGGCTTACAATAATTAATTTAATTTGAAGTTATAGTGGTTTTTAAGTAGGTGAAAAAATGGGGGCGCTAAAAAATAAATTATTCTCAAAGTGGGCAGTAGACAAAATAAGTTTGGGAGCCTCTGGGCTAGTAAGTAGCATTGTACAGGTCAGAGACGCGGACGCTTATATAAAGAGAGAGGTAAGACTTGGATGCCTTCAAAATGATGTGCGGAAGAAGGAAAGAATACGTTGGGCAGAGATAATCTGTTGGAAAGAGTTGGGAAAAGGAGAAGGCATTGACCTAATTTGTCTTTGGGAAATGCATGTTCGGATCCATAGATAATAGAGGAAACAAACAATCAACAATCTTGAAACGTGCTATGAGAGTTTTTGAAGCATTTATCATTTATATACAAGACCCTGATAGCTACCGTAAGGGCATAGTGGCCGGCCCCGCCAAGCATACCACCCTGGCCCGCCTACTCAAACCTGGTTGGAAGATCTTCCCTATTCCGCTAAAGACCTTTTGGCGGGAAGTTGAAAAGTGAAGTATAATTTTGTATGTTATATTTTCTTTATAAATAATGTGTAATATGAACATTATTGGTGGGAAACTAACCACTCAGCAGTGTATTGATAAATAATTATAATGTAGAAAAGTCCACGAGTAAAGGAAAGTAAAATAAAATGGTATACCTAATTACTTAAGTAACATGACTATTCAAATTCTTTCAAGATGTTGGGTAAATTTTTGGTATTTTATTTTATTTTAATATTTCCTACGAGCGAAAATCAATGGTATATCTACAAAAATGCCCTCTCCGCCCTTCTAGGCAAAAATCCTGTATCTGCGGCATAGGGTGTTGTAAATTCACCTCGTAATCTTCAATTTGGAAATCATGTAAGCTATGACTAACTAGAAGATGGCAAGCAGGAAACACGGCAGTAGTCACCAGTTTAAAGCTCGGGTCGTCGGCATAGGGAATGTAATTAGTGCTTGAATTAATTTATGGTTTCATTGTCGGGTTGAACTGCGGCCGGCGCGGTGGCGCGGTGAATCATGCCGCGAGTGCTGCCAGCGGGAAAGAAAAATACTCCCTGGTTTTGAAGTTGGGTAGAGATATTGGGATGCTGACTTAAATAAAAAAATATTTGAAAAAGGTAATTTTTGATTTGCAATTATAATTTTATTATTAGGCAGAATGGAGACATTAAACTTATTTGTTACCATGAACTAAAAACCCACCATTGTAGTTTGTACTGAGTATGTCAATAATATTGATTTCTCTATACTCTTCCATTAGACTAAATAATTAAATAAATTTAGTAATGTTATCCCAATTCCCAATCCACAGTGACTTGATTGTAATTATGTAAATAGTAATTGTTCAGGACAGAACGTATGATATCTTCTTATAATACCTACCTATATTCTTAATAAAATAGCTTTTAAATTACGATTTTTTTTTTAATTACAGATTCCGTATAAAATACATAGGTACTGAGTACTTACCATAAACCAATATTACAAAATCATACTTCGCAATAGCATTGTCCAATGTAATTATAATCAATAAATATTTCACCAAGCCATTCTTTATCGCGATATTCACAAACTACGTTACGTAAGTACCTAGTGAGTGATAAGTTTATACTTATTGTGCAAGCTCAACATAATTGTAATTTACGTGCATTTTATTCATAAACAACATTCACACAAAGTAGACGCGTTTATCTTGTCAACGTCATCCGCGAATCACGGTAGAAGTTGATCCACCCTAGAAATATAAATTTTCCCGATATCAGGCGAAATTCACTGAAATAGCAACACTCGCACACCCCGAGTGACGATTTGTCCGACGGCCAACGTTCCTTTTTCATTTCATTTCATACGAGCGGCGGGTCCGTGCGTCGGTCGCTGCGGGAACTAACAGAGCCGGAGTAATCACAATAATTATTTAGTTTTAACATAACAATAGTACCTAATTCAATAACAAATATGAGGGAAATTGTGCACCTGCAGGCCGGACAGTGCGGTAACCAGATTGGAGCTAAAGTGAGTGCATTATTCTTATTTTTTTTCCAACTTAACAATGTTCAAATTCGCAACGTTCCATTTGACAGCTGCACTAAATTTGACAATTATTATTTTATTCGATTTTCAAATATATTTTTTTCAGTGTATTTTATTAGGACGTTCCTAGTCGTCGAATTTAATGACCAATTTTAAAAGTTATGTATTACCTAAGTTATGTATACATTCATAGACATCAAATGGGTTGTTTTTTTAATTACTGTCATAGGTACCTATCATATCGATATGGGGATACCTATTAATAATTACGGTTCAGCGTCCAGACCATCCAGTTCCAGTGATTTTAATAAATAAGTTATGTTATTATTTTTCTCGTGTAATAATGATAGTAGATATATTACCTGCTTACCAATTTCATATAAGTTATAGGTGAGTATGCACAAAATTAGACTAATGAATACTTAAGTACTTACCTAGGTATGTATATTATATTTAAATGTTTTGTATTTATTTTAGTCAAATCTGGTTTAAGCAAATAATAAGTAGGTATCTAATAAGTTAATTTACATTTTAGTTAGTTTTGATAAATGAGATTGCATTTTCAACGAAGTTAATAAGATAATTTACCCAGACATACATGTAGATAGGTACTTATGTAGGTGTGTATAACGGAAATATAATAAGTAGGTAACTTTAAATTCTATCTCGTTTCATAGCTATTCTTGATGAATTAGTTATTAGCAACCAATTACCTACCTATTTAATACTTAAGAGAGCTAGTTTTAATTATACAAATTGTTATTGCGTTCGTTGATAACCAAAGACAATTGTGTTACAGAAAAATAATGCAGTTGTTTTAAATTGTTAGGATTATTGCATAGAGTACTTAAGCAAAAAAAATTTATTAAAACCAAATGTTTTTAAAAAAGGACGTGACAAAATAACGTCTAGTTAAGTGTATTTTGATCTTATAATAAAACTGTAGTTACTTACATAAGTAGGTACTCCATGATTTTATTTCCCAACAGAGATTATATGAACCAAGTTATTCACCTAACCTAAACCTCGTGTGAGATGGACAGGCTCACTTCCATATTCCGACTGCTGGCGGAGCAGGTATTATTAAGTATCTGAAATAACTTAACAATAGGCGGGAATTATTCGTTATTTTTTATTGTATGTCAATTTGACAGAAAAAATGGGTTGCCAATTTCTTTATACACAACCTACTAAATTAATATGTAATAGCCATAGTGGGACCGTTTTGTCTCTTAAAATATTTTATTTTTACTTAAATTAGGCTCTAGAAACGGACTTACTTAGATACTGTAACGTGTAATTTAATTATAATTTAATTTTTAGATCTCCATAATCACGTGCGAAGGTATTTTTTCAATTTTTTGTCTACTACCTAGCTACCATCCCAACTTTCATTATAAAGTTGAGATATACATAGACAAAAAAACTTTTTCACCTATCAAAAAAGCAAAGATCTATTGTAACAGAGGTTGCTGCTTTCATTCTTGTGTTGTATCATTCCCCGATACCTAAGCGTAACGGTCGTCTACCACGCTTTTATAACTTTTTATTGGAGCAAGCGATATGCTTTCTAACGTAAAATGGCGGTTGGATTTTTCGAATTTCGAATTTAACGCGGCGATAATCATTGTCACGGCTTTCAAACTATAGTTTTACAAAATGATCGCGTATTTTGTTAATATTTTCCTGTCTCATATTGTAATTTTATCCCGACCGCTTCAGCGGCAATTAAATGTACCTATTTATACCTACTCTCAATTATATTTAATTATCTGCTGCCATCGAATACAAAGATATGCCTATAAAGTTAAAATATGAGGATGAGTTTCATTTATAGAACAATCCAAAGACATTAATTACATGGACTCTGTTTTAGTCATAGCATATATATATTTAGCATTACTTCAGGGTAGACTGCCACTTTTTTTTAACCATCCTTTTTTATTGGCTTGAACGAGTAGCATTGAAGAATGGGTGAACACACAACAGCCTTTCTTTACCATAGATATACATAATATATATTTTTTTTAATTTTTATAAGTAAGTAGCCTTATTTCAAAAGCTCAGTTTTTCCTTTGTCTAAAAATAAATCTAATTTAAATCGTTGCGGGGGCAACAATGGCGCCATTGTGTTAGTCCACATTATTGCATCCACTTTTGGGTAGGTAGGTACGTCACTCATGCCACAGAACCCAGTGGAATATACATAAAGCCGCCAAAATAGGCCATAACCGTGCGTAGCTATAAACCAGAGTTACAGCTCTGACTAATGGAATACATAAACTTTAAGAACGTTGACTTTACAACGTGTAATTAAAACTACACAACTTACATGTACTTTCGCCATTCGTTCTGTCTGCCATCATAAAAGTCTAAAGCTAGATATATATTTAGATAGTTTTAAGCTAGATATATTTTACAGAGGCCACGATTTTTTTTATCTGGATTAACAAACATATATTTTGGCCATATATAAAAAAAGTGGGTTCAGTATGGGGCAATTCCAAGTTTAAATGTGTTCAAATATTTTGACAGCAATTGATTGTAACCACAGATATATTAGAGAAGATATGTTATGAAAGCGGTGGGCTTGCGCTCACCTTTAGCCAAAATTACGCTAACATAGAGTTTTCGCCGTCAGTCGACTGCAACTGCACGTCAGTATCGGAGCTCTAACGTTTTTTTTAAATGCCGTGTTATTCCGTGGTTGTGTGCTAAAATACTAGCAGCAAAGTGAACTACGCGAAAGATGGAATCTCATTTCACCAGCCAGTATTAAGTATTTTATTTATTCGTCTTTAAAATCATTAAAAACAACAAATCAAAAAATATTTAATGCCTTTATTATGTTATTTTAGTTTTCATGTAGCACAACGACTTTTTTATTTTTGTACAAAATACATGGCTCTTTAAGTACCACCTATGTTCGCTACTGAGTGAATGTACGAGGCAATGGATAGATCGTCTAACGATACTTTGAATAAACTGGTGCGTCGCGTGGTACGGCCGCTGCATGCGGCGACGACGCAGCACGCACCGAATTATTGGCACGCGTGTGTGTGTGAGACTTCGTATTGGTTGGTTTTATGTAATTGCATGTGTTTTGTGGCGAGTGGTGGGGACAAAACGGAGACAGCGAGTTCCCATACATTTTGAACCGCACGGCATATCTCTCGTGATCTGTGATTGTAACAGATGCCACGATCAAAGTTATTTTTAGTTTCTCGCTATAAAACAAATAACTTAACATTGGATCGATTATTTGAATCACAAAAAATATCGGATGTTCGCTGACACGAACGTCTATAATTCCATATATAATTGCGTCTCGGTCGGCGCAATACAATTTGTATTGTCATTACATCAACTATTATTAGAGAAAAGTGATCGAGTGACCGCTACCGACAGTTACAAGTAGGTACATGGACTTTTGGCGGGAAGTTGAACGGTGAAGTTGTCAATTTAGTTTTTATATAAAAAAAATTAGTTACTATGATATTTAAAGTGGGTTATATTAGTGGGATATTTACCATTGTGTGTTCATAAACGTGCACGAGTAAAGGAAATTGAAATGAAATAGCACAACTTAACTTTTCAAGTTCACCCCAGATGTCCGGTAAATTTTCAGTAAAGTATCCACAGCTTTACTGATAGGGGTAGGGGATTCAATAAACAAATAAATAAAAAAGTAAGCCCATTTTGAAATAAAGAATACGATATGTTTACGATTAAAATCACTGAAAGATTCTGCGAGGGAAACTCTTCTTATACGTAGGTACAATAAATCACTCAATCCAATACACGACTAATAAACCGCGCAACCTTATAATAGATATTAAACTCTATTCGAAATTCGAATTTGAAATCTGAAATCGAAATTGAAATCGATCATCGTTAAGTGTTTCCAACAAAGAACTGTCTTAATTGATTTTTTTATGGATACATTCACCAAGTGCTATGTAATTAATTGAATAAATGATTAATCTCTTAGTTCCAATCAAGGTCATGTTTAAAAAACGTCATAGCTATTAGTTTACTGGTAATATACTTTAACCACGGCTGGTGAGTGACTTTATCTTCTAGAACATGATGTTAGAAGTAACACTCGTTGATCTTAAGGTTTGTTATGTGCCCTGAAAGAAGGAGGTAGCTCGAAGAGTTGACAAAATGCAGGTGTAATCACAACAATAGGTACACCTATTCGGTTGGGGATTACAGACATGATAATATTAACATATTTAAATAAGGAAAATGACAACACTTTTCCTAGAAAACAATAAACCGTGACCAGTTATGTTATTTAAACCGTTTACCCAATGACAATAAAATTCTAATTGTGTTAACGTGAATATAAACACGTCGCACTTATTATTAAACGATGACTTATTGTATTGTAATTGGAGAGATGCATTATAAAAATTCCAGCCGCGTGACGCGCGCGCCGACGACAGTTACAACGCGATGCGATCGAAATTTAATATGTTACTGAAACCATATTTTGAAAATGGAATGTTATAAGCAAGCACGTTATTTTTTTTTATAAACTCTTGAATGAGTTTGTTCTTCTTGTACAAGGTCTCCAAAATGTGGATCGCAAAATGCTATGTGAGACTTTTTTTAGCCATCTTTTACTTAAACGCCCGATACTGGAAGACGGACGCTATTGTTTAAAGATTTTTTTTGTTAAAAATTCATATGACAAATTCTCCCGCTTCCATTAAAATCGAGGATGTAAAGCCGAGTTTCCCGTTGCATTGTATTTAAAAAAAAGCAATAAATCAAATAAGATCATTCCAAATTCAAAAATCGAACATCGCGGTACGTGAATCACGATATCACTGGGAAGTCGGGCGCATGCGCGGAATATGTCATTAGACGCGGCGCGGGCGCCATATTGGCAGCCATTGTCCCATACTGTACCAAGAGTACCAGCTGACGAATATCCGGCCTTCTTTTTGTCTTTCTTTTATGGTCTGGTGATCTTAATTTGGTTTAATGCCTTGATTCGCAATACCTTTAAGGGAAATATGCTTTTTTTTGTAACTAAAATTGTGTTGTTAAGATTTAATCCTGATTCCTGACAATACAAAGAGTCATTGAGGGGCAGCTACCCAAAGCCACATTATTTAGCTCTCCACATAAACAATAAGGATTGAATCAACGCTGATTCAGCTCTGACGCTGATTCAGTGCTGATTATGAATATACGAGTACTCGCACTCGATGGTGGTGCAATTTCCGTAGCTACTGACGCATCATGATACGGTACGTCAAGTGCAAGATTACTCGTAAGCTAACCGTATACTTTATAGTCTACGTATTTAGACTTTGTATGGAGACTACGCTATAAACGTGAGAGGCGCTGTTCAATTCTCCATACAATGCGTCTAAATGAGTAACCTGTAAACTATACAATTTATTTATCGTAATTAATTAATTATTACTAGCTAGTACTAGATTAATCGTAACTAGTTAGTTACGATTAATCTCGTAATTGTACCTCTGAAGGATGCTGTCATTACCTTTGCCAGTGTCGCGTATTAAGATGCGATCATTAAAATGATGCTTCCTTTCGCTTTCAATTGAATCTAGTGATTTCTAGATTGTCGACAGGCCTGTAGCCAGGAAGTCACTCCGGAAGGGAGGGGGGTTAAGCTCGGGACCAGAGACATTAGTGAGTAACTATGTATAAAACGGTCGGTTCTTTAAGACCTTGTGGAGGAGAGGGGTTTGAACCACCGAAAGCACCCTGCCTTTGGCATTGACTACAGGTACTTGACCATGTAAAAGCTGATCAATATCTCCTCCTGCAACCCAATGTTTTGTCCCGCTCACAACATAGATAAGAATTGCGGAGCAGTATGCTTTCGCAAAGCCGATAAGATTACTTATGGAGATTTTGCTTTGGTTACTGTGTCTCATTGTTTCTCTCATACATGATTTCACAGTGAATTAAGTACTGAACCAGACTGCTGCCTTTAAATGACTGGTACACTTAAGCAGCTGGTACACTTTAGTAGTCACTAATGCAATCTACAACTTCCTTGGAATGCCTACGTAGACCCAACGTCATTATTAACTCTGATCAATTAATAAAAGTAATCTTTGATCATTCTGGCATGACCGCTTGACGTCAAACCAACTGATACATAGCTTAACAGATAACTTTACATAATACTAGTCAGTTGTAGTTGTGATACTGACACCAACATTCGTTGACTGTATCAAAGATATCATTTTTAAACTGGATTTATAACTCTGAGCAGACTGATCGGTGAGTTTATTTATTCAAGTAGCTAGTTATGTTATGCTCACGCCCTAACCCTTTAGATTAGTGCTGACTTGATAATATTCGACCCAGACAGTAAACAAGGTCATGTAATCCGATATTCTTAAGGTAACTATTTTGCTAACGTTGCATCTAAGACCGTAAACAAGGTCATGTAATCTAATACTTCAATAACATCATTTTTGCTGATGCAGCGTCTAGACTTGTTGATCGCTCGCGCCCCTCCAATGCAAATTGTCAAGTCGACACAAATTTATTATAAATAAGATGCAGGGATACGGAGCCGCCATTCTTGAAGCGTCTCCGCATCGATGCACAAGTCTCATTAAGTTCATTGTTTTTTCGATGTAACTTTAAATTAAAAAAATAAAAGTTATATTTTTTTAAAAAGCGTTATTACTCACGCTCAAACTTGATTGGCGCAGCCGGTAGGATAGTCGCGATAAACTGCGCCGTCTTTCGCGTTTTTCAGCATCAAAATCTGCTGTGAACGAGTCTGCAGGCGGTTCAACAGTAAAGACTATCCTCGAACCAAAGAAATTCATCAAGAAAGACGTAGTAACGCGCGCTCGAGTATGGGAGTAGCAGTTGGATGGTGAGTAAAACTTTTCGCCAATATCCTTCCTTTACCCTCCTGTATTTTTCATTTAGGTAGGCATAACCAGTCCCTTAAGGTGATCAGACTTCTCATATTTTGGTGATTTGGTTTAGGTTAATTTTTTTAAAGCATAAAACTCTGCTTATTATTATTACTTTGAGCATCCAATTCTGCCAAAGTTATTAAAATAAAAAAAATTAAACTTTTTAATATTATAATTGTGTTTAATTAAGTTTTATTGTGTTTTATTGTATTTTTCTTGTGTTTTATTGTGTTTTACCGTGTTTTATTGTATTTTATCGTGTTTTTCTTGTATTTAATTGTGTTTTATCGTGTTTTATTGTGTTTTATTATTTTTCTAAAAGCACTGAGTGAAGTTCCATTTTCAAAATGACGTCAGAACAAATAGTAGCAATTCCTTCTGATATGCTAAGATTGATTCCTTATTATAGTGGTGATAAACGTCAGTTAAATTTGTTTATTCGTAAAAGCGAATATATAATAAGCAAATATCGCGGTGGAGACGAACAAAATTTGTATGTTTATCATGCTATAACAAGCCGACTAACAGAAAATGCAGCAGCACTTATATCCGAAAGAGAAGACATTTTGTCATGGTCAGAATTAAAAGAGCTTTTACAACAACATTTTGGTGATCCGCGTAGCGAAGAATGCATTAGCATTGAATTAGAATCTTTAAAAATAAAATCAGGCGAAAGTTATTTAGACTTTTGCAGCCGAATACAAAGTGTCAGATCTATGTTATTGTCAAAAGTTAATCTTTTATCGTCAGACTTAAAATTAGCCAAAACTATAATTTACAATAATATGGCTTTAAATGTTTTTCTGTATAATTTATCTGAGAGCCTCATTAGAATTGTAAGACTTAAGTCACCTTTAAATTTAGAGGATGCCTTAAGCATAGTTTTAGAAGAGGTTAATTTCATGGAACAATATAATTTAAAAAATCACAACACTAAACAATTAAATCAATTTAAATTTGGAACCTCTACACCAACTGGCTTAAATCCTTTAGATCAACCTAAATTTAAATTTGGCCTTCAACCACAAGGATTTGCTAAGTTACCTTTTATCACACAACCCAGTCAAATTCAGAATCGTCCACAATTTGGAGCTCAGCCCTTACAACGTTTCGGAACTCAGCCCCAACAATTACAAATTGGTTATAAACCACAATTTCAACAACAAAACCCACAGTTTGGTTTTAGACCTCAGCAACAATTCGGTTTTAAACCATTACAACAATTCGGATATAGACCAACTCAACAGTTCGGTTATAAACCCCCTCAAATACAAAAACCTCAGCTGCAACTCACCGACGTTTCGATGAGAACAGCACCAGTTAAACCTCAATCAGGTATTAAATTAAACGAACTGGAATTGAATAAAGAAGAAGATGTAATAGAAGAAAATACAGAAGTAGAATATTTTTATCCAGATTCCGAAGACTATAATTATTCCGAAAATGATACTGATACTGATATAAATCAACTTGATATAAATGAAATCCAGGATTTTCGCGAAATCGCCTCAAATCAAGACAAGAAATCATAAGATTAGGCTTAGACTCTAATTTAAAATTACCTTACATTCATTTAGACGAATTAAATGCCAATATTATGATAGATACCGGCAGTATGAGATCTTTCATTAGTCCCAAATTAGCTTATCTTTATTTCAGTGACTATATTCAGCAAGAAAATTTTAAAGTTATTAGTACGCACGCTTCTAGTAATCATAGTGAAGTAATTTATATTCCACTTTTACCCACATTTTGTAGCAAAGAATGGCATAAATTTTATTTATATGACGTAGATCCTTCTTATGATGGTCTCATAGGTAATGATCTATTAGAACAATTAGATGCAGTTATTGATTTAAAACATAGATTATTAAAAACTAAAACAACAGAAATACCAATAATAAATAATAATTTAAATTATAAAATTGATTTACCCCCAAGATCAGAAAGACGAGTTAAACTTCCCGTAGACCAATATTCTGGAGATGCAATTTTAAATTATTATGAATTAACTAATGGTGTTCGTATGCCTTCTGCTATTGTAAATTGTATTCATGGATATGCTACAACAGTTATTCAGAATACTACTGGAAAAACAATGAGATTAACTGCAGCAGTCCCTTTTATAGTAACAAAATATAATCAACCAGAACAAAATTTAAATTATATCAACAATAAAACTGAAATAGAAATTGATCAATTATTAACAGAAAATTTAAACAAACTTAGGCTTGAACATACCAATGACGAAGAACGTGCAAAAATTTTCCGACTTTGCCAAGATTATAAAGACATTTTTTATTGCGAACAAATTCCATTAACTTTTACGAATCAGGTTAAACATAACATACGAACTAAAAATGAAGACCCCATATACGTTAAACCATATAGACAAGCCCCTATACAACAAGAAGAAATAAGTAAACAAGTTGAAAAATTATTTAATGATAACATTATTCAAGAATCTCACTCACCTTGGAGTGCACCAGTACATTTAATTCCAAAAAAATTAGACGCATCAGGAGAAATTAAATTTAGAATGGTTATTGACTATAGACGTCTGAATGAAATAACCACTGATGATAAATATCCATTACCAAATATTAATGATCTTTTTGATAAATTAGGAAAAAGTACTTATTTTACAACTTTAGATTTGGCAAGTGGCTTTCATCAAATTGAAGTAGAAGAACAAGACAGACAAAAAACAGCCTTCAGCACACAAAATGGTCATTTTGAATTCCTTAGAATGCCATTTGGTTTAAAAACAGCACCAGCTACATTTCAGAGAGCTATGGATAATGTCTTTAGAGGACTACAAGGATTACATTGCATGATTTACATGGATGATATCATTGTATTCTCTAGTAGTCTAGAAGAACATATTCAAAAATTAAAAACAGTTTTTAATCGACTCAGAGCAACAAATTTAAAAGTTCAATTAGATAAATCTGAATTTTTACGTAAAGAAGTACTTTATCTTGGACATACCATTACAAAAGATGGATTAAAACCTAATAACGATAAAATTAAAGCCGTGCTTAATTATCCGATTCCAAAAACCACAACGGAAATTAAAAGTTTTCTTGGACTTATTGGTTATTACCGAAGATTCATCAAAGACTTCGCGAAGATAACACAACCACTGACAGCATGTTTAAAAAAAAGAAACCGGATAATTATTGACCAAAATTACATTAACGCTTTCAATAAATGTAAAGAACTTCTAATTAATTCTCCATTACTCCAATATCCAGATTATGATAAACCTTTTATTTTAACAACTGACGCATCCAATGTTGCACTAGGTGCAGTACTATCGCAGGGACAAGTTGGTAGAGATAAACCAGTTGCATACGCAAGTCGTACCCTGAGTGATTCGGAATCGCGTTATAGTACGATTGAACGTGAATTACTGGCCATTATTTGGGCAGTTAAACATTTTCGACCGTATTTATATGGAAAAAAGTTTATCATTTACACAGACCATAGACCCTTAGCTTGGTTACACTCACTCAAAGACCCTAGCAGCAAACTAACCCGATGGCGATTAAAATTACAAGATTATGATTTTGACATTCAATATAAAAACGGAAAACAAAACAGTAACGCAGACGCTTTATCTAGAATTAAAGTTAATGCCTTAGGTTCAGATAATGAGTCAATGAAAGTTAACATTGGTAATAGAAAGGAACGCAAATTTACAAAAAAAGAACATAATGATTCATCCACTATAACAATATCAGATTCTAGCGCTACAATGTCTGTTTCTCCAAACTCTGAAACTTTATCAGCTTCAAGACCGAAATTTCCTATACCTTCTGAATCGAGTGATTCTCAAACTATTCATTCAGCTGCAGATTTAGAATCAACAGGAATACCGATTCTTTATAAAAGAGATATGGTTAAATTCCTTAAATATACAGAAAGAGTTGTCTATATAGAAGATAAAAGAAAACATACAATTCAAAACCATGTAGATGATGATAAATCTATGACAGAGATTAATGAGAAAATAAGAACACTTAAAGAACATCTATATAAATTAGCCGAAGATCTTATAGAGTTAGCAACTCTTAGAAAAAATTATAATGATTCTATAATGAAATCAGACCCTACAGCTACAATCTCAATCACTCCAATCATTCGAAATAAACTTAAAACTGAATTTAATCCACAAGAACATAATATGGAAGATATAAACAAAAGGAAAGGAAAAATTAAAATTAAATCAAAAAATTAATGAAACGTATTTCAACTCTACTAAAATTGTAAAACTTAAAAACTAAATAAAGATGTAAAGGTATTTCACCTTCTACAGGTGGTGCTTGATGACAGTGACCGTGATGCAGGCGCTGGCCCTTCATCTGCAGTCTCTTCAAGAGAACCCGGGTATACTTCCGATTAAAATTGGTGAAGCATATGTTCAAACTGATTATTGGACAATAATTAAAGTTATTAATTTGGATAACATTTATAATAATTTACAATTTATTAATCAAAATTATAATGAATTTAATAATATAATAATGAAAAATAATATCAAAAATTATCCTAAAGATTTTGAAAACATAAAAATACACACAGATTTTATACGTGATATTACTATCCAAAAATATCAACAGTTGGTTCCACAACGTTTTAAGAGAGGTCTTTTAAATCCGTTAGGTTCCCTTATTAAACTTATTACGGGAAACCTCGATCATGATGACGCTCTTAAATATGATAAAATTATCACAGATTTACAGAATGATCAAACAGATACAAATAGAAAATTAACTTTAATTACTAAAATGATAGATAGTTTTATTAATGTTACCGATATATTAAATCAAAACTCAGTTATTCTAGAAACTCGCCTTAATAAAGTTGAATTAATGTTAAAAGATTTAGCGAATAAAGAGAATAAATGGGTTTACTCAACATATATTATTCAACTGTTTAATATATTCATAAGTAGTTTCCGTACGATTTTTATTAAATTAAGTGAAATTGAAACCGCTTTAGCATTAAGTAAAGTCTCTGTTTTACATCAATCAATTTTAAATTCTACTGAATTACTATATCATTTAAAGTTAATTTCTAATGTAGAAAATTTAATGTATTCACCAATAGAAGAAAATCTTATTAAATTAGAAAATTCAATTCAGATAAAATCATTTTTAAAGAAAAACCAAATCACATTTATTATGGAAATACCATTAGTAGAAAATTATACTTATAATTATTTTAAATTGTATTCCATCCCAATTTTCCATAAATCAGAAAATAAGACCTTGTCTATTATTCCTGAATATCCTTTCCTATTGGCGAAGGGAATGAAATACCTTCCGATTGTGAAGCCCTGTCACATTTTATCTGCTGGCGACCAATTCCTGTGCAATGATGACAACAAGGCCCAGTACCCGGTGCCTTCCTGTATAGAGCAGTTGATGAAATTTGAAGACAACCTCACCAGCTGTACACCACGTCAGATTCAGATTGAAGAAGTTAAAACCCAACGAGTTGATGCTGACCATTGGATAATTTACAGCCAATTCGAAAATACTCTTACCCAAACTTGTGGTAAAGACATCGCCAAGCAACCAATTCTTGGAACTTATATTGTCACTCCTGATCAACATTGTGACTTAGAAATTCAAGGCATCCAGATGCATCATCACCACATATTTAAAACAATTGAAGAAGTAATACCAATCCCTATCATCAATTTACCTCAACGAGAGAATTTAAAACAAGAATCAGGAACACCTCCTATTGACATGAAAGGTGTTAACCTGGATGAATTAAAGTACATGTCACACGCGCTGAAGAACAGTGAAATAGTTCAAAGTGTTTTGAATAAAAATTACAGTAACTTCAGTGAGTGCTTAAATTATATAACTTTAAGTCTTTTGATTTTAAGCATTTTTGTATTACTCATATATTTTATTTTTAAAGAAAAAATTATTATGTTTAAGCAAAATCATCGGAATTCAGAAAATAATAATTCCGATAATTTGGCTCTTAGGGAGGGAGGAGTTATGTTATGCTCACGCCCTAACCCTTTAGATTAGTGCTGACTTGATAATATTCGACCCAGACAGTAAACAAGGTCATGTAATCCGATATTCTTAAGGTAACTATTTTGCTAACGTTGCATCTAAGACCGTAAACAAGGTCATGTAATCTAATACTTCAATAACATCATTTTTGCTGATGCAGCGTCTAGACTTGTTGATCGCTCGCGCCCCTCCAATGCAAATTGTCAAGTCGACACAAATTTATTATAAATAAGATGCAGGGATACGGAGCCGCCATTCTTGAAGCGTCTCCGCATCGATGCACAAGTCTCATTAAGTTCATTGTTTTTTCGATGTAACTTTAAATTAAAAAAATAAAAGTTATATTTTTTTAAAAAGCGTTATTACTCACGCTCAAACTTGATTAGCTACTTCATTGTTATTCGCAAAGATTTGTTTTGAATGATCTCCGTACCGTCGGATAACAATACCAGTAGGGTAAGCAGGAACTACTCTTGTAATCGTAACGCCATCGAGAAAACTTGCTGTTACTGTCATACTTATTTATGAAATCTGTGGTGCAAGAGGGATGGATGATGGTTGTAGAAACGCGTTTCTGCTAGGCACCCCAGAAAATATTAACGACTTGTAATGAAGAAGACTGCTTATTCGTTTTTTCGAAAGGATTAACTATAAGGCAATTCAGATTATTCGCTTTAAGGATGGTTCAATATTCCGAAGGTCTTATGTAAATACCAAGCATGACGTGTCTCCAGCAGGTCGTTAAGATGGGCAAGTGAAGTAGGTACTAGGAGTTGGCACGTCGCCAGATTCGAAGAGAAAAAACGTCATAGTGTATGTTTACATAGGCAAGCAAGTTACTCCGTTGTAGATCGTTTCGATCAGACTTGTCTGATTGGAGTTAAGCGTTGCCTTTCTTGAATTGACTGACCACGCCGGTTCATGAGGCCACCTTGCTGCTCCTTGTGGATAGCGAGGATATACCAGCGCTTGGCGAGGCAGTGGAGGATTGAACAGAGTCAACCTCACGAGCCTGCTTGGTCAGGCAGTTGGTACACGACAAATGCTGTGGGCGAGATGACGAAAGACTAATGCGTCTGCCTATGCCTGGGGTTATTGTGATGCAGCTAGGTCAAACCAAGTCTGCCTAGCCTAGGAAGGAAGGTGCGGGCTGGGCTTGAACAGTCCCGTGAGGAGAGCATAAAAAATTTGCTTCAGTACAACACTATGATACAATACGAATGAAGAAGGGTCTATTGTCGTATCTTGTCAAGAGCCGTAATAAGACAAGGAGGGTGTTTACCCAAAAATAACTCGAAGAAAGAATTCTTACATACTTTATTAGTTTCCGATCCCGACTTCCTAAAGCGTTTTCATATCGCTTTCAATAAATAACTAATGCCCTTGGGATGCGCGAATTAATTCTGGCCAGTACGTGTGTGCTCATGTTTACATACGTTTAGTTATAATTTTACCTGCTTCTGACTCGGTCGTGTTGTGTGTAACGTCGGAAAAAACTGTGAGTAGAGAATCATAGTTTTATTACGCGCAACTATTGGAATACAACCGCTTTTGTGGGAGTTGCAATCTCGATATTAATACGATGTGGGACTTTTGACTATGGAAGAGATGCGGAGACATAAATGTCTATACTTCTACGTAATACAGACGCATTGATATCTGATATTTACGCGAATACTACACATTGAAGTTTTCTCGTAACCATGGTTGCTGTGAAGAAGCTGAAACGTCGGGAACGTTAAAATAAATAAACGCGATCAATTTCGAAAAATAATTTTCATTTTAACGCAATACAGACTTTTTGGAATCTCGTACGTGTCTTTTGGGGACCATTTCATTTAGCTGGTTTATCAGTTATTCGTTTTAAATTGTAGGTGCATTATGATAATGACGTCACCGCACAGAAGTAATAAACCATAATATGTCATGTTCACGCGTAGAATGAAATACATAGTACCTACAGTACCGTTAAGCTATCTGCAGGTGGTTAAAACCGGTACTAACGATGTTAGTACGAAAGTGTCATAGCTTTTGACAGTTTTGTGTAGACAGTGGCGCCACCAGCATGTGAATACGGTGATTTTTCCGTCATTCTACGCGGGCACTGTTTGTGTTCTTATTTTTTTTAATCGTTATTTTTTTTATAAATGACTGGTTTATTACACTTCATTTTAATATCAATGCGGTTTCAAAACTACATCTTGTAACAATGTTTGAAACAAAATTGTGTGTGTGTTTACACATGCACGCTTGAATGTTTTCTTTACCCGGCAGCTGTTATGAACCAACTGGGTTCACAAAATACGACCTGTCGTAATATTGGGAACCAATATTTGGAAGTCACATAGTTCTGCTGCTGGAGTGCACTGCGTTCGCCTTCAAAACCGGGTGAAGCTGTAATGGCCGTTATAAGGTTCGGGGAAAGATGTAAAAGTTTTATTTTAATACGGTATCTACGCATCATACACCGGAACGCCATCGAGCAGAGAGAAAGGCAAGATAGAGGATGATCATAAACAAAACAATTCAATTAGTGTTGTCCTCTGTTACTAATTACTATATTAGTGATGCGATTATATTTGCTCACAACTAAGGCATTAAAAAAACTATCCCCCGAATTTATAGATGTTATATAACTTTATCAAACGTCATATAGTACTGCGCAAAGCAAAACTCTGGTGCGCAGTACTATATGACGTTTTACAACCTATACTTAAAACATTAAACTAAGTGAGTAAATGTCAGAAGCACTCAAGTATACACGATTTTGGCGGGCTAGGCTTAAAATTAATAACTGTCAATGAATACCTACTAATTTAATAGGTAATGCAATTAGATTGACGTGATATTTTTATGTCAAAGGACGTCAGTAGTATTATTTTTTACTAGCGAATCTTAATTATACCAACGTTATACATATAAGTGACTACTTGGTTATGTATGTTTGCACGACACTCCCAGTAATACAATACACGTATAACATTTACGCCATAGACTATACAACACCTTTACTTGTTCGCAAGAATGTAGGTCAATAAAAATATGGTCAGTCGAGATGGCAGTACAGTAACGGTAACTGGCCGAAAATAAAAGGAAGAAAAGATGCGACGAGACGCCGCGGCGCGAGGTCGCGGACGCAGCCGGGGACGCAAAAAAAAAAACAATCAACAACCACCTCACTGTACTTTTTTAAATTTTTACATGCTTCCTCGCACAGGTGTTATTGCCTCTTGCCACCGACGTGCATATGCAGGAAAACTAAACTGGATGTAGCGTTCTAATTTCAAAAATATCACGATTCATAAACGTTTTGGAAAAAGAAGTGACGTGTTTACGTGACAGAAATATTGAGGTCTGATGAACAACTCATCGATTTTGGCGGCAGCGATGTTCTGTTCGCTCAACGTCTATACATTCGGTGTGAGACAATATAGGAATAGTATACCATGGTATAATAATATGCTATATGAAGTATTCTCTTCCGACGATGGCCCAAGACTACGTCACGATCAGTGTTGCCATTGAAAAACTTCAATATAATGTCGCACCTCAGTCGATGTTATGTCTCGGGCCAATCACGTGACCTCGCTGTCACGGGGAGAGAATATCAAGCGCAGCCAACTATGCATAAAATAATCTAATCAGAGTAAAATACCATATGACATCTTGAAAACACACTCAAATTCAGTCAAAGAGTTGCAAAGTTGAGGTCAATTTAATACTGGCGCATTTTACAATGTTTTTAATGGTTCTTTTTTTAAAAGTTTGACACTGTTGTTTATTGTGATCCATATTACACCAGGTTTGAGGCAAAGAAAGCGCGCTCAGGCCGGACTTTTTTTATGGATGATTTTCTTCGTTAATAAATAATCTAGCCATACTTAAATATTAAGGTATCTACCTTCCATAGCACTTAGTAAGTGTAGTACCAATATTTAAACAACGTGGTAACAATACAAGCCTGTTGTTTTCCACAGTGTGTGCCAATCCAACTGGTTATATTCTAAACGACGATGCATAGTAAATGCATTAAGTAATGCAACTTGAATGCAAAATAGTGGCATTTAAAAGTAAAATGAGTGCTAACAATAGTTTAATTGCCTTCTTAGTAAGAAAACTAGTTTCTCTAACAATAGGTGTTGAGATAATAGATTATTTTCTACCTACCTAGGTATACGGTATTTAAAAATGCAGAAAGGAACGTTATGAATTTAAAAAATATAATATGCATGAATCTTTTCATGGACCAGTCTTAATATAGGTCAACAGAGGAGTTGTATAACAAGCTCTGACTAAATATATCGCTAAAAAAAATTTGAAGAAGGGTATATTTTTTGCTAAAGGTGAAGCGCCATCTATGATTAAATTTAGTACAGTAAAATATACTTTTTTTTCTTTACTTTTGGCCAAAATATACTTTAATCTGACAGAATCTGTAAGGCTTTGACGTTAGTTCAATTGACCATAGATGGTGCACTCCAGCCTTAGTCTATGATAAGAAGTCAAATTACTCGTAAATAAGAAACCTAATAACATTATTCTAATTACTTATATTACCGTCAACTCCGTACATCGTTCGTCCTTTGTACGACGCCGGGTCTTTGTTAGCTCAGCGATTCGGTTTTATTTCCTTTTACTTGAGGTTACTGGCCAGTCCAATGTCAGGGTCGTCTGTATAATTCGGCCTTGGATATAGCTACTTACAATAAACACTAAATAACTGCTGCAGCAGGTACCTATGTACTTACTTACACAGTTAATTAAAACCGGGGGTGATTAGATTTATTTTTTATCTTACAATATTCGATTGTGGATATGGCAGCCGGTAATTTAATTCTTTTTTTAAATAACGATGGTTGATACAAATTAATTTTGTGTTTACTGCTATCAGTGTAACCTAACCCTATGGGTAGGGGATTTATTTCATCAAAAATTATCAGTCAATACTCGACACTGGCAAAAGTGGCTCTATTTTTTAGCCGATTGCCAACCAAAAAAAAGAAGTCGTAATGCCATGATCCAAATAACTTACTGATTCATCAGTTAAAATATTTGACGCTATCTTTGTTACACCTTATATAGTTTTATTCAGTTGATTCCAGTAACTGACATGAGTAAGTCGAGATTAGTTCAATAATAAATTAATTCGAGGAAAACTTTGGCAGCGCAGTGAATGATTCAGTGCATCGTGTTCCAGTGACTATTCAGATTCATATGCTATCTATGACATAGAACATTGACATAAGAAGCGATAGACAATCAGTTTGTTTTTTCTTTGAATTCAATAATGTCACACACCGTTATCGTCGAGTGTTTTTCAGAGACCATTGAAGGCCCCGAGTTAAACACAATGGCAATGGCGTCGCAATTGTCACCTTGGAAAGTTTATTTATAATGCCATTGCAATTTGTTTGTTAATCGATTTTGTTAGGAGACTTGGGGTGACCAAGTCCATCGCTGAAAACATGCAGTTCGTGATTCACGAGTTATATAAAGGCGGCGGCACCATATTACTGAAGCTATAAAAAAAATTAAACTAAGTTACTTATTTATGTACTAGCTGTCCCGGCGAACTTCGTACCGCCTCAGAATCGAATGTATGAGAAAATAAATTTATTGGTAGTCTATGAAAAATTTCAACAAATCTATCCCACGGGAGCCATACATTTTACCGGAATAAAAAGTAGCCTATGTGCTATTCCAGACTATAATCTATCTCTGTGCCAAATTTCATCCAGATCCGTTCAGCCGTTCTGGCGTGAAAGAGTAACAAACATCCATCCATCCATCTATCCATCCATCCAAACTTTCACATTTATAATATTAGTATAGTATAGATTTTACACTCAGCAACATTAATTAACCACCTAGGTTTATAATTAATTTGTGAAGTTTTATCCCGCACCGCGGTGGGGCGGCGCGCGCGCCGGTTCGTCGACCCCGCGGCGATGGCTGGCGACGACGCGGCCGAGTAATCGCTAATCCATCTGTCTATACATACAACATACCTGACATTAGTTCTGCTGTCTTCAAGAACTGCTTCTGACTGTAGATGTGTAAGGCAGTGCCTCCGCCAAGTCGAGACCAAAAAGTAGGGGCTGCTAGTAAACTTTTCTCTACGCGATTGCGCTTTGTTTCTAATGTAGCGTCGGTAATGCACACCTTCAAGTTGCTTTCAGCTTTTCAGCATATAGGTTTTTTCATGATGTTAATAGGTACTTACTTCTTTTAATATGATTAAATTAGCTAAAAATGTTATATTGCGTGCCCGAATATGAGATTAGCCGTCCCGGCGAACTTCGTGCCGCTTTCGCATCAAATGTATGAGAAAAATAATTCTCTTTATCATTATTAATATTATTTTA
The DNA here is from genome assembly GCA_905404115.1 of Pheosia gnoma. Classification (NCBI taxonomy): domain Eukaryota; kingdom Metazoa; phylum Arthropoda; class Insecta; order Lepidoptera; family Notodontidae; genus Pheosia; species Pheosia gnoma. The sequence continues at coordinate 5,926,406 of FR989919.1, read as the reverse complement.
ATCCCATGTTTTAATAGACGTCCTGCTATTCGGGGCGGACAACTAAAAAAAAACATATAAATCCCACCCGTTCTTGGATTATTTATTAATGGTGCAACTAACACGACTATGTTATATTTATATATAGACATATTTACATTTAACAATAACATAGAACACTTCTACTGGTGGTAGGCTTCGGCCGTGGTTAGTCACCACCCGCTGAACAAAGCCATGTCGCCAAGCGGCCTAGCCGTGTTCCGGCATGATGTTCGGTGCTGCCATTCATGGATGGCGGGTCAGATCAGTTGCGCTGCATGTGCCTAGTGAATGTAGCGTCTCGATCTACTGCCGCCTTCCTACCTAGGCAAGTATGCTCCATCGTAGTACTCATCATCACTTACCATCAGGTGAGATCGAGATCAAATACTTGCCTATAATGTAATAAAAAAAAAAACACATAACATTTAACAACATTTAAAATTTTCAGCGTCAGCGTATATATATATTAATGATAAGTAGGCATAGAACATAAATAAATAACTAAGTAAGTATGTGTTATTGAACCAGTAATTTAAAAAAAGTCAGTTAATGTGAACTATTTAGCTAAACTGATTATGTATGAATATTATAATACAATACAATGTAATACTTCTACCTACTATAATAAAAAATACCGTACCGTAGAGGAGGTGTTGCTACATTAGAATAAAATGTCCGACTAGCAGAAAATTACTTCGTTTAATTTCAATTGGTATTGTAGTCAGGTGATTTACTTTGGTAATTAATAAGTTTCCTGTTTGTGATCAATTATATATAATTATACTACGGTAGGTAGGCCAGTGTATTTATGGATTTACCCTTTTATTATCATTGTATTACCTACTACAGGAGTTAAAATAGAATTAAATAGGTATCTAGGCATGGTAGTTTTCCCGCCATTTTGACCAATATATTTATTCAACATGACGTTTGGTAAAATCACTGGGTGACGTTAGGGAAGAGACGTGACGATAATGTCCTAACTTGCTTTGATTTGTGTTTTTTTTCATTTAAAACTACATCTCACATTCCAAGTTTAAATTTAAAAATGGCAGCAGCTTCCGTTAGTTTTTTTTGTGCCTCACACCAAGGAATGTTTACATTCAACTTTTATGAACACTCCCCGGAGTGAAGTTGTTTATGTTTCGTGTTTTGAAAATATCCACGTGTAAGTAGGTACCTATTTACTAACTTAAAAATGGAGAATTTAGACGGGTACGTTAGCTTTGTTTTGTTTTTTAGCAGAATTAATTAGAATTAATATTACTTATGGAAATTAAATAGCAAAATCATCGATGTTTTAATTAAAACTTAGTACTGTAATATAAATAACATCTGGTATACAGTTAGGTACTTCCTCTCTTTATGCCAAGAGCTCACACATGTACTCATGACGTGAGCACGCCTTTTATAGCCTATAAAGCTTGCTTTGTACTTAAAGGCGAAAAGCTGTTATCGATAAAGAAATAGCTGTACTTCATCAAAGGTATCATTTCCTTGGTAACATAAACTAAAAAATAACAAAAGAACAACGAAAAAGTAATTTAAAAAAAAGTTAGGTACCTAAGGATATAGCTAAGTATAGAGTTTAAATAAAAACTACCACCTGCCAAGAGGGCGTTAGTCATCCAAATTTCTATAATACGAAATATTTACAGAAGATGAGAGATACTTATTTCAATGTGTGGTTTTAAAACTTTCAGGGAATAACATCTCCCAAGTATCAATTTCCAAGTTAAATTCAGTATTCCGAATAAGGCAACACTCCCGGGGCCTGACTGGCCAAAAATAAGATGCAGCCGATGTCAACGGCCAGCTCGCGATGCAACGAAGAAAAAAAAACATTCTATTTTCAAATTGCAGTGGAGAGTATTCGAACATGGCTGACGGAACAAAAAAAGGATAGTACAGTTGTCTTTGATGGCGCTGTAAAGCTTGTAAAAGCTAAAGTTATTTTAAGTTTTCTGGTTTATAATGTCACAGCAAAAGTCTAAATGCTTTTTATAATTAAAGGAATTTTACATTATCATGGGATTACTTTCAGTTTTAGCCACCGACACTGAAGGTTCGTGGCGCGTTACCCGCCAACATGGCGCCGTGTCCGGTCAATATATGTAATTAGGGAAGCCATGACAGTGCTTGTTGTGCTCAATACCCGGAACTAAGTCATACGATAGCGATTACACGGGAACTAGTGAATGGAAAATCGATAGCCAGCACTTAACTATTATTTATTTAACCCTAGTTTCATTTCAAACTTATATATTTTGTATAATTGATATAAATATATTTTTAATTCATTCCAATACTGGGCTAGGTCTCCCCCTTTTTATTTTGTTTCTTTTTATAATTTTGGGGGATGCAAGACCTTCATAGTGCGTCCAGAAAAACCATTGACTAGATGAAGAGACACCACCTAGTCGATGGTTTTGTTTTTATGTCTCTTGGGAACCCATTTGCTGTTACTTATTTTTCTGCTAGATGTCGGACCCAATTAAATTGTGCTTTATTTTCTATGATTATTACCTACTTACGTATACCTTAAACCTCTTTGTCTTTGGTCTTCGGTAGTTTGTTTAGGGTTTCAAAATATTATTCACTTTTTAAACATGGCTTCCGTGGTTTTTTGTCGATGGTCTTACCAAAAATAGAGTTAAATTTCTAGATAGTTTTGTTAGTGTCATCGTGCGCAGGAATTCATCAGCATGTTGACCAGCTTAATGGTGAAAGAATTGTAGATATGACGTACTTTCACCCTTATTTCCAACCGCTATAAAAGTCACGTTAGGGTCAATCACCACCTATACGGATTTAGAGTAGTATCTTCGATCAATACAAGTCAACGAACACCTCGTAGTCCCGAAAAGATAAATCAACTAGGTCCAAATTGGAGTGCTTGACATATCGCGTGCATAGGTGTGCGTAAACACTGATGATTAAAACTAATAGCAACCGACCTGTGTTAATTTGGTAGGTTGAGTTGTCTCAAGCGAACTTTGACCTTATGGGATTTTTGTTTTGTGATTTTTGTGCCTTATGGGAATTTCATGGCGAAGTGCGGCGACATCGCCATGAAATTACTTGGTACCTAAAACGTGATAAAAGGTCATCTTACCTTTATAAAGTTAAATCAATACATTTTTTTTTAATTAAACAAATTTTTTTTTTAAAGTAAATTTCCTTAAGAAATGTCTTATTATTTTACAAAATCTTGCCTAGTTATGAGTTTTGCATAAAGTATACGATTTAAGCTTTTTATTAAACGATTTTGTTATAACGATACCTATATCGGGGGAATACAGTCGAATATCATCTGGCAAACTTAGGGGGCGCCCGTATGCACCAATTACATACTTACTAGCCATCTGAGGTCATGTGTTGGCTTTTGCCATTCAATCAGTGCTGCATGATCGATCCAATTTATTTCAATTAAACCTTTATCAAGATGACTATAACATAATGTTGAAGGCGAATATTAAAAACAAAATCATATTTTTTTATTCGTGTAAGCCGAAAAGGCACTTATCTTAGTCTAAAGCAAGGATTCCCAAAGTGGTCCATGTCGGTTTCCCAGGGGTCGACATAAACTAAAACTGAGTTTGGGGGTCGACGAGGTCTAATAATCGACCACTATTAATTAACACAAGTTCTTATTTGAAACTTTCAAGATACTGTACAAGTTGTGTTTCGTGTACCAACTTGTTATAAGAATGACTAATATTTTTATAGGAAGTATCATTGTTGTACTTTTAAACTTCTTTGGGAATGTTATCTTTATAACCTACTGTTGGCCCCACAGATCACGAATCGATCTCTAAACGATCTCTAATATATCTGTGGTTGGCCCTATTGAAATATTTTACACTATTCTTCTTACACGTTATATAGATAACTGTCTTTTAAGAAATATGGGCGTCGATTAGAAGCTTTCATAATTACCCTGAACCTACCTATTATATATATACCTATTCCAGACATCCTAACTCATTGGTGTTATTTAGAGTTTAACTTGCCCGCATTTGAACGTAAAATGTAATAATGCTATTGACCTTACGGGTAGATAAGTTATCATTTGTTTTGGCTGTATGGAGTGATAGTTTTTCAGATAACTTTTTTACTACTTATTCTTTTTTAAGATTGGCGACTACAAAATAATGCAATTTTTGCCAGTGTCGAGTATTTCTTCATGATTGTTATAAAATTATAAGTACCATTACGTATGTAAGTACCAGTTCTAGTAGTATTAGATAATCAATGGTTTTAGAGCAAGAAGCTACGAAGTATGGACAAACAAAAGTCTTCAAGTGAACATAACATAAGTAGGTCGAATATGTTATCGAATCTAATTTCGCGAAAATTTCTAAAAATATTAAGGAAACTATCAATGGAAGCTAATGCCAAAGGTTATCAGTTGACCTAACGAACTTAACAGACAAAGCAATGACTCATTATCATTTATGACATGTTGAGACGGGTCCGGATACTGCGTGAAGCGATTCAAGACATGTCTCTACAGGCACCCTTGGACAGATGTTAATTTTAGAAAAAAAAATTGTAAAGCAAACGGAGGGGAGTCGAAGTAATGTTATCTTTGTTGCTTGAAGTGGAGAGTATTTTTTTATCTTGTCATTGGTAATACAGGGATTGCAACAGTGCGTGATTAAGAAATTATTTACCACAGATTCAACATTCACTACTTTTTTAATTTCTTAAGGTACCTATGTCACTACCAGAATATAACTATTTATGTTTTTGTTATAGCGATTTTATCGCGTTTATTTTATCTTTTACGTTCCCGACTTTTTGGCTGCTTCGCAGCAACCATGGCCACGGGAGGAGGAGGAGAAACGTAGGGAACGTAAAAACATAAAATAAACGCGATAAAATCTGTAAAATTAGTTTTATTTCAATGTTACTAATAGTCGTTAGAAATATGAACAATTTTGACGACTAGATATCCCACTGTAATGCCCTGATTAGACGTAACGAGTGAAACTGCGAGACAGTGCTCTCGGCCGAGTGAACAAGACATACTACTGAGTACTGTTCACACCTACCGAGCACTCGGCTGAGAGACTGTCTAGCCATATTACTCGTTACGTGTGACATGTAAAATCGGTAATCAGCTAATTCAGGGAACACTAAAAGCAGACCCCAATACAAACAAATTACAGGAAATGCAGATGAAGAAAGTAAATAAGATATTTCAGCCAATGTATGCTGGATTATTTCCATAGCCGTACAAAACAAATAACAACTTTCGTGCGACTCAGCGTTTATAGCTCATAAATTGTTTTGTGTCGCGACATTCGGGCACCATGTACTTTCTACCATACACCAATACTCCCAATTTCACCGTTCCTCTCATCCAATATTAACTGTGGTCCATTGTGTAAGGTATCTGTCAGACTACCTACGATGTTATTTGACGCAGATATTACTCTGTGATTGAACCATTCCAATGCAAGTATATTAAGTAAAAAAATGACTGTGAGCTACACATTTTCCACTTCAATTAAGTAATATTTGGTCGGTAATGTCTGCACAATTTGAGTTACGATCGGTAGGGCCGATCGGTAGGATAGTGTCCTACCGATTGACTGGCCAACTTGATTGACAAATCAATTGGGTGGGTCACCACCGATTGATCCAAATCGTGCCATTTATGGAGGGCTGTATTAACCGACTTCAAAAAGGAGAAGGTTCTCAATTCAGTTGTATTTTTTATTTTTTTTAATGTGTATGCTTGTTTGTCCGCAGTTCTGGGAGATTATATCGGAGGAGCACGGCATCGACCCCGCCGGCGTGTACAAGGGCACCAGTGACCTCCAGCTCGAACGCATCTCCGTCTACTACAATGAGGCCTCTGGTCAGTATTCTATATCTATACATATAAATAAAATTGGAGTGTCTGTTTGTAATATTAAAATAACCACTTTTTACTAAGTGCATTTGGATGTATACACGTTACCTATACCGAAACAACATTTTTTACAATTTTTGTCTGTCTGTCTGTCTGTCTGTCTGTCCGTCCGTCTGTCTGTCTGTCTGTCTGTCTGTCTGTCTGTCTGTCTGTTTGTTCCGGCTAATCTCTGAAATGGCTGGACCTATTTTGACGGGACTTTCACTGGCAGATAGCTGATGTAACAAGGAGTAACTTAGGCTACTTTTATTTTAGAAAAAAAAATAGGATCTCACGAAAAAAAAAAAAACCAATGTTGCAGCGCAGCGCCTGAATTAATTTTGATAGCAACAACCTGCAATGCGTGCCGCGGGCTCAGAATGGGCGAGCAGGCTGTTGTCAACGGTTGTCTTTGTTAAATACCACGCGGACGAAGTCGCGAGCAACAGCTAGTTATCTATAAAGCTAAAGTCTGATTCACATACCTATAACAATGTACTGCTCAAAAATGTAAAAGATCTTTTGAAAAAAAGAGCAACCATGGAGTTTTTTGCCCGTTCTTCTCCATAGGAACGGCATTCCGAACGGGTGGTAAAGTAGTAGCGTAGTATTTTGTGACTTTTGACGATTCATAAGTACTGTACTTAATGGTCTACGTGAATAAAAAATATTCTGATTCTGATATAACTATATAACTACTGATATAACTAGTAGCAGGTGAGGCCGTGGATAAAATATATGTAGTAACTTAATACTTTAGTTAGCGTATGAATTTTACTTACAGTATATTTTAAGTTTTATTTTATTGCGTGTCGATTTACGGTAAGTACTTTAAAATTTCCGATTAAAAAATATGAAAGTGAATTTAAAATTGGAACATCGCTTTCAATTCAAACTCAGCATGATTCAGACTACTCTTGCTTTATTTGTGTCCGCTGTTAAGTGTAAAAGTGATCGAGAGATTTTTTTTATTAAAAAACATTTTTAAATCACTCTCATTTTAAAATTATAGTCAGTAGGTAGGTAATAATTTTCGAAAGTATTTTCAATCAAAGGCTGATTCTGTAAACATTTCATCAGAATCCGTTCAGTAGAACTACTTACATAAGCCTTCAGAAAGTCAGAGGAAAGAACAATTCTTAACTAGTATCTAGTTGATTAAATCTAAGTAGGCTGACAACGTTTCGATCTGAAAACTAGCATTTGTCATTATAATTAAGATTAAAATTGACAGATTAACCCATTTGCTCGGCTTTTAACAACATAATGGCGTAGAAAGTGCAGACTGCAGAGACATTCAATTAACTCATTAACGGTTTTGTGAAATAATAAAAGGAAATTACTTAATTTAATGGTTAATAAAAAAGTTGACTGACTCGTAAGTCTATGGTCGCATTCGTGCCACGTTATGGCCAGACATAGAACCAATCAAAATATGTAGCTAGGTACTTTACACTTTTGCTTGAGAATTGTATATTTCTTTTAAAATACCAAGGTTTTTTTTTGTTTTAATTATCTACTTGCCTATTAGAGATGGGCTGATTATTCGGTAAATATTCGTTATTCGGCATATCTCATTTAATTTCATGTTTTTCTATAAACGCGGATTAAAAAAAATAAAATCAAAGCGAATGCTTAGTTTTTGTTTTAACCCGCGTTTTGTCTTCGGCGAATGCCGAGGTCATTGTCCTGTTAGTAAGTAGGTAGTTAAAGCCAATTATTATGTAACTATGAATGTGTAGAGTTTAATTGTTGTATATCACACATGATTGCTTAGAATTGTGTTGTGTGGGAGTTTGGTGACACGTGTCTTGAGTCGTGTGTGACAATTTTTGTCAGAGTTGTAAACTATTAGCCTAGTTTTTTTTATTATACACAGTCTTATGTGTGTTGCCACCTGAGCGGAGACGAGAGGAGCAGAGAGGAATCAGATTATTTGAAAGCCTTTGCTCGTTGCTGGAATATTCCTCTTCGCTTTGGTCTGGAAACGCACCCTAGGTCTTGAAATAGGGCATGACGGTAGCTGCCTAGTAAATGCACGGCGGCCCAGCTCTGATTAATCATTATGTGAAGTTACAATTTGGATATGTCAATTTAAAACAATACACATTTTAAACATTTGTAGGCAAAAATGACAATAAATCTCAATTTTCATTTAGTTGGCTTTTTTTAAATCGACCTACTGGCATTCTGCGATTCATAACAGTGGAAGGATTAAGGACCACTGTCTCACCAATCTTGAAGTCATGTTCCGCTGAACCGCCATTTTGATGTGGTCTGAATTTGCGCAAGGTATCAGGGGGCACCTCGCCGTCCTCTGAGGATGGCTGCCGAAACTTCGTCTCGTTTCTTTAAAGTCACATCTTATTAATAGGTTTTTATAATATAATTCTAAAAACTAACTCTTTTAGTATTCACTATACGCAGGTTTGTGCTTAAAATGTGTATTGATCAAACAGTTTATAGGTTTTGCGGGTGTCAAATCTAGAAGGGTAGGCCTGCAAAGAAAAACAAAACAGTTGAAAAAAAAATTGCCTCCTACTTTTTCGTCTTTTGTTAATAAAATAGTCTTCCGTCCTATAGTCGTAGTGGCCAAATTATCCTAAAGTGTCCAGGGCCCCAATGGATTCAAGACAGACGATCCTAGCTGGTTGGCGTCTCATCTACGCCTCACACCGCACCGCCGGCTGCATCCACCGAAGTATATTTCCCTGTACATTTCGTGGTGTCGTCACTGGTGAGGCCAGTGGTCCGATGGCTGCCGGCTGCGGTCGGCACGCTCCGCCGCGCCCGTTAACTAACTGTTATACTGCTATTATCATCCATAATTCCGCCTGTTGGCTGATGCTAGTACGATGGTCTTGCTTTAATATCATTTGTGATAATAGAAGCACGTTTAAAGAACCTATGAAAGGGCCACAGGTTCTTTAAGGGTACTTTATTGACTTAATGGTGGGATAAAGGGAGAAAAAGGTTATAATTAGAGCTGTATTTGAGCGAGGGACTTTTATGGACATACATTTTGCATTTGTGCTGCATTTTTGCAGAAAATAATGTATCACAGGTATACTACATATACCAAATGTCATTGCATGCTTCTACTTTCATTACGAAATGAAATGGAATATGAAATATGGCCTCACCAATCAATTCATTGTATGTTAACAATTATTTATTCCCATCCATGGTAATTGGATTACTTTGGCAATTCAACATTGGATTACTTTGTCAATTCAATTAAAACCAAGCATTTGAATTTAACTTTTTTTGATCAATGCCTCCCACCCGGGACAGAGCTATCGTTTCAACCGCAGAAAATAAAAGGCCGTAACATCACCCCCAAAATTATAGAATGCTTAATCAATTCACAATGGTATTGCAAAACTTTTTTTAGAAGATAAATACCTACTTCCATTACTTTCTAAAAATTTGGGGTTCAATTTATAACTTAAGTTCAAGGCGCGGATAGCCAATGTCGATGACCGGCGCGGCCGGCTGCGCTAACGCATGTAATTCTATTGTCTTAAGACAGGGATGCTGAACATTTTGATTGAGAATTCATTGTAAAGGCGATCTTATTGACCTCGCTTTGGCCTCGTGAGTTCAGTGGCCACATGCGCATCTTGTGGCCTGCTGATTATGAGTTTGATGCCCAGAAAGATACAATTGTCGTTGAAATATTCTGTCAATAAATTCCAAGCAATAACCAGCTAAGCGTATTTGCCGTACAGGCAGGTAGAAATTACATAGAAAAACCCTTTTCCATAGGGATGTAAATCCGAAGCGTGCGTCGACCGATCGTAGGATGGTCCCAAAGTATGGAATGAACACAAAATTAGCGTTGAATAAGTAACATACCTGGGGTTGATCGCGACAACACTCGACATTGTAATTTGTCGATCAGACATTGCCAAAGGTTCATAAACTCTGAGCATTGTAGGTATCTAATTACATAATCGCTGAAATTCTGGCTGAGAGTCGAGGAAAATTGAACATGTTTGTTCAGGGTTATAATAATTAAAACAACATGATAACAGTTCTAAGAAAACGATCCTCATCTTTTACGAAAATACCTGGCATATCAGCTCAATACCGAAAAACTATTTGGCTTAGCGACCCTCGGCTTGACAACCTTCTAAATTATAAACCAAATAGGTTGATCAATAATAGAGATGCCATAAAAGCTTAGGCGTAGCTCAACCGTTCTGGAGAACTCCTCAATGGAGAGTGACGAATCGTGTCGAATTCTTTATTTCTATAATCGCTTCGTTCCGCTGAGAATTGCATATTAGTCCCGGGATCTCATGACAGACAGACCATTGGCGGTTCCGCTATTTTCTTCATCTCTATTATTAAGTATATATCGTCTTGTCCCTATTCCCTTGTCATTATTCCCTTTATCCTGTTTAGTTTTCAGTTCGACAGCGTACGTGCCGTCTCCCAAATTACCTAGCAATGGATTTCAGCCCAGAAACTTTTAGATCTATCAATAACTTGAGGCTGGGTAGAAACCTTGTTGTCGTGAGATTAATCTTTGTCTCTCGTTGTTCCCAGTTGCGACGAAGGAGAGTGGGGGCAAGTACGTCCCCCGCGCCATCCTCCTCGACCTCGAGCCCGGCACCATGGACGCCGTCCGCTCCGGCGTGTACGGCCAGCTCTTCCGGCCGGACAACTTCGTGTTCGGACAGTCCGGCGCCGGCAACAACTGGGCCAAGGGACACTACACCGAGGGCGCCGAGCTCGTCGATGCAGTATTAGACGTCGTGCGCAAGGAGTGCGAGAACTGCGACTGCCTTCAGGGATTCCAGCTCACACACTCGCTCGGCGGCGGCACCGGCTCCGGCATGGGCACACTCCTCATCTCTAAAATCAGGGAGGAATACCCCGATAGAATCATGAACACATACTCAGTCGTACCCTCGCCCAAAGTGTCAGACACCGTCGTCGAACCCTACAACGCAGTTCTCTCCATCCACCAACTAGTCGAAAACACAGACGAAACCTACTGCATAGACAACGAAGCTCTCTACGACATCTGCTACAGAACCCTCAAAGTACCCAACCCGACGTACGGAGACCTGAACCACCTGGTGTCGCTCACCATGTCCGGCGTGACGACGTGTCTGCGGTTCCCCGGCCAGCTGAATGCGGATCTCCGCAAGCTGGCGGTGAACATGGTGCCGTTCCCGCGTCTCCACTTCTTCATGCCCGGCTTCGCGCCGCTGACGTCACGCGGCAGCCAGTCATACCGCGCCCTGACCGTGCCCGAGCTGACCCAGCAGATGTTCGACGCCAAGAACATGATGGCGGCGTGCGACCCTCGCCACGGCCGCTACCTCACCGTGGCCGCCATCTTCCGCGGCCGCATGTCCATGAAGGAAGTGGACGAGCAGATGCTCTCCATTCAGAACAAGAACAGCAGTTTCTTCGTGGAATGGATCCCGAACAACGTGAAGACCGCCGTGTGTGATATCCCTCCGAAGGGCTTAAAGATGTCATCGACCTTCATCGGCAACACGACAGCCATACAGGAGCTGTTCAAGAGAATATCGGAGCAGTTCACCGCCATGTTCAGGCGCAAGGCTTTCTTGCATTGGTACACCGGCGAGGGCATGGACGAGATGGAGTTCAATGAGGCTGAGAGTAACGTCAACGACCTGGTGTCCGAGTACCAGCAGTACCAGGAGGCGACGGCTGAGGATGACACGGAGTTCGACCAGGAAGACTTGGAGGAGCTGGCCCAAGACGAGCACCACGATTAAGCGCCGCCGCGCGAACTGTACCCTAAAGGGCCATACCAGAACACGGCACAAGAATACTGTTTCAAATCCATTGCTGTATTAAAAAATCGTACCTATATATTTACTTAAAACATAGTGCGATGGATATCAAAATACAGCCACCTCGTTCCGTCTTTTGGTATTCGAAGCCCAAACTATAAACGCTGGACCATTTTTAACACTTTTATATATTATATTATATTTTCGAGAATTAGAGGCTAAGTCGCGTGAATTTGTCGTAGTTTTTCCTAGTGTTGTGAGGGACTCGACGGGAATGGAAGTTCTCAGTGTCTTAGAAATTAATGGTCTTACGACATTGTAAGGTCTTATTTGTTAAATATTACATTTGTTTGCTGAGATCTATTGATAATATTAAACACGTAACATTAAGAAGGGAGTTTAGACTTGTGTCCTTGAAATGAAGAATAGAGGAGTCTCTTGCGCACTAGTGTCACCACAGCGTGGATTGATTGATTGACATACAATAAATCCCGACTCTGAGCGACCTCGCACTGTAATCCGTCAACGCTATTTGACAGATCGTTAAGTGCTAATCACGAGATAATAATTTTATTAACAATGAATTATAAGTATTATATTCGAAAGTCTGTTTTTTTAATGAAATCTAATTAGATTAAGTCAGGACTTAATGAGAAACGTACCAACTCGTGCATTTCTTAGCTTAAGTTATACGTCTTGTATGCTTTTTTTATTATATTAATTTATAATAAATGTTTTTAACGAAAATGGCTTGTGATTTTAATTATAAGGACGTTTTTAATTATGAAATCATGACCTACCTATCGTACTTATTCTATCTAGAAGACATATACAAATGTGAATATTGAACTATTTTGTAGTCGATTGCCAGCCTAAAAAAAATACAAGGTACACTTACCTATTTTATCTGTGGATCCTCCATGCCCATAATTTTCACGATAACTTGTGGTTTTTTATCAATATAAAAACATACTTTCATATACCCAAGAATTAATAGTTTGCCGTTGATACCAAGTCGGATAATAATTAGTGAGGGAATCCATGGTGCAATGGATGCATAGTTCATTCATATTTTCATATTATTGAGATAAAATATGAAATGGCTAGGTTGTTCAGTATCTTCTTCTTCTTTCTTTACGAAATGAGATGCGATGAAATAAAATGGATATGAATATGGCCTCACCCGCAACTTAGCGGGTATTTTGCACAATGTCAAGTAATTAATAGCAATACAACTTTCAATAAATACACATTATAAATAAAATAATGGATGTGACATGATGAAATGAAAAATCGTTGTTCAGTATAATATTGCCTCAAAATAACAGTTCGTAACCTGTAACCGTTTATCATGGATTGTCATCATCTATCATGGATTTGTCAATTAAAAACGAAGATCAATAGACAAATATTTATTTCTTTTCATAACCGCGACGCACGACGCGCCTACCTTATGACTAAAGTAACACTAAATACCTATTTACAGCTAAACTTGAACACAATATTCATATACAGAACTGGTAAAACTTAAATTTCAATTAAATTTTGATTTAATCAAATGGGGAAAGAGGAATTCACTAATGACCCTCGGCTTGTCAACTTTTACAATTATCAACCAAACAAGTTTGATCGATAATTAAAGCAGCCAGCAACACCGAACTCCTCTAAAATGTTAGTCGAGAAACTATCTATCACGAGTAAAATGCAATTTTCTCCGCGAAAGGAAATCCCCCATCTTCCCCCATTTGTTTATCAATGGATTTCCGCCAAGTATCGCCTAGTTCTATCAATTATATATTCTGATTTACGAAACTTTCGAGACGACGCGAAATTACTAACATGGTATTAAAATACTAAACCAATGCTACAATCATATGATCATAGATCTGATTCATAGAAATATTACGTGTAATAATGCAGTTTATTTCGCGTAGCCCACGACAGAGTACCCACCGAAGTTGCGCGAATGAATTGCATTATGCAACTATACGCGAAGTAAATCATATCAATCTGTTTGCATCTCTCTCACACGTCTAGTGTTCGAGCGAGACGCATGCGTTTTATTGTCTTTTAGAGTAATATCAAGAACACAAGGAACCAAAAGTTAAATGCACGGCCGCTACCAACTTATCTACATTAAATACAAACTTATGCAACTATAATTTAGTATATATAACACGTGAACGTCAACGAGTGAATTTTATTTATAATAATATTATAGAGAGATTCTATTATATACAGCGTGACTCAGAAAGGGCACACTATCATTATGTGAAGTCACAATTTGAACGAAATTTTATTTCACAATTGTAATTATGTTGAGTATTTTTTTTTTAAATTTACATATCGTAATCGTGGCTTCAAATAATGATTATAATTGCCCTATAGATGCGCAGGTGCAGACGGTAGTATACCCTTTCTGATTCACGCCATATAAAGCTTTTATTAATTCAAAGAATACGCCTAATTTCAAGCATTTTTATAGACAGCTTAAAATAAATTACAAAATTATTCATTTAAAATAATAATAATTACATCTAAATGCTATTCTGTTACAAATAAGTTCGTATAAGATATGGCAACATACCAGTTGGAAATATTTTCAGACCTAATCATTTGTGAACGGTACAGTACGAAACTAATATTATTTAATTACTAGCTGTCCCGGATAATATTTTCCTGTCAAACGAGCACATTCAGTTTGTGCAGATTTTTCCAATTTTCCAGACAACTTTTTAAATTTCTCCTTCCTTACAAACCTGATTCGGACTATTACGAACATTTGAAAAAGAAATTAGCCGAATCGGCTCACTCGTTCTCAAGTTATGAGTTTACCAACAAACATAATATAATTTAAATTATATAGATTTACACAAAGTTTAAAATTTGCGACAAGTAAAAAGAACCGAGCGTACTGTACAATGACGTCACCATAAGTCATCTCGAGAGCGACAGAGACAGCACGTCCCGACTCTCTCATCACTATCGAACTGAGCGAATATATAGCTCTTTGATTCCGAGTTGAGAAATCGCGAGCCAACTTGACTGAGTACTGTAAACCAATAAGTACTGTACTTAATGGTTTACATGAATAAACATTATTCTGATTCTATGGTATCCTTAGATTTAAGTTTATACATACATACAGCAGTGATAGCCAAGTTGATAGAACGCTTGCTCGGTAAAGAGGATCGCAGGTTCAAACCCCGGCTCACACCTCTGAGATTTCATTTCATGTGCGAATCTCATTTTCAACCACGATTATCACTTGCTAAACGGTGAAGGAAAACATCGTGAGGAAACCTGCATATCTGAGAGAACCCTTCGAATGATGTGTGAAGTCCGCCAACCCGCACTGGGCCCGCGTGGTGGACTATGGCCTAATCCCCCTCAAATTGAGGGGAGGCCCGTGCCCAGCAGTGGGACATTAAAAATGGCTGGTATTATTATTATACATATCCATTATGTACAGAGGCTTAAACCTATATTATACAGCTTAAGAACTAAATTACAATACTATTCGGCACTTCAATGTTTAAGTAACTAATGCGATTGTACAATGCGGAGAGGGTACCATCACGCGTGTATATCATGGGGTAGACAGAGACAATTTTTCACTCATATAGTATGATATTAAGCCCACATTGTAATATTTACGGGCGAATACTCAAACGATACTCAAATAAGTCCATTAAAGTTTTAAGCCTCGTTATTGTATATATACCATCATATATGTAAGACATAATATATCTACGATCGTTTATCTTACTACGTATAGAGTGTATGAAACTAGGTATAATCAGACATAGTATCATATAAATATGACGTCCTAGATCTATGTATAATAGATATATGTCATAAGACAACCTCTTCAACCTCGCCACAAGCTACATATGCCTTCCAGGCGGGTGGTACGCCTGGCGGGGCGGCTGCTATGCCCCGACGGTTATTGTCGGGGTCTTGTATATATGATACGTGCTCCGAAAACTCTCATAGCGCGATTCAGGATTGTATGAAGCATTTTCATTAGTTCTGAATGTCGTGTGCAGCGCCATCTGTGTAGCGTGTGGCGAGGTTGAAGAGGTCGCTACAAGTTATATATCTGCCAGTTCAAAGTTAAGTTTATTACAGATTTAGGATATAGACGCGTACCTATAGGTCCTAATTGAATCAATTTACAATGGAGAAAAGAACCGGTTTGTGATGACGCTGTAAATCAACACAAAAATGTCTATAAATATTAATAATTACGATAACAATGACCGAGCTAGCGCGTGCGCTCAGTGGAGGTCACACGGAGACCTCGTTGTCCTCGTTGAGTCGTATGCTGTTGTCGTTGGCGGCGAGCTTGAGGAGGGTCTTCTTGATCCTGAGCGCGGGGAGGCGGACCGACGGGTTCTGGTGCCAGCACTCGCGCATGAGGTTCGCCATGCCCACCATCGTCTGGGGGGAGGTGGGGATTTGCATGAGGTTTTTTTCTTGGTGAGGTGGAAGTGGAATCGGTATGATATACTTGTAACATACAAGTATACCGATCACTTGTATGTCAACGATAAATGAATATGTAAATAGTCAAAAACATATAATTGAATTTAAAACGCACCAAGACTACATACGAATGCTCCTTTTACATTCTTTACAAAAAAATATCACCAGACCAAACACCGACTACACGGTCCCACACTAAGCACCGTATAGGTGTGTTCGTTGTATTATGGACTGGGGGTGACCCAGTATATAATACTTACATAGATATTAAACATCCATGACTCGGGTACAAACATTCGTGGTCATCACACAGTTTGGGCCCTACCAGGATTCGAACCTGAGACCTTTAGCGTAGACGGCACGGTCACTACCAACAGAGCTAATCAGGGCCCTAAGTCTGCTAACACAATCGATTCATAATCGAACAACAACCGCATAGTAACTGTCACTTTTCACAGATATTGTACGGGGATCTGTCAAAAGTGACAGTTACTATGCGGCTGCCGTTCGATTATGAATCGATTGTGTTAGCAGACTTGGGGCACTGGTTGTCAAAAAAAGACCATACATCATTATTTACTCAATTATTAAGCCAACTTATACATTTTTTACAATGTTGATAGTTGGTAAAGGCGTCCTATATTCCAGTTAATCTATACATATAAATAAAATTGGAGTGTCTGTTTGTAATATTAAAATAACCCCTTTTTACTAAGTGCATTTGGATGTATACACGTCACCTATACCGAAACAACATTTTTTAAAATTTTTGTCTGTCTGTCTGTTTGTTCCGGCTAATCTCTGAAATGGCTGGACCGATTTTGACGGGACTTTCACTGGCAGATAGCTGATGTAATAAGGAGTAACATAGGCTACTTTTATTTTAGAAAAAAAAATAGGATCTCACGAAAAAAAATTAAAACCAATGTTGCAGCGCAGCGCCTGATTAAGTTTGATAGCAACAACCTGCAATGCGTCCCGCGGGCTCAGAATGGGCGAGCAGGCTGTTGTCAACGGTTGTCTTTGTTAAATACCACGCGGACGAAGTCGCGGGCAACAGCTAGTAGTAATATAAGGGTGTGCACATACGGGGTGCGGGTCGGTGGGCGGGTCGGGGCGCGCGGCGGCCACGCACACCACCTTGCGCATGTCGTCGAAGCTGGGGTCGGCGGGCGCCAGCTCGGCGTAGGGCGGCCGGTACTCGCGCGCCGGCGCCGCGCGGCGGCTCGTCTCCCACAGCACCAGCGCCAGCGCGTACACGTCGCACTTCAGGAACGACTCGAAGCACTCCACGTTGATGCTGCGGACGATCACAATCAACATTTACATAAAAAACGTAACCTATTTTATATGAATATTCTTAAATTTTTGCCGTTAAAATCAAGGGTTGATTTAAATAATGATTGATTTACTCTATGACTGATTTCTGTAATTCAAAAAACAATGATACAAATGATTTTTTCTTTAAGATAGTTTTAGGCAAAGAAAACGTTCGTTAGGCTTATAACGCTTGGTGCCCTGGCGCGCGGCATTGTGTGGTGTGTTGTGTGTGTGTATGGGGTGTGTGTGGGAGTGTGTGTAGGTGTGTGCGTGGGAGTGTGTGTAGGTGTGTGCGTGGGAGTGTGTGTAGGTGTGTGCGTGGGGGTGAGTGCGTGGGGGTGTGTGTGTGTCTGTGTGGTGTGTAGGTGTGTGTGTGTGGGTGTGTGTGGTGCGTCACCTCTGGTCCAGCATCTCGGGGCTCATGTAGCGCTTGGTGCCCTGGCGCGCGGCGGGCGGCAGGCCGGCGGCCACGTGGCGCCGCGTCACGGCCAGCCCCAGGTCCGCGATGCAGCACTCGCCGTTCACCTTCACCAGGATGTTCTTGGTCTTCACGTCGCGGTGCGCTATCGCCGGCTTGCCCTGGACACACACAACAATACTCACTTTGAAGCGAATGGGTGTGGACTCGGACTGTATCAGAATCAAAATATTTTTTATTCACGTAGACCATTATGTATACAGTACTTATGAATCGTCAAAAGTTACAAAAATATTATGCTACTGCTTTATGTATGATTATTACACAATAAAGAAATATATTGATTTCTTATATTTACGCGAATACTACACATTGAAATAAAACTAATCTTAAGGATTTTATCGCGGTTTATTTTATATTTTTGATAAGCCGCAGATCCTCGCAAAAGAACACCGATTCCGACCAAGGATGATACGCGAGGCCACTGAAATTAAAAAACATCCTAATTTCAATAGGGAAGATGGCTGGGTGCTACCACCAGCTTGGGACCCTGTAGTAAACATCATAAAATCCAGAACCAAGCGTACCATTGCAAGACCTCAAGACACAGTGAGCTCTTTCTGCGTAGATCGGACCGCAAGTAACAACTAAATATGAGGGTACCCCCGTCAAACTATGACACTAGGACGTCAACCACCTCAGTCCTCCCGTGACCTTGGTTGCTGCAAAGCAGCCGAAACGTCGGGAACGTAAAATAAAAAATAAACCGCGATAAAATCCTTAAGATTAGTTTTATTTCAATAAAGAAATATATAATTTGGAAAAACGAACACGTACCTCTCTTTCAACTTACTTATAACAATATGACAAACTTAATAATTTAAATATACTTCAAAAATAATCTATACATATAAATAAAATTGGAGTGTCTGTTTGTAATATTAAAATTACCGCTTTTTACTAAGTGCATTTGGATGTATACACGGTACATATACCAAAACAACATTTTTTACCATTTTTGTCTGTCTGTCTGTCGGGCTGTCTGTTTGTTCCGGGTAATCTCTGAAATGGCTGGACCGATTTTGACGGGACTTTCACTGGCAGATAGCTGATGTAACAAGGGGTAACTTAGGATACTTTTATTAAAAAAAAAAATAGGATCTCACGAAAAAAAATTTAAACCAATATTGCAGCGTTGCGCCTGATTAAGTTTGATAGCAACAACCTGCAACGCGTCCCGCGGGCTCAGATCGCGCGAGCAGGCTGTTACCAACGGTTGTGTTGTTAACCGACTTCAAAAAGGAGGACGTTCTCAATTCAGTTTTTTTTTTATATGTTTGTTACCTCGGATCTCCGTCATTTATGAACCGATTTGGAAAATTATTTTTTTTATATGAAAGGATATGCTTACAGATTGGTGGCATTTTTTTCAAAAAATTGTCAAACACCACGCGGACGAAGTCGCGGGTAACGGCTAGTGTGAAATATATTTTGAAATACAATTTCACTGGCTCACCTGTGTGCCATGTATCTCGGTGTGCAAGTGCAGCAGCCCGTTGACGGTGGAGAGACAGATGGCCATCATCTGGTGGCGCGTGAGCGTGGTGCGGTTCAGGTGCTCGTACAGCGAGCCCAGCGGGTGGAAGTGGGTGATGAGCCACAGCTGATGCAATACGTATGATCATTATTGAAGTGAAACTATATTAGGATTGGGGGGTATTAGGATTTTTTCTGTCACGAAAAAGCGTTACGGCCGCGTGGTGAGAGGCGGTAGCGGCGGAGGGAGATATTTTTTTTTTGGGTATTTTAAATAATTTGCAGTAAACCTGCGAAAAAATCGAAATGTGTGCTGGGACACGTGATAGTAGAAGTGAGACGTAAACGTTCAAGTTGAAAAAACAATCGATTTTTTAAATCGAACCAGCCCTTTTAATGTCCTACTGTTGGGCACGGGCCTCATCTCAATGCGAGAGGGATGAGGCCATAGTCCACCACGCTGACCCAGTGCGGATTGGTGGACTTCACACATCTTTCGAGGGGTTCTCTCAGACATGCAGGTTTCCTCACGATGTTCTCCTTCACTGTTTAGCAACTGATAATCATGGTTGAAAATGAGGCTCGCACATGAAATCCAGAAATCCCAGAGGTGCGAGCCGGGGTTGGAACCTGCGATCCTCGTTACGGAGTCAAGCGTTCTACCAACTTGGCTATCACTGCTCTTTTTCTGGTATAATTATAATACCTAAGCAAAAACAAGAAATTTTTTTTGGTTGTTTAGGGGCCATCCATAAATTACGTCACACGTTAAGGGGGTGGGAGGGGGTCGACGAAGTGTGACAAGGGCAGGGGAGGGTTCCCAAATTTTGTGACATCACATTTTTCAAAATATAATATATTACATCTAAGTATTACAACTGTTGATTTTATTGAGAAATAATTTAAATGGAAATAAAAACAATTTCGGAACACTGCTGCTGTTTTAATTTCATAAATTTCCAAATGTAACATTGCAAAATATGTGACATCACACTAGGTAGGAGTAGGGGTCTTACAAATGTGACCAGTTGTGACAAGGACGGGGAGGGGTGAAAAATTCATGAAATTCATGTGACGTAATGTATGGATGGCCCCTTACCTGTGTGCAGCTGGCGCGGCTGGTCATGTCGCTGCCGACGTACGCGACGATGTTCTCGTGGCGCAGCATCACCGTGCTGTAGATCTCGGTCTCGCGGCGCCAGCTCGCCTCGTCGCGCGAGAAGAAGATCTTCACCGCCACGCTGTCCGCGTACCACGAGCCGCGCCACACCTCGCCGTACCGCCCCTGGGGACACCAGAACCATTCATGACCACCTCTGCAGGGTTATTTTAAACAATTCGAAATCGATATCGGAAACGGAATCGAAACTTCCGAGCTGGATAACCGCAATCGCAATTAGAATTTCCGAATTTGATTATCTTCGATGTGACTTGATGACAATACCAAATCGGTTTTTCAAAAAGTTTCCGTCGGAAAGCTCGTCGGGAGCGACATCAACATCGGATGTTTCAAATCCGATTCCGATGTCGGTTCCGACTGATTTAAAATAACCCTGCTGATTGATGATCATGCACAGTGGGTAGTGACCCAGCATTCTGTACCTAGAGTATCGGGTCTTTTATCTTCATTAGTACTTTTTGTTTTTTTGACCTGCTGCTAGTCTGATTAGTCGTTCCTACATTATTCTCACATACCTATAACAATGTATTGCTCAAAAATTTAAAAGATCTATTTTAAAAAAGAGCAACCATGGAGTTTCTTGCCCGTTCTTCTCCATAGGAACGGCATTCCGAACGGGTGGTAAGGTAGTAGCATAGTATTTTGTAACTTTTGACGATTCATAAGTACTGCACATAATGGTTCGAATCCTGGGCCCCAAGTCTGCTCACACAATCGATTCATAATCTTCTTCTTTCTATACGAAATGAGATGCGATGAAATAAAATGGATATGAATATGGCCTCACACACAACTTAGCGGGTATTTTGCCAATGTCAAGTAATTAATAGCAATAACGCATTCAATAGATACACATTATAATAATCGAAAGCAACGGCATAGTAACTGTCACTTTTGACAGATATCCCATACAGTATCCGTCAAAAGTGACAGCTATTATGTGGTTGGTGTTCGATTATGAATCGATTGTTGTCAGCAGACTTGGGGCCCGCGACTCAAATAATTCTGCAGCCTGCTGCATGAAAAATATT
The DNA here is from genome assembly GCA_905404115.1 of Pheosia gnoma. Classification (NCBI taxonomy): domain Eukaryota; kingdom Metazoa; phylum Arthropoda; class Insecta; order Lepidoptera; family Notodontidae; genus Pheosia; species Pheosia gnoma. The sequence goes on along the minus strand of FR989919.1, from coordinate 5,904,730 downwards.
TCAAATATTCTCTATTACACGTGTCGAATGCTTTTTTAGATTCGCTTCGTTACGAATTGCATTTTATTTGGGGTCCCGTCACTCGTGATCGATAGTTTCTCGACTAACATCTCAGAGTAGTTCGGTGTTGCTGGCTTCTTTAATTTTATCGATGAAACTTGTCTATACATATAAATAAAATTGGAGTGTCTGTTTGTAATATTAAAATAACCGCTTTTTACTAAGTGCATTTGGATGTATACACGGTACCTATACCAAAACAACATTTTTAAAAAAAATTGTCTGTCTGTCTGTCCGTCTGTCTGTTTGTTCTGGCTAATCTCTGAAATGGCTGGACCGATTTTGACGGGACTTTCACTGGCAGATAGCTGATGTAACAAGGAGTAACTTAGGCTACTTTTATTTTAGAGAAAAACATAGGATCTCACGAAAAAAAATTAAAACCAATGCTGCAGCGTTGCGCCTGATCAAGTTTGATAGCAACAACCTGAAATGCGTCCCGCGGGCTCAGAACGCGCGAGCAGGCTGTCGCCAACGGCTGTGTCCTTGTTAAATACCACGCGAACGAAGTCGCGGGTAACAGCTAGTTTGGTTTATAATTGGAGAAGTTGACAAGCCGAGGGTGCGCGGTGGGCAGGGTACCTTGCCGACGCACTCGATGAGGGAGACCTGCTTGGCGAGCGTGCGCTGCACCATGAGCGGCAGGCCGGAGCCCGAGCCGCTGGTGACGGACGCCTCCAGGTACTCGCGCAGCGTGGAGTCGCCCGCCGCCGTGGCGCGCACGCCGCCGTGCGACCCTTCCGCCGCGCCTGCGCCTGCGCCTGCGCCGGCCATACACACCTCGGTTCACACCTTACCACGAAAATTGTAGCGACCAATTTGATCATGAAGAAATTGACACTGCAAAACTTAACGGATGGTCGTCACGAACCGTTGGTTGCGGAGTCGTCTCAAATCTTCAATGAAGAATTTGGCTATGGACAATATTTAGGATCCCGAAAGATATTCACAGCACGAGAAAATTTCAATCTAAATCGCGGGTCCTTTTTGAAAAGAAACGAACCAATGATCGAGGTATCGCCTCCCTTCTGTGTATAGAGTATAATTAAATGTGATGAAATAAAATGAATATGGATATGGCCTCACTCACAAATTAGTGGGTGTTTGGTCAATGTCAAGTAATTAATAGCAATAACACATTATAAATAAAATAATAGATGTGACATGAATATATGAAAATGATGTTTCTCTAGGTTTATTTTTCTAACACTGACTGTCTGACAGAAAACGCTCAGCCCAAACCTGTGATTAACTCGAAACTGTGTGAAAATATTATTTATAAAAATTAATTAAACCAGGGGGGGGGGGGGGAGCCGTAATCGGGTCCTAGTTTGTATGAAAAAAATATTAAAAATAGTGCAATGGCGTTCAAATTAAGTACAATTGATCTTGACTATAAATAATTAAACATCTATTTTCCAGTTTAAAAAAAAAATTTTTTTTTGGGGGTCAACCCTTTTTGTCACAATAATTCGACGAAGGCGCAGAGTAGACCCGAGTTTGGGTTCGTTACAACGGTCTCGAAGAGTACTCAGATCACACATAATTGCCAGGGTCTGATGATGAAGCCGCAAGATGGGTTAGTTCGATCACTCTTGACGAGAACTTCGGTAACACAAGTTAAAAAGTCTTGAAGAGCACTTTGGAACGCGCTTACCCAAATCTCTAACATTTGAAGTAAAAGTAGCATGAAGTAAAAGTAGCATGGTTCCTGAGATCCTCATCCATTGGATATCCCATAGCACATGGCTAGTAATTTAATTAAGGTCAATCGGATCTTCAAACAAAAACCCCTTAAAATATTAAATCAGAGAAGGGAATCTTGAATAATGATAACATTTAGTCGTACCTTCATAGAACGCGCTGGTCAGCGGCGGGCTGTAGAGATTCGAGGAGAAATAGCTGGAGTCCGCTCCCAGCTTGTGCAGCGCCGCCCGCGACACCCGTAACCTGGAATGGCAGGAACGATAGAGTCCGTAAGAGTGGAAACCATTCAGGTTCACAAGGTGCAGATTAAATTCTTAGCATAATCTGTAATCACTCTCCTGTGGCGGTTATAGTAGCCATGGCAACCACCGAGAAAACATCTCTGGCCCACAGTGAGAAGCCATGACACTTAATATAATCTAGAAACACTCTCCTGGATACAACTACACTCCTCCTGAGTATGATGGGCCATGGCAACCACTCAAGCAGCCACCCTGGTGCACTGGGAGGGGCTAATATCAAGACGGCTAATATAGCCAGTAATCACTCACCTGTGACTTCTTCTCAGTACGAAGATGGCCATAGCACCTATAGCGGCCACGGCGATCACAGAAGCCGCCACGCTGGCCCACAGCTTCCACGCGTTCGACGGGAGCGGCTCAATGGCGGTGTCGGCGAACGGCGGCAGATCCGGGAAGCTTCCGTCGTTGCACATGTTGCCTTGACAGCACGTGATGTTGTGCTGGCCTGCGTGGCGCTTGCGCGGACTGCAGAAGGGAATAGTGTTATTTAAATAAGACAAATGAGAGTATAGAACAAATATAGGTCAGTTGGTCACAAAATTAAAAAAAAAAAGTATGAATATAAAGAGATCACAATGAACCATAGAGATGACCTATTTAGCGCAGTTGGTAATGACCCTGCTCTCTGTGCAGTGGGTCCTGCATTCGAATCCTTAAGGACAAGCTTTGTGTGATGAGCTTTAATGTTTGTACCTAAGTCTTCTCAGTATGCCTATATGAATGGCTTACATCCAAATTTCTACCGATCTATTGAAATACAACATGTTAGTTAACACACATGAAACCTCATGCTGTTTAAGAATAATGACTAAAATCTGTTGCATGGCTGGCAGTGAATAAATAATATATAATAATTTGACAGCCTGATTAGTGCAGTGGCCTCTGCCTTCTGACTCTGCTTTCTGCGCCGAGCGTCCCGGGTTCGAATCCTGGTAGGGAAGCTTTGTGTGATGAGCACGAATGTTTGTACCCGAGTCATGGATGTTTAATCTATACTAATATTATAAATGCGAAGGTTTGGATGGATAGATGGATGTTTGTTATTCTTTCACGCCAGAACGGCTGAACGGATCTGGATGAAATTTGGCACAGAGATAGATTATAGTCTGGAATAGCAGATAGGCTACTTTTATCCCGGTAAAATGTATGGTCCCCGTGGGATAAATTTGTTATAGAATACCAATAAATTCATTTTCTCATACATTTGATTCTGAGGCGGTACGAAGTTCGCCGGGACAGCTAGTATGTATATAAGTATTATATACTGAGTTCGCCCTCAGTCCATTGTACGGTACCCATAATACAAGCGTTAAGCTTAAAGTGGGACCGTATAGTTGGTATGTTCGTATGGCCATATTTATTTATTTAATATATTATTATAGTTCATACCCTTGTAGCTGCGCCGTCCTGCATGTGAACTGACATTGTTCAGGTGTGGTGCAACACCCGCGGGACTGCCGCAGGGCTCCGTCCGCGCCGCGCACCGACGATTTGTAACATATGAGCGCATCCGTGCATATCTGATGATCATCCGACTCCGAGCATTCCGGTGGATCACATTGGTAGCAATCGTACCTGCAGGTACATAAAATATTATTTATGATCATAACACTACAAAAGTTGCTACAAGACACATATCTTTTATTTAACCGAATAAGGTAACTGCAGTTGCATTTAAGAATGACTGATGTTCAGCAAGTCGCTTATTCTGTGCATAGATACGTATACCAAAGCTGAGAAAAGTCAAAATTACCTTTTTTGAAATTTCCTCCTCCTGTTATAAGCATGAAATCCAAAGATCGGTTGTGTTAGAGCAGTTAGTGGGTTTGTGTATTTTATAAGAAACTATACAAGGTAATCAAATTTTAGCCAATAATTTATCACTGTAGTATGTGAAGCTGACAGATATATATATATATACAGTATTCATACCTTGACTCTGGATGGCGTACCATCATCTTCTCTTTAGATATAGGATCATCGAGGAGCTGTGCATCGGGCCCCAGGGTGTTGTCAGACAGCCCATCATCATCCAGGCCGGGTAGACTAGCTGAAACAAATACAAATGAATTATATATTTCCTATTGTCTGTGGCAATCTAGAGAAATACAGTGAATTTGTGACATAGAAGTTACTAAACTGTTAATTTTTTTTTACTAAAACACTCAAGCTGGGAATCGAACTTATCACTCTAGGTATAAACAATTGACATGGATTCTAGTAGTTATAAAATGTGTGGGAAGATACAGCTGTTAAAACTATGTCATAAATAGTGTTATTAGCAAAGTGATATAATAATTATATGTTTATAAACATAATATGTTCGGTGTGTGGTTCATTGAGAGTGTAAAATATACGCTGCTAAGTAAATACGTTATAAAAATGTGCCTATTGGTAATAATTGTAGCTGAGTCCTCATAAATGGTCTTGTAAACAACTAGCCATTGCTTTCATTGTCAAATATCCAATAATAAACTATCGTAACTGGCGTGAGAACTCGTGTTAGGTTTTAGGTGAGCACATTTCCAAGTAAACATTAGAAACAGTGGTACATTCACGAAATCCGCTAAAAAACAATAATAGAGTAACGAGTAAGGAAGCAACTTCGAACTTCATCTTTGCGTACACATTTCACGTTTGATATTTTCACCAACGATTTGTGACACTTTGATACGTTATTTGGCACTATAATGTTTCACAAAACTTACCACAGCAAGCATTTATCAATAAAAATGTGAACAAATATCGCAAAATGACAGTGTCCGCCATTCTTCATTCATCATAACAATGCACTACTGGAGTCAAAACTTGTATTTGTAACTCTTGTAAATGTAAATTAACTTGTGTAGCTTCTAATAATACTTCACTATAAATTATAATAAATTTTTGAATGACTAAATTTGATTAGTAATAGTAATTTAAGTAAGAAATAAATATTAAATTGTTAACTATACATAATTGAAACAGGAAGCTGATAATGTAGTGTCAAAAAAATATTGTAATGTTCGATTTACACAAGGACAATACTCAGCATGTTCAGAATGTACTAAACTATGTATGTGCATTTTACTTCAATGTTCTTTATTTATTTGTTTTCGTTATTCCTTTTACAACCTTCGAGAAAACCCTCCAAAACATTGCTCCAAGTACTAAATTACAAATTACTACTAATACGTAGATTTAGACTAACGTTACATGCTCGCTCTGTAGTACGTGCGTGTTTGTCTTTGTCTTGTCTATGACGTTATTTAAAAATAGACGGTTGTGTTTGTGTTTTGGTTTACTGAATTTATTCAAGTTTGTATTTTCTCAAATACTATTTATATGCAGTGATTTTCTTGTCTTTTTCTCATACGGAAGTTATTAGTGAAAATGCCACGAACAAAACGTCCCGTGAGAAAACAGGAAAAATCTTCCGAAGATGATAACTTGAAAAAGCTGAATAAACTTGGTAAATGGTCGAATGATATGTTGTTTATTTTTGAAAATGTGGAGTAGCGAAAATACAAGGCATGATTATCAATTGATATTCACATCATTTACATATTTCATCACTTCTAAAAACGTTTCAGTGTTGGAGCAAAAGAATAAAATTGACTCCCGGGTGCATATGGAAATACGAAACGTGGAGCTCGCATTCAAGATATTGCTGGGATCAATAAGCAACGTATATTTGCAAAAAACTGTTGGACAACTGGTAAGCAATATCATTACTATGGTCCAGTACAGACCTACATACTTAACTTATATGTATATCTTGAGGACAAGATTGGTTCTAAATTTAAATACCTTTGTCACATAGTTTTTTTTATTATGTCCGAGCTGCAGTGAAAGGCTGAGGAAATATTGATCCAGTGTGGCAGCTCCAATCTTATCAATGGCAGCCCACTAACTAACACAAATTTTTTGTCTAGCTATTATTTATAACAGAATTGTTGGCCTACCTATGGTTGTTAACCAAAAATAAAAGATTTGTTTAACCTTTGACAGTATGAGGCAGTTATAAACATTTAAATTCACAGAAAACAGAGCTGCATCTAAAAGAAGTGCCGACCACGAGAAGGACAAGGCATTCAAGCCGCTCAGCATCCCACGATGATGGTAACATTTCATATTGTTTATGGACACTGATTATGGGTTAATGTTTTGTATATTATCTGTTCCTTGTTTAACCTTGGTCACCCTAAGTTGATTTCCGGCTCAAGGCTGGTAGAGAAACCTTACATCAGGGGGATAAATAAGAGTTTCAGAAATATTGACTCGCATTGCTTGGCCGAGACTATGGTCTATGTAATTATTTTAAGTTTTATTCCCTTGATATTAAGGCTTCTTATTAACATCCAGTGGCAAGACTAGTATTAATGAGCACCACAAGAATATGGGTACATTATAACTCATTAAATTATTGCAGCACAAAGAGTACTCAAATGTCTTGTTCATATTGATAGTAGATTTTTTGTATTTGTGTGTGACAAGTAGCACTTAGACACCATCTGTTATTTCTTTATGGCAATAGATTAATTGTAATGTGAATTTAGTTAGAGTACTAATTTTTAGAACTTATCTATTTAGAAACTATATCGACGGGTTCCGGGCTATTTGTATTAACCGACATTTTTGAAACTTTACACCAGAGCAGTTTAAAGTTTAAATTTTTAGAAAAAAAATATGACATTTGTAAATCGCATTATTTTTTTAAAAAGAAGGATATAACTGTTTTTATAACATATTCCCCATAATCGGATTAATTTTTTCTTCTAATATTCCTATTTTTAACGAAGATAAATGTCGCTTAATACAAAAAGACCAATATTTTACTTTTTTTTGTTCCAGGCTAAATGACTTAACCGCCTATGATTATTGCTTCTTATTCCAGGCTAAATGACTAAACCGCCCAGGTTTATTATTTATTGTTCCAAGCTAAATGACTTAACCACCTAGGCATGAAAATAATGCCTCTAAGCTAAGTGCTTTAATCAAAGAGTTGGTCATATTTCAAACCTAAGCTAATTGATTTAAATACCATATCTTAAACTTATTAATGTATGGCTAATTAGTTTATGAGACTGATATTTTTTTTAATAAATTGTTGTAATCGTTCTTGAATAATGAAGTTTGCAGAAATTGGCGGTTAAGACATTGTTTTTTTTTTTTTTTTTTATTACGATATAGGCAAGTATTTGATCTCGATCTCACCTGATCTATGAGCTTGATATAAATTTAGAAGCTGTTCCGGCGTGAAATACCGCCTGACCTTCCCCAGGATGCCCAAATTCATAGCAGCTAGTTTGGCTTTGGACTCAATGAAGGACATGGCTAAATGTATGGATTGACACTGGGTATGAATTTGACAAAGAGGCTAAATGTATTAAACGACATTCTTGTATATTTATAAGGTAAAGCTAATTGTATTAAGTGACACTGGATAAGAATTTAACAAAGAGGCTAATTGTATGAAGCGACATTTTTATATATTTATAAGGTCAGGCTAAATGCTTTAACGTACGTTGCCTGTAAATAGTTGCTCCAGGAAAAATAGTTTAAACGACTGTGTGGTATTTGGTAGTGAGCTTAAATACACAGTTCATAAATTTGTCAATATTTTGTGTCACTTCATACATTGCAGTCCAAAATGGCGCCCAAAAATGCGGTTGTATTAAGCGACAAAAAAGTGCTCCGATCGTCACCAAACCCAGCCCAAACGATGCAGAAAAATTCGCTGATTCCAAATATATATAAAAGTCTATATCGCCCAGAGTGTCGCTTAATACAATTAGCCCGGAGCCCGTCGATATAATTATTAATTTAGTCATATTATTAAATTAAATAATCTGTAGCTCAGATCGCTGGGCGCTCTTCTGTCTGCGCCGCTCGGAGATCTAGTTACACTTTAGGCCCGGTTTCTACAAAAGCGGAGTCGAGAGATATAGGGAAGACACCAATCAGAATTTTAAAAAACATCACTTAGGTATCCGTCCCTCGTTGATCCTACCGCGAAGATAGAATACAAGACAAAAAACGAAGCCCATAGCTACGCCGCAGTCGCGTAATATGTAGCGATGTGCGAGTTGAAGTGATCATTATTTACTACTTGCTATCCGTCGGGACGTTTCAAACAATCTGATTGGTCTATTCCGCACATCTCGTTTTCTCTAGTTTTGTGGACACCTGCTTTGGAATTGTAATTTTGGTTGCTCAACTGAAAGAGATGCCACTATAAAGTAGAGATAGATATGTTATCATTCACTATATCCTTCATGAGACTACATTTATTATTTTCGGTAAAAATTAAGCGTCGGCCATATTTACTAATTCTCTGTTCACGCACTAACCAAGCCATCCTACATGGTGTTAGAGTTTCCACTAACCCGGTGCTTTTTGGGGGCAGGCTACCTCACAGAGAACTCGTCGCAGGGCTCCGGGGGGCCAGCTGGCAAGAAGTATCTTGGTGAGTACACTGCTTTGATACAAGCTTTCAGAATATTCAGCCTATAAACCTTTACCCATATGCTCTTTACCGCGGGAAACAGGTTTCGCGCGGGAAAGAGCGGCGATATCGCGTTGGGTGTGCCACCTGACGCGAAAGTCTCGCGCGGGATTGACTTTTACAGACGCTCTTCCGTTCTGAGCACAAACACAGCAATCGCTCGCGAATCACCATCACTCGCGAATTTCATATATATTTGAACCTGCTATTGAGCAAATTTGTAAGCATCATGTAAAGTCAGATCATTCAATTTCGAAGAAACAAAATTATGCCCTTTTTGAATCACGATGTATACCATATTCTCTCCTAAACCGATGTACGGTACCCATAATACAAGCATAGCTTGAGTTCGGGACCGTACAGTTGGTGTGTTCGTCTGTACCGTCGTATCATATTGTTATGTCTGTACTGTCGCGTGCAGCGGTGCCGTCGTATCGTATTGTTATGTGTCTGTACCGTCGCGTGCAGCGGTGCCGTCGACGACGAGCCGCTCAACCGCGCGGCGGTCGCGCTCGGCGGACGCGTCGAGCCGCAAGCCGCCCTCCACCATCAGCCGCACCACGCAGCGCCGGCGGTCCAAGTCCGTCTACAAAACGCCCGCCTACAACAAGAACTCTGCTATGGCCTACCCGGCCATCACGCCCAAGGTAAATAATAGTAGCCCCGACCGAATTTCGGTCACGGTGGCCAATCTAGACGACTACGCAGGTATTAGCAGGATAGGAGGAGAAGTAGTAGACTAAGGTCATTAAGGAGAAAATCTGACAACTGTTTCTCCTGGAAAGTCCATAAAAATCTTTCAGTAAAGTATCCATACTTTTAGGAATTGGTTACTTAATTGCCTGGCCTATGGCTCTCTATGTGATGTTAAATATTAATGATACCTATATATACCTGAAATATATAAGTAATAGTGTAAAATATTTAAACAGGGCCAACAATGGGTTATTAAGACAACATTCTGAAAGAAATAAATAGAATTATTAGGCCAGCCATCCTGAGGATGCCTCACTTAGAGGGGAAACACGTGTCGAATACTTTTTTAGATTCGCTTCGTTTCGCGTAGAATTGAATTTTATTTTGGGTCCCGACACTCGTGACACAGATTCTCGACTAATATCTTAGAGGAGGTTGGTGTTGTGGCTTCTTTAATTATCCATCAAACTTGTTTGGTTTATAATTGGAACATTGATAAGCCAAGGGTCAGTGGTGGGTTCCTCTTTCCCCATTTGTTTATAAGACATTTAAAAAATGACACCCCTGTACTGAGCGCATAGCCAGCCACTGTTTCGCTGTTTAAAAAAAAAAATCAAACATCATTTAAACAATTATTTTATACATCCACGTGATCCATATAACTTGTGATTCATCTGTTAAAATAATTTACACTATACTTTTTACAACTTTATATATTATCTATTATGTGACACTGGTAAAATACCTATGTAATGCCATTTTAGCGGAAAAGGGAAGATCTTCCAGCCAGGCGGGTGGTATGCCTGGCGGGGCGGCCGCTATGCCCCGACGGCTATTGTCGGGATCTTGTATATACATTATGTTACTTGCTCCGAAAACTCTTATAGCGCGATTCAGGATTGTGATGACAATTGTCTATTGTTCAGAATGCGTCTGCAGTGCCAGCTGTGTAGCTTGTTGTGCGGTTGAAGTGGTCGCTACACCATAGACAACAAAAAAAATGTGTAACTGTGATGTTGTGTTGCAGGTGGCGCCGCACACGCCGCTGACGGTGCTGCGCCAGCCGCGGCAGGGGGAGATGGTGGTGTCCATGTCCGGCTCGCCCGTGCTGGTGCCCACGTGCTACAAGTTAGTACCTCTGCCTGACGCTATCCAATCTCAAGCCAGCGTAGATGTACCCGAACCTGGCTATACAACTATATGACGTCATCAAACGTAGCGTAGCGACACGTTCTTCACACGGTCAGAGTGCGCGGGATTGATCGCCATTCTAAAACCTTTCTGCCACAACGGCCATCGGTTCTGCGAGCTATGTGCAAAATATATACTATTCGCGAATTTTATTGTGGTTGCATGCAGTGCACCTCTGCCTACCACTTCAGGGAATACTGGCGTGATGGTATATGTGTATATAATACTAGGGTATATGGGTATATGTGTGTGTATATATATAATACTAGCTGTTACCCGCGACTTCGTCCGCGTGGTATTTAACAAAAAAAGTTTTTCTACAATAAAAGTAGCCTGAATTACTCCTTGTTACATCAGCTATCTGCCAGTGAAAGTCCCGTCAAAATCGGTCCAGCCATTTCAGAGATTAGCCGAAACAAACAAACAGACACACAGACAAAAAATGTTGTTTTGGTATATATACCGTGTATACATCCAAATGCACTTAGTAAAAAGCGGTTATTTTAATATTACAAACAGACACTCCAATTTTATTTATTTGTATAGATATAGTATGAATATGTGTCGCTTTCAGCATGCAATCGGACGAGAAGGCAAACTGCAACATTCTCCTCCAAGACGGCACCATGCTCTCCCTCCAGCCGAAGCAACTCCGCCAGTCCCAGGCCTACATCCCGTTCTCCCTGATGGACTCGAACGTGCTGAATCAGCTGAAGACACTCAAAGACAACCTGGACAAAGTCGTCAAGCTGGGAGAGAAGGTCATAAAGTGATTGTGAATATTTGTTAATAGCCGCGTACTCACTGAGCGAGCAGCCTCTCGAGGCGGAGTCGTGGGCGTTGCCACCGTGGCGCAGCCCTAGCCTGGCTCATGGAGTCAACCAAAAATATAAGAACATATCACTAGTAGCACATTAGGTGTTGACAAGCCAATTTGTGAGAAAATTCGATTTTGTCTCTTTCCCTCGCATGAATTACGGAAGGGAGAGAGCGACTCTGGGCTTTGACATTGGAATTCATGTGAGGATCTGTATTTTCGGTCAGGCGACACAGCCAACTGCTATTACCTGCCATACTGACTCTCCGTGTTAATAGAACTTTACAAAAGCATTAAAAACATTTGTCAGTAGATAAGTGCTTATTAATGCTATTATAAAATTCTATAAAACGTGTAAGGCTGCCGCTACGGGATGTATCCGAGGCAGCCTCGTCAGGCGGCTCACTCAGTCAGTACACGGCCAATTAGGCATGGCTTATAGTTTGATAATTTTAGAAATGTTTATAATATAATAATAAAAGGTAATATTGTGCCAGACCCGTAATCTTATACAAGGTGTAATAAAAATAGTGTAAAATATTTGAATAGGTAAATCAGTAAATAATATGGATCACGTTATGTTAAAGATATTAGATTTTTTTTAAACATGGTGAACCAGTAGCGTGTGGCCGTGCGCTCAGTATAGGGTGTCATTTTTGAAATGTATAATAATTTTATTTATTTCTTTGGGAATGTTATCTTTATAATCTACTGTTGGCCCTGTTTAAATATTTTAAATTATTACTGTTACAACTTATATAAATATCTCTAATAATGGAACTGACTCGGCGGTATCTGGTAGAATTCAGTAAGATATGTAGTGTAATGTATAGTGTGAATGTTGAACTCATTCGATGCGACGATTATAATAATAGTAACATATATCGCCAGACAACACCAACTATACGGTTCCACATTAAAGTCAAAGTCAAATCATTTATTTCGTATAGGCCTACGCGGCACTTACAAATTGTCATTACATTTTTTCCTTAACTCTACAACCTCTATTTTTTCCTTAACTTATGCAGTGCTTGTATTATGGTGACCGTACAATACAATACAAGCGTTGTTTAGTTTGGGACCGTACAGATGGTGTAATTGTCTGGCGATATTTATATTTGGCTGGATGGTTTCTTCGTATGTGTGTAGTGGGCCAGAGTCCTGTAAAATACTACTTTGTATATTTTAATCTGTTATTGTTATGTGGTTCTCCTTTGCCCGCCCGCGTCGCTTCGAAAGAGTTTGTATAAATATCGTTTATGTAATACATAATTGCTTATGATATGGGTGGATTGTGTACAGTGTGTGCGTTTATTATAAAAACATGATAATGTGTGACCTTAATTATTATTTTAGCGTAGTCAATTTATTATATTTTACTTGCCGACTGAAATTATTTTTTTTTAATAACCTTATTTTTGGACTATTCTATTAGGATCATTACCGCAAACAAAGTTGCCAAATTTGTGCAGCCGTTCTAGTGATGCGCTTACCGACAAACAGTATTTAATGTGTATATAGATTTCATGGTAAAATATTAGCATTATAAGCGGCCGAATATTTATACCCCAATTATCGATAGTAGGTAATACCCATAAATCACACTGAAGGGCCAAGTAGGGTAAGGAGGAACTTATTATGAAATCATAACAGCGAAAACATGCCGCTTTGTCATACTTATAGCATCTGTGGTGAGAGGGATGGCCGATGATACGTTACCGAAACGGTACTTAAAAAGGATCGTGCTGTTTCACAATGTGTTTCAACCATATCTACAACCTATTTGACAGATGACCCAAGGCTTTATCAGCACATCGTGAGACAGGTCCTAAAAGAAAATGTACTGGCAGTTTATGGTAAAAACAATGGACTTATTAAAAATTAAATTCATTTTTAATCAACATGATGTCAATTGAAGTCCACACGAAAACTCAGTACGTGATTTATAAGGATTCGAAAGCTGTCAAGGCAGCACTACACTACCGTCGTGCGGGGCGAGGGGTGTGGACGGCGGGGGAGATGCTCCCGCCCTTCACCTCAGGCCCGAAGCAGTCGACTCCTGCGCATCTGTACTTAGTGTAATCATGTCATCAAAACAAACACACCTAAAAATTTCACACACAATTTATTGACCCAACTCACACGAAAAAATGAGTTTACATATCAACCATTGATTGTAAAATAATATATGACTAGTGTCATGTATGACAATCCAAACGTTGCAAAAACAAAAACAACGTAAACAACACGTAAATGATAAAAAATATCCTGTATCCATCAGCAGGATCAATTTTGAAAAGATACCAACTAAAAAAATCACGTATGCCTTTAAATTAATCCGAAACCTTAAAAAAGTAACTGGTACAAACCAAAAAAAAAACGGTGCAAAAATTAAAAAAAAAACTATAATTTTTGATAGCTACGTCCGTACATTTAGAACTAGTACCTAGCTACTTTAATACTATAGTCTATAATGAACAAGATGTATTTCATAGCACAGACTTGTTTAGAATTTCAGACGTAACGTTGCCACTAGCAAAGTGAAGCCAGTATTTCAATGTATTGAAATCACGCGCACCAAATACAAAACTTTTTGGTCGGGCATAGACTAAGAAGTTCTGGACATAGTTTTTTTTTATATGTGTGTGTGATTGCGTGTGCTTACATGCTAGACCAGAGTTTTTTTACGTTTCACTTGTAGCGAACGCCGTTTATTGTATGAATATTCTTAAAAGTCTGTGATTCATAGTTTGTCTGTTATTAATGGTAGCCATGCTTGGCCAGCGTCTGTTCCACTTCTTTCACATATTTCTCGGAAACCTTCTGGACTCTCATCGCGCCCACCTGGATACACAACAAATTCGTGGTTATTGACAGTACCGAGTGATTCAGAAAAGGTACACTATGCCTTGAACCTGCGCCTCTGTAGCGCATTTCTAATCATTGCGTGAAGTCAGAATTTCAATACATTAACTTAATATTTTTTTTTTTTCATAAACGTCACAACTCGGAGAGAGTGCACCTGCGCTTGCGCACTATAATATCTCCTCTATGACCGAAGTTCCGTCAGGAGGAATGTGATTATGGTAGAAGCAATTGTCAGACCTTCTCCTTGATGACCTTCCTCTCGTACTTCTCCTGCTGTTCCTGTTCCATGCGCAGCGCCACGCCCTCGTTGTGGATCTTCTCGCGCAGCTCAGCCCTGGGGCACAACGTTTAACACTTTAAGAAATCACTAGCTTCCGCCCGCGTCTCCGCCCGCAGTACCATTCATTCATTCATTATACCTAGAAACTTAGCCGCAAATTTTTGGGAGTCTCAACAAACGGCAATGATTATTAAGTACCTATATGTATACTATACGTAATTTGACTGTCTGGAGTCTGGATGTCACTGGTAGCTGTACCGAGGTCCCGGGTTTGAATCACGGTAGGGGAAACCGTGATGAGCACAAATGTTTATTCCTGAGTCGTGGAATTTGATGTGAACGGTAGCCATAATATATGCGCTACTTAGATACTTAGTATGAGAATTAGCCTGGAGTTTTTTTGATCATATAAATGACAGTCGGGGAATTTATAGAGATGTATGTACCTACCTACTATCTGTTATAAGAATTTCAAAGTTGAAGTGGCAGTGGGCAGGGCACATAGCTCGCAGAACCGATGGCCGTTGGGGCAGAAAGGTTCTAGAATGCCGAACACGAACCGGAAGACGTAGTGTAGGACGGCCCCCACAAGGTGGACCGATGATATCACACGCGTCGCAGGAAGCCGGTGGATGCGAGTGGCGGAGGACCGGGATGTGTGGAAGTCATTGGGGGAGGCCTATGTCCAGCAGTGGACGTCTTTCGGCTGATTGATTGACCTACCTGGTGCGTTCCTTGTCGTTGATTTGCTTCATAATCGCCAGGCGATGCAGCTCGATACGAGCTTTGCGTTTATCATCCAACTGTCAACAAAATATAGCAAATATATAAGGTCCAAAAAAATTTTAGTAAAATATTTTAAACGGTTTTAGCGGAAAAGGTATGATCTTTCAGCCAGGCGGCCGCTATATCCCAACGGTTATTGTTGGGGTCTTGTACATAGGTTACGTGCTCCGAAAACTCTCATAGCGCGTTTCAGGATTCTATTGAGAATTGTCAATTGTTTTGAATGTGTCTGCAACGCCATCTGTATAGCTTGTTCGCGGTTGAAAAGGTCGCTACAGGGTCAACAAGTAGGTGAAAACGATCACGTTTATGTATAAAATATATGTGTATACAGTGTTTGATTTTTCTGTGAGAAAGCGAGACAGTACCGTTTCACCGCGCACACACCTGCCTATCCCTTTGGTGATTACCAGGCTTGATGGAAAATATTCAATGTATAGACACAACTAAAATATAGTCGTTTTTATGTAAGTACAGATAACAATGTCCAAATGCCCCAGCTAGACCTGGATCCCCCCAGTCGTAGGGGAGGTATCATAACGTACCTCTTTCTCCTTGCGTATGAACTCCTCGTTCTGCCGCGCCGCGTTGTTGAAGCTCTGCTCGTCCTTGGCTATCTCGTGCGCGATCAGACGGTGGATGTCATTGATCTGAAATATATCATCTCCATAATCATCCTCCTAGACGCTTAAGATCATTTTCGTTTGAACGGTTTATGCACAATGCTACAGTCGGCTGTAGCTAGAGCTAACGATTGCCACTCAATAATGACCAGAAATGTCCCCGATAGGAGATAGAAAAAAATTAAAAACTTTGAGCCAATCTGGAGGAACATCGACTATTCACCAGAATGCAATGTAAGAGACCTCACGGAAGACGTTTTCCTCTGTGTCGAGAAGCCATGCAGGAGTTAATTATAACCTGACTAGCTATTTGAAAGATGATGATTCGATGATTCCCCTTCTTCGATTCGATGATTTTCCTTCTCCTTACCTGATGCACCCTGGCCTCGTGCAGGTGCTTCATGTCGCGGTTGCGGCGGATGGCCGCGTCCCTCTCCTTGCGCCGGTACTCGCGCTCCACGTCCTCCTGGATCTTCAGGTTTCGTATGCGCTCCAATTCTTCCTTCAGCTCTTGTTCTGCCTAAACAGTGATTATCAGACAGGGTCAAAAAATCATAGAAACTGATAGCAAGTCCTGGATAAGGTCAAGTAGCTGGTGGCGCTAGGAACACCTCAAAAATGCATCATGTGTTAAGGTATATAACAGCTGCAAATTTCTACAATTAATCTATGTAGGTACGTTTCTATAATATTACACGATATGCAATACATACTAGCCATGTGCCCGATGGTTACTTAAAAAAAATATTCATACCATCTTTGACCCCATTTGAAGTCCAATTATTAAAAATACTTCCATAGTGCATCTCAAGGAATATATCCTCAAATATTTTAAAATCTTCGTCGAACGGCATAGGCTGTGCGTTGTATGTTCGTCAGTTAGTGTTGAGAGTTTTATTAAATACATAAATATCGCATACCATGGCAAAATTTTATGATGTCATCAGCTCCCCAACTTCATACCCAACATTATATCCTCCCAATAGTCTCCCGCACCATAACGTCTTGTGTCTCAATCTTCTTTCTTTCAATGCACTCTCACTCGATACGGTCAAATGAACTCCTGCGCTAGGATCGCTAGTCTTCTTCCCTAGCTATCCTTAATTCCTACATTTCTATATCAGGGTCGGCTAACCTGTACCCTGATTTGACTGATCGCCGAAATACCTACGGAATGGCCGTCTGCTTTCCGAGAATAATAATAAGAATAGGGATTTAAAATCAGGTTTATTAAGCATCTTAATTGTCCCTATAACAACTGTCATAGATGATAAAATAATAACAGAGTACCTCAGCTCCCAAATTACTCTACCTACTGAACAACGTCAACTTGTCATATTAAGGTTCAAACCTTTTTATCTTCTATTGCCATTGGAAGTACTCACCTTCTGAGCCTTAGCGATATGATCGATCCCCTTCTGTTTGGCCGCCTTGACGGCGTCCGCTTCCGCCCTGTTGCGTGCCTCTCGCTCGTGCTTCTGCTTCAGGAAGTTGCTGATGCGCAGATCCATGATGCGCTCTTCCTCATTCTGGAGCTGCTTGAAGTATAACAGTTCCGCGTTGCCTGGTTTAAAATGTTTTGTATTATCAAGGATTTGTCTGCCCACCTTTAAGAATATTGCATGTTCGCTGATTACTGACCTTGGTCCAGCATTGTCTTCAGCTTATTCTGCCTCGAGTGCTTCTCCTTAAGCTTCTGCGCCTCGTCTATCTGCATCGCGATGTTCGCTTGGTTCACTCGAATGCTCTCCTCTTCTATACGCTCGGCTTCCATGATCTTGAAGCAATAATTGATGGCTTTTAAAGAAGATACAAGAGCAATAAATGCGGAGCTTTATGATTGAATCAGCAATGAGGATATCCAAGTACCCGCGGCTGGTAGGACCCTGGAAAAAGACACAAACAGGAAGGATGGACCATCTACGGTTAGTCGTAGCCTACCTAACTTCCGGAAGCTACCCAGCTTTTGATGTCGCCGAAGATGGTTACCAGTTTAATAAGAAAATAATCAGTAAGTAGCTTTTTCAGAGTTTTGATCCACCGGTTAATGAATGGCCCAGTCAGAAGCCTGGTGTCATTGGCACCTTGGCAGTCTCGTGTGCTTGTATCTGCTCCTTGAGCGCCGCGAGGTTCTGCAGCCGCAGCTGGTGGCGGCGCTCCTCCTCCTCCTCACAGCGTTTCACGGCCGATTGGCGGTTCTCCTCCATCACGGCGTCCAGTCTGAACAATATAATATGACTCTGAAAGAACTTTCCATGTAAAATTAAACCTAAGTAGGTCGTTTTTATTAAAGCTTAGTAAAAGTATTAGTGGAGATTATGCCCCTACTTTTGCTCCATCCCACGCGCGCTGATTTATGGCAAATGACGTCATATGCCTATAAGTCTGGCTGAACCTACTGTTTTCGATTTTTCCAGATCGATGGTTCCTGCGAACTCTAAGGTTTATAGGAAACACTTTCGGAGCTAGATTGAATGTCCCCTAACTTTTAGCTTCTGTTGGTTCATAGCTTACCTCCTCTGCTCCTCATCCAGTTCCTTCTTGATGAGTTCCTTCTCTGCGATCTGAGCGTCTCTTATAGCGTGGCATTTAGACGCCAGGATTATGCGATTGCACAGACGAGGACCCTGCATGTTGTCAGCCTGTAGCACTGTTGAAATAACGGTTAGATAACCTATGACACGCATCGCGGGAAGACGATATTGACGTCCCGATGGTCCAGTTCCTATCACCATGAGTAAACAACAATCCCTAGAGAGATGAAACAACATACCAACGGCCTTTTGCGAGGCAGACAACCTGCCTCTGTCTACACCTTTAGGGTCGTCTACCTTCCATAAACACCTGTTAATCCCTTTCCACCAGCTACTCATCAACCATATAACATACTTACTCTCAGCTCTCGTTAGGGTATGTGCCGTCTGATCCGGCCCCTCCAGTTCAGGGTCAGCTGTGCCAGTAGCCGCCTCAGCGCCAGGTTGCGGGAGCAAGTCCTTCTTGAGCTGCTGCTTCCTGGCCTCAGAGTCTTTGGCCGCTTTCTGTATAGCAGCCTCCTGGGCGTACATCGCTTTGATAACCTCGTCTTGGGACACAATCTGATGGGCGAAAATTAAAAAAAAAATTACCATACGTCCTGGATTCCCTTTAGGCTGCGAAATTTATCATTTGATGGAGGGTCAAACAAACCTTTGCTAGAGCTATATATTACCATGCAGTAATTATCAGTATATAACCCGATGGTAGGTAATCGTTTTTAAAATCCCACTGTTGGGAACAGATCTACATTATAACATTAGCCAGACAGTACGAGTCTCTCCTTAATTCGATTCAGATCCGATGCTGTATCAGAATCTTGGATTCTCGCTTGGGAGGAGGTGCTGTGCGGATAGATTAGGGACCTACTACCTATATACTACTTACGTCCTTCTGCTGTTTTTCTAAATGATAGACCGAAAGCTAAAATTTGAATAAAGAATCCACCAAGTCTATAATCTACAAGGACCCACCCTGGCCTGTTTCTTCAGCCTATCAAACTCTTCCTTGTGCATCACGGCAGGGTAAAAGTTGGGTTCCGTCTTCGGCACCAGCAGCGCCCGCCACCCGCCGATCTGCGGCACCATGGTGAACTCCTTCTTAGCGACCTCGCATTTGTGGATCGGCCGTTTCGATATCGGAAACTTGAGGCGACATTGCGATGGTCTGAAGAAAAGCATATACAATTTAATGATTCATCCTTCGTGGTAGCCTTTACATTTTTTTTATGGGGTCTGCTCTAATTTGGCTGATAAGCAATATTTATACCGAGCAATAATTGACATCTGCCACACCGAGTCCTAACTAGTGGGCCTGCCAGTGCTGAATACCAGCAACTATACGTCTGATTTAAACGGTCGCACACATAGAGCATTCCTCTATTTGGCCTAATACAATGAGAGACGATGTGCCCCGACACGCCGCGCCAGCCATCGCACCACTTCCATAATAATCTTATGAAACGCCTGTTTAAAATGGTACTTATAGCTAATAATAGACAGCAACATTGGGAACTTTATGCAGAAAGAGTCAGGTACTCGATATGCTATGGAATTTTAATGATATATTGGATTCGTGCATGTAAAGCCAATACCAGATTCCAAGTGCTTATGCCTTAAAGGAGCTGGCGTGAAGAAGAATGATTATAAGTTTACCTATGTAGTTGATAACACCCTGGGTCGCCCGTCTTCCGCACATGATGATAGGGTATTCCGTCGTGCGCGGTCTTGAACACTCTAGGCATTGTAAAATAGATAAAAAACGTTTAATTAATCCAATATTTATGAAATTCTCCAACTCGCACCTTTTCCAGGCACTGGGTGCAAGGTAATTTTGGGTTGCTAAGCAACGGGATTTATTTATTTATCGGTTGTTTAATGGCGATATAGAAATATTGATTCATTGTAAAGAGGATGGATTGTTTTGTTATTCGTTTTATTAAACATAAATGCTTTGTAGGTTTAAAAAATATTCGTAAGTTGTTCAAATATATTCTATATTCAACCTGATTAGCGCAGTTAGTAGTAACCCTGATTTCTGCACCGAGAGTCCTGGGTTCGAATTTCAGTAGGGACAAACATTGTGTGATGAACACGAATGTTTGTATCAGAGTCATGGACGTTTAAATATCTATAGTATTTTATACCGGGTTCGCCCTCAGTCAATTGTACCGATTGTACGTCAACCACAATACAAGCATTGCTTAGGTAGTATGGGACCGTATAATATAGTTGAGGTGTTCGTCTGGCGATAATTTTCGAAACACTGAACGCAGTTCGGTGTTTTGACACTTTCCGTCAATACTGTCACTGTCAAGTATGCTATCTATCTGTCTAGATCATCTTATTAGTCTGTCTGTGGTCTAGATTCAGTCATGCACGGACTCCGTGCATGATCCGTGCCACGGAGCAGCGGGAATACAAATTTGAGAATAGGAAACAATAAAAAATATATTCTCTTAACCGTTGTCGTGAATAGTTCTAATTTGATCTCCCTAACAACTGTTTTAAATACCTTAGAATTATCCTATTTACCACGAATTGTTTAATTTATTTATCTTTATGTCGAACGGGTCGAATTTAAGGTAACATTAAGGTCGTGATCAATTATATCAGTGTTTGAGGTTATCTATTATTTTTTTATTTATATAACAAGAAGTACATGATTATAGTGAATACCTACCATTGGAATACCAAATACCACTTAAAAAAAAATATGACTAAGATAATCTTAGCTACAATTTGAGGTTATTTATATAATAACTTCTACAAAGTGAGTTTGAACAAAAATAATAATCAAACAGCAAAAATGGATAAACCTAAATCTATCAAATCGAAGTATTTGCCGCCACTATTCGTAAGTACCATCAAACAATATATTTATAGAAGTAAAAATATTTTGTTTTATTTTCCATTTTTCAATTTCCAATATGAAAATTATAGAAAGTTTTCGTCCATTTACAAAGCCAATACAATGCTCATTTCTTCTGAAAAATTACTAGTTACCTTGTATAGTAGCTGTGTAAATAAACTCATAATTATAATAATAAATTGTTGTACAAGGCAGGGGCAGTAGCAGGAATCTCTGTAGATGTGGCTCTGTACCCGCTGGACACATTGAAGACTCGGCTGCAAAGCGAGCAGGGCTTCCAGAAAGCTGGCGGCTTCAGAGGAGTCTATAGAGGTCAGAACATTATATTTATGCTTGTGTGACCTGTCCAATCCCACTAATCCCACTAATATTATAAATGTGAAAGTTTGGATGGATGGATGGATGTTTGTTACTCAATTATGCCAGAACGGCTGAACGGATCTGGATGAAATTTGGCACAGTGATAGATTATAGTCCGGAATAGCGCATAGACTACTTTTTATCCCGGTAAAAGCACATACTTTTTAATCGCGGGTAACACCGCAGGGGGCAGCTAGTAGATTATATTTACGTATCAGTTTCCTTCCACAACTTTTGACTTACATTGAGATTAATATACGGTTGAGCTGATTATTAGAAAAGTCATCTATGTATTCCTTAAACGCTAGCATCATATTATTTTCCTTCCAGGCCTCCTAACAGTGGCAACCAGCTCTATGCCGACCACCGCTCTGTTCTTTGTGTCCTACGAGACTACTAAAAGCCTGTGCCAACCACATGTCGCCTCACAGTATGCTCCATTTGTTAATATGATGGCGGCTAGCGTCGGTGAAGTGGTTAGTTTAAAATTTTAATTATATAAATATTGTAAGCCCCCTATGAATCCACTTTACATATACCATATCTACCATCATACCATACTGTACCATATCATACCTTTTAAATCATAAGTTCCTATGTGCTGCCCCACCTATCACATGAATGGGTATGTAATCAAGAATTGATTACATACCTACTTATATTTACGTGAATACTACACCTTGAAATAAAACTATTTTTAAGGATTCTTTCGTGTTTATTTTTTGTTTTTACGGTCCCAACATTGCGGCTGCTTTACAGTAACCATGGTCGCGGGAGGACTGAGGTGGTTGACGTCCTAGTGTCATAGTTTGGCAGGGGTACCCTCATATTTAGAAACAAAAAATAAATGCTATAGAATCCTTAAAAATATTTTTATTTCAAGGGCTATAAATACTGAAAGTTAATGCTCCATGAGACAGAAACAGCACAACTCCAAAAGTTTAAGGCAGCCATTGTGAACGATATTCTTTTTCTATAGCTGTTTGAATAATATTTATGGCCTGGCCAATGTACATAGTCACATAATTTGTATGTTTCAGTTGGCATGTGTGATCCGGGTCCCCACGGAAATAGCCAAGCAGAGGAAACAGACTTATGTTGGAACTTTAAAACGTAGCAGTGTGGCAATACTATTAGAGGTATGTAATGTTAAAATAGTTCTTACAGATAGAGATACAGAATACAGATACAGAATAAATCAAGATAGAATGGCTGTAATTAGCTTTTGTGGGCATACTTTCTGATAATCCATGCCATGCCAGTTGATAAATTACCTACTCAACAACAAAATAGATGATTTAAAGCACTTCCATATTGGTAGATGTAACACCCAGCCAAAACAGACAGGGAATAACAAAAACTAAGGTCTTTTTGGGTGTAGTCGAAGAGAAAGATATCTATTTTGTGAAAAATGTGTTTCTTTGAAATATAATGTGTAATTTTGGTGGAACACACTTAATTTAAAAACGCTGTTTGTCTATTATTTGGGTAGCATGTGTTGTGCTCACTACTTACTAAGAAAGTAATAAATAAAATAACATTTAAAAAATGGTGTAGAAATTATTTCATATAATTGTAGTATATGGCCTTCAAGGTTAATATTGTCTATGCTATGACAGGATGCCTTTTGTGGCTGATGTTGTTGATCTGTCTTCGATTAAAAGATGTTTTCTACTCAAACATGTATGATACAATATTCCCTAATATATGATAATAATATGGTAGTGTTATATCTCTATGGTAATTTACAATTTTATTTAAATCCCATAGGCTTATAAGTCGGAGGGCCTGCGTCGCGGCGTGTACCGCGGCTTCCTGTCCACAGTGGTCCGGGACCTACCCTTCAGCTTCATAGAGTTGCCAGTCTGGGAGATGCTGAAAACTGCCATCAGACAGAGGAATGAAGGCAACATTAGTAGTTTTCAGGTCAGATATTAGAATGTACTCGAAAATGCTATCAAAAAGGACTCCAACACTGAAAGGCCAATAGTTCCCAAATGGGGCAACTGGCAAGATAACCCTACCTATAGATGGCGCCACCTGTAGCATGTTAACTATAATTGTAGTGACCTCTATAAAACGATTCTTAAAGTCTACAACACGCCGCCGTTAGATGGCGCAAAACTAAATTCTAGACATTCTATGATTCCCCATATAATCCCGAAACACGCTAAAAGAGTATGCAGAACATAAAATATATACAAGCGACCATTCCACAGCTACCTTTGTGTGATGAGCATGTGTGTGATGAGTAGGTCATGGATGTTTTATATCTATTTAAGAGTTTATATACTGGGATCTGCCCCAGTCCTTTGTACACAAACCATAATTGCGTTGCCTTGTTTGAGACCGTACAGTTGGTGTGTTCGTCCGGCGATATTATATCACATAACTTTTTATTCTCGAAGTCCACGCGGGCTAAGACTTGTTTTTATGGCTAGTAATTGGTAATTCGTTCTTGATGATGTTCAAGTGCCATTTTTCCTCCCCAGAGCGCGCTGTGTGGCTCCATAGCCGGTGGCTTCGCGGCAGCCGTCACCACCCCCCTCGACTTAGCCAAAACCCGAATCATGCTAGCCGACGGCTACCCCGTCAAGAGGCTTCGCATCACGACAACCCTGGCTTCCATCTACTGGCAGTCAGGAGTGAGAGGCCTGTTTGCAGGCCTGGCTCCCAGGGCGAGTGCCTTCATGCTGGGCGGATTCGTATTCTTCGGAGTATACGATGATGTGAAAAAGACAATGGAACGGTCTCTGGATGGTAGCTGAAAGTAGGTGGATTTCTGTGGTGCTAGTAAAATCTAAAGGTATTCTTAGTGTGGGACGCTGTCGTTTTTATTTAGTTGTGTTAATGGTACGTTTATACAACGGCATTGGACAGCCTCTAGCGAGACTGAATGTCGAAGAGTTTACACCGAGTTGCCGGACTCCTAGTTCCTAGTCGCGTGCTGTCTGTCGACATTAGTGACTAATGTCACGTGTATACGTAGCATAAGACAAAGTTTAATAGAGCATACCGTACATTGCGCAAAGAAAAGGGCTGATGAGAGCAACAAAATAGATGGATTGAAATAAAACTATTTTTTAGGATTTTATCGCGTTTATATTTTGACGTGACCATGGTTGCTGTAAAGCAGCCGAAACGTCGGGAACGTAAAATCAAAATATAAACGCGATAAAATCCTAAAAAATTGTTTTATTTCAATGTGTAGTATTCGCGTAAATTTAAGAAATCAATAAGATAGATGGAGACAAAATAAAGAATCAACAGATTAGTAGTTGGAGTAGTCACTTTCGTAACGGAGAGGTTTTAGGTTGGATCCCTACTCTAACCATTAAGCTATTAAGGTGAGCCTACTGCTAGCACAAATACTACAACTTAGTTGGAGCACAGATTAAATTAAATATGAGATTGACAACCTCCATACATTATAGCGTAGCTTTATATTTCGCCAAATAGCTCCAAATCCACAGTGCAAGCTCTTTATAAGTTGCAAACATTTTCCGCGAAGCGCTGGTAGTGGTTATACTATCAGACCACACAATAGATAGCGATGACCTACAAAACTGATACATTGTTTTTTTAATCTGAGACAATATGTAATTGATAGAACTAGGCGATACTTGGCGGAAATCCATTGTTAACCTATGGGGAAAGAGGACCCACCACTGACCCTCGGCTTGTCAACTTCTTCGATTATAAACCAAACAAGTTTGATCGATAATAAAAGAAGCCAACAACACCCGAACTCCTCTTAAGATGTTAATCGAGAAACTATCTATCACGAGTGACGGGACCTCAAATAAAATGCAATTCTCCGCGACACTAAGCGAATCTATAAAAGTATTCGACACGTGTTTCGCCTCCATAAGAAATATAATCCATAAGAAATATAAGTAAACAGCCTTAAGAACATTTAGAACAGGGGTTCCCAAACTTATTTTGTCTGCTGCCCACTTTGAGAATGACGTTACCTGTCGCTGTCGCGGTGTATAGAGCTATCATTACGTAAGAAAATAACAAAAATACAGCCGAATTGAGAACCTCTTCTTTGAGGTCGGTTAAAAATTGTGCCGTAAGTCATCACTTGTCTTTAGTACCCATGTTATTTGTTGGAGGTACAACATATATGCAAGGATTTATTATGTTAATTAGTTTAATAATAATTACTTAAGTTTTTATGTTTTGTTGTAATCTATGTGCAATCATGTTTGTGTCGGTTGTTTTAAGTAAATATAAGTACCTTAGGTAATGTTTTTAGTTACAATTTATTGACAATGTTATTTTATAATATACATTTATGTTACAGGAAGTGTTTATTTTATTCAAGAGTTACAAGTTAGAATGTAGGTAATTCAACAAGAAATAGTGATTTTAAATAAACTTTATTGCTCAAGTAACCACAACAGTATGATACATTTTATTAATTTCATAGTTTATACAGTGATATACATCTTTATAATCTAAATAACTTTATACAATATTTTTATTTTAAATTGTTTTTCAATTTAAAATTTTGTAAGTTTTTTGGACGCGATCAATTGACATTTCCATTCCGAATTTAAATCGATCACATCCAAAATTGGGTTAAAAATATAAAATGAATTTCTAATGAAGCAAGTACATGTTTAAATTAATTGTGACAGTTATTTGTTATTACTAATATACATAATTTAAACAAAATATACAAGTATTAATAAGTTGGAAATCGGTCGATTAGGTGTACGATTATTCAAAATTAATTTCTTTTAATTGTATTTTTATGTAGAGGTGCCCGCAACTTCGACACGTTATCTGTGCACTTCTTAATCAAATAAAGATGTGACAGAAACATTTAAAAAAAACATCGAAACAAACCCAAGAATATATTCCTCTAAAGCGTTCACTGGGTTCACGCATGCCATATATATACCTAACGCGACGCAACGTAAAAGTGACTATATGACTGTGCCCATTGTAGCGAAAGTTGTCTAACGACGATGTGTAGAAGGTGTATTTGTCGAGTAGCTACGCAATTTAAAAAGAAAACGAATTTTACACTAATCAAGTTAATACTGCCTCTTTCTAGTTAGTTGTGGGTTAGTGAATATATTCACACTGGTATCGCGAAACAATACAATAACGTGACAAGCGGATAGATGGCGCTGATGCTATTTGTAAAACTCACAAGCGATAGTCTCTGCTAGCCGCTAGCCAAGTTACGTAATACTTATAAGTAAATACTTTGGAAGATCATAGCCGATAACGGTAGCAATTATCTAATTATACATTTTAGGAACCTAATATTATGTAGATTGGATGTGCCCCAGCGTTGTCAGCACTGTTTCGTATCGTACGGTCAAAAGCTGAAGCTAAAGTTGTCAAAATAATCTTTGACAGTTTTGTAACGATTGTAGCGCCACTGCCGCCAGAGCAGACGTTCGTGGTACTACTATTAACATTTATTCAACTTTCACCTATACAAACACCAGATGGCATAAATTATTTTTGCCCCAAATAATATGTTCTAATTTGTGACTTGCTGTGCGTGTATTTGCTATGCGTCAAATGAGGCTCAAATAATCGCTAGATATGTTGAGCAATAATTTAAAGAAATTACACTTCATCGGAGAAACTGCCTTATATTTTTTCAAATTTGCGACTTCGTGCTTTTCAGAACATTTCATCGCATACCAAATATACGGGCAAACTCGATACCCCAAAACAAATATACATCTCGAATTGAGAACCTCTTCCTTTATTTTTCGTCGGTTAAAATCTACAACATTAGCACCAACAGAAATCATTTTAATAGACACGAAATTTTTGTTACACTATTTTTAATAGTCTATGACCAGTGATATAGGCACTGCGACCTTAAAATTTCCACCAATAGATGGCGCTTGACTAAATAAACAATACTCCACTAATAGATGGCGTTATTATAAGTTTGCCGAATTCGTTACTAAATGTCTCTTATCTAAATATTACGTTGCTGGTGTGTGAACCGCGGTGTGAGCTGTTGTCGCGGGTCGTTTGACGACGGAACGGGTTCCAAGATGGCGCTCGGCGGGCTGAAGAGCGAGCGGTAACGGCTGTGGAGCCACTGGAAGCCGTTGAGGCTGCTGAAACCGAGCCCTGGTTGGAGTTCGACTGCCTGGGAGTTTCTGGGGATGTCTGCAAGAAATATGAATGAATCTGTAGCGACCACATCAACCGCGCCACAAGCTACACAGACATATTGAGAACAATAGACAATTCTCAACACAATCCTGAATCGCACTATAAGAGTTTTCGGAGCGCGTAACATATATACAAGATCCCGACAATAACCTTTGGGGCATACCACCCGCCTGGCTGGAAGATCATCTCTTTACCGCTAAATTGGTGACGCCGACGTGACATGAACACGCAACCTTCTGTGAAGACTCAAGCACCAAAGTCATCAGCACTCCATATAAAGTGTGATGTTGGTTTGCTGGTACCGCGAGATGGTTCTCGGGTGCATGGTGGGTGTGTACCTTGAGGCAGTTCTTGTCCATGGGCGTGGCGAGTCTCAGGGTGAGCGTGTCGCCCGCCTGCTGCACGAGCCGCACCGCCTCCTCGTGCGAGCTCCACTTGACGTCTCTCTCGCCGATCGAGATGATGAAGTCGCCCTCGCGCATGCCGCCGATCTGTTATTAGATGAGGCATTGGATGTAAAAGTATGCTGGGCCATACCAATTGGAAAGGAATTTTCGTCCTATCCGAATCTTCCACGTTTCTCAAGTCATTGTTTTTAGTGACTTGAAAATCCCTGTGACAAAGAAATAGCCGGAGTATATTCTGTTCGACAATATTTATAGGCATCACGTTCCCGAAGCACAACGGTCTAATCAGAAGTGTGGACAAAGATTCGACTACTAAGAAATGTACAATCATGAACAATGCCAAATTGTTAAATGGGTCTTAACGATAATGGTCATGTAAAATATAAAAATCATGATTTAGGTAGCAATACCATATTTTTAAAAACTGCATTAAAATTTGCACACATTTTGAAGAATACAATTTTATTTATTTGTGGTGAATTAAATTTTAATGTGGCATAATTCCATAAAAAAAATGAAAAAAAAATATTCGTCAACAAATTTCTTTATTCCTAACGCAGTTTTTGCAATTTCTCAATTATCACCTCTTAACTTAATCAGTGATCGTAATAAACTACACTATCACACTATACATGGAAAATTTCAGCAAGACAAAATCTAAAATAATTCTAGAATAATATAATAAATACTCACATCAGCCAACGAGTTGGGTTCGACCGCAGCAATAACGACGGGCGCGTCTCCTCTCACCGAGAACCCGAACCCTTCCTCATCCTTCGCGTTCGCCACGTTGTACTCACTCGCCGCCCTCCTCAGAGGCTCCTTCCTCCTCCCATTCCTCGCTTTACCCACCTCCTTAACAACATTCTCTTTAACATCCCTTCTATACTCGTCGTAGTCCAACACCTTAGGGTGATAATCGTAATTATTGTTATTATAACTGTTAATATAAACCCCGTTCTGTTTCGTCACTCGGTGCAGTTTCTTCTTCTCGTATTCGTTGTATTGCTCGTCGCTTCTGATGATTTGATTGTAATAAGTGCTATTATCTTCTGACTTGTCGCGTTTCTCGCTTCTTTTGATGCTATTCCGAGGTCCGTCGTAATCGTCAGTTCTGGGTTTGTGTTGTCTGTCCGTTCGTCTGGCCCCGTCTCTGTACTTCTGTAGTTGGACTAGGCGCGGGGCGCTCCAGTGACGTTTCGCTGAGAAGATGGCGATTGGTCCGAGGGATTTGAAAAGGTCGTCGACTCGGTGCAGCGAGAAGTCCGGTTGTGTGAGTGCAAGTTGGAATTTTGATGATGCTGTAACATGAATGGTTTTAGTCAGTGAGTGTCAGTATGTATTAAAAGTAGTACTACCTATAGTAGTAGTAGGTACTACCTATAGCAATTTAACTGACGAACACTAACATGTCCACTTGCGTGTCGTGACAGCAAAATAGTAATTATGTCCTGCTTAAAAATATAAGACAAACTCAACCTCAACCTCACGGCATAACTGCAAATTCTTTGCTCACCATTCACTTATTTTGTGTTAAATTGGTACCTAGGATATTTATATAAAGTATTTATTTATGTATTTGTGCTATATATATAATTATATATGTAAGTATATGTTAGTTGTAAGTTAATCTAGAAAGTATTTGTAATCATGTATCTATTATTAAGTACACCCCCGTCGTAAACATCTCTGTAAAATCCTCTCCATCCAAAGGTTGCCTGGTAGAGATCGCTTTTAGTGATAAGGCCGCCCATTGTGACACTCGCTGTATAAGTTAAGTTTGTGTAATTTTGTATTAATTTTATGTGGTGGAACAATAAAGAGTTATCTATCTATCTATCTATCAACCGTACAGCAAAACGGTTAGGACTTAAATATTTGATTAGCGATTGTGTTCGGATGTTGATGTGTTACGATGTTCGACTTACGTTGTATACTGGGTGCTTCGAGCAGATCCGTGAAGTCTGGCGTATCGTTCTCCGGTTTCAAAGTGCGATCGCGCGCCGCGCGCTCCAGCTGAGCTCGCACTACCAATGAAATAGCCTCCTTGTTCCGCAGCTCGCTATCGAATGAGAAATAAATATACCAGCGACCTCTTTGGTTGAGTAGCAGAACAATTTTGTATGATTTTAATGCTGGGAGACACACATAGATGGCGCTACATTTCAAAACCACTGTCATCGGCAAATTACTAATATGGTCACGCCATTTTTTTTTTAAATAAAGTAATATCCACTTCACTGCTAAGTTTCTCGTGATACTGACCGACACATTCTCTGCAATCGTAGCGCTTCCTCGTACAACGTCAGAGCCTCAGCGAGGTGCGCTCTACCTAGAGCTTTGTAGTCCACCTCTTCGTCTTTCATTATTGATGAGCCTGTAACAAATGTGCGTATACATTTAAACATTTATATAGACAAGACAAGAGATAGAGATAAGAGATATAGAGATATATTACAGTCTTTTCCAGAAAGGGCCAGTCCGTAGCAACCCCAAACTTTATGGTTACCAAACAAGATGTATGAATGTGGATGCACCCAAAATGGTATGCCATGATCGTAGCACAAGGCAATCAGTGGTCTCTGCCTACCCCCATAGGGTACATGTACAATTATATAATCTTAATCCAACTAATCCAACTAATATTATAAATATGAAAGTTGGGATGGATGGTTGGATGGATGGAAGTTTGTTACTCAATCACGCCAGAACGGCTGAACGGATTTGGCTGAAATTTGGCACAGAGATAGATTATAGTCTGGAATAGCACATAGGCTACTTTTATCCCGGTAAAAAGGACATACTTTTTAATCGCGGGTAACACCGCGGGGCGCAGCTAGTAAGCACATAAAGGAGCATTCTCTTTTTAGCTGCCTATAAACAGCAATTTCTTTACCGTTTTCAATTTTCCTGTCTGTGTCCGGCGCGTACAAGGCGGCAAGTCGCTCCCGGTCGAGTGACGACGCCGGCATGTTCAGCAGACCAGTTGCGCAGTACTGGTGCGCCAGCGCTGGTGGATACAAATAATATACTTAAAAAAACAAGATAGCTAGCCCAGCTTGGTAACTAACGAGTGCTGTTATTTAATTTTTAAAGTGAGATAAAAGACCAAGTAACTGAACTAGACAATCTGACCATAGATTTGTGTTTCTATTCGTTTGGGATTTGTCAATCTGAGTAAAACGCCAGGCACCGGCTCTTCCATGAATGTATTGCAGTATTTCACTTACGGACATAATAAACACAATTTTTCTATCCGGTGTACCGGAGCAGGAACCAAAGACAATCATAGATTCCGGTTGACCACAGACAAACAGTATTTATTTTTAATTTATGTTTTTTAGTTTGAATACTAAACACTATTGATGAGACAGTCCAAGATGGCGGCCATTGACGATTAAAAATGTTACGCTTACCTTTATAAAATTCAGTCTTGACGTGGACTAATGAGACCCAAGAGTATGGCACGTAGTTGAACACACCCTCCGATTGCATCTGTGATCAACAAATCGTTTATTTCGTATAGGCCTACGGGGGCACTTACAAATTGTCATTACATTTTTTTTCCTTACAACCGGATCGGAACGCGTCGTCCACTGAGAAGATCCGGCGAGAAAAGGGTGTCTTTTTTTAAATCCATTATTTTTACAAAAATAAAATAAAAAATAAATATCAGATTAATACTCTTATACTGGATACCCAGACCTTCGATGATACATCACTCTTAGCTGAGTTTCTGCTGTACTTCCATTCAACAAGGAGTGATAGGGCAATGGTATAAGGGATATAAGGGGTATAAGGGATGTTTTTTAGTCAGATTATTGTATTTATACGAGGAGATGGCGCTACTAGTGATCCTTGAATTTGTTTGCAAAATTTTCCAAAAGATGTCACTATTAGTGCTAGGACTTTTATGAATTTAGTTCAATATGTCGTGTGGCTGCGTGTGTCAGTTAAGTTGAAGTTTCGTTTACCTTGTCGTAGAGGTGTCGGTAGGTGTGCGCGAGGTGCGCGGCGTCCTGCGCGAGGTCGAGGCACAGGTCGGGCGGCGCCTCGCGCGCCTGCAGCTGCAGCTTCTCGAACAGGCACTCGCGAGCTTGCGCCTGCGCACATACCAACAACCGTATTGTAGTACACTAGCACGAAGACGTTTCACAGAACTTAAGACAAACTAACGCTTTACTGATCGGAGAAGAGGATCTATTTCATCTTTATCATCAGGGATACTAACCATTTTATAATAAAGAGAAATACTCGACACGGCAAAAAATGGCTCTATTTTGCAGCCGATTGCAAGACTAAAAAGTAGGAAAAGAAGAACAGCGTCATAGTTTAAAAGTGATCTCACGGTCATGAGCGCGGCGAGCACGAGCAGCGTGTCGGCGGCGAGGTCGACGGAGGGCGCGTTGGTGAAGTTGTCGAGCACGTAGCGCAGCGCGCCCGCCGCGCGCAGCCACGCCTCCGCGCCGCCGTCCAGCCCCGCGCACGACGCGCGCTCCTGCGCACACGCACCACACGTTCATCATATGCTACGCGCCTTGCAAGCACCGAGTGCGACAGGGATAGCGTGAACTACTTGTGTGTGATTAAAAGCGACGGCGAGTACTTGGACGTTTAGATTGAAGCCCCGAATGTGAATGTTGAGAGTGAACAGGTACCTTCTAGGCAAGTATGCTCCATCGTAGATCTTATCGTCACTTACCATCAGGTGAGATCGAGATCAAATACTTGCAATAATGTAACAAAAAAAATAAAAAAAAAGGAATCACATAATAGTTAAAAAACCATAATCGATAAATATTATTCGTCATTTACCTACCTAATAAGTACCCAGTAAATATATCTTAAAACATTTTAGTTTCCGAGATTTTACTAGGACGTTTTGAAAATGTTCCTTATCAATATTTTTCTTAAATGCCTAAATCTCGGTATCTACGTGAAGATAACGAGATTTAGATATAATATCGCCAGACGAACACACAAACTATACGGTCCCACACTAAGCAACGCGTGCATTATGGGTACCGTACAATGGACTAGGGGCGAACCCAGTATGTAAAATACTTCTTTCTTTACGAAATGAGATGCGATGAAATAAAATGGATATGAATATGGCCTCACCCACAACTTAGCGGGTATTTTGCCAATGTCAAGTAAGTTAATAGCAATAGCACATTCAATAAATACACATTATAAATAAAATAATGGATGTGACATGATGATATGAAAATGGCGTGTCCGTAAATACATTCACGATGATCGTAAAATACTTATATGGATATCAAAGATCATGACTCGAGTATAAACATTCGTCCTCATCACACAAAGTTTGTCCCTCCCAGGTTCGAATCTTAGACCCTTAGCGTATAAGGCAGGGTCACCCACTACCAACAAGCTAATTAACCGAAATGATGCCAACTTTCGATCATGATAATTGAAAACAATTAGGTATATAATTACCTGGTTAGGCTAATTATCTATTAGGTAGTGCTTCAATTCAATTATTTACCTGTTTAGCGCCGATTTGGGTATAGATGCCAGCAATGTTGAACAAGACACAAGCTTTCTCGAAAGCCACTGTTCGCTGACACGATGGGACACCTGGTAATTTAAAATCAATCTTATACTGCTACAAATAAGATAAAAAATCAGAGAACTAACTCTCTACGAGGATATAATACTTATACTATCATTTAAAATGATTACTGACACTATTGGATACTAGATGGCGCGATGGTGATTATAACAAGCGATACTAAATGGAGGCACTGAATAATTTTTTTTCGATTTGAACAGGAGATGGCGCTAATAACAATTTCAAAATTCTCAACTAGATGTCGTTAGTGGTATCAATTTGGTGCTGTCACTCACCTGTCAAAGAGTCGAACCACTCGAAGTAGACGCCAAGCGAGCGGTCGGGCGGGAAGAACCGCCGCTCTATGAAGTAAAGCTGGTTGTAATATTTAAACAGCAACGCGACGCCTGCGGTCGACCTTACTGGCGTGCGTATTGCCTGAAGTTTAAAAACAAATATATATAATATACCGTTCCCCCTTCGAGATCCAAGTAAGACTACAATACAAGTTCACAGGATACTGATTGCACTTAATAACTGTTCTTAAAGATGTGCAACTACAGACATTAACGTGCCCTCCTAATCACGGACCGTTTATTAATTCGGCAACAAGAATAGGACGGAGCTATACAATGAAATAAGCCGCAATACTATTTTTTAAGATTGGGCGTTAGTTCCCTCGGACAGGCGTCAGGTGATATTGTGGTCGTAGTAGCACACTCAAGGTCACTATTTGGGCACCAGTGGCCGGATCCAGGCCACTGTATCGTCAAGCTTCGCGGTCTGTGTTTATCAAGCTATAAATGTCATTTTCGCAGAGCAATACTTATTTATACCGTTGTATATCATTGTCCCTCATAGTACCTACCTGTCTCATATCCATGAAGTCTGATATAGCGTCCTCATAGGCCGCGGCGTCCTCGCTATAGTGTTCCAGGATGAAATCCTTGAACGGCTCCCTGAAGTCCACCTCCTTGGTCTCCTTCAGCCCCAACGGGATCATTGGCATTACGCATTCTTTGCTGAAAATAATAATGTTTACCTACTTTTATTAATGATTAATGATTACACTCGAATTTGTTATTTGTTTCTTTAAGATATTCTAAGTAACCTTCCATGGTCTGAAAATATTTTCGGTGGTAAATCACAATGTATTCGATCTGTGATGCTATATGGGTATATGACACCATTTAACAGATGCGCGGTTACAACTGAGCAACACCCGCCAATTGTTAAAAAAAAACTGCCGTAGGTATTTAGATAGCTATGGTATGTTTTGTTTTTTAAATAGTTGTGATTAACGTGTGTGAGCTTTTAGATAACATGCTAAAAACCCCATTAACAAATCCAAAAGTATTTAATAACTTAAGTTTGTAACACCAATGTCTTGTAAGGACAAATAAAGCTAAATATAATATAATTGTGATTAAAATGATTCTCACAAAATAAAAAGGTAAATAAACGATGTAAATCGCGCGCATTCCTTTTCTAATCTATGGCGGGCAACATAGCGGACGTGGAGCGCGGGAAAACATTTCACAATGCCAGAAAGCTTTTTTTTATTACCTACCGTTATCATAATCAACTGAGCGCTTTATAACATCTTAATTATTGTAAGGCTAAGCTTTGTTATATGATAACGTGGAAGAATCGAAACACATCTCATCACGCTTCGATCATTTACATTCGAGATGCAGAACAAAACGACACCGCAGCCCTACTTTTGTTATGTTTCTGACCAAAGCCGCGTGTGAATAGCGCGCATCAATACAGGGCCCCAAGTCTGCTAACACAATCGATTCATTAAGTAACTGTCACGGTTGACAGATATCCCATACAATATTTGTCACAGGTGACAGTTACTATGCGGTTGCTGTTCGATTATGAATCGATTGTGTTAGCAGACTTGGGGCCCAGAATATGCTTTACTTCGACCAAAAAGCACCGCAACCGGGCCCCGCAAAACGAGAACAAACAGAAAAGCTCGTTCAGGTAGTTGTAAAATTCTAGATAATGGTTGTGTCTGTCTTGTCATTATAGTAAAATGTGGGGGACGAGTTAAGTGTAGGGCACAAAAACTGAATGGCAAATAATGAGCGGTTACTCAATGTGGCCAGCGTGCACTTAAAACCCTCTGTCCCCGTTCAGACTTCCAACAGAATGAAACGGTGCTTAAGGAAAATACGAATTGAAAACATATTTCGTCTGGATGATTTCAGTTTATCGATTTGTAATATTTAGGTAGGTATATATCCCTTTTAACTCACTAAAGTCCAGCTCTTGAAAATGTTCAATGTAAACACACCCACACACACGCATACACGTACACAATCATACATATGCACTCATACATACTTGTACACACACACGTACAGAATCATGCACACACACACATTTTTGGGGTCGAGTCACCTTCGTCCGTAGGAGAATTAAGTACCCTCGAGATACCCTACACGTGACCCTGGGTGGTGCCAACCAGGTGACAACTCTACTGGTGGTAGGCTTCGGCCGTGGCTACTCACCACCCACTGAACAAAGCCATGTCGCCAAGCGGCCTAGCCGTGTTCCGGCATGATGTTCGGTGTTGCCATTCATGGATGGCGGGTCAGATCAGTTGCGCTGCATGTGCCTAGTGAATGTAGCGTCTCTATCTACTGCCGCCTTCCTACCTAGGCAAGTATGCTCCATCGTAGATCTCATCGTCACTTACCATCAGGTGAGATCGAGATCAAATACTTCCCTATAATGTAATAAAAAAAAAAAAAAACACGCACCCATACATACTCGCACACCCACACGCATGCACACAATCACACATACACACACACTCATGCACACGCAACGCATACTCACACACAATACAAGATTTAGAGCCATCGTAAATACGAAGAGGCTATTCATCTTATATCGACGCGAGGAATTTCCATATTACCCGCAATAAACATTCTACATAAGCGGACGGGTATACATTTATTATGAGAAAAAAATAAAATCTCATATTAGCACTTCATTACCGCTAGATGGTACCTACCTAGCGAGTTTTAATTAACATATAAATCTTGTAGTGAAGCGAAAAAAAAACATCCACTAGCGACTAATTGGGCCGAGTTGCGACGGACATTAAAGTTGTAAATTCCTGTCACTATTAGACGATAGTGAGCTGTGGACCGAGTTCGAGCGATTCTTAACGAATCTATACAAATAAATAAAATTGGAGTGTCTGTTTGTAATATTAAAATAACCGCTGTTTATTAAGTGCATTTGGTTGTATACACGGTACATATACCAGAACAATTTTTTTTACAATTTTTGTCTGTCTGTCTGTCTGTTTGTTTCGGCTAATCTCTGAAATGGCTGGACCGATTTTGACAGGACTTTCACTGGCAGATAGCTGTTGTAACAAGGAGTAACTGATGCTACTTTTATTTTAGAAAAAACTTTTTTGTTAAATACCATGCGGACGAAGTCGCGGGTCTATACTAATACTAACATTATAAAGATGTATAGTTTGTGAGTTACGATTCACAGATACGAATCACTTTGTTTTAATCGAGGTACCGCAGGCGGAGCCGCGACCGGGAGCTAGTAATGGTTAAAAACGGACAGAAAATACTTCTGTGGGCTAAAGAAAAACGTTAGGGCGCGTTACATGGGGAGGGGGGGTGGTCAAAAATCTCCAAAAATTGCGTTACGTAATACTAGAACGCCCCCTAAGTATTTTTTTTTCTTTTCCGCTCACAAAGCAACCTCGCGTACAAAATGCTAATTTTTTTTTGTTCGCACCGCGTGGTCAATAAAATCAAATGGCTTTTACCATCCACGGTCTACTCCGTAAAAGGTAAGATTGAAGATTTGCACTGTGTAATTTTGTGACGAGACACGCCCCGCGGGTACGGCTGCACAGCATAATATGCAGTTGAGATAATTCAGATACGTTAGGAAGCTGGAATTATTAAGTTAACTTAACTGTTATAATTAAAAACACATAACTATTATCCGTTCAGATAATAATATGGTAGTGGTCTGATGATAAAATGTACTGGCACCGCGGACCCCTAGTCATTATGGTCCGAGTCCACACACGTCTTTCGAGAGGTTCTCTCAGACATACAGGTTTCCTCGCGATGTTATC
The DNA here is from genome assembly GCA_905404115.1 of Pheosia gnoma. Lineage (NCBI taxonomy): Eukaryota > Metazoa > Arthropoda > Insecta > Lepidoptera > Notodontidae > Pheosia > Pheosia gnoma. The sequence goes on along the minus strand of FR989919.1, from coordinate 5,866,874 downwards.
CTTCACCGTTTAGCAAGTGATAATCATGGTTGAAAATGAGATTTGCACATGAAATCGCTGAGGTGCGAGCCGGGGTTTGAACCTGCAATCCTCGTTACCGAGGCAAGCGTTCTACCACACAACTTGGCTATCACTGCTTCTTTAGGTTTGCTAAATAATGGCTAAATTTGTTGCTGTCTATTTTGAGCCGAGTCAAATAATATTTCGGGCTTCGCTTTCCGCGGTCGTAGCCTCGACACCAGCCCTCAGGCACCCCTGATGCGTCAGCGCCCTCGTGCCTTGCACCTCTTATACCCGCAGGTAAAGACGTCCCTGACAACCAGCTAATGCATCGGCTGTGAGCCCTCACTGTCGTGTTCACTGATGTGCAGACGAGGTCAGAACAGTAACAGTTGGTTAAGCACGCGAACGCCCGAATGAACAGGTAATGGTCACCGCGCACACAATTAAGTCCTTAGTTTAGTACTATGTTTATCATCACGTCAAGATACTTTACAGGATAGGCAAGTTAAAGCTTGGTCCTTACGGTCACAATTGATTGTTCATATCTGTAATTTATACTACGGTTTCATGTAGAAAAGTTCGGCATAAGAACATATTCTTGTTGTACCGAAACAAACAGACAGGCAGACAAAAAATGTTAAAAAATGCTGTTTTGGTATATGTACCGTGTATACATCCAAATGTACTTAGTAAGAAGCGGTTATTTTAATATTACAAACAGACACTCCAATTTTATTTATTTGTATAGATTGTATAGATTATATATATATAACTTCACATTTGAAAACAAGTCAAGGTGGTTCAGACGATTTCCTGCGAGGCATTATTTATTGCCTCCAATAGGTGTAACATTTGAGACCGGGCCAATCAGACGTTTAATTACGTATCTACATTACAAGTTATATAAGTTAATTATTTATTATAGAATATGTATGTAAAGTTTAATGAGATACACTTTTAATTTTGCTCCACTTTCTTAATACGGATATGAAAACCCGTAGGGCGGGTGCGAGATTATTCGTAAGCTAACCGTATACTTGTATGGATAATTGAACAGCGCCTCTAGCGGATGGGATTTAAAACATTCAATTCTACATACAAAATGTCGAAATACCCATAAAAATGGCGAGGTTTGCTTAGTCACATTATTAAAGCACTGATAAGTGCACTGAGCTACAGGTTTGCTTCACTCATTATGATGGCCTGATTAGCTTAGCTGGTAGCGACACTGCCTTCTGCGCCGAGGATCCCGGGTTCGAATCCTGGTAGGAACAATCTTTGTGTGGTGAGCATGTAAGTTTGAACCATGTTGAGTCATGGTTGTTTATTATCTATATATAGGTATTATATACTGAGTTTGCCCTCAGTGCATTGAGCGGTACCCGTAATACAAGCATTGATTAGTGTGGGACCGTATAGTTGGTGTGTCCGCGATATATTACATTATATTAATATATCATTGAATTAAATTAATCCTCATTCATTTATTTAAACTAGGAAGCCCTATTGGAGTGTGCTTATAAACTCTTATTCGCAGAAGGGTGTTATACAATAGAAACATCCAAAGATTTGGAAAATAATTACTTCGGCGTGAGGGCATTCCAAACAAGAAGAAAATTAAAAAAACAATCTTTCATTTAGAAGACTTCTAAAATATTGTCAAACGGTGGCAGGGTGCATACCTGTCGTTCTGGTACAGCTCCACCGAGGAGTTGAGCTCCGCCAGCTGCTCCTTCAGCAGCTGCAGGTTGGAGTTGACGAAGCTCAGCTCCAGGGCGACTGTCTCGCGGAGTTTCCTGTTCGTTGTTGCCTGAAAGAAGATAGCGCTGAGTCAACGGTTTATGTCAGAAAAACGTTGCCTTTTGGTCCTCTATATGAAAAACAAATAATTCTCTCTGCAGCAGGAGTCTAGCCGTAGCCGTGGTGGACTATGGCATGTCCCCCTCGCATTGAGGGAAGACCAGTGCCCAACAGTGGGACATTTAATGAGGGCTAATATTATTAACACGAAGGCAGTTTCAGCGGAATATTTGGAAATTAATTCAGTAATGTTTTTTTTACGAAAACACTAAGCAAATACCTATAACGTGTTTTTTTTAGTTTATTAGATATTTACATTTAATTTATTTCGGATTGTGTGAACGTCCGTTTTTTGTAAAGCCAAATCTATATTAAAATTTGAGTCACGCACGAAGTCGCGTGCCGACACTACTGACAGCGTATCCTCCGACCCGCTGTGACCTGCACGGGACGGGAACCCGTTACCATCGCTACTGGTGTTTAAGTTTCTCGTGGAAGAATTTTGAATAGTGATAGAACATGTTACACATAGTTTTTTATCGATACTTTTTATCGACATAATTAATGTAATATGAGTGGGATTAAAAAAAAATTTAGGGCTTTTACATGTGTGTACATATACCTAGGTTATTGGGTAAAGTACTGTTTATGGCATACAAAGACATTCATAATTTTCTTCATGGCTATTATTTTTAGCAAATCAACGCAGTCATTAGAATCAGGAATGAAACAAAGTCAAAACTGCTACAACTATACCTAATTAAAAAATAGTGATTTTTTTAAGGCTTTAACAAAGTAGCCCATCGCGTTTATCAATAAATAATGTGTGTAAACGATGTTGGTCTTTTTGGTAAAACGGTATATTTTTTATATATAATCTTTCCAACTTCTTAAAATTGTTTAAATTTTTTTCATCCCAAGTATCGATATGAAATTCGCATCACTCGAACGGACAAAGAAGTAAGGTGTCAGAGGTATCGAACCGTGACACCCTTCCTTGTGGGTCTGCGACCCCTGACCTTGAGCCGACCCGTGGGAGTCCATGGAACTAGGCACTGAGACGGCACCATTGTTCGGACAATGGTTTTGAGATGTTCCAGAATGTTCGTTAGCAATATTAATTGATATTTTATTGTGTTTGCCATTTTATTCTTGAGGACACTTATGGCCGCTTATGCCTGAGCTTAGAGGATTTAATATTGGGAGTTGTACATGCTTTTATTGCCGAGTAGAAATGGTCAATCAATAGACAAATTCCGTTGCATTAGAAACACATACCACACACCGATCTTCATAGGTTTATGGTTCACTCATTCTTTATGATTTATTATCTATAGTAATCTATACTAATATTATAAATGTGAAAGTTTGGATGGATGGATAGATGGCTGGATGTTTGTTACTCAATCACGCCAGAACGGCTGAACGGACCTGGATGAAATTTGGCACAGAGATAGATTATAGTCTGGAATAGCACATAGGCTTTTTATCCCGGTAAAATGTATGGTTCCCGTGGGATAGATTTGTTTTAATTTTTCATAGCGCAAAGGATCGACATGATTTTTTGCGAGGGTAACACCGCAGGGCGCAGCTAGTCGTCTATTTGGCGCCTTAGTAATAAATTGATAGGACCATAGATGTAGGCTGCCTAGCCTCCTTCGAGAAATGGATGAATAAATACTGTATAAAACTAGCGTTAAAATCTCCGGTCTAATTATATCTGAGTATAATATTAGAGACTCGAATATTTTTATAATAATATGACGTGTATTTGATCCTCAACGTTGATGAACATATTTTTATTATAAGTGCCAATCATAATATATAATATCCACATTCCACGTGTAGTTAGGTTTAGTGTTGTAACGTATTAGCATTCTCATTCGCGAATATTCGCATGATTTTTGAGAATATTATGCGATGATGTTGTCAGGGCAAAATGTAACAGTTTCATTGTCGACTCTAACTAAAAATATGACATAGGAAAGCTTTTTAATCGATATGATGGGTGGGGAATTATAAAAAAAGACAATTTATGACGTTATAAATCAGTTTCAATATTGTTTACATTAGTTAGGAACATTTTGAGCAAAACCTAAAAAAACACTAGTACCAACATAATAAAAATAAAAGGTAAGTAGGTTTTGCAACTTTCAGTTGACATTCGTATTCGCGAATGTGATTGACGAGTATTCGCATTCGAATTCGCGAATGTGATGGACGAGTATTCGCATTCGTTTTCGCGAATGTGATTGACGAGTATTCGCATTAGCGAATGTGATCGACGAGTATTCGCACTCGCGATCTCGAATTTGTGAAAATCGACGTTCGCTACATCACTAGATAGGATTGACAGCGCTCACGGCACGCAGGGAAAGTGTCAATTGCTTCGACACGTTATGTTACGTGGGCAATCGCGAAGCGATCACTGACTTTGCCACGAGTAATGTGATAGATTGATCAGGTGATCGGAACACAATCATCGAAATATATGTTACTTTAAAATACCAATCAGAGCAACGATTTGGACGTCAAGTACGAGATTATTCGTAAGCTGACCGCATACTTTTTAGTATACCCCCGATTTTATAGACCGCAGACGCATTCAGAACAATTGATAATTCTCCATACAATCCTGAAACGCGCTATGAGAGTTTTCGGAACACGTAAGATATATCACCAGCCATACCACCCACCTGCTGGCTGGAAGATCTTCCCCTTTCCGCTAAAACCTTATGACCAGCTCTAGGATACTACTCTCTTACCTTGAACAGGTTTTCGGCGCCGGCGCGAAGCCGAAGCTCTTTGTTGATCTCCTGGTTGAGCTGACAGCGCCGCGTCTGCAGCCGCCCGCGACACGTCGCCACGCGCGGATCCGAACCCTGGAACAAGAGAAACGACCATTTAGCTGACGATCAAACTAAAATCATCACTGTCATCTGCATGATCATTATCATCAGCGGTTGGTTACTCGACACGAACGCAGGTGGCTCTATTCTGTAGCCTATTTGCCTTTGCAAAAAAATCACGGCTAATAAATGAAATCATCCATTTCATCTCACAAAGATTGTTCCCTACCAAGATTCGAACCCGGAACCCTCGGCACAGAAGGGCAGGGTCTCTACCACCGGCAGGGTCTCTACCAACTGCGCTAATCAGGCCGTCAAATTCATTTTTAAAAGGCGGCTTCAATAAGGATGATAGTTTTTTCTTAACTCTACATATCAAGCATTCTGGCAGGAAATAAATTTTGAGTAGGTAAGGATTTTATGAACACGCGCATATTATAATCCGACTCAAGAAGAAGAGAGAAGAGACCGATGTTCATTGTAAGTTCGGTGGCCATACTGTTTGCCGGTCAATCTCATAATTTGTATATCCTCTTATATGATAAAGGGTTTTATGTTTGTCTCACGCGTCGACGAGCGACAGTGAATGCCATGCGCGCGCGCAGGGTATGATCAATCGATGTCTGCTCGGCTTTCACTGTTCATGCCGCGGCGATATGAATTAAACAGTTGGCTGTAGAGCATGTGACTTAACTGTATTTATTAGGTAAGTTATCACCAGCTTTTTTTATCTATTCAGTCGTTTTTGCATGATTCTCAGACAAACAAACAAACATAGATGCATTCATTTCCATATGAGTATAATTAGCGATGGATTTATGTAGCTGTAGCTGATTAGCTCAGTGGGTAGTGATCCTACCTCCTGTGCTGAGGGTCCCAGGTTCGAATCCTGTTTGCGACGAAACATTGTGAGATGAGCATGAATTTTTGTACTCTAGTTATGGATGTTTAATATCTATAAACGTATTATATACTGAGTTCGCCCTCAGTCCATTATACGGTACCCATAATACAGTTTTGTGTGGGGCCGTATAGTTGGTGGGTTCGTCTGGCGATATTATTATTACATATTATTGATATTTATTTATAAGTAGCGGACCCGACAGACGTTGCTTTGTCAAAATTTCAATAGCAAATTTATATATATTTACTTCCTTGAAAAACATTATTCGGACTATTACGAAAATAAAAATTACCCAATCGGTCCAGCCGTTCTCAAGTGATGCGCTTACCAGCAAACAGCATTAGTTATTATTAATATACCTAGTTATATATGGACCCTAGACATACTATAAAGTTACATAACAATATCATAATGCTTTATGATTAGAATTATTAATTTAGTTTTTTAACTTCGCAATAAAACAATGGTATCACGTATACAGGTCATTGGCGTATCATGAAAGGATTGACGGAGTGAAGCAACGGTCGCTACAACTTACTTTGGATGTGTGAATGCTTTTGGTATGATCAGTCCATCACGCTTGTTTATGGTTTGACAAACTAAACAGATGAACGGACTTGGAAGATACAATTTTTTTTAGGATTAAAAGTACAATTACCTACTATTTTTGACACAACTATAAGCTATTATCATGACAAGTTTTATCAATATCCGTTTAGTTATTTTCCCGTCATACGTTACCAGATAAAAAAATCGAAAAATGGCGGATTCTGTTTCTATACTAAAAACAATGTCTGCATGACATTTTTTTTATATTCTATGTACATGCACGAACAGGATACGAGTCTTTATATATGCATGAAGATGACTGTTTGATCTTTTATTATGTAGATCAACAATACCGAGCAGAGTAGGCAACATATTATGTTAATATGATGGCGGTGATCGGCGCCACTGTTTTGCATGAGATGTATATCTCCAGACTGTCTCGAAGCTTTTATAAAGCTACACACTATAATATAATAATAATAATACCAGCCCTTTTAATGTCCCACTGTTGGGCACGGGCCTCCCCTCAATGCGGGGGGATTCGACCATAGTCCACCACGCTGGCCCTGTGCGGGTTTGCGGATCTCACACGTCTTTCGAGGGGTTCTCTCAGACATGAGGGTTTCCTCGCGATGTTAGAATAGCCGGAGTTACTTGGAGAAGGAGGACCCAGAATCGGAAAGTGTGGCAGGCTCTAGGGGAGGCGTTTGCGGAAACGCAAGACAATCTCAGTACCGGTGTCAAATAATTAATTAATTTCATTTTGTAAGATTGTTCAATAATGGTTATTATTATTATATACACGATGATTCAGAAAGGGTATACTAGCCCTTGAACCTGCTCTTTTGCACCGTATTTGGAATCATTAAGTTGTGAAGTCAGACTATAGACGAGACATAAAAGAAATGGTAGTTTTATTGTAACGTGACGTGGCCCCACTGCCAGCTCTGTTACAAAACACAGCATACTGGTAATATTAGCATTCGTAGCAGTGTATTCGGAGCGGAACTTGTGTGTCTCCGATGCATTACAAATATCAGGGCCGTCTATAACCTACGAGGAGAAGGAGGAGGGGGGCCCTCAATAGGTTAAAATCGGCACTGGACCCAGCACTTTAGAACAGGGGTTCCCAAACTTATTTTGTCTACTGCCCACTTTGAGAATGAATTATTTTTTAGCGCCCCCATTTTTTCACCTACTTAAAAACCACTAAAACTTCAAATCAAATTAATTATTGTAAATCTCTACACAACGCCCCCATATTTTTCTGGGTCTTTTACCCTTTAGGCCTGCAGCGCCCATAAGAGAAGAGAGAAAAGAAGTAATTATTGAAATAAAAAAAACATACTGTCAGTCACACTTATTTATGTAATCTGTTGTGTGAATGGGGTGGAAGAAGTAAAAAGGATTGCTTGAGGCACTGATATACCAAAAAATCAAGAAGGCAGCAACCATTTTATTTTACTCTCATTCATTCAACATGTAAGTACACTTATCAGTTCCATTTTCAAATTAATAACAATGGCCGCTAACGTAATACCCAAAGTTTAACTATATATTCAGAAAGACATCACAGCGATATATTTTCAGTATTGTCACTTTGATCATTAAAACTATAATAGGCCTTGCGATAGTATGATGTGCAAATGATACCTATACGATCTTAAGGTGATAAATGACTTTCTTGGTTGACTTATAAAACGCAAATCCTAATGAGATGACTTCAAATAGAATATGGCAGACTATTTGCTATAGATAGAGGAAAACGAGATTTCTAATTAGCGATATTTGGATATAAAAAATATCTATCTGTTGCGAAACTGACGCGCGGTGCTTCGCATACATTATTCGCATTATTTAAATAATATTATACACTAGACTTGAATAAGTTGAATACCACATATAATGTCATGGGTGGTAAGCGAATAAATGCGTCAATTTGTATTTGAATTGCTTGCAAAGGTTGTAAAGTGACGGTTTAATTTACAACTATTATGTCAAAAAGAGTTTAAAAAAACCAACTTCAAACCATAGATTTACTAACATAACTCTATGCTTTAAATTCAAATTCTGGACTTTTTTTTTGTTTTCCATAGTCAATGATAACTCATTCATTTATCTAAGAACTCCTAAGTAAAGTAAATAAATATAGATTGGCAGCGACTCCACACCGAATAATAAAAAAAAAATACAAGATTTTTAATGGAATCTTGAAATCGGCTTATGGAAGCTCAGGGTCAGGGCGCGAAATTCAAAATGTTAATAGGCATGATGACAGTAACTAAGAATCACTAAAATAATGTGTTTATCTAATGAGATAGGATTAATAGGTTCTGAAAAATGTATTTATTTACAGATTTAGGGCGAGATTGATAATTTATTTAATAAAATAAAACTACAAAATTCAACAGTCCGCCATGATAAGTTGAACACCAATCAGAGTGAAATACGTCACGAGCATGTACACATTGTAAACATCGCTAAGTTTCGTACGAACTTCGACGATCTCTGCACTTCGTAATTGTTTTTACCTGCGTTTATAAAGTATTTCGTGATTTCTATCGATCAATTACATAGTTTTGTGTTCTCAAAACATGGAACAAGGATTTACCATTTTTGACACAAACAATATAAAACCTGTTGCTAAGCAACCGCAACATTATCAGCAAAGAGTAATAAGATAAACTCCATACTCTTTACAATATTTATATACGTAAATTACTGATTTGATGTGTTTACGGTCAGTTTGCATAATAGTGACGTCACAAGCAGACGCCATGACACCGGCGATCGTTTTGGAGCGAATTTTAAAATTACAATTTAAATAGCGTTTTTTTCTAATAAAAATTAGTTTCCTGCCGAAATAATATATTTTTTTGGAAATAGTAGATACCTTAGAATATTATAGAACAGTTTTTCAAAATCAGTCATCATGCCTATTGTTTTTATTTTTTTACGAAAAATTTGGACATCTTTACGATGTAATTTAGTGTTTTGCGATATTAGCATTCTGCATTGGATGTCTCGATGTATTAAGTAAAAATACCTAAAGCGATACAACACCATAAAGTTAGTAAAAGTAGCGGTTTTTACAAACCTTATGGTATTGTATCGGATTAGGTACTTTTTTAAGCAAACTTAATACACAATACCTTAACAATTTTCTGTCACATGAATTCTCTTTTGCATATACATATATTTTTATTTTAAGCTAGAATACTATTGATAGCAGCAAACGACATGTTTTTTAATCATAAAGAAACTAGAATCTAATGGTTATTTTATCTATGCTTTTAATAGGCGACGAGGGAGCGATGCCATTTAAATTGAACGAGCCCTTCCACCGAGTGACTGGATAAATAGGAAATATTCCGGTGCGACCGGCGAGCGGAAATATGCGACCGGTCTGTTAGATACGTAACATTTTATCTGTCGCAATAGTGATTAGAATAAATACAGTGCCGGATTAAGCCAGCGCGGGGCCTGTAGCAAATGTGCGGGCCTGTAGCAAATGTGCGGGGCCTGTAGCAAATGCGCGGGACCTGTAATAACTACTACAACTTTCCATTGTACTGTAGTTAGTGTAACCAGTGACCTGTAACTAATATTAAACTGGCTTTTTCTGGAAACTTGGCTATTACTCCCTTTTCTACTTATTTGGCTATCACTACTGCTTTTTTCTACTAATTTGGCTACCACTGCTTTTATTATGCTCAAAATAGTTGCTCAATTGTATTTAACACATCATTTGGTTCCAAGTCCTTGTGCACATTCTAAGCATAATGCGACAATTTGCAAATATTATTTCAACATATTATGTACATAAATTCTTTTACAACTTGCATATTTCTGTGTGGCTACATTATAATTTGATGAGCGATTAGGCTGAACGCGGCGTTGCCATTGCGTAAGCTATTTAAAAAGTTAATTCTGGCGGCTTGAGCTGACACATTTTGTTTTTTTAAAGACAATTGTATGCAGTAAAAATCAGTGGTAGTCGAGATGGTAGGACGCCTGCCTCGATAACGACGATCGTAGGTTCAAACCCCGGCTCGCACCTCTGGGATTTTTGGATTTCATGTGCGAATCTCATTTTCAACCATGATTATCACTTGCTAAACGGTGAAGGAAAACGTCGTGACGAAACCTGCATGTCTGAGAGAACCCCTCGAAAGATGTGTGAAGTCCGCCCACCCGCATTGGACTAGCGTTCTGATCATTTATTTCGTATAGGCCTACGGTCTTTTTTTCATAACTCTACAATAGGATCGGAACGTGACCTCGACTGAGAAGATCCGGCGAGAAACTCAGTGGGCTTGTCTTTTTTTTTCACCATGTTTATTACAGAAAAAAATTAAGCTCCAGTGTGTTGCCATGCGAGGCGCTACGTACGTAAGGTAGGTACCGCTACAGTGCCATGTAGGGACTCTACCTGGACCCCAAGTCTGCTAACACAATCGATTTATAATCGAACAGCAACCGCATAGTAACGGTCACTTTTGACAGATATAATATATGTCAAATAATATGCCATACAATATATGTCAAAAGTGACAGTTACTGAAATGTCACAACTAAGAAGGCATTTAATAACTAGTAATCAGATCGGCTGTTAGGAATAAGGTCACTTGTACACGAGCCTCTATGATTATAGTAATTATACACTTGCCAACGGCCACGCAGTAAAACAACATTTATAAAGCATCCACACGTTGGGCCAGCCTCTCCAAACGATCAGCGCTAACGTGCGGACACCTCAATTATCTCGGGTTGCGGCGGTACTAAAAGGATATTACGTTATCTCATATATTTGATGTAGATCTAGGACGTACTATTTATATGATACCTATTGTAATATAGCAGTGATAGCCAAGTTGGTAGAACGCTTGCCTCGGTAACGAGGATCGCAGTTTCCAACCCCGGCTCGCACCTCTGGGATTTCATGTGCGAATCTCATTTTCAACCACGATTATCACTTGCTAAACGGTGAAGGAAAACATCGCGAGGAAACCTGCATGTCTGAGAGAACACCTCGAAAGACGTGTGAAATCCGCCAACCCGCACTGGGCCAGCGTGGTGGACTACGGCCTAATCCCCCTCGCATTGAGGGGAGGCCCGTGCCCAACAGTGGGACATGAAAAGGACTGGTATTATTATTCCACATTCCAAAGTCACCCATCAGTTGATAGGTGACTTTGGAATGTAAGCTTAGAGAGTTGACTCTCTAGTTGCCATTAAAGTTCATTGTTCAAATTCTCCGAAACATGTGCTATCTTAAACATAAAGGTACCTCTAAACACCGCAATTGACACGAGTGGCTCATAAAAACGAAGCTTGTCAACAGACACGATATTTAATTTCAAGAATGGAACAGCGACACCTGAATGCGGTATCGGGATTGGTCGACGCAGATAATTTCGTTTTGATTGGTCAATTTATCGCATGTAGGACTTGCGTGATACGCTGGTGAAGTCCAAGGTACGATATTCAAATTATGTGGGTAGTTCTAAGTGTCTTACAATCCCACTACACTCATGCTAAGATTTTTGGGCAAGAAAGAACATTAAGAACGGTGTATCTCTATCGGATATAAGGTCCCATAAAAAATTAAGTGTGTTATTGTCAGCCTTTCTCGTACTTTCTTGGCAATGGTGTATCGTGGGCTTTAATTAAAATTAAAAGATTAAAAAAAAAATCTGACGATCGAGTGGTTGCTACGCGCTAACGGGTAATTTGAAAATGGAATAAACGCTCACTCATTCATAGACTTTTTTTTTAAATGGCCTCGCCCATCTTTGCGTAGGTATTTTACCACCGTCAAGTGGAATGTTTTTTTTAAATAACAAACTTGGGAGATTATATGCACGGCTAATTCTTAATTAAAGTTCTCGAGTGATAGGCAATTAAATTATTTTATTTTATCAAACAGATTTAATTTCTTTTCCTCATCGCTAGCTTCTGTACGCACATAAATCAATTGCACAAGTATTCAATAAACATGTACAGTAAGTACTTTCATTGTTGCATAACTGCACAAGGAACAAAGGACGACGAAAGCTGAATTAATTAGGTGTTAAATTGTAAATTACCGATACATGACAGACTGGGCGTAGAGTACAAACTCGTTGTTGTTATTCGTTATTCATTGATGCGAATCCATTGGCTGCCATTTTCTCCACTTTTCATTTAGAAAACATTGTGGATAGGATGGAATACTTAAACCTATGGGCCTATGGGCTACGTGAATACTTAAATGGGAGAAAAGGCTATTTGAGTGTGTTTGGAAAACTATCTTAAATTGTTAAAGTTAAACAACGCATCAACCAACAATCCAGAGCGTTTTTGATCATGTGACCGAACCAAAAAGAAAACATTATTTTATTTTATTATTATAGTTAAAAAGCTATAATATTTTAGGATGGCCGCAAATTAAAGCTTATTTTTCATACAGTCATACAACCCACAGATCATGTAACTTTACCTTGTTTGTTGACTGTAATTACAAAGTAATTCATTTAAAACTACCATTGCAATGATATCAAAGTTACACACATCTTTCGAGGGGTCCTCTCAGACATGCAGGTTTCCTCGCAATGTTTTCCTTCACCGTTTAGCAAGTGATAATCATGGTTGAAAATGAGATTCGCCCAGACATCCCAGAGGTGCGAGCCGGGGTTTGACGCTGCGATCCTCGTTACCGAGGCAAGCGTTCTACTAACTTGCCTATCTCTGTTGTACAACTTCATAGACGATCAATATAAGTACGTGAAATGCCAACGATTCTGATTCCATGGTGCATGCTGGCTTGGTACCGGGAAGCGGGGCACCGTTATGTTGCCCCAGCGACGGCCGCGGGCGGTGCCCGGCGCACGCGCAAACACTTGAATAGTGAAGACTATCGATATTTTATCCAGGATGTGCAGATATAATCATAATAATATCGCTACACAAACACACCTGTATGGGTCCAAACTAAGCAGCACTTGTGTTGAGGTATCTTACAATGGACTGGGGACGATACCAGTATATACCAAATTACTTATATAGTTTATACTACTATTTATCTATGACTGTGGTACAAAAATTCGTGCTCATCACACAAAGTTGGCCCCTACCGGTATTCGAACCCGGGAACCTCATACAGAAATCTGAGTCTCTAGAAGCACTTTTAAAGAACCGCATAAGTCATGGGCACATAAGTAAATATGCAGTACCATAAGCCGGTCTTAATTGCCTATAAGAAAATTACAGGCATCTTTTTTATATTCATAATAACATCATTTTGGCTTAAATCGACTAAATAAAATCGAGCATAAAACTATTACTATAATCGACTCCACTATTATCCCATCACTACGCCACACTCGGCTTGCGCACCAATTAACTATATTATTGCTGTAGACTACGGCTGACTAACTTCCCTGTAACACTATGCTATAATTTATTGCGGCTCGACTAACGGGATAGTCGATGTTATAATGACTATAATACTTATTAATAGCGGCAGCATAGTCGATAATCTGAAAATACTTTTTCAAAAAAGCTCATTCGTAGCCTAGTCGTGCTGAGGATGCCTCGTTTAGAGGCGAAATATGTGTCGAATATTTTTTTTAGATTCGATTCGTTTCGCGGAGAATTGCATTTTATTCGGGGTCCCGTCACTCGTGATGGATAGTTTCTCGACTAACATCTTAGAGGAGTTCGGTGTTGCTGGCTTCTTTAATTATCGATCAACTTGTATGGTTTATAATTGGAAAAGTTGACAAGCCGAGGGTCAGTGGTGGGTTCCTCTTCCCCCATTTTCTTAAAGCTTTTTTCGTTAAAGCTCTCCTACCTCAGAGCACGGCGTACCATCCTTTTCTAGAAACAACTCCTTGAATCTGGTTGATTTTTGTGGTCTATTTCCCGTCGATTTGGCCGATTAACGATATTTATAGCGCGCGTCAAATTAAATGGACACAGCCGGCGGTTCTGCGCATGCCGAATTCATAAAATTAGATATGCACTAAACCGCAATCTTTATTCATTTTAGTTGCCGATCACTGTACACGGAGCCTCTGCCGTCTCCTAGACAGTGGGAATACCGGGGATCGAAGATTTATTTTAATTTTTCTAAGAGCAAAGGATCGACATGATTTTGTACAGTTCGTAGTTTAGGGGTCAGAAAATGACCTAGAGACATACTTTTTAATCGCGGGTAACACCGCGGGGCGCAGCTAGTGACTTTATATTTCTTATGTAAAATGGATCTTATACCAGATAGGAGTTAGACTTAAATTAAAGCGATTTATTTCTTACTAGTTTTGAACGATATGCGCACAAAGCAGGCGGAAATAATACACATTTTTTATCTCTCTCTAATGCATGTGTAACGTGGGACCCGTGGGTGGGATACACCATTGTAAGCAGGTTGTAGACAGGTTATTAATTATTACTAATTGCATACTCATTTTATTATCTGAACAGCAACTATTGTAATTGAAATTTGAGATCTGATTAATTTTAGCAAATTTACTTGACTTAATTTACTTGCGTGATATGGGTAAGCTATCTATTCCAAACATGCAAAAACGAGTCATCTTAGATATTTCTCTATGAATATATACATCTCTTTGGATGAATAATAATAACATTTTCTTGACTCTAATGTTAGATCAAGAAATAAACAGAAAAACACATTAATTAATCTATACATCTATACATATAAATAAAATTGGAGTGTCTGTTTGTAATATTAAAATAACCGCTTTTTACTAAGTGCATTTGGATGTATACACGCTACCTATACCGAAACATTTTTTTAAATTTTTGTCTGTCTGTCTGTCTGTCTGTCTGTTTGTTCCGGCTAATCTCTGAAATGGCTGGACCGATTTTGACGGGACTTTCACTGGCAGATAGCTGATGTAACAAGGGGTAACTTAGGCTACTTTTATTTTAGAAAAAAAAATAGGATCCCACGAAAAAAAAATAAAACTAATGTTGCAGCGCAGCGCCTGATTAAGTTTGATAGCAACAACCTGCAATGCGTCCCGCGGGCTCAGAATGGGCGAGTAGGCTGTTGTCAACGGTTGTCTTTGTTAAATACCACGCGGACGAAGTCGCGGGCAACAGCTAGTCTATACATATAAATAAAATTGGAGTGTCTGTTTCTAATATTAAAATAACCGCTTTTTACTAAGTGCATTTAGATGTATACACGTTACCTATACCGAAACAACATTTTTTACAATTTTTGTCCGTCCGTCCGTCCGTCCGTCCGTCCGTCCGTCCGTCCGTCCGTCCGTCCGTCCGTCCGTCAGTCCGTCTGTCTGTCTGTCTGTCTGTCTGTCTGTTTGTTCCGGCTAATCTCTGAAATGGCTGGACCGATTTTGACGGGACTTTCACTGGCAGATAGCTGATGTAACAAGGAGTAACTTAGGCTACTTTTATTTTAGAAAAAAAAAATAGGATCTCACGAAAAAAAATTAAAACCAATGTTGCAGCGCAGCGCCTGATTAAGTTTGATAGCAACAACCTGCAATGCGTCCCGCGGGCTCAGAATGGGCGAGCAGGCTGTTGTCAACGGTTGTCTTTGTTAAATACCACGCGGACGAAGTCGCGGGCAACAGCTAGTAATAGATAATAATGAACGCAATTCGCGTGTACCACACAAATCAGTTTGTTTTTTAGTGCTTAAATAATACCACATTCCGTCTGTATTCATTCTTCGTCTAGTAAATTATTATTATTAATTCTTGTGTGTGTGTGCGAGTGTGTGTGTCTATTTCTTTGAGTATCACGGAATAGCTATAGGATCAGTGTTTACCATTGAATAGCATATGGTTATACTCAAAATATGGGTACATTATCTTCACGCATTTTATTGGGCGCCGAGCTGCTTGGAAAACTCAATGTTTGTAAGTATACCCTGAGCCGCACGCAAAAGCTTATGCGGGTACACAACAGGGCCCCAAGTCTGCTAACACAATCGATTCATAATCGAACAGCAACGCATAGTAACCGTTACTTTTGACAGATATTGTATGGGATATCTGTCAAAAGTGACAGTTACTATGCGGTTGCTGCTGTTCGATTATGAATCGATTGTGTTAGCAGACTTGGGGCCCTGGACAACCTATCCCGTGAGTCAATGAAGTCGTGATGATACATGAAGTCCCCATTTGAGGTCGCATTCTCACATTATTCGCATTAACCGATGTCCGTTGCCAAAGGTCATGCGATTCTCGATTGTAAAGAAACCAATCGGAAACCGACACGGGCTGGCGATTCCATTGAATCGATTACTTTACGTAATCACGTGATTATTAGTCTATGTAATGGTTGTTTGGCGAATGATTATGGAGTTAGCCCGTGCATTATACCTACCGTTATTCAAATGGATGTGTGTGTGAAAAACATAAAAGGTAAAACAAATGGAGGAAGAGAAACCCACCACTGACCCTCGGCTTGTCAACTTTTCCAATTATTAACCAAACAAGTTTGATCGCTAATTAAAGAAGCCAGCAACACCGAACTCCTCTAAGATGTTAGTCAAGAAACTATCTCTCACGAGGGACGGGACCCCAAATAAAATGCAATTTTCCGCGAAACGAAGCGAATCTAAAAAAAAATCTACACGTGTTTCGCCTCTAAACGAGGCAGCCTCAGGACGGGTGGGCTACGAATGAGCTGGCTTATTTGGGGTCCCGTCACTCGTATACGAACGTTAATACTTGAATTGACTTGGTCATAAAAATACCATTTTTAGGAAGCAAACTACATATTGGGTCTGGGATCTGAATTAATACATCCACAATGTATTGACAAAGATATTAGGTACTTAATGAAGATATTTCTCTAAGTCTTTATTATCTTGAATAACACAGAAAAATCACATAATCGTTTGAAACAGACTTATTTTGGAGACTGTACAGCTATCAGGGTTAAAGTAACTACGAACCCTCATTGTTTCATGTTGAGCAAACGCGCTATTGTTGTTAACAAATTGCTCGTTTGAGTAATAGACAAATTAGATTAGGATTAAGAAACATGGGACTACATCTAATACAAATAGAAAAAATGATTCTTCTTTCTTTTAATTAGTAGGAAAATTGAGCAACAGGTTTGTTGATTGCGAGGTGGCCCCACCACGGATTCTTAATTCCAAGCAATAAAATTCTCGGCCTAAAAGTTCTGAGGATAAATATTTATATAATTAATTTACACAACAACGGATGAAAACATTATTGTACATGAGTTAATTTCAAACATCATTAGCCCCGGTTCCTTGCGTGAATATGTTTTGCAATCGTTTCGTAATCTCCCAGCCGGATCACGATGGAAGTAACCTTACCTCTGTTGTGGAATGTTGTAAGGCCATGGTACAATAATATGATAAGCTAGCCAAGTTAGTAGTAGTGATAGCCAAGTTGGTAGAACGCTTGCCTCGGTAACGAGGATCGCATGTTCAAACCCCGGCTCGCACCTCTGGGATTTCTGGATTTCATGTGCGATACTCATTTTCAACCATGATTATGACTTGCTAAATGGTGAAGGAAAACCATCGTGAAACCTGCACGTCTGAGAGAACCCCTCGAAATACGTGTGAGGCCGCCAAACCGCACTGGGTCAGCGTAGTGGACTATGGCCTAATCCCCCTCGCATTGATGAGGGGCGCGTGCTCAACAGTGGGACATTGAAAGAGCTGGTATTATTAACTTTTGCTCAACGAATTTTATGAATTCATTTCATTTTTGGGAGGAGATTGTCATAATACCGGACACACATAGTCAACGCGAGTTGGATTCGGAGCTTGTCCACCAAGCTGGACCATATTAATTGGCAATCTTTACACCTGTTCCTTGGTTTTACCTTTACCGTAAGTGATATTCATTATCGAAAATTAGATTTGCATATAGTCCGAATTCCCAGACGTACGAGCCGGGGTTTGAATTAGTACACCAGTTTCCAAGGCGATCGTTCGGTAAACTTTGTAATCACTACTCTCTCATAACTCAAGGTTTATTCTTTTAACCATAGTCACGTCCACAATTGAGTAGGTACTTAAGTGAAAGTGTTGCCATAGAGAAAAGACCATCGGTGCGTACGTCCGCAGCAATTATCAGGTAGAAAACATGGCTTTGGCTTTCTAGCACCAGGGTCTGTAATTAGTGAATAGCGCTTATTAGCACGTAGGTACCTGTAAGAGGCCTAGGCCCCAAGTCTGCTAACACAATCGATTCATAATCGAACAGCAACCGCATAGTAACTGTCACTTTTGACAGATATCCCATAAAATATCTGTCAAAAGTGACAGTTACTATGCGGTTGCTATTCGATTATAAATCGATTGTGTTAGCAGACTTGGGGCCCTGGGGGCCTACATTGGTCGCACCTACCCAAAACAATGCACTTAACGAAAATGTATAACATCCTTATAAAAAGAACAACCAAGGATTGCCCCTTCTTCTCCGTACAACATTCTAAATATATCTCAGTGATTATAAATAAAAAAACATAATTATTAATTTCGGCCTAAATTTGCAATGTAAATTAAAACTCGATACGCTTAGCGGGATCGTCATTCGCACGCGTCGGGTATCGCGCGGAGCGTTGCGTTGTGATCGCGTTGGACACGATACATTGCGCGCTCAAAAATTACAACATTTTTAACACATGACTTTTGACCTAAATTAATTATAATATTTATTATAGGCATGAAGTGTAACGTTTACCCAAAGTTTTCGTTATCATGCCCCTTACACCCTGTATATACGGAGAGTCGCAAAAAACATATTGAAGCACAAAAAAGCAAGCCGACTTGAGAATTCGCAATCTGGTTCGCGTCCGTATAATTTCCTCGTCAAGGCTTCACATTAACAAACAATATTTAGATTCCGATTCTGACGCGAATGAAACATAATTTCCAGATAATAATAATATCTAATCTCATAGAAAGAGAAAGGTAGGTAGTATTTTTCCCCGGCGACGGCGGCGGCGGCGCCCGCGCCGGCCGAATTCCTCATGGTCGTTAACAGACCGCGACCGAAGCGATGTTGCGTTTTATTTTTACCCGACATTGAAACATGGGGTTGTGAGTTTCGTGCGGCTATTTGACACTTATACGCGTACAATGTAATTAGTTAACATATTGTGTCTTTGTTGAAGCGACAGCACCAAATATGCGATAACATCTGTAAAATAAGTTTCATTTCAACTCATTTAGGTTTTCATATTGATTTCTTATATTTACGCGAATACTGCACATTGAAATAAAACTATTGTTTAAGGATATTATCGCGTTTATTTTTTGTTTTTACGTTCCCGACGTTTCGGCTGCTTTGCAGCAACCGTGGTCACGGGAGGACTGAGGTGGTTGACGTCCTAGTGTCTAGTGTTCTAGCGGAAACGTCGGGAACGTAAAAACAAAATATAAACGCGATAAAATTCTTAAGCAATAGTTTTATTTCAACTCATTTAGGAATTATGAAACAGTCCAATCAATTGATTGTCGGTGGCGGTGACTCCTGATACTAAAAGGTGACAGAACTCTCTCGTCATCAGTGAAAGTGGACAGGCATTGTGGTTGCGTGATTGGACAGTATTTTGAGCCTCGTGGCGCGAGGCACGCGGCGTTGAAAAGGCCCTTTTGCAGAAGTACTACATCAATTCTGTTCACAGAACATACACAATAAATAGAATGGCATGCCTTCACTAACGGGTGTCGCCCATTTCATGCCCATCGGCAAGATGATTCATAATGATGTTTGAGTATTGGATCTGACGTTGTGATTTTGCACACATGGGGACTTTTTTTAAATTATCTTTCATTCTTTTCGGTCGTTGATAATTGTATGGTGTACATCAAATAGGTGGGTAGGTGTCTTGCTAGCATAATATAGGCTCCTGACCGAATTTCGGTCATGGCGGCCAATCTTAAAGGACCAATTACGCAGGAAATATTATTGTGCACAAGTTTCTATTTTAGTTATAGGTGCACTCTCTCTTCCCCCACTCACTCGGACCAATAGGGCGGCAATCCTAAACGAGAGAGAGAGAGTGAATTTCGAAGAGAGATCAGCAGGGTTATTTTAAATAATTCGGAATCGACATCGGAAACGGATTTGAAACTTTCCGAAGTTGATGTCGCTCCCGACGAGCTCTCCGACGGAAACTTTTTGAAAAAACGATTTGGTATTGTCATCAAGATACATCGATGATAATCAAATTCGGAATTTTTATTAGCGATTGCGGTAATCCAGCTCGGAAGTTTGCGATTCCGTTTCCGATATCAGATTCGAATGGTTTAAAATAACCCTGCAGGTGAAGGACCGACGCGACGGTTTCGGACGGACTCTAACCCGAACGCCTCAAATATGGCTCCTGCACGCAGGAAACCAATTTGCTGCGTTTGATGTACGTATTATTAAATTAAAGCATTCCAACAGTCAGTACCTACCTATAGTATTACTGATATCGTGTAAGTACGCTGTTTCATAACAAAAATATTTTCTCGATTTACCAATTTTCCATCAACACCAATCAATTCCAACCTTACGCATATTGATATAGAGGTTACTAGCTGGTTTCTAGTGTTGCCAATATAAACGCAATAATAACATTGTGCCCATTGTAATAGAGATTGTTGAGTTAATTGGATTTATATCAAATTGGACATTAACACGCGATAATCTATTGTTTTCGCGAATCGCGAAGCAGTTTACCAATTGTATTGTGGGGTAAGCAAAGTCATACAACCACGAAAACAGTAAACATATCTTTGTATTATTGTAGTATGTAGTAAGCCTAAGTGTACCTACTTTAATAAAATAAAAATACTGTATACTAAAATATGAACAGCCGTAGATATAGGTATATCGACAGTTCTGTTATTTTAAATTTGCATTATAAATACAGATTGATTGAGAAAGGGTATACTAAACCTTGAACTTGCACTTCTTTAGCGTTCTGTAATTACTATGACAAGTCAACTTAAAAAAAAATGTTTAAAAATAAACATAATTATCATTATGTTATTGATTTCTTACATTTACGCGAATACTAGACATTAAAATAAAACTAATTTTATCGATTTTATCGCGTTTATTTTATGTTTTTACGTTCCCGACGTTTCGGCTGCTTTACAGCAACCATGGTCACGGGAGGACTAAAGTGTTAGACGTCCTAGTGCCATAGTTTGAACTGAGGTACCCTCATATTTAGTTGTTGTTCACGGTCTGATCTGGGGTCATCAAACACATCAGTTCTCCCGTGGCCTTCGTTGCTGTAAACCACCCGAAACGTCGGGATCGTAAAAAACATAAAATAAACGCGATAAAATGCGCAAAATTAGTTTTTATTTCAATGCCATTATGTCTTTAAAAGTTGACATAAACGATAGGGTTGACAGCAAGATAGAATGACAGATGACAGCGCTCGGGCGAGGCAGCCCTGAGCATATGGGTACCTCGAGCGAGCTACATGCTGTCTCTGCGAGGCTGCGGTTTAAGTCAGCACGCAGCTATTACGATCAAAGAAAGTGTATTTACCGTAGTATACGAAAATAAACTCTATAAATATTCATAAGCATAAACAATTTACGTTAAAAACAGTACATTGTAGTATTAAATTTGCCGGTCACATCGTGACACCTCGTCGAAAGTCGAGCGAAGTTCCGCACTGGGACAGCGTGGTGGACTATGGCCTAAATCCTCCTCATATTGAGGAGCAGCAGAGCAGGGCAGAGCAGCGGTATAATGGCAATATCCTCGCCCCCTTTTACATTGGGACCAAATACCATCGGGAAATTGTGGGGGCACTGTAGTGCACCTCTGCCTACTCCTCAAGGGTTTACAATGTGTATAATGTGACGGCCTGATTAGCGCAGTGGTAGTGGCTCTGCTTTCTGCGCCGAGGTTCCCGGGTCCGAATCCTGGTAGGGACACAAGCTTTGTGTGATGAGCACGAATGTTTGTACCCGAGTCATGGATGTTTAATATCTATATAAGTATTATATACTGAGTTCGCCCTCAGTCCAATGTACGGTACCCATAACACAAGCGTTAACCTTCAAGTGGGACCGTATAGTTGGTGTGTTCGTATGGCGATATTTATTTATTTATTTATAATACATTAAATAACTTTTCCCACGGGATTGTCGCTGATCGAACGCGTCAAGTCACACAACGGTCAGCACAGACGGACCTTTCTCTCGGAGTCCGGAAGCATTACGGTACTGCTGTAAGTGGGCCGGCAGAGACCGGTTTGTGGATGAGTAATTGACGGATCGGTTTTGGTAAGCCGCGACCAATTGTTGAGTATTTTGGAAGCGTTAAAATAACGTAAACATTTAACCGAGACGCGCTTCCAGTCCGTGATGTCGTTGAAACGGCGATAGCTTAGTTAATTGAAACGGTTGGTTTTGAAACAAGGATCGCGTGTTCATTGTTCAACCCTGGATTGCAGCTCTGTGATTTCCAGATCAAATGTGCGTGCCCAACAGTGGGTATCTTTTAATTTCATAGTTGCGAAGTTAAAGAATGCCGGTATTTTATTTTAAATCTACAAACTCAATTCTTCTTCTTTCTTTACGAAATTGAAATGCGATGAAATAAAATGGATATGAATATGGCCTCACCCACAACTTAGCGGGTATTTTGCCAATGTCAAGTAATTAATAGCAATAACACATTCACTAAATACACATTATACATACAATTTTGTTTCGTTTGTCAATTTTGTTTATATATTTAAAAAAAAGGTGTTCCTTTTTTGTTAAATAATGTTTTTTTTTATTACATTATAGGCAAGTATTTGATCTCGATCTCACCTGATGGTAAGTGACGATGAGATCTACGATGGAGAATACTTGCCTAGGTAGGAAGGCGGCAGTAGATAGAGGCACATGCAGCGCAACTGATCTGATCCGCCATCCATGAATGGCAGCACCGAACATCATGCCGGAACACGGCTAGGCCGCTTGGCGACATGGCTTTGTTCAGTGGGTGGTGACTAGCCACGGCCGAAGCCTACCACCAGTAGAGTTGTCACCTGGTTGGCACCACCCAGGGTCACGTGTAGGGTATCTCGAGGGTACCTAATTCTCCTACGGACGAAGGTGACTCGACCCCAAAATATTATTATTAGTGGGATATTAACCATTGTGTGTTCATAAATGTGCACGAGTGATGGATATTAAAATGAAATAGCATGTACCCGAGATGACCGATAAATTTTCAGTGAAATAGCCACAGCTTTACTGATAGGGGATTCATTTCAACATCATCATCGTCACCGCTATTATCATTAACATCAGTGGTAGGTACTTATATTATTATAACAATCATCCAAAAATACTCAACACTGGCAAGAATGGCTTTATTTTGTAGTCGATTGCCAACCTAAAAAAAGATGAAGAAACTCAATAGAAGACGGGGAACATAACCAATAAAATAGAACTTTACGATTATAAATTATTATAACTAAGTACCTAATGCCCATTGGAATTTCATAACATTAGTTACGTGCGGTGGTTCATAAATCGATCGCTGGTGACAGTGAACACATACGACCAGCCTAGTAGGGCTACCAACCTATCTCAAAGTGTAATCCACAAACTATTATTTATTTTTTTACTGGTGGTAGGCTTCGGCCGTGGCTAGTCACCACCCACTGAACAAAGCCATGTCGCCAAGCGGCCTAGCCGTGTTCCGGCACGATGTTCGGTGTTGCCATTCATGGATGGCGGGTCAGATCAGTTGCGCTGCATGTGCCTAGTGAATGTAGCGTCTCGATCTACTGCCGCCTTCCTACCTAGGCAAGTATGCTCCATCGTAGATCTCATCGTCACTTACCATCAGGTGAGATCGAGATCAAATACTTGCCTATAATGTAATAAAAAAAAATGTATATTAGCCACTAGATTTCCCAACATCAAAATACTTTTTAATTATTTTAATGTTATTCCCCCTTCTACGGAATAGAAGGGGGAAGATGATAGGCCATCTCATACGACATGATACCTTCATAAAGAACATCATAGAGGGGAAGATCGAAGGAAAGCGTGGACGAGGAAGACCAAGAATAAACTACATGGGTCAGATAAAAGAAAGGATCGGTGTCATGTCGTATTGGGAGGCGAAAGAAGGTGCTCTATATAGAAATATAGAAACAGATGGAAAGAGCTTCATCAGCTACACCGACAAGGGTCTAACCCTTAAATTAGAAGAAGAAGTTATGTCTAGTCAAAGTTAACACCGGTTCGGAATGTTGGCTCCACTGAAAAGAGCCGGCATGAAACTCAGTGTGTTGCTCATTCAAAAAAGAGGTTGTTACAGGTACATTCTCGGGAGTCACGGATGTGTGCGAAAGCGTTCCCCCCCCCCACAAGGCGGGAGCAGGACCACTGTGGGGTTTTAGTCTTTACAAAACGTTTAAATTAAACTTGTTAATTTTATTCGCAATAAAATCCTTAGCGCTGACCCTACGAGTGGACGACATTATGCAACCGGAGGCAGTGCGACGACCTGTTAGCTAGAAAATGAATGGAGACGCCTTACTATTCTTGCTATACGTGCATATGTGGGTCCTGTGATCAGGGCCGCCTTTGACCTGTTAGAGGCCCAGGGCCCTTTAACATAATGGGGCCCTTTCGACTATGGCCGAGGATTATTTTATTAATAAAGTTGAATTGATTTATAGTAAGTTCGCGACGCCGCGTCGCCGTTTATTACGCGTCAAGACGCCTCTTAGTAAGCGTCGCGACGCCTTATGTTAAGCGTGTTTTTTTTTTTGTTTGCGACTATGGCTTATTGTAATGCATTTATTTATCTATTCAATTTCAAATACACAACACTCCAAAGATAAGAAAGTAAAATAGTGGATTTTAAAAACTTCTGAGTATTGTATCACTTTAGGATTTAAGGCACTTTTTTGAATTTCGCCCCCTGACCCAACGCTTCGGAACGCGAAATCGAAATCGAATCGAAATCGGAACGCGACATCAACTTAAAAGATCCGGCAGAAAACTCACCTAGCTTGTCTTTTTTATAGTATTTTTTTATAGCCAACTATTACACACATACACACAACGGTGAAGTAAAACATCGTGAGGAAACCTGCATGTCTGAGAGAGCCCCTCGAAAGATATGTGAAGTCCGCCAACCCGCACTGGGCCAGCGTGGTGGACTAGGGTCTAATCCCACTCGGATTGAGGGGAAGCCCGTGCCCAGCAGTGGGACATTAAAAATGGCTGGTATTATTATATTATTACTAGCTGTCCCGGCGAACTTCGTACCTAACGTATAATGGTGACAGAATGACAGATAACCTTTCGCCTGACGTTCGACAGACCAACTGACAGTCAGAAAAAATAAAGCACAATAAAAAGACTTATTTTTCGTCCTTGCAACTTTTCCCCATTATCTCACCGGGTAAACCTTCCCTGGGCTTCGACAAACATTTCAAAACCAAAATCAGCTAAATCGGCCCAGCCGTTCTCGAGATTTAGCGAGACAAACGAACAGCAATTGATGTTTATTATATAGATATCACACATATTACAAAAAAAAAAAAATACTTGCTTCAGTTTCACTATGCTTTCAAGTTCTCCAACGTGTGTAAACTAACTCGGTGTCTATAAAATATATCCTTCTATAAGCTTCTCTATGCAATGGATTATGCAATGTCCGTTCATCGACCTGTCGCGCGACGAAATGAGTGGAGACGACATAACATACTGCAGTTATGTAAAAACGTATTGTGGACATTCATTGCTACCCGCTAATGAATAGCGCGATAATGAAAGTTATCATTTGAAAAAATAATTTGATTGACGTTTGTTTTTGTGTTAAAATAACTTTTTATTGCTTATATATTGACTTATGTTTGCAATTGTTGCTTGTTGTTGCTGGATGTTGGACGGGTGTTTTAACAATATGTATTAATAATATCGCCAGACGAACACACCGACTATACGGTCCCACACTAAGCAACGCTTGTATTATGGTTACCGTACCATGGACTGGGGGCGAAATCAGTATTGAATACTTAATATTAATAGATATTAAACTATCAATGACTCGGATACAAACATTCATTCTTTATTCATTCTTTATTTATTAGACTAGCAACTTCGTCTGCGTGGTATTTAACAAAAAAGTTTTTCTAAAATAAAAGTAGCCTCAATTACTTCTTCTTACATCAGCTATCTGCCAGTGAAAGTCCCGTCACAATCGGTCCAGCCATTTCAGAGATCAACCGGAACAAACAGACAAACAGACAAAAATTGTAAAAAAAAATTGTTGATATATGTATCGTTGTTGTTGATATAGTTAATACATCCAAATGCACCTAGTAAAAAGCGGTTATTTTAATATTACAAACAGACTTTCCAATTTTATAGATTAACCCCTATAAATAGTCTCTACGCCTCTCCCTGTCCTGCATCCAGAGTCCTGAGGTACCTATTTATTTATATAGGCAGGAAACGTGATGTCCTGGCGACACGCCACAGCGGCTCTACAATGTTAGCGCTAATAGCCTAGACTTAGAGCCTTCTCTAATCTCGGAACTAATTCTGACCTCCAGAAAAAATATTCTCGACCATTCATTTCCTACGATCTGATAAGCTCTGTTAATAGTAAACCTGCTGTCTGTGCCGAGGGTCCCAAGTTTGAATATTGGTAGAGACAAGCTTTGTGTGATGAGAATTAAACCTGAGTAATGGATGTTTAGTATCGGTATAAGTATTATATACAGGAATTGTGCGGTACATATTATACTAGCTGACTTAATTTGGACCGTACGGTTGGTGTGTTCGTCTGGCGACTATATAATAATAATATAATAATACCAGCCCTTTTTAATGTCCCACTGCTGGGTACGGGCCTGCCCTCAATGCGATGGGGATTAGGCCACAGTCCACCACGATGACTCAGTAACCTTATATTTCTTATCATCCTACTATAAATTCTGTTACACATCTAGATGGGAGACCGGACACACACATAACCCTATTTCTCGCGTCGGGATAAAAAGCTAAGCTATAAACGATATGGCTAGCCGATATACATAGAATGCGTCCGGAGATGCGCCTGCGCCTGGCGGCGGCGGATTGTGACTTAAGGTCACTAAATCAGATCAGATCAGAGTATTCTTATATATTTCAAGGATGTTGGTTCAAATTTCGCACATGGTGACATCTATTTAATACAATTATTAACACTGACTGACTGAATGACTGACAGACAGTGGCGTGGTTACTCTTGAGTCATGTGGACCATCTCCCCGGGTGGCTGGCTGCCCGGGGCGGCACAGGACGTTCCTCGTGCTCAGCTTTTGGCACCTTCCATATTAATTACCTATCTTTTGTTAATTTATGGGGCGGCGAACCTCATAGGCGCAGGGTGCTTAGCCCCGGGACACCGACAGACAACGCACAGTCTAAATCAG
Source organism: Pheosia gnoma (assembly GCA_905404115.1). NCBI lineage: Eukaryota > Metazoa > Arthropoda > Insecta > Lepidoptera > Notodontidae > Pheosia > Pheosia gnoma. The sequence goes on along the minus strand of FR989919.1, from coordinate 5,839,340 downwards.
TGGGCCCTTTAATGAGCTCTTGGGGCGGATCTAGATTCCAGAGATTTAAAATGAGGATATATTCCTTGAGTAGATACTCTAGAGGTAACTGAGGTTTTTTTTTGGAAATTCGACCTCTACGGGGGTCAAATGGCTAGTCTTGTAAGAATATAGATTATAACGTCAATGACTTATGTTGGTCGGAGAAATATTGAATTAAGCCTCAGAGGAATTAAATAGCCTTATAATGAATGAATTGTTTATAATTGACAGTAACAAAGCAGAATTGAATGGAGAATTGGTAGGAACTCATAGGTATGAATATCCTGCGTAAGACGATAGCAACAGTCTTGTTTTACCTTTTTTTTTTACTAGCCGTCCCGGCGAACTTCGTTCCGCCTCAGAATCAAATGTACGAGAAAATGAATTATCTTCCTTTTTTTGTGAAATTATGCCAGGCTTTAATAGTTTAATAGTTATTCTGCTATTAGGGGCGGAGACAAATTCAAAAAACTCAAAGATTATAAACGATTTTTATGCCCACCCGTTCTCGAGTTACAAATGGTGGAACTAACACGTCTTTGTTTTATATATATATACTAGCTGTTGCCCGCGACTTCGTCCGCGTGGTATTTAACAAAGACAACCGTTGACAACAGCCTGCTCGCCCATTCTGAGCCCGCGGGGACATAGCAGGTTGTTGCTATCAAACTTAATCAGGCGCTGCGCTGCAACATTGGTTTTCATTTTTTTCGTGAGATCCTGTTTTTTTTTTTCTAAAATAAAAGTAGCCTAAGTTACTCCTTGTTACATCAGCTATCTGCCAGTGAAAGTCCCGTCAAAATCGGTCCAGCCATTTCAGAGATTAGCCGGAACAGACAGACAGACAGACAGACAGACAGACGGACAGACAGACAGACAAAAATTGTAAAAAATGTTGTTTCGGTATAGGTAACGTGTATACATCCAAATGCACTTAGTAAAAAGCGGGTATTTTAATATTACAAACAGACACTCCAATTTTATTTATATGTATAGATATAGATAGATAGATAAGTATGCCAACTATAAAAAAAAAATACCGTCATTCGTGCATTTCGCAAACGTATAGAATTATACATTAAGAAAACAATACAAAAACAAAATTCTTAAACATTTTCATTTACTCGCCCATTAAAACTAGTGAGGTATATAATTATTTCGTAAAAGTGTGTTGGACATGTCAGTTTTGTAAAATTGCCACGATTAAGTCGTGGTTGCTACATTGCATCTCGATTCGGTTTTTCTGTGACTCAAGTACTCAGCCATTATGACCGATTATGGTTGACCATTAATGGTTATGAAATGGGAGGTTGTTTTTTTAGCAAATGACTAGTCATGAGTAATTGTCTTTTTACCCCGTCTAACTAAGCCGAATTTCGTACGAGGAGTAGGCTCAAGTCAATGGTTCAATGGCCAGGGTGGAGGTCGAACCCGCAATCTCTTGGTAATGTAGGCTGTCACTCGTACTACTAGGCTATTGACGCTTAATTGTTTAAAAAGAAAACTAATTGACTCTGTGACGTCTCTGAATCAAAAGGAAATAGGTATATTTTGAAGCAAGATGGAGCGTCAATCTCAAAAGTGAAAAAACATAAGGTAAAACAGAAATAGTGTAAAATATTTTAACAGATGAATCAGTAAGTCGTTTAATTAAGATCATATTATGTACAATAATTAGAAAGAAAATAACTTAAATATTTACAAACTAATATAAATTGGGGTCGAGTCACCTTCGTCCGTAGGAGAATTAAGTACCCTCGAGATACCCTACACGTGACCCTGGGTGGTGCCAACCAGGTGACAACTCTACTGGTGGTAGGCTTCGGCCGTGGCTAGTCACCACCCACTGAACAAAGCCATGTCGCCAAGCGGCCTAGCCGTGTTCCGGCATGATGTTCGGTGTTGCCATTCATGGATGGCGGGTCAGATCAGTTGCGCTGCATGTGCCTAGTGAATGTAGCGTCTCTATCTACTGCCGCCTTCCTACCTAGGCAAGTATGCTCCATCGTAGATCTCATCGTCACTAACCATCAGGTGAGATCGAGATCAAATACTTGCCTATAATGTAATAAAAAAAAAAAAAAAAAAAATAATTAAAAAGAGTATAGTAAAGCTACAAAAAGTGTAAAAAAATATATGGTATCAGTAAGTTATATGGATCACGTTGATGTATAACATAATTGTGTAAATAATGGTTGATTCTTTTTTAAACAAGGCGAACCAGTAGCGTTTGGCCGTGCGCTCAGTACAGAGTATCATTTTTTAAATGTCTGTCTAATAATTTGATTTATTTATAAGTTACCAACAGTAACTCTGTTAAAATATTTTACGCAATTTTTGTTACAACTTACGCCACAGTACGCACGCTATTTTAATTATTTCTTGAAACAGTTTTTGAATTAAAACAAAGCGTAAACAACGCACACCTGTTTTTTAGCGTCCGTCAAACACTTTCTTTGCTGCGAGCACTCTGTTTTTATTCGCGGTTGCTTTCCATTTGACACCATCCGGCCGGACATTGCTTACAAGTACCTATGTCGGTGAGTTCCGTAGTTATTTAACAAACCCTTTGATTTTTAGTTTTATACCATGCAACCATGGAGTTTCCTGCCCGTTCTTCTCCATAAGAACGGCATTCCGAACGGCTGGTAAAGTTGAAGCTTAGCATTTTGTAACTATTTTGACGATTAATAAGTACTGTATGTAATGGTTTACATGAATAAAAAATATTCTGATATATAATTCATCTCTACATCGTTTTAAAACATCATTCATGTTTGATATTAAAAAGAATATTCCACTTGACGTTGCCAAAATATCTACCCAATGGAGGCGATTTACTGAAACAATTTCAGTTTGGCCTATTGTCAGGATTCTGACTGACATTAAAACTGTCAGAAATCGTTGGTTATTTGTTATATAACAAAACTGTTAATTTGTTACACTTGTGTTATTATGCGTTCACTGGCATATTTCAGGGGTTTTGTTATGGAAATGAAGCTTTTGATGTAGTTTTTTTAAATTTTTGTGTCTCGTGCCAGTTTTAAAAGGTATTTTTAAGAGTTCAGTGGGAATCATTGTTACTTGTACTTATTAAATATTCGTTTGCATCTTCTACAATTTAATAAAATTATTAACCCTGACTGACGGACAGACAACGTACAGCAATTTTGGACGATATATTCCGTGAGTACCTTAGAGGTGTACTGAGGAGGGATTTTTGGAAATTCGACCGCTAAGAGAGTCAAATGGGGGGGGGGGGGGCATAGATTTTTAAGGAGAAGAATTTTGTTTTAAGACACGATGGGGCACACGGCTAGTACCAATATAAAGCTTAAAGGATTCACAAGATAATAGGGGTTGTTGGGTTAATAATAATTAGTTACAACGTATTGTAAAGTATCCATTGACGCAACATTAAGTCTACAAACATAACAAAAATACAATCGAATTGAGAACCTCCTCCTTTTTTTGATGTTGGTTAGAAATAAGTACCTATGATCAGCAACGATCGAACCAATCATAAACATTAGCTAATTAAATAGTTCGGCGGAGCGTAAAACTAATCTAGAACACTAACCATCAAATTTATAGAAAGTTGCAATGGCTTATAGGGACATTATAACGCGCACTTCTTCCACTAAAAAGTTCTTGAATGAAATGCCATTATAACTGTCTACAAATTTGGGGGTAACTAATTAATAGAATTACCTCGTGTTTATCCACAGTCTTCATAGTAAAATCACACAAATGTTTCACTAAGATATATGTGCGGATAAAATCACATGTTTTTTTTCACACGTATCAATCAATCAATCACTGCACTGCACACAACAATTTAATTGATTCGATTTTTGAAAAGGGCGGCACTCGCGTGCTTACAACGCGGCGGTCGGTAATGCAATGCGCGCGATTGGCCGCACCGGGCGTGCGCCCGCGCAACAATATCGCGATTTAAGGCAAAGCGCATGCAATACTTGTGTAATTTGATTGGTTAATGTTATTAAAAAATGTAAGCCGTAATTATTGAAATATTTCATTTAGTATTATGAATTAAATAAGGTCAAAGGCAGTTGAAACTTCCTGGTAAGAATTTTGTTGCTTCGTTAAGAGATATTATGTCAAATTGTACGTTAGTTTTTAAACCATACAATATTATAAATGTATGACACAGATATAGGACGACTCATTTAGGTATATGATAATGTATAATATACAATCATTCTATTCTATGATTGTAATTGTGTAATGTTTCATTTAGATTAGGTATCTATGAGAACCATCCATTTACTGGGACAGAAAGTGCTCTACATATTGACCCGGGCTACAAGTAAGTTATCACTACCTTTCTTCTAAACCCTTATGGTAGATTTCCCGTAATACACAAACATGCAGTCAGACAGACAGACAAAAAACCCAAAAATTGCGAATTTAGTCTCTTTATTGAGAATGGTAGTAGATCCTGCTTATTGCACTGAGGGTGCCAGGTTCGGATCCCGGTAGAGTAAACTTTGTGATGAACACAAATATATGTACCCGAGTCATGGATGTATAATATCTACGAGTATATAAGTATTATTACTTTTACTGGTATTTTTACTGGTGGTAGGCTTCGGCCGTGGCTAGTCACCACCCACTGAACAAAGCCATGTCGCCAAGCGGCCTAGCCGTGTTCCGGCATGATGTTCGGTGTTGCCATTCATGGATGGCGGGTCAGATCAGTTGCGCTGCATGTGCCTCTATCTACTGCCGCCTTCCTACCTAGGCAAGTATGCTCCATCGTAGATCTCATCGTCACTTGCCATCAGGTGAGATCGAGATCAAATACTTGCCTATAATGTAATAAAAAAAAAAAAAAAAAAAAAAAAAGTATTATACCGACCGATATATACCGAGTTCGCCCTCAGTGCATTGTGCGGTACTCACAATACAAGCGTTGCTTAGTGTGGGACCGTATAGTTGGTGTGTTCGTCTGGCGATATTATCATTATTGTTATAGAGATATCTTCGCCTTAAGAGGATGGTTCGCAACGCGGAAGCGACCACAGATAGCGACTGGCTCGCTCCGCAAATACTATATCAACCATAACGGTACCGCGTCATTGCCGGCACTTTTAGTTCCATTATGGTACCACATTTGTGGTAATATGGGACCATAATGAAAAAAAAACCAATGCATAACCATTTTGTCTCATTGGAACATCAGGATGGAAGAGAGATTGCGAATGACAAAATATAAAAATCCGTGAACAAACCGACTAGCTGTATGGTCTCAAACGAAGGCATACTTGTATTATGGATACTGAAAATTGGACTTGGGATGACTTCAGTGGCACCGCGGCAAATTACAAAAAGTTAATTTCTTTTCATTGTCAACATACTTTGAAACCGTGTCACGTACCTGTACTCCAGTTAAACCATCTCCACCAAACCCCTTACTCTTTCAGTCGAATAATCCAAGCCCTATTCAATCTCCATTACACCAATAGCCGATAGTATTGCAGATTAAGTAGGGCCTTATATCCCCTATCCTCCCTTTGCAACGGGGGCAACAGATAATTGGTTTGTAAAGCTACGCCTATATAAAAATGTAAAGCAATAATTCATTTATGGCTGTCGCCGCGTTTGCTATAAGTATACTGTCAGGCGCTAAAACCAATGTAACCAGTACGATGATTTTATCGCTCGTTTGCCAGCAAAATTGGCCAATATCTGATCGGCCCATATCGGATCTGAATATATTCAAGTACCGTACCGTATCGAATGTAGTCAGTAAAGCTACACATATCTGCTAGGGGCGCTGCTGTGAAATGTATGGAAAGATTCGATCGAACGACGCTGTCAGAACTCATACTAACTCCCCTGGAGTACACAAAGTCTCCTTATTCTTTCTATGCCAATATATTATAGTCTACATTATGTAGGTTACTGTTAACAAGATGTCCGACACGGGAGTTGAACTTGTGACCCACTGCGCGTGGCGCCCTATCACGCCGGTTGTAGCCGAAACCGGTACTCGTAAAAATAGTTATTACAACTTGTTGGTATACATTCATTATAGCACGGTTTTGGCTGCATAACATTTTCTAATGAATATTTTTTTTACTTACTTAAGTAGGTACTTGATAAGAAGACTGGATAACGATTAATAGATTAATTAGCTGCACAGGAACAAAACACAAGAATAGTAGTCATGTACCCCTATGGTAACTTTAAATAATAATATTTCTTTATACAAACTATGTCCCTAGGGGTTGTATTTCCAAAAACATCCCTTCTTTCTGCACCTCTAGGGTATTCAAGGAATATATCCTCCAAAATTGATTATGTATGAGTCCACGGGCTTAGTCGGTGCATTGTCTGGCGTACTGTCTGTAATATTTTAATACAATATAATTTTATCCCACTCCGGATTCTCGGGACTAATTTGTTAGCTAAAACCATTTTTGAGTTAAAAAGTCGAAGCACCTATGGTTGCAGACACGCGATCATACAATTATACAGATCCATTTTTATATTACCAACTTTAACGCACATATATTAAAGTTTAAAATAATATAAACATCGATAACCGTGCGCTACTATCAAACGATTTTCAACTTTAGACTGACAAATATAAAGTGGGAATTTGATGAGATTAGACACGTGGTATCATTGTGCCTCATTTATAAGTGGGTGGTCCACTTTGCATACAATAAGTTGATAATTGCTTTCGGTTAAAGTTACCATACAATGTCTAATTCAAATCATATCGAGGACATTATTACAATCACTGAACGTCAAACATGACCAGATTTTTTTGGTTAAGGGTAGGGGGGTGAGGGTTGATAACCTTACGTCAATTAGCAAGCTTCAGGGCTACCAACTTCTCTCAAATGGCTTGGATAAGAACATTCTTGCTCATCACACAAAGTTTTTCCCTACCAGGATTCGAACCAGGACCCTCGGCACATAAATCAGGGTCACTATCAACTGCGGTAATCAGTTCGGGTATTATATGTGCTTCAATAAAGATAACCCTAAATCAATTCGTAACCTAAAAAAACCCTAAATCAATTCGGATCCTAAAAAACTCCAGTCTGCATATTTCCAGCCAAACAACCTTAGTTGCGAAGCCTGGCTGGCTTGTATTAGTGTGGTCCATGGAATGTTAAATCAAACACCTGTCTACATGAAAGTTAGATTTTGTCCTTTGAATAATTGTGTGGGACTTAGAATTGAGTTGGAATATAATTATGTAGCTATTCAACAGAAAACGCTTAGATCTGCCCACACAAAGTAATTACATTGCTTTGTAATAATTATTATTGTGAATGCAAGTTCTCGTTGACAAGTATGGCTGGGTAAGGTGTCGGTTGGATTATGGCCAACTGAGGGTTATACTTTTTAATTGAGAATATACTAATTAGTAGGCACATCTATACTAATATTATAAATGTGAAAGTTTGGATGGATGGATGGATAGATGGATGGATGGATGGATAGATGGATGTTTGTTACTCTTTCCCGCCCGAACGGCTGAACGGATCTGGATGAAATTTGGCACAGAGATAGATTATAGTCTGGAATAGCACATAGGCTACTTTTTATCCCGGTAAAATGAATGGTTCCCGTGGGATAGATGTTTTAATTTTTCATACTTTTTATCGCGGGTAACACCGCCGGGCGCAGCTAGTAGTTGATATAAATATTGATGACCAATTACTAAAAAGAATATCAAAGTAGACCCCGTGCGTGTAGATCACGATGAATGAAGTCAAATGATCAAACTATTATAGCTTAGTTTGTGGAAACAGAGCGTCATTTGCGAGATTATTCGTGAGCTAACCGTATATGAAATGAAATGAAAAAAGTTTATTCGACACAGACACGAAGATACACAAATGGGTACATTTACATGAAAAAGTAGAAGTAAAGAACACACAAAGATACACAAATAGGCACATACATTAAAAAGTCAGGAACATAAAGTAGGTATATACTGTAATATAAAGGGTTAGGTTAGTAGGTATTGTGGATCTCAGTGTGAGCTGTGCCGAAAGGCGTTTGGCTCAGCATGAGCTGGTGGGGAACGGATTCTCCTCCAGCGCTGATTTTCAGCCAAAGCCTCCTCAGTAGGACATTAATCATTTAGCTTGGTAACCAAACTACGTACTTTATAGTCTACATATTTGGACACTTTGTATATAGAATTGAATGATTAAAATTCCAGCGATGTTTAATTCTCCATATAAAATGTCTAAATACGTAGACTATGAAGTATACGGTTAGCTTACGAATAATCTCTCGCACTTGACGTACAGGCGACACCGGTTTTTTTTTAGTCTTACGGGATTGATTTCTGCGTGAACTCTACAAACGGATCGAAACGTAAACATAACTAAGATGATCCCGCAAGATACTGGCGGGCAATACGGGCTTATGTTTTTTATATTATTATGAAGCGTATCCATTGTCCCATAAAATAATGAATTATTCTGTGGGGAGCGCCGAAGAGTTAGAAGACCATTTATTTTCTATTCTGTACTCGCCCACAACCACGCACTACAAAGTGTGGGTGTGCGTACAACAGTGCATTACCCGGTTATCGAGCAACATTTTTTTGTCACATCGAAAGTGACAAGCTTTTGTGACACTGTTTCCCGTTGTAACTGTGTAAACAGGTCCAATTGGAGACATCGCGTGACCTGGCATTTCAGCTTTTGTTATATGCGTAGGTTGGTTAATATAACAATAATTTTCTATAAACTATCTGTAGTAAAGTTTTAGCAGCAATCGTCAATCAATAGCTATAATACAAAGCGAGGCAACTTGTAGGTTTTTCGAAGGCAAAAGTTTGGTACCGAACTGTACTGGGTCAGCGTGGTGGACTATAGGCTAAGTCTTTCTCATATTGATAAGGACTGTGCCCGGTATTATGGCAATAGGCTCGCTCCCATTGGGACCAAATACTATCGGCGAAACGTGGGTGCATTGCAGTGCAGCTCAGTCTACTCCATCGGGGTTTACATGCTTGATGGTGTAATTATATGTTCGGTATTCATTTCATGCAATAAATAATTTTAAAACGATCTTCTTGTGCAACTGTGAATTCTTTTTTCAAGCTTTTTTTTCTTTTTTTATTTAATGATGATTGACTTCTACCCTGTTTTGTTTCACCCTTTACATTCTAACAAAATCAAGGTTAGATGTGACGAGTTTAATTCACCTTTTTAATGTCTGAAGACCGCAAGGCTGAAGTGGGGGTGAACAGGTCATGTAGCACGCATGGAACCGGAGAGGTGGCTGAGGTGGGGGCCGACCGCGGAAAAGATGGGAAGATGTTTCGAACACCATTGCGGGAGCAGCATGGCAAGAGATGGCCCAAGAAATAGATGCGTTGAGAAGTCAAGGTGAGACCTTTGTCCAGGAGTGGGACATTTTAAAGGCTTTTAAAATAAAAGGTTTGACTGACTTACGATCTGATCTATGCCGAGTTTACCTCCTATTGGTCCTCCGATTTGTATCTGTGTCTCTGCATCTGCATGGCCATCTATTTGCTCGTATAGTTCAACTTAGAAAGTCCGCTTACCATCTTTATTAAAATTAACAGAAACCTTATGAAAAGCTCAGATTAAACTCGAAATGTTGACCTAACAAACTCCCATCTTCAAGATAATCTCACTTTTACCAGTTTCGTCAAGTTTCTCTCCAGCCTTGTACAGTTAAGTACAAAATCTGGTTATGCATAAACGAGCACTCCTGCGCAGCCCGCCACACCTTCCATTGAGATCGATGATCGACAGTTCAATGGTAAGGTATAGCTGTATTTGTCTTCGAAATGCCTTTAGCATGTCTTAGATTGATTTATGATATAAGGATTAGTATCTCGGCTCGCTGATTCGGTTCCGGTTCAGTGGTTGCGAGTTTCTGAGGTCTTAGGTTCAAATATAAGCCCGAAGGGATGGATACAGGTGCACTGTGGTAAACCCTCAGATCATGATATATCTGTGGGTAAACCCAGATTTCGCTGGTGATATTTGGACCGGACTCAGAGAAACGGAAAAAAAACTATTTTTATAGCTTTTCAGTAATGTACTGGACATACTTCTAGATCCCACCCTTCTATGGGGACCAGATACCATTGGCAAAATGTGGGTCCTCAACAGTACACCTCTGCGGCGTGATGATGATTCATACGAGCCTGGGCTCCACTGTGTTGTGTTACTGGGGTTTCTTATTAATACTTAGGGTTTTTCAGGAATGTACCCCGGACTTCATGGTCCTCAAGCTACACTTGCGACTGCAGAGCAATGTAGGCACGGTTAAGACAAATTGGTATTCATGAGAAAATCCAAGGGTCTAAGTAATTTGTCAAATACTTTGACTGTCGAACAAGCTTAAGGTAATCGGTGACCCCAATACACCTTGCGCAAGAGCCGTGCCTATCTCGTACCAATATACCAATATCCCACTTCATTTATATGTTTTTAAAGTTTCAATTGCAGCGAATGTAGCTGTGCATACCTATCACATTCCAGCTGCATAGATATCGTGTCATTGGATATTAAACTTTAGAGATCTTGCAACTGATTTGAATTAACATTATGAAACAAATGAACTCCAGAAATCCCAGAGGTGGCATGACCGAATTGGGACTTAAAATGACGTTTAATTTAATTAGATTTGATTTAATTAGATGAAGTAGATTTGAAGATTAGATATTTTTTTTGCTTTTTAGTTTTTTGAAGACCGTTTTCTTTGGTTAAAAAGGTTTATTTTTCGCTTCGTCCATTTCATTTCTTCTTTTGATTTTATAATATGATACCTGTTTCAGATTCTGTTGACTAAGTTATAAAATCGAGGAAAATATACGTTAAATAGTTTTTTTAACTTTTTTCACGCCAAAATGTGACAGTTTTATTATTCGTGCAATATTGTATGTACGGCCTCCCGCTGGCCACCAGACCATGCGCCGAGGGGCAGGAAATTGGACACGTTTCTTAGCAACAGTTTTTATGATTACTTTTTTAAATTGAACAACAAGTTTTTGTCGGAAAAATGATCGGACTCGAGCCGGTACGTTTCCGAATGAAAGAGGCAATATGGATACGAATTTCACCGACGGCTGTTGGGGCACTCGAACCATTGAGGACTAATGGGGGAAGTGGAACCCACCACTGACCCACGGCTTGTCAACTTTTCCAAAACAAGTTTGATCGATAATTAAAGAAGCCAGCAACACCGAACTCCTCTAAGATACTCCCCCTCGCATTGAGGGGAGCCCGTGTCCAACAGCGGGACATTAAAAGGACTGGTATTATTATTATATTCGGATGGTATTATTATTATAGTAACCAAAACATCTTAGTGAAAGTACACACACATAACATGAGCATGGTACCGGTGTAAAATTTACGTCTATAAATGGTTTCTTTAGTAAATAAACCATTGTTAGCGCCATACCATGGGAAATTGTGTAGCTTTCTAAGTAATACCGAGATAGTTACTCTACATATTGGTTGCATAATAATTATCACGACATATTCGTATATTCGTCGTATCATCTGAAAACATATACTATACAGGATGCAAGTGGCTTTGTAACGATAACTGATAACATGGATTCAACTCATACTTCTGGACACCCAGGGTTGGTGGTCTATCTTATCATGATTTATATGCATGTATCATGAAATATATATATTTTTTCAGTATTTTTAAGTTTATTTTAGCATGAAATCATATCTTAATGTTTGGGGTAAATAAATAACGTGAATGTTTATAAGTTAAAGGTCAAAAATAAAATGAAACTGGTGACAAAAACCACTCGGCAAGTCCCCACCACTATCGGGTGGTACCCAAAACGCTGGCAAAATTGCCGCGTTGAATGGCAATGCTGATCTGTTGGCTAAATTAAGTGCCAGCGTTCTGGTCACCAGATGTCTCCACCAGACGTTTTGATATTTCTTTGAACATCCTTTAGACCCTTGGTCCCCACGGACCTTATCTATAACATGATCCCTTAAAGATACTATGTTTACAAAAGATACTATGTTAACAAAAGTAGCTTCTAACAAGTTAAAAAAAGGTATTCTAACTCCATCGACAACTTTCGTTTCGTTTAATGTCCTCAGTAAGTGAAGCCAAGATGTTTAACGAACCACGTTTATTGAAAAACCCGAGTTTAACTTATGGTAAAGCAGTTAGCTACCGCATTAACTGCAGCGAGAGTGGTTAACTTTTTACAGGGACAAGGTGAACATCCAGGGATTAATATGCGATACTTGAGTTAGGAAAGCTATTAATCAGAATATGTTTTATCTATGTAAACCATTACAGTACTTACGAATGGTAAAAAAAAACACAAAGTGTTTTCTACTAGCTTTACCGCTCGTTCCGAATGCCTTTCCTATGGAGATCAGGTGACTCAAAGTCAAATCATTTATTTGGTATAGGCCTACGGGGGCACTTGAAAATTGTTTTCTTAACTCTACAACCGGATCGAAACGCGACTTCAACCGGAGATCTGGCCAGAAACTCAGCGGATTTATCTTTTTTTATTATGAGGCTGTTATACATCTACGCCAGGTATTTTCTTTCATCACTTTCTTGTTCATCATCACAACTAGGTCTCGTGACTGGCCCAAGACTACGTCATCGGCCATCTTCAAACAATGAATGTTGTTAATTCTATTGAAGACATTAAGTGCTTATATTTACGCGAATACTACACTTTCAAATAAAACATTTTTTACGGATTTTCTCGCGTTTACTTTATGTTTTTACGTTCCTGACGTTTCGACTGTTTTACAGCAACCATGGTCACGGCAGGACTGAGGTGTTTGACGTAGTAGAAGTACCCTCATATTTAGTCGGGAACGTAAAAACTTAAAATAAACGCGACAAAATCCGTAAGATTAGTTTTATTTCTATTTATGATGTCAATTGATGGCAACACTGATCGTCACATAGTCTTGGGTCATCGTTGGAAGAGAATATATGACGCAGAATATTTTTATACGTCTATCGTTTATCGCATTCATCTTGCAGTGGAGACCTTCGCAAGCGCATATGTTAGGTAACACAAACATCTCAGGTATGTAAAGACGGGACCACTTTCCTGGCGGTAGTGAAATCGCTTGAGCAAAGATGGCTCGGTCCTTTGAGCAACAACCGCGAGGATGAAGACTAGGAGTAGGTGGAGTTGTTGGTATTATGGCTGCAGGTCATGCATGAGGGCTAGAATTCGATTCCCGAGCGGTTCGAAGTGTAATTTACATTTCAGCCCGGAATCGGATACAGATTTTATTAGATCGTTACTCAAACTGAGTTTATCCGGATTGAAAAATAAAGGTTTGATTCATTTTTATGAATATTTTACGCTTTCGTCAAGCGTGAGTTGGCCATAAAAATAATAATAAACATTGCTAAGTTCTCCCATTACCTATACCGACCCACTAAAAAACCACAAAAAATATAATATTATCTCTTTGTTTTGGACACGCCATTTTCATATCTTCATGTCACATCCATTATTTTATGTATAATGTGTACTTATTAATGTGTTATTGCTCTTAATTACTCGACATTGGCCAAATACCCACTAAGTTGTGGGTGAGGCCATATTAATATTCATCTTATTTCTTATAATTAATTTTTTTTATGAATTTGAAATCGCTATTAAATATTTGACGCTGGCAAAATACCCGCTAAGTTGTGGGTGAGGCCATGTTCATATTAATTTTATTTCATCTCATTTCATTTCGTAAAGAAAGAAGAAGAAGAATATTCCCCCTATATTATAAAGTTGAACAGCAAACGCTGCATGCGCTGCGCCTCGCGAGGTTGTCGGCCCACTTTTGTTTTTGTTGACACACAACAATCGCCGTGCTCCACATTGTGGGTGGTTACTGAGAATTCTGTGCACCGAGAGCACGAGGCGAGCGATTGTTGCCACGGCTGCGAGCGAAGCGGGCGAAGCAAGCAATAAATTCAAGCAGTGATAGCCAAGTTGGTAGAACGCTTGCCTCGGTAACGAGGATCGCATGTTCAAACCTCGGCTCGCACCTCTGGGATTTCTGGATTTCATTTTCAACCACGATTATCACTTGCTAAACGGTAAAGGAAAACATCGCGAGGAAACCCACATGTCTGAGAGAACCCCTCGAAAGATGTGTGAAGTCCGCCAACCCGCACTGGGCCAGCGTGGTGGACTATGGCCTAATCGCCCTCGAATTGAGGGGGGTCCGTGTTCAGCAGTGGGAAAAAAAGGGCTGGTATTGTATATTATAATGTTAATTCAAAAACTTCACTTTTGCGTTCACCATAGGTCTATTAGAATCAGAATCAGAATCAGAATATTTTTTATTCACGTAGACCATTATTGTACAGTACTTATGAATCGTCAAGTTACAAAAATATTATGGTACTGCTTTACCACCCGTTCGGAATGCCGTTCCTATGGAGAAGAACGGGCAAGAAACTCCATGATTGCTCTTTTTTAAAATAGATCTTTTACATTTTTGAGCAATACATTGTTATAGGTATGTGAGAACAATGTAGGAACGGCTAATCAAATTAGATATAAACCCCCTATTACTGTTCCCAGTTCCTCTTCAAACTACAGGCAAATTTCTTATTTCATGCGAGCAATTAATGATTTTAACAAGTTATGAAAAGAGTTCTTCAATGAATTAATAATTGAACCATATTGTGTTTACAAGATTGTGTGTTAGGTACTAATTGAATTCGTATGCTTAAATAAAGTTTAAGACTACTATGACCGTAAAAAACAAAATACTTATCTTATGAGATATTTATGAATCGGCAATTAAATATTTTTTTATTTACATAGTTATTACAACGTTTTAATAAAAATAATGTGTATAGTACTACTCACCCGCACAAAAGGGTTCTTCTTTGGTAATGCATGGTCAACCTCGTCTCTCGACTCTTCATCCTCCGCGGAGTTCACCCTCACGCAGGTTTTGTGTATGGTCTGAGGCTCACCCATACTCGCCACTCATCATACACACTGTACAACGAGTGTATCACAACACTTTTCAATTCAATAACACTTATAACAACAACACTCTAAAATTTAATTATAATTTTCGAAAAATAATTGATAAAACTGATTATTTGAATTTGGAGTCACGTACTCAATAGAAATTGAGTTTTTTAAATTAGGAAAGAATAAAACAATATTAGATTTATATTTTTAACAATCAGACAACACTTTTTTATGAATTCTATAACACTTTAACACTTCACGAGATGTACCTGCAAAGTGAAAATGAAAGATTAATGAGATACACACGAGTATTTTAGATAATGAGTAATGTTTTCCAAATATTGATGTCATTCCGGGTGTTCCGTAGCGATTGTTTGTATAAGTAGTAACGATATCGTTATCTGATGTAGTAATCGCTTGAATGAGCCACACTAGACGCGTAATTCATTTAATCTAACGTTGTGGACGCAATTACTTCAGTTTAACTACATGTTTGATTTATAAAAGCGCGTCTCTAGCACATTTGTTATCATTATGTGAAGTCAGAATTACGATATGAAAACATAAAAAAAAGCTTACATAAAATTACAATAGGTTTAATAGGTTTATTTTAAATGCTCAAAAATGTAAAAGAACTTTTCTTAAAAAAGAGCAGCCATGGAGTTTCTTGCCCGTTCTTCTCTATAGGAACGGCATTCCGAACGGGTGGTAAAGTAGTAGCTTAGCATTTTGTAACTTTTGACGATTCATAAGTACTGTACTTAATGGTCTACATGAATAAAAAGGATTCTGATTCTGAATAGATATCGAATATTTTGACTTTACATTAGAATTACAAATGCGCTAAAAAGCGCAGAATCTAAGGTTAGTACATATACCCTTCTGTAATCTTCTTCCTGTAATCATTCTGTATAGTAGATAATTGCTTGCAAGCTACTTGAAAGTGTCATTAATCAAAAACTATTTAGTTTCGTGAAACATCGATGATAAGATGTTAAAACCATAAAAATAAAAATAGCGCCTCACCTATTGTTTACATTTCAGGAAATTAGGATGGCGTTTCATGAGAGCTGAGCTAGGAAAAAATCCGCTAATAGGTTTGCCCATCTGTGGGTTTGCCTCATTATCCTAGCATCGCATAGCGTAGGTCTATTAAAAAAGAGCTTAGCAGTTTAATGAATTTGCGTAATTATCTCCAAAACTACTGAACAGTTTTTGCTCAAGAGTCATCACTGTCGTTCGCAACAATGGGTGTTTAGAAAAAAAAAGATGGCCCTCGAAATAAATGCCTTCATCGGTCTGTTTGTGTAATTCGCGTTGCGTTTTGTCGAAATCTTTTTAAGTTTTATAATTTTTATTTTGGGTACCGAAAGTCGAAGACCTTTAAGGTCGACACCTTGCTGTTTTCCTGTTTGACGTAGTACAGGCATTAAACAGTGGGTTATTTTTAACAGACATCAAAAAGGGGGAGGTTCTCAATTCGATTGTATTTTTTATGTTTGTTACCTCAGCTTGTTGAGTTTTTTTTCCATAACTAGCTGTTACCCGCGACTTCGTCCGCGTGGTATTTAACAAAAAAGTTTTTCTAAAGTAAAAGTAGCCTACGTTACTCCTTGTTACATCAGCTATCTGCCAGTGAAAGTCCCGTCAAAATCGGTCCAGCCATTTCAGAGATTAGCCGGAACAAACATACAGACAGACAGACAAAAATTGTAAAAAAAAATGTTTTGGTATAGGTACCGTGTATACATCCAAATGCACTTAGTAAAAAACGGTTATTTTAATATTACAAACAGACACTCCAATTTTATTTATTTGTATAGATTTTTTTACATTTCTGAATTGTATTATGTACAGTAACATGCAAACGAAAAATAAATCAATTTGAAAACTGACGAACCTTTTCATTCCGCTACTGTACTATGGCTGTCCTCTGCTGTGTTTTAAACCGACTTCAAAAAGGAGGAGGTTCTCAATTTCGATGTATTATTTTTTTTATTTTTGTTACATCAAATCTCCGTCATTAATTATGAACCGATTTGCAATTTTTTTTTTATTTTGTATAATGTGAAGTTCCTCACATCTCAACCTTTTGCGACACATCTGTATCACGTACTAATTTAATGATTCATAATAAAAATATGCCATTTGGTTTTAAGCAGCGATCCATCACTGATTCATTTTTACCTGCACCCTATGATATGTATGTACCTACAAAGATTGCAGGTAGATGATTCAAGGTATCTGAATTACTAAGTTGTTAGTAATTTTCTGATAAGTTGTATAATTATGTGGAATGAAACACGTATGTGAGGACAAAGGATAAAGTGGTGATGCTTTAGGTATTAAGTATCATAAATACTTTGTTTCTTTATTAATTTGCTATGTAGATGTTTTAAGATTATATATAGTTAAAAGCTAGTTATAGTTATATATATAGTTATAGCAGTGATAGCCATGTTGGTATGGAGGTGATAGCCAAGTTGGTAATAGCAGCAGGTAACGAAGATCGCAGGTTCAAACCCCAGCTCGCACCTCTGGAATTTCTGGATCAAATGTGCGAATCGCATTTTCAACCATGATTATCACATGCTAAACGGTGAAGGAAAACATCGTGAGGAAACCTGCATGTCTGAGAGAACCCCTCGAAACGAACGACGATCCCTCTGAACGTCTGAAGTTCGCCAACCCGCACCGGGCCAGCGTGGTGGACTATGGCCTAATCCCCCTCGCATTGAGGGAAGGCCTTTGCCTAACAGTGGGACATTAAAAAGAGCTGGAAACCTGCATGTCTCAGAGAACCCCTGGAAAGATGTGTGAAGGTTAAGTCTTCTTCTAATTTAAGTGTAACACCCTCGTCGGTGTAGCTGATGAAGCTCTTTCCATCTGTCTCTATCTAGAGCAGCTTCATTCACCCCCCTATACGACATGACACCGATACTTTCCTTTATCTGACTCATGTAGTTTATTCTTGGTCTTCCTCGTCCACGCTTTCCTGAAGGTTAAGTAGACAACTCTATATGCCACAGAGATTTCGTTCGCAATTCGTAGAGATCAGTAGATCGCTACGCGTCGGCAATCTCATTCATATTAACTAACATATGTTATAACGGTGGTACAGCGGTGTTTAGTCACGGGTGTGGACAGACAGCTCGGCAGTCGGAGAAAGATGCTCTGTATGCTGCGGTACAAATGAGATAAGTAGTTTAATTGAATTATATTATATACAACACTGACTTATGTTAACTTCTGTTGTCTATTCCAGTAGTTCTACCTATTTTTAACCGACTTCAAAAAGGAGGAGGTTCTCAATTCGGTTGTATTTTTTTTTTTTTTTATTTTTTTTTTTATTTTTTTTTTTTATGTTTGTTACCTCATATCTCCGTCATTTATGAACCGATTTGGAAAATTATTTTTTTATATGAAAGGATATGTTTACAGATTGGTCCCATTTTTTTCAAAAAAATGTTCTGATCATGGGATCCATGAGGAATTGAGAGGACTCCTCAAATTTTATAGGCATACCGATAGCAATTTTGGTATTTTCATCAAGAAGTCAAGCATTTGCATTCAGAAAGTATCATTTGCTGAAGTGGAAGTGATGAAGAAGGCCACAAATGGCCACCGGAACTTGTCAGTGATACGTATTTCACGGGTTGCGCCAAGATAATCTCGATTATTGGTATACCTATTATCCAGTAAAAAGATTGATATACAAATCTTTTTAGTGACAAAGAATAGTAAATATATCCACTAAAAAGTTTAAAATAAAAAACTTTTTAACAAAATAAAAACCGTCTTCAAAAAACTAAAAAGCAAAAAATAATCTAATCTTGAAATCTACCTTGTCTAACCACATCAAATATTTAACTAATCTGAAGTCGGTGCCAAATAAACAACCGACAAAGAATAACAAAAGTATACTCAGTAACGAGATGCGCGGACCAATTTGTAGGTATAGTCTTTGGCGCAGACCGGCAATACTCGACTCAGTTGTTTGTTTGGCACCGACTTCAGATTAGTTAAATATTTGATGTGGTTAGACAAGGTAGATTTCAAGATTAGATTATTTTTTGCTTTTTAGTTTTTTGAAGACGGTTTTTATTTTTAACCGACTTCAAAAAGGAGGAGGTTCTCAATTCGGTTGTATTTTTTTTTTTTTTTTTTTTATTTTTTTTTTGTTAAAAAGTTTTTTATTATGTATTTCCATTGTGTGTTTATGAACTGTTAATAATAATAATGTCGCCAGACGAACACAAACTATACGGTACCACGCTAAGCAACGCTTGTATTATGGGTACCTTATAATGGACTAAGAGCGTACTCAGTATATAATACTTATATAGATATTAAACATCCATGACTCGGGTACAAACATACATGCTTATCACATGAAGTTTGCCCCTACCAGGGTTCGAACCCGAGTACCTCTGTATAGAAGGTAGGGTTGCAACCATCTGCGCTCATCAGGTCGTCGGTAAAAGTATTTCTTTCTTCTTCATTCTTTATTTCTATGTAATGCCTACGTCACTGGAGTGTTTATTATGAAAATCGATTAGTGTCTGAGATTTCTGTCGTATGTTGTCACATAATTACTTATCTATATAATAAAAATCAATTGCTGTTCGTTTGTCTCGCTAAAACTCGAGAACGGCTGGGCCGATTTAGCTGATTTTGGTTTTGAAATGTTTGTCGAAGCCCAGGGAAGGTTTACCCGGTGAGAAAATGAGGAAAAGTTGCAAGGACGAAAAATAAGTCTTTATTGTGCTTTATTTTTTCGACTGTCAGTTGGTCTGTCGAACGTCAGGCGAAAGGTATAATGTCATTCTGACACCATTATACGTTAGGTACGAAGTTCGCCGGGACAGCTAGTATGATATAATTAACAGGATGATTGTCATTCCCAGACATTGTACAAACCGTCCATATTACAACTTGCACCCACAGCATGAAGCCACGCTCTGATTGGTAACGCATTTCTATGCGAGGTCGCGGAGAGCTAGTTCAAGGCTATGTAATTACCTACTTGTCATGGAATTAGCTCGCAATGCGTAGGCGCAGATAGAGAGAGAGAGACGGACGAAAAGTGCACCTGACTGACAGCATGGCATCATATAGGACCTACGTGAATTAACAGCATGATATAGCAAGTCTTGGATGCGTGGAACGAAAGATCATGCTTCATAGGAAAGGCTGCACAACACTCGCACACACATACACACACAAACACATACTGACACACGCGTACACATACTCATACACACATATACGCACATGCACACGCACACACATACAAACACACGCACACACTCTCTCTCTCACACACACACACTCGAACTCACACACGCACACACACAACATTTGGGAACAGGAGATCTGCGGGGTTATTTGATATCGATACCAGATACGGAATAGATAACTTCCAGAGAATTCCGCAATCGTTTTTAAAAAAATATTTGTAAATGCACACCATCAACTAAGATGATCGTCCGCGATCGGCATTTTTCGGATTATCATCCAAACGCTAAGGCGATTTCGACATCGTAAAGTTTTCGAACGATTTAAACAATGGTTATTTTTAACTGGAGCTTCTGTAAACTGTAATAGAATACAACAAAATGAATAAACATCTCGATTTACCTACAAGTATCCTCAAAATGCAAATTCACCATTACTTAGTATGGC
The DNA here is from genome assembly GCA_905404115.1 of Pheosia gnoma. NCBI lineage: Eukaryota > Metazoa > Arthropoda > Insecta > Lepidoptera > Notodontidae > Pheosia > Pheosia gnoma. The sequence continues at coordinate 5,818,639 of FR989919.1, read as the reverse complement.
AAGGTGAGAATGACGTCACGGTATAGATAAGACGCCTGTTCAAGGTCAAATGCCTTATTAAACTAGTGATGCGCTCAATCTTCCTAATATTCGTATATTTACGATAGTATTTTGATGAAATATAGGTAATTAATAATGTATTGAAGAGAGTGCAAGAAAGAAGATCATTTTTTTTTTTATTACATTATAGGCAAGTATTTGATCTCGATCTCACCTGATGGTAAGTGACGATGAGATCTACGATGGAGCATACTTGCCTAGGTAGGAAGGCGGCAGTAGATAGAGGCACATGCAGCGCAACTGATCTGACCCGCCATCCATGAATGGCAACACCGAACATCATGCCGGAACACGGCTAGGCCGCTTGGCGACATGGCTTTCATTAATGGAAACCATACGGAATAGAAGACGGAAGATGATAAGCCATCTCATACGACATGATACCTTCATAAAGAACATCATAGAGGGGAAGATCGAAGGAAAGCGTGGACGAGGAAGACCAAGAATAAAGTACATGAGTCAGATAAAGGAAAGGATCGGTGTCATGTCGTATAGGGAGGTGAAAGAAGCTGCTCTAGATAGAGACAGATGGACCGCTTCATCAGCTACACCGACAAGGGTCTAACACTTAAATTAGAAGAAGAAGAAAGGTAATTATTATAATTTTCTATGCGTATATAATCCTCAACTAATTTATAACAGTATTGTCAAGCATCCGTCACTCGTCGATCTCACTGTGATAAATTCCTACAGCGCCCTGTACCCCGGGGGTCGGGGCTGCAACGTACTTGCAAGAGATAGAGTTACGAGATTGAAAGAGAAGCGCATAGTTACGTAATAATAACTTTTGAAACGCGTTAAATGCCGAAGTGCACTTTATTGTTTTGTAGCGAGAGTCGCGTTTGATTTGAATGTCTGTGCCGAGTGAAATATCTGTTCGTAAGAACTATTATATAATCTGTGCTCTTGTTCAATAATTATGTGATGGACGATTCCATATTTACGTGTATGTAGTTTCGACGTATCATTTTGATTCCAAATATAAATTGTCTATAGGTACCCGAGTCGAGTTACTAAAAATATTCAAGTCGATACTCGATTCAACACATCACTAGTCCCATTGTCTTCAGTAATCACGTGGTGATTGGTTATGGTGTAGAGAACAATTGATGCTGGTTTGTTTTTTAAAGGGTCAATATACCAATCTAGTTGTATTTGGTTGGCTATAAATCATTATGGAGGCTGGAATGGTCCAGTCAGTATATCATTACAAGAGATAAGAAGACGTAACAGACAACTGTACTAATATGAATGAATGGAAAATATTATATACAGAGTGATTCAGAAAAGGAATACTGAGCCTAGAACTAAAATGAAGTTTAAAGTAAGCCTTAAACCTGACGGTCTTTAGCGAATTTATGTGAATTGAAACAATAAAATAATAAATAATTCGGGTAAATATAAGAAATGAATAGAATGAGTGTGAAGTTAGAATTTTAAAAAAATAGCTTTTATTCCCAACAAAATTACAATATATTGATTGACAAGCCTCGCTTAAAACATTACGAGTAAAATAGATTTACCGGGAAAAAATCTTGAGTTTACTTCACACTCAAGGCTAATTTTCTTGTATTTTTCCATGAGTTTTCCTCGTACACTTTGTTTTTTTCTATGCCGCACGTTAGTAATGAATATTCTTTCAAGAAAACACATTAAATTATTTAATGGCGATTCGTACTTGGGTCTATAGTACCTACGTAGCGCTAGAATATTACAATGGGTTGTAAAACTATGGTAGCGACAAAAATACGTACCTACTTTGGCATAGCTATGTTCCTATGTTATACAGGGTTATTCAGAAAGGGTATACTGACATTTGAACCTGCGATATTTCAGGGCATCTGGAATCATTATAATTATGGAGTCAGAATTTCAAAAAGAAATTATGTTAATAAAACAATGGAAATACATAATAAAAAACTTTTTAACAAAATAAAAACCGTCTTCAAAAAACTAAAAAGCAAAAAATAATCTAATCTTGAAATCTACCTTGTCTAACCACATCAAATATTTAACTAATCTGAAGTCGGTGCCAAACAAACAACTGAGTCGAGTATTGCCGGTCTGCGCCAAAGACTATACCTACAAATTGGTCCGCGCATCTCGTTACTGAGTATACTTTTGTTATTCTTTGTCGGTTGTTTATTTGGCACCGACTTCAGATTAGTTAAATATTTGATGTGGTTAGACAAGGTAGATTTCAAGATTAGATTATTTTTTGCTTTTTAGTTTTTTGAAGACGGTTTTTATTTTGTTAAAAAGTTTTTTATTTTAAACTTTTTAGTGGATATATTTACTATTCTTTGTCACTAAAAAGATTTGTATATCAATCTTTTTACTGGATAATAGGTATACCAATAATCGAGATTATCTTGGCGCAACCCGTGAAATACGTATCACTGACAAGTTCCGGTGGCCATTTGTGGCCTTCTTCATCACTTCCACTTCAGCAAATGATACTTTCTGAATGCAAATGCTTGACTTCTTGATGAAAATACCAAAATTGCTATCGGTATGCCTATAAAATTTGAGGAGTCCTCTCAATTCCTCATGGATCCCATGATCAGAACATTTTTTTGAAAAAAATGGGACCAATCTGTAAACATATCCTTTCATATAAAAAAATAATTTTCCAAATCGGTTCATAAATGACGGAGATATGAGGTAACAAACATAAAAAAAAAAAATAAAAAAAAAAATAAAAAAAAAAAAAAAAAATACAACCGAATTGAGAACCTCCTCCTTTTTGAAGTCGGTTAAAAAATTGCTTACACAAGAAATCACAATCATTCCCGATTATGTATTTATGTCATAACTAGCTGTTGCCCGCGACTTCGTCCGCGTGGTATTTAACAAAGACAACCGTTGATAACAGCCTGCTCGCCCATCTGAGCCCGCGGGATGCATTGCAGGTTGTTGCTTTCAAACTTAATCAGGCGCTGCGCTGCAACATTGGTTTTAATTTTTTTCGTGAGATCCTATTTTTTTTTCTAAAATAAAAGTAGCCTAAGTTACTCCCTGTTACATCAGCTATATGCCAGTGAAAGTCCCGTCAAAATCGGTCCAGCCATTTCAGAGATTACCCGGAACAAACAGACAGACAGACAGACAGACAGACAGACAAAAATTGTAAAAAATGTTGTTTCGGTATAGGTAACGTGTATACATCCAAATGCACTTAGTAAAAAGCGGTTATTTTAATATTACAAACAGACACTCCAATTTTATTTATATGTATGTATAGAAGAAGCGCAGATTAAATTGTTAGTATACTCTATTTGAGTCAACCTGTATACTAGCTGACCTGACAGACGTTCTCCTGTTAAAAAAGTACTTTCAGTTTTTCCCGATATTTTCATGTTTTCGAACGACTTTTTTATTTTTTCTTCCCCGGACTACCTATTACTTCGTAAGACTTCCCTAATCTGTGCTACGAGTAATAACAACATTTGTAAGAATACTGCCACATCGGTCCACGAGTTATCAAGTGATGCACTCCCCAAAGAAAAACATTTAATTTTAATATATTGATTAAATATATTTACGCGAATACTACACATTTTTTTTTTTTTTTTATTACATTATAGGCAAGTATTTGATCTCGATCTCACCTGATGGTAAGTGACGATGAGATCTACGATGGAGCATACTTGCCTAGGTAGGAAGGCGGTAGTAGATAGAGACGCTACATTCACTAGGTACATGCAGCGCAACTGATCTGACCCGCCATCCATGAATGGCAACACCGAACATCATGCCGGAACACGGCTAGGCCGCTTGGCGACATGGCTTTGTTCAGTGGGTGGTGACTAGCCACGGCCGAAGCCTACCACCAGTAGTGTTGTCACCTAGTTTGCACCACCCAGGGTCACGTGTAGGGTATCTCGAGGGTACTTAATTCTCCTACGGACGAAGGTGACTCGACCCCCAACGACTCGACTCGACACATTAAAATAAAACTTATTTTCGAGATTTTATCGCGTTTATTTTATGTTTTTACACATATAGCTTAGGTTTACACATGTAGCTGATGTCCCATATCATCATCTCATCCCATCCCATATAAGGGTAGGTCTATATCAATGTGCCCACATGGGAACAATGCCATATACCTACCCTTAGATGGGTCCTAGACTAGATGGTGCACGGTGAAGCCTCCACGGTTGTATGGGTTCACACGTTTTCACTCGAAATCCATTTCACATAATTGCATTACTACTTTGAAACCTTGGCGCCGCGACACTGAACCACATAACTGATCGCTAATTAGCGATTGGTAATTACTTGTAATCGCCAACTAATGTTGCTGATCGGGGTTAGTGGGTTTAACTATCTGTTGTAGCGGTTGGAGGACTTCGTTTATGTGCGGTATTATCATAACGACTACACCCATGCTTGTTTGTTTCACCGTTTATTTTTAACCGACTTCAAAAAAAAGGAGGTTCTCAATTCGGTTGTATTTTTTTTTTTTTTTTTTTAATGTTTGTTACCTCAGATCTCCGTCATTTATGAACCGATTTGGAAAATTATTTTTTTATATGAAAGGATATGCTTACAGATTGGTCCCATTTTTTTCAAAAAATTGTTCAGATCATGGGATCCATGAGGAATTGAGAGGACTCCTCAAATTTTATAGGGAAACCTATAGCAATTTTGGTATTTTCATCAAGAACTCAAGCATTTGCACTCAGAAAGTATCATTTGCTGAAGTGAAAGTGATGAAGAAGACCACAAATGGCCACCGGAACTTGTCAGTGATACGTATTTCACGGGTTGCGCCAAGATAATCTCGATTATGTTCGTTAAGCGACTATGACACAGAAAATTTAAAGAATTGGTTCTGAGGAATATGGTACCATCGAACTGATCTGATGATAAACCCAAGAGGAACCGGAACATTGTAATAAAACAATGTATTCAAGCCGTGTTTGGGCTTATTTAAATTGTTATGGGATGCACTTTGGCTATAAATAAAACTTTTTCGTGGATGTTCCGATTTGGATTATTCTCTTTTTTACAGAATAAGGTATACCCTTTTAAAATTCAACGAGATTGATTCAATGGTTTTTGTTTTATCTTGATTTCTTTGAATCTATATTTATCTCGTGATGATGTTGTATTTGGTATACCTATTATCCAGTAAAATTATTGATATAAAATACTTTTTAGTGACAAAGAATAATAAATATATCCACTAAAAAGTGTAAAATAAAAAACTCGGTGCCAAATAAACAACCAACGAAGAATAGCAAAAGTATACTCCAGTAGCGAGATGCGCAGACCAATTTGTAGGTATAGTCTTTGGCGCAGACCGGCAATACTCGACTCAGTAGTTTGTTTGGCACCGACTTCAGATTAGTTAAATATTTGATTTAGTTAAACAAGGTAGATTTCAAGATCAGATTATTTATGGCTTTTTAGTTTTTTGAAGACGGTTTTTATTTTGTTATCTTTGATTCAATTGTAACATTCGTTTCAAATTTTATAAAATACTATGCCATCTTCGTTATTTACCAATCCTCTTTTATTTGCTCACTCCTCCCTCTCACTCACACACTTCGTTTAGAAATGTCATAGTAATATCGTTTAGCAACATTAAAATCCCACATTGATTTAAAAGCATGTGATAGCTTAGTTAGAATACTCGCCTTGGAAACAAGGGTAACCGCTTCAAACCCCGGGCTTTAACCACGCCAAACACTATGTACTAAGGGCAAGGGTAAAGTTTTTCTTTATTTACAAACTACTATTAGCATCTTTTGATCCCTGGACCCTCGGCACAGAAAGCAGGGTCACTACCAACTGCGCTAATCAGGTCGTCGAATAAACTACTTATAGTGATATAAAACATCCATGCCTCGGGTATACACGTTTTTGTGATCATCACACAAAGTTTGCCCTCACCAGGACTCGAACCCGGGATCCTCAATACTAAAAGCGGGGTCACTACTAACTCCGCTAGAGTCGAGGTTATTCAATAGTGCCTACAATATTTATTCCACAAAATACTACCTATACTATGCATAACTAGTATGAGTTAAATTAATACGTACCCAAGCTATTGTGTTTCTAATCACCCCAAAAGGCATTTTAAGCCGAGCGTCGATCACTGCGCGGCCACCTAACTGTACGTTCCACAGTTAGGTGCGAGGGGGATGGGTGTATACAAGTGTAATGAGAGAGAAAGGGATAAGGAGATGTAGCGATCAATTTGTGCATGCGCAAGTGGAGTGTGAAGTTTTCGGTAGGGCTGGCGCGGAAGTGAAATTGGTGATGTTATTTTAAAATGGCATTTTTGTATGTTCCAATTATATATGCAAAATCAATTAGGAGGTTGATATTTATTTTTATGCCACCTACATTATTCTCACATGTCCGTAACAATGTTCTGCTCATAAATGTAAAAGATCTTTTTAAAAAGAGCAAGAATGAAGTTTCCTGCCCGTTCTTCTCCATAACAACGGCATTCCGAACGGGTGATAAAGTTGTAGCTTAGCATTTTGTAACTATTTTGACGATTTTTAAGTACTGTACTTAATGGTTTAATGAATAAAAAATATTCTGATTCTGATAATAATATGGGACATTTGGTAAGTTTGTCTAGCGATATAATTTATTGAAAAAAAAAATGATTTAAAAATAGTTACTGGCAACCCTGACAAAAAAACTTGATCGTGCATGACGCATCGCGCGCACACACACACACACAAAACACACGCGACATTATGCATGTGCGATGGGTCGCACTTACTTCCTGTACTTTTATGGAGTCCCCTTATAGTGTACCCGTCGGGACAACTTAGCTACTCTAAGTTACTGGGAACGTTGAGAACTAATAGTAAGCTCAGTATTTGGTACACGGCGTTGCTTTGTTAGCTACAAGAACGTCCCCTATAAGGTTTAATTCCTGGTTCAAAAAGTAATTTGCTAGACGTTTATTTGTCAGCAAAATCGTGGATTAGAATTCTGGGATATGAGGTCTAATTCCTGATTCAAAAAATCGTTTACTAGACATTTTAAAATCGTGGATTAGAATTCATTTATATGAGGTCTAATTCCTCGTTCAAAACGCATTTGCTGAACGTTTTATGTGTCAGTAAAATCGTGGATTTAAATTCTTACACCACATAACAAACGTTGAACGAAATTCAGAAATGACACATAAACATTTTTTCCTTTTTTAAAGACACGCAGGCGATGTGGTCATACTGTCTTAAAAGTATTTGTTATATGTTAGTACCTAGTACATTTTTTTTAATTTACTTAATCCATAAAAGCGTTCGTAGGGTTTCATTTGATTGGACGTATTAAAAGGCACCTACTCAAAGCCCCTGTTCTGTCTATCAGTATTATCGTCTGTCGATCATTATCGATCGTGTTATGGGAAGCGATCGATAACTATTGTTTACACAGGAAAGTTTGCGCTGTAGGTACTATGTTTGTAAACTCACATTGTTAGATGTACACTTGCGTGGAAATTGTAGGTTGTTAATCCTTGATTGTAGGAATTGTAGAAGCGAGCCGTCTCGCCAACTCATAGCTTGATGGAATAGGTTACTATAAACCTGATAGAATTTTTGAAATATATTTATTAATCTATACCAATAATAATATAAGTCCTTGAGCGGAAAAGGGAAGATCTTCCAGCCACGCGAGTGGTATGCCTGGCGGGGCGCCCGCTATGCTCCGACGGTTATTGTCGGGATCTTGTATATATGTTACGTGCTCCGAAAACTCTCATAGCGCGTTTCAGGATTGTATGGAGAATTGTCAATTGTTCTGACTGTCGTCTGCAGCGCCATCTGTGTAGCTTATGACGAGGTTGAAGAGGTCGCTACAGTCCTGTTTATAAAGACAGGTAAAGTTTGATAATTTGCGAGTTTAGATGTAAGGAAGAATCTCCGAATTATCTCATTAATATATAGTTACATTATTCCGGAGTGTTATATGCTGATGTTTTATCAAGGTACAGCGGGCGAAGCTAGTTAAGGGGGAAGCTCAGGTCAAGGCGCGAAATTCAAAATTTCAATGGTTTTTATTTTTTTACGAAAAATTTGGACATCTTTACGATGTAATTTAGTTTTTTGCGATATTAGCATTCTGCATTGGATGTCTCGATGTATTAAGTTTGCTTAAAAAAATACCTAAAGCGATACAACACCATAAAGAGTGGTTTTTACAAGCCTTATGGTATTGTACCGGCCTTTAGAAACACAAACAAACTATTAATAACCGTATTGATTTCTTATATTTAAGCGAATACTACACATTGAAATAAAACTCATTTTAAGGATTTTATCGCGTTTATTTTATGTTTTTATGTTACCGACACAAAGAACACATCGCTGATGTGAAACACCGGCGCTCCACGAAGTCTGCAATCTGTGAACATGCACAGGATCGCAAACGCCATTTCATCAGATTTGATCAACCACAGATCCTCAGTAAAGAACGCCGATTCCAACCAAGAATGATAAGTGAGGCCATTGAAATTAAAAGACATCCTAATTTCAACAGGGAAAATGGCTGGATGCTACCACCGACTTGGGATCCAGTAATTAATATAATTAAATCTAAAACCAAGCGCACCATTGTAAGAGCCCAAGACACTGTGAGCACTTTCTGCGTATATCGGACCGCAAACAACAACTAAATATAACTGTCCCTCAGTTCAAACTATGACACTAGGACGTCTAACACCTGATTCCTCCCTTGACCATGGTTGGTGTCACTGGTGTAAAGCAGCCGAAACGTCGGGACCGTAAATACATAATATAAACGCGATAAAAACCTTAAAATAAGTTTTATTTCAATATAAATAACCGGTTGAATCACCATAAATACTCAAAATCCAAGATGTCAACGGGAAAGCGTCTGCCGGAAGTTCTGCCATTCGTCTCGTACACCAAGGTCGCGGTGAGGTCGCCAGCCAACCGTTTCCAATCCCATCGCGGGACTGATCGGTTGACAAGTTGTATTTGGATGGCACCAAGTTAATGACTTTAATAAATATTGATTTCTTATAATTACGCGAATACTTCACATTGAAATAAAACTAATTTTATGGATTTTATAGCGTTTATATCGGCGTTATAGTCCTCATAGTGTCTTGAGGTCTTGCATTGTTGCGCTTGGTTTTGGATTTATTTCAAAGTGTAGTAATCGCGTAAATATAAGAAATCAATACATGTGGAAGTTGTTGGGGGAGGCCTATGTCCAGCAGTGGACGTGTATATCGGCTGATAGATGGATACGATGATAAGTTGTTCAAATTTTACGTGCAAGTTTGCCCCATGTCTATCTAGAGCAGTGAGGCCTATGCCCCGAGTGAGTAGCGCCGATGTAGTTCAAAAGCTTACTATTATATGCTAGGCACCCATAGAGTTTCAGCGTTACTGAAATAGAATAGTTAGTATGTATAATAGTGAACATGTCCACGACAACACAGCGTAACCTTGGCCTTGCTATGTTGTGTGAAATTACATATATCCGCTTAGAAATTATGACATAGTTTTTTTCAATTTTAAGCCTTATTATATCATCAGAATAAAGAATATTAAGTATATTCAAGAATACAATCACATAGAGGTATCTAAGGATTCTGTTTTGGCGGTTTGACTTTTGTTAATCTACTAATTGGCTTAGTTGGATTTAATGATTACAGCGTAGAATACAAAATCTTCAATCCTTCCGTAGATTTACGCAAACTAAACAACGCTTGTTTGTTTAGTTTGAGATCAGCAGCCGGTGATTTTTTCTAGCGACATGATTATTACTAGATTTTTGACGTTAAATGTGGCATTAACACTAGTTCAGCGAATGGATCATTATCCATCTCGTTTACGCTTAATTTAGATCTAATTAATCTTAGTTGAAAAGACTAAAACCGAGACTAAAATTAATTAAAAGATCGACGGGAAATTCCAACTCTGTGGGGTTTAGAATCATGAGTTGAATCCATCGTATCAGTTTTCGTTACGAAGCCATTTACATCCTGAATTTCTGTAGTCGGTCGTCTTTGAGCCATCCTATCCAGCAGGGTTATTTTAAACCGTTCGAAATCGATATCGGAAACTTACGCGCTGGATTACCGCAATCGCTATTAAAATTTCCGAATTTGATTATCTTCGATGTATCTTGGTGACAATAACAAAGCGTTTTTTCAAAAAGTTTCCGTCGGAGAGCTCGTCGGGTGCGACATCAACATCGGAAAGTTTCAAAGCCGTTTCCGATGTCGATTCCGAATGATTTAAAATAACCGTGCAGATGGTCGAACCATCCGCTAACAATGGCATATGATAACACCGACCATAGTTAAGGAGGTCATCTCGGAAATAGTGCATCAAGAATAATAAGATCCATCAGCGTCACGCTCCGCCGACACGCGGCCATGTTTACTGACCACGGGAGGGTTTTTGTGGCCGCCATTGTTATTTATACTGCATTGATAATGTTAAAGTCCTTTTAAATATTCATAGCAGTGTTGCCAGGTTGGTGGTACGCTCGCCTTTAAAACGGTCGCAGGTTCAAACCCCGGATCGCATGTTAGGGGGTTCAGGTACGATGGACTGGGGGTGATCTCATTAATTTGACCAAGTTTGGCCCTACCGGGATTCAAACTTGGGCCCCTCGGTACAGAAAACAGTCTCATCTACCTACCCACCTAACTAACTAACTACCTAACTAACTACTAACTATTCATAACATTCTTCGTGACATCTTTCTTTATATTTTGACCTTACATTTTTACAAGAACGATTATTTTATTTTCCTTATTTAAAAACGTACAGTAAAAAATAATTATTTTAACGTTCGCGAGCACGTTATCTATTCAAACTACGTCACAGAACAGACTGTTGCATAGAAAATTATTTTAAACTGTTCGAGAACAAAATTCAAATATACTCAAATTAATGTAGTTTTTTTTTCTTGTCTATGGTTTAACCTGCCATTTACATTTTAATATAAACGTAGTGATTATATCCTCTTTGTATCTGATGATTAAAACTTATAATCCCAGTCCCAGAATTATTTTTCATGTTTTTAAGTTGGCAATCAGCTCCAAATAGAGCCATTTATGCCAGTGTCGACTCTTTCAATATTTACCTGTATTTCATTGACTCTATAGTAAACATACGCGCAGGATTTATTGAAATGTTGGCAGAACTGTTTCATGCGCTGGAATATTGGCATTACGGCTCTTGAACTCTTGCAGGCAAAAGTCGACTCTATGGTGACGAACCTTTTCACTACGCGACTGTACAATATAAAAAAAAACCTTTTGAACTATCGCTTAAAGTACTTACCTACCTACCTATGTTAAATGAGATGTAATTTTCGTCTTTATAATAAACACATTAACATTCTAAGTTGTGCAAATGTGCTTAGCAAAAACATCACATATCCGGGTTTATGTATAAGTAAATACATCAGTCAAATGTTTTCAAATGAGCGTTTGAGTTTTTCAGCTGAGCGCGGTTCAAGGGTACACATTGTAAGACGTCATAGAATCAATTTACGGACTTAGGGCTGTCTCTCATCATTATTTGAATAACCGTAAACGCCTTTTCCATAGTCCAATCAACCACCAGATAGAAAGAGAGGCTGTTGTAAAAAAAAATACAACCGAATTGAGAACCTCCTCCTTTTTGAAGTCGGTTAAAAAAGGCAGTTGACTTGCGTTTGTTTATAGATTCGGTTGTTGATTGGTTGATCCAACCGAGTGGAAGCCTTTTGATTAATGTACCAACCCTGAACGAAGACTCCGATTATGTATCAATCTCAATTAAAAATAATGTTCATTCATTCACTCATCACGAAATGTGCGAGATCATATCTTTGAAATTCCATATCTAATACCCGATGTAAGGTAACTAATCAAATTGTTTCTGATGCATGCTATGTATTACTAAATACTTCTATCTATGGCTCTACTCTCCTAGATATCCATGCTAAAAGTAACCCAAGTATATGTTGTTTTAAGTGTTAACTACCTTTGTATGTAATTTCATTTAAATCTCTTCAGCTGTTTTTGCGTCATATCTAACACCACACCAACTATACGGTCGCACACTAAGCATCGCTTGTATTATGGGTACCGTACAATGGACTGAGGGCGAAGTCAGTATATAATACTTATATAGATATTAAACACCCATGACTCGGGTACAAATATTAATGTTCATCACACAAAGTCTGACCCCTATCAGAAATCAAACGCGGGACCCTCGGCGCAGAAGGCGGGGTCACTACTTACTGAGCTAATCAGGTAGTCAGGTTTGCTCAGTCAAACTAATAAACATCCACATTTATAAAAGGTGTAACATAATTAGTGTAAAATATTATACCACGACTAATAGTAGGTTATAAAGATAACATTCCCAAAGAAATAGAACAAATTATTGACATTATAAAATGACACCCCGTACCGAGCGCATGGCCAAAGGTTACTTGGTCTACGCCTTGTTTAAAAAAATCAAACATCATTTATACAATTATTTTGTACTAGCTGTTGCCCGCGACTTCGTCCGCGTGGTATTTAACAAAGACAACCGTTGACAACAGCCTGCTCGCCCATTCTGAGCCCGCGGGACGCATTGCAGGTTGTTGCTATCAAACTTAATCAGGCGCTGCGCTGCAACATTGGTTTTAATTTTTTTCCGTTAGATCCTATTTTTTTTTCTAAAATAAAAGTAGCCTAAGTTACTCCTTGTTACATCAGCTATCTGCCAGTGAAAGTCCCGTCAAAATCGGTCCAGCCATTTCAGAGATTAGCCGGAACAAACAGACAGACAGACAGACAGACAAAATTTTAAAAAAATGTTGTTTCGGTATAGGTAACGTGTATACATCCAAATGCACTTAGTAAAAAGCGGTTATTTTAATATTACAAACAGACACTCCAATTTTATTTATATGTATAGATGTATAGATATCAACGTGATCCATATAACTTGCTGATTCATCTGTTACAATATTTTACACTATTTTTGTCACACGTTATAAGGTAGTTTCTCTCTCATTCTCTCAAAACAACCATCTCACTTACATAAGTATACCTCATCAAGATTAACTGGTAACCCTATTAGCATGTACTGCCTAATTACGGCTAGATGACCGCTTACGAGCAATTATTAGCTCCTTACATAAGAGCTATTGTTTTCATTGTTCTCACCAGTACGGAATTATTCATTTCGGATAGTTATTATAGGTGCCCATACTCGATTTTTAATTCATCTTATAACAGTCTATTAAATCTGGGTTTAACTATAAAACATTCAAATAGGTGAATATGTATTTATAATATCGCCAGATGAACACACCAACTGTACGGTCCCAAACTAAGCAACGCTTGTATTATGGGTACCGTACAATGGACTGAGAGCGAACCCACTGTACAAATACTTATAGATATTAAACATCCATGACTCGGGTACAGACTACTTCGTGCTCATCACACAAAGGTTGTCACAATCAGGATTCGAACACGGGACCCTTAGTATAAAAAGCAAGGCCATTAGGGACTGTACCAAAAGGGAAGTATAACTGCGCCAATTAAATTCAATGTTTCAAGAATTATTTCGTAAAAAAAAAATACAAGCGAATTGAGAAACGCCTCTTTTTGAAGTCGGTTAAAAATAGTCCATCACGATTGATTTTTCGTAATTCCTGAAATTGTTTTTTTTTTAATCCAATAACGCAATTATACCTCTTAAATGTGCCTTGACTTAAGGTTACTCGTATTCATTTGAAAATAAGTAGCTAGTCCGTTTTTTAAATAAATCAAAGTTATCAACAGTTACAGTACGGCCATTATCTCTGCCTACCCACAATGAATGCAGCGTGATATTAACGTTTCACTACATAAACCCACTTCTCGATGTTGTGTGCGCGCGAGCATGCGCTGTGTTTTGTTTAGGGTTGCCACAATACGATGAGACGACAAAAAAAACAAATGAAATAGGAATAAAAATATCGGTTATTTGGACGAATGCAAAAGCATATTTTTTTGTAGACCAAACAATATGTCAATGTGATAGACAGTTTCTCGATTAACATCTTAGAGGAGTTCGGTGTTGCTGGCTTCTTTAATTATCGATCAAACTTGTTTGGTTTATAATTGGAAAAGTTGACAATCCGAGGGTCAGTGGTGGGTTCCTCTTCCTCCATTTGTTTAATATGTCAACGTTAAATGATAGATGACAAATATATAAATAAGTATAGCATAGGAGGCAGAGAGCGAGCCCATCCACTGTCAAAAAAGGGATGAATGACCGGAATTAACGAATACTTACTATTCTATAAATGTGAGTGTTTATTTGGGTATTTCACTGAATATGACTCAGAAATGCCGTACGAATTTAGATGAAACTTGGTACTAAGTTATTTGATACTCTGATATAGCATATATTATCCTGGATGCTCATGCGAGTAGATTCGCGGGTAAAGCAAGTGTATTTTTTTTTTCTTGAAGATTGTAAAATTATAAGTAGTTAGATGAACTTAATAACAATATCTATGGATAATGAATTAAAAGTAAAACTATTTTTTTTCGTATATATCGTTTTGCGGAATTGCATTTTATTCGGGGTCCCGTCACTCGTGATAGACAGTTTCTTGACTAACATCTTAGAGGAGTTCGGTGTTGCTGGCTTCTTTAATTATCGATTAACTTGTTTGGTTTATAATTGGAAAAGTTACCAGCCGAGTGTCGGTGGTGGGCTCCTCTTCCCTCATTTGTTTATATTAGTTTATTTTTAGGAAATAATAGTATGTGACAGCCCTGGTAGCGATCCACCGTCCATCGTTAGCCGCGGTTTCCTTGCACTTGACCGCAAGCCGCGCGGACGTCTACAACCATTTTAACTATAATAAAATATCATTCTATAGATTCCGTGTACCATTTTAAACATATTTTGTACATGATTTGAACAGATCTAGAGTAAATAATTAATGAAGTCTAGAGTAACATGACACTGGCAATATACACAAAGGTGTGATGCCAAAAAAGAAAAAAAAAGTCTAGAGTACCTACTTCTTCTAGACTTTTAACCATTGTTTAGGGGTTTGAAACTGAAGAGGAAACCCTTTCAGGGTCAATTAGCTGTCCTTCCGTTTGTGTGTCTGTCAAGACCCTTTTTCTAAGGAACACGGAGTTACAAATTAATATCAAATATTACATACTAACTGCGCTCCGCGGTGTTACCCGCGATTAAAAAGTATGTCCTTTATCCCACGGGAACCATACATTTTACAGGGATAAAAAGTAGATGTGCTATCGCAGACTATAATCTATCTCTGTGCCTAATTTCATCCAGATCCGTTCAGCCGTTCTGGCGTGATTGAGTAACAAACATTCATCCTTCCATCCATCCAAACTTTCACATTTATAATATTAGTGGGACTAAGGTCCCTTGGAGGTGTAAAACGTGTTTATACAGGGTAGTGTGATAATGATTTGTCTGGCTGCATCTATATTGTACGTATAAAACAAGTACGTAATAGAAAATTAGATAAGCCAGCCATTACTGAGTCAGGTATGGAACCTGCACTATGCCAAGGTTAACAGGTGCCACTCGGAATAACAACTATTGTTTTAGTAATTATGTACTACTATTTCTTTATAAGTCCTAATGCGTGTTTTGCTTGAAGGCAGCGCTGCCGTCAAGTCTCATCTTGTGTATGGTACTATATGTAGCCTCTTGAACACATCATTTTTATTGTTTATTTTTTTAGAAGGTAAGTATTTCCAAATACAACGTATTTTACAGATTTTATCGCGTTTATTTTATGTTTTTAGGTTCCCGACGTTTCGGCTGTTTTATAGCAACCTATAGTCACGGGAGGACAACGCAATAAAATCTGTAAAATAAGTTTTTTTAATTTCAATGTGCAGTATTCGCGTAAATATAAGAAATCAATATAGATGAGTGTTTATTAGAAAGTATGTGTAAAATTGGATAGAGGTGTATTCTTGTACACCCACATAGCGTCTCGCGAAATGTATCTCAATGTAATAGGGGTTTGACCTATTGCTATATAATTTAGGTAGCCTATAATACATTTATTTTGTGTAGGTTAAACTTGTTTCAATATTCACTTATTTCTCGCAACGTCTACAGATCTGTGTCAATTGTCCAATAGCGTGACAGTTCTAATAATCTTTTTTGTAACTGACCTCAAACTGTTATTCAATTATAAGTTGACGAAATAGTCGCAGTTTCCTCATATTTTTTCTTAATAAGAAATAATTATTTTTTTCTCGAGGGTAGTCAGTAATTAACATCGATACTTTAAAATAAATAATGTCAAAAAAAATAAACTCGACTTGGCGATAGCACTACCCTCGATAAATTTATTGTAAAGTGTTTATGTACCTAATATTTTTTTTTTCACCCAACAACCGTCGATATAGTGGAGTTAACATTTCAAATGTTGATTTATGTAAAAAATATTGTCGGTACTGCGATAATATTTAAATATAAAAGTAGACTACAAAATGCCATTAAAACGCGATCTGATTTCTAAAAATTGCGCAAAACGCCAAGTTTTCTCCAATATTTTTTATTACCCAAGAGAATAATTACACCTTTATTTTCTTAAACAGCGTTCGGTGACAGATTTTTTTCCTGATAAAACTTGGTCGAATGTAAGCAGCAGGAATGCAGGTTAAACGAACAGTTTATCTTAATTGCGTCAAACTACTGACATTAGAACTCAATAGGTGAACAAACATACCTGTGACTTAACATATTACTGCGCCATAGCACAAATAACCATTATTTAAATTCACTCTGCACAAAACTTATAACACCGTCATTTAAAAAAAATCTATGCTTTTTTTATCTATCATAAATTCGAAATTTGACAGTCGGGAAGTAACACGCGTTTTGGCGCGAAAACGCGTGACTTGTCACACGTCACTTGCGTAGCGCAGCGGGCGCTTAACTGAATTTGAAAATGGAATTCGAAATACCTACCTCTACCCAGAGTAGGTTATTTCTTGAACAAGTATTGATTTGTCAACCATCCATTACTTATTTTGTACTGAAGACTTAAAATCTTTGTAAGTAATATTAGTATTGGATAATGTATATGATTTTTTTATCGAGGCTAGTAGTGTTTTGTCCACTTAATTTGAGATAATGCATTGCGCTGTTTAGATTGATTTACTCGCAAGCCGCGAGCGTATAATGTGTTTAAGAAAAACGCAGGTACTTAGAAAAATGAATTTTAAACGGGGGCGGTATATAACATCAATGTGGAAAAGGTATAAGCTGTTAGTTATCTTATGGCTAATTAATTTTAGATTATTATTTATCAAATTAGATAATAATGAAGCTAGAAAGCTAGGTTCGACCCTAACAAGTATAACCTCATAGTATAATAATATAATATTAATAAGTATAATTAATTCAGTAATTAATATAATTAAATCCAAAACCAAGCGCACCATTCCAAGACCTCAAGAGACTTTCAGCACTTTATGCGTAGATCGGACCGCAAGCAACAACTAAATATAAGGGTACCCCGGTTCAAACTATGACACTAGGACGTCAACCACCTCAGTCCTCCCGTGACCATGGTTGTTGTAAAGCAGCCGAAACGTCGGGAACGTAAAAACCTAAAATAAACACGATAAAATTCGAAAAAATCGTTTTATTTCAACAAGGTATCTAATTACTGACGAATTTATTAAATAAAACAAATTTTAATTCAGTTATTTTATTTATTTTCCAACAGGGACAGAATTACATGACTTGTCGTATGTTTAAAACCTGCCTAAGTATAGTTAGTATTTTAATTCTTGTTTTTTTTTATATTATTTTTATTTTCATGATGAGATATGCAATTTTCATTTTTGATATGCTTAAAAATGTAGTCTGTATTTTATTTCATAATAAATAAGTAATAAAAACGATTAATAAGTAAACATGTTAATTATGTGCTTAAGTACTTTAAAACATTCCAAGGAAACTAAACCCTGAACTTTATAGTTTTTAATCCATTAGATTATTTACGTCTTATGTAGGTACCTACTCACATCAGTTAAATTAAATACCTACCTACCTACGTATAAGTACTTTCCGTCGAGATAAGCTGGGGGCATACTACCAACTTTTATTTCCAGACAGGATACTCAACTACCTGGCAATTTTATAATTCATAATAATAATTCCATCCCTTTTTAATGTCCCACTGCTGGGCACGGGCCTCCCCTCAATGCGAGGGGGATTAGGCCATAGTTCACCATGCTGGCCTAGTGCGGGTTGGCGGACTTCACACATCTTTCGAGGGGTTCTCTCAGATATGCAGGTTTCCTCACGATGTTTTCCTTCACCGTTTAGCGAGTGATAATCATGGTTGAAAATGAGATTCGCACATGAAATGCCAGAACTGCGAGCCGGGGTTTGAACCTGCAATCCTCGTTACCGAGGCAAGCGTTCTACCAACTTGGCTATCACTGCTATTTTATAATTTGACTCAATAATAAAAACGTATCGTAATAAAAATAACAATATTTTTTTCCAAACTTTGACGGTCAAAATCACGACTACAGACTGAAATATATCTTAGGGTATTTATCTCAGTCTGTAAATGTAACTACTTTAGTATTATCTGGCGGGAATTTATGTTTTTACCATGATACTTACAGATGACCAATGCCCCAAGTCCGCTAACACAATCGATTCATAATCGAACAACAACGGCATGGTAACTGTCACTTTTGACAGATATCGTATGGGATATCTGTCAAAAGTGAGTTACTATGCGGTTGCTGTTCGATTATGAGTCGACTGTGTTAGCAGACTTGTGGCCCAGGTTTAGGCCGAGAAGTGAATTTCTTGGAACGAAGAGTTCCTAAAACCTTCCCTGTACTCACTCGCTGTTTATTATTTCCTCGTCTGAGGCCACAATATTCATGATCCTATTTTTTATACGTACATACTATGGGTACGGGTCACGATTTATTGAATATAAAATATTTACCTAATATATTGATTTATTATATTCACGCGAATACTACACGTGGAAATAAAACTGATCTTACGGTTTTCGCGGATTGTCCTCCCGTGACCATGGTTGCTGTAAACCAGCTGAAACGTAAAAATTCGTAAAATAAGTTTTATTTCAATATTTATATATTTATTTGTTTATATAGAATGCACATGAATGATTGACAATGATCATAAATGCTTCCAAATTTTGTGCGTGTAAGTGTCTGGCTTATCACTTGTAAGTGTGTGGCTTATCATTCGAAACTACTTAATTACATTAGTTTTACCACTTTCATAGTACAAAATGCATCGACTCAACCACCCAAATTATATCTATAAATCCAACTATAATTTCCGACTATTCACGTGATAGTTAGCCGTTATATTAACTTACAACTAAATATTATTATCTACTTAAATCGTGACACTCTAACTATAGACAAAGTATTTTAATTGTATTTGGCGAAGCGTTTAAATATTTACAAATAAAAAAAAAATGTAAGGTATACAAAAAAATATTGGCAAACACTTTGGTAACTTCGCTAGAATTAAACAGTCTTTGAGAAGGAAATAAATAAGTAATAAAATAATAATTTACTTATTGTAATTTTAATTCACTCAATTTATTAGTCTCTTAGTTCAAATTCCTTTTTTATTAATAATTTTGATATTTGGAATGTGATTTATAACTTAGTATCTACCCCACGATCGAGAGTGATAAGCGAAACTTAATTTCTTATCAATCGTCATTGATAAGAAATTAAGTTATCAAATAGCACTCAGGACCTAAAGATGCTGTCTTCTCGACTTGGCCAAAAGCTCTGTTGTGTCGCCTTATATAAGACACATATTATATAATTATTCCTCTTGAATCGTCCAATTTCAAATTTACGACATAACGTAAAAATATTTCTTATTCGCATTTAAGTTTTCCTTGAATATTTTTGAAAGTATCAAACACACCACCTAGTACGAGTACCACGTTGCAACTGAATCGAATACCGATCGAGTATGTTTCAATACATTTCACGTACACCAGCCTCTAATGTCGGATCAAAACTGAGGCGCCCTCAAACTAGCCTCGTGAGGTCGCACGATCAGTGAATACTATTTTTTTTATTACATTATAGTCACGTATTTGATCTCGATCTCACCTGATGGTAAGTGACGATGAGATCTACGATGGAGCATACTTGCCTAGAAGGTACCTGTTCACTCTCGAATTGAAAACATCCAGATTGTAGTCAACGGGGAACAAAGACGCCGGTAGCGTGTTCCATTCCTTGGCAGTTCGCACGATGAAAGTAGAGGCAAAACGCTTAGTACGTACCGAAGGATATATTACCGCGCATAAAAGTAATAAAATAATTATCTCTCAGTGTCTCTCCTTAGTAACCTATTAACTTTATACACTCTATTTCTATAAATGTCAATGGGACTTGTTCTTAAAAGTCTGGCTACCGCCGCTCGTGTGACCGCGGCTTTGAGGCTCTCTGGTGACAAGATGGCGGGCGTTTCCCGCGTCCGCAGTATCTCCACCGGTGTGTCAGACAACATGGCGTCGATGTCGGCATTCAACATGGCGGCGGCGTCGGTGGACGAGTAATTCGTGATCGGTGTGCAGAGTGGGATGGCGTTTGACCATTTTCTGTTTCTGTTTGAAATTGAAACAATTAAATAAAATGTCGTCAGAATAACTGAACTGAACTAAGCAGCGCTTGTATTATGGGTACCGTACAATGGACTGGGCGATCCCAGTATATACTAATTAACCTTTGAACATGTGCTTCTTAAGCGCATTTGTAGTTTTTTTAAAACAGAATTTCGATTTATCAAACTTTATGGTTTAATTTTTCGCAAAAAAACATGTGTCATTTTGGTTGGGATGAAATTTAAAAAATATATGACATACCTACATATTATGGAAATACTGACTTCAGATAATGATTACAGATGCGCCAAAGACGCGCAGGCTTAAATACAAGTAGGTATGCACTTTTTGAATCCCCCTGTATAGATATAAAACATCCAGGACTCGAGTACAACCAATCGTGGTCTCTGGGAAACCCGAGACCCTCGGCACAGAAAGCATGGCTATTACCAACAGTGCTAACCTGGTCGTCATTTATCATTGATTCATATTTTTTTTATTACAATATAAGCAAGTATTTGATCTCGATCTCACCTGATGGTAAGTGACGATGAGATCTACGACGTAGCATACTTGCCTAGAAGGTACCTGTTCACTCTCGACTTGAAAACACCCAGATTATTGTCAACGGGGAACAAAGACGCCGGTAGCGTGTTCCATTCCTTGGCAGTTCGCACGATGAAAGTAGAAGCAAAACGCTTAGTGCGTACCGAAGGAATGTCCACAGTGTACGGATGACACTTCTCCGTGCGTCTTGTCGACCGTCTTTATATTTCTTTGATTCGTAATAATGACTGGTCTCTGGTACTTACTTTAGGCACTTAAGCATGGGTGCCCCTTTCAGCCGGTAGCCAGGCTCGCACGTGAACGTGATGCTCTCCCCTATCTTGTAATAGAACTTGACCGAGGACATGCGACCTGATATCGTGGTGCCAGGGTAAGTGCACGCTTGAGCACCTGGGGACAAGGTCGATTCTGTCACAACTCCGCAGAATACATCACCGAGGAACCAGGGAAGAATAATGATGCAAGGAAATGGGAGACAAAAACGAGACGGCGGCAGTAAAAATACTTTTGGAAGGGTCCGCTATTTATTACCAGTGCTGGTCTCAGGCAAGTTTGAGGATGGACTGAGATCCACGTATGGTGCCCCCCTTGCTCGCCTCTAATATGCATTATACCAGGTGTGCATGCGCTTGGCACTTGTTGAAAGATCTCGACATCATCTTAAGTCTCTCTTAAATCTGATTTGGCTTTAGCGGAAAAGGGAAGATTTTTCAGCCAGGCGGGGGGTATGCCTGGCGCTATGCCCCAACGGTTATTGTCGGGATCTTGTTTACATGGTACGTTCTCCGAAAACTCTCATAGGGCGTTTCAGGATTGCATGAAGAATCGTCATGTTTGTTCTGTATGTCGTCTGCAGCGCCATCTATGTGACAGTTTAAAGAGGTTGGAGGCATCGCTCTGTTCGCCCTATGGTAGGGCCGGCCAACCCTGTGTATTCCATGTGACAGAAGTTATGGGTTTCCGATTATCAAACTGCCCTTTTCATTATGGAGTATGATGGTTCAAAGCTTATAAACTAGCTTAAGTTCGAGGGGCCGCTATTATCTGTACCCAAGAACCACTTGATGAGCCCTAGCCCTTAGGGTGAAATCTGCAGTGTACTTACAAGTGGGTGGTTTGTCGCTCCACCTGCCGCTATCCTGGCACACCAGGATGGGTCTACCGTGCAGCGTGTGCTCAGGGTTGCAGTGGAACTGCAGCACGTCGCCGGCGCGGTACGGCCCGCGGCCGAGCACGTATCCTGACGCTGGCGGTGGCAGCGCTGGGCAGGATACCTCTGAGGAGAAAATTCATCATCAGCGGAAAAGATCGCTGTTCTTTTCCATAAACAGATTCCTGTGATGTACGTGAGGTTATTGGATCTTCATAATCACAGGGTGGTGGGAGGCTTGGGGAGAGGATTCTAATTGTACGGTATCACCCCAAAATGTATAGAAATTTTAATCATTTTGCAATGATATTACAAAGCGTGTTTATAAGAAGCTTAGAAATTGATTAAATCCAATTGAATTGAGGTCAACAACCGCTTCATGTCGCAGTAAGTGATTAAAAGTTTGTTTCTGTGTGCATGAGTGTGTGCTCGGGATCTTCTCCCTATGAAGTTAAGGGGGGTATGTGTGTAAATGTGTGTGTGAGGTTAAGGGTGGGGTACTAGAAACACAAGGTTGGTTCAGTTGCTGATCTAGGATGTATTACTCAGAAATCGGTGTTTTATGTATGGACGTTGACCTGTACAAACGGGGAAGGGTCTGGCCCAGTCGGCGGCGGGCAGGCACACGGTCTCGGGCGCGCCGCGCAGCGCCCAGCCCGCGGCGCACGAGAAGGCGGCGCGCCCGCCCACCCCGCGCGACACCACCGACACGCGCGGCCGCCGCTCGCCCGCGCCGAGCGGCGCGTCCAGCACCACCTCGCCGCATTCCACACCTGCACCGTTATATCATTCCGAATACGGAACGGAAACTTCCGAGACGGATTTTCGTAATCGATATTTAAATTCTTGCTAAAGTAACACGATTTTGTCGTCTTTTTTTTTTGGAACGAAGTTCCTTATTATTACATTATAGGCAGGTATTTGATCTCGATCTCACCTGATGGTAAGTGACAATGAGATCTACAATGGAGCATACTTGCCTAGAAGGTACCTGTTCACTCTCGACTTCTGATCGATATTTCTCACGGTTAAAAAAATCATTCAACTTTGAATTCCAGGCTCTAGCATCAAGATAAAATGTCCTATTCCTATTCATCTTTAAGTTAACGCTGTTGGAGATTATAAAAGGCATACGGAGGCACTAACAGTTTATCTTTTTTTTCTCTCGACTCTACAACGATTTCAGAACGCAATTTTAACTCAAGGCAACTCATGAAATGGGTATGAGTATACAACACTTAGTTCATAGAGGTTTTATTCCAGAACGCTCCGCGCCCAGCAGAACACTCAAACAACTCAAATATTTAAGTTCTACTTAATGGTGTGAGTCATCGTTATCTTACATTCATTGTACGACACGTTAAAATTTCCTTATTCGCATACTGTTAAAATTTTATTAATGTAAATAAGTAGGTACTTAAAAGTATATCTGAGAGAACCCCTCGAAAGATGTGTGAAGTCCGCCAACCCGCACTGGGCCAGCGTGGTGGACTATGGCCCAATCCCCTCGCATTGAGGAGAGGCCCGTGCCCAAAAGTGGGACATTAAAAATAGCTGATATTATTATAATTACTATGAAGCTAAACCACTCACTCTCACAGACTGGAAGCGGCGCGCTCCAGTTTCCTGAAGCCTTGCAGGCCAGGGTGTGGGCTCCGAGCAGAGCGTTGCCATTTGCGCACGAGAACCTGATCTCCGTGCCCAGACGCGTGCCCAGGCTGCTGGCTACCAGGCCGCGACGGATCGGAAGAGGGGGGCAGTGGACGTCTGAGGGGAGTAATCTTATTTGTCAGCATCACTAATCACTATCTATTCGTGGCGCTCCAGTTGGTACAGTAGGTACCCAAGACGTGCCTGTTTAATATCTTTATAAGTATTATATACTGGTATCACCCGTCTATGCACGGTACCCATAATACAAGCGTTGGTTAGTTTGGGACTGTACTAGTTGGTGTGTTAGTCCGGCGATATATTTATTTATTTATTCGCGACTGAAATCTTGTATAAATAACATGATCACATACCAAGGGCCCTGGGGTGAAAATTATAGACTTCTTAAGATTTATATAATTACAATTTAATTAAATACTCAGAACATTTTTCAAAACAAAACGATGTCGAGGAGACGCCATAGATAAGAGAGAGAAAACCATAGAGAAAATTGTATAGAGATTTTTCCGTAGATTATTGTCCACCACTACTATATTACTATATATAGTATACTAACAAGAGAGAGTTATAATGTAGATCTGTCGGCCACAGGATAAAAGCAAAATTTAGCCCAAATGTTGATACCTATCCAAATTTTAAAGAAGCTAAAACAGACTTGCCCATTTGTTCGGTATACGCAAATTATCGTGCAGCCGCCCGAGGCTAGTTTCCGAGACTTCAAAATCGGTCAGGACTCGGCTATTAGATAATTAGAAGGAATATTTTTATTGGGAACTCAAGTGCAGTGTGGTTCTGTAGGCTGCGCGCTACCAACAAAGCTGTAACCTCCTCACACATCACATGACTCAATCCTATACATATAAGGTCTTAAATACCCAGCCCTCACCTTCAACTATAATCTCAACCTGGTGACTCTGTCTCGCTGGAGTCTCGCATCTAAAGATTCCTGAGTCTTCTTTTTCAGCTTCAATAATGCTGAGCCGGTACTCCAGCTGGCTGTCTCGCCCAGGGTCTGTTGTCCAGCCTTCCTGGTATTTCCGTTCTGATCTATGAAGGAATTTTCCATTTTAATATCCCACTCAGCTTGAGAGCTTTAGGGAATAGGTAGTCCACTTATATATTATGCTCATTGCGGTCTAAGTTTCCCGATGATACCGATCGCACGATAGTTTTATATAAATGTTATTCAGTAGACTTGTCTTAAAAGACGAGCACGTCAAGTGAGAGCTAACTGTATATTTTATAGTCTACCGTATTTAGACGTCTTGTATGGAGAATTGAAAAGCGCCTCTCGCGGACAGTATTCAAAACTTTCAATTGTCCATACAAAATGTCTCAATACGGTCGACTATAAAGTATACAGTTAGCTCGCACTTGACGTATTGTTAGCGTGGATTATAAAAACCAACCTTCTAACTTTACATACTCGTTTGATACTCACTCTGGGTTCTGATGCGTGACGTTCCACTTAGGGTTGCCGAACCTCCTCATCCACAGACATTCCATGTGAAGCGACGTGCCGGGATACACCAGGAGCTTGCCGTCGTTGGTCTGCGCGATGGGACCCTGGGAGTGCCGGAACAGGATGGTGGGCGGTCTTTCCACTGTAGAAAAATTAAGAGAAAAAGAAAGAGAGTATTGAGTTCTTAAATAAATTCTTATTATAACTAATATATTTAACCAGATAATTTAAACAATGATGTGAAGACATGGAGCTTACAGAAGAAAGGATTGGAAAAAAACTCTCGGCGCGAATTACAGATAAAGAAAATCCCACTAATATTATAAATGTGAAAGTTTGGATGGATGGATGGATGTTTGTTACTCAATCACGCCAGAACGGCTGAACGGATCTGGATGAAATTTGGCACAGAGATAGATTATAGTCTGGAATAGCACATATGCTACTTTTTATAGCTTACAGGTGGGTTTATTGGGGTACCGCGGGCGAAACCGCTGGGTAAGGCTAGTATAATTATAAATCGTAAAAGGTACTTACTAGCATAATCATTCTGTTGGTTCAGTCCAAAGCAGGAGGGCTTCACGCCGTCCCAGGACCCGCCGATGCATTTTCGTGTTTGGGACCCTATCATCTCGTATTTGCCAATATCGCTACACCTGGAAAGAGTAAATACTGTGAGGCCAACTTGTTGTGCAATTTGTTGTGCCATCACATGCCTTACTTATACAGTGATAACCAACTTGAAATCCATTTACGGATTAACGTGAGAGGGGGGGCTCATGCTATAAATGCCTATCAAACATACCCCCCTAAAAAAAATAAAAAAAAAAACACCTTGTGGGGTGTTTTTTTTTTTATTTTTTATTTTTTTTTTATTACATTATAGGCAAGTATTTGGTCTCGATCTCACCTGATGGTAAGTGACGACGAGATCTACGATGGAGCATACTTGCCTAGGTAGGAAGGCGGAAGTAGATAGAGGCACATGCAGCGCAACTGATCTGACCCGCCATCCATGAATGGCAACACCGAACATCATGCCGGAACACGGCTAGGCCGCTTGGCGACATGGCTTTGTTGAGTGGGTGGTGACTAGCCACGGCCGAAGCCTACCACCAGTAGAGTTGTCACCTGGTTGGCACCACCCAGGGTCACGTGTAGGGTATCTCGAGGGTACTTAATTCTCCTACGGACGAAGGTGACTCGACCCCAAAGTGGTCTGATGATATCACACGCGTCGCAGGAAGCCGGTGGATGCGAGTGGCGGAGGACCGTGATGTGTGGAAGTCGTTGGGGGAGGCCTATGTCCAGCAGTGGACGTCTATCGGCTGATAGATAGATAGAAACTTACCTGGATATGATAACAGCCCCGGCGGGGAAGTCCACAGTTTCAGTGATCTCCAGGTCGTTGTAGAAGGCGACCACGTTTGGCTCGTCGTTGCGGAAGATGCAAGTATTGTTGTTCATCAGCTCCTCGCTCTGGGCTTCCAGTTCCTCTGGCAAAGACAGTGATCGTGAAATTTCTGAAATGGTTTTCTGTAGGCTCTGGTTTGGGTGCTACAGTTCATGATGGCTTAGCGTGCAATGGAGACATTTATGCTGATAACAGGACTTGCATTTAAGATGATTTTCATTCCGAAATATGAATGGTGTTAGCTCCATCTAGTGTACTCAAAACGCTTACTATAACGAACACTAGATGTCGCTAGCAAAACGAAGCACTTCTGTCACTGTCACTAATGCAAAAGTCAAACCAATAGACGATTAGTTCTGTGTAAGACCATAGACAAACTGTATTGTTCTGTGAGATATAAAAAAGTTAATTGAATACAAACAATAGACAGCAAAGACTCAGCAACACACGAACTTTAATTTTATCATTATTATAACAAAAATATCCCATCCTAAAGCCCTGAAGAAACTACAACGTAGGAGGCGACCGGCGTGCTGGCAGTCAATCAGATGGGTTCCCCTGTAATAGTAAAAGACTTAAAGTTTACAAGTACGAAGTCTCAGGCACAGCAAGTCTAAAATGTTGCTTGTTCATTGGTGTGTGTGTGTTCGTCTGGAAATGGTTCATTAATGTATAATCTAATAATGATACTTACCACAGCTAAAGCTCTTTCCCACCCAGTTTCCATGTTCACAGATCAGCTTCCAGGTCGTTTTCTCCCCCATGATGGAAGCTATACATCTGAACGTAATCTCTGTGCCGTGGGGGTAGCCCTCCACCCCAAGAGTGCCGTTCACTTCAGTCCCATCTCGATATACCAGCGTCCCTTGTACCCTTGAAGCAAGGACGAACTTTGGAGTAGTTGTTCAAAATATTGGTGATTAGGAGACGGGATCTAATTCGTTGTTTATATTAAGGTACAAATTTACAGTCGTCGGTTTATAATTTACAAAAAAATATAGTTAATATAGCTTGTAGTAATTTAGGTGCCGATCAAAGCGACACCAATTCTTAATCATTGTGAAATCATATGTTTTTAACTTCACAGTTGTTTTTTGAATTTTATTTTCATTTATATTTTTTCTTATAATTATAATTTCATTGAAATGAAACTAATTTTAAGGATTTTATCGCGTTTATATTATGATGTTTACGTTCCCGACGTTTCGGCTGCTTGACAGCAACCATGGTCACGGGAGGACTGAGGTGTTTGACGTCCTAGTGTCATAGTTTAAGTTTTATTTCAATGTGTAGTATTCCCGTAAATATAAGAAATCGATATTATAATGTCATTTATCATCTAAGCATGCACTACAACACACTGAAAGGGTATTTAAAAACGCAACAAAACCAAAGCTTGGCCAAGACATAAAAAGCTTAAAACGGCCATCCAATCAGCGTACTTATCAATAGTATACATAAACTATACTTTTGTATATCAAGTTGGAGCCCTGTCGTTAAAGGATTTATATTCATAAGGGGCCCTTCATTAGTAACATTAAGAGCCCTTGTATGTGGAAAAGTACCTATACAATGCCTGGCGTGAGACCAATATCCAGAGGTAACAAGACTGGGCAAATAACGTAGTTTCCTTACTTTTTTCACAGGTTCAGCGTTGGTCTTCTTTTTGGAATTATAAAAGTAAACGTTTTTTATGGTTTTCAGTGACCAAAGTTTTCAACAGGCGGCGCTATTTTAAATCGACGACCTGATTAGCGTAGTGGTAGTGAACCTGCTCTCTGCACTGAGGGTCCCGGGTTAGAATTCTCGTAGGGATAAACTTTGTCTGATGAGCATGTTTGTACCCGAGGCATGGATGTTTAATATCTATATAAGTATTATATACTGAGTTCGCCCTCAGTCCATTGTACGGTACCCATAATACAAGCGCTGCTTAGTGTGGGACCGTATAGTTGGTGTGTTCATCTGGGGATATAAAAAAAACGCCGCTGTGCCCACAATTAAAATTTTAACTAATTTCAAACATTACTCTGATCCATACATTCTGTTATCATAAAAAAAATACTTATTGTGCTAAACGCTATAGTGGCCCTTATTTATCCTATCCTTGAGCAAGATTGGTTTAGCCTTTGCTATGTTTTACTGATCAATCCTTTGAATCTGTAGAAGGAGATCCCAAAGTTGTATCAAGTCACATTTAACTAGATATTGGTCTCAAACCATGAAGGCATAAAAATATGTAAAAACATGAACGTTATCAAGATGGATGCGATTTTGTCACGATGATGATGGAGATGACTGTACATTGAAAATAAAACTATTTTTAAGGATTTTATCGCGTTTATTTTTTGTTTTTACGTTCCCGACGTTTTGGCTGCAGCAGCAACCATGGACACGGGACTCCTCCCGTGACCATGGTTACTTTAAAGCCGCGAAAAGCGCGATAAAATCATTAAAAATAGTTTTATTTCAATGTGTAGTATTCGCGTGAATATAAGAAATCAATATGACTGATACATGAGAAGTTAGTTTAAAGAAGCAAAATTCCGAACCTATATGGCTCTCACCAGGGCTTGGCATCCCTGTACGCCTGGGTTCCCTTGAGTCTTCAGCCAGCAAATAAGAAACGCAGATTCTTTGCAAAAACATTATACTCCTTTTATTGCGGCTCTAATTCATCCAATAACGGATGAATGGGACGTAATTGAAAGGTTACTGCGTTGATGTTAAAGTCGAGAAATGAAAAATACGTGATTTTTAAATAATTTAAGCACATCTCTGACCTTAAAGTTGAACACAATAAACTTTCTTGCTTACACGACAATAGACAATAGCAAACAAAAAGGAAAAATAAAAACAACTGCTTCCAAAGCGCAAGAACCGCCATCGCTTCACCGGCAATTACTATAATGAACTTAACACTTAGGTCTTCAAAGTTATTCTTTCTGTAACAACCACTACTATCAGGTTCATAAACTTGATTTGGATATGGCGTAATCATTCTTAAATGACTCATGTATATAAACCAAAACTCACATAGAAGCTACAATGAAAGCGATACGAGAAATTATAGAAAATAAAAAATAACTCGCGGATTTCACAAACTAATTTGTGTCTTAAATCTTACAATAATCATGTTATCAGAGCTAAGCACAAAATATAGATAAATAAGTATCTATTAACTGGCCTGCCTATAAAACTAGTGACCTAAATAAGATAAGGTTTAAAACAATGTAATTTCTTGTAGCTTGAACCCATGAATTTATAGACGCTTTATAAATTTATCAAACGGCATACAGTACTGCGCAAAAGAGTTTTGATTTGGCTCATTCGGAGCCCAGCAGTCCTGAGGACGCCTCGTTTAGAGGCGAAACACGTGTCGAATACTTTTTTAGATTCGCTTAGTTTCGCGGAGAATTGCATTTTATTTGAGGTCCCTCGTATCACTCACTCCTATCACTCGTGATAGATAGTTTCTCGACTAACATCTTAAAGGAGTTCGGTGTTGCTGGCTTCTTTAATTATCGATCAAACTTGTTTGGTTTATAATTGGAAAAGTTTACAAGCCGAGGGTCAGTGGTGGGTTCCTGTTCCCCATTAGTTTGACAATGGATTTCCGTCAAATATCGCCTAGTTCTATCAATTATACGGTTATAAAACTTCATACATTCGGGGGTAAATATATTATCGTGGGTTTTTTGTGGTATTTCTAAATAACGTGTGCTTAGCTCTCATTGATCAAGTTAGATATAAGTATTATGTATCTAAGTTACCTCGCTGGTGGGCCGCAGTCCGTGCTGGTAGTCCCGTCCATGTCGGGCTCCAGGTCTGATATATCTTCCCTCACTATGTCGGAGCCGCTTTGAAATTCAGACGTTGGTCGGGCACGACTTAGATTTGCTGAGGATCAAGAATTATTTTCATATAAATTCAAAAAACATTATCGGAAAACGGAATCGAGAACTTCCGAGATGGATTTCCGAAATTGCAGTATACATTTTTCGTAAATGTACACCGTCTTCGAAAAGTTTTTCGAACTGTCTCTTTGAAACATCCTTTTGATAGCTCGTGCGTCGGGAACGACATCGAAGTGGGACACGCCATTTCATATCTTCATATCACATCCATTATTTTCATGGATGGCGGGTCAGATCAGATGCGCTGCATGTGCCTAGTGAATGTAGCGTCTCTATCTACTGCCGCCTTCCTACCTAGGCAAGTATGCTCCATCGTAGATCTCATCGACACTTACCATCAGGTGAGATCGAGATCAAATACTTGCCTATAATGTAATAAAAAAAAAAAAAAAATATATATAATGTGTGTTTATTGAGTGTGTTATCGCTATTAACTACTTGACATTGGCAAAATACCCACTAAGTAGTGGGTGTGGCCATATTCATATTCATTTTCTTTAATCGCATTACATCCCGTAAAGCAAGAAGAACACATCGAAGTCGGACTAAATTTAAACTTTGTTGAAATAAAACTAATTTTAAGGATTTTATCGGGTTTATTTTATGTTTTTACGTTCCTGGCGTTTCGTTATACTTTGTCGACACTCTTTCTCTCTTTCTTTGCAAAAAAAGGAAGAATACATCGAAATCGGTAAGATCTCGAATTCCTTTTGAATATCGATTTGATACTTACTCGGTGTGTTGGTCTGGCGATATAATAATTATTATTATCAATAAAGTCTCCACTAACCCAACGGCCTGCAGAAGTCATGCACAGTGGGCTGTAGCCTGCCGAGATGGCAGTTGAGCGTGGCAGGTGGCGAGCGGCCTGCCTCGCAAGCTATATTCACTGACGAGGCGTGGGCGACGGTGAGCCCGGCTCTGTAGCCCGCCTCGTACGTCGCGCCGTGGAGGAGGGGCAATTCGCAGGGAGCTAGGGGACAGAGGTTATGCGCTTTGAGGATCGAGAGAAATGCAAAAATTCCGGTGCCTCTAATATGTCACGGTGATGGACTGCTCGTTTTAAGACTCCCACGACATAATTTTATATGATATTGCTTCGTTTGTTTTGCTGTTGCATGACTATTGTATATTGGTTTTAGTCTTGCGAAGATGCAAGACTTGGGGCAACACTACTCCTGCTTCATCGCGCCTGCTACAAAAAAGTCTTGTCGTCATGATGCAAGAGATGGGGCAACACTAATCCTGCTTCATCCCACCTTCTATAACAAACATAATCTTCGAAGGGCAGCTAGTACTTACCAGGGACACACTCTGGCATGCTAGTGACGGCCCACTCGCCAAGCCAACAGCGGAGATTAGTTGGTCCTTGGACATTGTAACTGGAACATACAAATTTATATAAATATCACTAAACAAACGCCGAAGATCTGATTGGTTCAGTTGGTAGTGACCCTGCTGCCTGGGATCCAATCAACGTCGAATAGTCGCCTAAGGGGGAACGCTTTGTGAGATGAGCGCGACTTTTTTTTAATATTGTTGTGTTGTGGTCGTAATACAGGAAATTTTACGCTGAATCAATGTAATAAATATGTACACAATAAAAATCACAATAGTCATTTACAAAGATATCTAACATGAAAAAAACAAAACAACTAAAATATACTTATTAATAGGGAAAATAAAGTAGAGAAAAATAGAGAAGTTAGAGCACTAGGCCAATGCTAAGAAACGCTTTTGTTATGGGTACCGTACAATCTGGCGATTATCCCTGCCACCAGGGCAAGGACAAATTATGAAAAGATCATTTCCAAAAATTCCTCCATTATTTAAGCTTTAAGGGGGATTGTGCCTGGTATAATAACGATGGGAGCCTTTTATAACGGGCACACTACCCTCCTTCCTCCCCTCAAGACACGGGATTTTCATAGTACATACCCATATTCACAGGAGAAATGAACGACCTGGCCGTTGGGCACTAAGTCTGTCTCGTTCAGTTCCCTCTCATCTTGTTGGCTAGATCCTAGGACCTGGCTAGCCGTCATGGGGTAGCTAGGGTCCGCTGACATAGTATAAATGCCGTACTCAGTTGGCGGTACGTGACAAGGCTCTGGAAGATAATTATATACAGCTAAAGATCGGAATAGACCCGTAAATTCATGTTTTTATATTTACTCTACCTAAAGAAGACATATTTGAGTAATTTGAGTTGACTCTAATAGTCTCCGAATAAAATTTCTGTGAGGTCGGATCGAGGGACATGGCGAGAGGGTTCCTAGTTTGGCTACGGAACCCTAAAAAATTAAGATGAAGAATCAAGGAAGTTGTTGCACTTACGTATTTCGCATTTTGGTTTTTCAGGCTTCCATCTCCCTCGCACGCATTTGACCGTAGCATTCGCATCAAGGTTCAAACCGTATCCTTTACCGCAAGCTACCCGGACGATGGTACCTATAGGATTATCAATACACCAAACCAGTTATGTTTATACAACATTGCTTTCCTGGGAATGCAGTAACCCTTAAAATTAAGATTTTCCTTACCTGAACTGAAGGTATTATTAGGGTCTCTCCCGTACTTAACAATCTCAATATTGATATATGGTTCGCTCTCTATAGCCTCGCAAGGGCTCTTAGGGCGTCCTTTTCTCCCCTTCTCAGTAGTATTCTCTGTCCTGCTCACTCCTTCAATAACCTCCTTATTTTCTGTTCCTTGTGCCTGTTCGCCTGCATTTGGAGATTCGTGTCGGGTCCCAACACCTTTACTTTCTCTGTCCCTGTAAATAAAAAAATGCTTTGGTTGCTTCAGTTAGTTGGTTATTTAACGACGTTCACATAGGGTTCAGTTTCCTCTGCCCTTCGAGCCCCAACTAGTATCGGTAACCCAAGTCATAATGCCTCTCATCAAACGTCAAATTCTTCAGGATCTAATTTTAATACGTACTTTTTAGGTACAGTAGCTGTAGTTTGATTCAGTCTGTCGGTTTTTCTACTAGTTCTCTTCTCACGTCTATCTATTGCATTATCAACTTCAGTGGTATTAGTTTTATTATGCTGTAGAGGTATTACTGCCATTTCTTTACTATAATCCAGTATGGTAACATTATTGCTATTTGTTTGTAGTGGTATTACTTTAAGGAGATCATTAATATCATTATTCAGTTCGAAGACTAACGTTGGTTTTATATTCCAATTATTAGTGTCATACTCTTCATTGTTAACACCTCGTTTTGGTCTCATTTTAGTAGCATTTGTTTTAGTTGATACAGTTTTAGACTCATCAACTTGCAATTCAATATCCATCTCTTTCTTATTATCATCCGAATTCTTATTTAAAAACCTTTTGCGGCGTTTATCAACGTATCTTTCGAAGTATTCGTGTTTCAGTTTGTTTATATCATCAGTATTACTGTCTATAGAACTTCGATCGTCAAACATGCCGCCTTTTAAGACGGTAAGATGTTCTAGCTCAACGTCACCTGATTCTTCGTATTCTGAAGTATCTTCCTGGACATGCTCTTCAATGATATCATCTGCTTCAGGCTCGTACACCGGTTGGTACGAATATAATCTATGACCTATAGGCTCACCATGTACATTGTATACCGTATATACTGCAGTAGGATAATTCTCATCTTCATTACCACTATTATTATCAGGTTCCTCAAAGTCATGTTTCTTCATAATTTTAAAATTTGCGTGTCTTAGTGTAGGTTTTGCTGTACCGTGGTTATATTTGTCGTAGAGCTGGTCCAGATAGTGTTGGCTAGGGTCTGTTTGACGGCGGATGCTGTTGTAGTACTGGCGGAGGTATGTGGATCTCCGGTGGCGGATTTCAGGCTCAAGGGAGCGACGGCGACGGCTCCATCGGATGCGGGGATGTTGGTAGAGGGTGCATCTAGAATATTAAAAAAAAGTTTTTTTTTGTATTTGTATGTTTGTCACGTTCGTTATTAATCTATTGAACAATGTTAGTAATGGTAGTAGTTAGTGACCCAATACACTTATAATCTTGGGGTGAAATATTATAGAAGCTTAGAGGGAGTTATAGTCACAGAACTAATTACGGAATCAGAATCAGAATATTTTTATTCATGTAAACAATTAAGCATCGTCTTATGAATCGTCAAAATTATTTCAATGCTAAGCTACAACTTTAACATTTTTGAGTAGTAGTTATGGGTATGTGAGAACAATGTAGAAACGTCTAGGCAGGCTTCAGCAGTTAGTCAAAAAAGTACTAACTCTAAGCTACGTAGCTACTGCGTACTCTAAGTAGCTACTGGTGGTAGGCTTCGGCCGTGGTTAGTCACCACCCACTGAACAAAGCTATGTCGCCAAGCGGCCTAGCCGTGTTCCGGCATGATGTTCGGTGTTGCCATTCATGGATGGCGGGTCAGATCAGTTGCGCTGCATGTGCCTAGTGAATGTAGCGTCTCGATCTACTACCGCCTTCCTACCTAGGCAAGTATGCTCCATCGTAGATCTCATCGTCACTTACCATCAGGTGAGATCGAGATCAAATACTTGCCTATAATGTATAAAAAAAAAGTATATAATTAGAAGATTATGGCTACATGGTTGTAAATGAAGATAAGAAGGAAGAGGACATACTTGGGTAGTTCTCTAGGGCTCCAGTGGCCACCCACACACGTCGCTCCAGGTGCACCCTCAGACAGCACGTAGCCTTTCTCGCATTCGTACATTATCTGTTTGTTGTTTACTACCTGGAATGTTATAATTGATAGAACTAGGCGATACTTGGCGGAAATCCATTGTTAACCTAATGGGGAAAGACAGTCGTGATAGATAGTTTCTCGATTAACATCTTAGAGGAGTTCGGTGTTGCCGGCTTCTTTAATTATCGATCAAACTTGTTTGGTTTATGATTGGAAAAGTTGACAAGCCGAGGATCAGTGGTGGGTCCTCTTTCCCCATTAGGTTAACCTGAAATGTTGGTTAAAAGAAATCAACTGTATCTCCATTCGTAGGGCCTACATAAAAAAATATAGAGTTTACCTTTTTCACATAAGGTCGATAATCGTATAGCCCCATGTTGCCAACCAGTAGGACTTTGCCGTTTTCTACGTATCCCGGGAATGGACAGAATACTGGAACGTAATGAAAGTGAAATAGAGAAGAATGTGGATTCCGAGGTCGTTAGTTAGATACTCATGGTAATTCTCGGTAAGCGCTTGGAGATAGGGTATTTTCATATTATTTTCATATTTACCGCTATTTTTACTGCTTTTTTATATAAATATTATCAACAATGAAGATATAAGTGCAGACATTACTCAAATAGCTATGAACCTACATGCTCTTTCTTGACTTCTTGTACGTTCTTGGCCAGAGAGAACTCCCAGTGCTTAGTAAAATCAAAAAATGGGCAAAATATTTTCTTTATACTTTTCGGCATCTTTCAGACTAACCTTCTTCACATTTAGGTGTCTCTCCACTCCAAACACCAAAGGAGCAGACCACAATGGGGTTCCCTTTGAGCTCATAGCCATCTTTGCAGCGGAAACGAGCCTTCATACCATGTTCCGTCTTAGGGGCTATGACCATACCGTTTCGGGGGAACTTGGGCAGTTTTTTGCACCTGAAAACAGAAAAACACACACTGAATATCACATAAAAATAATGTCCTACAGCAGCACATGGGAACTTCTCAATTGCTAAGTGCGAGGCCAGGGTCCTCCTCCTCTCCAGGACTGACATTTGTGGGTCTGACAGACTTCTTAGTTTCCAGAGAAGAAAATATAAGTGTCTACAGTACAAAGGAGAACTCCATTCTGAATGCCAATGTAGCGACCCTGCTTTCTGTGCTGCGGGTCCCGGGTTCGAATGCTTGTAGGGACAATCTTTGTGTGATGAGCATAAATGTTTGTACCTGAGTCATGGATGTTTATTATCTATATAAGTATTATACACTGAGTTCTCCCTCAGTCCTTGTACGGTACCCATAATGCAAGCCTTATGTAGTATGGAATCGTATAGTTGGTGTGTTCGCCTGGCGATATTTATTTATTACTAGCTGTTGCCCGCGACTTCGTCCGCGTGGTATTTAACAAAGAGAACCGTTGACAACAGCCTGCTCGCCCATTCTGAGCCCGCGGGACGCATTGCAGGTTGTTGCTATCAAACTTAATCAGGCGTTGCGCTGCAACATTGGTTTTAATTTTTTTTCGTGAGATCCTATTTTTTTTTCTAAAACAAAAATAGCCTAAGTTACTCCTTGTTACATCAGCTATCTGCCATTGAAAGTCCCGTCAAAATCGGTCCAGCCATTTTAGAGATTAGCCGGAACAGACAGACAGACAGACAGACAGACAGACAGACGGACAGACAGACAGACAGACAAAAAATTTAAAAAATGTTGTTTCGGTATAGGTAACGTGTATACATCCAAATGCACTTAGTAAAAAGCGGTTATTTTAATATTACAAACAGACATTCCAATTTTATTTATATGTATAGATGTATAGATATTGCTTGAAAATATTAGCTCACATTTGAAGTCGTCATCTCTACGTATTTAGGTAGATCAACGACAACACACATAATACTGACCTGGCCGGCTGACACCTCGGTATCTGAGTCCAGGTCCCGTTGTTGCAGGTAACAGCTGCATTATTCGACGGGAACTCGTAGTTCTTTTCACAGTCCACGACAATAATATCACCTGGAAGAAAATATATTTCTGACGCTTCCAACTTCAAACAGCATAGTTTTAAAAATAGCGGAACCTTTTGACCGGTTTACCCCATGATCAGAACGAAAGGACTCTTTTAAAAGCTCTTTCTATATGCATTACATTTTCAGATAAATTAAATACTAGCTGCGCCCCGCGGTGTTACCCGCGATTAAAAAGTATATCCTTTTCCTCTATGTCCTTTCCCCTAAGCTACCACTACCTATGCAAAAAATCATGTCGATCCTTTGCTCTATGAAAAATTAAAACAAATCTATCCCACGGGAACCATACATTTTACCGGGATAAAAAGTAACCTATGTGCTATTCCAGACTATAATCTATCTCTGTGCCAAATTTCATCCAGATCCGTTCAGCTGATCTGGCGTGATTGAGTAACAAACATCCATCCATCCATCCATCCAAACTTTCACATTTATATTATTAGTGGTAAGTATTATATAGATTATGCAGAAAAAATATTTAAAGTTTGTAGTTCAGTTTTAAGGGGTATGTGTGTAGCTTGTTATCCATAGTCTTCTTACCATGCTGCACCATGGAAGAGCTGCCGACAATTTGCGTGCTGCCCTCTTGCGAGCTATTGTCCGCGGTTTTATTCTCAACTAGAACAACGCGACCCTGCGACACGTGAGGCACCACGCAAGGTGCTGAAACACAGATAAGAAGAGATAATCTTAGTGTTGAAATAAAACAATTTTTACGGATTTTATCGCTATTTTATTATGTTCTTTACGTTCCCGACGTTTCGGCTGCTTTACAGCAACCATGGTCACGGGAAGACTGAGGTGGTTGACGTCCTAGTGTCATAGTTTGAACCGGGACGGGTAAAATTAGTTTTATTTCAATGTGCAGTATTCGCGTAAATGTAAGAAGTCAATATAATCTTAGTGGTCATAATGGTACAGCACAAAAAGAAAATTCCTTGTGGTCTCAATTTTCAATGTGATTTCACAATTGCTGTACGCTATTAAGGCACGCATCGTGGATAACCTGATCGTCTTTTTGAAGCAGTCTGAAGTTCCCTGACGCGCAATGGACCAGCAAGGTTGACTATGAACCGAATTCTCTTCGCATTAAGGAGTACTTACAGTCTTTCTGAGGATTTTGACAAGGGAGTAAATGATTTAATTCCTTGGGCAACTACTTGCGAGTACATTTCGTGTTTGTTTGCGGCGATGGACTTACGTATACCTATCACGTATGCGAGGCTGCTATCTAAATATCTCACCTAAGCACATAGGCAGCGGGTGACTCCAAGTACCATCGCTCTGACATATAGCCGAGCCATTGCCTTCCATCTTCATGCCATCTTGGCAGCGAAATATGATGGAAGCTCCCAAACCAGTTCCTGAGGAGATATTCTCCAGCCAACCATTCCAGAGCTGTCCTGGATGGCCGCAATTGATTTCTGCAAGAGGCATCCTGGTTACGACGTTCTTATATGAAATTGGGCAGACACTTTGTATGAAATAGCCAGAAACAAAATAAATAAGGGTTTTGAGGTTTGGACGGCAGGCCTAAAGAACTTTGTCTTCCATCCCTAAATTAATTCAAGTTAGTCATTTTCAGGGTTCAGGAAAATTAGCTAAAGGATTGTAGTCCTTACCTTTGCAAACGGGTTGAGTGCCAGACCACTTCTTGTCCGCCCCACATCTTCTTGTAGCGTCTCCTACAAGCCGGTAGCCATACTTGCACTCATAGGACACGACGGAGTTGTACGCACACGAGGTGTATACCGCCTTGCCGTGCCGCGGGGCTTCGGGTGCCGGGCACTGCACCTGCGTCACCACTAGATGGCGACACGCGTCGCTAACGTAACTCATTCAATGAAATACAGATGGCGTTATTCTCAAAAAATCGAATTTCAGCAATGTCACGACAAATTGTAAATAATGAAATGAAAGATACATGCATATAATGTTGGGGCGTGTTTAATAGGTGACAACATGATAGATATCAATCCTATTGAACACGCATAAGTAATTCATGCACAAAATGAAACCAACTTCATTTAGTTTTGTACATTTATTTCACTACAGCATTTAAAAGTTAGAAATGTACATTAAACATCAAGATAAAACTACTGACATCATAAGAATCTACGTTTAGCTGTAAAGATAGGCTTTATGACATGGCCACAAATCAACTTTAAAAGTTGCTAAAGACAATAGCGTCATAGAATCTGAAGGCGACAACGATTCTCTATAATAATGTTGTTTATTTTTAATACACCACTCAAAGATGCTCAGACTGCCCCGGTATCTCCTTCTAAGCAGCATTAAAAGGAGAAAAAAAGAAAATTAAATTCTCCGGCTAATATTTAGAGGAATTCCCACTTTTTAAAAACCAAAACAAAATGCTATTAGAAAATTATCTGTGTGAAAATCCTGAATAGGACTGCTAGTTTGGCTTTTAAAAGTCTGCAAAACTCCACTTCGATTCGAAACTAATAAATTATAAACAAAATTTCAGTGTATATACAATTTTATTTCGTCCATTATTAATAACATTTTTGGATTTCCAAATCATTTTGAAAACCCAGAAATGCTTTTGTCCCCACTTTTAAATTGACGAAAACGATTAATAATATAAATTATTGACCCTGAGGTATTCTTTTGATTCAAATAAATACCTAACAGATAATCAGGTTCTCATCTTTGTATAGACAAGTGTCTACCATCTGTGGTGGCAATAAAAAAAAATATTGTCAAAATCAAAGCGGGATTTCCTTTTTAAATTATTTGCATCATGACAATGGTTTGCTCTATGACAGCCATGATCAATTGTATTAAGCGTCATGCGAACTAGATCGATATTTACGTCGGACTAATGGAAACAGACTGAAAATGAATGACACATTGTCATTCATTAATTTCATTACTTCACTCATAAGTGGCGGCCATTTTGAATTAGTTAAGGGGAGGACAAGTATAAAGCATTTAAGAAATATTTATATATATTATATGGTAGCTTGTTATTTTTATTTAATTCATTATTTAAAATTAAAAACAATATTTCATACAATGATATCTATATATTCTTCTTTCCTGAAATGAAGTGTTTGCTAAAAGACTAAATTACAATCGAATTTTAAGTCGCCACTGAAACCAACTTTCAGATAATCTATCTCAAACGGCTGCCATAAAAAAATGAAGTACAAAAATGATTGAATAAAAAATCATTCATCTAGACTCCGTCTGCATTTCGTCCAACTATGACCTTCATAATAATGTACGTAGACTGTAGTAATCAGAATCAAAACCGGTACCAACATGCAGCATTCCTGATGAGGGGAACAACACCGAGACCGGCAACTACATTGTCACGAAGCAAGGCAATACGCGGTAGACTTTGAAAACATTAATGAAATTTGATAATGAGTCCAATGTAATGACATTAATTTTCAATGAAGTTTAGTAATGATAAGCTTTTTTATAAGAACTATTCTTGACATGTCCAAAACGGTTAATTTGTAGACTATCAGAGGCTTTCGGTTGAGCAAAGATCCGTAATTAAAGTACTGAAGAGATGCCAAGAAGGAATACTAGAAAATTATACTATCGCTTTAGGAAAATTACTGGAGAAGCGTTTATCAGTCTATTACAGGGATTCTCAATGTGGTCAATATGGACCCCTTGGGGTCGATATCGGTTTCCCAGGGGTCGTCATAAACGAAAACTGATTTTGGGGTCGACGAGGTCTAAAAATCTACCCCTATTCATTTCTTAATTAAAACTTTCAAGTTACTGTATAAGTTGTGTTACGTGTATCAACTTTTTATAAGAATGACTAATATTTTTGTAGGAAGTATCGATGTTGTACTTTAAAAAAACTAAACAAGTCGATAAGCGTGCACAAGTTCGTACAAAATGAAATTATTATTTTGTATCAATAGGAAAAAAACTAGAGATAGGATTTTTAAAGTAATTTGGCTATGGGGGTCTGAGGTATCAGTTCATTTTGGAAAAGGAGTCTCGTGCCCAAAACAATTTGGGAATCCCTGGTCTATTATTTATTGGCTCACTTGTACATTTCCGATATAACAAAATATGGTGGTTCACAACAGCGATTCATTACGAGAACATTAATGTCATAGTAGGTATCTGCTTCGACCCTTATCTTGGGTTTGGACTCATCACCAAAATATAATCTTGGAAACGAACACCATTTCGTCTACTTACGGACACAAGTCGGGAGTTCCTTGGGCGTCCAGGCGCCGTCTGCCTGGCAGTACCGTTCCGCCTTCCCCACCAGCTCGAAGCCTTGTCCACACTGCACCACAGCACGGCAGCCGAAGGTGTGACAGTCGGCTGTCACCCAGCCGTGGGGGACGTCGCCTGGTTCGCCGCATGAACGAGCTGAGAAAGACGGATTCGTTTTTAAGGGCTAAGCAGGTAGACAGGGTCAAGGCTCTTGAGAAATCTGTGATGCCTTAAGGGGTATGTAGAGGTACACTGCATTGTACAAAAATTTTGTCAATGGTATTTGGTCCAGATGAAGGAGAAGACGGAAGGCATATAAGTAAGATTACTGGGATAGTGTTGCTCTAAGTATATAGTATATGTCCAAACCTACACACATAGAAACCTGATTTAGGTGATTGTGATACTGTTAACAAACACTCATAATTTTTTTTAAATAAACTAGAAAAAAAGA
This sequence comes from Pheosia gnoma, assembly GCA_905404115.1. Classification (NCBI taxonomy): domain Eukaryota; kingdom Metazoa; phylum Arthropoda; class Insecta; order Lepidoptera; family Notodontidae; genus Pheosia; species Pheosia gnoma. Next base: position 5,776,379 of record FR989919.1, on the reverse strand, counting down.
AGGTAGGAAAAAATAGGGGGAGAGCCAATCAACATTAAAGCATGCTCGCTCACGGCTCTCAAGGGATTCGAGCCATAGTTCTGCACCTCGCTGGCCCAGTTTGTACAAGCTTTATACAGGTTTCGAAAGACGTGGTACGAGTGGTTCCTCATAATGTTAACCTTCATCGTACGCCAAGTCATAATCAATATCAAAACGCGAATTTAAAAATTTATCAAAAGAAAAGTGTAATAAAACTATTTTTTCGAATTTTATCGCGTTTATTTTATGTGTTTACGCTCCCGACGTTTCGCCTGTTTTACAGAAACTATGGATGGAATATGTAAAATTATATTTGGGCGTATTCAAAAATGGGATCTGTACATATCTTTTAAAATTCCAATATACTTACGTTCGCAGCTAATATCAGGTCCGTACCAAGACGCCTGGCCGTCGATCGCCAAGCACTTTGCTCTCGGGAAGCCATTGGTGACGTACCCAGTGTGGCAGTTGTACTGCACTGTGGCATCAAGGTCGAAAGTGGCTTGCTCAGGCAGGGCGGAGTGGCGGGCGTGCTCGATAGTAGGCGGCTGAAGGCAGTAGACTGGGACGAAGAATATTATATACCAGAACTGTTATTGCAAGAAAGAGATCGAAACAACTTGACCGGCTGTGCGGCAATGTAACGCCAAGTTGAATCGAAAGGCTGTTACATTATTTTCGTAAAAAAAGTAAAATCGATTATTTAACGAAAAAGTTTAGTTTACATAAATTGTAAATTTAAAAAAAAACAAAAAGCAGACTGCGTTAAAAAATACTTTATATAGAAGCTGAAACAACGAGTCCAATTTTTTTACGATTTTCACAGTAGAAATCTAAACCGGCTCAAAATTTCCGGACTCTTAAAGATGCTACTAGACTTGTTTTTCCATTCAGTTTTATTTAGAGTTATATTTTTACGCAGTCGGGTTTTTTTATTTTCTAGTGGATGCTTCGAAACGGAAAAAAGAAAAAAATGGATTCAATATTTTGTTTGTAACCATTTGTTCCACATTCATTTTTTATCTTAGGATGTAAGCTGTTCTGCATCTCCTTGATTTTTTTTTAATAATTTATTTTGATTGTTATATACAGTTATTTTTTTAAATACGGAATTTCAATTTAACTTACTGTTTTCCTTGCATGCCGGCGGCTGCCCAGCCCAGTTGCCGTCAGCCTGGCAATTCCTCACCTCAAGACCTACCACGTGGTACCCATGAGGACAGGAGTATCTGGCCCTATAATACATTCAATTGAAACAATTGAGAGAGAGCGAGAGGGAAGAAATAGTCATTTATGTGTTGAAAGAAAGCTACGCACTTTTGTCCGAAGAGTTTTCCATCAACAGCCACTTTTCCAAATTCCGGCTGCTCTAGTTCAGGGCATTCGCGGTCTGAAAAAAAACCAAAAATGTATTATTAATAAGGTCTTAATAATAACTTTTTCAATATCAAAAATAGGCCGAAGAGCCAGGTGCTCGATTCTTAAACTTCTTAATGATCATGTAAAAAAAAACATTTTTTTTTAAAGTTAAATTTGTCTGATGATGTGATAGCCGGGAAAATCTATGATTTCAAAAAGATTTTCGGAAGATTTTCTGGTGAAATATAATTAATTATAGATATTAGAATCAAAATCAGTTATATCATTTAATAGGGTTACGTGCACATATTTTTAGCATTAGCTTAATTAAATAGGCAACTGTAACTACATCTAATAAGCCTAGAAAAAAAAATTTGACGAAAAAATAAATTAATATATAGTCATTCGTAATTTAATTTTCCAAATCTCGAAATCGAAAAAAAATCGATCGAAGAGATAATAATGTTTTTTTTTGGTTAATGGCTACCGTCTTGTTCTGTGAACATTAATTAAAGTTCCTCCATTAAAGCATTTGAAATCGTAATCTTATCTTGAAATACAAGTTTGTTCGTTAAACGGCCATCTTGAATGTTTAAGCTGATTAATTTGAGCCCCTCGTCTGCCGAGGGAGGCCTTATAAACATATTCAAACACCCATTATCACTTATTTCAGCTAAAACTTCTGTTTTATACGCCGTAAGGAATTCTACAAACGGGCGGCAGTGTCGAGAATATCGCTGTCTATGATTTGCGATAATAATACCTATTGAGATTAAACTAAAAATATTGCTATCCTGCTTATACACTATGGCCATGGGAGAGACGGCAAAGTTAGGTCAGGTACCAAAACAATAAGTACAATATATTTGGTGACACTAAAACTTGATTCAATTTTGCAATTTTTCGGGAAAGGACCCTATCAAAACTTGTAAATTCGATAAATCTAAACTGGAATGAAGGAGATGGGAATATTAAGCCTCGCTCGTATTCATATCACGTTGCATGCAAATTTCATCTCTCATGTTTGTCGGTCATAGAGTAGGGCCACGAGAGTACCGACTTTAATCTTTCTTAAAAAAATCAAAATCAGAATATTTTGTATTCATGTACACCATTAAGTACAGTAGTTATGAATCGTCAAAATAGTTACAAAAGCTAAGCTACAACTCTACCACCCGTTCAGAATGCCTTTCCAATGATTTAATATGAATGTCGATTATCAAATAACACACCTACCTACTACTATAGTTACTGTATTAATTCATATTTACCAGTATCCTAACAAGTTGGTGGTGAAAAAATTAACAGATTTTTTATTTTGTTTTGCTGTGACTTCGCTTTTTTCGCGGCCCTATATGGCTAGACGCTTAGAGCGGGAGTACCTAAATCATACAAGGGCACTGAACATCACCAAAATAGGCCAATAAGTATAGTCTTTTGAGAAAATGTCGCAGAGGAGTCACGTAAGCACGCCTATGGAACCCAAGTCCGTGCATTTTTTTCTGAAGTCTGCTTGTCATTGATACTTGATTTGATACCGTCCGCTAGAGACGCTGCTACATTCACCATACAAGATATACAATACGCATACTAAACAGTAGCTATACATGTCGCTTACGAAACCGCACACAGCAGACCGAACATAATCGGAACCCATCACATACGTACGAGTAGGTGCGATCACAGTGACTGTACAATACTAAATCAATAAGGCCCTGTCCCTGGCGAGTAATACGCCTTCCGATGGAGCAGATACGGTGATGGATGGTAAACGTCGCGGTTATAAACGATTCGTACTGTGTTTGCTAACGTTTAGAGATTATTTATTTGTTTGTCTTGAAATAAAACTAATCTCACGGATTTTATCGCGTTCATTATTCGCTTTTTACGTTCCCTACGTTTCGGCTGCTTTCCAGCAACCATGGTCACGGGAGGACTGAGGTGTTTGACGTCCTAGTGTCATAGTTTGAAACGGGGTACCCTCATATTTAGTTGTTGTTTGCGGTCCGATCTACGCAGAAAGTGCTCACAGTGTCTTGAGGTCTTGCAATGGTGCGTTTGGTTTTGGATTTAATAATATTAATTACTGGATCCCAAGTCGGTGGTAGCACCCAGCCATCTTCCCTATTGAAATTAGAATGTTTCTTAATTTCAATGGCCTCGCGTATCATCCTTGGTCGGAATCGGTGTTCTTTTGCGAGGATCTGTGGCTTATCAAATCTGATATAATGATATAATAATCCCGAAACGTCGAGAACGTAAAAAACGCGATAAAATCTGTAAAATAAGTTTTATTTCAACACCTTATATACAAAGGATTTGTTTAATATACTAGTTCCAACATATGTATGCCGTTCCCTACACATTTTTGTATTCAATGAAAACACATAGTTCAATAACAAAATAAAATCCCAAATGTTACCACGTAGAAAAAAGTTAAAACAAAAAGAAGACAGATCTGGGGCCGTTTAATATATTTACATACGAAACAAAGGCAACCTTGATTCGGGAGCGTCGGCTCCAAGGTGAGCCTTGAAAGATTTACTCGATAAAGCGAGTCCCGACGAGATGTATCTTTCCTCGGGGTGAAGGGTAAGTGTTTGAGTAATATTATCATATATTATGGAGGTTTATACGGTAAATTTTCCATCGAGATTTTATAACTCTCTCGATAAGATATTCCAAAAATATATTATCAGATTCGTTATCTTGCATTCGGTGAAGATATATCACTTACTTAGAATAGGAACGCGATAATAGTACTTAGAGATGGATATAACATAAGGTATAAAAAAATAGTGTAAAATACACTGACCTCCATGATACAAGTACGCTAGACTAATGATACTCTTTAAAATGACAGCTATCTATTGTGCCTATTTGAAGCGCCCCCAATGTGGGGGAATGGAACTAATAATAGAGATGGGACAGTGATATGATATATCGATAAAAATGTTTATGTTTAAACCTACCCATGCAGTAAAATGAAAATAATTATGTTCCATTCCTTTAACAATGGCTAATGTCCAAAATAGTCGAGTGGTTAATACTAAGATGAAGCAAATAATGATAATGCCGCTATCAGCGCCAAAATGGCGAAAATCAAATAGGCACACGATAACCGGGCTTATGATTAGTCCAGCGATGTATACATAGAGGTCAGTGGTAAAATATTTTAACACGGTAACAGTAGATTATAAAGAGAATATATAAAAAAATTTAGACATTCATAAAAATGACGCTATGGCCTCACCATGTTTAAAAAATCAAACAACATTTACACAATTATTTTATGTTTCAACGTGATCCATACAACTTACTGATTCATCTGTTAAAATATTTTACACTACATTTATATATTTCCAGACTCATTTTTAGGGCCTGCCTGTTCAATAATGTATGTAAATATCGGGCCAAATTTTTGCACATACCATGTATTTTGCAGCTGAAATTCGGTCACCGATTGGTCTGGAATCTGTAGTCTTTGCTACTATAAAGAAGCCCCGACCATTGTGTAGTAAAACAAAAACCATCCGAAAAATATAGTAAATAAGCAAACTTCATAACAAAATAACCCACTTTATCTAGTTCGCAAAACTTTTATAGAAATTTCGCCTTAAATCTTGGTGACTTGGCGTCACTTGGCCACTTTACTGAACGGCCAAGTTGTGCCAAGTTTGAAACTTGGCTGTCATTCTTCGCGGAGTTTTAAGATATTTTCTACGCAATACAGGTGAAGTTATCGAAGTGATTTTATTATGTAAAATCTTGTGTAGGAACTTATAACGAAATACTTTCAGTCTGTGCCACTTTGAAAACTACGTGCAATGATACGAGTAAATAATATAATTCTTCAGGACTTATTATTAAAACAAAAGGTCGCTTTGGTTTCGGCGAGCAGACGGCAAAAGTTCCTTGTTAATTATGTGGCTAATTAATTGGTGATGATGGAGGAGTAGGATTTGGCTGAATTTCAGGAATGGAGGAGAACCTATACCCCACCTGCTCATGCTGCGTCGAACGGATCCAGATACCAGGATTCGAACCCGGGACCGTCGGCACAGAAAGCAGGGTCACTACCAACTGCGCTAATCAGGCCGTCAAATGTCATGGAAGACCACTCGTATCTAAATTTCCAACAATAAATTAGAGTTTAACGTTCTCGCAGTTAAAGTAGTCTATGTTTAATCTTTAAACCCGTAACTAATCCAACTTTACAAAGGTTTAAGCAAACAAATTAGTTTGCTCGCCAACATCACGATTATAATTTGTTAGAAACCGCTTCAGTTAAATTAACTCGGTGCAGTTAAGAGTTGAACCAAACTAGTTTATATTTATACACATAATAAAACTGTAACTAGTATTGTCTTGGGAAATTATTAGTATACGAGATGTTATTTTCGATATTGAGGCTGAATCCGCCATTTTTGTTTTTTCTGGTCCGTCTGTCTGTCTATATTTCTGTTCGCACATCATGGTAAAACTGCTGAACGGTTTTAGATGAAACTTGGCATAGTAACAGCTTTTAATCCGGGTCATGACGAGAAAGGATGGGTTCCCGCGGGATAGTCAATAAAGTAGATTCCATACATACGAAGGCGGAGCGCTGCTAGTTGATGATGCTATATGGTTGAATGGAATATATTATATTTTTAGACAGAGTACTTCTTCCTCTAATTTATAGAAACTTCTCGTTCAATTCCAATGTAATTACAAGGCACATTTGTACTAAAAATGCCTTGTAACTCCAATGTGAATCGATTATATGTAATCGATCGATCGATTATAAAATTATATGTAAATCGCTGAATCCATGTTATTAGTTTTCGTTTCGAAGCATACACCCTGTATATCCTCTTCATCATCATCATCAGCTGGAGTATATCCACGGCTGAACGTGATGCTAGTTCCCAACCCAAGCACAACCGCAGTATTTAGCTAGTCTCTCTGAATTAGCAGCGAACTCATAATTCACGGCACTGCGTTTCCGCCGCTTCCTTCCTCCCTGAAATTTACAGCGCGGACTTATTTACGTAAACGTAGTACAACGTAACTAGGCTATTACAAAGCTAGAAATGTGTAGTTTAAAATTGTTCTTCTTAATTCTGACTGTGTTGTGTGGATTAGTTTTATGCTAAGCTTTTATAGTGTACTGGACAGTTTTATTAAAATTTGTTCTGATTTTATGTTTTTGTTACAAACCGTGATTTTGATACTCCGAGGTTTCCTCCCGTGACCATGGTTGTAAAGCAGCCGAAACGTCGGGAACGTAAAAACATAAAATAAACGCGATAAAATCTGTTTTATTTCAGTGTGTAGTATTCGCGTAAATATAAGAAAGCAATAAATGTAAGGTCATTAGCAATGAGGCAGGATCACCCAGGCATTTAGAATCAACATTTTTGACGGCCCCTTAAAACCGGGATTATAATTATATCCGGGCCAAATGAACCTGAAGTCAGCCGCTACGACCTCTTGCATTCTTAAGTACCCGTGGCGTGTCTGTTAACCCTTTTGCTAGTTAAAAACACATCTTTTCACACGGATTTACCGGCTCACTCGGGTATATTATACAGATACCCCGGATAACCTACATTCCTACGCTTTCAGTGCGAACGTGCGGTGGTATATTTTAAATATTCACTCGTTGGCTGTGTGAGGAGTGTGTTTTGTGTGTTTTTAGTTCGTTATAAATGCGTGGCATAACGTTATTCTATATTTTACAGTGAAGATAGATAACTATGTAATGTTATTAACTTAAGATGGAAGCTCAGGGTCAGGGCGCGAAATTCAAAATGTCAATGGTTTTTATTTTTTTACGAAAAATTTGGACATCTTTACGATGTAATTTCGAGTTTTGCGATATTAACATTCTGCATTGGATGTTTCGATGTATTAAGTTTGCTTAAAAAAGAACCTAATCCGATACAACACCATTAAGTTAGTAAAAGTAGCGGTTTTTACAAACCTTATGGTATTGTATCGGATTAGGTACTTTTTTAAGCAAACTTAATACATCGAGACATCCAATGCAGAATGTTAATATCGCAAAACTCGAAATTACATCGTAAAGATGTCCAAATTTTTCGTAAAAAAATAAAAACCATTGACATTTTGAATTTCGCGCCCTGACCCTGAGCTTCCCCCTTAAATACAAATAAAACATAGTTGGAAAATCTAAAATATGTATTGTTTTTGTTTATTAGAGCCATCATGCTATCTATATAGCGTGATTCTAAAAGGGTATACTAACCGTTGAACCTGCGCTTCGGTAGCGCTTTGTAATCATTATGTAAAGTCGGAATTTATAGAAGTTATTTGTTTTTTTTATATGCTCACAATAAATCATTTGTTGTCGGAAACTAAATTCATTTTTTGATTATCGAAATTCTGACTTTACATAATGATCACAAAGCGCTATCGAAGCGCTGATTCAAAGGTTAGTACACCCTTTCTGAATCACGCTATATAATTATAATTCACCATCGATAGTTTGTTTTAAATTCGCAGACTGTACGTCAAGTGCGCGATTATTGTATGGAGAATTGAAAAGCGCCTCTAGCGGACAGTATTTCAATCTTTCAATTCTCCATACAAAATATCTGAATACCGTAGACTATAAAGTTTACGGTTAGCTTAGGAATAATCTCGCACTTGAAGTACAGCAGGAGTATACTATACTATATCTATTCGTAGTACTACTGTCTTTGGACGTTATACATTATCAGAGATCCACAATACCCTCTATTTTTGTAAGTGGTAATAAAGAGAAAGAAGAAAGAGAAAGAGAGCCGAATAAAAATGTTCATCTTCCAATTTAGACACAAAATCATTATTAGCTATTGTCTGAATATTCATCGTTGCATAAATATTCAAGGATTCATCCCGTCGTCGTCTCGGAGTCGTGTCGTGGCCGTCGCGTAGTTACCATAAACCCGGGATAAGCGGCGCATGAATAATTCACACTAAATTTATAATAAATAAATAAATATTGGCTCCAGACTCCAAAATTGTACTTATCTTAAGTTTTAATTCAAACATTTTTCTGAATAAATGTAAATATATTTCGATACTTATTTACTATAAATGTTTATTTCATATAATAGTACTTATATATTTTTTTTTAAATTGAAATATCACAACATTTGTAACGCCCCGTAGCCAGAAATTTACTTCGGGGGTTCGAGTTCTGGACCAGAGACAATAAGTAATAACAAACAATCAATCAGAAAAAGATTTGAAAAAAGTCTTATTGTACCTATGAATAAAACAGTGGGTTCGAACCCCCAATCCCCCACCTGCCTACGGCCTTGGACATAGGAATAGTGTTTGCTTAAATATTTTTTTGTTCTTTTTATCTTTTGTAGTAAATTACTAGCTGTCCCGTTGAACTTCGTACCGCCTCAGAATCAAATGTATGACAAAATTAATTATCTTTATTATGATTTTCGATCAATGTTTCCCATGTTTTCATAGTTATTCTGCTATTCGGTGCGGAGATCAATTTAAAAGAAAATCATGAAAATCGGCCCAGCCGTTTTTGAGTTATGAATGATGTATCTAACACGACTTTCTTTTATATCAATAGACAATTATTATAAGTTTAGTGATTCCTTATTAAATAAATAAATAAACGTATCGTTTCCTTCTCCAAAAAAAAAATATTATAAAAATGTAGTAACATCGATTTCTTATATTTACGCGAATACTACACATTGAAATAAAACTATTTTTTAAGGATTTTATCGCGTTTATTTTTCGTTTTTACGTTCCCGACGTTTCGGCTGCTTTACAGCAACCATGGTCACGGGAGGACTGAGGTGGTTGACGTCCTGGTGTCATAGTTAGAAACGGGCTACCCTCATATTTAATTGTTGATTGTGGTCCGATCTACGCAGAAAGTGCTCACAGTATCTTGAGGTCTTGCAATGGTACGCTTGGTTTTCGATTTAATAATATAAAATCCTTAAAAAATAGTTTTATTTCAATGTGTAGTAACATCGATTATTAATTTAACCTGTTAATCGATTATTAATTTAACCTTTCAACGGCGTAAGCGGTTTTCATCTACTTAATTTTCTTTTAAAATAAATTAACTAAATTAAATCAAATGTATGGAATGACTCTGAAGAAGGGCTACAGTCATTACAGTCTTAATGTCAACACAATTCCTATTTTGCAGGTGCCTTATATGTATACTAGCTGTCCCGGCGAACTTCGTACCGCCTCAGAATCAAATGTATGAGAAAATGAATTTATTGGTATTCTATGAAAATTTTAACAAATCTATCCCACGGGAACCATACATTTTACCGGAATAAAAAGTAGCCTATATGCTATTCCAGACCATAATCTATCTCTGTGTCAAATTTCATCCAGATCCGTTCAGCCGTTCTGGCGTGAAAGAGTAACAAACATCCATCCATCCATCCAAACTTTCACATTTATAATATTAGTATATAGATGGCAAGCCTGCTGTCACTGTCGTTTTTATTAATGAAACCTGTGGGTGTAAGCGGGACGTATCATCCAAAACCTACGTAATAAATGATTGTGCTTGAGGAAGCAAATTCACATTTAGATAAGTAAACATCCAACCCTATTTGCTCCCCAAAATCCGTAACACGAAACGTACATTAGACCGCTCGCATCCGAGAATCTTAATTAGATAAATAGCATTAATTACAACCAGAAATGTCTTCTGGTGCTCAGTTCTGCTAATTTACAAACGCTTCTGAGCAGTGTCGATAGCATTTCGATTGAATGATTTTAGACATGCACTAGTTGTTTAAGGCCAGCAGCTTTCCACTGACCAGCCACTCAACTGCCATTGAACTATTTAGTTATCTGACGTTTCTAGCAGTCGACACACAACCATTGACACCGAAGTGAGACTCCATCGAGACGACATTTAAAGTTTTATCAGAATAGCCAATCTGTCACAGTGGCAATGGAACCTCAATGGCGTGTCGCTGGAATGGCAATTGTATGTCGTGTTATTTAATTAACAGAATTGGGCCCCTGTTTGCATACGAAGCACCCTTGTGAGAATGGTGTGTTCGGACGGACAGATTTTATCTGTAAATGTTTTGGGACTTGGGGAAATGGGGGTTACATAGGTGGGTTAAAGAAGCTTTTTGCTTGTGTCCACACGATGGACTCATAATTAAACATTATATACCATGAGTCCGTTGAATTTAGGTGGTTTTTGAACTCTCCCGTACGAAGTACTTGACCACGATCAAGACCTTTAGGCATAGGGCGGCTTTGGGGGGTTTTGTTCCGGGGTGTTGAAGCTACTTACGTAACTTTGCCAAATTTCATAAAATTCCGTCAAATTGAGTACTAATCCATTTCTTGGGATACAACACACTATATACGCTAAAAACATGTCTTGTTTTAACTGAGAGGTACAGAGAGCTACACCTACAAAAAAGCCAGCTTCGTTTATTCTCCTTCAGCTCCCTCCCTCTTATTTATAACTACACGTTGTAATATATGCACAGATACACATCATATATTCCTACGGAGGAATAGTGTTAATTATAAGCATGTAATCATTCCATCACTCATTCGTTCAACTCATTCATTCAAATGTAATTCATTCCATAGAGACCGAATAAAGTCAGTTGGAATTCTCGCCAGCTCGTTGTATTATTTCACACGTCTAGGTCTAACGATTTCCCTCACATAATTTAACCGGCCACAAAAAATGCACGTAAATCTCCTAAAAACAAATAAACGCTGAACAAAAAGTCGCATGTAAGCATGCAGTATGTATGTACACGTCGCATCACAAAACAAATGTGCCCGCTTATTGCCGAGATAAATCACTAGCGCTGTGCAGCGCTTTGAATTAATGCCGTCTACTCGAGCGAAGCGGTTCAGCGGATTTTTTTAATGAATACGAACACATTTTGTTTTTATACGTAGGTTTATGGGAGGTATGGGAGGTGTGTGTTTAAGGTTACTTCTCTGCTTAACACACCCCGCGCACTAGGCAGCCTGGCTGCGGCAGCCTGGCTGCGGCAGCCAGTAAATCATATGACGTTGTATGGGAGCCCGCGCACTAGGCAGCCACGAATTCCCGGCTGCGGCAGCCAATAGAACGCGCCTGTTTGCACGGCAGCCAGCTGGCTGCGCGCAGCCAGAGCGTGTATAGGCGAATGTATGTGGCTGCCGTCAGTCTCCGCGCACTAGTTGTAGCAGACAGAAGTATTTTGGGTTCCGAACTTTAAAAAACAAATGACGAATAGAATAAATATCTCGAATAGTCGTCGATTGGCTGCTATAACTGGCTGCGCAAATATTCTGGCTGCCGCAGCCTGGCTGCCGCAGCCAGGCTGCCTAGTGCGAAGGGTTCTAGCTCAGTTGGTAGTGACCCTGCCTTTTGAACCGAGGGTCCCGGTATCGAATCCTGGTAGGGACCAAACTGTGTGATGAGCATGAATGTTTGTACCAGATTCATGGATGCTTAATATGTATATAAGTAATATATACTGGATTCTCCACCAGATTATTGTACGGTACCCATAATACAAGCGTTGCTTAGTATAGGCCTGCATAACTGGTGTTTGCCTGGCGATATTAAAAAAAAATACTTTTGGATTTTCGCCAAGTAACGCATAGTTCTATCAATTATATATGTCAAGTAATTAGCTTTTTTATCTGTTGTAAATATTTTACACTGAAAAAAAAAACATTTTACATTCACTCCCAAAAGTTCCACTCCCCGTTATGTGCCAGTTAATTTCCCCGATACAAGAAAATACATCTATAAAATGGCTTTCAAGTTAATACCGTGAATGACGTGATTATTTCCGTCCCGGCCTCGTCCCGGTCCCGGCCCGGCCCCACTTAATACTCCAGTAAATTACACAGAGATCTCTCTCGTTTGTTCATCGGAACCCTAATTATTTACAGCAGTTAAAAGCAAAAGCATAAGCTTCACTTTAAATAAAAGATTAACTTTTTAACTTATTGATATTTGGTAAAGTATACCAAAAAAGCATATAATTTGAAAATCCTTTAAAGACTTGTATCTTCCTCTTCAAGAGCTTATCATAAGATCAATACCTAGACTATATTATCTAGTTCGTATAATTTATTATCGATCCAAAATAAAGCTCACCTTTAATATAGGTAATGAAAAGAATACAATAGGAAAACCAACAACGCTACAATTTTCGCAGAAATGAGAAAAGTAATAAAGTAACGAGTCCAAATAAAAAAATATACAGCGTGACTCAGAAAGAGCATACATGCTTACCTATAAACCTGCACTAATTTAGCGCATTTCTAATCACTATGTGAAGTCAGATTTTCGATATGATTTTTTTTATTGGCTCACAAAAAATCACAATTGTCATTTTGTTGGGAACAAAATTGTTTTTATTTTATCGACATAGGTATCGGAATTCTGACTTTACATAAAATAACGTATGCGCTAAACATTTCAACGTTAGTATACCTCTTCTGAATCACCTGTATAAAACAAAAACAGTAATGATGAGAGTAAATAGATACTCAAAAGTAGGTACCTAGTTTATACTAGTTGAGTGGACGAATAAATAATATGAAGTACCTAGTACGTTACTTATACCAAGCCCATTTCAAATGAGACCTCATTTATTTTCACAGTACACTTAACAACACTACAGCGCTCTAAACGCACCGAAGGATTTGTTTTCACACAGTTGAAAATGTTTGTTTGGTTCTGTTTGAAACGGTTATTGTTAGAGTACCTATTAAAATAAAACTTGTTTAATAGATTTTATCGCGTTTATTTTATGTGCTAATGTTCCCGACGTTTCGGCTGCTCACGAAGACCATGGTTGCTGTAAAGCAGCCGAAACGTCGGGAACGTAAACACATAAAATAAACGCGATAAAATCTGTAAAATTTGTTTTATTTCAATGTGTAGTATTCACGTAAATATATGAAATCAATATGTTAGAGTACCTATCTGATATATTTGTTTATGGTAACTGTTATAATTTATACATTTATTAGGATCAAGTCATACAGGAGGACATACATACTTGTGAATCTAACCTAAATACTTTAGTTTATGATTCCCAAGAGTTCCTTAAAGATTTTCGAAAATTCAGCCCCTACGAGGGTCAAATTGTGTTGGGTCAAAGTTTGTTTTTAATGTTTTTTTTTGTAAGATACGATCCGGCACATGGGTAGGTACTAAATATCAGATATATACATATATCAATGCAATAATAACAATGCGAGCTTCTTGTACACTTAGCCATGACACTAATAAGGTTAATAACCTTTTCGTCCCACGAATGTCCACTACGTCACAGATTTTATATAAAATAATTGTCGCAATTTCCTCAGTACATTTTCCATTGCATTTTGCCCGTTCGATGTGAAATAAAATAAAAGGCTTGCTGGCAACAAGACAACGTTTCAGAGCAGGTTTTCAATTTGTAAAGCTTTGTGCTTCGCAAAATAATATTACTGCAGTTACTCCGAATATAAAATAAAATACACCATCACGCCTATAAGTCTATTGCCATTATACCGGGCACATTCCATCTCTATATGAGGAGGATTTAGGCCGTAGTCAACCACGCTGGCCCAGTGCACTTTGGTGAACTTCACACGACTTTTGATAGACGTGCATGTTTCCTCACGATGTTTGCCTTCACCGTACAGCAAGTGATAATCATTATTGAAAATTCAATCAAATAGAAACTTTATATGACGGCATAACGAAAATATAATGTATAGCTATTTTATTAAATTTAAAGAAAGCTGCTTTTAAACAGCATACTGTAACAAGACTTAATGATGAACTTGATGAAAGAGATAGCATCAATGAAAGGGCATGCTTAGTTTCATCCAATGATGATATTGTCACACAATACTGGGCATATACGAAAGATGTATCTTTACATTGAAATAAAACTAATCTTAAGGATTTTATCGCGGTTTATTTTTTATTTTACGTTCCCGACGTTTCGGCTGCTTTGCAGCAACCATGGTCACGCGAGGACTGAGGTGTTTGACGTCCTGGTGTCATAGTTTGACGGGGGTACCCTCATATTTAGTTCAACAGGACGTCAAACACCTCAGTCCTCCCGTGACCATGGTTGCTGCAAAGCAGCCGAAACGTCGGGAACGTAAAATAAAAAATAAACCGCGATAAAATCCTTAAGATTAGTTTTATTTCAATGTGTAGTATTCGCGTAAATATAAGAAATCGATGTATCTTTAGTTTGCTGACGCTCTTAAGTCTTCACCATTAAAGCATAGTTTAAAGCGAACTCTTTCTGTACAAACTAGCGAGCCGTGAGCCTCAGAATTAGTTTTTTTTTTAACTTATGACTAAACCTACCGGGTTTGATACAGGACATGCCGCAGGCTCCATCGCAGAGACATTTCTTCCTCTTGCTCTTACAGTCCTCGTCCGATGAACATTTTCGGAGACACTTTTGACCCTGGCGAAAAGAATATATTCATTGAATGTTTTCGTTTAGTGGTGACCTAGAGAAGATTCGAGCTATTTTGAACGCCCAGGTTATACTTTTTGCAAAGCTGAGAGATTGCTTAAAGAGCTTGCTTGAAGAGCTTGCTTAAAGAGCTTGCTTGAAGAGCTTACTTAAAGAGCTTGCTTGAAGAGCTTTCTTGAAGACCTTGCTTGAAGAGCTTGGAATTGTGTTCGCAAAATTCTGTCGTACAAGTGTCATTATTGAACTAAAAGAATGTCTCATGCGATAGGTATCCAACATCTCTGCGCCGCCATATTTCCTCGCTGAATGTCCAAAGCCACAGAGACTCAGAGAGGGCAGAAAATGTCAGATTCGTGGTCTAATCGGCTGCGAATTGGGACTCGACTATAACATATTTGGAGTCGATAATCCTATGCTAGTTAAGAGGCAGGCATTACCAGCATAGTAGCTTGCTCTTCATCCCTCGGGCAGTCGGCAGAGGGAGAGTTCCGAGGGTTCTTGTACACCCTGCCGTCGTCATCAGCATCGGCGCGGCTCCTCTGGGTGGTGTCGTCATCATCATCATCGTCATCTACCACGGTCGGGCTCGGGAGGGATGACACTGGAATAAAAATGACATCTTGAGAAGTTCTCCTCCATAGGAACGGCATTCCAAACGGGTGGTAAAGTTGTAGCTTAGTATTTCATATGTACTGTACTGAATGGTTTATATTAATAAAAAGATAGTCTGATTCTGATTCTGATATTTATAATAATATTATAGGACGACCTGATTATTTTAGTTGGTAGTGACTGCCTTCTTCGGGTTCGAATCCTGGTAGGGACAAACTTTGGGTGATGAGCACGAATGTTTGTACCAGAGTCATGGATGTTTAGTATCTGTATTTTTTATACTTAATTGTCCTCAGTCCACTGTACGGTACCCATAATACAAGCGTTGCTTAGTGTGGGACCGTATAAATGGTGTGTTCGTGTGGCGATATTAAAAAAAAGATTTATTTATTTAAAATGTATTTTTTCTTTTACTAAAAGCGCCATCTAGAAACAATATCAATTACAAATCTTATTCAATTCCATTACGCCCTAAATAATCGCAGCCAAATCCAGGTCTTTAGTCATTGTTATAAATCTCATTACCTCACCCGGCCCGACTGTAACTAATGACAAAGGCGCATTAATTAGATAATAAGACAGACTCTAGATGAAAGGGACCTATAATTACTTTCTTACTGGATTTTGGGTGGTTGCCAGATTGTCTGACTTAGTTAAATTGAAGGGTGGGGTCTCGAAAATTAAGCGCAATTGATCAATTATTCAAAATTAAATTATTCACATGAAATGAATATCTTGTATTAATTATGCACCTCTAGGGTACCCTATGAATGTATCGTTTAAATTTCAATTACCTTTTTTTTTTTTGTTGACGGGGGGGAAATCTTCGAAAGATATCCGGCCTATGTGTGGGAGAGGGCCGGGTTATGTGGGATTCTTACCCACTAAAACCCCCCCGGTGGCCGCCTTCGACACATGTTGGAGGGGCTCCGGGATCTCCAAACGGAACGCACCGGTGCCCCTCTTGTGCCTCGCCCCCTTATGGGGGGCCCGTCTCGGGGGAGCAGAAGTTTGCTCCCCCTGCGCCCTCGCTGCGCACGGCGGCGGGGAGCCACGCCCGCCACCGTCCTCCTCAGGAGTCGTCATCGTCACCGGACGTCCGGGGCCCACACCCCAGTCGTCCTCGACCCCGAGGGTAGCCCGTTGTTTAAGGCCCTGGGCATCAGGGCCGAAATTTCAATTACCTAGGTTAATTAGAATTTTATTATTGTATGTATGTATATGTCAACAATTATCAAGTCGATATACTGAAAAGTATTTAACTTGTAACAAATTAAGCCAGCTGTAACCGGGCTGCGGTCCCAGCGGCTTATCGCGCGTCCGGGACCGAGGCTATTACTTATTTAGCGACCAACTCGCAGTCAGAATTGAGTCCCGCCTCGTGGGGTTCCAATCCATACAGTTTGTAACTGTTCGTTCGTTCGTTCATTCACTAATTTATATAGGGGTAAGGAACACCTATGCAAAATGTCATGCTTCTAGGTCCAACGGTTTAAGCTGTGCGTTTTGTCAGTCAGTGTCGAGAATTGTATTAAGTCAAAATCACAGCAAAAAGCAAAAAAACGATGAAGGAAAACATCGTGAAGAAACCTGCATGTCTGAGAGAACCCCTCGAAAGATGTGTGAAGTCCGCCAACCCGCAGTGGGCCAGCCCGGTGGACTACGGCGTAATCCCCCTCGCATTGAGGGGAGGCCCGTGCCAAACAGTGGGACATTAAAAAGGGCTGGTATAAGACAAAGTCAAATCATTTATTTCGTACGGGGGCACTTACAAATTGTCATTTACATATTTTTTTATTAACTCTACAACCGGATCGGAACGCGACCTCAACTGAGAAGGTCCGACGAAAAACTCAGCGAGCTTGTCTTTTTTTTAACAGCCATGATTTTTACAAAAAAATAAATAAGCTCCATTGTGTTGCCATGCGAGGCGCACACACGCTACACTTTGACATCATAAATCTTGATATTTGAGCGATCAGCGATCAAAACAATAATATTCACTTCTAACTGAACTGAACGGGCTCATAGAATTTCAAAGATCAGCATACGGCTCCATCATGATCTCCAAAGTACTCGTCAAAAGCAATCAGACGAATCTAAATTGGATGGGTGACCATAGAGTACATCCTCTTTCTCATCAAATTCTCGTGAACACCGTCCCATTACATAATCAGACCTCATCTTCATGAATAACATGTACTCTTCAAGACCTATCAAACGACTAATGAAATCCATCCCGCTACTCGTGAAGAACGTAGAACGTTACACGAATTAATTTCCCCATCTCCATTCTATCGTCGGTCGACAAGACGCACGGACAAGTGTCATCCGTACACTGTGGACATTCCTTCGGTACGTACTAAGCGATTTGCTTCTACTTTCATCGTGCGAACTGCCAAGGAATGGAACACGCTACCGGCTTTGTTCCCCGTTGACTTCAATCTGGGTGTTTTCAAGTCGAGAGTGAACAGGTACCTTCTAGGCAAGTATGCTCCATCGTAGATCTCATCGTCACTTACCATCAGGTGAGATCGAGATCAAATACTTGCCCATAATGTAATAAAAAAAAAAAAAAAAAAACTTTGAACGCTGTCGTGTGTTGGGTCTCTAACATGTTCAGTCAAGTGCGATCGAACACTGTGCCGGCAAGGAATTGAACAAATCGTTCGCGTGATTAATTACCTTGCAACGATCAGATTGCTATAAATCAAGCCAGCAAAGCAAGTCAGGACGAGTTAGTTTGAAAACGGGACAATCCAATGAGATAATAATACCAGCCCTTTTTAATGTCCCACTGTTGGGCACGGGCCTCCCCTTAATGCGAGGGGGATTAAGCCATAGTCCACCACGCTGGCCCGTGCGAGTTGGCGGACTTCGCACATCTTTCGAGGGGTTCTCTCAGACATGCAGGTTTTCTCGCGATGTTTGCCTTCACCGCTTAGCAAGTGATAATCATAGTTGAAAATGAGATTCACACATGAAATCTAGAAATCCCAGAGGTGCGAGTCGGGGTTTGAACCTGCGATCCTCGTTACCGAGGCAAGCGTTCTACCAACTTGGCTATCACTGCTATCTGAGATAATGTGATGATATCATTACCAAACTAGCAGACCTTCACCAGATTATCACCATCCCTTTACCCGATCATCTCTTGATCATCCCGAGAACATTACCAGTATGAGCCAAACAACCAAGACCATTATCAAACCATAACAAGACCATCACAAGGCCATCACAAGACCATCAACATCTGGTGGAACTCCTCATCGTTCAATTTATTTATCTTTCCTGTACAAAACACTATGTATCAACCAAATACTTTGTCCTAAACGTACCCGGGTCGCTATAGTTGGCGATACCCGGCCTATTTAGGCCAAGGTTCGCTGTATCCGGGTTAAGTATCACACTTGACAATAATACGGACTGGAGTAGAGTCAGTTCAGACACGGGCGGTAAATAAATATCGCCACACGAACACACCTACTATACGGTCCCACATTAAGCAACGCTTGTGTTATGGGCACCGTACAATGGACTGAGGGCGAACTCAGTATATAATACTTATATACATATTAAACATCCATGACTCGGGTACAAACATTCGTGCTCATCACACAAAGCTTGTGTCCCTACCAGGATTCGAACCCGGGACCCTCGGCGCAGAAAGCTGAGTCACTACCACTGCGCTAATCAGACTGTATAATCCGTATCCGGTATCAATCCGGCCCATTTTGACTTCTTATATTTATTTTTCTTATATTTACGCGAATACTACACATTGAAATAAAACTAATTTTACGAATGTTATGTTCTTTACGTTCCCGACGTTTTGGCTGCTTTACAGCAACAATGGACACGGCGGCAGGACTGAGGTGTTAGACGTCCTAGTGTTAGCACGTCAAGTGCGAGCTAACCGTATACTTTATAGTCTACCGTATTTAGACATTTCGTATGGAGAATTGAAAAGCCCCTCTAGCGGGTGGTATTTAAAAAATTCAATTCTCCCTACAAAATATCTAAATACGGTAGACTATAAAGTATACAGTTAGCTTACGAACAATCTCGCACTTGACATACAGAACGCATAGTAAGCTATTCGTTCAGACTCAAATCCCTCCGCAGTCTGAACGGGTGAGTATACTTAATTACTGGGGCCCCGCTATAGAGCGTTGTTCAAATATTTCATGAAAAATTATACTTTTTCACGCGAGTCTTCATGAGGGACCTATTGTAATGAATAATCTGTAGTAATAAATCAGAAAAGTGGACAAATTATGTGTTTACCGTAAACGATCACCACTCTTTGAGCTGTCACAGGACAAAAAGGGTCTCCGTAGTGGTGGGTATCATGTATCATACTTTTCCAAGATAACTATTTATTTTGAGGGCGAGTGACAAACTGAACATTTAAGATCGGGCTTAGTCGTGAAAAGCCTGATTAAAAGTACGGTTTTTCCTTGTCCCGACAATATTATTCTGGTAGCGCTTTGTATCAGGCATTAAAATCAAATTGATGTAGATATGTCAGTACTCAGTTTTTTTTCTTCTTCTTTTTTTGGGTTGGCAGTCGGCTGCAGAATAGTGCCCTTTTTGCCAGTATCGATGATTTTTTAATAATTGTTATAAAATTAATAGTAGCCCTGATGATAATGATGATGTCGACGGCGATGATGATGATTATAAAATGAATCCTCCACCAGTATCAGTAAAGCTGTGTATACTTTACTGAACATTTACCGGCCATCTTGTGAGAACTTGAAAACTCAAGTTATACAATTTAATTTCAATCCCCTTCACTCGTGCACGTTTATGATCACACAATGGTTAATATTACATATTATTTATCAAAGAAAATCATTTTTTGGAAAATAAAACAAAATTGACAACTTCACTGTTCAACTTCCCGCCCAAAAACCAAGTACTTAATTATTTCTTTTCTTTATTCTGAACACCGATTCGAAAAAAGAATGTTGGTTTAAAATAGAAAATTTCATTCCAGCTTGGAAATGTGATCCCTTCGTTACGTTTCGAGACGTATTCCTAAAGCATTAAAGTTGATTACAATTTGCTTTAATGTCAATAGTAATGCCCTGTTGTAAGCGGGAAAATGACGGCACTGGCAGCTCAGACTTTTTCTGAAAACGTGGAAGAAGTTTTTTTTTATTTGGTACAGGAATCATTTAACAAGAATAAAAGATGTTCTTATTCTGATTCTATTCTATTCTATCTATATTATATAAGGTGTAACAAAAATATTTTAACAGATAAATCAGTAATTTATATGGATCACGTTGTTAGGTCCATTTTTTTTTTGGCGATCCAGTCGTATTTATAATAGTTTGTATTATTTCTTTGGGAATATTTTATAACCTACTGTTGGCCGTGTTAAAATATTTTACACTATTATTGTTACACCTTATACTTACATTATTATTATTTGATACGACAATTCTCTCATACTCGCATTTTGTAAATTGATGTGTTGAAGTTTTTTCAGATCTAAACAACATGGCCGGTTTAATAATATCAACCCAACCTCCCCAAGTATCTTATGTAAATCCTGATCATTACCGTAACTATAAAACCCGGGTAACAAACATCAAGACCACCCATAACACTCATATCTCACAGGATATAACGAATAAATCCCCCGGATAACATTATGCCGGGTATTAAGCGTTTTTATCCGGCTTTCGCGACTGAGATTTTATTATCGCTTGTCGTGCGAAAATTGATATAAATATCCCTTTTGATCACTTCATCTCTCGTATGAATTATTTTGATGAACGTAAATCTATACAAATAAATAAAATTGGAGTGTCTCTTTGTAATATTAAAATAACCGCTTTTTACTTAGTGCATTTGTATGTATACACGGTACATATACCAAAACAACATTTTTTACAATTATTGTCTGTCTGTATGTCTGTTTGTTCCGGCTAATCTCAGAAATGTTTTTTTTTTTGTTTAATTTTCGAATGCGAAAAGCAACGCAGGTTCAAAGGTATCCCTTTTTGAATACCCTTGTATTTTTTTACTTATTGAATACATGTTAGTGAAAGCCAGGAGAGGAAATTGCACACCGTATCTACGCCCGGGCCATTGTCATTTCACTATGACTCAACTGAGTTTAGCTGTGTTGAGGCCTAGTATAAAGAATAAACCCAAAGTCATTGCTTCATAAAATTGCTAAGCATTCGCGCAAATTCTGAGATACCCTAGCATTTTACATCCAATAATCAATATCTATACACTGTCTCTGCGACAACGAACTTTCATCCCACGATTTAAGGTTCATTTTCATGATACAAAATGTTTTTAAAGTAATTTATCGCTCGGGGGGTATAATTCAGCCGTCGATATCGTTCCGATGAGATAAGCTTGACTCGGGTGCTTCATTTATTAGATATCAAGACAGGCCTGAAAATTTATATCACAAATTCAGCAATATTTATCATTTTTAAACCCCTGACGCAAACATAAGAGGGGGGTCTTCGTCGTTTCACACCACAAGCGGTTCGCACCATGGTGTGAAACGACGAAGTGTTCTTTTTGAAGGCGCTGTTTCACACCATGGTGTGAATCAGCCAATGCTTTTTTAGACTTCGTCGTTTCGCACCGTGGTGTGAATCAACCCAGGACTCTTTTTGGCTTCGTCGTTTCGTACCAATATCAAAAGATTGAAAATATAATGTGTTTTTGTACAGACGGGTAGAAAACTGTTATTGGATAAAATGAATAGTGCAATAAAATACAAAATAGGTATTGAAATAAAACTATTTTTTAAGGATTTTATCGCGTTATTTTTCGTTTTTA
The DNA here is from genome assembly GCA_905404115.1 of Pheosia gnoma. NCBI lineage: Eukaryota > Metazoa > Arthropoda > Insecta > Lepidoptera > Notodontidae > Pheosia > Pheosia gnoma. Next base: position 5,754,099 of record FR989919.1, on the reverse strand, counting down.
CGTTACCGACGTTTCGGCTGCTTTACAGCAACCATGGTCACGGGAGGACTGAGATATAAGAGAATATAAGAAATCAATACAAAATGGGTATATAACTTAGCTTTTTTGTTATTGGATAAAGTATTAATACGAATCAAAATAATTGCATTTTTTTTACTTAAAGGTATAAAAGAGAGTAAATAGTAAAAATGTAAACGATAAATAATCACAGATGAGACGGCGGAGGGGGGGGTCTATTACCCTTTTACTTATAACTAATTAGATAATATCACAGGTAGATTTTTACTACATTGCTATTATGCTTACATACTTAAAGTAATAATTGAAAATCACAGGCTGAGCTGTATGTGTGTAGTGTTTGAACTTTTTTCCATCACATATAGCCAGCCGTCATCCAATAAGTTCGGCAGCAAATGTGACAAAACCCAACTTTTTGGCTTTCGCCACAAAATGCGGCTGAAGACAAAATAGCACCCAACAATTTTTACTTCTGGATTTTATTTATGGCTGGTGATATAGTGTATTATTTATATTAAATGCATATCTAACAACAAATTACTATGATGATTTTTTAATGAAAGTTTATTATAAACGAATAATTTAGTTAAGTATTCAAACTAATCAATATCTATATAATCTATTCAATATAATAATAAGATGTTACAAAAATATTGTGAGATGTACTTACCTAATACAAATCACTCAAATTTACAAAATAACGTGAACACCACCACTCTCTGAATATAAACTCCGTACTGTAACCTTAAAGATAACCCAATGGCACGCAAAATAATAATATAATTGTTATTTGCCAATCAGAAGCATGTATTCCTGCCCAGAGTCATTTTATTGTTTATTTGACGAGTGTCTTTTCACGAAATGGATTACTTTAACCTGAGAATTTTAGAGCGTCCCCATATGTATGCATTTTTACGGGCACATGTTATCTTGAATTTATTGCTTTTATTGGGTTAATTATTATTATACGTGTTGTTGTCTCAAATATCAAAACTAAGTCTATAGTACAATATTAATTACGTTGCTGCACTACATGATCTTATCTTTAGTGATCTTTAATTTATACATAATTCTGGCTTCCCTAGGTGCCAGATTATGAATGGATGGATAAATAAATAAATAATTCCATGAACGACTTTTGTGCATGCTTATATTTTATTGAATAAATAATAACAAAATATAATTGGTGCGAAACGACGAAGCCAAAAAGAGTCCTGGGTTGATTCACACCACGGTGCGAATCGACGAAGTCTAAAAAAGCATTGGCTGATTCACACCATGGTGCGAACCGCTTGTGGTGTGAAACGACGAAGACCCCATAAGAGGGTGTTAAGAGTTTGGCGCGTTTGTCTATCTGTGGCATCATTGCTATAGAAGTGTTGTACAAATATCATCGCTGAATTTCTAATATGATAGCCGGCTTTGTTGGACAGGTTTGATGTGAAACATTATGAAGGCCCATCACAAAGTTTATACAGGATTGAACAGGGTTCAACAGGGTTGAACATTTTCGATCTTTTCATGAATTTACGCATATTTTTTCAGAATTTTGAAATTCATTTTTTTAGCATATAATAGAAGTCTATCTTAGCGTGATTTTTTATTGTAAAAACCATTATTACTAATTTCGACCAAAAACTGCAATGTAAATAAAAGCTAGATACACAAGAAACGCACTATAACAACATGTCTAAGCGCAGACTATCCGTTACGTCACACACCTACCTCTTATATTACAACTTAAAGATACAATAGATTAAATTCTCACGTTATACAGAACGACGCAGGGTTGTCACTTGTATTCTACATAAGGAAAAAATAGGGCACCTCTATGGTTCGGTCGGCCTGTCTTGTTGCTCCAGTACGTCAAGTGCGAGATTATTCGTAAGCTAACCGTATCAATCTAACGTATTTACACACTTTGTATGGAGAGTTGAAAGTTTTAAATACCGTCCGCTAGAGGCGCTTTTCAATTCTCGACACAAAATGTCTAAACACTACACTACAAAGTATCAACTAGCACGCACTTGACGTGCAGAATAATCTTTTTACGCGGCGTTACGGTAACCCTAGGAAAGTATTCGTAATACCCTCATATTGTTAAGTTTTTCCAACACTTCCTAAGCGTTGTGAAATAGATAGCATTCATGACCAGGATACGTATTGTTCAATGCACATAAACGTTTCCATGCTAAGCTGGGAACTAAAAAACTGCAGTTAAGTCTATGAGGCAGGCTAAGATCTATGACCTTTGCGAGCAGTCAGATGTCTGACAAATTCTGACAAGTGTACGTTATGAAGTAGTTTTTATTGTTTTTGTTTATTCAACCGTACAAGGGACGCCATTTTCATTTCATTATGTCACATTCATTATTTTATTTATAATGTGTATTTATTGAATTTAATATTGCTATTAATTACTTGACACTGGCAAAATACCCGCTAAGTTGCGGGTGAGGCCATATTCATATCCATTTTATTTCATCGCATTTCATTTCGTAAAGAAAGAAGAAGAAGAACCGTACAAGGTATTTTTTTAGCATCATCGCTTTTTTAATTATTCTACCGTCTTATACAATATGGGTATGATGGTGCTTAACTTTACATGATAATCCCATTAAAAAGCAAATAAGATAGGTAACATTACCGAAATCCGTACGAAAGCCCGCCACCGCAGGGACGGAACGATGTAATGATGAACATAGTACAGCATTATAAACAGAAGTACAAAGAATGGAAGATAAAAAAAATATAAAAGAAGAGGCGACCTGATTAGCGCAGTTGGTAGTGACCCTGCTCTCTGTGCCGAGGGTACCGGGCTTGAATCCTGGTAGGGAACTATCTTTGTGTGATGAGCACGAATGTTTGTACCCGAGTCATGGATGTTTATTATCTCTATAAGTATTATATACTGAGTGCGCCCTCAGTCCATTGTACGGTACCCATAATACAAGCGATGCTTAGTGATTTTTTCAAACACTGTGAGCACTTTCTGCTTAGATCGGACCGCAAGCAACAACTAAATATGAGGGTACCCCAGTTCAAGCTATGACACTAGGACGTCAACCACCTCAGTCCTCGCGTGACCATGGGTGCTGTAAAGCAGCCGAAACGTCGGGAACGTAAAAACATAAAATAAACGCCATAAAATCTGAAAAAATCCGTTTATTTCAGTATTGAATTTTACATAGGAAAAGTGATATGTAATTACATTGTAAATGGACAAACCATTCATACATTTGGTAGTACAAGCTGTAGGTACTATTTTCATCACTATACGACATTTCACAAAACGAATTGAAACTTCTACAAGTAGCCTGTATTGTGACGCAACATGGTTACCACAATACAGTATTCTCTTCATGATAAATAACTTACGGCTTCATATTTTCATGTACCAACGTTTCGCCGCCTCACCCTGAAGCTTTCAGGACGGAACATTAGTTTGGAAATGGAATTATATTTAATTTCTTCAAAGCATTATGCTGAAGGATCTGTCTGGTAAGTAATATTATCATGTTTATGAAGCAGAGGCGTCTTGGAAATAAGGGCAAGCTTAAAATCCCGGACCACACTCTAGGCTCTAGGATTAATAGATTTCATGTACCTACCAATCTTATTTTTTGATCTTCTGATGTACGGTGAAGGTAGCCATTGTGAGGAAACTTACACATATTTAGAAAGGCATATATATAGTAATCCTGGTAGGGACAAACTTTGTGTGATGATCACGAATGTTTGTACCCAAGTAATGGATGTTTAATATCTATACAAGTATTATATACTGGGTTCGTCCCCAGTCCATTGTACGGTACCCACAATACAAGCGTTGCTTAGTGTGGGAGCGTATTTTTGGTGTGTACGTCTCGTATATATATATATATATATGTATATATATATGACTTGGTTACAAACATTCGTGCTCATCACACAAAGTTTGTCCCTACCAGGATTCGAACCCGCGACCCTCAGCACAGAAAGCAGGTTCACTACCAATTGCGCTAATCAGGCCGCCGAAATATGAATGAAGAATGAATAAGTCAAGTGTGAGATTACTCGTAAGCTAACCGCATACTTTATAGTCTACGTATTTAGACACATTGTATGGAGAGTCGTTTTGAATACCGTCCGCTAGAGGCGCTAGTCAATTTTCCATAAAATGTGTGTTAATACGTAGACTATAAAGTATACGGTTAGCTTACGAATACGAATAAACTCGCACTTGACGTGCTGTTTGTTGGTGCCGTGAGTGAGTTTGACTTTCACTAGTAATTAGTTTCTTTTCCGGGCGACGAGCAATTGCTAATTACATTGTACCTACATGCATGCATCGCCTTCCTTTCATTGTTGATACATTGCGAAGAAAATATACATCGGAATAAATCATATTATTTGTTCACCATATTTTAGTAATCGTGCGAGTGTTTCTTTAATTCGACTGTCTTTGATTTTGTTTAGATATTTTTGTTAGACCCACCGTGCTCTTATAATAAATTATTACAAGAACATATTATTCTTTAACCACGCTTAATTTGAGGTCATTGATACGAAAAAAAAACCGCATACGATCTCGGCAAGGAAAGGACACTGAAATGCTCCTATTAAGATCCAGACTAACCAAGCCCCGCGAGGCAGGTTGTGGCAGCGGACGAGGCAGTGTCGAATCGAATCTCAAGAGTCATCTGCCATTTGCCTCGCTGCCTCGAATCTGCGACTTTTTTTTAATTGTCAATATTTCACATAATGATTACTAATTAGCAATAGTAGTATACCTTTTTTCTTTCCGAATCACCATGTATGTATAATGAAGCCTGGATTCGACCACCTGTACACTATCCGGTGTTATGTACTAGGCTTTAGTACATGACTGGATACCGAAGAGGTCCATCAGCGGTATATCGTTAGGTAGTGAGCCAAGCTGACTGCACGGGACCCTACTCACACCGTAACTAATATATTTATATATATAAAACAAAGTCGTGTTAGTTACACCATTTATAACTCAAGAACGTGTGGACCGATAAAAAAAAAAAGTATATACCACCAACATACCCACACACCTACATCTTCACAAATATCCCGTGCAGACCATACATAAGTTCTGTACAGCACAGTAACAGCACAATAAATCTAATTAGGTACTTGTGTAGTATAATGTCATTCCTTATTGCAGTCTTCTATTTCTCTAAGCACAGGGGAGATCTTCAAACAGTCATAAAAATATACGTGTCGAATTGAGAACCTCCTTTTTTTTTTTTTTTTTTTATTACATTATAGGCAAGTATTTGATCTCGATCTCACCTGATGGTAAGTGACGATGAGATCTACGATGGAGCATACTTGCCTAGGTAGGAAGGCGGCAGTAGATCGAGACGCTACATTCACTAGGCACATGCAGCGCAACTGATCTGACCCGCCATCCATGAATGGCAACACCGAACATCATGCCGGAACACGGCTAGGCCGCTTGGCGACATGGCTTTGTTCAGTGGGTGGTGACTAGCCACGGCCGAAGCCTACCACCAGTAGAGTTGTCACCTGGTTGGCACCACCCAGGATCACGTGTAGGGTATCTCGAGGGTACTTAATTCTCCTACGGACGAAGGTGACTCGACCCCGAATTATTTTTTCCTTGGTTATAAACGTATGAATATGATTGCTGAATAAATATAGCTATTTATATAAGCGTTACGCTACGGTGTAAATATATCCGGGTCGGTCCGGCCATTTCCATAGTAATAGCAATGTGGCTGGCAGATAGGTAACGTGTTTACGTGTCCAGCCGTGGGCGTGGGGTGTGGGTGGGATTGGTAAAGCATTGGTAGCAGAACCATAACGAATTAAGGGCACAAACTGTTACGAATGCAGGGCCCAAAATCACAACAATTCGCTCGCAATGGCATAACGATGGCATCCTGATTGTCACTTCTGTCAATGTTCTGACAATGGCAACTCAATTGCGAGTCATTTGAGATCACAGATATCCTTAAACCAATCCAATCAAATCAATCCAATTCAAAAGTAGACATTCCAAATTTAAATGGGCCCGTCAACGGGCTATAGAAACTGCTTATCGCTTATCGCCCTCAGTCCATTGTACGGTACCCATAATACAAACGTTGTTTCGTGTGGGACTTTATCCGTCTGGCGTTATTTATTTAGATTGCGACAAGTCTTGCGCGGCGTAGACGGCAACTCGAAAGCTATACAAGAGCAGCTTAAGGTTGCCACAAAAGTAGCCCGTTTGCGACCTTCTTAACCCTGTTCGGGTACAAATATTTTTCAGGTATATCGCAAAACAAAATCACACATATAACTATACACAAAAGTTTCAAGTTACATTAACTCTCGGTTAGAGTTAAGCAAGTTCGAATAGATAACTGGAGCGGCTTTATATTAATAGCTAAAGGGGAGGGCGGCGTGTTTGAGGTCCTAAACTAACATGAAACTGTAGTTAAGGGAGCTTTCCATACATTCATAGTTAACGTAAGGGATGGTTACAATATTATAGGGTGATGGAGTATTTTATTGAATGCAGTCGTTTATTGTTTTTAAAACACATAGAAAGCTTATTAATTTATGCCATACTTACCATAAAAGAAAAGAATGGAGTAGAATCGAGTAGAATGGAGTAGAATGGAGTAGAATGGAGTAGAATTGAGTAGAATGGAGTAGAATGGAATAGAATGGAGTAGACTGGAGTAAAATGGAATAGTATGGAGTAGAATCGAGCGGAACGGAGCGGAAGGGAATAGAATCGAGCGGAACGGAGCAGAAGGGAACGGAACGGAATGGAATAGAATAAAGATATTCAAATTTGGTAAAAGCAATAGTTGGTTGATAGTGGGTCGCTGTCGTTTTTTGTCTCTGTTCCACGCGCGCTGGCTTATGGCGTCACGTGCTTGTATCTGTGTACCTGCTTTGTTTTGACTAATCGAGAAAAATTACATGTTTTCTTTTGTACAATCGTGCCATATAATGACGAATTAACTAGCAACACTCAAAAAGTATTTTTCGTTTTTTTTTCGGTTATAATTTGTACAACTTAAATTAAGCATCCCTACATTATAATTTTGTAATTAAAAACCGTATTTGGTAACTATTTAAAAAAAGTATTTCGCTTGATTTCTCTGAATAGTATAAAGGTAAAACCCCAAAAGGTGTACGTACACGGATATTTTTAATAGCAGCAGCAGGTCAAAAATGCGCCGCTACAGGAATTTAATTTTGTGATTCAGAACCCCATAAACCCTTTAAATTCTTTTTCATTCTGCTAATACGAAAAGTTCGAAATCATCAGCAGATAATTTGCAAAATGTCGGCCGGTCACTCGACGCGAATAGTTAAGAGTTCGCAATTCAATTTGCGAATTGTTCGGCGAATCGCGGCGTTTGTGAAGTTGACTCGGCCGGTGAGGTTCAGCCGCGCCGTCTGTGCACGGGTTAGGTAATTGAGATTGCGATTCGCAAAATGAAAATACAAATTGAATGTGTTCCTTTGTCGGATCGCAAACTCTAAATTTTATTTTGTAAAGTCCGACTAGATGTCTGTCAACTTTTGCAAATACTTACTCGTAGAACAGACATAGTCAAACTCCCATATTCATAATAGTTTACAATAAAACTACAATGCATTGGTCCAAATAATATCCGTGGTTTATTGAGAAAAGAAAGACATTCATGACTCGAGTACAAAAATTGGTGCTCATCACACAACGTTTGTCCATACCAGGATTCGAACCCGGCACCCCAGCACAGAAAGCAGGGTCACTAATAACTGCGCTAATCAGGCCGTCACTCATCACATTATTCATCATCATCATTTGACATTTAATGCACTTCTATCATATATTTTTTGAGACTTTTAAAACGTTTGCATTGAGTATTGGTTTTTTTTTATTGAGTTTTTTTTTAATTAACAACAGACACTACAAAGTTACAGAATCATAGACTAGTTTAAAAAAATGTAATGACAGCATTCTAGGTTCAATTTTTGACTATGGCGTTATAAACTTTTTTTTACATCTTGCTAGTATTACAACACAGAAGGAAAGGGCTCTTGACAACTTTCTTATTTAGCGAATTATAACTGTACGTCAAGTGCGAGATTATTCGTAAGCTAACCGTATACTTTATAGTCTACCGTATTTAGACATTTTGTATGGAGAATTGATCGTTTTAAATACCGCCCGCTGAAGGCGGTTTTCAATTCTCCATGCAAAATGTCTAAATACGGTTGACTATAAAGTATACGGTTAGCTCGCACTTGACGTGCTGGCCCCAACAATTACCGGTTCAAGTCTGCATCAATGAACCCCGTTTCAACCCCTACGTATCGAATCTGGCGTTGAGCCAAGCAGAGAATAAAAATATTATCTCAATGGCATCAAAAGGTACATACTGCTCATAAAAAATTACCCCTAACTGAATTTTCTACCATTTTACCTCGAAAATAAATGTTTCACCCGGTTACACACTGTTATCTAACCGGATATCCGGACGCGGTGACCCGGATAATCAGCTCCGAAGTGCATTGGATTACCGGATGATGCTGGTCAACATTTTGGCGGCAGTCCAAGACCGTTGTCTATGGAAATAAATTGAACCGGTTTTGTCAAATGGACTTGAAAATCGATATGAACAAAGCAAATGCCCTGAAGTATATCGAAATAAAAATAAATTTTACGGATTTTATCGCGTTTATTTTATGTTTTCCTGATGTCAGCTGCTTTACAGCAACCATGGTCACGGAAGGACTGAGGTGTTTGACTTCCTAGTATCATAGTTTAAACTGGGGTATTGGGGGTTTGCAGTCCTATCTACGCAGAAAGTGTTCACAGTGTCTTGAGGTCTTGGAATAGTGCGCATGGTTAGCAAGACCGAAACGGCGGGAACGTAAAAACATAAAATAAACGCGATAAAATCCGTATAATCAGTTTTTTTACAATGTATTCGCGTACGAGTACATATAAGAAATCAATATGCACTGAACTTATTTTATAACCCACAATTTTAGTTTATTAAAACCCAATCAAGTCTCGGAATGTAGCCCCGGGGTACGTATAGGAAATGCGATCGAGTGTCGCTCGCTAAAATCTAGCCAAATCATATTTTGAAATGATCAAAGACAACACATTGTATTTTATACGTTCGTTTACCCGGCTCCAATTTCCACATCGGTGATGGATATAGCTATAAAACATTTACAACCGGTTTATTTGGAACTTATATCCGGGTATATGTCAATGTAAGTCAAACACCGAATGCAGTGTTCCGTAATATCCGACGGAACACTGCATTCGGTGTTTGACTTAACTTGTAAGCTTAGTTCCGTGCAACTATGTTAGCAAGTAGAAATATAGGGGCTGGTGTCGTGGTTCTTATTTTAAGGGTCCCCAAAGGATCCCAACAGGTTAAAGCGACGAGTTGTAAGTTTTGTTTTATTTTCCAAAAAAAGTGTTTCTTCGATATACATGTGTAATATTAACCATTGTGTGTTCATAAACGAGCACGAGTGAAGGAAATTGAAATAAAATAGTACAACTTGACTTTTTAAGTTCACCTAAGATGTCCGGTAAATTTTCAGTAAAATATCCACAGCTTTACTGATAGGGGTAGCAGATTCATTTCATCATCATCATCATTACAACACATTTTTGTATAACAATTATCAAGAATTACTCGACACTGGCAAAATGACACTATTTTGTAGCTGATTGTCAACCTAAAATGAGAAGAAAACTTTACTGGACAATATGGAACGTCACTATTGGAACGGTGGGCGTTGGCACAGTGGACGGTGAGACAGGGGGACAGGGCAGGGTGGGTGCAGCGGGCCGGTAAATGGATCGGTCACTGAATAAAATCCCATTTCCACGTTTTATCGTTTCATTACGCACGGGAGAGTCAGCCGCGCGGGGAATTAGGTCAGAAGTTGAAGTTTGCTTGAATTCGTACGGTGAAAGCATTTATGAGTAGAAACGAATGCTTTGAAAAGATTTTTTTTGAGGTTATCAGATTATAGTTACTCAGTTAAGTATTAATAGAAGTCAGTTTAATTATAATAAAACTAATTTTACAGATTTTAGCGCGTCTATTTTAAGTTTTTACGTTCCCGACGATTCGGCTTTGTAACAGCAACCATGATCACGGGAGCCGTATATACAAAGTACTCTGTGCACGGGAGGACTGAGTTGTTTGACGCCCTAGTGTCATAGTTTGAACTGGGGTACCCTTATATTTAGTTGTTGCTTGCGGTTTGATCTAAGCAGAAAGTGCTCACAGTGTCTTAAGGTCTTGCAATCGTGCGCTTGTTTTTGGATTTCATTATATTAGTTACTGGATCCCAAGTCGGTGGTAGCACCCAGCCATCTTCCCCATTGAAATTAGAATGTTTTTTTAATTTCAAATATAAACTCTGTAAAATTAGTTTTATTTCAATGTGTAGTATTCGCGTTACAAGAAATCAATAAAGAAGTCAGATTAATTTCAATCTAAAACAGACGGATATATAATCGCATCATAAGGTTCCGTTTCTACCATTTTGGTACGGGACCCTAAAACGTCAAATAAGTAAAGTAACACAGCTCGGGGACATACAAATTGCCTATAAAAAAATCGTAATGACAATTTGTCGAAATGTAAAATTCTATAAATATTCCGGCAATCTGTCTGACCAATACTCCCGGTAGTGGTCCGCCATAAATATTGGATCGTTGCCTGGCTTCCATCCAACTGCATCAATCAGGCGTTAAGGTGGAAGCTCAGGGTCAGGACACGAAATTAAAAATTTCTGTGGTTTTTATTTTTTAACGAAAAATTTGGACATCTTTATGATGTAATTTAGTTTTTTGCGATATTAGCATTCTGCATTGGATGTCTCGATGTATTAAGTTTGCTTAAAAAAATACCTAAAGCGATACAACACCATAAAGAGTGGTTTTTACAAACCTTATGGTATTGTATCGCTTTAGGTATTTTTTTAAGCAAACTTAATACATCGAGAATGCTAATATCGCAAAAAACTAAATCTCTATATATATATATATATATATATATATATATATATATAGAGATATATACGAGTATGATAGGTATACCTAGCCGGATTTACAACGCTGTAATCCAATATGCGTGTTCAGATTTAATTAATATTTTTCTTTATAAAAATGTGGCTGCCATTTTTTTAAATCGGCTTTTCCAGATATCTGGGTTAATGGAAATATGCCGCAAATTAATATTATTGCAGGTGTATTCATAAAATATACTATATAGAGTCGCAGGTTCGATTACCTATGATAAGTATGCTACTTTTAAATTAGTAATAGGTATTAAAAAAAAGAGTTCAGAAAATGATAGAGATGGAGGCACAACATCACAGGCACGACCGGATTAGCGCAGTTGGTAGTGACCCTGCTTACTGTGCCGAGGGTCCCGGTTTCGAATCCTGTAGGGACAAACTTTGTGTGATGAACACAAATGTTTGTACCCGTGTCATGGATTCTTAATATCTAGATAAGTATTATATACTGAGTTCGCCCTCAGTTCTCAGTCCATTGTACATGACGTATAGGGAGGTGAAAGACGCTGCTCTAGATAGAGACAGATGGAAAGCTTCATCAGCTACACCGACAAGGGTCTAACCCTTAAATTAGAAATCCATCTCCTAAAAATTTAAATTAAAAACAATCACAATCTAGGATATGAAAGGATTGCTCAAAATTATACCCCAATGTAATGGAAATTGGGTGGAAAATTGTACTGGACCCCAGATGCAGCTCAAATTTCATCAAAATCTAATATAAAATTACAATTTACATGGATCACAAGCTTTCTTTTCTGAAAAAAAAACGACGTCTATTTAGAAAACCTCAAGAGAAGCCTTTTTCATATTTTTCACAGGAAGGATCATTTATCAAAAGCTTAGGTACTTTGGCACCGCCATTTTGAAACTGGAGAACTTGGATAAGCACTTACGGCAATAACTTATGAAGAATAACAATGAGATTAGTTAGATCCGGATTAAAATAATAAACAGCTAGGGCACAGGCCTCCCTTCAATACAAGGGAACCCCCCTTGCAGTGAGGGGAGGCCCCCTTGCATTAGGCCATAGTCTATTTCACTGGTCCGGCGCAGGATAATGGACTTTTGGACTTCGAGGATTGGTTATATTTTCCCAAACATGGGTACAGATTTCCTCATGTAACCGGTATGATCCGAACAAAGTTTTTAAAGTAATTTGTAAATGTGGGAACCATGTAGCCATTAACATGTAATATTATACTCAGTTAGTACTTTTTTTTTACCAGCTGCTAAAGTCTGCTTAGCCGTTCCTACATTGTTCTCACATACCCATAAAAATGTACAGCTCAAAAATGTATAAGGTCTTTTTAAAAAGAGCAATCATGGAGTTTCTTGTCCGGTCTTCTCCATAGGAACGGCCATTGTATTTTTCCTATGAGAATTTGGACAGGACGACGTCTGTCCATAAAAACAGGTCATCGTTCGATTGTCGAGTCGTGTAGACCAAATGTGCACACCGCAGATCACCCGGGAGGGATATAATCGGCCCGAATAACCGGAGTGAGCTATCACTGCAATACGTGCTGGGGTATTTTTTTGCTATCCATTGGTTTAAGGGTCCCATAAACTGGACTGTTTTCAAATAAAGACAGAAAGATAACAGCCCCTGTCTTCAGTAAGTAGGTACCTATACTTTTTGGCTTTCAAAAAATGTTACTACTACAAAGCGGTAAAAAATATATAGCAGCTACTTGTAGTACAATAACCGTCGGGGCATAGCGACCGCCCCGCCAGGCATACCACCCGCCTTGCTGGAAAATCGTCCCTTTTCCTCCAAAACGTATTGAATAGAAAACTCATTAGGACCATGATACTCTATATATCAGTATTCCTGCATCGAATACTTTCACGGAATACATAGAGACCGCTTAGCGACGTTCCATTATGTGGGAAGGCTTTTAGCAGCCAGACATTACAAAAATGTGTAACAGAAGTTCAATCTATTGATTTTCTTATATTTATGCGAATACTACACATTGAAATAAAACTAATTTAACGGATTTTATCGCGTTTATTTTATGTTTTTTTCGTTCCTGACGTTTCGGCTGCTTTACAGCAACCATGGTCACGGGAAGACTGAGGTGGTTGACGTCCTGGTGTCATAGATTGAACGTAAAAAACATAAAATAAACGTGGTAAAATCCGTAAAATAAGTTTTATTTCAGAAGTTTAATCATTTATTTTCATCGCCAGACGATTACACGAACTAACTAAACGAACCGTGTAATACGACAAACTAAGCAACGCTTGTACGTATTATGGGCTCCGTACAATGGATTGGGGCCAACCTAGTATGTAATACTTATATATTATCTTACTGGGGGGTACAGAATCATGAGTTGAATCCATGGTATCAGATTTTGTTGCGAAACCACAAACACCCTGTATACATAAATGTCCAGTTTTAAATATTTCCAGTGTTTCCGAATTCTCCGTAGTATAGTTCCTTTGTTCAGAATTGACCTACTGATTTTTATCTGCACAACAAACCTATATATTGCAAGTCTCACGAAAAATCTTTTGTGGGTAATTTCCCCCACCATTGTTGTTGCCTTTTGTGTTTGTTTAGGACTATTATTAGCCTGTTAGTCTTTAAAATTGCTTTAATATGCTATTTGATATTATTATACCTGGTTACTTAATTAATTATGTTTATGAAAAATAGTTAATGAAAGAGAGTTGGGTAGAGATTTCGGGTAGATTTCCTGAAATTTCCCGAAAAACAGTTTATGCATTTACCCTTTTCCCGATGACGCTCTCTGTTCTTAGATGAAATTGACTATTTTTTTTTAAATAATAAATAAGGCAAGTACATAATGATTAAATTCCTAAACCATTTCGTAGACAAAATCACAGATCCTGAAATTATAAGTAGTACATATTTACGATAAATCAAGCGAGGAATCGAACAGCTAAAACTGTTATTAGGAAGTATACAAACCGCTCTGAGTATAATTAATTGTTTCCCTACAGAATAACAACATCGAATAATTATTAAATTGTGCATCGCAACAAAAAAAAAAGAAGCTGTCAAAATGTATTTTTAAATCTCTCAAATCCATCAACTATCGTCGAAATAAAAAAAACATAATATATTTTTTTAAAACCTTCGTAAATTATACGAAAATTCACTTACCGACAGCCAGAGTGAGCGCAAAAGAAATCGCGAATAATACATGAAACTTCACCATTGTTGTGAATACACTTATTTTAAATGTTTTTATGTGATTTTATTGGGACATTTTCGCTCGTCACGGGATGTCCCTTCGGCGCGCGAGCTCAACGCCGACTGCGGAGCTCACTCGAGCAACCCCTCCCTGGCTGGCCAGGGCCGACCAGAGCGGGAGTAACGAGAAAATGGAAAACCATGGTAAGATAATATGCTACGCCACGTATTCTCTTCCCGTGACAGGTTTTGTTTTTTTAACTTTATTTGATGCTCTGCAGGGAGCTTTGAATCGCTGTTGTGTAAAAGATTTTCTCATATAATTTTTTGGGATGAGTACTTTGAGGCCTGGGTTTGCGTAACCCGCGATTTGATACGGGGTTCCCGTGACATGTAGGTCACGTGATTGGATCACGACTATATCATCGGACATTTTTAACCAATGAGCGATGCTAATTTTATTGAAGATGTCAATCAATGGCAACACTGAGCGTGACGTAGTCATGGGCCATTGTTGGAAGAGACTATGTGGCATAATATATTATTATACTATGGGAAAACGATTTTCTTTTTATTCGAAATTAAAAACTTATGGCAATTTTACACCAGCCAGTGCTGATAATATTTATTCGTTATTTTAAATAATATTAGTACCCGTAATGATAATAATGATGTTGATGATAGAATGAATCCCCTACCCCTTTTAGAAAGGCTGTGGGTACTTTAATGACAATATTACTTAATACTTGCCCATAATGTAATAAAAAAAATAAAAAATTACGGACTTCTTGGGAAAACTCGAAAAGTCAAGTTATATCGTTTTATTTTAATTTGCTTCACTCGCACACGTTTATAAGCACGCACCCACTAATATTACACATTATATTACATGAAATACATTTAAAAAAAAAACAAAATTCACAACTTCGCTGTTCTACTTCCCGCCAAAAAGTCTTGGACTAGGTTATTCATTCTAGAAAAATATACTTATAAATAAAAAACAGGCCCAGTAGTTAAAAATGAAAATTATTGTTTTGTTCCAGCGAACGAATAGAATATGATTGTGAAAGTTATTTCTCTTATCAAGTTTAGTTCCACAGGAGCTTTAGGAAAATGCCTCTAGATGGCGTTAATTTAAAGAACTTTACAGAAGCAAATAGTTCCCACATATATATCCTGTGACGATAATATATCGTTTGGTTTGGATTATCAATGTGTGTTGTATTTCAATTGGATACAGATCTGTTGTTAGTTAAATAAAAATCCAGTGGATGTCGCTACTTACCAATGTTCTTCTACTTCCTTTATGAAATGAAATGCGATGAAATAAAATGGATATGAATATGGCCTCACCTGCGGGTGAGGCCATATTCATATCAGCAACTTAGTGGGTATTTTGCCGGTGTCAAGTAATTAATAGCAATATTAAATTCAATAAATACACATTATAGATAAAATAATGGATTTGACATGAAGAAATGAAAATGGCGTATATTTATAGTCGCGAAATGAAACGGTCCGTTACATCAAAGTCGACTTTTGCCTACGAGAGGTCAAGAAACGTAATTTCAATATTCCAATGCAAGAAGCTAACATTATAACAAATGCGACGCGACTACTATAGAGTCAATGGAATAATGGTTTTGTTTACACCATCCTGTCAATTACAAAATATTGAAAAAATCGACACTGGCAGAAATGGCTGAATTTGTAGCCAATTGCAAGCCTAAAAACAAATATCATGAGATTTATCACCAAGGAATTTCAATGTTCAGAATGCAAAAGCTGAATATTATTTTATAAATTTTATTATATAAAATTTACATAATTACACTCAGGCGCACCAAAGTGGGTTATAACTAAATTAAAAAGCCGAAATGCTGACATGATCATAGACTCGTTGCCACGTACTATTAATGCGACCCTCAATTGTAACATTATGCCAGTTTAATCAAGTCTGTTACAACAATATGCCATAAAGCCAGTGAGGTCCTAATTTGGCAGTTCCAGTAAAATATTTCCAAATAACCTCGCGCCGAAATTGATTTCATGACTCTACTGCGCCCCAAGTCCGTTAACACAATCGATTCATAATCGAACAGCAACCGCATAGTAACTGTCACTTTTGACAGACATCCCATACAATATCCGTCAAAAGTGACTGTTAGTATGCGGTTGCTGTTCGATTATGAATCGATTGTGTAAGTAGACTTGGGGCCCTGGTTCCAATACATAAAATAAATTAGCACAGAACCCTAAGGCCTATGCCTCGAATTTAGCGGGCAGCGGGGCAGCGGCGGCGGCGGCGCGGGAGCGGCAGGATCTTATGCGTAAAATCAAATGGACCGGTTCTCGAAAACAGCGGCGCGGTAGCGGCGCGGGGCGGCCAACGAGCCCCGCTCCCGCGCCGCCGCCGCCGCCGCCCCGCTGCCCGCTAAATTCGAGGCAGAGGCCTAAGAAGGGAAGAATTACACGCGCATTGCGTGGTTTGTAGTTCTGCTGCTTATGACGTCAGCGTAATAGTTGGCGGAGGCGCGCGGCGTGCGCGTGCGCATCGGAGACGTGAAGTTCACTGCGTATAGACCGAATTTTACGCTGAAACAAATGACGATGACATTAGTTGTGACCACTGATCTGTATAATAATAATAATTCCAGCCCTTTTTATGTCCCACTGCTGGGCACGGACCTCCCCTCAGTGCGAGGGGGATTAGGCCATAGTCCACCACGCTGGCCCAGTGCAGATTGGCGGACTTCACACATCTCTCGAGGGGATCTCTCAGACATGCAGGTTTCCTCACGATGTTTTCCTTCACTGTTTAGCAAGTGATAATCATGATTGAAAATGAGATTCGCACATGAAATCCCAGAGGTGCGAGCCGGGGTTTGAACCTGCAATCCTCGTTACCGAGGCAAGCGTTCTACCAACTTGGCTATCAATGACCTGTACTACTATCAAACTTGTTTTTTTAGTATAACATGACAACTATATAGTCACATGATTTATCGACATAGTTGTAACATTTCTTATCTCTATATCATTAGTTCCATGGACACTCGCTACCTGCTATCACTACTATAAGCGCCAAAATGGCATCAATCAAATAGGCACAAAAATATCTATCTATCGTCTAAGAGTAGTACTGGTCAGGGGCTATTAAAAAAAGACATGCCCGCTGTGTTTCTCGCCGGATCTTCTCAGTTGAGGGCGCGTTCCGATCCGGTTGTAGAGTTAAGATAAAAATGTAAATGACAATTTTCAAGAGCCCCCGTAGGCCTATACGGAATAAATGATTTGACTTTGACTTTGTAGGGGTTAAGTTTCCCAGAAACCTCATTTCGACTTACCTGTACCCTGCCGTCCATTCGAAGTTGTCCATGAGAGTCCACGCGATGTAGCCAGACACATTAATACCATCCTGTAGGGCTAACAACACCTGTAATATATTAATGATAATAATAATAATATCGCCAGACGGACACACCAACTGTACGGTCCCAAACTAGGCATCCCATGTATTATGGGTACCGTACAATAGATCGCGATCCCAGAGTACAATACTTAGTTAAATGGATATTAAATATACAACAACTGTCAACCGAGGTAATTTACGTTTTTATATATATTTTTCAACCTCGATTATCACATGCTAAACGGTGAAGGAAAACATCGCAAGGAAACCTGCATGTCTGAGAGAACCCCTCGAAAGATGTGTGAAGTCCACCAACCCGCAGTGGGCCTGCGTGGTGGACTATGGCCTTATCTCCTTCACATTGAGGGGAGGCCCGTGCCCAACAGTGGGACATAAAAAGGGCTGGTATTATTATTATAGTGTGTCTACTTGCGGGCAAGTCTTACCGAATTCAAATGCTCCTTGTAATAGCTGAGTCGATTATAATCATCAAGCTTATCATTGAAACTGAGGTACCCGTTCTCCGTGATGAAGATATCACTAATATTGTACGTGTTCTTCAGCCAGTGAAGTTGCCGGTATAAACCTTCGGGGTACACCTAAGAAAGCAAACAGCATTTAATAAATCATATATTATGTTAAAATATGAAAGCCAATACATGTATGAACAGGCAATCTTCTAATCTGCCGGGATACAACCTAATGGCTACGTCAAGACCGACCGTGCTGCCTCGCGAGGCAGGTGACTGCTCGTCCGAGGCAAACGCGCACACTGCCTTGGGTGAGCACGGTAGTTTGTCATTCACTACGCTGACTGCGTGCGTGGCCCTCCCAAACCAGGCTTATGAGGCCAAGCGATGGATTGGTCGCGTCTAGAAGTATGACTGAGTGTGAGTCAATCTCTATCGAGGTGGGGCGTATCATGAAGGAATAGTGTTTATGAGAGTAAATTGAATTGAGTAAATTGTCTTTAATACAACATTAAAAGGTTCATGAAGATGATTTCCGGATTCCATGTATGCTAACACGATTGCCTCGTAATTGAATGATATTAACATCGCAATAGTCACATTGAAAATTTTATTGATTTAACTTTTGACAGTTTTAGTAGGGACAATTTAAAAAGTGTCACATACGATACAATTCTGATCAAATATGTGTTGATTGTATTGACAGGCCTCGGTTAAGCTGCTCTGCTAGATATAGTCGGCGTGTGGGTTGGATTAATAAAGTGGTAAATCCCGTACAGACTCGGAAGGCTGTTTGCTTGCTTAGTCAGGACATGGTTCACCCGAGGCAGGCGCTGACATTGCCTCACTCGAGCACTGTCACCTGTCACTTGCGACACTGTTAGTCTAACTGCTATGCTAATTATGCGTGATCAAAACTTGGACTCTTTTGCGAGTATTTATCAACTACGACTTCTATTGCATCTATGTACGTTCCAATCTTCATAATTACCGCAAACCAATCAATGTCTGTGGTGTCCCAAGTGGGGTCCCTCTCCATGATGACCCCCAACTCCCGGGGTCCGCAGAACGGCCATGAGCCGAACCCTTCGCCAGGCTTTGCCTTACGAACCAAGCTGGTGGAGTAGTGGTTCAATCCGTAGAAGTCATACGTGCCTGGTCATAAATGTAATATAAATAAATATGGCCAGACGAACATACCAACTGTAATTTACCAAATTAACTAACGTGTGTAGTATGGGCACCGTGCGATGGACTAGGGGCGAATCCAATATACTAATAATCTGATATAAGAAATTGAATAACCATAAAAAAAAACATTTGTGCTCATCACACAACATTTGCCCCTATCGGGGGATTCGATCGAGGGACCGTCGGTACCGAAGCAGTATTACTACCAACTGTGCTAGTCTGTGGGTATTTACGTCTCACTCACAACTTGTGGGTGTGTGCTCTCTTCGTCTAACCTAGCTTAAAGATCTAACTTATAGTAAAGGTTTTAAAGCTGTACCTCTAACCAGTTCAATCTCCTCTTGGGTAAAAGGGGGCAAGGTTGATGATGCATAGCCATCTCTCTTGCTGTTTTCTGCTATCACCTTCTCTACTAACGGCGGCCACCCGCCATCTTTGGAGAATATTGGGTAGGCGTAACGACCTTCCTGAAAAACAAAGTGAGCTTAGTTTTGTTACAAAGTGTGTACAATTTACTTGCAATTTTTAAGGAATTATTCGCTTGGCCGCCTCTCGGTAGTTCTAAAGACTCATGATTTTAAGGATTCCACTGTCTAACAGTTTGCCTGCAGTCCTTTGGCCTACCAGCCAAGGCACAAACATACATAGCCTGCACTCCACTACCAGGGATCCTGCTACGGCTTGCTGGCAATAAACCGTCTGACAATCACACACACTGACAGTTTTTAGTCGACAGTCGACAATCAGCAGTTAACATCGCAGGTTGTCGTAACCTAAGACGGTAAGCTGACACGTCACGATCCTCGACAGACCGCCGGCCGACTGCCGACCCGCTGACACCTATTTTTTTATATTGATTTCTCATATTTACGCGAATACTACACATTAAAATAAAACTATTTTTAAGGATTCTATCGCGTTTATTTTTCACCAACCAGCCGTCAACCACCTCAGTCCTCCCGTGACCATGGTTGCTGTAAAGCAGCCGAAACGTCGGGAACGTAAAGACAAAAAACAAACGCGATAGAATCCTTAAAAAATCCTTTAATTAAAAATACCTTTTTTATATTTATTTTTTTCGCTAGGAAATAGTATTTACGCATACCGCCCAAGCCCGGGGGAGCTTGACTCGCTGACACCTGACATCACATGGACTAACAGGCCAGCATCAAAATTCACCATTAACTTACAGTTCGCAACTAGACAAAGTTGCAGATCTTCAGATGGACTGTTATTATTAAGAATTACGTCAGTCAGTAGGGCCGTTTAGACACTAGGAGATAAGGTAAATAGGTGAATAAAATTCAAAATGTATAACTGTACATACCCAATATGCAATAGTCAGTTCGGTGACTTCAACGTCCTCTGGAGTGGCTGGTTCAAACCAGAAGAACATAGTTGCTAACGACACTTTTCCTTTAAAGCAAAACGGTTGTCAATTCATAATAATACGACTGACACTTTGTATTATCTAATGGCAGACATCCCTGAGGTACGAGTTTCCTTCAATTTCTATCTAAGCAGAGAAAATCAGTCAACTCACCATGATATTTAGGCTTATACTCCTCATCATAAATCCTCCAGGCTTTTGCGTGAGCCAAAAATATATGCTTATTGCACAAATAAAGACCGACGTTCGCGTCATCAATATATGGGGCGGCTTTCTGAGTGTACCCGTTGTCACAAATTCCTATTGGCTCGTTCAAAGTCAGCCAGAACTTAACGCGGTCGGCATAGAGGGAGTAGACTACCCTGGCGTAGTCTGCGAACCAGTCGGCGATAAGAGGGTTCGCCCAGCCACCTGTAAAATGGAAGAGGAAAATAATGGCGGCATCTTTACTATGTTGGTGACATTAGCACGTTATTAAATGTAAAATTTTGAAGATATTTATTTGTGCGTAACATGAATAGGATTTTAATTATGATGAAAGGTAACTTGTAATTACCTAGTTGGTACCTAGTATAAGAGAATGATGGAGTTCGTTGTGGCGAGAATAATAAAGTTAGTTTTTTATGAATTATTTATTCGCCCTGCTAGATTAATTACAAAAACCTGTATAGTCTGATGCTAAGCAACGCTTGTGTTGAATTTGAGGATGGCCTTGGCGGCAAGACAGACTGCGTCAAAAATGCGAGCTCAAGCGAGGCATTGCGAGTGATGCCTTGAGTGAGCAATGGAGGCCGCGGAGTCAGTCAGAATATGGTCCACAAATGGCTGGCCGGTCATTAACCCATCCTATGTCGATATAACATCAAGAAGACCAAGTATATGTCTCACCAAGATCTTGCAATGGTTGTGGTAGGTCGAAATGGTATATCGTGATGACCGGCTCGATGCCCTTCTCCAGAAGACCGTCGATAAGGTCGGAGTAGTAGTTCTTCCCGTCCTCGCTGATATAGTTGGCGAAACCGGACGGGAGTAGACGAGACCAGGAGATTGAGAACCTGGTGATGAAGGATTCGGCTGTTTATAAATAAATGGCGGGATGACCTGGAAACGAGAGACTGGACACAATTGCAAGGGACTGCACGTCAAGTGCGAGCTAACTGTATGCTTTATAGTCTACCGTATTTAGTCGTGTAGCGACCCGGGTAGTACACCTCCGGTATCGCTAACTTGCTTCCGTCAGGAGTGGAACCTTGTACCGAGAACAGCTAGACGGGTTGTTCCTAGTTGGATAGTGACTCAAACGCTGCAAGTAGTTATTGATTTATTAATTGAAGGATTACTTATATGTACAGAAGCAGGTATAAAAGTCGTGGTGCACTGACGTTACAACGCCTTATATAGGCCTCGTAAAAACGATCACCCATGGCACAATTCAAACGTAGTGGGGTCGCCGTTAGGCCTCAGCCTCGAATTTATCGTGCTGAGGCCTAAATCATGGCCGCCGGTCGCTAGACAAAAGGTGCGCGTGAGACGCGTAGGTGCGTGTCTTTGTTGCACGGTGCAAGGAAAATAGATGCGTATACAGCCATCTTACAGTGGGCGTGGTGGGTCCGTGACGTCAGAGATAAGGACAAGATCAGGCCACCCGACGTCATCGATCATACGATGTGGTGCGGCGTTGGGTCGGGCGAGTACACTTGCCAACTCGCCACAGACATTTTGTATGGAGAATTGAAAAGCGTCTTTAGTGGACGGTATTTAAAACCTTCAATTGTCCATACAAAGTGTCTAAATACGGTAGAGTATAAAGTATACGGCTAGCTTACGAAAAATCTCGCACTTGACGCACTGAACTTCAATCGTCCAGGCCGGAATAGAGAAAATGGAAGAAGGACTTTCTTTCAAACTTAACTCCAAACATTGTGACAAGAGTTTTGACAATCAAACGGGTGTTTTGGCAATGGGTATTATTTTTTTTTATTTTTTTTTTCTTTTAGTCCGGGCGCTATTAGGCCCGGACTAAAACTGGTAGTGGTGGTTTACTGGTGGTAGGCTTCGGCCGTGGCTAGTCACCACCCACTGAACAAAGCCATGTCGCCAAGCGGCCTAGCCGTGTTCCGGCATGATGTTCGGTGTTGTCAGATCAGTTGCGCTGCATGTGCCTAGTGGATGTAGCGTCTCGATCTACTGCCGCCTTCCTACCTAGGCGAGTATGCTCCATCGTAGATCTCATCGTCACTTACCATCAGGTGAGATCGAGATCAAATACTTGCCTATAATGTAATAAAATATAAAAAAAAAACCTCTGACATGGGGGTCAGAGAATATAATTAACTTAATTTTAAAATATATGTAGAAAGAAGGGGGGGGTGATATTGCCCCACTCCCCCCTCCTAAACGAAATCCTGTATCCATTGCTTAAGCACTGGACTATCAGTACGGACCTGTACAAATCCAGACCAAGTTCCTCCGCCACCTGGATGTCCCGTCTCCACAGGTGGTAGGAGTCGCAGGCGACGTCGCCGTCGCTACCGTCATACATCACATCCGGATGAGAGTGTATCAGTCGATCCCATATGTTCTCTCCTTTGTCTGTAATATTTGATAAAAAATATCGTAAGACGAACACTCAACTTGTACGGTCCCACACTAAGGCTGTGTCCCCAGTCGGCAAACTGTTAGCGGTCGACTGAGTTAGCGGCGTATCGGTTTAGTACGCCCTTCCATATATTTGAAATGGAGTGTTCACAGTTTGCTAGTTTGCGCTCACTCTACGCAGTTTGCTGTGTTGCGCGCGCCGATTGATTCAGTGAGCGGCCGACTCACAGCAAAACCGGTTCCAGTCGGCGGCGGCGATATGCTTGTTCGCCGGGCGTAGTGAGTCCGTTTGCCGCAAACTGTCATGTGGACAGTTGACAGTGAAAATTCAGTGGGTCGGTCGACCTAAATAAGCGGCTAACACATAACAGTTTGCTTGCGACGCACGCAAATTGATCTGAGTTTGCAGCTAACTCGAATTTCAGTTCGCCACAAATTTGCGGCTCACTCAGTCGGCCGCTGACAGTTTGTCGACTGGGGACACAGCCTAAGCAACGCTTAGCGCACCTTACAATGCAAAGGGCTACCCAGTATATGATTACCGCGTTCTACCAACATGGCTATCATTGCTTTTAAGGATTGTTATTACATCCAAACAGAATCCAGAGATCTTGTTAAGTGTTCGATTAGCAGACCCTCCATCAAAACATGATATAATTCTTCATCACTCAAAACATGGTATATTTATCTTCAACCACTTGGCATCCATCATAGTAAGGGCAAGGTGTTGTGACGATTAACTTGATCGACCGACGAGGTGTGGATGACGTCACGATTACATCAGATGTTCCTGCTTACCCAACGAGCCGCCATTAGGCCATAATATTGAAGTTTTATGGCTTCACATTATCATAATTTTGTACCATTATTTTTAATTTTGAAATTAATATGTAAATTGAATATCGTTTTAAGTTTTTACATACAATAATTACAAACTAAATAGTTTTTACTGTTCATTTATCAGTGTACTAAAATGAAGATCAAAGAAATAAAATATAAATGAAATGAAACCACGCCGATTTGGTCTAGGTGCTTTTTTTAAAATTTGAAACGTATGTAGACATAATTCAAGGACCATCGTATCACCTATTCCTATCCACAGTGAAGCCTACCCTCTGTTTACTGCCTAGTATCACAGTATTCAGAATCAGAATATTTTTCATTCATATAAACCCTTAGTACAGTACTTATGAATCGTCAAAAGTTACAAAATGCTAAGCTACTACTTTACCACCCGTTCAGAATGCCGTTCCTATGGAGAAGAACGAGCAGGAAACTGCATGGTTGCTCTTTTACAAAAGATCTTTTACATTTTTGAGCAATGCATTGTTTTAGGAATGTGAGAACAATGTAGGAACGGCTAAGCAGACTTAAGCAGCAGGTAAAAAATTACAAGTTAAATGGCTACATGATCCCCACTGTATTAAAACTGTATCAGGATTAATCAAATTGAACCACTCACCGCTGGCGTTCCATCCACCTTCGACCTGGTACGCCGCAGACGCCGCACCGAATTTGAAAGATGCCGGAAACTCCAAGTTATTACCACGGCTGGATCCAGTACTTAGAATACTACAAACATAATAAAATATTATTATCATGAAAAGAAAGCACTTAAAAATGTTCACTTAAGTATGTGGGAGTCACAGCTACACGTCCGACCATCACAGCGCATCGTTATGATCTGCGAGCGCGGAACGCGCGCGACGCGCTTTATACGGGCGCATTATTATATAGTTCTTCTATCCTGCTCGCACGCGACGCTCATTGGTCAATCGTAATTTATTAACTCATTTGTTATACTACGTGTTAGGTTAAGACTTTTGTAAATATATTTAGTGTATTTTGTAAATAAATCATGTTCGTTCATACTCTTGTTCTGCATTAATATTCAGTTAGTAGCCATAACGCTACAAATATCTGCACTGATTTGTTTTCTAAGTTGGCTGGCTCGAAAAAACAACTAATACCTACTGACAATGAAAATAAAACTAATTTTAAGGATTTTATTGAGTTTTTTTTGTTTTTACGTCCCCGACGTTACGGCTGCTTTACAGCAACCATGGTCACGGGAGGACGCGGTAGTATTCGGGTAAATATATATAATAGTATCAATAGACATCTTACTGGTTAACCCCGTACTGGAGGACTAAATTTTGAGGACCTTTGAGCTGGATTCAAACAAAACAAATAAACAAATATCACCAGACGAACACACGAACTATACGGTCCCACGCTAAGCAGCGCTATATTATGGGTACCGTACAATGGACTGGGGGCGAACCCAGTATATATTACTTATATGGACTTTAAACATCCTTGACTTGGGTACAAACATACGTGGTCATCACACAAAGTTGGTCCCTACTTGGACTCGAACCCAGCACCCTCGGCACAGAAAGCTGGATCGCTACCAACTGCGCTCATCAGGCCGTTAAAACGGTGGGAAATTGCGTGAGTTTTTATTATTGTTTGTTAAAAATTCGTTAACCTACTAGGTATTTTGCCAATGTCATGTTATATAAATTAATTCAGTTTTCGAGCATATGCACAGGCCCAAAGGCTAGGCCCTGAGTAAAATACCCCACCCCATTCCTCAATCAGTAAAGTGATTGATACTTTACTGAAATATTTTTTGTGAGAAACTGAAAAGCCAAGTCTAGTCACTTTGTCTCAATTACCTACACTCGTGCACTTTACCGAACCCATAATGGTTAACATTACATTTATAACACTCACTATAACTCGCGGGAAGACTAGTTTTAGAAATTAAATCATAACTGACGCCATGACTTTTCAGTTTCCCGCTAAAAGTCCACCGACCCACTAGGTATACTTCATATGCAATATGAATATGCTCGGGCGTATCTTACAATTAAAAAAACAGGTTATAATATGTCCTAAAGTAATCGATGAATTTAATCTAGTTAACCACGTACCGGTACCATACTATGCACCGACTGGAGGGACATCAAACAGCCATTACCTAGGTTCATTCTCAATTTGGTCATTTTTTTTTTTTTTAATTATGTGTGTTCCTTATATAAATTAATTTCACAATGACCGATTTAAGAAATAAATGACAGTTATTCGAAAACTAAGGATTATCGGTAAAGAAAGTCGGCTCACTACAAACTGCCTCAATTTGGTCACGATTTTTTCATCTTTAATTGGTTTTATAAATAAATGGTAAGGTTGTTTTTGGCGTAAAAAAATGTAACTAACCACAACACGATCACACACCGCAAGTCCATGGTGACAACTAACGCTGGAGATAGTTGTGCGAACACCGATGACAGATGCTATCTTATGGCACCAGAACCTTGGAATATAGCGTTTACATAATCACGGATTAAGGCACCAAAAATGTAACAAATAAGCAAAACATCGTTTTATTTTATACTTTATGGTATTCTTATAAGTATATGGTATTATATTGATTTCTTATATTTACGCGAATACTACACATTGAAATAAAACTATTTTTTGAAACGTCTGAAACGTCGGGAACGTAAAAACGAAAAATAAACGCGATAAAATCCTTAAAAAATAGTTTTATTTCAATATATGGTATTAGTTATAATCTATCTATCTATATACTCGTATATTTAAAAAAAAACGTCGTTTTAGTTCCACCATTTATAGCTTAAAAACGGGTGGGCCGATATTATTATGGTATTTTATTTTTATAATCTGTCTCCGCCTAGAATAGCAGAATAACGATTAAAATGTGGGAATCGTTTGGGACACGAGTTTTCCAATTTTCTGGGCAACTTTCTTCGCTAATGTATTTATTTACGCAACGCCATCGACGTGGCTACATTCTTATCTAACTATATTTTTCGTGGCGATACGTAAGGAAAACCCGTTTAGTTTTGGATTTACATCATATTTTCCATATAAACCATCTTCTTACGGTTTCTATACGCAAACTACAATGTATTTGTTTTCATAATCTTTGCACATAAAACATTTGCAAGCAACGCAATTTTATCTCAATTTTTATCTTAACAATAGATATCCATTCTAATATGATAAAGTGGGTAAAGTTTGCTAGTTTGTTAGTTTGGATGTAGAGCGTAATCTCCGGACCTACTCATCCGATGATGAAAATGGTTTCATTAGTGAAATAAATTCATTAGTAATTAGTGGGATACTGTAGCTTCCTATTAGTAGGAGGCTACATTATCCCAGAGTCCTATATTATAGGACTAGCTGTTGCCCGCGACTTCGGCCGCGTGGTATTTAACAAAGACAACCGTTGACAACAGCCTGCTCGCACGTTCTGATCCCGCGGGACGCATTGCAGATTGTTGCTATCAAACTTAATCAGGCGCTGCGCTGCAACATTGGTTTTAATTTTTTTTCGAGAGATCCTATTTTTTTTTATAAAATAAAAGTAGCCTAAGTTACTTCATGTTACATCAGCTATCTGCCAGTGAAAGTCCCGTCAAAATCGGTCCAGCCATTTCAGAGATTACCCGGAACAAACAGACAGACAGACAGACACAGAGACAGACAGACAAAAATTGTAAAAAATGTTGTTTTGGTATAGGTACCGTGTATACATCCAAATGCACTTAGTAAAAAGCGGTTATTTTAATATTACAAACAGACACTCCAATTTTATTTATTTACATGTATGTACTAGCTGTTGCCCGCGACTTCGTCCGCGTGGTATTTAACAAAGACAACCGTTGACAACAGCCTGCTCGCCCATTCTGAGCCCGCGGGACGCATTGCAGGTTGTTGCTATCAAACTTAATCAGGCGCTGCGCTGCAACATGTTTTAATGGTTTTAATTTTTTTTCGTGAGATCCTATTTTTTTTTTCTAAAATAAAAGTAGCCTAAGTTACTCCTTGTTACATCAGCTATCTGCCAGTGAAGTCCCGTCAAAATCGGTCCAGCCATTTCAGAGATTAGTCGGAACAAACAGACAGACAGACAGACAGACAGACAGACAGACAGACAGACGGACAGACAGACAGACAGACAGACAAAAATTGTAAAAAAATGTTGTTTCGGTATAGGTAACGTGTATACATCCAAATGCACCTAGTAAAAAGCGGTTATTTTAATATTACAAACAGACACTCCAATTTTATTTATATGTATAGATAGATAGGTAGTTGAAAGCATTTCGATCTCTAAGCCATTTACAGGTAGGTACATATTACATATACGATGGCGTCTTGCAGGTATGCATGCATAATTTTAAGCTGATTAGCATCTATGTTTACCTACCTACAATATTATAAATTATGCATAAGTACCCATTTAATTACATTTCCAATAAAGTATTGGTATTTGCTTCCAAGTTAATATGCTATTATTGTCAATTAAGTTATTTTTAAGTGTTATTAGGTGTTTATAGGTGTAATAAAAATTTGTTTTTTTTTGAGATCTTTATTGTTATTCTAACATTCAATAAGTATGGATAGCTACGACTTTTTTTTGGCAAATGGCTTCACCCACCTTTGGGTAGGAGGTATTTTGCTAACGTCAAGTGGAACGTTTTTTGAAATTATCAGACATGCGAGATTCTATGCAGGCCTAATCCGTAGACTAGGCCTAATAACCTTCGAAAATCCACCCCAGAAATGCCTTAACCAATCCATGGAGTTATATATAGGTACGTACTATACTCTTTAAAAAAAATGGATTATATTCAATACTTAACTAGGTACCTGTTTGCATTTTTTTTGCATTGACCTAAATAAAAAAGCAGTGGTAGCCAAATTGTAGAACACTCGCTTTGGAAACAATGTTCAAACCCCGGCTCGCTCCTCTGAGATTCTGATTTTGATGTCCGAATCTCATTGTCACTTCCTGCAGTGATAAAGCAAACATTGTGAGACGTGGGGAAATCTGGACGTCTGTAAAAAATGTTGTGAAGTTCACCAAACTACACTAGGTCAGCGTGATGGACTATGGCCTAAATCCTCCTCATATAGTGGAGCAGCTTGCCACATATAGGTACTGTCAATAGATAGACTCCCCCTATGACATTACGACGAAATACCAATTGACTATCTATACATTATATAAGAAAATAAAACAGAATTAATAACTTTGTTATTCAACTTCCCGCCAAAAAGACCATACATACAATGGTTAATATCCCGCCATTTTTTTTTGGCAAAATAACATACGTTTTGAATAATTAAACAAGAATTTAAAAGATTTACGCCATTCCCGCCAAAAAGTGTTTGACTTGCTTGACATCTCAGGAAAGGATTTTCTCATAGAGCTATATCATTGGTATATTCCTCCTTGCTCTCAGTTAGTTGACCGGACCGACCATAGAGCGGTATAATGTGACAGTGACAGCAACCATTAATTGACAGACGAATCACCAAAAAAAAAACTTGCGAAGTAAAATTTCAAGAAAACAAATACTGCACTAAATCCATATGTTTACAACGAAACTACCTAAAAACACAATAAAAGTACTACGCAAGTTGTTGCCGACATAAATCAATCGAAGTTCTGTTCAAGTTGGATGTTTTCGTGAAACAAAATGTCGAAAATTAAAAAGTTGTCGGGCTCGTTCCGCTATACGCAATGGGATCCGTGTTTGATTGTCTCACAGATAGTGGCCATGCAGTCCGTATTGTACCTCACACTGTGCCTAATCGTGGCTCTGATGCAGGACCTGACTGGATCTACCAGGACCCTGGACCATATATTTGAGTATCATGTAAGTATTCTAAGGATCTCTGTGTGGTCCGATACAGGGTACTTTCAGCTAGATTAGTACAAGTAGAGTGCCTTGGTCCATCTGAACTACAGTCACAGTCGTCTAAAAAGTACCTAGCTACTTAATTACATTAATGTTGTAGATTTATTATGTGTAAATATATTTTAATAGTTAAATGTTTTGGTACAAAATAAATGATTTAGTGTTGTACACTGTGCTTCATAGTTAACATATAATTACTCTGAATAAATGTTAGACTCCACACAGACAGACAAGCATTTAGTATCCCACATTTTTTGTAATGAATAAATTCCAACCTGATAAACATCTCATAGAATGCTGAATGCTCTTGTGCTGTGTTTCCGGGCTCTTATACTTTTTTAGTTATTGACGGTAGACCAACGGTGCATTTTACATCTTTACTGTAAATTTCAGGAGATACACGTGCGAGACAGTGAAGGTCGATCTGTGATTCTAGCCTTTGTGCTGAATGCTGTCATCGGTGCATTTACCCTGTGGACTGTTGTCGGGAGGACAAAGCTGTGCTTGGACTTCAGGTAACAAATAGTAACTCCTTTCGTTACGAAATGAAATGCGATGAAATAAAATGGGGATGCCCTAGAGATGTGTATACTCAAATGTTACTACAACTCAGTGCTGAATCTGTGTCCGGATAAAAGTATATTTCATCCATGGAATTAACCACACCCGCTATATTTAACCTGTTTAAATAACCAACTAGTAGATCTACCACTAATCCAAGAGTAAGATCATGTGTTAGATTTTCTCAGACTAGTGATTGCTCTTAATGACTATCAAAGATGTTAGTGCCCTTGTATATCAATTTGTGATTTTGGATGTAGGGGGCAATCTGCGGATGTACTGATCTGATTCTGAAAATTATCTTATAGTAAGCTACACAAACCCTGAGTGCTGTAAGCTAATAAACTATGTTTAATTGAGGTACTGCAGGCGGAGCCTCGGGAAAAAGCTGGTGACTAATAATCCAGTCATACCACCCCCTCTGGAACATTGTTATTACTTGGCTCTTATATCTAGTTCCTTTATTGAAATTTCAGTTGCACCTACCACGGCATCCATCTCATCGCCTGCTGGCTCTTCAATGGCTCCTTCCCCACCACCTTCTCGTGGTGGACACTTAATGTCGCCTGTGCAGCCATCACATGCGTCTCTGGGGAGTTCCTCTGCCTCAGGACTGAGTTGCAAGCGATACCGCTGAGTAATATTGGAGCTAAAGTGGACTTATGAAACGCACTACCGTTGTGGTCAGATTCTGAGAATTTTCTTAATATGATGAAGAGTTTAAGATAAAGGTGTCAGAAAAAGTCAGATGGGCTGTTGGCTATGTTTATTGGAATAGTTATTTGATTTAGGCTTATAAATGTGCTATCATTTTTATTTATTATCACTGAGTATTATATAGATGAGAGGTAATAGGATTTTCCTATAGGCGAGGGAGCAAAAACTAAACGCGTCCTCTATGTCGAGTTTACTTCGTAGATTAGCTATATAACACTAGATGTCGCTAGCGTCACTAGTATAGAACGCGTATACAATGTGGCGTCATCTTTTGTCGAGTAGTAAAACTAAAAGAGAATAAACTAGGATGCAATGGCGAACGTGCTGTTTAAAGGTCGACCGCCGACAGACTGACCCCACCGTGATGACGTCGGCGCTTAACTGTGAATCATAGTGCACAGTTTTTTTTTTTTGCACAGTTGGTTTGTACATCTCTGTATATACTCGTAGGTTATATGTTTGGGCATCCAAAATGGCCACGTGGAGATCTAATCGAGTAATCTAAATAGGGATAAAGCTTATATTATCATTCGAATTATTTATTTCAAAAACATTCTATAATTATTAAGTATTTTATTATCTCTTGCCTCCGGCTCCGCCCGCAATCATCGATTTTGATACACAGCTTGACTTTCCAGGGTCGGTGTGTGATATGCCCCTATGTATTCAGTCTAACCGCAAGCTATCCAATAAGAAACAGTTCCCATTGTTGAAAATGTTCAAAAAAACTTTAATTATCCATAACAATTCATAGACCACCCGTTTTAGATTAAAAGACGTTCAAATATCTTATGTCATCATTCTAGACACAGCCCAGTTAGTTATCGTGTTACTAGTTGCAAATCACACACCTGATTTCCTTAGTATGAATGACAACGATAGCACGGATACGATACGATTACATTACAAGTTAGTGCTAAGGGCACACATGTAATGTTATTATTCTGTTTATTGTGGATTTGTAAATAACTGTGATGATGAGCATACAATATTTATTAATAACGATACAATATAGGTTTGTAATTACTGTAAATAAATAAATTCTTTTACTTACAATTTACCATGAGTGCTTTATTGTATTTTGACCAGCAACCGCGGAGACTCGAAGGCGCATCATAAATAGGTAATTAAATAAATAGCGCCAGTCGAATTCACGAACTGTATGGCCCCAAACTTGAGCGAGATTTGAATGGGTATCTGACCATCCTTCCAAATTTTCTTTCACACCTACCCACCCATGAAAATTTCAGCCCGAGGTCGCCTGTAATCATCAGAACATAGCCATATGAACACATCAACTATACGGTCCCACACTAAGCAACGCTCGTATTGTACGTACCGTACATTGCACGGGGAGAGAACTCAATATATTATACTTATATAGATATTAAACATCTATGACTCTGGTACAAACATGAATGCTCTTCAAACAAAGTTTTGTCCCCTACCAGGATTCGAACCCGGAACCCTCGGCTCCCAAGGCCGGGTCACTACCAACCGAGCTAAAAAAGATGTCTAACTAACGGGAAATAAACTCTTGAAAGGTAAAATAAAACAATCAATCAACACTACATTTGTTATAATAGATCATTCATAAAATAATAATAACAGTGTTAGCAAATTAAACGTCATAAATATATCACATTATTTTCATAATAACTAGCATTGATTTCACTGAGTAATCACTCGTGTTAGCGTGCGTGCACTGTATATGCCTAATGCCTTAACCGGTAGAATGGCGGACAAAAATAATGGCCCATTACACATTATTTTTATTAAAGATTTATTTTAATGTGAGATAAACACATTACTAATGTCCCGTTAGCGCCTCCAACTAAATTGAAGATTGTCTATCTAGACCAGGCAGTCCATCTTCACCACGCAGATAATCTAGACCATGCAGTCGACTTAGACCACACGGTCGACTTAGGCCACACAGTC
Source organism: Pheosia gnoma (assembly GCA_905404115.1). Taxonomy (NCBI): domain Eukaryota; kingdom Metazoa; phylum Arthropoda; class Insecta; order Lepidoptera; family Notodontidae; genus Pheosia; species Pheosia gnoma. The sequence goes on along the minus strand of FR989919.1, from coordinate 5,720,810 downwards.
GACCTAGATCACACAGTCGAACTGGATCTAGCCCGGAATCTTTCATTAGCGAGAGCGAGCCAAATAACCACCGTGCTATATACGCTTTCTATTTATGTAATAATTTCTGCTTAAGTAGATTCACCAATTTGTGAAGGTAGGTAAGTCATATTTATGAACTAGTAAACTAAGTTACCTATAGTATGGCATTGAGCTAGCTTTTTATGACAATCAAATTATAAATTATTAAAAATATGTGCTTCCACATGCTCGAATTGCGATACGACCACCATAAAAACTTTTTAACGTAATTTTTGAAATGGTCCATTAATTTTGTCCGCCATTGCATCCCTCACTAATGTAACTAAAGTTCACAGTGCTCTAGCATTACTTAATACAGTGGAGTGTCTTTTATATTATTCCTCTAATGGTAATCACAACACTTACGAAGCCTGATCAGGCGATAAAATAAGAAATCAAGAGAATGCTTCGCTTTGAGCTTAATAATAAAATAATATGTGCAGAAATTTGTTCATAGCGCGTAAAATTGCCATAACATTATATGAGGATTCAGCAGACAATTAACTAGTATTTATTTTATTATAAAACAAGATTCAAAATATATTTTTTAATCGCTGCATTTATAAGTATGAGTTAATATCTTAAAATAATGTCATTGGCTAGACTGAGGGCGCAACCTCGCGAGGCACACTCGGGCTAACCGCGAGGCAAAAGCCAGGCCTGCGCTCAAGTTGGCCTCGTTTGTATACACAGCTATGTAAAACATTCCGCAAAAGCTAACGAAAACTAACCATATAAAGTCATCGCATAAAAATATTACAAATCTTATCTATTAATAATCAAAATGTTCAAAAGCGCTTTTGTAAAAAACACAACAAAATAATAAAATATCTAAACAAAAATATTTTTATGATAAAACCTTCGAAAGATGTCGAAGTGTAAACAACATTAGAAAATCAATCTTATTGATTAGTATATAAGGCTTAGAGCATTATAAGCATAACATAAATTTATACATAATGATTGCTTAAAGTAACTGGAAGATGAGAATATCAAAGCGTTTATTACACAATTATTTTGTTTTGCTGAGATGCTTGTACATGTTGTGGGAGACGAGGCGAGAATTGCTCGCTTATCTCGACTTAGTCACGTCGAAACGCCATTCGAAATAAAAGTACAGAATGATTCAGAAAGGGTATACTAAGCCAACCTGGCCCCTCTTTAGCGCAATCCTAATCATTATGTGAAATCAGAATTTCGCTTTGTCGATATAAAAAAATATTTATTGCTCACAAAAAAAAATATATTGTTTTTTTGTGGGGAACATTTTGAAATTCTGCTTTATATGCGCTTAAAAAACACATATTCAAAGCTCAGTATAACATTTCTGAATCATTCTATATAGATTGCAGATCGCAAAGGCACTTAACAGTACGTCATATTTTCTAAATTAATAATGAAAATAACAAAAATATTATATTTATCTAATACCGTAATACAATAATTATTGGCGTTTAAAAATGTACTATTAAGGGCTAGATTACACCTAACGAGTAAACTGGCCAGACAGTACTCTCCGTCGAGTGAACCGAGCACTGTTCACACCTACCAAGCACTCGGCCGAGAGCACTGTCTCGCCTTATTACTCGTTACGTGTAATCAAGGCATAAATAATTATAAGCATTGTTCTATGGAACCGCTCGCATCACCACTAATGCGATGCATATATATCTATATGTAACCATACAATAAAATCTTACGCCAAACAAATGGAAGTTTCTACAGAAATGGTTGATAATTGAGAAAAAAAAAATTGCTAGACAATCACTAACTGTAGGGTCCCAAACAAAGCAACGTTTGAATTATGGACGATCCCTTCCGCCCGTAATATGAAGCTAATATCTACCTGTCTTATACCCTTTGCAGACAGGGTTGATAAAAATAATTAAAAAAAAAACAAGTTAGATTTCAATCAATGTTTCTTTTTTAAATCAGTTGAATTTATTAATTATTTATACCATTTGGTGATCGCTTGCTGGAACATACGCCCATCGCATTGCATAGTTCGCAACGAACTCGCGATCACCAATTAACTAAGACAATGACTTAGGGTTGAATTTAGAATAATCTATTCTTAGCAAGTACCTAAAATAGACCTAAAAGCAAGGTGGAAAAAGCGTACCAAATTTACCGTTCGTTCGTAAGCGTAAACGCACCCTAGTTACGTAAGCCGGGTATATTTTCCCCTGGTAAAAAATACACGGGTAAATATTAACCGGGGTCTCGCTGAACGGTGTCATAGCTTTATATCAATACTAGCTGTCAAATTGTATTGTTATATTTATCAAATTGTTGGCTCCAGTTGAGATTTGACAACATTTGAACTAATCTGACGGCAGAGTGAAATTTAGCGACATTTCGAGGTCACTATCATTTACACTTGTCAGGGGAAAACTTATACCAGCGGACGTCCAGAAACGGGGCAGTATAAATTCTGCGGGGCAGTATAAGTCCGCCAACCGGCACTGGGCCAGCGTGGTGGACTACGGCCTAATCCCCCTCGCATTGATGGGAGGCCCGTGCCCAGCAGTGGGACATTAAAAAGGGCTGGAATTATATTATAGTTTTTCCCCTCGCGGAGTCTCTGAACTGGGTATTTGGCGTTTACACAGTACATTTTACGCTGTGTGAGTACCGTAAACGCAGTCCTGGAGATTCCTTAAAATTGATTGAATGAGTAAGTTCATACTGCAGAACTAACTGTCTCATTGCATGTGCTAAAGCCTTAATGTGGTTGAAAGTGTATCAACATTACACTAGTAAAAGTAACCTCAATAAAGGTATTGATTTGTTATATTTACGCGAATACTGCACATTGAAATGAAACTAATGTTACGCATTTTATCGCGTTTATTTTATGTTTTCAAACCAAGCGCACCATTGCAAGACCTCAAGACACTGAACACTTTCTGCGTAGATCGGACTGCAAGCAACAACTAAATATGAGGGTACCCCAGTTCAAACTTTGACACTAGGACGTCAAACACCTCAGTCCTCCCGTGACCACGGTTGCTGTGAAGCAGCCGAAACGTCGGGAACGTAAAAACATAAAATAAACGCGATAAAATCCGTAAGATTAGTTTCATCTCAATAAAGGTACCGACATTATTATTATAATCTCATTATATTTATGTTGGTGTGCGAATAATATTTTCCTCTGTTATACTTGAGTTAAAGGCTAGCTAGCTATCATTTAGTAACTACTAACTTACAAATTATATTGTACGTTAAGTGCGAGATTATTCGTAAGCTCACTATATAGTTTTCGTATTTAGACACATTGTACGGAAAATTAAACAGCGCCTCTAGCGGACAGTATTTAAAGCTTTCAATCCTCCAAACAATATGTCTAGATACGTAGACTATGAAGTTTACGTTTATACGTACGTTAGTTTACGAATAATCTAACACTTGACGTCCTGGACCTCACTTGAGGTACCCAAGATCTAAGTTAAGCATTAAACCTCAATAGTATAATCAATCATTAAAATGACTCAAGATCCACTAAATTTAAGGAGAATTAATGTACATGGTTTAAGGTCAATATACAATACAGTTTATGTACTCAAATTTGGTGTACCCTTAACTGAAGCATGCTTTTGTTGAGGCTCATAAACCGAGGAACTAAGTACTTTCTCTCAGTTCAGATGAAGTCACTTATAAGCGTCTTATACAACTATGAGCTACATAATAATAGACTGAATACTTTGTGTGAGGTAGATGACATGATGAGTAAATAAATCACATATCATTTGAAAGTTCAGACGGATTCCTATCTTAATACATAGATGGCGTTATCGTAGCTAGTTTTCTATTTGTACTAAGAAGACAGTTTAGCTGTGCTCACGATAGTAAGCGTTTAATTAGTGTAACGTACTTTCGGTTCAATCGTTCCATTTCTCGAGTAAGGCATCGTCCTAATTGGTAAAGGATCTTATGAGTAAACGATGCCATTTCGTCGCACGACAAAATTAAGTACACAAATGTCTTAATGTCCTGATTGAAGCTCGCAAGTCATCGCACGAGAACATGAAAATTATTTTTCAGGCGAGCAATTCGCCTCGTTGTCTCGTGCGATCGTTAGCCAATTAGGACGAAGCCTAACGCTTATTTTATTCCTTGACAAGTACGTCAAGTGCGAGATTATTTGTAAGCTAATCGTATACTTCATAGTCTACGTATTTAGACACATTGTATGGAGAATTGAAAGTTTTAAATACTTCCCACTCGAGGCGCTGTTCAATTTGCCATGCTTTGTGTCGGAATACTTAAACTATACAGTTAGAACGAATAATCTCGCACTTGACGGGCAGTTGTATAAGGTATTGCCATGCAAACTTTCTTCCTATTTTGAGATATAGTTCGTTAATAAAATACCCTAAGAACAGATCTTTTTTATTTATTATTTACAGAGCCACCTAGCTACTGCCAAATTATACCCTTTTTTTTTAATCTGATATAACCACAAACACAGATCGTGGGTCCATCCCTGCAAATTGTTATAAGGTGTGACAATAATAGTGCAAATATTTTTTGTCGTCTATGGAAAGGATATAGACAATCCAAAAACAAAGTAGGTACCCAAATCAAATAGGTAGGCTTAATATATACAGGCTGATTCAGAGAGGTTATACTAACCCTTGAACGTGCGCCCCTTTAGCGCATTTGAAACCATTATCTGAAGACAGAACTTCGACATGTCAACAAAAAAAATTGCACCCAAAAATTACTATTTTCTTTTTGTTGGGGATATTGTTTTTTTTAAATCGAAATTCTGGCTTTGAATAATTCCAAATGGGCTGAAGAAGCGCCGGTAAGGTTGTTACATACATTCTGAATCAAGCTGTGTTAATTAATATTAATATATATTTTTTTATTGAATTTAAAATAATAGCGTTCCGTACCATCAGTCCAGCCGTCTAGTGAGGTGATGGTACCAGGTGAAGCACCCGTAGAAGGTGGAAAGCTGTTCTTATGGCGAATGTTCGTCCACCTCGCGGATCACCGAGTCGGCTTCCCAGCGCGAGCGCTCCGCCACCAGCGCCTGCAGCTTCTGATGGAGAGAGCAACAATAATATCGCCAGACGAACACACCAACTGTACGGTTCCAAGCCAAGCAACACTTGTATTATGAGTACCATACAATGTAAAGTAAACCTACCTCTAGACTTGCGCTTTTTTAAATAATAAAAAAAAACATTTAATTTTTTTGTAGATCGACGTCGAAATACTGATTACTCATGCGCTAAAACGCGTAGGTCCACAGGTTAGTATACTCTTTCTAAATAACCCTGTAAAGATATCAAACTTTCATGACTCAACACATTTTTTTTCCCTACCGGGAATCGAACCCGGGACCCTCGATACGGAGAGCTCTTGTTAATTTGTCATGCGATATTTATTTATCTCAGTCGGTCGTTTCACGTCTTCAAGATGATCCTAGAGCGACATATTTTGTAGCTCTTACAGCGATATGCCTTGTAGCTCCTAAAGCGACATAATAGCGTAGCCCAGCCGTCCTGAGGATGCCTAGTTTAGAAGCGAAACTCTTGACGAATACTTTATTAGATTCGCTTCGTTTCGAGGAGAATTGCATTTTATTTGGAGTCCCGTCACTCGTGACAGATAGTTTCTCGACTAACATCTTAGAGGAGTTCGGTGTTGCTGGCTTCTTTAATTATCGATCAAACTTGTTTGGTTTATAATTGGAAAAGTTGACAAGCCGAGGGTCGGTGGTGGGTTCCTCTTCCCCCATTTGTTTGACATTAGAGTAGCGTACCTCGGGTTTATCAAGTACAACAATCCTGTTCTCAATTTTGGGAGCGAGCTCGCAAGACTGTTGTTCCAGGTCGTCCAGTGACGCTCGCCGAGTAAGCCTGCAACAAATAAATAAATAAATAAATATCGCCAGACGAACACACCAACTATACGGTCCCACACTAAGCAACGCTTGTATTATGGTTACCGTACAATGGACTGAGGGCGAACCCAAGATATTAAACATCCATGACTTGGGTACAAACATTTGTGCTCAACACACAAAGTTGGTCCCTACCAGGATTCGAACCCGGGACCCTCGGCCCAGAAAGCAGGGTCACTACCAACTGCGCTAATCAGGCCGTCAAAATATTCTCATAATAATGATATCGCCAGACGAACGCACTAACTGTACGGTCCCAAACTAAGAATCGCTTGTATTATTTGTACCGTACAATTGACTGTACTGGCTGTAATAAAACGAATCTTACGGACTTATCGCGTTTATTTGTACGTTTTTACGTTCCCGACGTCTCGGCTGCTTTACAGCGACCATGGTCACGGAAGGACTGAGGTGGTTGACGTTCTAGTGTCATAGTTTGAACCGGGGGAAATTATTTATATATTTTTTATAGGAATAAATTTTATATAAAAAAATTTAAATCGTCGCAAGTTTGAATTTCGCGCCCTAAATTTATGTTTTTTTTTTCACAGGCACAGCTTCCCCTGAGCGAATATCCAGCCTTTGCCAGCGCTGGCTATTGATGTATGCCTTTGTGTGTGTGGTACCTGTGGTGCGGGTGCGGGGCGGGCTCGGCGGCGGCGGACGAGGCGCGGCGCAGCGGCGGCGGCGCGCCCGCCTCGCCCGCCTCCAGCATCTTCACCAGGCTGTGTCTGTAACACAACTTGTTTCAATATCATTGTATTTAGTATACAGGCTGATTCAGAAGAGGTATACTAAGCGTTGAACCAGCGCTTCTTTATCGCATTTATAATCTGTAGGTGTAATAAGGTTCGAATTTGTCATGTATAATTTGGTGTATAATAATATACACAATATGTCAATTCGAGATTGAACAGGTACCTTCTAGGCAAGTATGCTCCATCGTAGATCTCATCGTCACTTACCATCAGGTGAGATCGTGATCAAATACTTGCCTATAATGTAATAAAAAAATAAGAAACGACAACACAGACATGCCTCATTGCGTCGTATTAAAAGGGCGAAGTTCACGCACTAAATTCGTACGCCGCGCCATCGGGTAGTGATACCAAACACAGGAACGGAAGATCGGAAGACGAACGGAGGAGCGAACTACGGCGCTGTCGGCGTTCAACTCATTTTAAATTTTTAAATTAGTCACGGTTTTTTATGTCATTCGTACAAGCTCGCTAACCATTGTTGGAACTAGACCATACGCATTCATTAAAATATATTTTCTATAATTACAAAATAAAACGAGTCATTGAAAAACCCTTCAACCCCAAGAACACGGGAATTCACGCCAGAGGCGTGAACATATCCCCAAGAACACAGGAATTTACGCCAGAGGCGTGAACACTGTATAAGTATTTAACATACACGACTCGAATGCAAGCATTTTGTGCTCATCACAAATTAATGCCCCTACTAGAATCTGAACCCAGGACCCTGTACCTACCTCCTGCTGAGCGTGACGAGCGACTGGCGGTGCTTGCTGTGCCGCGACTTGCCCGTGCGCACGTTGATGGCCGCGAAGTGGTTCTGTATCGCCATGCCGATCTCCGGACACATGTCTTCTGGGATCTGCACAAAAAAAAATAAAAAATTATCAACTTTTTCATGTTGTCCGAAAAGTCACTTAGAAATCACTGGAACGTATTGTTCCCGCGCTGCAAGCATTAATCATATAAAATGGCGTGCGTACAGCAACCATTTTTGTTCAACTTATTAGCTGTGAACTGTACTGCCGGCCGGTACTGCTGCTGGCGCTGCAGCTACTCACCAGCACGTCGCACTGTCTCAGCACAGTGAACCCGTCGTTCCCGCTCTGCAGGTACTGCTTCACCGCCAGCCGGTACTGCTGCTCGCGCTGCAGGTACTCGTCTCCAACCTTCACCACCTGCTCTGCGATGCGTTCACCGGGAGGCTTCGATGGGTCGAAAGCGAAGGATATGCCGGCGACCTGCGGGATAGTGACAGGATAGTAGCCGAGTTACAGTCGAGTCGAGTCACAGCCGAATGACAACCGAGTGTCCTCCGAGAAGCGACTTACCTAATCAAGGGTTTCCCGGGTTTTGAACAGAAATTAAAAACAAAACGAAAATTGTCTACGAACGATATAGGTGTTTTATATGAGAAACCCTTTGAAACGGGTTTTATCGGGTTCTGCGTTTATCATAGCCGTATCAAAAAGTAAATGTTGGTGACCAAAAGTTAAATCTGACAGCAGTAAAGTCGTTCAAAAACCCGTTCAAAGGCTTACCGGGTTCCGGGTCCTGGATGAATGTCAATCAAAAATATGTGTATGTACCTGTGGGAACCGGCCCTCGAGGCTGGGGTACTTGCTGACGGCGTTCTCCAGGACTTGAAGCACCTGCGCGCCCGTGGCCTGCACCACCACCAGCGGGTCGCGCATCGGGATGATGCTGGAGAGGTCGCGGAGCGTGAACTCGCCCGCCGGGTGCACCTGCGGAGTACCCGGAACAACTTAAGAGACCACCACCAGATTTTGGTGTTTACGGATCATGCGTAATCATGCGTCTCAGCGTAAGCGAGCTGAGTGTTTGATATTTCAAAACATGACCACTGAAATCAAACTCTTAAGTGGATAAGTATAATTTCAGTCTCATAGTCTGCATAAAATGGCTTTGTCCCGGACAAACTGACGACCTGGGCCCCAAGTCTGCTAACACAATCGATTCATAATCGAATAGCTACCGCATAGTAACTGTCACTTTTGACAGATATCCCATACAACATCTGTCAAAAGTGACAGTTACTATGCGGTTGCTGTTCGATTATGAATCGATTGTGTTGGCAGACTTGGTGTCCTGATTAGCGCAGTTGGTAGTGACCCTGCTTTCTGTGCCGAGGGTCCCGGGGTTGAATCCGGGGAGGGAAAAAACTTTGTGTGATGAACACGAAAATTTTGTACCAGAGTCATGGATACTTATATCTATATAAGTATTATATACTGAGTTCGCCCTCAGCCCATTGTACGGTACCCATAATACAAGCATCGCTTAGTGTGGGACCGTATAGTTGGTGTGTTCGTCTGGCGATATTATAATATAAAAAACTACAAACAGACATGATGAAAATACAAGGGTTCCTAGTAAGACTACGTGTAGGCTCCTACTCCTTGCTTGCAGGGGGGGGGGGGGGCCTTTATATATTATTGAAACTCACTTTTAGGTATTAAAATCACTTTGGTATATATTTCTCGACAAGACAACATAAAAACATGTAGTGCGCCCGTCAGGGGCTAGATCTAAGAGCGCGAGACAGAACTATACATTGCCAATTATAAAATATTATTAGTATTGGTGGCGATGTTGCCAACACTACGGAACCCTAAAAAAGCCGAATCGTATCGAGAAAAGGCTGCGCCAGTCGAGGCAAGAACAAAACGCCGCTTTGGCGTCTTTGACTTGGTGGAGGCGCTGCCGTGCCTCAAAACTCCTTACCTGATCGGAGCGGAAGGTCCCGGAGTTGAGCACGACCAAGTCGGCCCCGGTGGCGGCCAGCAGCACGTCGCACACCCAGTTGCCCAGGTTGCACTCCTGCCGCCGAATGCACGAGAACCGACCTTCCAAGGGCACACAGAACTTGCCCAGCACCTCATCCATCTTGCCCTCGATCATCGCTGGGAGGACAATTCGTAAATGTGGGAACCATGTAGCCATTATCGGTTAGTACTTTTTTAACCATTTTCTCAAGCCTGCCTAACTATAACGGCATAAAAAATATTGAAAATCACCAGCCGTTCCTGCATTATTCTCACCATAACAAGGAACTACACACAAATGTAGAAGGTATTTTTTAAAAGAGCAACCATGGAGTTTCTTGCGCGTTCTGCTCCATAGGAACGTTACTCCAAACGGGTGGTGTAATGGTTTACATGAATAAAACTATTTTGATTCCAAACCTAACCCATACATTCATATTTAATCAATTTATACTGGCATAACAAAGACCTTTTCTTATTATTTAAACGAATACTACACATTGAAATAAAACGAATTTTACGAATTTTATCGCGTTTATTTTATGTTTTTACGTTCCCGACGTTTCGGCTGCTTCACAGAATGATTGCTTTACAGCACTTTACTCCATACAATGTGTCTAAATATGTTGACTTATAAAGCACACGATTGGCCTACAAATAATCTCGCACTTGACGTGCAGAAGTTAATTCACAAGTGTAGTTTTATTAATCGTGATTACAACATTATCAACGGTTCCAAGACCCGGTACCCTTATCATAGCATCACACATTTGGGCACAGGCTAGTGAGAACAAAGTGTGGTACTCACATGAATATTTCTCCACCTTCGCCTTCAGCACCTGGTCCTCGGCATAGGAACTGGAGACGGCCACCTCAGTGATTTCCACATGCTTCGTATCCCCGGCGAGGTTGATGTTGATCTTACTGAACTGCCGGAAGTCGGTGCCGCTCTTCACTATATACTTGTTGTTTATCTGCAAATCGCGTTGATTGTATCAAAAGGCGTGTTCAGACCAGCCGCGCAGGCTCGCAAGGCTGTCTCAGGCAGAGACCGAGGCAAAGGCCAGAAGACATCGCTCACACTAGACTGCGGCATTTAGCAGAAAAAAATGATGTTATATTATGGAAACAACATCATCACCAGCACTACATAGCCGTGATGATAACGTGGCAAGCTAACTGTATAGTTTATAGTCTACCGTATTTAGACATTTTGTATGGAGAATTGAACAGCGCCTCTAGCGGACGGTATTGAAAACTTTCAATTCCCCATACAAAATGTCTAAATACGGTAGACTATAAAGTATGCGGTCAGCTTACGAATGATCTCGCAATTGACGTACCGATTACAGACCAATTTGATTAGGGTTGTCACTATTGGATAGTTCGACATACATAATAATAATACCAGCCCTTTTAATGTCCCACTGTTCGGCACGGGCCTCCCCTCAATGCGAGGGAGATAAAGCCATAGTCCACCACGCTGGCGCAGTGCGGGTTGGCGGACTTCACACGTCTTTCGAGGGGTTCCCTCAGACATGCAGGTTTCCTCACGATGTTTTCCTTCACCGTTGAGAAAGTGATAATCATGGTTGAAAATGAGATTCGCACATGAAATCGAGAAATCCCAGAGATCCTCGTTCGATCCTCGTTACCAACCGTTCTACCAACTTGGCTATCACTATTTTTTTTTTCTTTTCTTTTGTTCAACACACATAATAGGGTATTATTATTACGCTATGACCATAGGGAGTCGAGCAGCAGAGCAACATCGATTGTGAAAGGCACTTACCTCTAAAATCTCGTAAACGTGATCGTGGCCGCCCAGTATGAGGTCTATGTCGGTGCATCCTTCCGCTAGCTTGATGTCGTTGGGCGTCCGCATGTGCGTGAGCGCTATCACATACTCACAACCCTGGGGAGCGTACCATAGACAAATTAAAAAACAAAAACCTTTATTAAAAACCCTGGGAAACACCATAGACTAATTAAATAGCCTTTTTACAACCCTGACAAATGCACCATAGACAAATTAAATAACGTTATTTTTCAACCCAGAGAATATTACCATAGACAAATTCAATAACCTTTATTTACAACCCTGGGAGACATACCATATATAAATTAAAATAACATATCCTACACCCCTGCGAAGTGTACCAAAGACAAATAAATATAACCATTTAACAACCCTTACAAATATAATATAATACGGCTATAAATAAACGCATACCTCTTGCTTCAACTGTGAAGCTAGTTTTGTGCCTGCCTGTACGAAGTCTATAAAGGTCACTTCCTCGGGATTTATTGTAGCTAAGGTTTCAAGCCATTCCTGTAACCAACATTACAATATTAGGTACATGACTGTCCAACAACGAACCCAGTTCATAAGTCAGTTCAGTTGACAGTTCAGTCATTGGCCTTTCGCTGGTCTCGTAAACAAATAGATTTGAACAAAGTTAATGAGCTGACTCACTGAACTGTCCCACGAACTATCCTCGTGTTAGGAGGGCATGAGGACATACAGTCTATTGCTATGCGAAGTTTAATTTTGACGGCCTGATTAGCGCAGTGGTAGTGACTCTGCTTTCTGCGCCGAGGGTCCCGGGTTCGAATCCTGGTAGGGACAAGCTTTGTGTGATGAGCACGAATGTTTGTACCCAAGTCATGGATGTTTAATATGTGTATAAGTATTATATACTGATTTCGCCCTCAGTCCATTGTACGGTACCCATAACACAAGCGTTGCTTAATGTGGGACCGTATAGTTGGTGTGTTCGTATGGCGATTAAAAAAAAAAATGGTAAAGTACACGACGTATTTGATGAGACTGGTGGCAGGTGGTAGCCCATAATAACATCAACACCTTGGATAATGTTTGTCCCACGATATAAAAGGGTTCCTCTGGGATACTCCAAGAATCTGTATTTCAATATTAACAATTTTTTTAATTTTACTGTAACTTGGCATCGACGACCCGATTGGCGCGGCTGGTAGTGAAACTTTGTATGATAAGGGAGAAAATATGTGCCTAAATCATCGAGCTTTGATGTGCCTATAAGTAATACCATACTGGAACCTCCCCCAGTCCATTGTATGGTTCTCACATCTTTGTTCGCCTGATGTTATTAAACAAAATTCGAACCTGTTCGACGAGGCCAATAAGTCCGATCTTGTGTCCGTTGCACATCAGTGCGTGTGTGATCTTGCCATCTCCCAGCGGTCGGCCTGTCTCGTTGTCAATGACGTTGGACATCAGCCAGGGGAAGTTGCACTGTGCCACCAGACCAGATAACACTTCTAGACCGAAATCTAAAAAATAAAACATGCCCGTAAGTGCAGCCCAGATAACACTTCTAGACCGAAATCTAAAAAAAAAAAAACATTCTAGTGAGTTAACAATTATAGCCACGAATAAGGGAAGTGGAACTATGCCACCAGCCCAGATAACACTTCTAGACCAAAATCTAAAAAAAACATCCTAGTAAGTTAGCAATTATAGCCACGAATAAGGGAAGTTGCACTGTGCCATCGGCCCAGATAACACTTCTAGACCGAAATCTAAAAAAATCAACTCAGTGAGTTAACAATTATAGCCACGAATAAGGGAAGTGGAACAGTGCCACCAGCCCCGATAACACTTCTAGACCGAAATCTAAAAAAAATACATCCTAGTAACACAATTATAGCCATGAATAACAAAGTTGTTGAATGGCAGTGTTGCCCAGTTTCGTTCTTCCGAATATGCAAGACTAAATCCAAAACGCAACTGTCTCGCAGAGTTATACAGGATGATTCAGAAAGGGTATACTTAGGATTGAACCTGCGCTTCTTTAGCACATTTGTGATCATTATGTCAAGTCAGAGTTCCAATATATATTTTTTTTCTATTCCCAACTAGCTGCGCCCCGCGGCGTTACCCGCGATTAAAAAGTATGTCCTTTTTACCGGGATAAAATGTAGCCTATGTATTCCAGACTATAACCTATCTCTGTGCCAAATTTCATCCAGATCCGTTCAGACGTTCTGGCGTGATTGAGTAACAAAGATCCATCCATCGAAACTTTCAAATTTATAATATTACTAGCTGCGCCCTGCGGTGTTACCCGCGCAAAAAATCATGTCGAGATCCTTGGCGCTATGAAAAATTTAAACAAATCTATCCCACGGGAACCATAAATTTTACCGGCATAAAATGTAGCCTATGTGCTATTCGAGACTATAATCTATCTCTGTGCCAAATTTCATCCAGATCCGTTCAGCCGTTCTGGCTTGATTGAGTAACAAACATCCATCCATCTATCCATCCATCCAAACTTTCACATTTATTTATTAGTATAGAGTATAGATAAGTGTGATTTATTGGGAGCAAATGATTGATTCTCTAAATGATTGCACATGTCTGCTTCACATTTTACTTTGTCTATGTAGTTCAGTCAAAGTAGGTGTTATATGACGTCACACTTATTCAAATATGGTGTCAATGCGTTACCAGCATCTAAACGGGTAAATTAATTCAAATGCTTTCGCTCACCGAAGTCGTGGTTGCCAAATACAGCGCAATGAGTGCCTATTTCGTTGAGTACTGGCACCATTTGTTCGCCTTTAGTGAATGTGCTCACTGAAATAAAAAAAAAGTTTAATGTCTATGATACGTGAAGTTTTAATAAACAGTACCAACATAACGGTAAGCAGACAAGTCAGGATATTCTGGAAGCCAAACAATAAAGTAGTGTTGCCCCAAGGCTTGACTCTTGTGAGACTTGCTCCTAGCTCTAAGATTCTCGCAGGATCAGTCTTGTTTTGACTATATTTTTTTGTCCTGAAGATAAGGCTAAGTAGAAGAAAAAAGTTGGCTCGTGCCAATAATTTAATGCCCGTGGCGGGATTCGGTACTGCGTTTTATTGCCGCAGGGAGACGCCATTTTTTGAATGACAATTACTGATCATTGTTAATTTTAATGACAGTTGACATTTAACGGTTTTTAGTTTCATTAAAACCCATCCATTAGTTTCTTGGTAAAAGGTGTGGACAGAAAAAAATGGCCCTTGTTTCTGTGAGTATTTTCTATTTCTATGAACTTGAGCGAGACGCAATTAGTAATACCTAAAGTCTTGGTCTTGCATTCTTGCAAGATCAAGACCAAGACCCAAGAATCTTGTAGTTTTATGGATAAAAACTACAAGACTCTCGCGTCCTGTTGTTACGAAAATACAAGACCAAGACATTGGACAACACTAACCTCAATTAATTTATTTTTAAACTTCCTTATTATAAATAATACTCACGCATGCTGGGTGAGAAGACATCTCCACTGAACAGTACTAACGGATTGAGATGCTGTAATTCTTTCACTGCTGTGCTGAACCTTAGCGCACCTCCGACCGGCTCCGTATCTGAAAGAGACCAAGATATCTTTGTTCTTTTGTACGACCATGCAGAGGGGATATGTTAAATAATTCGATATTGCTGAACCTTTTGACAGCTTGTAAAAAAAAAGTTAAGAAAAGTAAAAAAAATCACATGCCTCAGTTGAGGTGGCATTGCGATCCGGTTGTAGAGTTAAGAAAAACATATGTAAATGACAATTTGTAAGTACCGTACGCCTATACAAAATAAATGTTTCGACTTTTGACTTGCAGGGAGCGACGTCGACCTCAGAAAATTCTGACTGACAGACAACGTACAGCCTGAACCGGTAGACCTAGAGATTTCAAATTTGGAGGAAATATTCCTTGAGTACCCTAGAGGTGCACTGCGAAGGGATTTTTGGAAATTCAACCTTAAATGTGGTCAAAGCATGTATGATGATATTTTTTTAACGTTACGATCGTGCACACACATGGCTAGTAAATACATAAATGTATGAACATCGCATACACTAGAATCTCGTTGATATTAGCATGGCTGGCATGAGTGCCTACGTTTTAGGAACGTACTCACTGGTAGTCTGTTCAATATTGTAGACATCGTTATAGTGTATGATGAGCACATCGTCACCCATGCCGCGGCCGGCCAGCTGGTTCACAGCGCGTCTGCCCACTTGACGTACTTCGAGGGACGCCTGGAACACACACATAGTATTAATAAAAGTTTATACAATGAATCTTGAGCGCTGCCTCACCTGTTAAGAGGAGTTTTGGGGAAATATCAATCCAAAATTGACCGCTGATTCGACTCTTACGCCGATCACCGAAAGAACAACACCATGCACCTAGACCAACTGTGAACGAAGTCAGGACCGTCTCTACAAGGCACACGGATGCTAAGGCATTAGGGTTGCCGCTGACCGTCTGTGGACTAGTGCGCGAGTCTTCCATCGAAGGCGCCGAATTGACCAACCCTATGTTGAACCTAGAGGTTGTCCCTGGTGCTAGATAAGCTAGAGACAGTCCTGCGGGTTTATTTTAAACCATCCGAAATCGATATCGGAAACGAAATCGAAAACTTCAAAACTGGATTACCGCAATCGCTATTAAAATTTCCGAATTCAATTATCTTCGATGTTTCTCGATGGCAATACCAAATCGTTTTTTTTAAGTTTCCTTCGGAAAGCTCGTCGCGGGCGACACCAACATCGGAAAGTTTCCAATCCGTTTCCGAATGATTTAAAATAACCCACCTGGGCCCCAAGTCTGCTAACACAATCGATTCATAGTAACTGTCACTTTTGACAGATATCCCATACAATATGTGTCAAAAGTGACAGTTACTATGCGGTTCCTGTTCGATTATGAATCGATTGTGCTAGCAGACTTGGGGCCCTGATCGAAGAAGCAAATGACAAATGGTGCAAAAATATATCAATACAACTATATAATTAAACTATGTAGTGTATGTACGAGTATATCAAGATGTGCTAACGTCAGATGAGAAGCTATAGATATAGAGAGTAAAGTGAGCGAGTAAATATAGTGTTGTTTTTCAACTTTTATACCAGCTACCTACTTGCGATCCCATCGCTAGCCAGTACGGATCCAAATAAGCCATAGCGCGGTTAGGGTTGTACAAGGACTATATTAACAATCGCGACTCGGCCCCTCGCGACGCATTAAATTGGAGTCTGATACTGACGTATACATTAATTTGACATCAAGGAGAATAAGGCCGGCGGACATCTGGGCGGGCCGCGACACAGTTTAGTAGCGTGTTACGTTATAACCTGTATAAACCTTAATCGCAGACTTGGACGCGAGCTCAGGTAACACGTAGGATTCTCACACACTTCACACTGAAAGCTAAGGATGTAGTGACGCATGCGAAAGTGAATCTAAGCATAAGGACAGCAGAGTTCATTAAGATTAGCTGCGATCTTACGTGCTCACTGCGCCTTCCTCATAAATTCGCAGAAAAAAGTCAGTGCAGAAACTCTTAACAACTCCAATGTTAGGCTCTAGGAGTGCTTTTATCATGTCTATATTTAATCTTATGCAATTAAAACTAAAGGGGTTGGCACACAGTGCACGTCTTTCCAGAAGATTATGTTCTCTCAGACATGCAGCTATCATCACGATATGTGTTAGTTCATTGCATAATAATAATAATGCCAGCCCTTTTAATGTCCCACTGTTGGGCACGGGCCTTCCCTCAATGCGAGGGGATTAGGCCATAGTTCACCACGCTGGCCCAGTGCGGGATGGCGGACTTCACACGTCTTTCGAGGGGTTCCCTCAGACATGCAGGTTTCCTCGCGATGTTTTCCTTCACCGTTTAGCAAGTGATAATCATGGTTGAAAATGAGATTCGCACATGAAATCCAAAAATCCCAGAGGTGTGTGCCGTGCTTTCAACCTGCGATCCTCGTTTCCGAGGCAAGCGGAACCAACTTGGCCATCACTGTTTTTTTTTTATTGGCTATTACTGCTTTTTTTCACTGCATACTGACTCATAACCATAGCTGAACACGAGTTTCACTCATGAAATCTAGAAGTCCCAAAGGTTCAAGATGGCAACACGACGTGTGACCTCGTTCAACTCAACGAATTGGTGCCAGCCCGCTAATTAATCACGCGGACATTAAATCAATGTCAGCACGAACACAAAAACGGATAATGTAATTGAGAGGTGAATGACCCAACACATGTAGGCAACAAAAACACTGAGGCTTTGATTTTTTTTAGGATTAAGATTGACTCTACGTATACCCACCACGACATACCTACTTGTTAAGAGTAGGCTTACACCGGCCTTAGGTAGCCAAGCGTGTGTCTGCTTGGTTGCTTTAAGCTCCCGAAAGGCCCCGATTTGGTTCACAATCGGTAGAGACGATCGGTAGTGTCCTTACAAATATGTAAGTTCACACGCCAATTGGTAGACTGGAGACTCAACCGATCGGCCCTACCGATCGGGAGTCAAATTGTGCCATTCGAATAGAGACTTTGAAACATTATTAGCGAAACACGACAGGCTTTGAATAGTTCTGGTACGTGTATAAACATTTGTGAGTAAAATAAAAATATTTCTGGCAACTTTGTGTTTAAAAAGATTGTTTTCCTTATTGATTTATAAATAGAGCATGTTATCAATTAGCGCCGACTACATTGTGTAGAATAGAGAACCCATATCTACATATATACAAACATCAATGACATGCAACGGACACATATTTAAAAACAGAACGAGCGAAACATTTTAAATAAATAAAATAGTTTTTTTTTTATTGAAATAAATTACCTACAATATTTTGTAAACCTAAAATATTTTTAATATAGTAACATGCTTGACATTACTACAACATTTATTTTTAAAATTGACATGACTGGAGTTTCTTTGCGTCGTCAAAATTGGCAACAATCGTGAGAAATCATAGAATACCACCAACTTCAGGACTATTGCGCTAACTTTGCGTTCAAATTACCTTTTTATGGACGCCGTGCATTCCATATAGTAATTAACATGAATCTAATTACAAGTCACATTAGGCTGTGTTTAATTGAATCATCGAGACGGTAACAAAGTCTCAGGTAATCGTAGTTTTAAGGTACCTACATACACTACTCAGACTGCCGCGGGACCTCCGCTCAAGACAGGCAGGCCTGCGCGATCGTTGGACCAGAAAGAGCGCTTTTAGAAATTGAAAATTGAAAAAATCTTTTCCCATACATTTCGTTAGGGAAATGAATTATAACACATTAATGCAAACTTCTTAATTTCGAGAAAATACTGGCTGGCAAGAATGAACTGGGCAACAAAAAAATCGTTTGCTGGGCGCATCATTTCAAAATCTTGAATTTCGAATTATTGTTTTCCTTATATGTACCAAGTCATTTCTTTATGAGTTGGTGAAAATAAATTCAAATCTAGAGCGTTTAAATTTATCGGAAGCGCATTTTGTAAATAATAAAATTAAAACAGCAGCTTTACAATGGGTTTGTAGTTACGTACCTTCACACTTTTAATTCGAGTCGTATATAATATGTTCAAAGGTACCTTTGAACATATTATACAAGACGTTTTTGTCTTTCAAAGCCAATTCGCGCCTCCAATTTGCATAGGTATTGCAAATTATACTATGTATGTGGGCGGTTGTTACAAAAAATACTGTGGATTTTTTGTGACATTTTTTTATAAAAAAAATAACTGCACGTGTAGTCTATATAATAATGATTAAGTAATTTTACAGTGTTGGTGTTTAAATAAGGGACTTAATGGTTTCTTAATATGGGACATATTGGGTCCATAATAAGGGGCGAAATGATTTCATAAATAAAGGGTCTATTGGTTTATTTTAACCCTCAGCGTAACGTGAAGAATGCCCGTTTGATTAGAATAGCTGAATAGCTACTCTGCTCAACCGAGAGTAAACGAGCATTGGATACTATTATTTGCCTCGCCTTGATTGTCACCCCGCGTGCGGCATGTGCCTTACCTAGGCTCGCGTGTCTGCGCGGTCAGTCTGAACACAGCTGGGTGACTAGGAATCTAATAGGAATTTAAAGTTTGCGACAATGGGTTCATCGCGTGTCGCTCATGTATGTGGTTTCAAAACGCTTCTCCTATATATCTGATTTTGGTATAGTGTTGTCATGTTTATATTTGGTAAAATTTTCGAATGTCTGACCTTTCGTTTCGATTCGTGGTGTTATGTTAGCACCTGCATATAAATCAGTTCAACGACTTCTGTTCCTAACTGTACCAAAACAAAAAAAATATTCTACCAAACAGCAAAAGTAACTCCAGTCATGCCAATGACCCGTGCCTGCTTCAGCCATCCAACGACGGATCGGACTCCGTCGGACACTTCTCCGGGCACGTCCATGCTGGTGGACTCAATGAGGGAGCTCCACTTGGACCTGAGTGCTGCCTGCGCCGCGAACGACGCCATCACCCGGGCAGTTCTCACTAGAACCATTGTCGGGGTTGTTTATACCGGACGGGTCACAGAAAAGTTTTGTCCATTATTTTTCTTGTGTTGGATAGGTGTGTTGTCAGTAATTCGAGGGCTGAAAATCCTTCTTAGATTTGCTAGTGTTGTTGATTTTATAATGCAAATATTTAATTTTAAAATATTGTATTCACATTTCAGTAAGTGTTTATTTAAGGTTCCTTCTTTTTTTAATGGCTGTGCTAATTACAATAAAAAGTCTTATTTTTGTTGGAAATGCCTACCTACCTGGCTGGAAAACTACCTACCAATAGTATTCATTCTTTTAATTTAGATTTGATTAGACTTGATAGCGGATAATAGTAAACATTTAAATAAACCACATCAATAATCAAATTGACTGCAATGTAGTAGCTATTACAGTTTAAGCTCTACTTTCTTCAATTTCTAATAAACACAATATTCACTGAAATTTGAAATTTAAAGCGTTCAACATAGAGCTCAAATTACATGTTGCACACATAATTCCTAACACTGAGTGTCTTATACAAATTTCTATGACCTAGTTACAAATTTAGGTATACTTACTGCATTCTTACACATAGAATAGAAATACTTATTCAAAATTTACACCATTGTAAAGACTTTAAAACAGTACCTACTAGTTTTGTATTCAGTATTACTAGGTATAATGTTTCCAACTGTACCTAATAAAAAGTTGAATTACAAAAAAAAAACAATTTTAGCTCCAAGGTTTTCATTCTATATGAATATAGATCATGTTTAGCCTGCTTTGTATACATTTATTTTTAATTCATGAATAGCCAGTAATCAACATGGAGTTTTATAAGTAATATTTTGATGCTTGACACCTAAGTATAAAAAACATATTTTAATTTCTACAATAACTAATTTATATGTCAGTTGAGTAATACATGTTCACCTTCCCATATTAATAGAATCCATTATCTCAATAATTTTCAAGGCTAATTATACCTACTTTACAATTTTTACAGGCAAAGGCAAAGTCATCTCAAACCTGACATTTAAACACACCACAACACTAGCATATTTTTTTCATTCCATTTACAAATTCAAACAAATGCACTCAAAACTGTTTGGTTAGTAATTCACATTCTAATTTCAAATTAGTACATGTTCAAAGAAGGTTCAATAAGTCCTTTTCACTGAATAAAGCTCGCATACTGGGAGCCCGATACCGTCTGTACCGGGAATGGTAATGAAATTTGCTAGGTCAAGGTGTTGAAAATATCTATTTTAATACACCAAGATCAACACCATTTCAAGTCGGAAATATTAGTTTATTTATAAATTGACTTATGTCACACTCCTGTCAAGTAACTGCAGCAGATTTAAAAAATAAAATGTTATAGGTAGTTGAATGCAATTTTATAATAGATTACTTACCGAAAATAATGACCGGTCCGTGAATTGAAGTATAGGTTATATCTATCAGAATAAATGTGTTTTAATTCACGGGATTGAAAATTGTGCGATACCTATTGATAATCTCGATTAATCCGAACTGAAATGATTTATAAATTATTCTATAATTTCACACCCACAAACAGAATTCCGCGGTCGAATCGCCACTGTCAGATTGACATGTGTCAGACATATTCGATCGACAATTGTCACTTGCGTTCCAATTCAAGTACTCTTCACAATAGCTAAACCATATCACTATATTATTTTCTCCTAAATACGATTCCAAAGTGGCGATCTCGTACGGAACCACAAAAACTCCTGCGAATAATATCTTGCGTACAATATAGTAACCAATTTTAAATACGTACGTAAATAAGTACATATTTTACGAAGACTGAATTACATGTTGTAAGTTGCGTATAGCTTATTTTCGCAAAACGAACCGAAGCAAAAGTAATCTTATATGTTGATTCCTATGGCTACTTATAGATGTCCCTGTTTTCAAAAGTACAGATTCTCACAGCGCAGCGTTACGTTCAGTACAGGCCTAAGGCACAGGCCCTGTAAAAATTACACTTATGCTACAGATAAGAACCATTTTTTGATTCAAAATCCAAAGTTGTTTAAAATTATTCATTTTGTTTCATTACATAATGTCTTAGCAGGTAAGTAACTACAGACTACAAAATAGAAGCAAATCAATGAAAATGTAAGTTTGTTTGTATCAATAGTAATATATATTTCTCACAATTTTCAAAATTTTACCACAGACCTTTACACGCAAAATCGCTTTCAGCATCGAGCCAATCAATCAATTTCTTATTATGCCACATAAAAGTTCCTCTTAGCTTCGGTGATGCATCCAAGATTAGGTACAAAACTACTTCTGCGGCTTTATCAGCATCTATGTCGCCTCCACCATTTGCCATGTCGGTCTTAACATTTCCTGGATGGACAGCATTTATAGAAATATTCCTATCATCATATTTCTTTTGTTGCACTTTAGTCAAAGCCGTTAAAGCAATTTTTGAAACTCTATGTTCGGCGTGCTTGCCATCATCAGCAAAATCATTTTTATCGAACGTCCCATTCTTAACACTATCCAAATATTCATCAACAAAATCGTTAATTTCTTCTTCAGTTAAATCAGGACTCGTCAAAGTGTCAAGCCATCTTTTGTTTTTTATATTCGACAGATGACCGCACGCACTCGACACGTTTACGACCCTAGCGCCATCTCTTAGCAGTGGAAACAAATACTTCTCAATGGTCAGTAAACTTCTGTAATTAACATCAATGTTTCTTTTAGCGACTTCGTAGCTCGGATAAACTTCATCCCATTCTAAAATCGCGGCGTTATTTACCAAACAATCAAAACCTCCGTGGGTTGTTTTAATAAAATCCGCGAATTTATTGACACTTTCATTGTTACTCACGTCCAATTGATAGAAACGAGGTTTTAGTCCGATCTCGTTAAGTTTTCTCACGGCTTCCAATCCTCTGTATTCGTCCCTGGCTGTTAAATAAACGATTCCTTCGTATTTCTGGCATAATGCTTTCACTACCGCAAATCCTAAACCCTTATTTGCACCGGTTACAACTGCTATTTTGGTCGTCATTATAGGTATGTAATTGGAATGCGTAGTCACTGGACGAGTTCAGAGCGAAGAATGCATGCAAGCAAATCGATACATATATTTGTCTGTGGGTGTTGTCATTCTGACACTAACTTATCTCTCTTGTTTACTTGTTGTATTATCGGCCAGTGATAGTTTGTTGTAGGATAATGAACCTTATAGCTAGTGAAAGGTATCTTGTAAGTCAAAGATTGTTAGCGCCTCTGGCGTTTGTTAGTGTGTTCTTTGGCTTGAAGAGCTTTTCAATCACTCGATTTATTCGTATCCAGTTCATAATATAAAATATAAAAAACTAGTTCTTGCAGTCGATAGCGAGCTTGTACGACTGGATATAATTGAAAATGAATGGAACGGTAACTGCGCCGTACTTGAACGAAGAATGAAATTATCTTAGACGCCGTAGTTCGCTCTTCGGTTCATTCATCCAATCCGTTCTTGACCTTGGTGTCGCTATTCTTTGATAAATGGAACGACAGACGAATGTGAAAAGTAAATAATGATTGATTTAAAATGTTACTGTCCTTAGATAAGTTAATAAATTATATTGTTATGATTTATGCACTGTTCACCTACTGAGGTCATTGATTAAATTAGTTTATTTGTTTTAGTAGATACTTACTTATATGTTACTTTCATTTTATATAGGTATCTAATGACGAAATAGCACGTATTCACCATTTTACGAATTATGTCGCACCACATGAACGCGCATCACGTGAAACTACTGAACATATTTTGATGAAACTTAAAACTTAGGATAGTGGTTATGAGCTTAAATTGGAAAAGGGACCACCTTCCAACCAGGTGGGGCTAGCCGCTGTCCCGATGATTTTTTGGGGTATGTAAATTTGTTATGTGCTCTGAAAACTCTCGTAGCGCGTTTCAGGGTTGTATGGAGAATTGTCAATTGTTCTGAATGTCATCTGCAGCGCCATCTGTGTAGCTTGTGGCGCGGTTGAAGAGGTCACTACAGTATTTAGTAGTTTACGTAAGTATTAAAACCTGCCTACTAACCCTAAAATCTAAGGTATATCTAAGCATGGATAGTATCCTCCACGGGTATGTCTTCCGAAGGTTCACCATGCACCGTCCGTACAGTAATCTTAAACTAGCCATCAATGGTTCATGGCTATCCGCCATCTTGTCGAATAGCAACTAGGTAATTAATAGTCAAATAGGGAATTAAATAATGCAAGCACGTACGCTGAATTGGACTAAAATATTAACCGTGGATTTAAGAATCTGGATAGGTCGGAGAAGTACGCACTCACACTTGCCTTTAATTAATAGCAGGTATCTATTTCTACCCATATTTGCGTAAATTAGTAATTAATTATGATGTTCACTGTTATTTTACGATTACTATCAGTAAAACATTTTTTGTAATAACATACTTAGGACACTTTAATTAAAAAAGGACAGAGCTACAGATGTAATGACGTCACAGTTAAAAGAACGCGTGTGCGACGGAGAAAAAGCGCAATCCAATTGCTTTCTGATTATTTTCTTTTACCCAACTTCAATAGTAAATACGAATATCTTCAGAGTTATATTCTAAGGTACTTAATAATCTCGAAAATTATTGCAACGCGTGTTACAAAACTTATGATTTAATACAAAATAAAGGTACCTACACCAAAAAAGCATAGACAAATGCCGTATTATTACTGCGTATCTTACGTTTCTCTGGTCCTGGTTTACCTCATAAATTCTTTCAGGATTTCAGCCATATCTATCTTACCGTAACTAGACAGACTGTCTAGGCGCCTTTTCTTAGGCAATAAAAGTTCATTCAACATTTTGAAATCCAAGTAAGAACGTATTTAACGTAACGAAATCCTCTATGATTCAATTATTACGTGCCAGTGCCCTTAATAGTCCGTTTTAATTGTAATAAATTTAACATTCCGTGTGCGTTGGGTCTAAGATAAAACTTCCTCAATAACGGATTCTAATGTTTTCCGCACCCATACTTTTGTGTACTGAACATGCATGTTTGCTACGGTTTTCCGTAATTTTGTTGAATATAATTATACGCATTATATAAGGTTTAACAAACATAGTCTATGCTGTGGATAATATAATTAAAATAATATTGTTTATTCAGAGACCACAATCGCCAGTCTTCCATGTCAAAGGAGAAGAGAGAGCAATACAGTGTTGCCACTTTTTTAACTAAATATATAGCTCTATGGTTTTTATGATTAAATTATTTAAGGGGGAAGCTCAGGGTCAGGGCGCGAAATTCAAAATGTCAATGGTTTTTATTTTTTTACGAAAAATTTGGACATCGTTACGATGTAATTTAGTGTTTTGCGATATTAACATTCTGCATTGGATGTCTCGATATATTAAGTTTGCTTAAAAAAGAACCTAATCCGATACAATACCATAAGGTTTGTAAAAACCGCTACTTTTACTAACTTAATGGTGTTGTATCGCTTTACGTACTTTTTTAAGCAAACTTAATACATCGAGACATCCAATGCAGAATGTTAATATCGCAAAACACTAAATTACATCGTAAAGATATCCAAATTTTTCGTAAAAAAATAAAAACCATTGACATTTTGAATTTCGCGCCCTGACCCTGAGCTTCCACCTTAAGTATTATTATAATTTTTAAATATTATTTATTATTCTTATTTAAGTGTTTTATTTAATTATTTATGTTTAGGATTACTGTTAATATATTTATGTTATTAAAAGTATTTGATGTTCAATGTATTGAACAGTGTATAATATTTTAATGGGATAACAAGTAGGTGATACGGTGATAACAATCACGTTTATGTATAAAATATATCTTTATATTTGATTTTTCCGTGAGAAAGCGAGACAGTACCGTTTCACCGCGCACTTAGTACCTACGTATTGTAAATAAAAAAAAACAAATAATTTGATTTTTTTCTTCGAGATGTGACCCTTACAGCCTACCAATGAAACCCTTAAAATGTTTTACACTATTATTGTTAAGCTTGAACTTCTTGAACATATATAATACATTATTATACTTACCTTCCCACGTTAATGAAACAGAAAATAAAACCTCAAAAATATCCGGCTTGTCGCAATACATCGCGATATAGACAAACTATTGTAATTCATAATATTTAGGTCTTAAGTATCCATGATTTAATATCTACAAAAACAAAGTAGGTGAGCTATTTGTTTAACGCCTTGACTTGTATGGAATGCCGCTTGATCCACTATAAGCAACTATTTTCATCAGCCTTGCGGAAATCAATTATTTTTTAAATGAGCAAAACGGTACCTTCTTCGTTTTTTAGGTTGGCAGTCGGCTACAAAATAATGCATTTTTTGCCAGTGTGGAGTAAATTGTTTTTTGTTGTTTTAAATACGCACATAAATAAAACATAAATTTCGTTTAAACGGTAAAAGACACTGCGCAGTGAGAAGCCGTAGCGTTAGAACTAGGCATTGCCACGCGAAAATGACCGTAGTGTCTACCGTAAGTGTGTGTAGATAGTATTATAAGAAATATACCTACTATAAGACCGTTAAGCAATAACAAATATCTATCTGAAGTGCACCTAATGGATACTAATAAAGCATTACGCATAGCGTACACATTCGAATCGCACCAAAACCATTATTTACTATTCCGGTTGGCACATCAAAGAATGATTGGTACTATTGATGGATCGCCCTATAAATTAAAAATACAGTTAAAAATCTGATTGACCAACTAGACTATTTTATAAAGTGTACCAAAAATTGTGTAAAATATTTTAACACGGCCAACAGTAGGTTATAAAGATAAAATTCCCAAGGAAATAAAATCAAAATATTAGAAAATTAAGAAATTACACCCTGGTTTTAAAAAAATACACAATTATTGTATACATCAACGTGATCCATATAACTTACTGATTCATGTGTTAAAATATTTTACACTATTTTTGTTACACCTCATACAAGGCTTAGGGTGCATGATAACGAAAACTTTGTGTGAAGCACTTAATACCTATAATAAAATTATAGAAATCATTGATGTCGAAAGTCATAGGTTAAAAATATTGTAATTTTTGAGCGCGCAATAGTTGGTGTGTTCGTCTGGCGATATTACTATTATTAGCTTTATCTTTACGATTGTACCTGCAGTAACATATTGCAATTACGATCTCTATATATACTAGTATTTTTAT
This sequence comes from Pheosia gnoma, assembly GCA_905404115.1. Taxonomy (NCBI): domain Eukaryota; kingdom Metazoa; phylum Arthropoda; class Insecta; order Lepidoptera; family Notodontidae; genus Pheosia; species Pheosia gnoma. The sequence goes on along the minus strand of FR989919.1, from coordinate 5,693,703 downwards.
CTGATATGATTTTTTTTACCGATATTTTTAATAAATATCGTTCATCTCTTATAACTCTTCGTGGTACGATAATCGGATATTTTTGGTGCAGTTCACTTTAGTGTGTTTTGAGGAATGCTTCATACTAATCCCTCAAGCGGCATAGGCACGGATGATCAAATACTGTGAATGCGGAATACGTGAGCAATTGTGATGTCAGTAAGTCATCATGCATTATGCATTGACCACTCTGTAACGATTATATCTTAAGAATAACAAACGTTAACGATACTTGTTATTCAATGAGTAAACAAATAAACCGTTTTTTTTTCTTTCTTTCTTTTTCTTTAAGTCGTAAATAGGAACTTTTTGGCGGTAAGTTGAACCGTGAAGTTGTCTATTTTGTTTTATTTTCCAAAAATGTGTTTCTTCGATAAAGTTTAAAATTCTTTTAATAGTCCTATTCCATGTCCATCCAAACTTTAATCCATAGGTCAGTTATCTTTCCATATTTCTGTAATAGTTACTGCACCTGCTGAGGTCAATTTGCTGTTTATGCTATAATTTTCAGCAGTTGACTCCAGCAGGTGGGTAACATTAAAATTCTCTAAAAGGGCCTCTACGTGTTGGACCCATGTCCCCGCGCAAGCCTTCCAAAGGTCCGGGTATAGCCCGTGTGGAGAGAGACATAAAAATAATAATATCACCAGACGAACACACCAACTATAATGTCCCACATTAAGCACAGCGAACTTGGTATAATATATTATTTACATACATATTAAACGTCCATGACTCGGGTTACATTCATGCTCATCACACAAACCATGTCCTTACCAAGATTCGAACCCGGGACCGCCGGCACAGAAAGCAGGTTCACTGTTAACTAGTTAACCAGGTCGTCAAAAGACAATTGCTTCTCAAAACAAAACTCCATCAATTAATTTAACTATTTGACATTAATTAACATCTTCAAAGGAATTTACACCGCTCGCTTATTGATCTCGGCCGATGACGTTGTCTTGCGCGAATGACGTGTCCTGTAGCTGTCACGGTGGAAAATACCCAGGTATAGCATATTTTTATACCATGGTTTGTTATAAATACCTAAACATATATGTTATAATACCAGCCCTGTTAATGTCCCAATATTGGGCACGGAGGCATCCCATCAAATACAAGGGGGATTAGGCCAGTCCACCACGATACGCACCTACAGTACAGTACAATAGGTATACATACCTACTTGAAGCAAAAAAAGAAACATTGTCCTAGACCAGGGGTTCCCAAACTTATTTTGTCTACTGTCCACTTTGAGAATGAATTATTTCTTAGCGCTCCCATTTTTCACCTACTGAAAAACCTCTATAACTTCAAATTAAATTAATTATTGTAAGCCTCTACACAACGCCCCCATTTTTGTTTTGGGTCTCTTACCGTTGCCCTTTAGGCCCTTTAGGCCTGCAGCGCCCACGAGGGGGCGTTATCGCCCACTTTGGGAAAGGATGGCGTACGAATCCATAAAATGAACAAAGCCGGGATCTTATTGTTACCATAATATATGTAAGTAAATTAATATTATCGTTGACAAATGACAATATGGATAGGATTATGCAATAAATCATTATGCAATTATATAGTCATTTATAAATCATCCATTCATTGTTTAAACTGCTACATGATTAATGGCGTCATAATTGATTTATTGTTACGTTAATAAATTACCACTCGTTAATTTATTTAAATACCACATTCCAAGTGTCCGTAGACGAACTAAAGTAACCGACATAGCTCAAAGAATTTCAAAGTTGAAGTGGCAGTGGGCGGCACATAGCTCGCAGAACCGATGGCCGTTGGGGCAGAAAGGTTCTAGAATGGCGACCACGAACCGGAAGACGTAGTGTAGGACGGCCCCCACAAGGTGGAGCGATGATATCACACGCGTAGCAGGGAGCTGGTGGATGCGAGTGGCGGAGGACCGTGATGTGTGGAAGTCATTGGGGGAGGCATTTGTCCAGCAGTGGACGACATAAATTGAAGGGTTGTAATTCTAAAGGGTCCAAGTGCCAAAACAAAAACTATATTATTACAAAAATACGATCTATGTGCCAAGCCAAGCAACTTTTTGTTGTTATATCTCTAAAAAATAAAATTGGCACTTAGACCCTTTACACTTACAACCCTTCAATTCCATTCACTCTGTAGATATTAAACAACCATGATTCGAGTACAAACATTCATGCTCAGCACACAAAGTTTGCCGCTACCGAAATTCGAACCTAGATACTTATGTACAGAAAGCAGTATCCTTATAAACTGTGCCATCGGTTTATCTATCAGTTAACGAGGTAATTATAACCGAAATGTTGTTGATATAAAACTATTTTTTTGTTTTTTTTCCCGTTTATTTTATGTTTTTACGTTCCCGACGTTTCGGCTGCTTTACAGCAACCATGGTCACGGGAGGACTGAGGTGGTTGACGAAATGTTGTTCTCAGATTTAGATCTATATCCTGAAACAGTTTCGAGCGGAAGTCTATTTGCCACAAAGCTCGTCTCTAATCCAATACGTTCAAGATAGACTATCTGTCGGTACCATCGTCTGAATAATTAAACAGTTATTGAGATATCATATCTGAATCGTGGGGCCCATAAACTATCTGTGGAAAGCAGACACAGGATATTATTATTGTTCCTAAGATCATGCAAAGGGTAGGCAGAGGAGGCTGATACCTTATCTATGATACCCATCAGCGGACGACCTGGTTAGCGCAGTTGGTAGTGATGCCGCTTTCTCCTGAGGGTCCCGGGTTCGAATCTTGGTAGGGACCAACTTTGTGTGATGACCATGAATGTTTGTACTCGAGTCTTGGATGTTTAATATCTATATAGGTATTATATACTGAGTTCGCTCTCAGTCCATTGTACTGTACCCATAATAAAAGCGTTGCTTAGTGTGGGACCGTATAGATAGTTGGTGTGTTCGTCTGGCGAAAAACGCCTACTGCTGGACATTGGCTCAGGAGCGCATACGGGAAGGGAGGGTGCCCCCCCCCCCTTACTCTCGACTGAAGCACTTTATCCTAACCAGTGTCAAATCGGACCGCAAACAACAGCTAAATATGAGGGTATACTACCCCATTTCAAACTTTGACACTAGGACGTCAAACACCTCAGTCCTCCCGTGACCATGGTTGCTGTAAAGCAGCCGAAACGTCGGGAACGTAAAAACATACAATAAACGCGATAAAGTCCGTAAGATTAGTTTTATTTCAATGCTTACTTATGTTTTTTTAAATTGTATAATACGTAAGATCGTTTAACTACTCAAGAATACAAAAAAATAAACTTGTTTTCAAGAAGATCCTGTTCGTTTATTATTAGTGTAGGTAGCAAGTATAATGCTGCTAATTCGCTTGGCACCAACTAGCCTAAACTAGACCAAATTTTAGTTTACTCCTGTCAAACGGCGTTCGCTATTCTGTTAACAGCAGATTAGACTAATTTTAGTTTGACAGCTCCTAAAATTGGTTTAGTTACTCAACTTAGCTTAGTTGGTCATTTTTCTATTCTGTTACACACACTTTACGTCAAATTGCGTCTAAAATTAGAAACGTCAAACTATAATCCGCCTTATTTGGTCGGCATCTAATTTGGTGCCATCTAAATTTAGTTCGTAGTTTTTCAGGTGATGTTTTTATTAAGATAAGTTGTGAAAAACTATTTTATCAAACACGATGGAGGAATATGTGGTTGCGGCTCTTGTGGTTTCATCTGAAAGTGCTAATTTTACCAAAATAATTATAAAACAGAGCCTACTTCAAAGTACTTACTTGAAACACAAAATTAAGGCGTTTGCTTTCTAACCGTAGAAACTATGAAGAAAGAATACGCCTCGAAGGTTTAAGAGCATATTCAAATCCCTTCGAATTAGCAGAGAAGTTTAAAAAATCTTTTGTGGCTTCACAAATTTGCAGCACTTCAATTACTGAATACTCTAGATGATCCGCTCTTAGTGGAGGGGCACATCCCAAAACATATAAAGGTTTGCGATTTAATATTTTATACAGATACATACCTACTTTTTACTTGTTTATAAATGTTTATAAATACATCAACATGACACTTTGCAGATTTTAACAGCACTGCAATTTTACGCTCATGGGAGCTATCAGGCTGCTGTAGGCCAAGATAGTTTACCAGGAATGAGCCAACCAGCAGTGAGTATATGTTTGGGAATAGTGTTGAACATAATTGTGCAACAATTGACACCCCAAAATATAAAGTTCCCTACAACACAGACGGAGAAAAAATCAGCAAAAACTGAGTAAGTTTCATTTCATATCCACTAAATTGGTTTAGTAATTTTTGAGCTCATACATTATAAACAAATAAATAAATAAATATCGCCATATGAACACATAACCAAACGGTCCCACTTTAAGCTTAACGCTTGTGTTGTGGGTACTGTACAATGGACTGAGGGTGAACTCAGTTTATAATACTTATATACATATTAAACATCCATGACTCGGGTACAAACATTCATGCTCATCACACAAAGCTTGTGTCCCTACCAGGATTGAAACCCAGGACTCTCAGCGCAGAAAGCAGAGTCATTACCACTAGGTTAATCAGGCCGTCGAACCAATATATCTTTTGTCTTTATAATATTAGCATAAAAAAATATCTTGACATCAAGTTATAACATGTAAATGTTTCTACTTTTGCAGATACGGATGAGAATTATACCATTGATTTAGATCATACTGATAAGCTATCTATGGTGGAAGAGTACATTGAAACAGATTTCCTTGCTGAAGCAAGACACATTTGGCAAGTGTTAATAAACACTATTTTACTCAAAATTAATAAAAGTATGGCAAATCATAAACAAGACTTTAATTTCTGAATTATTATAATAAAGCTTTTTACTTATTACTATGTTATCAATAATCAATAATAAACATCAACATTAAAAATAATTAACAATCAAAATAATAAACAAATTTGTAAGTAATAGAATTTGAAAGGCTTAACAAACAAGCTTCTGCACATGGGGGCCATTTGTTGCCCACACTCAATGAAAATGGCACTACCGAAGATAACAACTATGCAATAAATGCTTAGTATTACTAACTTATTACATAGTATTATGGTACACTTCCAGGCGGCAAAATCCATCCACATAGGCATGCCCAACAATATCCAAAATTTTGGATTCTATGTCTGTCAGGGCTCCTCCTGCCGGACCGCCACCTGTGGCGCTTATTGAAGTTCGCACCTTGCGAGCCTTGGTCTATAACTTCGCCACCCACACACTCCAAACCTGTTGATAAAAAAACCATATAAAAACCATTTAGACGAAAAAAATGCATAATATTCAGAACACAAAACTTACATGCTCCCACTGCTGTGCAGTTCTTCTGCAGCCGAGTTGGTTGAGCTCGTCGTGGTTGGTAGGGCCCCCTAAAAATCTACCAAGGCAGAATCTGCTTGGTTTCCTGAAAATATAATTGATTTTTAGATAGATGTCCTCGCGCGTCGATGTAATTATTACCATTGATTGATTATAAGTAAAACAAAACTTTGAATCCTTTTAAATGCTTACCCCTCGCTATTTTGATGTTGTTGTGGAGTCGCTCCACAAGCAACTCCTGTTGTCTCTCATTAGACCGTTTCCTATAGTTTTCCATATTAGATTCAAGCCACTAGATAACTTATTACAACAACTACAATGTAGCACACCCGTCTGATCTGAAAACGGTGTTTTGTTTACCTACTGTCAACAGATACAAAATCGAATTTACCACAGAACAATAGATATGGAACACTTAACCACAGACTATATAGAACAAGTTTCTATAATTTATTATTGTAAATATCATAAAAAAATAACAATAAAAATATTTAGACGCCGATATATATTTTAAATTAAACTTTTATATATTTCAAGGTTATTTTAAAAGAATTTAATCATGTTATTTCGATTTTCTTTTCCATTCACCTTATTTTCATTCATTCTTCAGATATATTTTTTAAATACTGGCAACATACCTCAATTCAATTTAGGTGCTGTCAAAATCAAATTAGTCCTGTCAATTACGATATTTAAATTAAGTTCGATGTGACAACAGAATTGATTTTAATGATTTCTAAACTATACTTAAAATTTTAGCTAGTTTAGTTTAGTTTAGAGAGTGTGCAAGCGAATTAGCAGCATTGCCTACATAAATATCAATATTTTTTATATAGTTTTTAGATTATAATATTAAATTCCATCACGCGTGTATACTTGAAGATGTTCCTCCACATTTTTGCTGATGGTTGTAGCGACCACTTCATTGACAGGGTCACCAATTTAGCGGAAAAGGGAAGAAGAAAAGAGCCATGCGGGTGGTATGCCTGGTGGGGCGGCCGCTATGCCCCGAAGGTTGTTGTCGGGATGTTGTATATAAGTTACATGGTCCGAAAACTCTTATAGCGCGATTCAGGATTGTGTTGAGAATTGTCAATTGTTCTGAATGCATCTGCAGCGCCATCTGTGTAGCTTGTGGCGCGGTTGAAGTGATCGCTATATGGTAATGGGATCTACTCTTTCTAAACTGAAGGTATTTTTTTTTCATTGGGGCTTGGCCCGCCACTTACCAAACTGTTAATCCTGTAAGCCAGGATCAACAGCGGTGACCAGCGACGACGCCGGGGTTTGACCCTCGGCCAGTCCCGGGGTAAATAGGTAATGCTTACTTGAAAGTTAAATGGCACGACCCGGGATCCACCCCAGGCCTGTACGGCTGATCGGTAGTCACACCGACAACCATTAGGCCCAAGAAGTAGGTGCTCGTCGGCCATTAGCTGATTGGTTACATCGTGCATAAAGCTGACATGCGCAAGCGCTGATATCAAGTTACACCTTGTCCTTAAACTTGGATATCTAGTCGCGCGCATGCGCGCCGCGTACAACACACGTCAACTCCCATTGTCTGATCTGATTTCGAAACGCGATCGACATAGTAAATAAAAGGCAAAATAACATACGCTACTTTTGTTGTGAAGATAACGAATATTTTAGTTAGGAAAGCGTCGATTTCCATACACGTATAAACTTTTGTTTTGTTAACACATTATTAATATAAAAAATTAAGTGCAGTTTTTTTTGCGACGCCTCTAGTGACAGCTCTATCGATAAATCGATGATCTTTTTTTTTTAAATTGCGGGCGTAATTTGTGAGTGTGCCAGATCTAAAAACGAAATTAATCAATTTGTTTACCCTAGATAATTATTTTTTTATATTTATTCACGTCGTATTGTTATCGTGCAATCATAATCAGGTATGAGGTATGTATTAACATTTTTATATTAATATCTTTACTCTAAGTAATTGAAAAACATTTAACCATATATATGTATATAGCTACTTACAGTTAGAAAATTCTCAGATGATTCAAGAATTGTAACATTAAGTTATTATGAACTTTTTAGTTTAAGATAATTTGATTTTTTGATGACCTAATTAGCGCAGTTGGTAGTGACTCGGCTTTCTATGCCGAGGGTCCCGGGTTCGAATCGTGGTAGGATACAATCTTTGTGTGATGAGCATGCATATTTGTTATGGACTAATAGGGTATATTTAGTGACACACACTATTTATAAGGTATACAATATTTAGGTCCAAAATGCAATTTTTATAAACTAAGAGATTTGTATCTCATCTAATCTACAATCATTGCTGGTTTAGGGTCTAAAAAAAAAATGTTATTGTCATGGCTAGGTGTTTATTTCTAAGGTAGGTGCAATTTCAATAATCACTGAAAAACCATAGGATTCAGCACAGATAGGTATCTGGACGTCAAGCAACCGTATACTTCATAGTCTACGTATTTAGACACATTGTATGGAGAATTGAAAGTTTTAAATACTGTCCGCTGGAGGCGCTGTTTAATTCTTAATACAAAGTGTCTAAACACGTAAGCTATAAAGTATAACGTTAGCTTACGAATAATCTCGCACTAGACGTACAAAAATACTTCGTTGCGCGCTCACGGCGAACCGGAAATTGGATATTTTTTTCAAAGCCTATTCCTGCATTTCCGCATTGCAAAACTTGGTATAATTAAATAGAATTTATGAATAAATTAATATTGTATCTCAATGTTGTCGGTGGACTCCGGTACTTAATTAATTATAATTTTGTACAAGTTATTGTAGCCTTGTTTTTGTAAATTCTGCGAGAAGTCTCTATGAATACATTAACCTAGACGGACGGACAAACCAACAACGGATTAAATGACTTTTTTTTGTTTGTTGACTGGGGGGAAATCTCCAAACGGAACGCACCGGTGCCCCTCGTGTGCCTCGCCCCCTTATGGGGGGCCCGTCTCGGGGAGCAGAAGTTTGCTCCCCCTGCGCCCTCGCTGCGCACGGCAGCGGGGCGCCACGCCCGCCGCCGTCCTCCTCAGGAGTCGTCCTCGACCCCGAGGGTAGCCCGTTGTTTAAGGCCCTGGGCATCAGGGCCGGGGATTAAATGACCTATACCAGGGTTGGCGAACCTTTATGTATTAACGTGCTATTTTTTCTAAAGTAATGTTAAATGAGGTCATAGACGTGCCATCACATAATTTTGACTGTGATTACTGGGAAAATAATAATAATAATCATCAGCATCAGACTATAATAGTCCACTGCTGGACCTACTTCACACTTTTTTTTATAAGTGCATTATGAGTTTTTGTGATAGGTGACGTGCCCAAAATATTGTGTCGCGTGCCATTGGTTCGCCGTCCCTGACCTATACCTAGAATCTGGACATTCATCGAGTGTTTTTTTAATTTATTATTAGCTAGCTGTACCCGGGACTTTGTCATACAAGAATTTATTTTTCTGCCTATACCGGGGAGCCTTATAATTTCCTATTATCACCAGAAGTTAAAAAATATACCATCACGTATGGTTCTGAACTAAGCATTACCGCTTGTCGGTAGTATGGGTACCGTACAATGGACTGTAATTACTCAATGTTGACCCAGGTCATTTAAGTTTGGCCACAGACGAGTGCAAAGCGTTGCTGTACCCCCCCACCACAAGGCGGGAGAAGGGCCGCCCTGGGGTTTTAGTCAGTAGGAGTCCAACATAACCCGCTCGCCTCCCCCGAGGCTTGCGAATCCATAAGGATTTCCCTACGATACAAAAATAAATAATAAAAAAAACATACAAAAGGTCATGCCTACAACTTCTGTGGAATTAAGTAGACAATCTTTCCATCTTTTAATAACGCAGGTATCAATTGTCTTTGTATTGAAACAACAAAGTTTAGTAATTGACCTTCATTTACAATACTGGTCCGGCCGACTAAAAAGTAGTAGATTCTGAATCTTTAATGTTCCGTTGGATCCGTATCTATGGTAATTAATTAATCAGGATTGATGTTGCCTTCCTGGTTTGTGATTATATTTGTGTCTCTACTACAAATCCTGGTACGGACAAGGTTTGTGTGATGAGCACGAATGTTTGTACCCGAGCCATGGCTGTTGAATATCTATACTCGTATAAGTATTATATACTGAGTTCGCCCTCAGTCCATTGTACGGTACCCATAATACAAGCGTCGCTTAGTGTGGCACCGTATAGTTGGCGTTTGTCCATGATCGAATGTTTTCATTAATTTGACCAATTAGTTTTTCTGACAGATAGGTAAAGTCACAAATAATACCTGCTCCCCCCCTAAAAATGGCACCCATCAAAATATCCTATACGTAACTTATAATTAAAGTATTAACGAAACCCAGCTGCGCGATCCCAACTGTCTCTTGAGAGGGTTTTTTGTAAGAAGTAATACGGAACTGCAAAAAAATTTTTGGATTACGTCATACACGATTAATTTACCATGTGGTAATGAACTTTACACATATCACGGAATAGATAAAGGTGGTATAATATATACTTAATTATGGTTCTGTTTATGCATTTATTGCTTTAAAAAATATATATTCTTATGCCTTGACACTCAAGGTGACCCACCAATAATGGTTTAAGGTCATGAGACCTTAGAATTTGGGATGCTGAATTTGAATGTTGTATTGGGTGATCTCAGGATCAACGCTCCTATGGAGTGCCCATCTCGAACATTAGCATGTATTTCCATCTAATTGAAAAAACTTGTGATAAACCTATCCACAACTTATTTGTCACATATTATATAAGACATTGATTTCTTATATTTACGCGAATACTACACATTGAAATCAAACTTATTTAACAGTTTTTATCGCGTTTATTTTATGTTTTTACGTTCCCGACGTTTCGGCTGTTTTACAGCAACCATGGTCTCGGGAGGACTGAGGTCTTTAACGTCCTAGTGTCATAGTTAGAACTGGGACTGCACTAAAAATCATAATATAATCGCGATAAAATCCTTAAAATTAGTTTTTGTTTCAAACCGTGGGTTGTAAAGATAACAATGACAAATAAAAGTATTAAAATTCTCACAAGTGTTAATTGTAGGACGAATAATATGTTTGAAAAATAATTTGGGGTCGAGTCACCTTCGTCCGTAGGAGAATTAAGTACCCTCGAGATACCCTACACGTGACCCTGGGTGGTGCCAACCAGGTGACAACTCTACTGGTGGTAGGCTTCGGCCGTGGTTAGTCACCACCCACTGAACAAAGCCATGTCGCTAAGCGGCCTAGCCGTGTTCCGGCATGATGTTCGGTGTTGCCATTCATGGATGGCGGGTCAGATCAGTTGCGCTGCATGTGCCTAGTGAATGTAGCGTCTCGATCTACTGCCGCCTTCCTACCTAGGCAATTATGCTCCATCGTAGATCTCATCGTCACTTACCATCAGGTGAGATCGAGATCAAATACTTGCCAATAATGTATAAAAAAAAAAAATTGTATGATACGAGTACATTTACCTGATGACCTGTGTGTGTCCTATACTCATTAACCTTAAGGTCTAACAAAACTCGAGTAGGTCATACCGATCATGTTTATTTAAAAAAAAATGTTTACTTTAAATGACTTTAGATATTTTTTTATCATGCGATTGCTGACGTATGTTTTTCAATATATTTTTTTTTAATATTTAACATTTAAGTATAAACTTAAATATTTAATAACTTGCTTTATAGTTCGTGAGTCAGGTACTTCTAGGCCAACCAATCAATTGGAAATCTGTGGCCGGCTCCTTATCTCCCTCCCTCCAACTGAGGTGTCATAATAGGCGACTAAGGTTCTAAGTAGAGACGTCTACTCTATCTGAAGAGAAGGAAAACTAGTAACAATCTTGGACTGGTAGCTCCGTTGGACGAAGGTGAGGTGCCTTCCACCATAGACGACGAAATAATATAGACAGGGTGTCGCGCACAACACATTGAAGCACAAAAAACCAAGCCGATTTGGGTAGTACACGCGAATTACGACCTTAAGGGGTTTAAATAGGGGTAATAACTCAAAGTTTCTATGGAGAATATATTTTCTAAGTTACAATCGGGCACATGTTAATCCTATCCTAAGCACAATCCAAATCCAAAATCCTAATCAAAGGTATTACATATGTAATTTTATATTATATATATGTAATGTTAATGTTATTATAAGCGAACAAACCTGTTTATTTTATTTATAAATATTCAGAACAAGCTTCCGCGATCATTTACATTATTATGGATACAAAATCCAAGGAATGAGGTCGGTCGAGAGTCTATCTATAAACAAGGTCTCGTCTAGGTACAGTTAGCGGCGTAAAAACTCAACTCGAAGTGACGTTTTAATATTGCCAGACGAACACACTAAAAAATATTCCAAAATAAACAACACCTATGTTATGGGTACCGTACAATAGACTGGGGACTTAATAGTTACACCCAGAAGCTGACCATTTTTAACGGACTTAAATTTAAAAAAAAAATGGAGGAGATTCTCAATTCGGTTGTATTTTTTTTTATGTTTGTTACCTCAGAATTCCTTCATTTATGAATCGATTTGGAAAATTCTTTTTTTTTGCTAGGATGTACTTCTAGATTGGTCTCATTTCAAATCCAGATTGGCACCAACTTCACATTCATTAAATATTTGATTTACATAGACGAGGTAGATTTCAAGATTAGATTTTTTTTGCTTTTAAGTATTTTGTAGACGGTTTTTTTTGGTAAAAAGTTTTTAATTACGATGGTTTATTATTGAAATTTTTGCAGACGGAAATCGAACCTGAACTTAGACCAAGCTGACGTCATTTGTAAATAAAATCACCCAGTCCATTGACTTGTAGATCAAGCTGTTAATATTACTTAAAAAGTTATTGCATATTATTAAGATGACTGTATCATCCTCAGATGTTTAAAACAATATAATGAAGTGTTGTTTAAGTGTCATGAATGAATTAAATTGGTATAATATGCGCCGGCGCAAAGTCAGTGTCATTGCTTTGACTGAGTTCAATGTCAGTTAAAAATATTTGTTGTTATAACGGATTCGTTATACTGTTAACAACAAATTCACTGCCAATTCATTTTAAACTATAACTCTGTCCATGATTCTGATTAATTAAAAACAATTAATAATAATATAATTGAATATAAATTTAAAATATATATACCAAAAAATAACACAGAGTTAAAATTAATGATTGGTCAGATGAAAAATTTAGTTCTAGTTAAATGACTATATTCAATGTTCCAGAAGACAATAATAATAGTGCTCAATTTCGGGTTTTGGATGACAAATCTACTGACGGCCTGATAAGCGCAGTTGGTAGTGACCCTGCTCTCCGTGCCGAGGATCCTGGGTTGGAATCCGGGTAGGAACAAACTTTGTGTGATGAGCACGAATGTTTGTACCCAAGTCATGGATGTTTAATATTTATATAAGTATTATATACTGGATTCTCCCCATAATACAAGCGTTGCTTAGTGTGGGACCGTATAGTTGGTGTGTTCGTCTGGCGATATTTATTTAAACGAGCATGCTGCACCATTGGCGCTCACCAGAGTGCCCATGTTTTATCCTTTTCTACCCAAATCATATAGGCATACTGCATATTATAAGCACTCAAAGCTTTTGAATAACTTGGTATAAAAAGTGTATATATCTTTTTAAATTGTATTAGTACCAACCGGGATGATAATTGACTATTATTTGACGCTAATTAAATTCCTAATTGCTAGAACAGTGAAAGCCAAGTTGGTAGAACGCTTGCCTCGGTAACGAGGATCGCAGGCTCAAACTCTGGATCGCACCTCTGGGATTTCTGGATTTCATGTGCGAATCTCATTTTCAACCACGATTATCACTTGCTAAACGGTGAAGGAAAACATCGTGAAGGAACCTGCATGTCTGAGAGAACCCCACAATAGACGTGTGAAGTCCGCCAACCCGCACTGGGCCAGCGTGGTGGGCTATACCTGCTCGCCCATTCTGAGCCCGCGGGACGCATTGCAGGTTGTTGCTATCAAACTTAATCAGGCGCTGCGCTGCAACATTGGTTTTAATTTTTTTTCGTGAGATCCTATTTTTTTTTCTAAAATAAAAGTAGCCTAAGTTACTCCTTGTTACATCAGCTATCTGCCAATGAAAGTCCCGTCAAAATCGGTCCAGCCGTTTCAGAGATTAGCCGGAACAAACAGACAGACAGACAGACAGACAGACAGACAGACAGACGGACAGACAGACAGACAGACAAAAATTGTAAAAAATGTTGTTTCGGTATTGGTAACGTGTATACATCCAAATGCACTTAGTAAAAAGCGGTTATTTTAATATTACAAACAGACACTCCAATTTTATTTATATGTATAGATGTATAGATTATAAGCACTCAAAGCTTTTGAATAACTTGGTATAAAAAGTGTATATATCTTTTTAAATTGTGTTAGTGCCAACCGGGATGATAATAGACTATTACTTGACGAAAATTAAATTCCTAATTGTTATGTAATTGTTACAGGATCATGTCGGCTACCATCACAATATCATTTGTAGTGGAGCTGTTCCTCGCGATCGCTGTATCCCTGGCAGCCGGGGCGTATGCGCCGCAACCTGAATTTGGATACCCAGCTGGACTTATATCGGATTGTTAGTATTCTCCAGTGGCGTAGACATCATACAATCCGGCTTCCTACTCGAAAAACAGGAGCCCGGATTTTATTTGGCTACTAGCTGTTACCCGCGACTACGTCCGCGATGTATTTAACAAAACAGTTTTTCTAAAATAAAAGTAGCCTAAGTTACTCCTTGTTACATCAGCTATCCGCCAGTGAAAGTCCCGTCAAACTCAGTCCAGCCATTTCAGAGATTACCCGAAACAAACAGACAGACAGACAAAAATTGAAAAAAAAATTGTTTTGGTATATGTACCGTGTATACATCCAAATGCACTTAGTTAACAGCGGTTATTTTAATATTACAAACAGACACTTCAATTTTATTTATTTGTATAGATATAGACTAGCTGATCCGATGTAGGTAGACAGATTATTACTGATTGTTTCCCTCAAGTAAATACTATCATAGAAGCTGACTTCAACAGATGTGTTAGAGAACTAGACGTCCTCCCCGACGCCCCAGATCTCCGAACCTTGCAATTCCAGTTGATACTGCACTTTAATTGAACCATTAGAATGTGGTATTGCATAATATAGCGCCGGTCAAGGCTCTGCCAGGTCTACCTTCAATGTCAGTGTCACCAGCCACTAGGCAGGCGAATGACCGAAGTGTTACTGACTAGAGAATTGTAATCGTAACGTCTTCGAGAAGACATGCTGTCACTGTCATTCTCATTAATAAAAGTCGTGGTATGAGTGGGAGGATATCATGCGTTATCTTAATGCTATACGTAAAGTATTTTTAACAACAGAAACCGACTTCAACAACAACTTAAAAAAAAAATACAACCGAATTGAGAAACTCCTCCTTTTTGAAGTCGGTTAAAAAGAACCTTACTTGTTCTAATATTATGTAATGACTGTTGAGTAGGTGCCACACAAACAACCGAGTCGAGTAGCGCCGCGTCGGTCCGCGCCAAAGACAGCAAACAAAACCTCTATACTTTTTAAACTTTTCGTTGGTCGTTCGTTTGGCACCGACTAATCTATACTCTATACTAATATTATAAATGTGAAAGTTTGGATGGATGGATAGATGGATGGATGTTTGTTACTCTTTCACGCCCGAACGGCTGAACGGATCCGAATGAAATTTGGCACAGAGATAGATTATAGTCTGGAATAGCACATAGGCTACTTTTCATCCCGGTAAAATGTATGGTTCCCGTGGGATAGATTTGTTGCAATTTTTCATAGCCCAAAGGATTGACATGATTTTTTGCGCGGGTTACACCGTCGGGCGCAGCTAGTCAGTAATATTTCTTTCAACCACGGAGACTATTAAGAGTATACTTTATCATCGATTAAAAACGCCATTCCTAGGAAGAAGAACGGGAAATTGAAATGGCTGCTCAACAGTCAAGTTCAAGACCAGTCACGTTTGTACTTAACTTTATTTACATAATCTTGGTTCAAAGACATTTGACCTAGTTGTCTGACGGCAGGCCGCGTTGCTTAGAACAATACAATCGATGTAGACTATCCGTTGTCCAGTGTACTTGTAGTGCATTGTACTTCTGCTCTCTATCTGCCGTATGGCAGGATTGCTAGCGTGATACAGGATAGTTGATATCTAAACGGATCGTTTCAATTAATTTAAATCACCTACAATCATGTCATACTATTATGGAATTATGGAAAACAATTTCAATGTAATGACAATTTTAAGATAAGTACGAGTACCAATTTCTTTGCAATGGCAATACATGACCTTTTCAAGTTCTCCCAAGAAGTCCAGCAATTAGTCAGAAAAGTATCCGTAACAGGTTTGCAAAGCCATTAGCAAGGGGGGATTGGGAATTCCTTAGTCAACCCACCGCTTTACATAGGTACTTACACATGCATCTGATCTAGAGATCAACCGCCCCGAAGTGAATTCCTGGTTACGGCCTTGAAGGTATGTAATATAATTTACACAGAACACTTCAGTGTCGTATTGAGTGCAGCAGAAGTAATATACCACACAAAGGGCTATTTATTTAATTCTATGTACTGTATACAGGAAAACGTGCGGACTCATGTAAATCATGTTTAAGTATATTACATTTTGATGGCATCTTCAAGGTTGACATGTTATATAGTATTTATGATGAACGATCATGGTCAAACTACATTCGCCGACCCGGGCTAGTGGCATGGTTTTCACAATTTGTAGTTTGTTCCATTTGGTTCTGTACTTTGAGTGAGGGTTTATTCATAGGCTAACGGTATACTTGATAGTCCCAAATACCCATAACAATAACTGCTAAAAACTGCTTTACAGCAACCTTGGTCACAGGAGGACTGAGGTGTTTGACGTCCTAATGTCAAAGTTTGAACTGGGGTACCCCTATATTTAGTTGTTGTTTGCGGTCCGATCTATGCAGTAAGTGCTCACAATGTCTTGAGTTCCTGCAATGGTACGCTTGATCTTCGATTTCAATGTAAAAGGTCATTCTAAACAGGGCAACCATGGAGTTTCTTGCTAGATCTTCTCTATAAGAACGGCATTCCGAACGGGTGGTAAAGTTGCAGCTTAGATTTTTGTAACAATTTTGACGATTCATATGTACTGTACTTAATGGTTTACATGAATAAAAAATCTAAGAATAACTACGTATTTAGATGATTTGTATGGGAGTTGAATGTTTTAAATACCGTCCGCTAGAGGCGTTGTTCAATTTGCCATACAAGATGACAAATGTGTAGACTATAGAGTAGGTTGGCAGTTAGCTTTTTCGTTAACGTTTACTACATAATGAACGTATTTGTCATTTTTAGCCGCCGAAAAAATAGTGAAGGTTTCACAATTTGATACGCATATTTTTTATGGCAAATTCAACAGCGCCTCTAGCGGACGGTATCTAAGCTTTCGATTCTCCATGCAAAGTGTAATACGCTAACTATGCAGGAAATATCTACACGATTACCCTACCGGTAGTATTAGACTGTGACAAAAATCGGAATGTCAATCAAGTCATGACGAGGTCAAGTCATTGATTTAATCTATTCAACCTTTGGTGGACTTAGGTATCTAAAATAAAATACATTCAGATATAATCTGAGATTAAATATTGTATGCTAAATCTCTGAACTAGAACCGTTATCATTGTCAATTAATGATGTCAAATTAAAAAGGTATATTAAAACTAACAACTCCATTGGAGATTTGTTTGAATAAATGCATGTATAATAAAAAATGCGAAAAAAAAATTCGCCATATTTTACCGAGCTGAGTGTATCTTTATTTTAATAGATCGTGCCCGGTATACATGACCAACATTATTACTTCTTAAACAGGATCTAGTGATGTCCGGAAAGACCGGTCTTAAGATAACAAAACGTAATCGAAAATAAATACAATTATTTCGAAGAACTGTAGATATATACAAAATTTGATACATTTACTGGTAGTAACTAGCACCACTAGACGCGAGTGGCAAGAGCATTTCTCCCCACTAGACAGAAAAAAACAAATGATCAAGTAATAATCACATTAATTCTGCTACCAGGCCCTGGCGTGCTGAAGAACGCCAGCATCAGCCCCAAAATGATGAAGTACCTTCAGATCACCACGCACAGACTCACCAGCACTGGTATCGAAAGGAAGATGATGCCGATCGAAACAGCTCACAAGATGGTGGCTAGAGATAGGATGATCGGTAAGTAGGTATCTGCACAGACTCCTACATCCTGGGACCACGCCCTATCCTATATGGGTCAATAATTTGGATTAAAAATGGGTTTGTCTATTGGGTAATATGGGTCTATGGGTCAATCTTTAATAATTTATCTTCTCCCTTCTTATTATAATTGATAGAACTAAGCAATATTTGTCGGAAATCCATCCGCACCAGGCGGCATTTTGCCGGGGCGGCATTTCACAGGTGGCGGTAAGAGAAAAAAAAAAAGAAATCAAAAAAAAATAAGTAAAAAAAATTGCATTGCATTGTATTTTTTCGTCATTTTTTTGTCGTTACCATGCCCCAATTTTTTTATAATGAATAGCAAAAATAAGAGGGCGGCAAATTTGAAATCCACACCGGGTGCTAATGACCTATGCTACGCCACTGGCTTAGAGTTTAAAATGCTTAAGCAAGCTCTTTTGATTTTAGACCTAAAGAACAAGAAGACGGTGGTGTACGCGGTGGGGTTCTTGGACAGCTCTGTGTGGCCGTTCTCCCAGGCCATCGGCACCTCGTACTCCAAGCGAGGCTACAACGTGTTCATCACTGAGACTCTGGACTTCCTCACTTACATCTATCCGAAGTAAGTTACCACCACGATTGAAGTAAAACTATTTTTTCGGATTTTATCGCGTTTGCAAAAGGCAGTGATAGCCAAGTTGGTAGAACGATTGCCTGGGTAACGAGGATTGCAGTTTCAAACCCCGGCTCGCACCTCTGGGATTTCATGTGCGAATCTCATTTTCAACCATGATTATCACTTGCTACACGGTGAAGGAAAACATCGTGAGGAAACCTGCATATTTGAGAGAACCCCTCGAAAGATGTGTGAAATCCGCCAACCCGCACTGGGCCAGTGTGGTGGACTATGGCCTAATCCCCCCTCGCATTGAGGGGAGGCCCGTGCCCAGCAGACATTAAAAAAGGGCTGGAATTATTATTTTCTGTTTTTACGTTCCCGAAGTTTCATCCTCCCGTGACTACAATTATTGCTGTAAAGCAGCCGAATCGCCAGGAACGTAAAAACAGAAAATAAACGCAATAAAATCCGAAAAAATATTTTAATTTCAATTTGGAGTATTAACTTAATCAAATAGGTACATACCTATCGAGTGATTTGACGACCCGATTGCCAGAGTTACCGAGTTCGAATACCGGTAGGGACACATATTGTGAGCAGGGGCGTAGCTACCGCAGGGCTATGGGGACAGTGCCCCGGGGCCCCCAAACTAAAGGGGCCCCTTGGCCTTCATGAACGCCGATCGTACTTAACACACAAACATTCATATTTATGACTAGCTGTTACCCGCGACTTCGTCCTCGTGGTATTTAATGTATGTATATACTAGCTGCGCCCCGCGGAGTTACCCGCGCTTACATTTACGGGGATAAAAAGTAGCCTATGTGCTATTCCAGACTACTTATAATCTATTCCTGTGTGAAATTTCATCCAGATCCGTTCAGCCGTTCTGGCGTGATTGAGTAACAAACATCCATCCATCCGTCCATCCAAGCATTCACATTTATAATATTAGTGGGATGCATTAGATTAGATAAAACGTTGTTAAATTGCAACTGGAGCCAACTATTTGTCAAGTTAACAGTATAATTTGGCAACTAATATTTATATAAAACTATGACGCCGTTTTACCCGGGGCAAAAATTACCCGGCTTACGTAAAGACACTGCTGTGCCTCAGATTGCTCTTAAGGGTCTCGATTTACGAGCGCACATCCGGATCCGTGACCTTTGGGTCGTGTATATCGGATATAATATTGAGTAGGTATACATTGTGATCTCCGCATTTACATTATAATTGCCAGTTGGAGGAAGGTCGCATCATAAGAATAACCAGAGTTTAATTTAATTTAAGTTTATTATCATGTTTACCCGCGGTTTCAACACTTTGCAGCTCGACCTAAATGGTTGTTTCAATACTTAAAAACTTATCAAAATAGGTCCATTTGCTTTTCGATAGTATTAAAAAAAAATACTGTAATTGACAATAGTCGTTTATTTTGTATTCATGGCGTCCAAATAGCCAGTTACTCGTATTGTTTTTAAAATATCTTCAATGTACTTAAAGACTGCGCAGTTACAGTGCTATTATAGTACTACTTATAGTACTTTTCATGGATGGCGGGTCAGATCAGTTGCGCTGCATGTGCCTAGTGAATGTAGCGTCTCGATCTACTGCCGCCTTCCTACCTAGGCAAGTATGCTCCATCGTAGATCTCATCGTCACTTACCATCAGGTGAGATTGAGATCAAATACTTGCCTATAATGTAATAAAAAAAAAAAAAAAAAACTACTAGCTTTTGCTGCGGTGTTGCCCGCGCAACCATATATTTTATTATGCAGCTCAACTAACAATATGCGCGTCTAGTCTCATATTTCTATCACTGAAAAATTTTTCAGAATCGGATTAGAACTTCCGGTGATTAGCGACTACAAACTTACAACTTTAACATATTATAGCAACAACTAAATATGAGGGTACCCCGTCTCAAACTATGACACTAGGACGTCAACCACCTCAGTCCTCCCGTGACCATGGTTGCTGTAAAGCAGTCGAAACGTCGGGAACATAAAAACGTAGAATAAACGCGATAAAATCCGTAAGATAATTTTACTTCAATGTTATATTAACTAATAATATATAAAGATAGATTCGTAAGAAATCAAAATGCTAATGTCTTGTTACTTGAGGTCGTGGGATAAATAATTATACAGCTTCACGTAACAATTTCTTCGTAATATAACTGATTTGATTGTTGATTGAGAAAACCGCTCGAAAGTCGTGTGAAGTCCGCCAACCCGCACTGGGACAGCGTGGTGGACTATGGCCTAATCCCCCTCGCATTGACGGGAGGCCCGTGCCCAACAGTGGGACATTAAAAGGGCTGGTATTATTATACAACTGATTTGATAAAAATATTTTTTACAGGTCCGCCCGTCTCGTCCGATTCATTGGCCTGAAGATTGGAGAGTTCTTGGTCAAGCTCACACAACAAGGCCTTCAGCCTGAGAACCTGGAACTCGTCGGAGTCAGCCTCGGCGCCCACGAGATAGCGTACGCCGCAAAATACCTGTACTCAGTAACAGGCAAAAAACCTTCGAGACTAACAGGCCTAGACCCTGCAGGTCCGTGTTTTAGAGCCTTGGATGTAGAGCATAAGTTATGGCGCACAGACGCCGATAGAGTCGATGTTGTTCACACAAATATTGACGGCTTCGGCATGGCGGAGACTCTAGGACATATTGACATCTATGTCAACGGGGGAGAGTATCAGCCTAGTGATGTTCCTTACATACCTTGCTTAGTGGTATGTAGTCATGCTAGATCAATGGTCTACTGGTGGCAAGCTCTTGAGCATCCCAAAAAGTTTATCGCTAAGAAATGCGATTCCGTTCAAAACGCGCGATTCAGTAACTGTACAAGCGACTCTAAAACTAATAACTATTTAGGTTTAGAGGCGAAATTTGATAGGCCAGGTATATATTATTTGCCGACGAGCAATGAGTTTCCCTATTACTTGGATAAGGAAGGTTTAAATGACGATGATAATATTTATACTAGGATTATTAAAACTATAAACGCTGAGGATGAGTTTATAGTTTGAATTCAACCTGGCAATGTTGTTATTTTTATATATTCACGGCAATTGAAAGACGTGGGAAGTTCGCAAGCTGTTTGTTAATAGCCGCGTACTGGCCGACCGATTAGCCTCGCTCAGTCAGGACTTGCCTCGCTCGCGGCAAAATCTGACGCTTGCCCGTGCGCTGTCATCTGTTGTTTGCCTTATTGACAGCCAGAACATTGCGTGAACTGACTGCGTGAACTGCTTGTATGGAAACATTCTATGATAAAATTGGCATTTAATCCTAATGTAGTAAGAGCAGTATTTGTAAATAGGTTTTATGTTTTCAATAAAAATGTTGCCAACCTCTTAAATTAAGTGCGGTGCAAGAATTAAAATTATTTGTAAGTTAAAATAAATTAATAATTTCGTCTGTGATTTTAGATTTTAAACAACGAATGTGCGATTATACAGTAATTTATTTTTATTGTTTGTTTTATTTTCGTAGCGTCAGTATATCTTTATCTCCTTTTATCATAATCTGCGCTAATTATTGTGGCTGGTAATAGAGCATAGGATATACCTACTTGGAACTCTTACTTTTGCGAATAATACACATTGCAATAAAACTTATTTTATAGTTTTTATCGCGTAAATATAAGAAATCAGAATCAGTTAATTTTGAAAACAGAGGGTGCCCAGGGTCTGCACGAGTTTTAAGGTGGGACCCCATAAACAAGCATTTTCTATTATAATACCCGCTAACTGTAGGTGAGGCCTTATGATGAAACAAACGTGAGGCCATATCTCATCTTTTGCATTTTATTCCATTTCGTAAAAAAATATGTGCTTTTGATTGTATGCTTTTATGCTTTTTACAATAGATGTCGCTAGTGTCGAATTAACACACGGTGTCTAGATCGCGAGATAGATGTATAAATAGCTTTGTGTAGTTTGTATGTGTGAGTTATCACAAGGTTGATCTTCAAATAAATCCAGATTTCGTGAAGCCTTTAATCGAGTATTTTATCACCGTATAGATCTGCCTTCAACCACTCCCCAGGAACTATAATTGTTGTAGTATGAGATTATAAAACAAATTACTTTTATAAACCCTGATAAACAAATAACCCACGGAATGTATCAAAACAATATCATTTCATTTTTCACGGTGTATAAATTATTCTGAACAAAGTCGGGGTGTTTCGGGAAATAACCGAACAATACCGACAGCTGCTGGCTGTGTACACGTCCACAGTACCCACGCAAAACCAATTCGTTTTACGCTACGTACTTTTTGGAGTTCCGTCGAGAAATTAGCTAAACAATTATAAGGAGAAATTTTGCAAAATTATTAGACAAAAAATATGGTAAATTGTAATATGTAATAATATGGCCAGACGATCACACCAAGTGGAGCCAGACGGTCCCACTAAGCAACACGTGTATTATGGGTACCGTACAATGACTGGGGGCGAATCCAGTGTATAATACTTATATAGATATTAAACATACATGACTCGACTACGAAGATTCGTGCTCATCACACCAAGATTGTCACTACCAAGATTCGAGCCCGGGACCCTCAGCTGAGAACGTTTTTATTATTTTTATGATGGTGTAAGATTATATACAGGGTTGAAAAAAATCAGTCGGAGGAAATGTACAACAAATAAGAACGACAGAAAAGTGTACACAAAGGAAACATTTCCAATTTTTTTAAACCCGCTTGCACAGCCGGATATCAAACCTACGTGCTAAACAAATGGGGGAAGAGGAACCCACCATTGATCCTAGGCTTGTCAAATTTTCCAATTATATTAACGATATAATTATACGTGTGGTTGAAAAAAACAACACCTGTATTTAATGTTGCTAATTAGCTAAGGCCAACAATGTAAGTTTCTGTTAAGTCTCTATCGTTAGCATTATGTTTATAATGTTATATACTTTTGAACCCAAAAATAAACGGAGATAATGTAAATATAATACAATCTATTCGGAGCATACAGAACCCGTGGTACCCAAATACATAATAAATACTCCAATTTGGTCCGTAATCCAGTCAGCAAGTGTCGTACCCGAGAGATCGACATTTAAATTAAAACGCGGCCCCAGATAATGAATTCAAAATGTTTTCGCTACATGACAACCTGATCTGCCGACCTACCAGCCCTTTTTAATATCCCACCGTTGGGTACGAGCCTCCCTTCAATGCAAGGGGGATTAGGCCATAGTCCACCACGCTGACCCAGTGCGGGTTGGCAGACTACTATTGTGGGATAGAGCACCTGACATGGAATCGGTTTTCATTTCACAAAAGAGGGCTATTGGGGCCACCTTCACAAAAATGTAGAAGATCTTTTTAAAAAGAGCAACCATGGAGTTTCCAGCCCGTTCTTCTCCGTAAGAACGGCATTCCGAACGACGTACGAACTTTGACGATTCATAAGTACTGTACATGAATAAAATATATTCTGTTTCTGTTTATGAGTAACAAAGTCAAAGTTAAATAATTTATTGCGTATAGGCCTTCAGGGGCACTTATAAATTGTCATTTGCATTTTTTTAACTAACACTGGATCGGAATGCCACCTCAAAGGTCCGACCGAGGTTTTTAACTGGTGGTAGGCTTCGGCCGTGGCTAGTCACCACCCACTGAACAAAGCCATGTCGCCAAGCGGCCTAGCCGTGTTCCGGCATGATGTTCGGTGTTGCCATTCATGGATGGCGGGTCAGATCAGTTGCGCTGCATGAGCCTAGTGAATGTAGCGTCTCTTATCTACTGCCGCCTTCCTACCTAGGCAAGTATGCTCCATCGTAGATCTCATCATCACTTACCATCAGGTGAGATCGAGATCAAATACTTGCCTATAATGTATAAAAAAAAAAAAAAAAAAAAGACCTCAAACAAAGGTATGTACTTAAAAAATAGACACAACCAGGCCACTAAGTAATTTAAGATAAACGAATTAGATTTTGTATTACAATTGTAAAATCTGAACACTGGTGGGTGATAAAAAAATAATTTCACTGTCGCTGTTGTATCAAAAATGAATTATTCACTTGTCGCAGTAAAAATTTACAGTTCAGATGACTGTAAAACGGATTTTGGGGGTTATTACGTGTTTTGATGGCAATCAGCGGATATTGTGGTGCTTTTTGCTGTGAGTGAGTGGCAAGATTTTGCTAGCACACTAAGGAATAGCGACATTATAACATACGTAATTGGATTTTATGGCAAATTAATAGTATGGCTAATATTGAATGTTCGTGGACTGTAGTCCATACTATACGATAAAATCCGTAAAATTAGTTTTATTTCATCATAAAATAATTTTACGTATTTTGTCGCGATTATTTTATGTTTTTACGTTCAATTTGTGTTATTTAATTTGACAATTCGGCTATAAGTAAAATTATATTTTAATAAAAAAAAAACATAATTACTAACTAGGTCAGACCTAAAACTGCAATGTATATGAAAACTCAACACGCCCGAGCGCGGTCGCCACTCGAACGAGTTGGGTATCACGCGGAGCTTTGTGTCGTGATCGCTACCTTTACGATACATTGCGCGCTCAAAAATGACAACATTTGTGACCTATGATTTTGACATATATTATTTTAATAATGTCATTATAGACATAAGTGCAACATTTACCCTAAATGTTAGTTACAATGTAACGTACCGCCTTGTATAGAGCGTATGAATATTTGTTTTTTTTACGAGCAAAGACTTGCTAAATTGGTTTTGCAGTTAAGATTGCAGTCCATATTTAGTCCCAGAAACGGTGTAACTATTAACAATTGCAATTGCCATGAACCTCAATCGCGCTACGTAATAGAACCCGTCATAAAATGTTTACTTTGCCCCATCGTTGAGCCATGCTGCGCCAAAACTCGTAAACATTCGAAAATGGGGCGCGAAAAATTGCGAGAACCTCCTTAATGAGAGGTTGAATTATGAACACCTGGACTTTGGACTTTTATTAGCGGGCTTATACAAAGTGATTCAGAAAATGTATACTAACCTTTGAATCTGTGCTTCTTTAACGAATTTGTAGTTATTTGTATACACGGAGGTTTTTGGGGTCGAGTCACCTTCGTCCGTAGGAGAATTAAGTACCCTCGAGATACCCTACACGTGACCCTGGGTGGTGCCAACCAGGTGACAACTCTACTGGTGGTAGGCTTCGGCCGTGGCTAGTCACCACCCACTGAACAAAGCCATGTCGCCAAGCGACCTAGCCGTGTTCCGGCATGATGTTCGGTGTTGCCATTCATGGATGGCGGGTCAGATCAGTTGCGCTGCATGTGCCTAGTGAATGTAGCGTCTCGATCTACTGCCGCCTTCCTACCTAGGCAAGTATGCTCCATCGTAGATCTCATCGTCACTTACCATCAGGTGAGATTGAGATCAAATACTTGCCTATAATGTAATTTTTTTTTTTTTTTTTTATTACATTATAGGCAAGTATTTGATCTCGATCTCACCTGATGGTAAGTGATGATGAGATCGATGATGGAGCATACTTGCCTAGGTAGGATGGCGGCAGTAGATCAGGTAGCTGATCTGACCCGCCATCCATGAATGGCAACACCGAACATCATGCCGGAACACGGCTAGGCCGCTTGGCGACATGGCTTTGTTCAGTGGGTGGTGACTAACCACGGCCGAAGCCTACCACCAGTAGAGTTGTCACCTAGTTGGCACCACCCAGGGTCACGTGTAGGGTATCTCGAGGGTATTTAATTCTCCTACGGACGAAGGTGACTTGACCCCAATTGTGGATTTGAAGTTACGGTTGACAGGCGTGTATTGATCAGCTCCTGATACCAACATGCTTGTATGCAAAAGTGTTAAACATTGATGACATTCCCATAATCGGTGACCAGTGGCGAAGGATGAATATTCGTATAACGGAGGCCGGAGAAAAAATCTATACCCGTAAGTGCACACAAAATTTAAAAAACCCTGTCAATGTGGTCTAGATCCCCCAGATTAAACATACATTACACTATTCTGAAGAAAACAATAAACATTCTAGTTTCAAAAGTTTTCAAGTTAAAAATACGAGTATAAATAGCTTTTTACCCAAATTTTAATTTTGTAGATGAGCCCACAGTAATCGTGTTATGTGGAGCCTTCGCCACTGACTTTCAATTATTGTTTTTTTACTGGAAAGACAG
Source organism: Pheosia gnoma (assembly GCA_905404115.1). NCBI lineage: Eukaryota > Metazoa > Arthropoda > Insecta > Lepidoptera > Notodontidae > Pheosia > Pheosia gnoma. The sequence continues at coordinate 5,667,182 of FR989919.1, read as the reverse complement.
GTGGAAAGATTATAATTGCAATCACTTGCTACGGTGAAGTAAACTTGTGCGTTATACACTGATTACACGTAACAAGTAAAACGGCGAGACAGTGCTCTGGGTCGAGTAAACAGGGTGAATACTTACCGAGCACTGTTCACACCTACCGAGCACTCGGCCGCGAGCACTGTCTCGCCATCTTACTCGTTACGTGTAGGCAGATATTAAGAAAAAAAAAAAAATAAGCCCGTCACGATCAGTGCGAGCGAACAGAGTTAGCGCCCTCTCGCTCGTACTAAATGCCCGAATGCTCTTCTAAATGGTCTAAGTTACTAAATGTTTACAACTAAAGATCTAAAACCTATAATTCTATTTAACAAAAAAATATCTATAAATAAGTTATTATATAAATTAAGTACAGAAGAAATCTTGGGAAAGTACATTTTGAAATGTTATTTTCCTTGTGAAAGTGTTGGCTCAGGCATCCCTACAGCGACAATAGAGTGAAACATAATTTGATATCCCGATCGAGATCTCGGTAAGGTCATTGAATTCGATGCTGTTTATCTCAAAACATTATTATTACCATGATTTTTACCGACTTCAAAAACGGACGAGGTTCTCAATTCGATTGTATATTTTTTTTATGTTCATTATCCTGATTTCTAAACTTAGTTTGATACATTAGGATAAGCTTTGATTTGGCTGATAGAGATATTTACACGAAGCGATTGTTGTCTGTGGCCGTACAATGTAAGAATGACAATAATGCCATTAGTAATCATGTCATTCTAACATAGTATGGCCGCTGTAGTAATAAACTCTCCAAAATATAATGTAGGAGGTCAAATTATTGAATCAAGTTGCAACCGTTTTGTAATTCTGTTTGCAAGGCTGTTTCAATCGTCTCGCGAATTTCTATCGATCGAAATAGAGTTACTTAATAGCCATCACAGGACCGGACTAACTCTATGCATGTTACCAAATATACTATAAATATCCCCACATCAACTTCTGTACGTCAAGTGCGAAATTGTTCGTTATCTAACTGTATAGTTTAGTCTACCGTATTTAGACATTGGAGAATTGCACATCGCCTCTAGAGGACGGTATTTAAAACATTCAATTCTCCAAACAAAATGTCTAAATACGGTAGACTGAACTATAAAGTTAGCTAACGAACAATCTCGCACTTGACGTACCTACTGATTGAAATGTGATTATTGCAGTCGGATATTAGTACCGACATCTATGTCCTTAGCGTGAGTACCCTCAGTTCGGTGATGGTTGAAGGCGAGCTAACGACATCGCCGCGAGCGCCGGCTAACTGTACTAGAAACGTGTTCTTTGTCTCGGCTGTATCCACCAAAGTATCATTGTTTACTACTCTTTCCAGTTAACATGATAGAAATAATAAGCTGGTGGTGTTTGTGTGTGTGTGTGTGTTAGTTTGTGCTACCAATTTATACCAAACTCTAACAATATTCTCAACACTCCTTTTAACCATATTTTTTTCCTATAATTTAAAAAAAAACTTCACACTGTCCTCAACGTCCTTCCTTGCTTCCTCTATCTTTCTCCCTCTCCTTCATCCATTTCATTCATACGATTATTATTATCATAAAGGGCAACCTATTATCGGGCATTCCTTTCTGTTATTTATCATAAGTTGTACTAAATGTTTTACGCTGTTGGTTTTATATAAACTAAATAAATAATTAATAATAATATGCCACCGCAATATTTGAATTATAAAACAAAATTAGCAACGAAATTGTCCAAGCTCTCATCAAGAGTATCGGCTAGCCGTAATGACAAAACTCATTTTAGTATTGACTATCAGATCACATAATTTGTTGGCAATGTTACCCTCGCGATCCAATAGTATTTGACCCAAAAACTAGGGATTAGGTATACGACAACTTGATGGTGATAAGAAAACTTCTCCGTGAAACATCCCGTGAACCGAACCGGGGCACCAGTGGGGCTCTAGTTTAATGGGGCAGTTACGTTTAAGGGCCATTTTAGTGTTTTACAAGTGGTATAATTAGCGAATATCTGTGTGTACGAACTTCTGGAATTATGAAACTGTTCCTGTAATTTTCTGTGTAAAATATTGCTTGAAAAAGTTATTATGGAACTTTGGGTGAGTCGAAAGGATAAAATATTTTTGTTTTGCTTTTTGTATGTCCCACTTCAGTTTCCTTATCCGCGGGCTATCTTGGCCTTGTTGTAGCCACATCAATGGTGCCTCGGGTTACCAAGACGACAGCAACCATCTACGGGCGTCCAGGTGTTGAAGCGATTGGCCCACCATTCAAAGTCAAAGATAAAGACAAATCATTTATTTCGTATAGCCCTAAGGGGGCACTTACAAATAGTCTTCTACATGTTCTTAACTCTACAACTGGATGGGAAAACGACCTCAGCTGAGATGATACGGCAAGGAACTCAGCGGGCTTGTCTTTTTTTACAGAATTCTTGTTTCTTTTTAATAGCTATGTTTATTAAAAAATCACATCACGGCACATAATTTTAATCAAAACATTAAATCGTCGACGATCAAACTACCTAATGTACTGAAAACGGACTGAGTCCTATTTTATTTAACAAAATATTAACTGTCACATCTTCCGTTTAATAAAACTGGTAAGATACATTTTGATATTTTTACACGTGAAAATTCCAGTATTATTTGTTTCATACAAATCAAATACATACTCGGAGTTAAATGTACATGAAACAATCCAATTTCTGAACACTCTTTGAAAACGGCATCACGTCTAAAATTCAAGTTGTAGAGATTCCATTAAAATGTTGAACTCTATCGTGGGAGGTTATCGCTGGAGGGGTTCCAACTAATGTAGGTAGTTTGGAACTTCTTTGTTTAGTGTCGAGTAAGCAGATCGAGGATCGATGGTAGAGTTTCCAAGCGAAGGTAGGTAGAGGCGTAGCGCGAAGTCTTTTTAACCGACTGCCCAGAAATATCAGAAATATAGTTCTTAGATTACTTGCTCTATATATTACAATAATTATTATCTCTTGCTGAAACGTGCTGGGAAAAATATTAAGGAAACCAACAACGACTAAATATGAGGGTACCCCGTTTCAAACTATGACACCAGGACGTCAACCACCTCAGTCCTTCCGCGACCATGGTTGCTGTAAAGCAGCCGAAACGTCGGGAACATAAAACACATAATATAAACGCCATAAAATCCTTAAATTAGTTTTATTTCAATTAAAATAATCATTATCTCTTGCTGAATTGTGCTGGGAAAAATATTAAGGACACCTTTTTGTCTTTCGAATGTCATGTATAGTTAACCAAATACACACCGGGCCAGGGTAGTAAACTAGTCTAAATACCTCTTGAATTTAGAAGGAGGGTGCCCGGTGGAATGGCAGTAGCCCGGTATACAAATTATACCATCGGGAATATGTGAGCGCACCGCAGCGCAAGCAGTGATAGCCAAGTTCGTAGAACGCTTGCCTCGGTAACGAGAATCGCAGGTTCAACCCCGGCTCACACCTCTGGGATTTCTGGATTTCATGTGCGAATCTCATCATAAACGGTGAAGGAAAACATCGCGAGGAAACCTGCATGTCTGAGAGAACCCCTCAAAAGACGTGTGAGGTCCGCCTACCCGCACTGGGCCAGCGTGGTGGACTATGGCCTAATCGCCCTCGCATTGAGGGGAGGCCCGTACCCAGCAGTAGGACATTAAAGGGCTGGTATTATACTGCAGTGGAACTCAGTGGACCCCTTCGGGGATTACAAGCGAGATGGTGCATCTTTCTTTGTCTATTAAACCGGTATATTCGCTCTCTCCAGACAGTGTTGATTACTTGTATCTTGGATGCACTGGAATTATTCAAAGAGTTTCCAGTTACCCGTCATTTGCATTCAGATGACGTATTGCTTCTTCATTTTTTATCTATGCAGTCAGACATGACTAGAGCGGAGATCTGAAATGATAATATTTATACGAAACAAAAGATCAGCAAATAATGGTTTAAATACAAATTGATTTTATAATATATCTATGTATATAAAATTCTTTGTTCTGACTGACTGAAACCTGAGACATGAAATTTGGACATTGGCATTTTTTTATGACGAAAGCACTAAGGGATTTTTGTAAATTCGACCCCAAAGAGTGTCACATGTGGAGGGGGGGGGGGGGGGGGGGAGGGAGGCGTTTAGTAAGTTTATATGGACAATGTTAATGGAATTGGAATATTATATGGAAATCCAACGAGCTGGTTAAAACCAATTCGGATAATGTATTTTCAACAATAAATTCTAAAAGCATTTCCTTCCACAGGTGGATGCCCGCCATTACACAACATTTCAACGATCCAGTCATTATACGCATCGTTCGCGCAGTAATACGCGGCGCATTTGAATAATGTGCTACAAGCGCGCGAACCGTAGCGCTCGTAGCTCGTAGCGTTCGTTGATAATGACATTCGTAGTCAAATGCGCTACGGCACGGGATTGCGTACTGGGACATATTCCACTGGTTTTTTATTTATATTTTTTTTTTATTTGTAAGCTAATATCTATCTAGACATTTATACACATTATAATTGATCGAGTCTGTAGATTAAATACTCTTGGAAAAGTTAGTAGGAGGGGGTAGGGGGGAGGTTATTTTCGATAAAAAGTTATCCGCCATTCTTTTTGGACGTGCGGCAAGGAAAAACCAATGGACAGATTTTGATCTTATTTGGTATGGTGATAGCTTACAACAAGATCATCATCTAGTATTGGTTTTGTTTTGGTAAATGGGAGAGTTTCCCAGAGATTACAAAAAAAAAAAATCCTGCGCGCGAATTTTTTGACGTCTTAAAATATATTTACTATTTTTGTTCGAACTAAAAAACAAATTGTTCATGATAACAAATACATTAAAGAAGCACAGTTTAAAAAAAAAATATTCGTGTAAGTAAACCATTAAGTACAGTACCTATGAATCGTCAAAATTGACACGAAAAGCTAAGCTACAACTTTACCACCCGTTCAGAATGCCGTTCCTGTGGAGAAGAACGGAAAGAAACTCCATGGTAGCTCTTTACAAAAAGATCTTTTACATTTTTTGAGCAGTACATTGTTATGGGTATTTGAGAACAATGTAGGAACGCCTAGGTAGGCTTGAGTAGCTTGTTAAAAAAGTATGCTAACTCTAAGTATATAATTACAAGTTAAATTTAAATGAAGATAAGAAGGAAGAGGAGAAAAAAAATCTAAATAGTCTATTCCAACAAGGTCATTTATGTTCCTGACGAGCCGAACCAAATCCAATAGTACCATACTCATTCATAGCATAGCAGTAATAGCCAAGTTGGTAGAACGCTTGCCTCGATAATGAGGATTGCAGGTTCAAACCCCGGCTCGCACTTCTGGGATTTAATGTGCGAATCTCATTTTCAACCATGATTATCACTTGCTAAACGGTGAAGGAAAACATCGTGAGGCAACCTGCATGTCTGAGAGAACCCCTCAAAAGATGTGTGAATTCCGGCAATCCGCACTGGGCCAGCGTGGTGGACTATGGCCTAATCGCATTGAGGGGATGCCCGTGCTCAGCAGTGGGACATAAAAATGAGGTAGAATTATTATATACTCATTCTGAATCGCAAGTAATATACGCTTTCTGCGTCACGCTGTTTATATTACAGTGTAAATAGATTTCCTTGTCATTACTGTGTACATATATCATGTCGCCGGCCGTGACAAGCCGTCAGTATGTCAGTAAATATTGACCTTGCGACCATTTGTTTGCCTGCCTAGCGATATTAAAATAGCGAGGACTCGTATCACGAGATGAAAGGGTAAAAATAAATCTCAGTATAGCTATGGATATTTTCAGTGAATTTTTCACAATATTCTTTCATAGTGTTGTTCAGTTTTCATTTTATTTCAGGCTTAATTTATACTTACGTGTCAATGTATATGTGGAATTCGTTTATGACCAATACCAATGAACTTTAAATAAATATAATTTAATTAATAAATAAAAGTATTGCTTGATTCGTTTTCTGATACGTACCAAGTTACAAGTACAAAGTTCGAGTCCAAACTTCAATCTCAGATAATGAGTTATTGTGCATTTTATGTTAGATAATTAGAAACAGGCAGCTCGTAGCTTTTATGTCTGTGTGTGTGTGTGTGGATGGGTGTATGTCAAAATTCTATAAAGAACATATTTAAATTAATAAAAGCTTTTTTTTTTTTTTTTAGCTTACCAAAATAAAATATTATTTCTAGAAATTTAAAACGATATCCAACGACATCTTTCAATTTATTTATATATTATTGTTTTTTTTCTCGTAACTGGCAATGCAGCTTCAGTGAGATTGATAGTGGTAGTTAAGTAGCGGCGCCAGCCTGCGGCACCACATGTGGTCATATAGTAGCCATATTTCGTTATAATAAGGTTTATATAAGAATTTCTTCATACCTAACTCACCATAGATTTGGGGCCGAGCTTTTCCTCGCTCAACGAGTAACTTTGGCTACTCAGAGAGGAAATGCGGCCAGCATCATGAGTACACTACAGCATGGGCCAATCTTTTAAAAAAAATGTTTTTTTTTTAAATTTATATCTGTGTTGTGTAAATAAAAACTACATAATTTTCTGAATAATAATATATCTCGACGAGCTGATTCGTACAGTTGGTAGTAACCCAGCTCTCTGTACCGAGAGTCCCGGGCTCGAATCCTGGTATGGACAAGCTGTGTATGATGAGCACTAATGCTTGTACCCGAGTCGTGGATGTTTAATATCTATTTAAGTATTATATACTCAGTTAGCCCTCAGTCCATTGTACGGTACCCATAATACAAGTGTTGCTTAGTGTGGAACCGTATAGTTGGCGTGTTCTTCGGGCAATAAAAAAACAAAGACACTTTCTTTCCGCCTCTACAGTATCTTTTTGTAAAAAAAAAAAGAGCACAAAATGTAACATTAATTCTTGTAACAAATGGGAATACCGCGCCTCGAGTCAGCGACGAACGAGGCCAGATGGATGAGCGTCACTTAAGTTCCGATGCACGCCTCGCATGGCATCACGTAATATAACACAGCAATGCGGGTTGGGGTGGCCAAGTAATACGCCACAATATTCCCCGTTGACTACTTTCTGGGTTTTATCAAGTCGAGAGTGAACAGGTACCTTCTAGGCAAGTATGCTCCATCGTAGATCTCATCGTCACTTACCATCAGGTGAGATCGAGATCAAATACTTGCCTATAATGTAAAAAAAAAAAGTTTGTAAAAATCCGTGTTGGTTAAACTCAGGTACATATATATGTTAATCTGGAGTACGTTTGCCTACTAAAATCATAGACTCAGCATATTTTGCCACTTTTTTTCTTCTAATTGTTTGCGTCTCTGAATTAAAAAAAAAACAGTTTTATGTTTTTTCATGTACTATTTAGGCTGTTCTGTGTCTGTGTATCCGCATGGTAACTGTCACTTTAAACAGATATTGTATGGGATATCTGTCAAAAGGGACAGATACTATGCGGTTGCTGTTCGATTATGAATCGATTGTGTTAGCAGACTTGGGGCCCTGATAATCTGTCTAACCATTAGTATTGCTGCGCAGAAACAAGTAATTTTAATAAATCTATTAAAACCGCAAAATGTTGATTGCATGTTGGTGTATGGTGACCACACATTTAGGAATATGTCCGATATAACACTATTAATTACAGTTTAATCATGTCAATTAAATATTAACATAATTGTATTTAGCTTGCATTATTATTTTTTACGTGGTCTAATAGTCTCCAGAGCGGCCCGCCAAGAATGAGGTTCAGGGTTCGAGCCCCGAGTTGTGCAAGCGCTATTATGCATATGGTTAAGCCCAGGTGCATTTTGCCGATCTTATTTTTCTTTTGATGTAATAAGGGGCAAACATATTGTCTATTAAACAATTATCCAAGTGCATCATCACAAGGTTAGTTTCATCGTATAGTAAGTGACAGCCAAGTGGGTAGAACGCTTGCATCGGTAACGAGGATCGCAGGTTCAAACCCCGGCTCGAACCTCTGGAATTTCTGGATTTCATGTGCGAACCTTATTTTCAACCACAATGATCACTTGCTAAACGGTGAAGGAAAACATCGTGAGGAAACATGCATGTCTGAGAGAACCCCTCGAAAGATGTGTGAAGTCCGCATACCCGCACTGGGCCAGCGTGGTGGACTATGGCCTAATCCCCCTCACATTGAGGGGAGGCCCGTGCCCAGCAGTGGGACATTAAAAGGGCTGGTATTATTATTATTTTATTATAATTAGGTACCGGCAATGTCTTAATTAGAAATAATTTAAGTATTATATTACAAAAGAAATGAAAACAAAGAAAAACAGGAGCTTTGAATATTGGAAAACGTCAATAGGATACTAATTAATCTTTTTTTTAAAATGTTGATAATAATTAGACGGAATAAAAAAGTGTTTCGAAGGAAATAATCAAAGACCTTTATGTCTAGGCTTTTGTTAGAATGTTTACGCCCTACTTATTTAAGAAAATATTTCATACCGGTCGTTTAAATAAGAAGGATATTATTTTTTATACAGATTTGTTGTAAGACTAAAATGTGGGTGTTTATTAATATTTTTACATTAAAGTGCTTTGCCACTTCTTGGCAATATTTTTTTTTTATTAAATCATATGCAATCATAAATATATAACACTATTTTTTGACATTAAACAACAAACACTATTTTTTGACAATATACCAGTATGTCAAGAGCGAGATTGTTCGTAAGCTAACCGTATACTTCCTTTATAGTCTATTTCAGATTTATTTTTTTATGTTTTTATTTCTGCAGTTTGAAATAATAGCGCAATATAATTTTTTTGCGGGTTTTGCACTTTAAGTAAATCTATACTAATATTATAAATGTGAAAGTTTGGATGGATGGATGGATAGATGGATGGATGTTTGTTACTCTTTCACGCCCGAACGGCTGAACGGATCTGGATGAAATTTGGCACAGAGATAGATTATAGTCTGGAATAACACATAGGCTACTTTTTATCCCGGTAAAATGTATGGTTCCCTTGGGATAGATGTTTTAATTTTTCATACTTTTTATCGCGGGTAACACCGCCGGGCGCATCTAGTATATCATAATTACTATTAAGATATAGTATCGATAATCAACATTGAAATAAAAAATAATATCGATTATTCTTCAATAATATTTAGTTAAATGATTGAAAAATCAATTATCAAAGTTAACAAATTTTGAAGTGACAGTAAAATGCGCCATTTTGTGACGTCCCAATGCTAACCATCGGATAGACGTTTACACTCAAGAGAGAGATACATTTATATATGGTTCTGTTTCACTCACTCTTTTACGAACAACACAATTTGCATACGAAAACAAAAGTTATTACTGAAGGAGGTAGACAGTAGGGTGACGATAAACTGATAGTTTGTGTGAAGGGTCTTTTTTTTCATAAATATAATTATAGAAGAACTGTTTGATTTTTACTATAGAAGCTTATACTACATTAAGATTTTTTTTAGATTGTACTGAAACCCCTCCTATACGGCATCTCTTTATCATCCCTTGCTCGTTGTGCCTCGCGGTAAGTCACTCGGGTGCCATATGCCAAAATGGATGACAAAAAGACCTTTGCGACGTCACTAGCAGGTCACAATTAGAAATAACGTATTTGACTGTTACATAAAATGTGTAATCATTAATTAGTATTTTTTATAACATTAAAACTTTTTTTTTTTTTTATTTTGTATTTAATTATATTTTGTAAATTATACTCCCCAATTCATAGAAGTTTGTTCACGATAGCAGTATACAAAGCATTTTTTTGTCTATATATTTCGGGGCTATTTAATAGTGTAGTTATAGGCATCAGCATGTCAAGTGCGAGCTAACTGTATACTTTATAGTCTACCGTATTCAGACATTTTGTATGGAGAATTGAAAGTTTTAAATACCGTCCGCTAGAGGCGCTTTTCAATTCTCCATACAAAATGTCTTAATACGGTTGACTATAAAGTATACAGTTAGCTCGCACTTGACATGCTGATGCCTATAACTATACGTTTGGGTGTGTGTGTAAAAAATACTATAAGACTAACAACTCAGATTTTAAATATCGGACTGGTATTCTTAGTCAGCAATACAAGTAGAAAGAAAACTTATTCCTATTCCTTATAACCTGGTCACCCTACCGTAAGTGCGCTGAGCACACTGTACCGTAATGAGTGGGATCCTTCACTCGCTTATATGGTAATTGGAACTATAATGTATGTACCTTTTTAGGGACAGTACGTACCCCTTGTGTAATGTAATTGTATATCATATGGTACATTTATATACAATTGTATTATATAATATATGTGTGAGCGAGCGAGCGAGCGTTTAGTGAGTATGAGGAATTAAAAAAAAAGCAGTATTGCTTGACTTTTCTATTTCTTCCAAGTACGTCAAGTGCGAGATGATTCGTAAGCTAACCGTATACTTTATAGTCTACCGTATTTAGACATTTTGTATAATTGAAAGTTTTGAATGCCGTCCGCTAGAGGCGCTTTTCAATTCTCCATACAAAATGTCTAAATACGGTAGACTATAAAGTATACAGTTAGCTCGCACTTGACGTGCTGGAAAATTTTCAGTAAAGTATCCACAGTTTTACTGATAGGGATTCGACCTTGGGGATGGAAGATTCCAGAGGTGCTAGCCGGGGTTTGAACGTGAATACTTTCTTTATATGTATAGCTTTAGAGTTTTAAAGCCCACGCTTAAAGAATTGAAAATAATCGCCCCCCCATGCAGGGGTGGGGATGACGCGCGAAATATTCAGTTCATAAACAAGGCAATAATGCGACTCTAATGGCCGAGGAAATTAGGACTGCCCCTCTAATGGTGATTTATTCCCGTCTTATCACCACATTTTATTATTTTGATGGATTTTCTAAAATAAATCGCGTTTATTTTATGTTTTTTTACGTTCCCGACGTTTCGGCTGCTTTACAGCAACCATAGTCACGGGAGGACTGAGGTGTTAGACGTCCTAGTGTCATAGTTAGAAACAGGGGTACCCTGCCACTCATATTTAGTTGTTGTTTGCGGTCCGAGCTACGCATAAAGTGTTCACAGTGCCTTGAGGTGAAGCAATGGTGCGCTTGGTTTTGGATTTAATTATATTAATTAAAATGATTCATTTAATTAATAGCTCAGATGATTTTTTCTGGCTTTAACAAATATGTCTGACAGAAAATTGCTGGATTGACCACTATAATTAACATTTTTCGAGAACCCGGACAATACGGATTCACGGTATATTGGTAGGCAAAAATCAGGACTGTCTTACAATTTAACAAAATCACGGTCACAGCGTAACATTATAAGCCAAATAATGAATAATAAACAGCATTCATTACAATCTCTGCTTAATGACGCCGAAAACACCTGCCATGACATTTGAATAATAAGAATTGTTGTTTTTTTTTATATAATCTGTATTAATCATAGAAATCGCTCTTATCAATAAAATAATGAGGTCAATTCAATTCGCTATTTATGCTATAACTTTCAGCAGTTGACCCCAGCAGGTGGCTAACATAACATTAAAATTCTCAAAAGGGGCCTCTACGTGTTGGACCCATGTCCCCACGCAAGCCTTCCAAAGATCCGGGTATGGCCCGTGTGGTGAGTCATATAATATTAATATCGCCAGACGAACACACCAACTATACGGTCCCACACTAAGCTACGCTTGTATTATGGGTACCGTACAATGGCTAAGGGCAAACTCAATAGATAATACTTATATACCAAACAACACAAAAAAATTGTAAGGACAAAATTTTCGAATCCCGGTAAGGACCAGGATTCGATCTTTGGAACCTCAGCACAGGAAGCAGTGTCACTACCAACTGGGCCGTCGGCCTGTTCTCAAAATAACAAAAAAAACGCGTCATCATGATAAACTTCTCCTTTTTATTCGTCGGTTAAAAATATAGATCATTTATTTTAACTTACTTATAAACCATTGATGCATCATAATAAATTCTTATTTGTTCAGTATTTTCGTAAATATAAGCTTGTTTGTGAAACGATATTTTAAAGCTTTTACCGGGGGCAGAGACATTATTTTAATTTTATACGTACATCCGTTGCGGTTTAAAAATGTTAATAAATATTAATGATTGTCAGTTACCGTCGTATAGATCAAGGTGTATATTTAAAAAGCCTTCTTTATTCTGTTCACTTGCTATTTATTTTTTAAATTAAGTTCTCTGTGGTTTTTTTTTTTATTACATTATAGGCAAGTATTTGATCTCGATCTCACCTGATGGTAAGTGACGATGAGATCTACGATGGAGCATACTTGCCTAGGTAGGAAGGCGGCAGTAGATCGAGACGCTACATTCACTAGGCACATGCAGCGCAACTGATCTGACCCGCCATCCATGAATGGCAGCACCGAACATCATGCCGGAACACGGCTAGGCCGCTTGGCGACATGGCTTTGTTCAGTGGGTGGTGACTAGCCACGGCCGAAGCCTACCACCAGTAGAGTTGTCACCTGGTTGGCACCACCCAGGGTCACGTGTAGGGTATCTCGAGGGTACTTAGTTCTCCTACGGACGAAGGTGACTCGACCCCTGGTTCCAAAAAAGTGGTTTTCCCGTGCCATGATGATAGTCTAATCTCAGGGTCTTAATTGGAGGCCGCTGTGAATCCTAGCTTAAGTACAGGAGTAGCTGGGCACTTTTAAATATTACCGCTATTACTATTAGTTGTGTCTCCAAGGAAAAAATGGCCATCTCTTGTAACGACCTGTTAAACTTCGCTACAAAAAATATATTATCTACAACGATACACAGATGGCGCTGACGATTCTCCATGCAATCCTGAAACGCGCTATGAGAGTTTTCGGAGAACGTAACATATATACAAGACCCCGACAATAACCTTCGGGACCTTACGGCGCTCCTGGACATCTCGAGTGACCTGACCGACATACCAAGCACAAAAAGTCCAGACAAAAAGTCCAAAAACCTCGCCGGCGAGGTCGAATTAGCACATCTTCTGTCCACAGCTGCGTTTTCACACCTAGGAGTAGTCCTCCCGTCGTCAAGCCCCACACTGGCAACAGCCCAAGGTCATGCCTCCAGAGACGCCCCTGAGCTAGTTAACCTCCTACCCTTGTTGCTGGAGTGCCTTTAGCACTCGCCCTCTTGCCCTGTGAAGCTGTAAAGAACATCTGCGACTAACAGCACAAGAAAAACCGTCGGGACATAGCGGCCAGCCTCTCCAGGCATATCACCCGCCCGGCTGGAAGATCGTCCTATATTCCCCTAAGCTCTAAAACCAGGCAAATTACGTTATACTGGAAGCTGGTCTCCATACAAAAGAAAATCGGTAAAGGGCTAGCTCAAACATGAACGAAATTAGGATTTTCATTTCTGCCGTAATACCCTTTTAAGTACCAGTATTTACTGACTGTATCAGTAGATACTGACCAAACTTGTTAGCCCTTACATTAAAGTTGCCTCGTTTTTGCGTAACTCGTACATGGGGCACGAACTTTTTGGACCCAATCATACCCTCACGTTCTGGCTGCTGGGTTAGACATTGGTCCACTTTGCAATAAAACATCCTATATAAGAATCCATTTCCAATTCTGTTATTTTGTTTAATTCAAAATTCAAAAATGTCTGGACACATTCACTTAAGATCATTTTTGCATGGCAATATTTAGCTCTCACCACCACGGTTTTACCTGCACAGAGGGTCCCAGGTTCGAATCCCGCTAGAACAATGTTTGTGTAATCAGCACGACTGTAGCTAAATTATGAACGTTTAATATCTCCCTGAGTAATTATATACTGGGATCGCCCCCAGTCCGTGCGGTACTCAACACAAGCGATACTTACTAAGTTTGGGACGGTACAATTGGTGTGTTCGTCTGGCGATATTAGCACAAACAAAATCCTCACTTCGTCCTCAAACGTTCTCCAAATCCTCCTGCCATGTTTAAATTCTATAAATAACAAAACTTACTTACAGTTGCAAACGCAACTACATTTTGTTTGGCATTCATTTGCACGTGTCGGTCTCCACGCGACAATGCCGTCTGAGTACTCGTACATTAGTCATAAGGCTCGTCCGTGTGGAATGGCCTTTATAATTGTAGGGCTGGCGCGGTGATCGCGAAGATGTATTTTTTTTTTACTCTCACACCTTGTTTTTTTACTCTCAACTTACTGGGCCCCAAGTCTGCTAACACCATCGATTCATAATCGAACAGCAGCGGCATAGTAACTGTCACTTTTGACAGATATTGTATGGGATATCTGTCAAAAGTGACGTAATAAGGCGAAAAAATCTCGCCATTTCCCTTTTAGCGGAAAAGGGAAGATCCAGGCGGGTGGTATGCCTGGCGTGACGGCCGCTATGTCCCAACGGTTATTGTCGGGATCTTGTATATATGTTACGTGCTCGGAAAACTCTCATAGCGCGTTGCAGGCTTGTATGGAGAATTGTCAATTGTTCTGAATGTCGTCTGCAGCGCCATCTGTGTAGCTTGAAGAGGTCGCTACACACTCGTTACGTATAATCAAACTAATAAGTTATCAATAAAAAAAATATATTTAAAAAAAAAACAATAAATAATCATTAATGTTGGTGGGATTATAATCCTGCACGAGTAAATAAAAAAAACATGGTTGGCATAACTTGACTTTTCAAGTTCTCTCAAGATGTATGGTATTTTTAACCGACTTAAAAAAAGGAGGAGTATCTCAATTCGAATGCTTTTTTTCATGTTTGTCATTTAGAAAAGTATCCAGGGATTTACTGATAGGGGTAGGGCGATTCGATTCATCATCATCATTATCATTATCATAAAACAACGATCACGAAATTGTACTCGATACTGGAAAAAGTTAGCTCTATTTTGTAGCCGATTGCCGACAAGAACAAAGAAGAGGTTTTTTTTACAGAACTCTTTTTTTTTACAGAACTCTTTTTTTTGTGCCAACCCTGCGGCCAGGTAAAACGCTGCTAACATTGCGGCGCGGATCATGAAAGGGCTGTGTCAACTGAAATTTGAATAAGAGTAGGTAATTTGATAATGCAAGCGTGGGTGTCCGCTTACCGACAAACCGTCTAGCCGAGTAAGGTATGTAAATAAGCTAATGTTTTTTTTTATAGTGATTTCTTATATTTACCCGAATGCGACGTTTTGCCTGCTTAACAGCAACCATGGTCACGGTAGGACTGGAGTGACGTCCTAGTGTCATAGTTAGGCGGGAACGTTAAAACATAAAATAAATGCGCAAAAATTTTTCGTTTTTTTTTATACATTATAGGCAAGTATTTGATAACGATCTCACCTGATGGTAAGTGACGAAATGTATGTGTGTATGTATGTAATCTCTGAAATGGATGGACCGATTTTGACGGGACTTTCACTGGCAGATAGCTGATGTAACAAGGAGTAACTTGGGCTACTTTTATTTTAGAAAACCTTTTTTGTTAAATACCAGGCGGACGAAGTCGCGGGTCGTATATAAAACCCCAAATGACACAATAAAAGTTCGTTCCCATTACCACGCGCCAAAATCGAAACACCTCTCGTTCCAGCCTGAAAAAAGGTTAATCAAGTCTCACTGAATTTTGTATCAAGCGTCAACTGAGGGCTGAGGTCAACAACCCCTAACGCCCATTGTGAATTCCCGTCATATTATCTTCGAACCGTACAAATATTTCATCGGACTGAACGAGATCGTGACCAAAATTATATATATTCAGAGATATTATGTTTTTATGACTTTCGTTGTTGAAAAATATTTCAAAGCCAAGTTAAGCACCAGGCGAGCGTTCTACCAACCTATTAAGCCTATCATTGCTTCTTAATAATTACAAACAAATAAAAAAACTATCATGACCTTTTAAAGGTTACCTCCATACTATCCTGAAACGCGCTATGAGAGTTTTCGGAGCACACAACATATATACAAGATCCCGACAATAACCGTCGGGGCATAGCGGCCGCCCCGCCAGTCATACCACCCGCCTGGCTGGAAGATCTTCCCTTTTCCGCAAAAAAAATATAATCCAAATACAATACCAGCCCTATTAATGTCCCACTGTTGGGCACGGGCCTCCCCTCAATGTGAAGAGGAGTAGGCCATAGTCCACCACGCTGGCCCAGTGCGGGTGTCGGACGTCACACATCTTTCGAGGGGTTTTCTCACGATGTTTTCCTTCACCGTATAGTAAGTGATAATCATGGTTCAAAATGAGATTCACACATAAAATCCAGAAATCCGAGAGTTGCGAGTCGGGGTTTCAACCTGCGATCCTCGTAACCGAGGCAAGCGTTCTACCATCTTGGCTATTACTGCTCGTGCATCGTAAGGCAACCTGGGTGGATGAGAAAACCCCTCGAAAGACGTATGAAGCCAAATATTTATAATTCGGAGTGACCCTGCTTTTTGCGCCCAGAGGTCCAGAATTCTAATAAGGACAAACTTTGTGTGATGAGCACGAATGTTTGTACCCGAGTCATGGATGTTTAATATCTATATAAGTATTATATACTGAGTTCGCCCTATGTCCATTGTGCGGTACCCATAATACAATCGTTGCTTAGTGTGGGACCGTACAGTTGGTGTGTTCGTCTGGCGATATTACATAAACATGGCTCATTATGGTAATCTTGTTATGCTTTAGTACTCGTTTCTTTGTGTCAAATGAGATGGAAACATTGAATTACCGTTGTTGTGGCACAGAAAATAAATGTTATTTTCTTATATCATTACTTTTTGCCCGCGACC
This sequence comes from Pheosia gnoma, assembly GCA_905404115.1. Taxonomy (NCBI): domain Eukaryota; kingdom Metazoa; phylum Arthropoda; class Insecta; order Lepidoptera; family Notodontidae; genus Pheosia; species Pheosia gnoma. Next base: position 5,650,357 of record FR989919.1, on the reverse strand, counting down.
TCGTACGTGGGTAACGATAAGAAGTACTTTATGTCTTGTTAAGCTAGCAGGAGTTTTTTGTTATTTATATCTCTACGAATAGCCGTGCCCAGAGTAAGTGTATGGGTTTGCGAGGCTGACGGGCGAGACAAATGGCAGATGACAGGGCTTGGTGTGTGAGATGACTTTTGTTGTCGGTCACGAAGTTTGCGCCTACCGGGATTCGAAACCGGGACCCTCGGTATGATAATAACAGTAATATTGCCAGACGAACACACCTATACGGTCCTACAATAAGCACCGCTTCAATGGACTAGGGGCGAACCCAGTATGTAGGTATATAAAACATCTAGATATTAAACATCCATGACTAGGGTACAAAATGTCATGGTCATCGCACAAAGTTTGCCAGGTGGCTACCTATTACCAGGATTCAAACCCGGGACCGTCAGTACAAAAATCACGATCACAACCAGCTGTACTAATCTGATCTTCAAAAATAATCCGTTACAGCATCCCTTACCTTTGCTTGCTTACCATGCCAGTAAGCTGACATAATTAAAAACTTCATACAGAGTTAAGTTAATCTTATGAACATTGTTTTAAACACAATAGTTAAGATTAACTAGAATTTCTCATCTCAAATAGTGGTCTGGCCGTCCTTATAGCAACAATGGACTAAAATCCCTTGCGATGTGACTATCCCAATTGTTTTCGGAGTAGGGATTAAGGACTATATTGTCTTGGCAATCTCGTATTACCTATTTAGGCTGAGGCCATAATGGCTGAGCTGTACTGTGCTGTACCCTGATCCACTTGCTGCTGAAAACCCCTGATAAACCATCACGCCTGTAACTCCCGAAGGGTTATAACAATACCAGCTTTTTTTAATGTCCCACTGTTGGGCACGGGCATCCCCTCAATGCGAGGGGGATTAGGCCATAGTCCACCACGCTGGCCCAGTGCTGGTTGGCAGACTTCACACATCTTTCGAGGATTCTCTCAGACATACAGGTTTCCTCACGATGTTTTCCTTCACCGTTTAGCAAGTGATAAACGTGGTTGAAAATGAGATTCGCATATGAAAATCCCAAAGGTGCGAGCCGGCGTTTGAACCTGACATGCTTGTTTTCAAGGCAAGCGTTCCACCGACTTAGCTATAACTGCTTTACATAATTAAAATTGCAACAAAAATATTGTGCATCTTTAGAGGAAAGTTTCAAAGCTATATCGCGACGTTGAATGTGATGTAGCATTTACTTAAGGCTTCTACGAACGCTACAATTTGACTTACGATCGGTAGGGCCGATCGGTAATACACAACCGATTGGCTTGTCTATGACTACCCAACTCACTTATGCCAATCGGTAGGGACCTTACCGATCGGCCCTGCGGATAAGCAGCCAAATTGTGCCGTGCGTACCCTGTCTTAGTGAGCATTGGAGGCGCTCGCCGCAAGCTTCTCGTCCTCCTCCCAGGTGTAGGGTTTTTAACGAGTCCCTTTGAGTACTAAGTTTCAAGTCAGTACAAGTCGATGTGTCGTTGCAGAGTGGGTTGGAGCACGGCTGAGTACTGAGTACTGTACTGTAGTACTGACTTAGTTCGAAACGCAACGTTACGCCAGTCAGACGCCACCTTAAGGGCTTGCTTACTGGGGTGTGAGTCTAAGTTCTCACCACAAACACACAAACTTTAAATAGACTAACTGACACATTCTAAGGTTGAGTACAGACGTATGTAATGTATCATGTTGTATTGAGTGAATAGTGTGCACTTAGACCAAATTATAGTCTGGACATTGCACCGAAAGGCATACCCTTTGCCAAAAACAGTGACCACAAGACCATAGGTTTTACATATAAAAATAATCCACTCTTCATTGGTGTTATTTTGATTTGCTTTAACGCCCCCGATTCAAAAATTCTCAAAAAATGTACAGTACAGTACAGTTGTTTTTTTTTATTACATTATAGGCAAGTATTTGATCTCGATCTCACCTGATGGTAAGTGACGTTGAGATCTACGATGTAGCATACTTGCCTAGAAGGTACCTGTTCACTCTCGACTTGAAAACACCCAGATTGTAGTCAAGGGGGAACAAAACAAAAACAGTTGTAGCTGTAGGCGGTTTTCTTAAATACCTATTCACAGATGTGGACGAAAAAAACTCTCGAGTTTCCTCATATTCACGGTTTAACCGACACTTAGTCGAAGGATCAACGCGAGCGTCGCTGGCACAACGCTAATAGTAGCTTTCACACAAATAATTTGTGTTATCATAAAACGATACTGCACTCGTCTAGAGCCGCCATAACCAGTACTCTCAGGGACTCACACTTACTTGACCGGTACGTCATAAATTTTCTCACAACTCGTATATTGTAGTTATATTGATAATCATTTAAAATGATTTCTTACGTGACTGTGCGAGAATGTAGTAACACCATGTTATATAAGATATCTGGGACGAGTATTTTGTTATTACAAAATGTATGACAGCCGCTCGAGTGTACGAAGAGCATTCATTCAATATTTGTTACCCTAGGACAAGATATAGTTAGACGGAGTGAAACAAGCAACATATTGAAGCACAAAAATTCATGCCGATTTCTGTAGCACACGCGAATTGCGTCCTTGTGTACACGCGAATTTGCATGTACTACAAAAATCGGCTTGGTTTTTTGGCTTCGTATGTTGTTTGCGACGCTGTCTATATTATTTATTTGTGCGAGCTTCTGTCATATACATTCAACTTTGTAACGCGACTACTAGTTGGTAATATCTTTGAATTGCGAACAAAATTATCTATTACAAAACCTCATTATGTGGACTAGATAAGTACTGACGACTTGACTAGCTCAGTAGGTAGTGACCCTGCTTTCTGTGCTGAGCGCCACGGGTTCGAATCCTGGTTGGGACATACATTGTGTGCTGAGTATGAATGTTTTTATCCGAGTCATGGATTTTTAGAATATATATAAGTATAATATACTGGGTTCGCTCCCAGTCCATTGTACGGTACGCATAATACAAGCGTTGCTTAGTGTGGGCCGTTTATTTGGCGTGTTCGTCTGGCGATAGTATTTTAATAATTGTATATATACCAAAAATAATAACATTCCATAATTATTATAAATACTTAATTGTCACCCTACACTAGGCCGCAGAACATGTAATAGTGAGTTCATAACTTATAAAATTTGCATTTCTAAACGATTTACGGTGTGCGACCATCCTAATGCACTTTTAATGGTCTGCAATTTATGAAATTCACTTTGCCTGCAAAAGTCTGTGAAAATGCTGAATAGCTATTAATTTAGAGCATGTTGAGCCAATTTCGAGCTGGTTCAAATTCAGCGGTGTTAGACTATTAAGGTTCGCTAGATTGAAAACAAGGGTCTTATTCAATTAAACTACAATTTCGTGGTAGCCAACAATCTGTAATCCTATGTCACGTCATTTTCAATAATGATTATCATTTGTTAAACGGTCAAGGAAAAGTCAACGTCAAAGACAAATCATTTATTTCGTATAGGCCTACGGGGGCACTTACAAATTATCATTACCAATTTTTTTTTCATAAGTCTACAACCGGATCGGAACGCGACCTCAACTGAGAAGATCCGGCAAGAAACTCAGCGGGCTTGTCTTTTTTTTTGAAATTCATTATTTTTACAAAATAAAATATAAAAGTAAGCTACAGTGTGTTGCCATGCGGGGCGCACACACGCTACACTTTAACATTATATATATTGATATTTATGCGATCAGTCCCAGGCTGCTTTATCAACATCGTGACATCGTGAGGAAACTTGCATGTCTATGAAAACCTCTCGAAAGTCGTGTGAAGACCGCCAACACGCACTGGGCCAGGGTAGTGGACTATGGCCTAATCACCTCGCATTGAGGGGAGGCCCGTGCCCAGCAGTGGGACATTAAATTAATTAATTTGAAATAAAACTAATCTTTCGGATTTTATCGCGTTTATTGTGTGTTTTTTACGTTCCCGTCGTTTCGGCTGCTTTATGACAACCATAGTCACGGGAGGACTGAGGTTCCTAGTATCAAGTTTTGAACTGGGGTATCCTCATATTTAGTTGTTGTTTGCGGTCTGATTTATGCATAAAGTTCTCACTGTGTCTTGAGGTCTTGCAATGATGCACTTGGTTTTGGATTTAATTATAATAATTACTAGATCCCAACTCGATGGTAGCATCCAGCCATCTTCCCTATTGAAGTTAGGATGTTTTTTTATATTCTCGTGTTCTTTTGCGAGGATCTGTGGTTGATCAAATCTCATATAATGGCGGGTACCATCCTGTACATTTTCGCAGACTTGGATGAGCGCCGGTATTGTAATTAAATACTATAATAAAATGTAAGGAACGTACTTATAACAATATACTCGCTTATATACACTTTTCTATTGTGATTGTGTCTCTACAAAGATACTGTTCTTAATTAAAGGCAAATATAAAACGGTTAAGAGCGAAGCGCGTGTAGACCATGTGGTTTTGAATACATTACATTATTATTTTTGGGGTCGAGTCACCTTCGTCCGTAGGAGAATTAAGTACGCTCGAGATACCCTACACGTGACCCTGGGTGGTGCCAACCAGGTGACAACTCTACTGGTGGTAGGCTTCGGCCGTGGTTAGTTACCACCCACTGAACAAAGCCATGTCGCCAAGCGGCCTAGCCGTGTTCCGGCATGATGTTCGCTGTTGCCATTCATGGATGGCGGGTCAGATCAGTTGCGCTGCATGTGCCTAGTGAATGTAGCGTCTCGATCTACTGCCGCCTTCCTACCTAGGCAAGTATGCTCCATCGTAGATCTCATCGTCACTTACCATCAGGTGAGATCGAGATCAAATACTTGCCTATAATGTATAAAAAAAAAAAAACATTAAACCGGATTAGATTTTGAGGACGACTTGATTAGCGCAGTTGGTAGTGACCCTGTTTTCTGCGCCGAGAGTCCCGAGTTTGTATCCTGGTAGGGACAAACTTTGTGAGATGAGTATGAATGTTTCTACCCGAGTCATGGATGTATAATATCTGTATACGTGTTGTGTACTCGGTTGGCCCCCAGTGCACTATAAGGTACCAATAAAAGCAGCGTTGCTAAGTGTGGGACCGCATAGTTGGTATGTTCGTCTTGCGATAGTATTTTACTAATGAAACTCGACACCTAATTATATATCACTTAACATTCTTTGTACTTTGAATGAGACATAGGCTGTGAGTCTAACTCATTTCTTTTTAATTTTCAACTGTAACACAGATACCAGCAACCAGCAACTTACCAAAACAGCCAAAAATGAGAATATTTTATTGTATCTCTAATAAAACCGGATTTTTTCAGTATAATCTTCACCATTTTTTATCTAACACACATACTTCTACAATACACCACCAAATAACGTTTAGTAATTAAAGGGTTTCCCTATTTACAGTTCCATTTGCGGTACCCCAAAAGGGTTTCGGGTATCCTTTAGGCCTTACCCTTATAAATCAGGAAGGTTATTACTCTTAATCTTGTACTAATAAATTTTTGTGGCGGGAGGACAATTATAAAAGAAGGCTGCAGCGGTTTTATTAATACGGGGATGACAATTTATCCGTTACCAGGGGTAGTTTTGGGGTAAGAGCTGAGTAGAGACGAGTGGAGAGATGGGGAAAGAAATATTTTTTTCCTTTCATGTTCCCAGATATTATTAAATAATTATATTTTGTGATTTGATAATTTAAATGCCAGGCGAATAGTTTTCATTAGAATTTAATTTAGTTCCTCAACAGCCGGCTTAATTCTCAAAGCTGTGGGACTTAGCGGGTCAGAGCGCCTTGCATGGCAACACACTGGAGCTTAAATTTCTTAATGTTTTTTAGGTAACTATTAAAAAAAAGAGTTTAAAAAAAATCCAAAAAAGGCAAGTCCGCTGAGTGTCTTGCCGCATCTTCTCAGTTAGGTCATGTTCCGAGCCGGTTGTAGGGTTAAGAAAAAAACATTTGAATGACAATTTGTAAGTGCCTCCGTAGGCGTATACGAAATAAATTATTTGACTTGGACTTTGACATTGAGGGAATAAACAGCAGGCCAACGAAGTATTAGTTATATATCAATATCATAATTTTTAGAATTAAAGTAAACTTGATTATGCTCGCGGTTCCACCCATGGTACCTCGACGAAACACAGCCTATAGAATTTAATCAATATAGCTTTCAATCTTAAAATAATTTTCAGAACTAGATCAGTCATTCCGGAAATTACCTTCTACAACCAAATTCACAACTTCACCTCTTATAATATAGAGTATGGAAACATAGGATTTATCTCTATCTATTAAGTAGTTTAATGCTCTATTACAGGGGTTCTCAAACTTATTTTCTCTACTGCCCACTTTGAGAATGAATTATTTTAGCGCCCCCACTTCAAATTAAATTAATTATTGTAAGCCTCTACACAACGCCCCCATTGTTTTTCCGGGTCTCTTACCACCCCTTTAGGCCTGCGGTGCCCACAAGGGAGCGTTATTGCCTACTTTGGGAAAGGCTGCTCTATTATATAAAACGGAAACATAGTAGAGTGTAAGGCACGACTCAAGATAATAGTAAAGTCGGCTAGAAACATTAGCTCTGAGAACATAACTGCCAGCATGTAGGTAACGATGCCATCTAACTTTTGCACAAGTGCAAAGGTAGTTCTACAAGGCGGGGTAACCTTCAGAAAAACATTCAGGATTTATACAGGTTGTGGTCACTACGAACTGTGGCAATCAGGGGGCATACCATGAGCGATTCTCAAATGTATACCAATTGACATGGCTAAGGTGATATATGACTATGGCATAATCCCCCTCGAATTGAGGGGAGGCCCTTGCCCAGCAGTGGGAAATTAAAAAGGGCTGGAATTGTAATAGTTTATGGTCAGGGGGGTCATCAAAGACTATATATTTAGTCCACACATTTTTAGACTCTGACATTATGCAAGCACAGTCCCTGTTCATTCCTACATTTATAAACTCACATTACCTGCAATATACTTCCAAGTAACAACTTCTATTATCCAATTTTAAACACGAATCCTTGGCTCCCTCTATCAATTCCCAACTTTCCCCCTTGAGGTTAACGTCGAGAATTGCGTGTCAAAGCGCGAATGGTTATTCGAAATGGCAAGTAATATATCGGATTGTAAAAGCTGGAAGATTCCTGAAAGTTTCAGGCACTCGTAGAATGAAAGTTAAAGTATACTTTTGGGTTTAGCGAATGTGTATGTCATCTCGACTTTGTGGTGATACCAACTCTCTTTATTATGTTTGTTGGGGAAAACTAGGTTGTTATGTGCTTAGTGTTTTCTTCCATGCCCTTACAAACTTTTTACTACAGCAAGTTTGCCTATGCGGATGGAAATAGGATAGCTGATCTGCATATTTACTCTTGTTGGTATTAGATAGTCATTTTTATTTTTAACCGACTTCAAAAAAGAGGAGGTTCTTTTCTTCTTCTTTTAAGGTCGGCAATCAGCTACAAAACAGTGCCATTTTTGTCAGTGTCTAGTAATTCTTGATAATTGTTATTGAATTATATGTACCCCTGGTGATAATGATAATGTTGATGACGATGATGATGATGAAATGAATCCCCCACCCCTACCAGTAAAGCTGTGGATACTTTACTGAAAATTAACCGGACATCTTGGGAGAACTTGAAAAGTCAAGTTATACTATTTTATTTCAATTTCCTTCACTCGTGCCTATTGAGCACCTTCTGCGTAGATCGGACCACAAGCACCAACTAAATATGAGTGTACCCCAGTTCTAACTATGACACAAGAACGTCAACCACCTGAGTCCTCCCGTCACCATGGTTGCTGTAAAACAGCCGAAACGTCGGGAACGTAAAAACATAAAATAAACGCGACAAAATTCGAAAAATTAATTTTATTTCAACATTAACGCTAGTATAGAAATTTAACTATAATAACGATCTTTTACAAAGATAATAATTATCATACCCTATAAAGAACTGAACCTTTTGAACCGTCCTCCTCGTCAAAGGGGAGGTCTATATTTACTTAAGCGAAAGCTTTTATCCCTTGTAAATAGACCACAAACTATGCGCAGCGGTCATTAGTTTTTATCATTATAAACCTGTTCACACCGAAGCGGTATTCGTTACGTCGTCTGTGCTGTGTTGACAGTCATCATGACAAATCTATTCATAAATTTTTAATAAGCTGATAAAACACAACCAATCGACTGATTGATGTCCTCTCGCGCGTATTTCTCCAGAATAACACAACATAGGTTTATAACAAACAAAATTGAAATTTAGTTAGCATGTCCCTCTGAGCATGCTTAGCAAGATTTTAAGCACAGTTTTAGCAGCTAAAGCCAAGATTGTAGAACGCTCGCCTTGGTAACGATGTTCACAGGTTCAAACCCCGTCTCCCACCTCTGGGATTCCTGGTCTTCATGTGCGAATCTCATTTTCAACCATGATTATCAATTGCTAATCGGTGAAGGAACCCAGCGTGAGGACACCAGCATGTCTGGGAGAACCCATCGAACAGCGTGTGTAGTCCACCAGCCTGTTCTGGGCTAGCATGGTGGATTATGGCCTAATCCCCCTCGCATTGAGAACACAAAAACAGACACCTTATAGGATCACTTTGTTGTCCATCTGTCTGTCTATCCATCTGTGGAAACCATTATTTCAGACAGATGTAGAGTTATCAAGTTGAACTTAACATCAAATACTTGTATGTGTATAAAATTCAAACTTCTATTTTAAAGCAATCAAAAGATTAGGGATATTTATTTTTTATGCCGTATATGCCTGGCATACGTAAGCAATAGAGCGGACTGAATACCTCCCAAGTCTGAATGGAGCTAATTGCGTTAATTACTGGTAATCAATCATTGCACACAACACCCGGATAATATGCAAGCTGACCGGTCGAAATGAATATTATAATATTTTGGTCATGGTATGCGATTATTAATTACTATTAATGAAGGTAGGGTAAACGAGTAAACCGAGATTATTACACTAGCATCGTTGAACGTGACTGAACGTCAAGTGTGAGATTATTCGTAAACTAACTGTATACTTTATAGTTAGAGTTAAAAGGTTTAAATACCGTCCGCTGGAGGCGCTGTTCAATTCTCCATACAAAATGTCTAAATACGGTAGATCACAGATATATTAGAGGAGATATGTTATGAAAGCGGTGGGCTTGCGCTCACCTTTAGCCAAAATTACGCTAACATAGAGTTTTCGCCGTCAGTCGACTGCAACTGCACGTCGGTATCGGAGCTCTAACTTTTTTTTTTAAATGCCGTGTTATTCCGTGGTTGTGTGCTAAAATACTAGCAGCAAAGTGAACTACGCGAAAGATGGAATCTCATTTCACCAGCCAGTATTAAGTATTTTATTTATTCGTCTTTAAAATCATTAAAAACAACAAATCAAAAATATTTAATGCCTTTATTATGTTATTTTAGTTTTCATGTAGCACAACGACTTTTTTATTTTTGTACAAAATACATGGCTCTTTAAGTACCACCTATGTTCGCTACTGAGTGAATGTACGAGGCAATGGATAGATCGTCTAACGATACTTTGAATAAACTGGTGCGTCGCGTGGTACGGCCGCTGCATGCGGCGACGACGCAGCACGCACCGAATTATTGGCACGCGTGTGTGTGTGAGACTTCGTATTGGTTGGTTTTATGTAATTTCATGTGTTTTGTGGCGAGTGGTGGGGACAAAACGGAGACAGCGAATTCCCATACATTTTGAACCGCACGGCATATCTCTCGTGATCTGTGCGGTAGATTATAAAGTATACGGTTAGCTTACGAATAATCTCGCACTTGACGTACTGATGAAGATGGGGTGGGAATTTAATCGATCTTGAAGAATTGAAAACCACACCAGTTTTGATTCATTTGCCCTCACTCGTGCACGTTTATAAGCACACTAGCTTCTGCCCGCAGCTCCACCCGCGGTCCTCGATGAAAAATAGCTTGTATCACTCAGCGATAATGTTCTGTCTATCTATTAGGGAAATATTTTTTTCAATCAGATCATGGGATAGTACCCCCTACATCTAAACTGACAAACTAACGAGCTATGCCTCTTTGTAATATTAGTAATGATAAGTAGATGATAGGTAATATTTTTCCAATAACTTTCAATTTAATTTAAAGAAACACAAATTTATCAAAATTAAGTACATTTTTAAATTCATAAATTTCTTGTAGCGATGACTGACAGCTTTGGTTTTGTTTCTAGTATATTAATCTTTATTTGAAAGTTGCTTCCAATCATTTTAAATTTAGAATATTTAAAAAAAAGAAGATCAAGAACTTTGGTGAGAATTTATTGTGGTAATGGCAGCTTTTCTTTTTTCTTACATAGTTCTAAATTTAAAAGATATTGGTGGTCTTTTGACAACTGTTAGAAAGTTAAAACAAATAGAGATAATACTTAGTCTGAACATCAATACAAATATTGCATAAATATAATAATAATGTGGCCTCACTTACTCACCAACAGTATGGTCCCAAACTAGGCAACGCGGATATTATGGGTACCACTTACTTCACTCGAGGCGATTCCAATAACATCCAGACTAGGGAAAATTACAAGATCATTTCCATAATTTCCCCAGACGGGAATCGAACCCGTAAGCAACCTTTGCCAAGCCCACACTTAAACCACTAGACCGATCTGTCGCTATGATGGTTAATGTGGTAGGACACTTCATTCTGGCCAAGCCGACCCGCTCCGAAGAGCACGGCGGGGGAGACGGAGAAGGCGCTATGCGCATCTTCTTCCCCCGCCGTAAGAGGAGGACGTCGAAGGGGACTAGGGCAGGGGGTCGGGGGACCACCTGCCCACACAAAGTCCCCCCGACGGAGGGTGCCTGTTGATAACAGGCACCCCTCCTGATGTCTGCGGCCCGGGACCAACCGGGCCGGCCGCCGGGGCGCCACAGTAGTATGCCAAGCGCGATCCTGTGGCGCCCCGCTCAAAGGCGGTGATGGCGGACCAAGGGGTTTTAGTGGGTATACCGGCACTCTGCCGGGGAGTCCCACATACCCCTCTCGTCCCCCCGGGCGAGAGGGGATGCGTAACGCATTTCCCCTTGTAAAAAAAAAAAAAAAAAGGACACTTCATTCTGCTCAATAATTCACTCATTCATTCAATGATTCGTTCACTCATTCAATCGCCAAACGTCAGAGAGCTATTAATTAAATATTAACCGACGATCGTTGGGCTTTCAACTGGAATTAATACAGTTAATTGTGTGGCAATTATTTCACTAAACGACTTTTGGCGGGACTTTTTGGCGGGAAGTTGAACCGTGAAGTTGGCAATATTGTTTTATTTTCCTAAAGAATGTGTTTCTTTCTTTTCTTCTTTTGTGTTATTATTATCTGATTTCCTAATGTTACGTCCGCCATATTTTCGTTTATTTATTTCTCGGATATGTTATTGAATTTCCTTTTTATGAAAAACTAATTTGCTCGTACACTTTTTGTGTGGGTAGGTATATTATTTTTATTTCATTTTGTTAGATAATAATATAATAATACCAGCCCTTTTTAATGTCCCACCGTTGGGCACGGGCCTCCCCTCGATATGCGGGGGATATTAGGCCATAGTCCACCACGCTGGCCCAGTGCGGGTTGGTGGACTTCACACATCATTCGAGGGGTTCTCTCAGACATGCAGGTTTCCTCACGATGTTTTCCTTCACCGTTTAGCAATCAATTTTGTTAATGCTGAAACGTAATAATAAGTCGACGTGATAGTACCGAGTCCTGTGACTCCGTTCGTGTGGTTCCTAAGTGCCTAGTGTGGGGCTGAGTTAGAATAGTGATAGGATTGTACACAGTAAACAAAAAAAAACACACGAAATTGTTTCTTCATTGTTTATGGTGTAAGAACTCCGACAATCATAGCTATAAATTAATGATGATTAAAAAATAAAATATTCATACTTTGCATATCGTTACCGCAAACTATATACAGAGTTTTTGGCGGGAAATTGAAAAGTCATGGCGTCAGTTATGTTTTAATTTCTAAGACTAGTGTTCCTGCGAGTTATAGTGAGTGATAAAAGTGGAATATTAACCATTATGGGTTCGGTAAAGTGCACGAGTGTAGGTAATTTTTCAGTTTCGGCACTAAACGTGTAGTCTTTATTTAATATAATTTATTACGTGAATTTTGACGCCATTGTAATGTAGGACTTTTTAGCATATACTGTTTTTTTTTATTTATTCAATTATAAATTGTAGGTATCCCAAAATACTACTTATAAATAAAATACTAGCCTTTTTTTAATGTCCCAATGTTGGGCACGGGCCTCGCATCAATGTAAGGGGGATTAGGCCATAATTACTACATTTACTTTTCTTTAGGTTAATTATGGCGAAAGTCGGTTGAGTAGTTTTCGTTTGATGCGCTTACCATCAACAACATTTTTTTTAAATTATATGTAATAGATTTATGCTTCTAAGAGTAGACAGTTAAAAATAAAAATTAAAAACAAAGAGGTGGAGAATGAGAAGACTGTAGTTATCAGACATTTTAATCTCCGAATTAATTTACCCTCCGTTGAAAGTGGAGAGTGATAAAAAATATTTTACTCAATTATTTCCGCGTTGGCTGAGCTAAATGCATCGCAAATTGAATTTCAGCCTGATTCGATGGATTCATATTGGAAACATTCGGGTGTAATGTTTGACACGCCACGACTGTAACGACCCGTGAATTTACAATCGTTTTTCACCCTGAAATGGGCGTTTATATAGGTAGTACTGGGGATATGATGTGTGAATCTCTAAATTAGTCTGAAGGCTAGAGTCTCAGTTTAAATTCAAAGAGTAATGCCATGTCAAAATCACCTTAAAAGTGGTAATGACCCCATTGGTTCCTTAATTAGAGTTCTCTAAAAGGTTCTACCTCAGATACAATAAAATGGCATCATAATATCATATAGAAATAAATCTAATCTTACAGATTTCATCGCGTTTATTATACTTTTTTTTCAATGTGTAGTATTCGCGTAAATATAAGAAATCAATATCATAACATCATCTCATAAATCCTGATTTGATGGACCGTGTGTTTATCCCACTTATTGAAGCTTATTTTGAAAACGTCAAAATACATTATAAATTAAATCGTCGCGATAACGTACGCAATATTATTCCGTATGCTCCCATATCCTGTCGCGCGGCGGCTCCGCAAATTGGCGATGAGGTATTCAGAAATGAAGAAAATTTTCAACCTCACCAATTGTTTGAGGGTATTCCGTACCTCATATTTTTACATAGACACATGCATAATTAGACTGGAGTTAGGATCATGAGGCTGCTTACAGTGGCGTAGCATAGGTCATTAGCACCCGGTGCGGATTTCAAATTTGCCGCCCTCTTATTTTTGCTATTCATTATAAAAAATTTAAGGCATGGTAAAAAATTACGAAAAAAAACACAGTTTTTTTGTACTTATTTTTTTTCATTATATTTTTTTTTCTTTAACCGCCACCTGTGAAATGCCGCCCCCGGCAAAGTGCCCCCCCCCCATGCTACGCCACTGGCTGCTTACTATTTCCATCTTGCAGTACACACTAGGCGTTAGGCGTTGCGTTAAGCGCGCGTTAGCAGCGTACACACCGCTCGTTAGCTCGGCATTCGACGAGCTAAACGCGTACTAGGGCGTATGCTATAACTCAGTTTGCAAATAGACGTGGATGTAAGGGTCCACTCTACCCCAAAAGCGCGCGATCGAATCAACAACGAAACGGCAAATCACGTCTCGAAGCACGCAGCTAGCGCGCGCGCAACGCGCGTTCTAACTAAAATCTTTGTTAAGACGTCAAAATTATTATTTATGTTTAGTTTGTAAGTCAGCGATATATGTCGCTGGCATGTTTTTGAACTAGGTATCGTTATGTTTTTGGTTTTTATATTGTACACTATACTTTCATTATTATATATCGTCGTCCTGTACCGGGTGTTTTATTTGGCTCTGGCCAGTAATACCTGGTTTGACTGCGGGACCTTTTTGGAGCTTGTTCAATCTTTAACACGCGCATGGCAATAAGTGCGGGATTTGCGTGTATATACCCGTTCTTCTCCATAGGAACGGCATTCTGAACGGGTTGTAAAGTTGTTGCTTAGTATTTTGTGAAAGTGTTGACGATCCATAAGTAAATAAAAAAAATATCGCCATACGAACACACCAACTATACGATCCCACACTAAGCAACGCTTTTATTATGGGTACCGTACATTGGACTGAGGGCGAACTCGGTATATAATACTTGTATAGATAATATATATCCATGACTCGGGTAGAAATATTTATGCTCATCAAACAAAGATTGTCTCTACCAGAATTCGAAACCGGGACGCGCATCACAGAAAGCAGCGTCACTGCCCACTGAGCTAACCAGGTCGTCAAAGTGGTTTACATTAGCAAAAAAATATTCGGACTCTGAATAGGAAGAACCAACAGGAGTTCTATAAACGCACATCTACAAAGCGCCCAATGTGAACTAGCTCTGAATCGTATTTGTAGAATAGTCAATATAACATTATACAAAAAAAAAAAAAAAATACGTGTCGAATTGATAACCTCCTCCGGTTTTATTTACCGGTTAAAATATTTCGGTTTTACATACATACATATACTCACGCCTGTATCCCATGGGGGTAGGCAGAGACCACTGATTGCCATATGCTACGATCCTGGCATACCATTTTTGCTTCATCCACATTCATACATCTTTTCATACACTTCCACCGGTTGAATGACACTGACTTGCCCTTTCTGGAACAGACCATTTATCTGGTCGTGAAAGGTTTTCCTCGGGCGCCCCCTTCCGACATTTCGGTTTTATGATTATTAAATTTTGTCCTCAATAGGTACTCGTATAACATGTAAATATTATTTCGCATTACTGAAACACCTTGTACATGTTAACAGAATCTCGTAATTTAGGTACCGTCGGGTATTATAATTAATCTTTTATCTCTTTACAGTGATAACGTTAACAAAAGCGTGTGCCCGCGGGCGCGCGATCGTTTCGTATACGAAAATATTTATACAATACAATAACAAGCGCTTTTATCCTCGGCGGCCTGATTAGCGCAGTTGGTAGTGCCCTGCTTTCTGCACCGGGGGTCCTGGGTTCGAATCTTGTTAGGGACAAACTTTGTGTGATGTGCACGAATGTTTGTACTCGAGTCATGGATGTTTAATATAAGTATCTATATAAGTTTAATCAGCTCACAAGTTTAGGACCAATTAGTATTTAAACTCTCCGTGGTGCCTTACACCTGGAATTAGTCCAGCTGTAAGAGTCTTACTTCTGTGGACATTTGTCTACCAGAATATTTTTGTCTCCCGCTTTGCAATGGAGGGAAGTGGATAATTTTCTTCCAACTCCTCCTATTTGTCTTTCGATTAATTTCGTGCGGGTTCCATAACAATTAACTTTATCCCGGGACTCGCCGAGGGTCAAACCTCGGTGTCTTCATTGGACACCACTGTAGATCCTGGCTTACAGGAGTAGCAGTGGTGGGAGTGTGTGGCGGGCCTAGTCCCATATAAAAAAAAATCTATATAAGTATTATATACTGAGTCCGCCCTCAGTCTTTTGTACGGCCCCCATAATACAAGCGTTGCTTAGTGTGGGACGGTACAGTTGGTGTGTTCGTCTGTAAAATAAGTTTTATGAAATGAAAATTTGTCTGGTAGGTAATTATTTTTGTCAAATTAAATTATTTACAAAACCAGCAGTTTGTATGAAGATGAAATTATCATTCATTAGTTTTTCATGAAATAATAAATTTGTCAAAGGGTCTTTTGAGCAGCCAGCCGAGTGGTTCCGTACAATCCATTAGACAAGGAAGTAGATGTCAACAGAACCCGCTTTGTTCTTCGTCAATACTAAATAACTGCCCACCCGGAAAGGGGTCCAGCATGAAGATATACTCGAAGATAGATCAAAGACAATAAATTCCAAATAATTATTCCGCCAAACAAATCTGGAGCGGACTTAACGAGGTACGTATCTTATATCAAAAGCTTTCGAGTTTCAATGAAGTTTTGTAGTTGCACAGATCCATCGGCGGACGTTTCAAAAGCTTACTCTGTGATTTTGTTTTTAATTGTCAAAGAATCTATTCAATGGACGGTGGCGCTTACACGGACAATAGTGGCGCCGTTTACACTATCAGTATTACGCGAATCACAATCCATAATACGGCAATTTTGACGGTATTGCAAAAATTACAAGCTATCTTTGATCCTATGATCTGCGTTAGGAATAAATTTGAATCAAAAAGATGTTGTCGCCGTTTTTCAGACATTTCGTTCGCGAATAAAAATAAATATCTCGACACCACAACTACGAACACAACACTATGCCGCTATAGTGCCGCGCAATCTGCCCGCTGATTTGGAGAACGGCCCCCTGATTACGTATCTTGCCTAGCCTAACGATAGCAAAGCGACAGCAATAATCTCGCAATAATTGCTTTCAAATCGCAGATTTGTATGGCGTCGCAGCGCTACGTAATACGAATTAGCAATTTAAAAGCAAATATTGCGCGATTACTGCTATCGCTAGGCTATTGCAAGTTACGTAATCAGGGGGCTGGTCTGCTTTGCCCGCCCCGCTCCCGCGCCGCCGCCGCTGCCGCCCCGCTGCCCGCAAAATTCGAGGCTGAGGCCTAAAACTCCGCACGCTAACTAGCCGCATTGTAAAACGCGAAACGCTATTACAATATGGCTAGCCGTATTACAATCCGCCTAAACGTTAACCAGCCGTTTTACAGAACTGAGGCGTTTTGTAAAGCACCCAGACGTTTTATAAAAGAGCGGATTTCACAATCTGTCTGCGCAGACATATGATGATTTGAAATCTCACATAGATAATGATAGCCCATTGCTTGATACGCTGCCTGATACAATTGGACCAGAGTTTATTTTTTTATTTATTTATCGAACACAAAACAGGTTACAATCAAGTATGCATTAATGGTGACATGGAATATAGTTGCTTAAATATAATTATAACCCAAAAACTAATTATTATTTAATATTCACTAATTAGGTATTCATGTAGTCATAAAAATTAGAACGATATTAAGGTATAGTTTTTAATAAGCCTTAATATTACTTAAGTAGGAACGTGGAAAGTGTCTTAATAATCATAATTTTCCAATTAAAGATAACTAAAACGCAACGAGAAACGCTGCATTCAGTAAAAATTAAAGTCGTTAAAGCGGGAAAGATGCACTCCTATCTCTCTCTAACCCTGAAACGTATACCATTTCATTATTACTTCAGTCTCGTCGCGAATTCAGTACGAAGCGGTCGCGTGGCTCCTACGTCATTGGGGAAAAAATCACAACACGTGCGTTCGAAATTTGAAAATTCAAAAGTGACATTTTGCTTTTTTTACCGTATTCGTTTTATTAGTGGCGCAGGTGTTAATACATACGTTCTATGGTTTTAGAATGTTTTTTTAATGAGTGTGTTTAAAAAAAAATATTATTATGGTGACTTTGTCACTGATGCCAACGTATTAAGATGAAAATAACTCGTGAATATTTCCGTCGAGGACGCTCAAGTGTGCTGTTAGTGCGGCGACAGTTCTGCTCTTGATGTATGGATCGGGGTTCGATTTCATTCATGTACGTATTTCTTGGTAATTATTTATAGAATCGAAAACTTCGATTGGTTTTGTGCACGCAAGAATGGCTACAACACTAGATCTTATACATAAGTTACATATTCCATAGATTATAGACCTTTACTTTGCCTCATGGTTTTTTTTTTTGAGACCTCTTTACGCTAAATTGCATTATCTACACATTTAAATTTGTTCTTAAAAAGTACCGCGTGCATTTGTTTTTTTTTTTTCATTTTCAAACTTTTCGGAACATTAACTCATAATTAACTATCTCGTGTTTGGGTTACTGTTTTTTTTTAAATTTGCATTTCAGTTTATTCAACGACGACTTTTCGGCGGGAAGTTGAACCGTGAAGTTGTCCACAGCTTTACTGATAGGGTTAGGTGATTAATTCCATCATCATCGCTGTCATCAACATCATTATTATCATTAGGAGTATATTTATTATTTAAATAACAAAGAAATCTGGGTGTTTTCAAGTCGAGAGTGAACAGGTACCTTCTAGGCATGCTCCATCGTAGATCTCATCGTCACTTACCATCAGGTGAGATCGAGATCAAATACTTGCCTATAATGTAATAAAAAAAATATATTTTACTTGGCACTCGCTAAAATGGCACTATTTTGTAGCCGACTGCCAACTTAAAAAAAAGAAGAATTTCAATCTCTCGTTTAGATTACTGTTCTTTTTTAAGAATTTTCTATCTCGCGCTTAGGTTACTGATTTTTTTTTAATTTCTCTTTTTTCATAAATCAACGAGATGCCATCTCCCAATAAGTTCGTTGGGATTTCGAACAAAAATGTAATTAACTCTCCATGTAATGTTTTTTATAAGACGATAACTATATTTTTGCGGTGCAAACTTATAATACCTATTTCCTCATTGTAACATTGTTTCCCTATAGAATTAGGGACTCAACCTCTGAGGTCATACGGTTGACAAAGGACCGGCTATTTTCCACCCCTCAATCAAACATTTACATACGATTTCTTTCTGCATGTGAAAGGTTAATTTTTAAAACAAAAAAAATACCGTTGAATATTTTACGAAGGCGGCTGTTGAGGATTGAAACTGAACTTGAATCAATCCATGACTGTGTTCGCGTGGATCTTTCTTTTTCAGGATAGTACGGTAGTGGAATGAGGTTGGTCTGTTTTTTTAAATTGATTCATTTAACGTTCCCGAGCACATGTTACCATTCAAACTATGCCACAGAGTAGAATGTCACATAGAACATTATGTTTAAAAACAACAATTTTAGTCACACTATAATTGTGTTCTTATTTTAAGCGAATACTGCATATTGAAATAAAACAAATTTTACGAATTTTATTGCGTTTATTTTATGTTTTTACGTTCCCGACGTCCCGACGACACTAGGACGTCTAAAACCTCAGTCCTCCCGTGACCATGGTTGCTGTAAATGATCAAAAACATCGGGAACGTAAAAACATAAAATAAATGCGGTAAAATTCCTAAAATTAGTTTCATTTTATAATAATAATAATTCCAGCCCTTTTTTAATGTCCCACTGCTGGGCACGGGCCTCCCCTCAATGCGAGGGGGGATTAGGCCATAGTCCACCACGCTGGCCCAGTGCGGGTTGGCGAACTTCATACGTCTTTCGAGGGGTTCTCTCAGACATGCAGGTTCCTTTGCAATGTTTTCCTTCACCGTTTAGCAAGTGATAATCATGGTTGAAAATTAAATTCGCACATGAAATCCAGAAATCCCAGAGGTGCGAGCCGGGGTTTGAACCTGCGATCCCCGTTACCGATGCAAGCGTTCTACCTGGCTATCACTGTTATTCGACTGCCAGTCAGACTGAATCCGCATTAGGACGTTCTATTCACTGTCTCTTTCAATTTCGTGTGACCCTAGTACTTTTTCAATCTAAGTTCATTATATTATTGATGTTTATTTTGTTCTCACCTATCTCTGCGTGCAGTTGACAAAGGTGCGATTCAAATTGTCCTGTGTTCCGTGGAACGCTCCAAACCCACACAGCCCCCGGTTTTACCCAGAAATATGATTCCCAAAAGAATTCACCCCAATTTATACTTTTATTTGGCGAAATTGTATATCGGAGCCTATTTAAAAAGTTAAATTAAGAAAGTTTTTGTAATAGAAAGTGACTAGGGGATGTTTCGTATGTGAATGCTTATCCATTTTGTTGCCGTGAGCAGAGAGCCGTATGCCTGTACTTAAAACCAGTACCAGGAACTGAATCAGTTAATCTATAATAACAAATAAAATTGGAGTGTCTGTTTGTAATATTAAAATAGCCGCTTTTTACTAAGTGCATTCTTAAGTATACACGGTACATATATACCGAAACATTTTTTTTTTACAAATTTTTGTCTCTTTCTGAATCATTCCGTATTTATTTATACAAAAAAGGAGGAGGTTCTCAATTCGGTTGTATTTTTTTTTTTTTTTTTTTTTTATTGAACACAAAACAGGTTACAATCAAGTATGCATTAATGGTGACATGGAATATAGTTGCTTAAATATAATTATAACCCAAAATCTTGTGTTTTCAAAATATACTAACGAAACAGCCCAAAAATGTTCTTGACTTCGGCAACTTGTATGCCATGGGCGATCTCGTTACATAACTCACACAAACTAAGTTATATTATGTGTTTTATTCAATAGAAACTTGGCTGTCGAGTAATAGATGGCTGCGCCCATGGGACATTACCGCATTGCCTCAACTTCGCTATTGAACGTCAATATTATGCCATTCATCATAAGACCTTTCCTCATGCGTGGGTTGACGGTACTCCAGTTCAAGGGATTGCATACTGATTGATTATTATTTTTATATGGAGGGAAGCAACGACTATATATAAGGGTACCCCGGTTGAAATTATGACACTAGGACGTCAACCACCTCAGTCCTCCCGTGACCATGGTTGCTGTAAAGCAGCCGAAACGTCGGGAACGAAAAATCAAAATAAAAACGCGATAAAATCCTTAAAATTAGTTTCATTTCAATAGTATTGGTGGAGCGTGTAAATAGCTCCTCCACAGGTGTACTTGCGTACGGTTAATTTTTGTTTATTGCGGAAGGTGCCTGAACAAAATCTGGCGACCTATGCGGTTTGACCCAATACTTTGAAGGCGAAACCCTATCCAGCCGAGCATCAAACAGCATGCGTAATGAAAAAACGTACCCACGTACCTTTCCGTCACCCAGGAACTTAATAACCGTCGAGAGGCGCGTGGCTGTGGTGCGGGCGATCTTCTGCTGTATTTCCTGCCGGCCGGCGAGGATCGACGAGATAACATAAACACTGCACTCATTCACTGTCTGTGTGTACGTCGCGATAGGTTTGCTACTTCAAAGTCTGTCAGCGTTACAAAAATGGAAAAAATGATAGCGAGCGCGAAAAACAATGGCGATCAAGCGCCGTCTTGCTGCAAACTGGTCTTCAACCGAGCGTCACTTCGCATCGTGCATGCCAACGCCATCTATCCAGCTTTCAGTGACCTAGGGCAACTTATAGGATAAGTGGGCACAGCATGCATGCAATTAGCCAGGATTTCGCCGTCAAAGTATTGGTTGGGTTATATATAATATGGATACGTTACTATCGCTCCACCATGCACCCCGCCTTGGAAGGTCGCAAGATCTTTCAAAACAGAATTACGAGTTAAACATTATTATACTCTAACTCGGTTGTGAATAAAATTATAAATGATTAGGACGACGAAAGTACACTACAATAGTAATAAAAATGACTAAAAGTAGAAAAAAATAAAAATAAAAATCAATAAAACATATTTCGAAAATCAAATTGTATATATGTAATATAAAGTTATTGAGTAGGAATCGGATAAAGTTTGGTTATGGCGCGCTTAAAATTGCCAACCTTGGTTTTAACCATAGCAACACGAACGACATCGTCGGTGCCTTTATAGACTTCGGTTATGATACCTAAAGGCCAGGTCAGAGGAGCTGAGTCATCCTGTCCCAAGATAACAACAGTGCCGATTTCAACCGGTTTTTCTGGTGTAGCCCACTTCTGTCTAACTTGCAGCGTATGCAGATACTCTAAATGCCATTTTCTCCAAAAGGATTGGATCATGCTGTCTAACAAACGTTTACGTTGTACTAAATTTAAGCGCTGATCAGACAGGTCAGCAGCAGGCAAGTATTGTAATGGAGTAGACATCAGAAAATGAGCGGGAGTAATAACTTCAGGGTGTGGATCAGAGGATACCACATTTAAAGGGCGCGAGTTCATTATGCACTCAATTTGCACGAGGACAGTCTGTAACTCTTCATACGTAAGAATCTGAGTACCTATCACCCGATACAAATGCGTTTTTAAACTTTTAATATTCGCCTCCCACATTCCTCCAAAATGGGGCGATCTTGGTGGAATCATTTTCCACTCAATGCGGCGCGCTGTTAACTCATTTAAAAGTGTAGAATTAAATTTCGAATTCAGCAAAAAACTATAGAGCTCGTCCAATTGAGCTTTAGCTCCAACAAAATTCGTCCCGTTGTCGGAATATAAGTAAGTTACTGGCCCACGACGAGAGATAAAGCGCTTAAAAGCTGCTAGAAAAGCGTCGGAAGTCAAATCGGATACTAACTCGACATGAACAGCCTTGGTTACTAGGCACACAAACAAACATATATATGCCTTCTGCGCGTGTTGGCCTCTGCGTCGAGCGAGAGTAATGCGAATAGGACCTGCATAATCGACTCCAGTGTGTACAAAGGCTTTCGCTTCGGAGACACGGTATGTAGGGAGATCTGCCATCCTTGGAGTCGGGTGCGTCGGATTCACTTTGAAACAAGTGTTGCATTTACGCAACTTAGACCTAATGACTGTTCTGGCATCTAATATCCAATAGCGCTGTCGTAAAATAGACATGAGCAGTCCAGGCCCAGTGTGACAATTTATGACATGGTAATGACGAATAATTATATCAACTACGTGATCGCGTTTAGGGAGAAGAATCGGATATTTGACATCAAATGGAAGATGCGATTTGGAAAGTCTTCCACCAACTCGTAAAATGTCTTCTTCATCTAAGAAGACGGATAAGCATTTAAGTTTTTTCGAAGGCAATTTATTCAATTTAATGGCTTTAATGTCTTCAGCGAAGTGAACAGCTTGAACGGAGCGGATTAAAGCCCATTCAGCGGACATCAAACTTTCAACAGACCGTGGATCAATAATGGCCTTTGGTTTTGCGAATTTAAGAATATAAGCAATTATTCGTAGAAGCTTTTCCCACGATGAGCTGCGAAGAGCTAACTGACAAAGCATTGGTGTTTCTGACTGAGTAGTCACCGTTAGAACATTAGCTTTGTGCTCAGGTAGCTCGCCACAACTGAGCGGAGAGAATGGTTTTACAGGCCATTCCTCATGGGGAGAACGAAGCCATGAAGGGCCGTCCCACCAAAGGTTATGTGAAATAAGTTGAGAAGGGAGTAGACCCCGAGAAACACAGTCGCTCGGGTTTTCAGCGCCCGCTACGTGATAAAAGTGTTGAGCGGCTAGATTTTCGTGGCATTGAGCCACACGATTGCTAACGAAAACAGACCAACGATGCGGGGAGGAATGTATCCATGATAGGGCTATCGTGGAATCTGAAAATGCGTATATATCCGCTATCGGGACACGCGAGGAATATGTGTCACGAATAAGCTTTAACAATTTTGACATTAGGACGGCAGCGCATAACTCAAGGCGAGCGAGTGTCTGTACTTTAGTTGGCGAGACTTTAGATCTTGCACAGAGCATTTTTAATTCTACGCCTGAAGGCTGTTCACAGTGAACGTAGACCACACAACCATAACCATTCATGCTAGCATCGCAGAAGGCGATAAGACGGACAACATTATTACTTCCAACGCCAACATGACGAGGAATACGTAAAGCGTTAAGTAAGGGTAGCTCCTGCGTCAGAGCAGCGAAGCGACGCACCAAGTCCTCAGGCGCAGGATCATCCCAACCACTGCCACCTAACCACAACTCTTTAATGAGCAGCTTAGCATAGAGAATTACGGGAGCGACCAAACCAAGTACATCGAACAATCGAGCAACTATCGAGAGTATATTTCTCTTAGTGCATTTTTCAACTATTTGAGCGGATGTAAAGAAGAAATTGTCTTCAGAAGGCTCCCATGAGAGGCCTAAGACCTTTGAAGGACTACTACCTACATCAAAATCGAGCGATTTACGGTGCGAGTCAGGAAGACTATTTAACAGAGCTGGTGAATTGCTAGACCATTTCACTAGGTCAAAGTCGCCTGACTTGAACATTTTTATTAAGTCTTGGGATAGCTGCATAGCGCCATCCTCATTAGGAGCAGAATATACCAAATCGTCCATATATAGACTGGTTTCTGCTATTCTAGCGGCCTCAGGATAGTGGGGACTTAAGTCAGAAGCCAGCTGACGCACAGTGCGCATAGCTATGTATGGACTTGACTTAAGACCGAATGGTAAGCGATTAAAAGCGAAGGTGCGAACTGATTCATTATCATTAAAGCGAAACAAAATGCGTAAGTATTTACGTTGGTCAACAGGTACACCTATACGTAAGTACATTTGTTTTATATCGGCGTTCATCGCGACGGGAAACAAGCGAAAATCCAGTAGCAATAAAAATAAGTCCGTTTGCAAATTTGGACCTATATGCAATACATCATTCAACGACAAACCCGTATGTGTCTTGGCGCTTGCGTCTAAAACTATACGCGGCATCGGTTTGTCGGATCGAACGACGGCGTGATGCGGTATATAGTACCCAGTCTCCGACGTATCAGTCACGTCGACTGGACTAAGGTAACCATTATCGATGTATTCATGAATCACCTTGTTATAATTTTCTCTCAACATTGGCGATTGGCGAAATTTTCTTTCTAATGCCATAAGTCGGCGGTAAGCGGCGGCGTGCGAGTTGCCTAATTCTACTGGGTCCTTACAGAAGGGTAAGGACACAGAGTAACGACCTACCTCATCGCGGCTCACTGACGAAGTGAAAATATTTTCGCATTCAGTTTCCTCGGGTGATAACAAGCAGATCTTAGGTACCTCTTCTAATTCCCAGAATTTTTGAACTAAGTCGTTAAGTGCTAACGCAGTAAAAGAAGCGGTGGGTATGTCGTCATTACGCGGGTAATCTCCCATTAAAACGTAACCGAATGTTGTCAACAACGCAGGTGGGGCACGAGAACCCGAGTCGACCCTATTCCCCAAATAAATATACGGAAAAAGTTGAGCACCCAACACGACATCTATATTACCAGGAATATTCCAACTTAAATCGGCGAGTGGTAGATCATGAAAATCCATACAACTATCCCACTTAATAAAATGCGATGGTAGTTGGTCAGTAATGCACTCAACAACTAAAGCGTGTATGCTATATTTCTGATCCGGGTATACGCGGGATTCAATATCCAAATAAACATATCCAATTATTGGACGCGAAGTTGGGCCAACACCTTTGACAAATGAATTACTCAATGGTATTATTGGCAAATTTAAAGAGCGACAACAATCTGTTGTAATTAAATTATTTTGCGAGCCATTATCAATAAGACACCTCACTATAGACTTCTGCCCACAACTGCCTCTCGGTCGCGCATATACTTGCGCGGTCGACAACAAGATCGTGGTGTTCGACTTCGCATCCGAAGAAAGTAACACGGCGGAATTATGCGATTGTGGCGGTAACATTACGTTCGGAGTATCAGACATGACAGGTACGCCAATATCATCCTTATTGCTAGGAACGTAAGAGCTAGGCGACGAAGCGATCATAGGAGCGGCGTATGACGCGGGAAGCGTCGGCGGCACGAGGGAAGTAGAAGGCGCGCGGGGCGATGCGGGCGATATAATATCACAATTAATAATTTCAGCGGTATAGGTATGTGTATTTTTATTTTCAAAATGTAGGAGAGTATGGTGTCGCTTTTTGCATAACTCGCAAACAGACGACGAATTACAATTTAATAAAGTATGCATTACACTTAAACAGTTTACGCAACCACGCTTAGATTTAATAAATTCATATCGCGTCTTAGCATCGCGTGAATTTTTAAACTGCGCGCAGTTGTAAAGTTGAGCGTGATCATTTTTATTGCAAAACGCACAGCGCGATGAAGCGGGCGGCGCAGACGGCGGAGGCGCGCGGGGCAGCGGAGCATTGTCGGTACACTGATTCGAAGTAGGTACCTCGCTCGCCACGAAAGACTTGCTCGTCTGTGCTCGCGTATCGCGCGACGTAGAAGCGGGATGTTTGTTCACATTTCGCGCGTTCGAATACGAATAAGTTGGATTCGAACGTTCTAGGATTTTAGATTGATATTGAACAAAACTTATCAATTGATCCGTCGTAGGTATCTCGACGTCTCGAACAGACAATTCGAAACTCTGTGCGGTTTGACTATCAATTTTTCGAAGTGCACAGTGCACAAGAATGAAATCAGTAAGATCATTTATATCTAATTGTTTTAAAGCGGAAATTGAAGCGGAATATTTTTCGATGAAAGAATCTAAGCTGCTAGGATTATGCGAACAAGCTTTTAAATCTAAAATATTGTTTAGATAGTGCGTACCTAACGCGCGTCTATCTTGGTATTTTTTTACTAAGCTGTCCCATATTATTTTATACGTGTCACCCGTCGGAATAATACCAGCGGTGACCTTTAATGCGTTATGTGTTAAATGACCTACCAAGTACTGCACACGCTGCGAGTCAAACAGCTGATTATTGTTATGAATGTTAGTTTTGAATGACTCGTAAAAGACAGGCCAATTTTCCGTTCTACCATCAAAACTTGGAAGATTGATCGGTGGCAATTTTATCACTGGCGCATTAACTTTAGATTCGCCATCAGATCTCGATGGCAAAACTATAGATGTATCATTTATTCTATTACGAACACGTTTTACTCGTGTATATAAATCCTCAAACGACTCTAAACAAGCGTAGTCGGGAATCGAATCGGGTTTTAAAGTTAATTTTATTTGGTTAATTTCGTCCACAATAGACTCGAACTTATTGCGAATGTCATCAATCGTTTCTGATTCAGTCATAAAATTCTCATTTGACCTTGACTCAAAGGAACTTATGTTTTTTGACGAATTAAACAAGCGATTCATGCGTTTAAAAAATAATTCTTTTTTCTGTTCCAAAAGAATCAACAAAGTTTCTGAACTTGCTTGCGACATGACTACCTACTAATATTTTTATATGAGAGTGGGTAAGAAATTAAATATTTTTTAAAATAAGTAGGTAGGTAATTCCAAGGAAAACAAGTACTGCGAAAAGTTAGATAAGTACCTACAATAAGTAAAACAAAATAAATGGTACTTAACCACAGCGAACAGATAGAAATATAAGTAGGTACCTACAGTGTAGGTAATATGAAAATTAGACACAATATTCAGCGAAGCGTTGTATAGGTTTCTATGTACCAAATTGTCACCTATCTATCTAATAAGTAGGTAGATAGGGAAACATGAAGTAGGTAGGTAGTACCTAATTATATTTCTTAGCGGAATTTTACCAATTATATTACGTAAAATGCAGACCTATGAATTTATCAATTTATGAACGTTGTTTTTACCAATATTACGTAAAACTTATCGTCAAAAATGCGATTTGAAATAAATATAATTTTACCAAATCCTACGTAAAATATATTCAAGATGGCGAAGCGTTATAAGAATTTTACCAATAAATACGTAAAATAACCTATAAAAATATGAATTTCACTGGAATATCCGGCTCGAAGGACCATAATATGGTGGAGCGTGTAAATAGCTCCTCCACAGGTGTACTTGCGTACGGTTAATTTTTGTTTATTGCGGAAGGTGCCTGAACAAAATCTGGCGACCTATGCGGTTTGACCCAATACTTTGAAGGCGAAACCCTATCCAGCCGAGCATCAAACAGCATGCGTAATGAAAAAACGTACCCACGTACCTTTCCGTCACCCAGGAACTTAATAACCGTCGAGAGGCGCGTGGCTGTGGTGCGGGCGATCTTCTGCTGTATTTCCTGCCGGCCGGCGAGGATCGACGAGATAACATAAACACTGCACTCATTCACTGTCTGTGTGTACGTCGCGATAGGTTTGCTACTTCAAAGTCTGTCAGCGTTACAAAAATGGAAAAAATGATAGCGAGCGCGAAAAACAATGGCGATCAAGCGCCGTCTTGCTGCAAACTGGTCTTCAACCGAGCGTCACTTCGCATCGTGCATGCCAACGCCATCTATCCAGCTTTCAGTGACCTAGGGCAACTTATAGGATAAGTGGGCACAGCATGCATGCAATTAGCCAGGATTTCGCCGTCAAAGTATTGGTTGGGTTATATATAATATGGATACGTTACTATCGCTCCACCAAGTATTTTAATATTATTTTTCCTCCCTCCTATTAACCTCACCCATATTTAACATTTTATTGAAGTAGAGTTGCTTTTTTGGTGAGATATTGATATTGGCAACACTAAATATACGACCTGATAAGCTCAGTTGGTAGTGACCATGCCTTCTTCGCTGACCGTCCCGGGTTCGAATCCTTATAGCGACAACCTTTGTGTGTGATCACGAATGTTTGTACCCGAGTCATAGCTGTTTAATCTATACAAATAAATAAAATTGGAGTGTCTGTATGTAATATTAAAATAACCGCTTTTTACTAAGCGCATTTGGATGTATACACGTTACCTATACCGAAACAACAATTTTTAAAATTTTTGTCTGTCTGTCCGTCTGTCTATCTGTCTGTCTGTCTGTCTGTTTGTTCCGGGTAATCTCTGAAATGGCTGGACCGATTTTGACGGGACTTTCACTGGCAGATAGCTGATGTAACAAGGAGTAACTTAGGCTACTTTTATTTTAGAAAAAAAATGGATCTCACGAAAAAAAATTAAAACCTATGTTGCAGCGCAGCGCCTGATTAAGTTTGATAGCAACAACCTGCAATGCGTCCCGCGGGCTCAGAATGGGCGAGCAGGCTGTTGTCAACGGTTGTCTTTGTTAAATACCACGCGGACGAAGTCGCGGGCAACAGCTAGTATCTATATAAGTATCATACTGGGTTCATCCCCAGTCCATTGTAGGGTCCCATAATACAAGCGTCGCTTAGTGTGGGACGGTAAAGTCGGTGCGTTCGTCTGGCGATATAAAAAAAAACTATACTAAGATGCGATGGCGCTATACAAATTAGGCGTCACAGAAAAGTACATAAGATGTTATCAGCCTATAATCACTTCTACGATTAATATAACGGCGAAAACATTTTCAAAATTATCGCTTTCTTAATCCAGGACGTTATGTTGGTTGGTGTTGTAGAGTATAGAGGTCGAGTTAACATCATCAAAATAAGCCTCAATCAAATTCATTACAAGTGACACTTTCCAAATTTACGGTCCAAATTATTCCGGAGGTGTCAATTGAGTTTTACAAAAGAATAAATTAATTACGTAAGCCACACTGAACTAGCTCCTGAGGCGATCGTCGAGAATATAAATTGGTTTGAAGCCTATCTAAGATAAAGCATATGTCCACAGTACCAGTTCGCATCAAAGAAAAACTCGACCAATAAGATAATTTATAAAAAACTAGCTGCGCCCGGCGGTGTTACCCGCGATAAAAAGTATGAAAAATTAAAACATCTATCCCACGGGAACCATACATTTTACCGGGATAGCCTATGTGCTATTCCAGACTATAATCTATCTCTGTGCCAAATTTCATCCAGATCCGTTCGGCCGTTCGGGCGTGAAAGAGTAACAAACATCCATCCATCCATCCATCTATCCATCCATCCATCCAAACTTTCACATTTATAATATTATAAGTAATAAGTATAAGTATATAAGTGTAGATAATACAACCGAATTGAGAACCTCCTCCTTTTTGAAGTCGGTTAAAAAATAACATGGACTGGTAAGTATACACAGGGCCCTAGGGGTAAAATTATAAACTTATTTGATTTATTCAATTCTTATTAATTAAAATACTTTACATTTTTTTAAATAAAGTTTTCAACAAGATGCCTTAGAGAAGAGAGAAAACACAGAGTACCTTATGGTACTCTGTGTTTTGAAATCTCTGAAGTGCTTGTATTAGGAGAGGGCTCACGACCAATAATATAATGGTATGTGGTAGGATTTGAACCCGCGACTTCGTCCTCATAGGACGACCCCTTCGGCTGCTATCCAATCGGCGCATGATTATTATTCTACTAGCTTGCTTATTTAAATTTTCTACATAATTTTAAAACACATTTTAAATAAGTTTCAAAAGAGTATTATGGGCACACTCTACACAGCTTTAAGCTGCTTAAAGTACCGTTGAATACCATACAAAGAGTTTTCCTGACTAGCGCACTAGCTTAAACTTTTTTATAAAAAAAAAGAAATACCATTATGTTGAACTAAATAACTCTATTTGCATTTCTTTGTGCGCTCGACAGGTTACTAATTTAGTTAAAATTGAACTTAAATGCACTGGGTGAAACATTTGTAAGATAAACCTCCCGACACAAGTACCTATTTAGCAAAGTCGGAGGGGAATATAGGATTGAAATATTGAAATAAAACTAATTTTAAGGATTTTAACGGGTTTATATTATGTTTTTAATGTTCCCGACGTTTCGACTGCTTTACAGCAACCATGGTCACGGGAGGACTGAGGTGTTTGACGTCCTAGTGTCATAGTTTGAACTGAGGTATCCTCATATTTAGTTCTTGTTTGCTGTCCCATTGTGTATATGAAAACAACTAAACGGTTTTCGATAAAACTTTATATCGTCATATATAACTGGATCGTTATCTCCTGGATGAAAATAAAAAAAACTGTTTATGCCAAGAAATTGGTGGTTTTTTTTTATGGGACTAGGCCCGCCACACACTCCCACCACTGCTACTCCTGTAAGCCAGGATCTACAGTGGTGTCCAATGAAGACACCGAGGTTTGACCCTCGGCGAGTCCCGGGATAAAGTTAATTGTCTTGGAACCCGCACGAAATTAATCGAAAGACAAATAGGAGGAGTTGGAAGAAAATTATCCACTTCCCTCCATTGCAAAGCGGGAGACAAAAATATTCTGGTAGACAAATGTCCACAGAAGTAAGACTCTTACAGCTGGACTAATTCCAGGTGTAAGGCACCACGGAGAGTTTAAATACTAATTGGTCCTAAACTTGTGAGCTGATTTAACTTGATTCCAGTAGTAGGTAAATAAATTGTAAAAATAAATAAATAAATTGGTGGATTACAAAAAAAAAGTTATCCCAAATCTTGATTGGCGGTTTTACTGCAACTTAGAAAGATGGTAGCTTATCTATACTAGTCTATATAAACTAGCTGTCCCGGCAAACTTCGTACCGCCTCAGAATTATATGTATTAGAAAATGACATTTGTATTATTTTGAGATTTTTTCCCATGCCTTAATAGTCTCTAAAATAAGAAGTTCTTGAGATATAAATGGTGTATCTAACACGTCTTTGTTTTGTATATAAAGATGGTTAAGATTTTCGAGTTCGGATCTGATCCTATTCTAAACATGCTTTCAGAAATAGGAAGCTACAGTATCCCCAAGTTCTATAGGCTATGTTTCACCCAATTACCGCGGGCGCAACCGTGTGCTGAAGTAGTACATAATGATTTATTAATCTCAATAAGTTGAAAAAATCCTTTGGAATATTCAAAGTCGGTTTTATACTACGAAAGTTGCGGGCACGCATGTAGGGCTATCACAAACCATGAAATTTACCGTGTTACATGTAACCACAGGTCTTGCGCATCTCGATCCATAGACTAGGTGTTAAACTGATCGGGAAACTTGTCGGCGTTGCCGTAACAATTAATTGCCAATGACACCGTTATCGTGTGAGCGGTTCCGCGTGTATAAGTACCGAAATAGCCGACCTAAATACCCGGCATACGTTTCGCGATGTTGAGAGCCACTGGATAATTTTAATTAAGGACTTTAAGTCTTTGTGTGTAAGTGTTTAAATGCACTAGCTACCGCACATTAGGTAGGATTGGGATTTGCAGTCGTGATTATTATTGACCCATTATCTGTTTTTTTAATATTAAAAAATAAATTAATAACCCCTCTCGGTTGTGGGGGTTACTAAAAAAGATTCTTCAAGTCAACATCCCGTTTATTCTCCATTGAAAATCTAATTTGCTAGGATACGAAGTTTTTTAATTTTTCATTATTTTCGTTGCTGTCTTGGGATCAAGTTTTAAACAAATTTACTTAAAAAATATATAAGAATAATATTTATAGAATCAGACTGAGTATATTTTTTATTCATGAAATCTATTAGGTACAATACCTACAAGAAAATTGCAATCGTATGCTTTGTTAGTTACGGGTTAATTTGGTCAGAGGCGCTCTTAATTTACGCACACAAGCGTAAAATTTTTCGGTATTAAATACCATTGAAATAAAACAAATTTTAAGGATTTTATCGCGTTTACATTATGGTTTTTGTTAATTATGTGTGAGTATTGATTTCTTATATTGACGCGAATATTACACATTGAAATGAAACTAATTTTAAGGATTTTATCGCGATTTTATAAAATATGAGGGTACCCCGTCTCAAACTATGACACCAGGACGTCAACCACCTCAGTTCTCCCGTGACCATGGTTGCTGTAAAGCAGCCGAAACGTCGGGAACGTAAAATCGAAATAAAATCGCGATAAAATCCTTAAAATTAGTTTCATTTCAATATGTGTGAGTATATTAGCCGAGGGTGCATGTCTTGAAGGAGATATTATGCACTACACAGGCAGACATGTCTTAAGGGAGGTTTTACCCTGCGGCTCTGTTTGCCTTACAAGATGAAAGCACGAGCGACAAATAGATAAATTACTGTACAGGATGTTTTATAAAGTGTGTATAAATATCACAAGTTAATATAGATACATGGATTTAGGTGTGTATAATTTATATTGTATAAAACTATTTATATGGATTTTATCGCGTTTATTTTATGTTTTTAAGTTATCGACATTTAGTAAAAAAGATAAAATAAACGC
Source organism: Pheosia gnoma (assembly GCA_905404115.1). Classification (NCBI taxonomy): domain Eukaryota; kingdom Metazoa; phylum Arthropoda; class Insecta; order Lepidoptera; family Notodontidae; genus Pheosia; species Pheosia gnoma. Next base: position 5,617,595 of record FR989919.1, on the reverse strand, counting down.
GATAAAATCCGAAAAAAATAGTTTTATTTAATGTGTAGTATTTGCGTGAATATACGAAATCAATAAGTGTAATTGTATATTGACAAAATACTGTTAGTGCAAGGTAGTCATCCATATTTAAGAAAATTTACATTGGTTTCTGATATTTACGCGAATACTGCACATTCAAATAAAACTAATTTTACATAATTTTTCGTGTTTATTTTATGTTTTTCTGCATTAAATTCATGTTTTTATTTTATTTTTAAATTTCTCATTTACATAAGTTTTGAATACATTATTATCTTGCAACCATTTTATGTAGTTATACATCTAATGCCTAAATAGGTGTGGTATTATCTTTTATTTAATCTGTATGCGTATTTTATTCCACGCACCCTGTATATTCAGTGAGTGTAGACAGCTGGGCTCGTTGCTTACCTCATGTACCCCCAGGCTTAATAGTAGATATGTTATGTGGTTGCTGTTTCACCAGCACTCAAATATTACCTTTTAACGTTTATGTTAAAAAAAAATGCGAGATTCTTCAAGTTCTTACGAGATGTGTACTTTTTCCTGATCAGCGCAGTTAATATTACACATTATTTATTAAAAAAAACATTTTTATGTGAAAATAAAGCAAAAGAGACAACTTCACCGTTCAACTTCCCGCCCGAAAGTCTTAAAAATGTTGTGAGTGACGTTTCCTATATTTTTATTGACTGTGTCGATTTAGCCGGTTTTATTTACTTAATATTGAGTACACAAAATTTTCATCCTAACCGCTGATTAAATCTAGCAATATTTTTCTATAATCTGAACAAAATTATCCTAGCAACATAATAGATAAATTATAAATTCAAAAGTCGATAATAGATGGCGCTGTTTTAAAATGAACAGAAGCAATAAATTTACAACGACGCGAAATAACCGCTCGTGGATATTTATGTTAATTATGGAGGCAATTTGAGGAATCTACTTCCGCGACGATTTTCATGCTGAAAGCGTGAGATGGGAATAACGATTACTCATAATTACAAAGTAGGTGATCAGAGGGAGGGAGGGAGAATTTGTATTTAAATGCTAGAGTCTTTGCGTTTAAAAATGTAGAGTTAGTCGATGTTTAAATAAATATACTTCATATTTTAGAAAATAGATAGCCGAATACTGAGATGCAGCTCGGACTAGAGGGCTGCTTCATTTTAATGGGTCAAACAAACATTGTAGACAATGTACGTAGTCTCAAACACTAAGGTTAAGCAGTGTTCAGTATACAGAGTGATTCAGAATGGGAACGAAAGAAAGAAACCTTTAAACCTGCGCCTGCCAACTGTCATTTTCTATGAGCAAATTTATATTTTTACCCACTCAATGTTCATTCGGAAGGTCACCCCAAACGTACCCTGTAAAGTCATTTGCTGAGTGTATAACCCTCGATTTATTGCCAATCTTATGACTCGCCCTATTTCAGGGCTTATAAGGGTTGAATTTATGCGTCTTTCAATATTCAAGATTTTTCCAACAAGTAGTGTTCAACTGTAGTGTCTTGACTCTACCGTTTGACGTTTAAATATTTCTTAGTTGTTTGTATAAACGCGTATGAGCACGATTTCGGGCAACCAATGATGTAGAGCCAAGGAATTATAAAGTTATAATCACTCCTTTGACTTTTATTATGAAATGAAATAAAATGGAACAAAATGAGAAATGGCATCACCCAATAGTGGGTATTGTTCCTGTGTCAAGTATTTCAAATACACATTATAAATAAATAAAAAATTATGATGACTTGAATTTTTTTTTTTATTTTATTACATTATAGGCAAGTATTTGATCTCGATCTCACCTGATGGTAAGTGACGATGAGATCTACGATGGAGCATACTTGCCTAGGTAGGAAGGCGGCAGTAGATAGAGACGCTACATTCACTAGGCACATGCAGCGCAGCTGATCAGACCCGCCATCCATGAATGGCAACACCGAACATCATGCCGGAACACGGCTAGGCCGCTTGGCGACATGGCTTTGTTCAGTGGGTGGTGACTAGCCACGGCCGAAGCCTACCACCAGTAGAGTTGTCACCTGGTTGGCACCACCCAGGGTCACGTGTAGGGTATCTCGAGGGTACTTAATTCTCCTACGGACGAAGGTGACTCGACCCCAAATATTAAAATGGCGTCTCTCATGATAACTTATATAAATTTCAATTATACAAATCTACGAGCTGACACAAGGTATTTATGAGACTTGGATGACAGGAATAGTTCAGATAATAATCCACTTGTCTGCATAGGCTGATCACATTGTTGGCTACTTTAATTAATTATCGATCAACTGGTTTGGTTTATAATTGTAAAAGTTGACAAGCCGAGGATCAATGTTGGGTCCTTCTTCCCCAATTAGTTTAACAATGATATTCCGTCAAGTATCGCCTAGTTCTATCAATTATCAGAATCTCGTTCAGCCTGACTCAATGGAAAAAGGGCGATTAAGGGAATAACGATTACTCATAATTACAAAGTAGATGATCAGAGGGAGGGAGGGAGGGAGAATTTGTATTTAAGTGCTAGAGACATTGCGTTTAAAAATGTAGAGTTAGTCGATGTTTAAATAAATATGCTTCATATTTTAGGAAATAGATAGCCAATTACTAAGATGCAACTCGGACTAGAGGGCTGCTTCATTTTAATTGGTCAAATAAAATTCAAGACAATGTAGTCTCATACGGTAAATTTAAGCAGTGTTCAGTATACAGAGTGATTCAGAAAGGGAACGAAAGAAAGAAACCTTTAAACCTGCGCCTGCCAACTGTCATTTTCTATGAGCACATTGATATTTTTACCCACTCAATGTTCATTCGGGAGGTCACATAATAATCATAAAATAATAATATTTATTGCTATATTTGCGAGCGATACTTACTACGACGAAAAATAAACTAAGTAGTAATATAGATTGTACATCAAAATGATTAATCCATTCTTGAATTGATAAACTTAATGATAATAATAACAGAAAGTAACAACGTCATCTTTCACCGGAAGTTGGGTCATAATACATTTACGGAGTCCTCCCAAATGAAGGACCAATCCTCATCCCGTTATTTACCACTCAACGATACAGTGAGCGTTGAGTGGAATGAAATGAGAGGTACATAACGGGACGACTACCAACTTTTGTTTTCCCCCGTTTTATTAAAAGACTTTCTTACTTTGTTTTATTTAAAGCTTGTAAACCTGTTATTTATTATTTGACGGCCTGATTAGTTCAGTTGGTAGTGACCCTGCCTACTGCGCCGAGGGTCTCGGGTTCGAATCCTGGTAGGGACAAACTTTGTATGATGAGCATGAATGTTTGTATCCAAGTCATGGATGTTTAATATCTATATAAGTATTATATACTGGGTTCGCCCCCAGTCCGTTGTAGGGTACCCATAATACAAGCATTGCTTAGTGTGTGTTTTATTTTATTTTATATATATTTGAATTTCGAAGAAGAATTCCGAAGAAGTTTGAATTTCGAGATGTCAATTTTATAAATAAAAATTTGTCTATTGTTTGTAATCACAATTGCCATATTTTGGGAACAAAATTTTAAAAAATAAATCGACATCAAAATTCTGTCTTCAGATTTAAATTACAAATTTGCTAAAGAAGCGCACGTTTAAAGGTTAGCGTACCTTTTCTGAATCACTCGGTATACTAATGTATCATAACATTATTCTCGATACCTAAGATGTTGACTAATGGTATCATACAGTAAATAAAAATCTCATTTGTAGATCCGATGTGTCTGTGACACCCAAGGGAACGTCTCGTTATTTAACTCCGTGTCAGTTGTAACTGTGACACACTGCTTTGAGAGTTGTGCAGCAAAAAAATCTCATTACCTATGTGACATGAAGAGTATTATCACACCTGCGAGCCGAATTAGAACGTTTCAACTATCTATCTATCAGCCGAAAGACGTCCACTGCTGGACATAGGCCTCCCCCAATGATTTCCACACATCACGGTCCTCCGCCACCCGCATCCACCGGCTTCCTGCTACGCATGTGATATCATCGGTCCACCTTGTGGGGGGCCGTCCTACACTACGTCTTCCGGTTCGTGGTCGCCATTCTAAAGCCTTTCTGCCCCAGCAGCCACCGGTTCTGCGAGCTATGTGCCGTCCACTGCCGCTCCAACTATGAAAGCCTTTGAGCTGTGTCGGTTACTTTAGTTCGTCTGCGGATCTCCTCATTTCTGATTCTATCGCGTAGCGAAACCCCGAGCATAGCTCTCTCCATTGCGTGCTGAGCGACCTCGAGCTTTCTTACAAGGCCCATAGTAAGCGAACACGTCTCAGTACCATATGTCATCACTGGCAACACACATAGATTCGTTTATCTATACATATAAATAAAATTGGAGTGTCTGTTTGTAATATTAAAATAACCGCTTTTTACTAAGTGCATTCGGATGTATACACGGTACCTATACCAAAACAACATTTTTTACAATTTTTGTCTGTCTGTCTGTCCGTCCGTCTGTCTGTCTGTCTGTCTGTCTGTCTGTTTGTTCCGGGTAATCTCTGAAATGGTTGGACCGATTTTGACGGGACTTTCACTGGCAGATAGCTGATGTAACAAGGAGTAACTTAGGCTACTTTTATTTTAGAAAAAAACATAGGATCTCACGAAAAAAAATTAAAACCAATGTCGCAGCGCAGCGCCTGATTAAGTTTGATAGCAACAACCTGAAATGCGTCCCGCGCGCTTAGAACGCGCGAGCAGGCTGTTGCCAACGGTTGTGTCTTTGTTAAATACCACGCGAACGAAGTCGCGGGTAACAGCTAGTATACGATATATTTGTATCCCGGGATATGAAAGGGGTCTCTCCAGTACCAACACTTAAAAGGTTATTATATAATTCAGCCTGATGATATTGCATTCAACAGATTTCCAACTGAGGTCACAGAACTTTCTTCCACATTGGATGGGTACGCCAAAGTTTGCAGACGCCGGCGTACTCCAAACTTTACTGAATGAATGAGTTCTAGGCGAACGAAAATAATTTGTGTATAGTTACTGAAACATTCCCCGACCCCTGAACGAAGGTCGGAGCTGTAATGCGAATGATACATTAGTGTAGTTTTGTAAGGTTACGTGATCCCTTCATATTACAAACATTTGATATTACTCACAAGTTATTCGAGTATTTATTATGATGTTGTAGCGACCTCCTCAACTGCGCCCTACACTGATGGCGCTGCAGACCCATTCAGAACAATTGACAATCCTCAATACAATCCTGAAACGCGCTATGAGAGTTTTCGGAGCACGTAACATATATACAAGATCGTGACAACAACCGCTGGAGCATAGTGGCCGCCCCGCCAGGCACACCACCCGCCTGGCTAGAAGATCTTCCCTTTTTCGAAGGTTCAAATGGTAGCATACCCTTTTTGATTCACCCTGTTTATTTCAACAACCTCAACCACAATTTAAAATATCCCTTACTTATCTCTCCCACCTGAAGTTACGTACCCAGACATTGCAACAAACTTTCTCAAACAAATCATGTGTCTTTAAGTTGTAGAGTGCCGGCGCAGTCTGAGTTTGTAGAGATACGCGAAGCTGTCGCCGGGAGAACTTTACACAATGCTTATATACAGTGTGATTCAGAAAGCGTATACTATCATAAGAACTTCTTTAGCGCACTTGTAATGATTATGTGGACTCACAAATTCGAATATACCAATTTAAAAAAAAGGTTCCCAACTAATTGTAGACCGTCATTTTTTGTGAGCAAATAAAAAATTGACACAGAAGAGTATACTCTCCAGACATCCAGAAGAGTATGTAAATCACTAAAACTTCGACACCAAAATATTATTATACAAAAAAAATATTGTCAAATCTTTAGTTCTGTGTGTCGCAAAGCAACCCTTCTGATGCACGTTGCTAAGGCCCTAAGGGCCGAAATAATGGGAAAGCCGATAGCAGAGACAGCTTGTAAATACAGTGTACATTATACATGCAAAAACATTCAAATCACATAAGTATATAACGTATTATTTACTTTATCTTGAATGCTTTGGTGACAAGGAAACGATTCATCGCGGCAGTGAAACTGTTTTCATTTTGGAAAAAAAAAACAGAATATATTTTTATTCATGCAAAGTATTAAGTACAGTACTTATGAATCATCAAAATAGTTACAAAATGCTAAGCTTCAACTTTACCACCCGTTCGGAATGACGTTCCTATGCAGAAGAACTGGCGAGTAAGTCCATACTTAATGGTTTACATGAATAAAAACATATATTCTGATTCTGATTCATATCATGCCTACAATCTGTATCTTTCAATACCATCACGCCCGTATTCCCTGAAGCGGTAGGCAGAGGTGCACTACGTTCTCGCACCAACATTTCGCTGATGGTATTTGTGTCCCAATGCGATTGGACGCGAACCTATTGCTATTATAATGGACCCGCTCCTTATATATCTGAAGAAGATTTGAGCTCTATATAGTTCACGGTATCTCAGTGCAGCCTCCCTAACTTTTCACTTCTCTTACGTGCATCCATCTTTCTAGCCTTTTCTGTAAGACGTAATAGGAGTTAGGGGCACTCGGTGGGTGGTTGGATGACATCACATGGGTCGTGGGAAACAAGTGAACGCGACTGTTGGAACCATGATGCGTGGCAATCATTGGAGAAGGTATGGCCATCAGTGGATGTCTTCTACCAGATGGAACTATGATGAATGAGTGAATACTTTATTTAACGCACATATTTCTTTATTTTTTCGTGCGAACTAAAGTTGATCCTGCAAACTCTCACACAATCATCGATCTTCTATCCCTCGGTCCACTCTGAAAAATGACTCCACCTAAAGTGCCCACGGAAAGGCATTAAAGCCCAATACTTGCTTTTAAATGGAACCCCGTACATTTGTAATTTTTCATCGTATCAAAGGGTATCGAAATAGTCCGGCTCAATAAAAGACCGCAAGGTGACTCTACAAAATATCATAGATAGACTCTAAATACGTGTGAATTACCAACTTGTTAAAAGCTTTTTACAAAAATGGTCCCATGCCAAAATATTGTACAAGCGTAATAGCATGGAGTGGGAAATGGGAAGAAGTTCTCCTATAGAATAACTTTATAATAATATATAATAATACCAGCCCTTTAAGCCCTAAGCCATATAGCCAATAGCTCAGTTGGTCGAACGCTTGCCTCGGTAACGAGGATCGCAAGTACAAACCACGGCTCGCACCTCTGGGATTTCCGGATTTCATGTGCGAATCTCATTTTCAACCACGATTATCACTTGCTAAACTGTAAACCTGCATGTCTGAGAGAACTCCTCAAAAGATGTGTGAAGTCCGCCAACCCGCACTGGGCCAGCGTGGTGGACTTTGGCCTAATCCCCCCCTCGCATTCAGGGGAGGCCCGTGCCCAGTAGTGGGACATTAAAAAAGGGCTAGAATTACTTACTTAATTACTAAATGAACGGAGAAAAACAAAATGGCTGCTAATTTAATCTTTTGACCTTTGATGACTTGGCGAATCCAAGGTCGACCCATAAGGTGACATTCTGTAACGAGCTGATACATTATGTGAATATCCTCACATAAGCTCCTATTCAATGCTCCAGTAATGGAGTAATAAAACAAAAAGGTTTCTTTGTTAGGGTTCCGCGAGTGGAGAATGAAACGTTTAGATATTTTAACTCAACATACGGTATGATTCGTCAAGGATATACTAACTATTAAGACGTAAAAATTATTATTAATGTTTAGTTTGTAAGTCAGTATAGATGTCGCTGACATGGTTTTGAACGAGATATTGTTATGTTTTTGGTTTTTATAATGGTGCACTATACTTTCCTTATTACATATATAAACTTGTACTGGACCGGTTGTTTTATTGGGCTCCTGCCATCAGACTGCGGCATCCTATTGGAGCTTGTTCCCTAATTATCTGAAAGAACTTTTTTTTTCTAAATTGACGTATCGAAATTCAGACCTCACATAACACAAATGCGCTAAAGATGAGGAGGCTTAGTATACCCTCTCTGAAACATTCTGTATAGATGACCAGCGATAAGATGGTTAAACGCTCGGCTTGGAAACGAAGGTCGCAGCTTCAAAGCCCGGCTTGCATCTCTAACATTTAATGTGCGGATCTTATTACCGGCTATGATTTTGACTTACTCGTACTACCACGGAGAGAACCAAAAACCGTCGGTCCTGCGCCTGATCTCTTTAAGACCGTGTCGGATTACCGTCCCATCGGACAATGTGAGTGAGGGAAGGGAGAGCACACCTGCGCTTGCGCACCCACTTGTCCAAGGCCCCAAGTCTGCTAACACAATCGATTCATAATCGAAAAGCAACCGCATAGTAACTGTCACTTTTGACAGATATTGTATGGGATATCTGTCAAAGTGACAGCTACTATGCGGTTGCTGGTCGATTATGAATCGATTGTGTTAGCAGACTTGGGGCCCTGAAGGCTAGTTTCTGTTGAGATTAGCCGCCGTGTCCCAAAACTCGGCCAGGAGAACTATTACCCAGATATATACAGGTCACAATCTTGTTTTTTGTTTTATTTACATCTGGTTGTATCACAAAATTGCCCAGGTGCCTGCTGTACGGAACCGCGCTGTCACTCGTGACGGATGCCCGGGTTTTTTCCCAATCCGGTTAATACACTCCGGGTGAGTTTATCCGGGGCAGTAAATAACATTGATATATGGCTGGCGACGATTGAATCGTTCCCTCCGACCATTAGTACTCGTTTTTTATTTTAACACAACCATTTATTGTTCAGTGTGTGATGTGATTGCTTGATAAATTGTTAATAATCTATAATAAAAATAAGAATTAGATTGCCATACGAGCACACCATGTGTACGGTCCCACACTAAGCAACGCTTGTATTATGGGTTGATACCGTACAATGGACTTACGCGAACATAATATATAATAACTAATTATATAGATACTAGCTATCCCGGCGAACTTCGTACCGCCTCAAAATCAAATGTGTGAGAAAACTAATTTATTGGTACTCTATGAAAAATTAAAACAAATCTATCTCACGGGAACCATACATTTTACCGGGATAAAAAGTAGCCTTTGTGCTATTCTAGACTATTATCTATCTCTGTGCCAAATTTCATCCAGATCCGTTCAGCCGTTCTGACGTGATTGAGTAACAAACATCCATCCATCCATGCATCTATCTATCCATCCAAACTTTCACATTTATAATATTAGTGGGATAAACATCTATAACTCGCGTACAAACATTCGTGCTCATCACAAAAAGTTTGCCCCTACCGGCATTGGAGCCCGGGACCCTCGGTACATACAGCAGGGTCACTACCAACTGTGCCTTTCGGGACATATATACTATTAACAAATATGTTGGATCACCTGTTTGTTAGTTTGACCGGTCTTATCATAAGGTACTCGGTTTGATTCGTCGTTCGCGAAAACTATGTCTAGAAACGTTACCCGGAAATTGACAATAGGCCCCAATGATATGGAACTTAAAACACCAGCAGTGAAAATTGAGTGTGTAATAGGGACCTCTGCCTATCCCTTCATGGTTGTACAGGCGTGATGGTAAAATAAAAATCTGCAAGCTCTCTCTCTCTCTCTCTCCCTCTCTCTCTCTCTCTCTCTTTCTCTCTCTCGAAATGATGGAGTACAGATGCTGGCTGAAGGCAGCTCCATTTGTAAAATACTCAAAGGTGTGTTACTTAAAGGTTAAAAATAACTGTCCAACTACGTTAAATAATATGTCTTACCTTATGTTACGTTTGCCTGTAATAATAACTTAAATGTACACTCGAAGCCAGTTAGTACTCATCAATATAGCGTAAGACTTCCCGCCAGCGATTGTCAGACACATAACAGATAAAACACAGAAAGTCAATAATGGATTTTGTGCTATGCTACTCTCATTTAAAACCCAGAACAACAATATTTTTACGAAGTACTACGGTAACGTAAGCGTCTTCCATCCTGCTCACACGCTGCTTAAGAGTGACAGTGACGGCAGGTTTTATCAGTGACGTGACGATTAAATTCAGTCACAGATTTTTTGTAGAGAATTTATGATTGTTACGTTTACCTAAAATATGCCACCCGCTTTGGTTTCGCAAGGCTTCCACCAGCTTTTGCCCAGTAGTAGGACACACAATGGGTTTTTAGTAACAGCAGTTATTAGTGAAAACCGAAAACTGTTTAGTAAATTAGTAAGTGAACTTTATAATTGATAGAACTAGGCGATACTTGGCGGAAATTGTTAAACAAATGGGGGAAGAGCTCATTCGTAGCCCAGCCGTCCTGAGGATGCCTCGTTTAGAGGCGAAACACGTGTCGAATACTTTATTAGTTTCGAATTGTTTCGCGGAGAATTGCATATTAATTGGGGTCCCGACACCCGTGATAGACAGTTTATCAACTAACATCTTAGAGGAGTTCGGTATGGCTGGCTTCTTTAATTACCGATCAACTTGTTTGGTTTATAATTGGAAAAGTTGACAAGCCGAGTCAGTGGTGGGTTCCACTTCCCCTATTTGTTTATGCGAACTTTATTTGATTGATGATATGGACCTTCTGTGGTGTAGTTGTCATGCGTGCAGAAGTTAGCTCGACTGCTTCCAAGCTGTACCATGCATCTGTTGTGTATGTACATGTAGGTAGGCATATACTTATACGTGTGGCTGCGCCCCACTAGTTATCGAATAAACAGTGTGTTGCTAACCATCGCAGTTGTCACTTGTCCGTTCCCTACTCGTATATATAACAGTGGCGACGAAACTACCCACAAGAGAAAAAGTCAACATGGCTAAAATTCAAGTTGGTTTTTTTAAACTGTTTTGATCACAGTACTCAAACGTGGAGTACGTATAAAGGCCGGATTTTGCAATATTTCATTGCAAATGAGATAGATGAAAAGACGGATCCGACGGGAATCAAAAGGAAAGCGATCTTACTCAGCGCACTCGCGGAAGGTACTTACAAGTTGGCAGTTGATCTAGCTTTACCCAAGGATATACAAAGTGTGCCTTTTCAAGACGTCATTTCACTGCTGGATGGCCATTTTACCCCAAGGCGCATCGGATTCGGGGAGCGGCATAATTTTTATGCAGCGACTCAGCGCTTGGGCGAGTCCTACACCCAGTGGGCAGCGAGGCTTCGTGGTTTAACTTCACAGTGCAACTTTTTAAATGTAGAAGAAGCGCTGCGGGACAGATTCATTATGGGGATGCAATCTGGGCCTGAAAAGGAAAAGTTATACGCACAAGACTTGAACGGCTTAACCTTGAGTAAGGTCGTGGAACTGGCAGAGAACATGAACTGCGCACGCACCGCGGCTGCAACCAGTGCGGCTGGGAGCGCGGAACTGGCAACCACTCCCGAGGAAAACCTTTTCAAGATTCGGAGAGCGGGAAAGCCTGGGAGTATCGGCAAAGTGAAGTGTAGTGTTTGTGGCTATACGAATCACAAGGCATCCGAATGTAGATTTGCGAATTACGAGTGTAAAAAGTGTCACGTAAAAGGTCATCTGCGGAAAATGTGTACGAAAGTGAATTACGTAGTTGGTCACAAGGATTACAGTGACGATGACGTAGGCGATGACGGTGAGCTATTTTATATTCGTTCAATGCGGGGAGAGCCTATGGTAGAAACGGTGTACATCAATAACTTGCCACTTAAATTCGAGATAGATAGTGGCTCGGCCGTAACAGTTATCTCTGAACACTTTTACGATACTAACTTCAAAACTATGCCATTATCGCCGACGTATAAACAGCTGATGTCGTACGACGGTACACGTATTTCGTGTGTAGGTACGATTCATTTACCCGTAAAGTATGCGAAACAGAATCATATGATTACTTTTTTTGTTGTCCGTGACGGGGGGCCGCCGTTACTAGGCAGGGATTTTATTTCGAAATTTAAGTTGCAGCTATTACCGATAAATTATTGTCAAGAAAATGATATTTTGATCAACCTGTTACAAGAAAAATATTCAGAGTTATTTTCAAGCAAGTTAGGGACTTTTAATAAATATAAAGTTAGTATACAACTCAAGGACAATGTCAAACCTATTTTCTTTAAGGCACGCTCGGTGGCGTTCGCATTAAGGGATAAGGTGGGGAATGAAATCGATAGGTTAGTCGATTTAGGTATTCTTAAACCGATCCAATATTCCGAATATGCTTCCCCCATTGTTCCGGTGTTGAAACGAGACGGATCGGTTAGGCTATGTGCCGATTACTCAGTAAGCATAAATAGACTTCTACGGATTGAACATTACCCACTTCCCACGGTAACTGAGCTGTTTTCAAGGATCCATGGCGCTAAATTATTCTCAAAATTAGATTTATCTAGTGCGTATAATCAACTGGTCCTTGATGAGGAGTCACAAAACCTCACGTGTATCAATACGCACCGGGGTATATATAAATTTACGAGGTTGGTGTTTGGATTAGCCAGCGCACCTTCAATTTTCCAGCGGGCTATTGAAGGAGTGCTGGCAGGAGTCGAAGGAGCAGTATGCCTGCTGGACGACGTGCTCGTATTCTCCGAAGATGACGTGTCCGGACATCTTAGGATACTTGATTCGGTACTAAGACGATTGCACGAAGCGGGGCTAACTTTACAAAAAGACAAGTGTAGTTTTTTCAAAGAGGAAATCAGTTATTTAGGTTACATAGTAACTAAAGAAGGACTTAAAAAAGCGCCCGAGAAAATCAAAGCCATGCTGGAAGCGCCGGTACCTACTAATGTTAGTCAGTTGCAGTCATTTTTAGGACTTATTAACTATTACCGAAATTTCGTACCGAATGCATCCACTATTCTCAGTCCTTTATATGAATTATTGAAAAAGGGTTACAAGTGGAATTGGTCCAATGTACATGGACAGGCTTTCAATAAAATTAAACAACTTATGACATCAGATCAGGTACTAGCACATTTCAATCCGGATGCAAAGTTAATTCTAACTGTGGATGCATCCCCTAGTGGTTTGGGGGCTATACTATCACAAATAGACTGGGATGGCGTGGAAAAACCCATTTCGTTCGCGTCGCGTACATTAACTCCGGCTGAAAAAAGATATTCCCAAATTCAAAAAGAAGCCACGGCTATTATTTATGGGGTGAGAAAATTCCACCAATACTTGTATGGTAGGTCAGTTCCTTTTGTATTACGTACGGATCATAAGCCGTTACTAACTATTTTTGGTCCACATAAAGGAATACCAGAAATGTCTGCAAATAGGTTGCAGCGATATGCACTATTCCTTAATTGCTATAATTATGTATTAGAATACATTCGCAGCAGTGATAACTCGGCTGATTATCTGTCTCGCGCGAGCCTACCGGCCCCGAGTGCAACGGAGCGGCCGCGGCAGTGCGCATGCACCGAATATAGCCGTACTGACGACGACGGCGAGATAGGCTACGATCGTGCGACGTACATTTGTTTTGTCGTGGACAATAGCATGCCGGTAACAGTGTCTGTATTGCGAGAGGAAACAAATAAAGATTTAATACTCAAACAAGTAATTAAATATATTTTAAACGGCTGGCCTCCAAAATGCAATAATTTACAATTAAAACCTTTTTATTTATGTAGGTCACAGTTAGCGGTGGAGAATGGTTGTGTGATGAGAGGCCACAAAATTGTATTACCCGAAAGTTTATATACAGCGTTTTTAAAGGAACTACATACGTCTCATTTAGGAATCGTTAAAACAAAAGCAGAAGCTCGATCCCGTGTCTGGTTCCCGGGCATTGATAAAACCTTAGAAAATATGATAGCATCGTGTAACACTTGCATACAGTTGCGCCCCGCGCCACCGCGTGTACCTCCTTGTTCGTGGGAATATCCAAAATGCTCATTTGAGAGAATTCATATCGACTTTTTAGGACCAATTAAAAGTTGTATGTATTTAGTGGTAGTCGATGCACATTCCAAATGGGTGGAAGTATACAACATGAACACCGCTACGACATCAGTTGCGGTTATCGGGAAGCTTTGCGATTATATGTCGAGATTTGGCATACCTAAAACAATTGTAAGCGATAATGGCACGGCTTTTTGTTCACATGAATTCAAACAATTTTGTTTGTGTAACAATATTTCACATATTACCTCGCCTGTCTACCACCCAGCCAGTAATGGACAGGCTGAGAGTTTTGTAAAAGTGGTAAAAAAAAGGGATAAAGTCGGCCGTAATGTCTAGTGTTGGTGCAAGAGATACATCACTAAAACTATTGAGGTATCTCATGGACTACCGCAATTCAATTCATTCCGCCACAGGTCTTTCTCCTGCTGAGGTAATATTCGGACATAAACTGAGGTCGCGATTAGACTTTATATCGCCGAAACCATCGTCACCGTCATCATTATTGAGACCAACCATTGCAAACAAATTCCAGTATTCACAAATTGAATCACGGAGAAACAACAAAACAATACACTTGAAGAAAAATGAATTGGTATTATACAAAAAGTTCACAAACAAATTAAATCATACATGGGTTAAGGGCTTTATTGTAAAAAGATTAGGAAAAGTTTTATACCTAATAAAAGATTGTGTAACTTTACAATGTTTAAAAAGACATAAAAATCAATTACATTTATATAAAGGGACGCGTGACGATCTAAGAGATAAAGTGGGAAAAGATGGTATTGATGTATCAGAGAACTTGGATGACACCCGCGCCGCCACGCTGGATACAGGGGCTGCACTGCCGCCGCCATCACCGCCGCCGCCATCACCGCCGCCGCCATTGGCTGATAATGAGTATTGCTTTTCACCTCATCCAGTTCTACCTACTCAGGCAAGGGAAAATATGCCTTTACCTGGCCCGTCGGAGTGCTCACCACCTCAGCCTTCAAGCGGGTCACGCAGAGAGAGGAGGGTGGAGCTGTATGTGCCAAGCGAAGAGCCGTCGGCACAATGTGACAGCGAGTTGGAGCTCGACAACCGAGTTGGCGATCAAGCAGCATCGGCGGAAACAATGAACGATGACACTCAGTCGGAATCAGCAGATGAGTTCCATGAAGCCGAAACTGACCACGAGTTACAAGTCGCCCATCCAAAGATTCCTCAGAGATCTAAACGCAATCGTCCCCCGGTTTCTTACAAAGAGTATTTTTAATATTGCGATTAGGGTTTAGTTAACTAGCGGGAGGAATGTTGTGTATGTACATGTAGGTAGGCATATACTTATACGTGTGGCTGCGCCCCACTAGTTATCGAATAAACAGTGTGTTGCTAACCATCGCAGTTGTCACTTGTCCGTTCCCTACTCGTATATATAACACATCAATTAAAGTCGAACGTTGCTAGAGGTGAAGCGGCAGGGTTGCTCTACGTTAGGTACGATTACTATGCCTTTATTTACTGAGCATGTTGGTAAACATGTTGAGCAACTTGTTGATGTAGCTGAGTAGCCTCTTCGTTTTTTTTACATTGTTTATCTTTGTGATTGTTTTGTTTAAAGTTAAAGAAAGTGAAAAAGGTACAGAAAAGGTAATAAAAAAAAAACTCTATTTTAATCCCCCCCCCCCCCCCCCCATTGTAGCTCTTAAGGGATCTAATTCCTCAAAATCCTTACATAGCCACCACCTAGAGATCCACAGAAACCGACGCGCCAAATTTCAAGTCCCTAGGTCTCATGGTGTCGGAGATTTCGTGATGAGTGTGTGAGTATCAGTGGATTTCGCTTTTATATATATATATAGATAGATAGATAGAAGAAGATTAATTGATTACATACCCAAATTAAAGATGCAAATATAAACATTATTATAACGCGAATTCGGCAACTTTATTAATACTAAGCCTCTGGTCGTATCTACTAATTAAGTGATTACATAAAATAATGACTCTGGTACAACTTAGCGGGTATTTACAACACTTAATTCCACTCATAACTTGGTTAAGTTGTACGGTAAACTATTTCCAAGGTATTCTACTTGTTCGCAGCTTCGCAAGTTGTCAAGATGCAAGTACCTAAGTGCAGGCTTAAGTATTCTGAACACCTTATGTACATTGCTTTATTAACTGTTGTAGTCGGGACTCTAGGTAAACTTTTTCATCAACCTTAACCGAGTTGTCATAGAAATTAATGTGTGATAAAAATGTGAGCCCTCCCGTTCTTGAGTTATTAATGGTGCAACTAACACGACTTTGTTTTATATTTATAGGTATAACGATAATATAATTTATATCGCATATGCTGTAGTAAAAAGCCGCCATTTATAGTCAAATTTCTTATCCGTTTGGGTAGTAGCTATGAGCAGATAGATTTTTTTTTTCTTTCTTTTTTTTTTCTAGACATCCCACTAATATTATAAATGTGAATTTTTGGATGGATGGATGGATGTTTTTTTATTCAATCACGCCAGAACGGCTGAACGGATCTGGATGAAATTTGGCACAGATATAGATTATAGTCTGGAATAGCACATGGGCTTTTTATCCCGGTAAAATGTATGGTTCCCGTGGGATATATTTGTTTTAATTTTCGATTTCGATCAACATGATTTTCTGAATAGGTAGTGGTAGTTTAGGGGTCAGACAATGCCATAGGCTAATTTTTATCCCGGAAAAATGCACGGGGGACAGAAATGGACATACTTTTTAATCGCGGGTAACACCGCGGGGCGCAGCTAGTATGTTGATAAAACCTTTTGACCTCTTATCATTACAGAAACCACCTTCACATAATCCCATTGATCTTAGCAACTTTGTCCCGAAATAAATTATATCTTACCGTAACACGCTCCCATCAGATGAGGTTAAGCCAAATTGCTGTCATACATGGGAGCGACGACCAATCAATCCCTCCCATACATAGCTCCTAATTTGTAGAGACCATTGTATGAGGAGCTTTATGGCTGTATCAGAGATTCGTTTTTAGCTATATAATGTTATATGTCTTGTGGTTTTGGTTACGTATTTAGATATTTGGGTGGAACGCAATGGTACTTATTATTAGCTAGCTCCCAGCCTCTACATAAAAAAAAGCGTTTATCTGTCTGTTCTTTTCAGACTAATCTCTCTAATCTCGGCAAAGGATTTTTATTTAAGAACTAGCTGTAACCCGCGACTTGTATTTGCGTGGTATTTAACAAAAAGCGGACGAAGTCGCGGGTAACAGCTAGTCTCAAATAAAAGTAGCCTAAATTACACCTTGTTACATCAGCTATCTGCCAGTGAAAGTCCCGTCAAAATCGGTGTAGCCATTTCAGAGATTAGCCGGAACAAACAGACAGACAGACAGACAGACAAAAATTGTAAAAGATGTTGTTTCGGTATATGTACCGTGTATACATCCAAATGCACTTAGTAAAAAGCGGTTATTTTAATATTACAAACAGACACTCCAATTTTATTCGTTTGTATGTATAGATAGATGTTGCTTCATATATAAAACTAGCTGTTGCCCGCGACTTCGTCCGCGTGGTATTTAACAAAGACAACCGTTGACAACAGCCTGCTCGCCCATTCTGAGCCCGCGGGACGCATTGCAGGTCGTTGCTATCAAACTTAATCAGGCGCTGCGCTGCAACATTGGTTTTAATTTTTTTTCGTGAGATCCTATTTTTTTTTTCTAAAATAAAAGTAGCCTTAGTTACTCCTTGTAACATCAGCTATCTGCCAGTGAAAGTCCCGTCAAAATCGGTCCAGCCATTTCAGAGATTAGCCGGAACAAACAGACAGACAGACAGACAGACAAAAATTTTAAAAAATGTTGTTTCGGTATAGGTAACGTGTATACATCCAAATGCACTTAGTAAAAAGCGGTTATTTTAATATTACAAACAGACACTCCAATTTTATTTATATGTATAGACAAAGTCGTGTTAGTTACACCATTTATAACTATAGAATGGATGGGCCGATTTTTATGATGTTTGTTTTATTATTTTTTTTCTCTGTCCCGAATAGCAGGAAAAAATCACTAAAAAAATAATAATAAAGATAATTTATTTTCTCATACATTTCTTTCTGAGGCGGTACGAGATCACCGGGACTGCTAGTTTTTTATGTTTTCTTTTTGAGATTTTACATGTGCCGCATAGAAAAATATATTGCATTGATCAGTAGAGTTCCATTTATTTTTAGTGGCTAAAACCAATAAATTCACGTCGCAAGCGGCTAATTCAGTAGGGATCAAATTGCTCTGGACATGTATTCTTGACTTATTCGGGCCACACGGAAAGGGAAGTATGGTGAACATAATTAGTGAATGTAGTTTTTGTGCTATACTAAATTGGACTCTACGTAAGATATTGTTGGTGGATTTATAAAATATTTTATCCGGCAACCATAGTTAACCTAACTATACAATATAATATATTATTTATTTAGAATTGATCCCATTTATTTTGGATGAAGTAAGAATACTATAAATAAAACCGCAATATTAATAATAATTAAATTTGATTGCAACCGAACAGAAAAAAACATGACATATTAAATCTCCATCATAGAGAAAGGCAAAGCATAGAGTAAGAATGTGACCATATCAGCTGCGTTCATAAACTCATAATAAGAGTGACTTTTATATCTTCAATAATATTTTTTTAGGAATATGTACCTTAAGCACCATTTTTTACGTAACGTAACGTCATCAATGCCGGGATCTTGTATATATGTTACGTTCTCCGAAAACTCTCATAGCGTGATTCAGGATCGTATGAATAATCGTCATTTTTGTCTGAATGTTGACTGCAGCGACATCTGTGTAAACAAGCCGAGGTAGAAAGACTACAAAAGTATAAAAGCGACAATTTGCTAACTCGATAACGTTACGATTACATTAGGAGTTCGTGCTTACCCTACTAATTTACATAGCCTACCGCAGGACCTCCTAAAATAATTTCAACTATTATTGATTTCAAATTATCAAACTACTTCATTATTCCACTGCATTAACAAAACCATGTCCCAATTACATTAAACAATGGCCTCCTTTTCATATTTTAAAGGAGACTGCTTAAAATTAACACTTTGCTGTTAAAATGGTAATTAATATAAATTTATAGCACAATAAAAACGTCCGGAAGCCTGAAAACTTCGTCCAGAGCCAAAACTGTCACAATAATTAAGAGCAATGACTCGGAAGTATTTTTTTTAATGACTTGCAGTTTATTTAATCATTTTCATGTAAAACAAATGGGGGTAGAGGAACCCACCACTGACCCTCGGCTTGTCAACTTCTATAATTATATACCAAACAAGTTGATCGATAATTAAAGCAGCCAGCAACACCGAACTCCTCTAAGATGTTAGCCGAGTAACTGTCTGAAACGAGTGACGGGACCCTAATTAAAATACAATTCTCCCCGAAACGATGCGAATAAAAAAGGATTGACGGCTGGGCTACGAATGAGCGACAAAGCACCGCACGCCCACCGTCAAATGATTTTCCGCTAAGTATCGCCTAATTCTATCAATTATACTTTTCATGTAAAAAAATAATAATATTGATTTATGTCAGCCCCTTGCCATGAACTATTAATGCAACTCAAATCAAGACCTCAATTGGAACATGAGATGAATATATCATCTTAAAAAATAATAATAATTCCAGCCCTATTTTTTTTTAATGTCCCACTGCTGGGCACGGGCCTCCCCTCAATGCGATTTCATTAGGCCATAGTCCACCACGCTGGCCCAGTGCGGGGTGGCGGACTTCACACATCTTTCGAGGGGTTCTCTCAGATATGCAGGTTTCCTCACGATGTTTTCCTTCACCGTTTGGCAAGTGATAATCTTGGCTGAAAATGAGATTCGCACATGAAAAATCCCAGAGGTGCGAGCCGGGGTTTGAACCTGCAATCCTCGTTACCGAGGCAGGCGTTCTACCAACTTGGCTATCACTGCTCTTGCATCTTAAAAAATATATCATCTTAATCGTTTTTGTTTGCGCTCAGCGTGTACAGCCTTATTAAGAAAATTCTAGGAAAAAGCAAGTAGTGCACCTAGTATTTGAATTGACATAAGAACCTCTCTTTTACTCATTTTTATGCTACACAATCTACTCACCTACTTGTCTATTACACATTGCATTAAGACCCATATTCCCACAGTCGTGCCTATTCAATTAAATAGACAATGTTAGTCCGGACAACAATTTCCCGGACCACCATCCCAGGGATTAGTACAATTTAATACTGGTATCATTAGCGGTGATTTGATCCGATTACCCGTTAGAAAGGTGTCCGTTGATCGAATTGGTTAGTACTATTATTATATGTATAATTAGACCAATTCTTTGATAGGCTTAGAAACCAAACTCAATATAATCTATGGGTAGGCTGTAAATTGAAGATGTGAATTTTTTAATTTGTTTTCGATGCAAATCGGCTCGGCTACTAAATTCTATTGCCATGTCAAGAAAAAAAATCTGATTCTTAATTTTTATTTATGGTTAGTTTTCCTGATCATATTGATGACGTTGACAATGGTGTAAGGAGTTCCCTACTCTTATCAGTAATGCTGTGAAAACCTTATGAACCATGCTTATTTCATTTAATTAGATACGCTTTCATACTGATGGCGTTTACATAATCTGGATACTAGGCACTTTTTACAACTTTTTTTTATGAGACTAGGCCCGCCTCAAACTCCCACCACTGCTTCTCCTGTAAGCCAGGATCTACAGTGGTGTCCCATGATGACACCGAGGTTTGACCCTCGGCGAGTCCCGGGATAAAGTTAATTGTCTTGGAACCCGCATGAATTTAATCGAAAGATAAAAATAGGAGGAGTTGACAGAAAAATATCCACTTTTGACAACTGTGGAATCAAACCCAAGATAGGCAGGACAAAATAATCACGTTATAATCTTAAGCACTCCAAACTACGAACGAATATAGATTTGAACTGTGTGAAGTCGGCGTCAAAGCTGAAGTATATATAAAAAAAACAACAACCGAATTGAGAACCTCCTCCTTTTCGAAGTCGGTTAAAAATTAGTTCACACCGTTCCAGTTATGTGTAAACTATTACTGAAAGAAAGTGCCTGATTGAAGTTAAAGCTTCTAAGCTCACTACACCAGGTGGTTGCGGGTTTGACACCCGCCAGTGTAATTTGGTAATGACATTGTAGTCTGGGCGTTCCAAAATCACCCCCCGCCTATTTATACGGTACCCATAATACAAACGTTACTTAGTTTGTGACCGTACAGTTCGTGTGTTCGTCTGGCGGTAATATTATAATATAGCCCTACTATAGATTATTAGTACCTAAACCAATAATTAATGAGTTATTAGTAACCTAATCAGATAGAACCGTAAGAGGATAATATATCTGATTACTGCATTGTGCGTATTATGAGAAATAAGCCGCCTTTTGATAGTTAATAACTTAATATATCTATTGAACATCGAATATAATGACCCTATAATGTCATGATATGACTATACAAGCCTAAGATTTAAGCATAACACGCACTAGCTTTTAGACCAGCTTCAACCTAAGCGTATAAAGTATATAGTATATAAGTGTATATATAGTATATAAGTATAAAGTATGTTTACATATCTATACATACATATAAATAAAATTGGAGTGTCTGTTTGTAATATTAAAATAACCGATTTTTACTAAGTGCATTTGGATGTATACACGGTACCTATACCAAAACAACATTTTTTACAATTTTTGTCTGTCTGTCTGTTTGTTCCGGGTAATCTCTGAAATGGCTGGCCCGATTTTGACGGGACTTTCACTGGCAGATAGCTGACGTAACAAGGAGTAACTTAGGCTACTTTTATTTTAGAGCATAGGATCTCACGAAAAAAAAATTAAAACCAATGTTGCAGCGTTGCGCCTGATTAAAGTGATTAAGTTTGATAGCAACAACCTGAAATGCGTCCCGGGGGTCAGAACCCGCGAGCAGGCTGTTGCCAACGGTTGTGTCTTTGTTAAATACTACGCAAACGAAGTCGCGGGTAACAGCTTGTATCTATATAAGTATTGTATTATGCTGAGTTCACCGCCAGGCCATTGTACGGTACCCATAATACAAGCTTTGCTTAGTGTGGTACCGTATAGTTGGTGTGTTCGTCTGGTATTATTATTATTGTACCTCTATTTAATACTAGTGGCACTAAAATAACGATACAAATTGATTGCTCTTCAATCATTTTAATGAACAAGCATGTTGCTCGTCGAAAACCGACAGGGATCCTTGTGATTAATATCGATGGAGTATCTGATCAGATGTAACGCCTGCCATCCTGCTCACTCAACGATGACGTAACTAAGAATGACAATAACAGCATGCTTTTTCTCATGACGTAACGATTACTTGAAATCGGAGTTCCCGATTAGTGATTACCGTACTGAAGTATTATGATGTTTAACATATTGAAAATATATTTTTGGGCAATCTTGAAGAAATTATTGATGTAGACGCCAAAAACCTATACTTTGTCAATATATCGCACCCTAAGAACGATAGGGGCTCAACTCAAAATTATGAATTCAAAATTATGACTCAAAATTATAGTTTTAATGTATGTTCTATCCGATGAATATTAAAACTATGGCGTTTTTATGATATAAAAAGTTAATTGCATTTCCGTCTCTTTTACACCGGTACTTTTCGTCCTCCCGGTTCAGTTGGAAAGATCTTTGATTGCGATTTCCCAAAAAAAAATGGTTTTTGAGTTGAGCCCCTATCGTTCTGAGGGTGCGATATCTAAACGCGCATCAATGAAAATCAATAAATAGATTTCAATCACACTTGACATAGTGATATAATATTGCGTCTACAAAGTTTATTGAGTACATATATAATGAAACTAGCTACGCCCCGCGGTGTTACCCGCGATTAAAAAGTATGCCCTTTCCCCTAAACTACCACTACCTATGAATAAAATCATGTCGATCCTTTGCTCTATGAAAAATTAAAACAAATCTATCCCACGGGAACCTAACTTTTTACCGGGATAAAAAGTACCCTATGTGCTATTCCAGACTATAATCTATCTCTGTGCCAAATTTCATTCAGATCCGTTCAGCCGTTCTAGCGTGATTGAGTAACAAACATCCATCCATTCAAACTTTCACATTTATAATATTAGTGAAATGGTTATTTCGGGTACCTATATTAAATAACAAAAAGTCACACGGGTAAAGTGAGTACAGGTGGTATTAGCTATATACATCCATATCATAGGTACCTATAGAACCTTCACACAATTTCAACTCGAACGAACGGACGTGTTTTCCTAACTTCAGAGAGTTTCAGTATTAAAACTGCGCTCCTGAAAGTGTGAATAGCTGACTGAAAATTGTAGGCAACAAACGTCGAGAACAGTTTTTGTAGAGCGGAAACCTCATTTTAGTAGGCGCATTTTAATAAAAACATAACTTTTTGTTTTCAGGTGGGAGCCCTTTGGAGTTTATGAAGTGCTTGAAAGAGGTGAGCTTATGCTGGAACCTGTGATCAGTTTGTTAGATTTTAATTAGACTTTGGCTTTGAATTAGACTTTTATCGCCAGACGAACACATCAACTATACGGTCCCACACTAAGCATCGCTTGTATTATGGGTACCGTACAATGGACTTAGGGCGAACTCAGTATATAATACTTATATAGATAATTAACATCCATGATTTGGGTACAAACATTCATGCTCATCACACAAAGCTTGTCCCTAACAAGGTTTCGAACCAGGTACCTTTGGCGCAGAAAGCAGGGTCACTACCAACTGCGCTAATCAGGTCGTCACAACTTTATAATAATACCAGCCCTTTTTAATGTCCCACTGTTGGGCACGGGCCTCCCTTTAATACGAGGGGGATTAGGCTATAGTCCACCACGCTGGCCCAGTGCTCGTTGGCGGACTTCACGCATCTTTCGAGGGTTTCTCTCAGACATGCAGGTTTCCTCACGATGTTTTCCATCACCGTTTAACAAGTGATAATCATGGTTGAATAAAAGTATTTAGTTTAGTTTAAACAGGGCCCCAATTTATTTTTTGTGCCGGGGCCCTTGGTTGCATAGCCCTGTGACCACTGTGACAAACACCACAATAGTACATCATAGTACTTGTATCCGGGTGGATAGATCACATAGTACTTACCCGGCTTGTTCATCACCCGGGCAATATCCTATCCGGATGCGGCGAATGTGCGCTTAATGAACCGGCTAATGGCAGGAGAGTGGAGTCAATAATAAATTTCTTAGTTAGACGGATGTATGAAGAGATATTGGTAGGAAATTGATCATAATTTACATTCGCGTTTAAATGTTGTGTGTAGGTACACCCACCTACCTGAATGATATATACAAATACACACGCGATAACATCCGTAAAATTAGTTTTAAATTCAATACTATTTTATTTTTTCTCTGTGCAAATGCGGGGCAGGCTTTGTACATCAGCGTATGTACTCTGCGCAAATGTGTGGATAATTGCACGAAATGTTACAACTTGAGTGCCTACTCTATATGTATACTCTACATAGAGCTCCAATCTGGCGGAAACTAATGCGGAGAGCAATGAAGTTATTTCACGTAGAGCATCGATAAATATTTTGGCTTAACTTCCTTCCTAAACTGGAAATCCTGAAGCCTGTGCTCTATACTGAACTGATCTATAACAACTCTACATTTACACAATGTTGCGGCTGATATATGCGGATATGCAGCAGGATGTATAAAGCGCCATCTGCCGGTGAAACGGGAGCGAGCAGTTCAAACATAATAGGGTCGTAGACCCATAATAGGATCTAATTTTAATATGCATGTCTTATAAAATTCTAGAAATACGCGTTATTAAAATATAATTTGTTATTTCATATTCTAGTTAAGACATCCTACGCTGTCATGGCGCTGCAATGACATCATTTCCTTCAATGGAAAAGAACATGCCATAGCATGGTTGGACGACACGTGATAACATGTACGAATCTATACTTGAATTTATAACTTGGGGTACAAATCTATTTAAACGGGTCTTGTGTTTATGTTACGTGCTCCGAAAACTCTCATAGCGCGTTTCAGGATTGTATGCAGAATTGTCAATTGTTCTGACAGCGTCTGCAGCGTCATCTGTGTAGCTTGTGGCGCGGTTGAAGAGATTGCTACACTTATGTTATAAATGAACGCTAAGAGTCAGATATCATGTTCCCTATGCACTATTCTACATCACACCACAAACTATAACATGAAAATAACATTGAAATAAAACTAATCTTACGGATTTTATCGCGTTTATTATACGTTTTTAACCTTCCCAACCTTGAAATAACCAACCTTCTTCCCTTCCCAACCCTTCCCAACCTTTCGGCTGCTTTACAGCAACATGCTCATGGGAGGACTGAGGTGGTTGACGTCCTAGTGTCATAGTTTGAACCGGGGTACCCTCATATTACTGGTCAACAATTAGGCAGATCTTCTTAAAAAAGAGCAACCATGGAGTTTCTTGCCCGTTCGTCTCCATAGGAACCGCATTACGGGTGGTAAAGTTATAGTTTAGCATTTTGTAACTATTTTGACAATTCATAAGTACTGAACTTTGTGGTTTACATGAATAAAAAATATCCCAATTCTAACTAATTTTTACCTGCTTTTTATTTCCCTCATCATTATCAGCCTAAGATATATTTTCTCATTACCATCCTATGTCTCACAGCCTCTCCATCCAATGTAGAGGTTTGAAGTATTGTTGTCTCCTTCTTGCCGCAGGTCAGTGGGGCTTAAATGTCCACTCTATATTAAAATTACAACCGCTTAGTGTAATCCACCCTTACTGCCTACCCTGTAAATATATCACCTATTTTCATAAGCTCCCTGAAATTCATGGGGCTCGATAAATTAAAATTCAAAGAGCCGATCCTATACTATTAAGTAAAGATAATTTTGGGTTAGGGTTGACATAAGCAATCTTTTTTTATATATTTTATTGTTCTGTTTTAAAAAAAGTAACAATTTTTGAGTGCTTTCATGGGTAATGTAAAGAAAACTCTATACTTATAATTTTACTTTTAATGATTAAATATTTAAAATAACAACTTTAATGAAAATCTGTTCCGCCGTTTTGACGTAAATATATATCCAATTAGCAACTTTAGTTCAGCCGTTTTCACGTAAATATATATCCCATAAATATCAAACATTCATGTCCAAAATGATCTGGAGAACTTGAGCTTTCTTTTTTATGTAAAAATAATGGCTTTAAAAAAAAGACAAGCCCGCAGAGTTTCTCGCCGGATCTTCTCAGTTGAGGTCGCGTTCCGATCCGGCTGTAGAGTTAAGAAAAAAAAATGTATGACAATTTGTAAGTGCCCTCGTAGGCCTATACGAAATAAACGATTTGACTTTGACTTTGACTCTACCGATGGCAAATGAATATAATACATTGCCTAGTCCTATCCTACCTATCGTATTTTTTTTCAAATTATTACAAGCAAAAAAAATCTTATGTATGTTGTCTGCTTGTAATAAACCGTTACTGTCTCAACATGTGACAACCCTACAGGGGTAGCTTATCTAAACTGGCTCGTAAAATCCGGTTAGATCCGGACATTTATTCAACCAGCGACGTTGATCCTTGGTCTAAACCTAATGTTCGGTATCAGAGATCAGTTTACACCGGAATTTATTTAGGACTGTTTAGGAAGACGTATTGGAGTCAGGGAAACAGATTTCGTTTCATAATAATTACAAATTGTATTCATATGTGCTACTAACTTATGCTTATAACTTGGACAACGCGTCCTTTTTATACGCCGACACAAAAATAGAATTTTGATTTTCAAAGTCATAGCGACTTACACAATTTTTGAAAATATAATGCCAGTATTATGACTTTGTTCATTTTAAATAATCTATGCAGAAATACAAACGCACTCATTAAAATTCTTTTCAATAATTTAACATACAAACAATCTATTTTTTAACGTATGTAACATATTCTTATAGAATAATATTAACTGACAGCAATTTCTCGACTAACCACACGGCTTGATTAAATATCATCTATATGTATAAAACAAAGTCGTGTCAGTTACACCATTTATAACTCAAGAACGGGAGGGCCGATTTTTATGATCTTTCATTTTTTAAATTAGCTTCGCCCTGCATAGCCGAATATATAATACGAGTATATGGGAAAATTTCACAAAAAAAAAAATATTAACACAGTTGATGTGTGGTGTGTTTGACGATGTTTATTATTATACTAGACTATTAACTCTATTGCATCAAATTTCAAACGAACTAACCAATGTAGCGCTCTTATCTATAAAAGAATAATTAACTCTACTGTTTTAAAACGAGAAACGGTGACTTGAAATACTCCCCGCCCTCTGAAATATAAAGAACTATTCCAATTTCACATTTCGCAGCGATCTTTCAGCATCAACAAGAGAAAAAAAAACGGGCAAGTGCGTGACGAGATTGCAAGTAAAGGGTTTCGTACAAATACAACATTATATTTTTACTCAGCCTGACCACTATGAAAAATGATTCCATAGTATTTTTCAAATATAAACACATGAACAGTACATAAGGAAAAACAGTCGCATAAGAGTTGAGATCAAGTAAATAATGAATATCAGTTATGTACAACATTAAAATAAAACTAATTATAAGAATTTTATCGTGCTTATTTTATGTTTTTATGTTCCCGACGTTTTGGCTGCTTTACAGCAACCATGGTCACGGGAGGACTGAGGTGCTGGACTTCCTAGTTTCATAGTTAGAACTGGGGTACCCTCATATTCAGTTCTTGCTTGCGGTCCGATCTACGCAGGAAGTGCTCACAGTGCCTTGAGTTCTGGCAACGGTACGCTTGGTTCTGGATTTAATTATATTAATTACTGGATCCCGAGTCATTGATTAGTTTTTTTCAATTTCTAGTGTTCGCATAAATATAAGAAATTGATATGCTTATGTAAAAGTCAACAAAAAGAAAATTATAATTGATAGTATTTACCCAAGTTTTTTTTTTTAAATTACACTTACTTGGGCAGAATAGAAAATCATATTTATCTCAAGCCAATCATACTTGAATGTGTATATTATCATGTGTATATGTGTATCAAATCCTTTAGAATTTGGAATAACATAAAGGGTTTTATTGAACCTTCGTCCAGGGAACCCTAAAAACTGTCGCACTGCAGTGTCAGCCGGTCAGCGTTTCTGATTTTATGTGCTCGAACCTACCATGCCCGGACTGCCCCATCTACGAGAACCCTCTGTCGCCCCTTCAATGTCATTTTGTTTTGAGAAAAATATTTTTTAGATTGAAACAATTGCCTTACAGGGCCATTTTGTCATTCTGTCCAATAGACGACTTGAATGGCAAAGTTGATAGTGACCCTGCTCTCTTTACCAAGGGTCCCGGGTTCAAATCCAAGCGGAGCAAACTTTGTGTGATAAGCATAAATATTTGAACCCGAGTCATGGACGTTTATAAGTAGTTACATACTGGGAACGCCCCGTGTCCATTGTACAGTACGTATAATACGAGCGTTGCTTAATTTGGAACCGTACAGTTGGTTTGTTCTTGCGATATTATTATTATTAAGTTATATTCAAATTCGAATTCTCATTTACAAACCATTTTATAAAATCTTCCAACCGTTCAACAGTGCAGTTGAAAATATTATATTATCTACATAGTATCTAGGTACCCGTGTGCGTCCTTTTTTTTTAATATTCTACAAAGCGATCGTACACAGTGAGATTAAAAAGTTAATGGAACGTGCCGACGTGACGACGGACGCGTGCCAAAATGTACCAGAGGCTGGCTGCACACGAGCGATTAATCATAGCTTAGGTGGTGTACACACGTGCTACTTAAATCAGCAATATTTCGGTCTATCAGTTTGAGTTTAGGCCGCTAGGCTCACTGCGAGTTCTATTTACACCTTATTCATTTTTTTTTCAATACAAGGTTATCGGCTCATAATACACTTCTTCAGAACTTCAGAACTTCACTGAATATAATTTTCGGTCACAATATAATTTGCTGATAGCTAATAATATTGCCAGAGTAAATATCTCCAGATAAATATATCAATGGTATGGCCATCTGAGATGTGTTGCCCAAATCTAAATGAAGTTTATATTGTGGAAACCATTTCTGCCCCAATTTGTCTCGTGCGGACATCGAACCAGCCACCCATCAGATGAGTGGCCTTCCCTTATAGTTACAAGTAATTATAGGTACCTATCCCGCCAAATATAATGAATATAAAATGCCATAGGTTGCTTATAGGTAGCGCCTTTGGAATGACCTTTGGATGAATGGGATCGATTCATTATCACTTAACTATCCGATCACGTTAGAATAAAGAATTCCTATTGGTCTGTCTACTTTATATTCTTACATTCTGCTTCGCATCCTCACAAAGTCGCGTAATCGACATCAAGTACATTTTACAATTCAGGAAAATGGAAAAGGTTTTCTTAATAGGAATGTCAACACCAATCGAATTGCAATTTATGAAAAAAAGTTAACAAATATTTGACAAATGTTTCCTGGTTTGTAAATTAAAAAAGGACCCTCGTCATGAGAGAACAAAGGTTACATTTATGTACTTACAGATTTGAAATAAAATATGATCAATGAAAATAATATATATAGCGCAAAAGGGAAGATCTTACAGCCAAGCGGGCCCCAAGTCTGCTAACACAATCGATTTATAATCGAACAGCAACCGCATAGTAAGTAACTGTCACATTGACAGATATTGTATAGGAAAACTGTCAAAAGTGACAGTTACTATGCGGTTGATGTTCGATTATGAATCGATTGTGTTAGCAGACTCGGGGCCCGGGTATTGTGCCTGGCAGGGCTGGTCGCTGTGTTCCAACGGCCAACGGTTATTTGGATTTTGTATATATGTTATGTTATACGAAAACTCTCATAGCGCGTTTCAGAATGGTGTGGATAATCGTCAGCGCCATCTATCTTGTGGTAAGGCTGACGTCGTTACTACACATAGTTCAATATCCACGGTGCTGAATTGAAAACGTTAAGAGCGACACTCGACGCGCAAAGTCTATATAGCAATAAATAAGGATGTAACTTTGTCGGGAATCCCGTGCTTACATGTGCCCCGAAATGTTTGTGAATAAATACATTTTGCATAAACATCATGCAGAGTATTCGGTTGCATCGTAACTACACGCGTACCAACCGCTACATGTTGATCTACAATAATCATTATTTCACCTTTTCAAGTCATTAAAAAATATATTTTTAGAGCAAGTGTCTTTTCCCCAAAAATTGCGCATCAATATTATTTTACAGAAAATCCTGGGATTCTTGAATCTCGGGATATTCAAATCCCGGGATGAAGTGAGCAATATGACAACACGATTGAGGCACGTCCCTTGATCCCTTCGAAAGGGCACGACTACATTTTGTTTTATATCGCGGCCTTCGGCCAAGCCTGTCAGTATTTATTAGGGTTCCGTTCGAATAAAGGTCTTCTTTAATTTAGTTTTCATGGTTCCGTACCATAAATTGTTTGGTTGAAATGAAGCATTATGTCTTACTAGTTGTTCTCGCGACATTGTTCACGCGGGTTTATTTTTTTATTATTTCTCGACAACTTTCATTTTCCGGGATAAATGTCCTGGAAGTTAAATGTACATATCGCCAGACGAACTTACCAACTGTACGGTCCCAAACGAAGGTCATGGAATTACTGATGCCAGATTGTGTTGTGTTAATAGAGTACCGTTTTAAAACTTGCAATTCCTGTTTGGTGCAAAGCGTAATTTGGTATATTCTGTTAAGAAATTCTGAAGGAATCTGTTACTAATGTAAGTAATTGCTTGATGTCTCGATCATTATGCAAATCTCTGAAGCTCGAAGATAAAGAAACTATTTGAGTAATTGGGTACTAAGAAACAGACGAACTGGCACATTAGGACTTATTACATAAAAATGCTGATGCGAATCTGAAAAATTATCATTAGTGAACTGTCTGAGCGGAAAGATACGATGACAGTCTTTGTGACCTTGAGTCACAAATGCCATGTCAAGCCATGTCGCCAAGCGGCCTAGCCGTGTTCCGGCATGATGTTCGGTGTTGCCATTCATGGATGGCGGGTCAGATCAGTTGCGCTGCATGTGCCTAGTGAATGTAGCGTCTCTTATCTACTGCCGCCTTCCTACCTAGGCAAGTATGCTCCATCGTAGATCTCATCGTCACTTACCATCAGGTGAGATCGAGATCAAATACTTGCCTATAATGTAATAAAAAAAATAAAAAATACGTCCCCCTATCGAAAATAGAACCCGGGACATTCAGTACCGAAAGCAGGGTCACTAATAACCTTGAAAAACCGGTCGTTCCAATCCCGTCTATTGCGAGTCAGTTGTGTTCATAAACTCGGGGCTGATGAAGTCAATTTCAAAGACATTTGTATGTTTCTACTGTCAACGAGAATGTTTGATGGAAGCGGCACGTCGCTTGACAAGATACGGGCTTACAATAGTGCACCTCTGCCCACCCCTTGTATGGGATACAGTCATGAAAGCTATTACCATTACACCCTCTCCCGGATATGACGTCACCGTAATAAAAGAACCCGGGGATAAACACGGTTCGTATCTGAAATACTCGTTGACCGGAAATAAGGGCGATTTTTTTTCAGTGTTCTGAAAACAAAGGGCGACTACAACGTGCGTTATCAAGTACCTTTCTGAAATAAGAAGAGGTTCTCTCTCACTCTGTTTTTCACTCTCAGCCTCCACTCATTGTGATGACCAGAGAATTATGCTTAAGTTGAAGCAGCGTGCTCATTGAAATAAAACGAATTTTACGGATTTTATCGCGTTTATTTTTATGTTTTATCCTATCGTTTCGGCTGCTTTACCG
Source organism: Pheosia gnoma (assembly GCA_905404115.1). Taxonomy (NCBI): domain Eukaryota; kingdom Metazoa; phylum Arthropoda; class Insecta; order Lepidoptera; family Notodontidae; genus Pheosia; species Pheosia gnoma. Next base: position 5,585,709 of record FR989919.1, on the reverse strand, counting down.
CAACCATAGTCACGGGAGGACCGAGGTGTTTTATGCCCTAGTGTCATAGTTTGAACTGGGGTACCCTCATATTTAGTTGTTGTTTGGAACTATATGCGTTGAGTACCATAGTCGTAGATGTTTAATATCTATATGAGTAATTACATACTAATCGCCCCGAGAACATTGTGCGGTACCAATAATACATGCATTGCTTATTTTGGAACCGTGCAATTTGTGTGTTCGTGTGGCGATGTTATTACTGTTGAAGTTAGACCCAATTTCGACGTTCTCTGTTGGTTAGTTTAACGCTTTGTCAATCATTAAACGGATCGTTTAGGTTAGTGAGTGTTTCACTATCTACTAACGGCCGTTTGATTTTCTCGTTAATTTTAATTATTCCTCTAGGGGTCAGTTAAGTCGCTAACAGACGATTAGTCTATCAAACTGTCAAGATGGACGTGGCGTATAATTTTCGAAAATGATTATATTTTGAAACATTCAGATGCACACACCACCACAAAACACTACAAGGTACTGACGCGACGCCACAAAACAATAATATACCACAAAACCTCAATCAATCGATGGCTTCGTTGACATCTCCGCCATGCATTGAGACAAATACAGGCTGTAAAGGGCATGATAACGAACAGTTTGGGTAAATGTAACCCTTAATGCGTAGTCATTAAGTGTAACATTTACCCAAACTGATGAATAAAATTATAGAAATCATTTATGTCAAACGTCATGGGTTAAAAATGTTGTAAATTTTGAGAGGGTAATGTATTGCAAACTAAGCAATCACAACACAACGCTCAGCATATTACTCGACGCGTGCGAGTGACCAGCGCGCTCAAGCGTATCGAGATTCAACTTACATTGCAGTTTTAGGTCTAAATAAGTAATTATGGTATTTTTATTTATAATCCCTTTAAGATTGACTTCTATTATGATTGCATACTAAAATAAAGTCAAAAAGAACTGATAAAATGCGTAAAATTAATGAAAAGATCGACGGAAAATTCCAGCTCTGGGGGGGGGGGGGGGGGTGCAAAATCTTTTTTTTTAAATTACATTATAGGCAAGTATTTGATCTCGATCTCACCTGATGGTAAGTGACGATGAGATCTACGATGGAGCATACTTGCCTAGGTAGGAAGGCAGCAGTAGATAGAGACGCTACATTCACTAGGCACATGCAGCGCAACTGATCTGACCCGCCATCCATGAACCAACACCGAACATCATGCCGGAACACGGCTAGGCCGCTTGGCGACATGGCTTTGTTCAGTGGGTGGTGACTAGCCACGGCCGAAGCCTACCACCAGTAGAGTTGTCACCTGGTTGGCACCACCCAGGGTCACGTGTAGGGTATCTCGAGGGTACTTAATTCTCCTACGGACGAAGGTGACTCGACCCCCATGTGACGACCCGAATCATGAAGTGAATCAATGATCTTCGTTAAAGCACACCTGTATATGTTAAAGCACACCTGTATATGTTAAAGCACACCTGTATATGTTAAAGCACACCTGTATATGTTAAAGCACACCTGTATATGTTAAAGCACACCTGTATATGTTAAAGCACACCTGTATATGTTAAAGCACACCTGTATATGTTAAAGCACACCTGTATATGTTAAAGCACACCTGTATATGTTAAAGCACACCTGTATATGTTAAAGCACACCTGTATATGTTAAAGCACACCTGTATATGTTAAAGCACACCTGTATATGTTAAAGCACACCTGTATATGTTAAAGCACACCTGTATATGGATGACATATGACATTTCAATCAAACATGACACGTGTTATACAAATAGTGGATGTTATACATGTTATACAAATAGTGGATGTTATACATGTTATACAAATAGTGGATGTTATACATGTTATACAAATAGTGGATGTTATACATGTTATACACAAAACTATAACAATGTCATAAAAAAAATTAGGTCGCTTTAAAATGTAAATGATTATTTTTTAATCATTCACTCAACATTCACGATGTTTTGATTTTCCACCGTGCAACGTATAATATTTTAAAATCTCTGTTAATTATAGACTCATTAGCTAATGACTGATTTAGAACACTTTGGTGAAGTTAGCTCGTTAGATTACTCGGCAGGTTCTAGACGCTAACCTATGATTCTATTTCCAAACCAGGTTCACAAAATGGCGAGGCATATCTTCTAAAATAAGCATGAGGTATAAAGCATAGCAATCAAGCAAATTATACATGCAATCCGTGCCTTCGAGGCCACGAAAAGCCACTCGAAGCCGTTAAATTCGCCGCCTGCACGAATTAGCATACGGTCTAAGACATGAGACGTGGCGATTCTCTCGATTGACAGCTATGGGAGATATACAATAATATCGCCAGACGAACACACCAACGATCCCAAACTAAGCAACGCTAGTATTATGGGTACCGTACAATAGACTAGAGGCGTTTCCTGTATATAAATACGTAAATAGTTATTAAATGACGACTAGGGTACAAACATGCCCATGACACAATGTTTGTCCCTACCGTCATAGGAACCCAGGACGCTCGCTACAGAAACCAGGGTCACTGCGAACTGTGCCATTGGGGTCATCAGTTTTTACTTAATGATTATGTTAATACCGTAACCAACCAATCATCATTTATATTGGTCCCACACTAAGCAACGCTTGTATTTATATTGGTCCCACACTAAGCAACGCTTGTATTTATATTGGTCCCACACTAAGCAACGCTTGTATTTATATTGGTCCCACACTAAGCAACGCTTGTATTTATATTGGTCCCACACTAAGCAACGCTTGTATTTATATTGGTCCCACACTAAGCAACGCTTGTATTTATATTGGTCCCACACTAAGCAACGCTTGTATTTATATTGGTCCCACACTAAGCAACGCTTGTATTTATATTGGTCCCACACTAAGCAACGCTTGTATTTATATTGGTCCCACACTAAGCAACGCTTGTATTTATATTGGTCCCACACTAAGCAACGCTTGTATTTATATTGGTCCCACACTAAGCAACGCTTGTATTTATATTGGTCCCACACTAAGCAACGCTTGTATTTATATTGGTCCCACACTAAGCAACGCTTGTATTATAGTGACCGTACAATGGACTGAGGGCGAGCTCGGTGTATAATATTTATGTACATATTAAATATCCATGACCCGCGTACAAACATTCATGCTCATCACACAAAGATTGTCCCTACCAGGTTTGAGTCCCGGGACCCGCAGCGCGGAATGCAGGGTCCTACCAACTGTGCTAATCAGGTCATCAGGTCGTAGATAATCTTTAAGTTTTAATCTTTTGCCGTCGCAAGGTAAGGTATTAAGAAGGCTGTCAGCATTTTCTTTTTTGGATAACCATGCTAGCCCTCTGGCAAAAATAAAACTGCCAAGCCATCGGACTCGTGAGGCCTTAATAAGTAAGAGTGAAACTTCTTTCGACTTATTGAAGCTACTAAGAATGCACATTGAAACACAATTATTTAATCTCTCTAATCGATATTGCCAAAATTAAAATCCACCCTCTTATCTCTTATCACCCACGCTCTGCCAGATCTGTGGCCACATAAAAATTGTGGGTCCGCTGTTTCCTGGGACGGAACACACCGGGGTAACATCGACCCCAGCGGTGCCAATAAAACCCGATAAAAACCCGGATACGGTACCACATTTCGGCGGGAAATTTCGCTGTTGGTACGCGTGAGGATCCGTTAGCAACGACAGGGTTAAACCGTTTTTGGTGTTGCGGTCTTTTTGCGTAAAAATTAAAATGAGAGGTTTTTTTTTTGGGTCGACGCCTTCATTGTTTGTGGGTTCAATTTAAAAAAAGAATCCACTGTGTTGTTAATCCTTTTTGCTAACCGTTACTACGTGTTCACTGGGGTACGTCAAGGATCCAACCTTGGCGTTCCAGTATGCTACACTGTAGATTCTGGCTTACAGGAGTAGCAGTAGTGGGGGTTTTTGGACGGCGAAATAATAATGATAATGCTACGGCCACATCTGTGGCTTAGCGCACTAATTAGTGCCTTAATAATGTCACTATGCAAGTGTGGCAAACAGTTAAGCACATTAATTTACTAACGACATTAGTAATGACGTTGGAAATTAAGCTATAACAGCAGAACCACATAATTTTTAACGCCTTAATACAGGCGTATATTCGCATTAACCCTAACGTTAACCCAGATGTAGCCGAACCGTAACAGTGACAGCATACTTTGTAGATGGTGTACCGATAACATTAGAAGTTCCTGCTTACTCCACTGTTCCTTCATTCGTGTAATCTTTTCAAATTGTTAAAAACATTCGACACTAGAGCGACCGGCGCAGGAACCATAATTTTTGTGTCAATGTGACATGAACTTAACCACAGACCACATAACATCGTTACATTCACTAGTTATCGCGTACACGCTCCAATAACTTTAAAAGCGAGCCCATGTTAAATTTTTATGAAGCCCGTTCTTGTCTTGTTCAAACCCGTTGAAAGCAGTTTAATGAGATGGAATAGAGACGAGGGGTGGGGAATGTAAACAAAGGGGATGCAGCTAAGATGCTAATCTTTGTTGATAAATAATATTAATTTCCTTCTTACGATAAGCGGATTTGTCCAATCCTTAATCTCACAACCCTCGTCGTAATGATCTTAAAGGGTGAAGGAAAACATTTCCAAGAATATTAGTGCAAAGGTTCAGCCACACCTGTGGCTTAGCGCGCTAATTAGCGCCTTAATAATTTCACTAAGCAGATGTGGCCAACAGTTTAACGTTAATTTACTAACGTCATTACAAATGACGGTGAACATTAAAATCTTTTGGCAGGCAAGCGTGGTAATTTTTAATGCCTTACTTAAGCTGTATATTGGCATTAATATTAACACAAACGTTAACCCAGTTGTAGCCAAACCATAAGCAAAGACTTCAATTCACTTTTTAAAACATCATGGATTCCATCGTATTTTATCTTTGATTTTTACAACAACAGAGTTTAAAAACAGATTTGGCCGGTAGAATGTATTAAAAAAAACATAAAGAAAAATATATGTTTAATTCCCAATGTTATCAAAACGTCATGAAGAAAGCATGCTGTCACTACCAGACTTGTCGAAGCCCCGTAGGGCTCAACTTTGTGTGGTGAGCACGAATCCATTGTACGGTAGGTACTCAAAGACAAGGCTTGCTTAACTTGGGACAGTACGGTCGGTGTTTGCTCTGCGAGGTTATTCGTAAGCTAACCGTATACTTTACAGTCTACGTATTTAGATATTTTGTATGGAGAATTGAACGTTTTAAATATTATCCGCTACAGGCGCTGTTCAATTCTCTACACTCTACACTAAATACGTATACTATAAAGTATACTGTTAGCTTACGAATAATCTCGCAATAGACTTCTTGGTGATATTCTTTTTTTAACCGACTTCAAAAAGGAGGATGTTCTCAACTCGGTTGTATTTTTTTATGTTTGTTACCTTAGTACTTCATCATTGAACCGATTTGGAAAATGCTTTTAAAGGATATAAACAAGCGACGAAGAATAATAAAAGTATACTCAGTAACGAGATGCGCGGACCAATTTGTAGGTATAGTCTTTGGCGAGGATTGGCAATACTCGACTCAGTTGATTTTTGGAACCGACTTCACATTCGTTAAATATTTGATTTAGTTAGACAAGGATATAAAGATGAGAAAAGTTTTTGCTTTTTAATTTTCGAAGACGGTTTTTTTTATTTCAGTACAAACTAGGTACTCTGTTATATGAACCTCTCACACCATATCTTTAAGAGGAAGCGTGACGCAATGATGTTCATGTGGAACAACTTCAAATGGAACATTTTCTTGATGCCATACGACATTGCACATCAAAGCTAATGTCGTTATACGTGTACTAATGTGGACGATTTGAATTAAACTTTGAGCGTGTGAAATATATTATATTTCTTTGATGTATTTTGGTGTAATTAACTCAAAGTGTGAGGGGCATGGCAACGAACACGTTGGCTAATGTTTACACTTACTGCCTATAATAAAATATAGCAATCATGTCCAAAATAATGGGTTACAAATGTTGTAATTTTTGAGCGCGCAATGTATCGTCAATGACGCGATCACAACACAACGCTCTGCGCCATACCCGACGAGCGTATCGAGTTTTAATTTACATTGCAGTTTTAAGTCGAGAATAGTAATTATGGTGACGACAATATACATCTTGTGGTTCTAGGTTTATATTAGAGTAAGTAAGTAAAGCGATGGTTGCGTGGGCGAAACCGCGAGCAGAAACTAGTGAGAAATATAAAATAAACTCTCCATCCAATCGGCGGCCCAGCCATGCGTGACTTAACTGCCGCTATCCTCGTCCTTTATGCCTTTTGGTGTCTTCACAAATGGCATCAATAAATTCCAGTCAAGAAGTTCACGGGGCACAGTTACAAATGCTTATATTTCCCGTGCCCGGCTAGATAGCGAGAATTTATCATTCTAGATCTGCCTAGACTGAAGTTATTCTGAAAATTAAGCCAAGTTCTTTCTTTGTACAGAATACGTGATGCGATTTTATTATTCTAGATCACTGATTTGCAATAGACGAAAAAGTTCTTAAAATAATGTTGGCCAAGTTCTGTATTCTCTAATAATAGTGCGAGCTAAGTTATTATTCCAAATATCTGTTTTAAATAATACAAAAACCTCCTCCTTTTTCAAGTCGGTTAAAAAGGGTTTTTTTATAATAGACCAAGATTTTGATACCTTTAATACTATCACCAATTCCGCTGTTTATAATTTACAACAAAGTTAAGGTCCACACAATCAAATGTTCACTATTACGTTTTGACTATAAGGATCACAAACTAAACAACGCTTGTATAATAGGTACCGTACTATGGACTGTGGGTGAACTCAGTATATAATACTTATACAGATATTAAACTTATTAGACTTGGGTGCGTACATTCGTGCTCATACACAAAACATGTCCCTAGTTTTCGAGTGCGGGACCCTCGGCGCAAAAGGCAGGGTCATGAAGTAACAACGAGCTTGCTGTAATTCCAACTAAGTTTATTCGGTATCCATTGAATGAAATGCATTTGAATGAGTGAGTTGAACAAATGCGTAATGGAATGATTGTATGCTTATATATGACAATATTCATGAGTAGGATTATATGAAGTATTAGATGCGGCCCGCGATGTTACCCGCGATTAAAAAGTACGAGTATATCCTTTTCCTATTAGTCCTTTTCTGTACCCCTGTGCATTTTTTCGGGATAAAAATTAGCCTATGTCATTTTCTGACCCTAAACTACCACTACCTATGCAAAAAAACATGTCGATCCTTTGCTCTATGAAAAATTAAAAAAAGTCTATCCCACGGGAACTATACATTTTACCGGGATAAAAAGTGCCTATGTGCTATTCCAGACTATAATCTATCTCTCTGCCAAATTTCATCTATATCCGTTCAGCCGTTCTGGCTTGATTGAGTAACAAACCACTATCCAAACTTTCACATTTACAGTATTAGTGGGATATCTGTGCATACATTACATCTTTCCCTACTGAGCTAACTAAGTCTAATATAAAACTGAGTTCACTGATGCATGCTATTTCTCGAAAACAAGAAAAAAGGATAATAAGGATGGCTCAACAAATACTTCTAAACTCAATTTGGATAGATAAATGGTATAATTTTCTTTTATAACCAGACAGGATCACGTACGTATCCGTAACCTATCCTAATGGATATTTACTAAAGCGATACGAAGTTTGAGAAAAATAAACTGTTTCTTCAACAACAAGTCACTCGATCGTACTTCGGAGCTTTCTGAGGAATAACACTCGTCGCGGAAATACAAATTAAACTCAAAATTCACGGCGCCATGAAAATCCTCGGGTCTTACTGCAGGCAGCCACAGAATAATGACCTTTATAAATAATTCAAACAATTAAATCGTTTCTTTATTCGATGATATAGTTATAACTTGTATACTTTTTTATGTGTTTAGACGTTAGGAGAAGCTATATAAGGTGTAACAAAAATAATGTAAAATATTTTCACAGTTGAATCAGTAAGATATTTGGAACACGTTGATGTATAGCAGGTATGGGCAACCTTTGATATGTTGAGGGCCAAACTTTAGCGTACAAATACGTTCGCGGGCCGCGTTTAAAAGTACTTAGTGCATTTTAAAGTAATGATAATATTTTTTGAGATAGATATTATACATGAATGCGATTATCAAACAGTGAGGCGGCAAACATCAAATCCTTTGATGTTTGCCGCCTCACTGTCACTCCCGTGAGTATAAGTACCTAATGTAATATTTTTTTAATTGGGTTTTTTCAAAATGTCTCACGGGCCGGATCATATCTTACAGCGGGCCGGATCCGGCCCGCGGGCCGGTTGTTGCCCATGATGTATAGAATAATTGTGAAAATAATCTTTGAATTGTTTAACAATTTTTAAATTTCATTTGTGGGATTTTGAATGCATTGCTGAGTGCATTTTGAAACCTGCCTAATTTTAATTTCAATCTTTTTTTTTTTAATATCTAATAATCTGATTTATTTCTTTGAGAATGTTATCTTTATAACCCACTGTTGGCCCTGTTAAAATATTGTACACTATTGTTGCTACACCTTTTATAAGAAATATTCTCAATCCTCGAGTGCCTCCCTGTAGTTATAATTGCCTAAACACCGGCTTATCCTAAAGCCCTCGGCGCAAATGGTTGCCTCAAATATGTCGACAAATTCTGCTATCTTTTAATAGGGTTTTCGAGGAAAACAAAACATCTAGCACCAATACTCTGGCTAAATAGAGGTCTTCCTTCCCGCTCTTTAAAAGTGAAGGCTATAGGGCTTGAAAGAGTCAAATTTAATTTATAAAATGACACCTTGCACTGAGCGCACGGCCAAACGCAACCTTGTTAACAACCTTGTAAACCTTGTAAACAACCTTGTTTGAAAAATATCAAATACATTTTTTATACACCAACGTGATCCATATAACTTACTGAATCCTCTGTCTATAATATTTTAAACTATTTTTGTTATACCTTAATATTAGATTAGGTTAGGCAAGCTAAGATAAGTTAACATATTCCATATTATTTGATAAAACTATAGGTATATATATAAGCCAATCGAAAACAAACTTTATAACTTTGCTGGCACCGTATTTAATTTGTTGATTGCGTATCTTTAAAACCATTTATTTTAAAAAAATGGTTTTACATCCATAATGCAGGCCATTCATGCAAATAATATCTGTCTCCAACTAAAAACTCCTACATCTAAGAATTTGGACTATAAAGATCAACTACTATTGTTACCAAAGAAAAAATAGTACACTACTTACGCTTTTAAAGTTTCTATATATTGTTGGTTTAAAAAAAAATAACTGTCAGATGCGCGAGGTTTCTTTTTTATACCGTCTCTGTATTTTATTTTCGAGTCACGGCACTTTAAAACCTAGAATTGTAAATGTAAATATAAAACATTATTCTGAACGGTCGCTACAAATGGGTTAAGGAAATTAAATACCATTTTACTGTATTTAACATCGCAATGTTGTTCTTCAGTTACACAGTAGCATTTTTAATTGGTTTCATTTCAAAATTACTTAAAAATGAGCGACTTATTATTATTTACTTGGCTATATACTTAGAGCTGGGGCTGGCGCAGGACTTCATAACTTTATTAGGGATCACAAGACTAATTATTAAGCTCCATGTTGTGAGAATTAAAGAAATAAATATACCTGCCCCATTTTGAAGTTTACAAAACATCATTGGGATTCTGCAATACAGCAAGGTACAATTTCGGGTACATCTCGGTGAATCTCAAGATCTGAATCCCAGTGAGCGTCACCGGGAGATGACATGGGTCCAGCTTGTCAGATGACATAATCATATTCAGGATAACTGTGGCTCAATAAGCATCACTTGAATATTATAAAAAAAATATACAAAAAAAATTACCTAGGTATATCCAATAGTAAAATCCAGGCCAGGGTACGAAATTCAAAATTTTGAAAGTACTTTTTTTTAGAAATGTGATATCACTGCGTTGTATTTTTGTTAATGGCGACAGCGGCATATGTAAAAATCCCAAAAAAAACAATGACTTCTTAATTAAATTTTAATTAAAAATAAAAGTGCAAATGCTTTTGATATATTTTGTATTGCGTTATTCTCACAATCCCGACCTGACATCCGCGCACGCGCTCCTGAGGTTTTGCGTTTCAAGAGTAGGTAGTTTTGCCGTTTTACCTCGACCCTGCTACACCGGGATTTAAAATTTGAATCTGCCCACAGAATAAAAGCAGACAACGTTTTAAATATGTCACAGTTTTGTTTCGGGCCTTCCATTCACAAAATGGAGTTCTATTTTTAAAAATATACTTTTTAATTGTGTACGTCGAAACGGACATACCTTTTCCGTACAATTTTAAAATGGAAATGATTTAGGTATTTTTTTTATAAATTTTATAGGTACCGGAATATATCGGAAAAGCTACAAAAAAAAAGATCTTGTAAAATGAATTTATGCACAAACCTGTAGAGTTATAGATAAAAATCTTTAATTTCAACGACAAATAGTATTCAAGTTAATCCTAATGCCATTTTTGGTTAGGCTGTATTCGCACTGGGCGCGTAATCCTCTTAGCGTGAAGTCGAGAGTACACAGTTAATAAATAAACATTTCCGAGCATTTCCGATATATGGGTATATCGGAAATGCAAAAATAAAAAAATCATCGTGTGAAATGAATTTATGCACAAACCTGTAGAGTTATAGATAAAAATCTTTAATTTCAACGATAAATAGTATTCAAGTTAATCTTAATGCCATTGTTGGTTAGACCCCATTCGCATTGGGCGCGCAATCCTCTTAGCGAGAAGTTGAGTGTACACAGTTAATAAATGAACGCGCAGACTCAACTGAAGGGCTAGCACGCGGGTCAAGACCAAACCTATGTCACAGATAATATCGCACCGAATCGCTCTCTTCCTTCCGTAATTCGTACGAGGGAACGAGACAAAATTGATTTAATGCACATTTTGTCTTGCCACAGCCGGCTGTGCAACTACTGCAGATATTGTCTTTGAACTCAAATCTGAAAATTTAAAAATCGAACATAGGCCTTCTTCTTTTTTTTGAGTTGGCAATCGGCATCAAAACAGTGCCACTCCTGCCAGTGAGCTAACCGTATACTTTATAGTCCACGATTTCATACATTTTGTATGTAGAATTGAACGTTTTAAATGCTGCTCGCTAGAGGCGCTACTGACTTCTCCATACAAAATATCTAAATACGTAAACTATGAAGTATACGGTTAGTTTCGAATAATCTCGCACTTGACGTACAGGGTTATGAAAACGTCTAATATGTCCGTCCCCTTAGACCTAACGAAATTGTCGCTTATGTAAAACAATGCTCACTTGAAAACTTGGTGTATTTACGCTGAGAGCGTGGGTGGGGTGCCACTTCAAGCGGTTGGTTATAAGCTTTTGTAACATTGAATGAAATGAATGGTTGTTAGCAAACCCTCCTACGCGAGTTGTAAAACTGAACGAGGGAAATGAAATGTAATTTTCATTCATTTAACCGTGTTAATTGGTACGCTTCCTTATAGAAGTAAAACACGCAGTTTTTTGGTGTCTATACAGTGTGAATCAGAAAAAGTGTAGTGCCATGTAAACCTGAGCTTCTTTAGCGCGTTTGTTATCTTTATGTGAAGTCACAATTTCGAAATGTTTGCACTCAACTAAATGACAATTATGATTCTTTGAGAGCCAAATTTTTTTTAATTTGTGATAATATGACAAATAAAAAAAAATATGACGTCAAATGGTAGCATACCCATTCTGAATCACAATGAATAGCTCTCTTATATCGATTATATTTACGTCAACAATCGATTCGTGACGGAAAAGTCTTACTAATTATGACTCTATGAAAACAAAACCAATAAAAAGCGCTTTCTTGGCTCTTTAGCGGAAAAGGGAAGATCTTCCAGCCAGCGGGTGGTACGCCTGGCGGGGCGGCCGCTATGCCCCGACGGTTATTGTCGGGATCTTGTATATATGTTACATGCTCCGAAAACTCTTATAGCGCGATTCAGGATTGTGACGTCAATTGTCTATTATTCTGAACGCGTCTGCAGCGCCATCTGCGTAGCTTGTGGTGCGGTTGAAGTGGTCGCTACAGCTCCAACTCCCTTTTTAACAAAGAGCCTTGAATTAGAGATTAAAGATTTAATGTAGGGCTAGCAGTGGATGGCGAAACAGTGAGGTACTTAGTGCTCGTTATGAGGTAAAAGTAGGCCTTAGCCCTCTCTAAGACAGTATAAGTTAGAATAAGAGCGGTTATCCCCGCCCTAACTGCGACCACACATGAATGTACTAACACCCTCGATGTTTATCCTCGACTTTGAACGTGCCAATTAACCATGCTTCCTTCTACATATGTAAACATATATGTTTTGAATGTAAATAATATTTATTTACATTCTTCTTAGCCTTAATAATATCGCCAGACGAACTTGGCAAATATTGCATGAACATTGACATTATATATTATGTTGTCAATTAAAAAGAATACAGATTAAAAATCACAATTCTCATTTTGTTGCATATGTATTTTTTTTTATTGCCAGGCCAACACAACGACTATACAGTCCCACACTGAGCAACGCTTGTATTATGGGTAATGGGTACTGTACAATGGACTGGAAGGGAACCCAGTATATAATACTTACTGAGAACATGCGTGCTCATCACACAAAGTTTTTTTTAAATCGAAATTGTGCCATCTCATACTTACTGATTGCAAATGCGGCCAAGAAGCGCAGGATCAAATGGTGGTATACCATTTCTGAATCACGCTGTTTACTTGGAACCCAGAGCCGTTGACAAAAAGTTCACGACCACCTCTGCCTACCCCTTAACAAAGAACAAAGACGTGATGATATTATAAATGCATAAACTTATGCTAATAATCATTCGAGTCTTTAGCGTCATCAGCTGATAAATTGCGAGCGGTTATCGCGCGCCATCTTGCCCCGCCATCTTGTCGAATTATTTATGGCCGCCATTCCGCGAAGCTTACCGTGGTATACTGTCGCTTTCAAAGGTAAACGAGCATTTAAATTATATTCTAAGCTGCTGAAAAGACTTCTACATTATCAGAGACAGAAAAATATTATTCTGTTTGTTAGAATTTTAAATGTTTTCGTGTCCAGTGTCATCGTTTTCAGGAAATGAATGTTATTATAACACTTTGGTACATTCCTCTTGATTATTTTAGCTCTATGGTCGATTCATAGATACTTTTTTCTGTTTCGATTTGAAATAAGAACATCATGTTCAAACAATCTTTGCAGTCACTAAGCTAATGAGGTACCTCCACAAACTATTTTGATCAAATCTTTAACCGTCGTAACGAACCTAAGGATACTCAAAAAAAAATAGAAGCAAAAAAATATATATGTACAACCGCGCACAAAAGCTTTAAGCCTCGTGTCTTTAGAGATGTCTTAACGAGGCACTCACGACGAAAATATGGCCGATTATGGCCTCTTCTAACTGTCGCTCGTCTTTTGTTAAAGGTCATTATTATTATCCGCATAACGACTGTTGGCAGTAGTGGCGTATTTATTTTGCGATAAGCACTTTTGTCAACGATTGTACGCGAGCATAGTTTTGTAGTTTTGTTTTCGAGCTTTGCCGAAATTCCTCTGCGAGTATTGTAGTATAAGCAACTCGACACCACAGCGCCGAATAGTTGTGGGTTTGATTCCAGCCAGTAAAATTGTGTAGGTAAATTTCGCCAAGATCAAAATAGTGGAGGACCGTGATGTGTGGAAATGATTTGGGGAGGCCTATATCCGTCCAGCAGTGGACGTCTTTCGGCTGATAGATAGATAGATAACGATATTTTAACTATAACCGATAATTTTTAGCGTCCTTAACCCAAAACGAACGTTCACAGTGTATTTGTCGACCTTCCACGTGTGCCCGCCGTCAATTATTCCCAGTTTATTTTGGCAACACACAGACAGTATTACCCAGTTATATCTTTTGAAGGCAGGAATTTTATATTAATAGTTTGTCTATTCCGATTTTTATCCAATTAACTGTCGTCTGTGTTTTGTTTTAGAACGATATTTGTGTCGGTTTTGTGAAAAAAAACCGATGAAGTCCGACGACCGGTACTTGACGAGGGTGGTGGGCTGCTACGTAAGTCCTTCCTTTCAAGAAGGCATTAGAGCAAACTGGAAACCGACCCAATAAAATATGTTGAAGTACTTACTAGAAATAATTCGGTTTTAAAAGAGAATTTAGTAGCTTTGCCCGCGAATTTAATCGCGTGTTTTTTTACCACCGGTTTGGTACCGTTATTTTATGAATAATCACGCACTTGGCGTACTGATGTTACTATTATTTTCAGGAGTAAACTTTGTAACATTACATTTTATCTTATACTTTTACTCACTTAGAAAGACATTATTTGAACAGAATAAGTGACACAAATACCAGAAAAATCTAATATGCAACAGTAATTAGACTTAATTGTTTGATAATTTCAATTAAATGTTGGTATCTCGAAACAAACTAATATAATATATCGCCAGACGAACACACCAACTATACGGTCCCACACTAAGCAACGCTTGTATTATGGGTACCGTACAATGGACTGAGGGTGAACTCAGTATATAATACTTATATACATATTAAACATCGATGACTCGGGTACAAACATTCATGCTCATCACACAATTGTCTCTACCAGGATTCGAACCTGGAACCTTCGGCGCAGAGAACAGTGACACCACCAACTGCGCTAATCATAAATAATTATCTAATTCAAATTTAAACTTCCTCACAAGCTATGCCCATACTTCAATCAATGTATCGGTCCCAAGACGCAGCCCTGGGAGACACCTACACTAACTTATTCATAGGGGTGCTTTAGGAAAAAAAAAGGATCCATTTAGAGTGGCCCTTTGTAAACACAGACCTGGTGGCCCTTAAGGATAATGTGTGCGGGAGAATGCAGGGGCTCTGAATAGAAATAGAGTCCGGTTGGTGTGTCGTCAGCCTTTTTCGATGGCAGTGAAGGATTGTTTTGGGTAAAAAGAGCTTTGTTGAGGCAATAAACTGTCGTAGGTAAATTAATGCTGAGTTGAATGTGATATGTTTCTTAGAACAGCTGGTAAATGTATTGAACTGTTTGTAGAGTCATACGCAATCGTTGTCGCGATTCATAATTACCTACTGTTATGGTTTGCACGAATGTTAAGTAATTTTATTCTAATAATGATAAAACTTACCCCCAAATTTATAGACGTTCTATAACTCTATCAAACGTCATATAATACTGCGCAAAGCAAAACTCTTGCGCGCAGTACTATATGACGTTTGATAAAGTTATAGTACGTCTATAAATTTAGGAGTAAGTTTATTTAGGGTTTTTTTTATAGAAGAGACAGCAATGAATAATAAATGATAATGTAAACTAAAATGAAGTCAAGAACAATGAAACATACAGAAAAATCTTCGCGATTTTCTTTTTAATTTAATTTCATAATTATAGTCATCAATCATATTTTTCATTTGGTGTGACATTCGCGTATATCTGTTGAATCATTATGAAGGCATTTACCGATTTATAAAATGTTACAAATAATATATTCTTGCGTGGTGTGTGAGTAAGTGATTTCTAACAAAGTTTTGAAACTTCATTATATTTTATTTTTGATCTTTATTGAGGAATTAACATTTTCCCGAACGGTTTAAATTTATTTTATAACAGACAAAAGGATTCAAAACTGTTAAATATAACAAAGTTTTTGCGTTATATCATTCGCTTCCCCTTCGCTGAAATGTGGATTCTTTTATTTAAAAAAAACACAAAACTTTTATTTCAAGAACCATATTAAAAGTAAGGATTCTCGCAATACGCTTCCAACGGATCGTTATAAAAATGAACCGTCATTAGAGGTGATTTGGCCCAAACAAACCCAAAGGTGAAGGCAACAAAGCGAGAAAACGGGCAAAAAGTGAAAACGGGCAAATAAAATAACGGGCAAAAAGTGAAAACAGGCAAACAATGATAACAAAGAATCGTTTGATGGGCCCGCCGAATGAATAAAAATGTTTTTGGGGCTGCCATTGTTTTATCTGAATGTAGCAACAGCAAATAGAATTGTTTCACGGAATGGAATCAATGAGCCATTTGCACTAAAACTTATCCTCGATTTTATTTTACTTATACCTACTTATATAGGAGTGATAGCCAAGTTGGTAGAACACTCGCCTCGGTAACGAGGATCGCACCTCTGGGAGTTCTGGATTTCTTGTGCGAATCTCATTTCAACCATGATTATCACTTGCTAAACGGTGAAGGAAAACATCGCGAGGAAACCTGCATGTCTGAGAGAACCCCTCGAAAGACGTGTGAAGTCCGCCAACTCGCACTGGGCCGGCGTGGTGGACTATGGCCTAATCCCCCTCACATTGAGAGGAGGCTCGTGCCCAACAGTGGGACATTAAAAGGGCTGGTATTATTATACTTTAACAATAGTTGATAGGTATCCACGAATACACAAAGGCATTTTATATCGCACTTATAAACATTACTAGTCATTTGCCCGATAGGATATTCAGTGGGTAACATCTCAGAAACCTTTCGACGTAACTAATTGTTACCAAAGTACTCTTCAAGACTGTTTTAACGATCTTCAACTCGATGGGTCTACATATTGATTTTTTTATATTTGCGCGAATACTATATACATTGAAATAAAACTAATTCTACGGATTTTATCGCGTTTATTATACGTTTTTTATGTTCCCTACGTTTCGTCTGCTTTACAACAACTATCCTTCCCTCCTCTCGTGACCATGGTTGCTGTAAATCAGCCGAAACGTCGAGAACGTAAAAAACGTATAATAAACGCGATAAAATCCGTAAGATTCGATTTTAGGGCTCTTAAAAATTGTCATTTAATTTTCTTTCTTAACTCTACGAAGCCATGATTGAGTTTCATTGTACGGTACCCATACAACAAGCGTTGCTGTTTGGGACCGTACAGTTTGTTTGTTAATCTGACGGTATTTTATTTATTTTATCAATGAGCGATTCTCGCTGCGCAAGCTAGTGCTGAAACGAAATCTATGTAATCCTTGTCGAGCGCAAGACTCGATAATCAGCTTATTGCGAGCGGCGTCGCCCACGTAGGCTGAATGAAAAAATCATAAATATAGAGTCTATAAGCTATAGCTAGCTATAACCCGCAGCTTAGTATTAGTTGAAGAGAAGGTGTATGTCACTTACAAAATATTATCAAAATATTTGCATATTGAAGATTCCGATCTGTGGCGTTTATTATAAAAGAGCACGGTAACATGTTTTAAAAGAAAAAAAAATCATTCAGCAAAAATCACTTAACTTTGCATTTCCCATAGACTCATAAATAACTTCATAACTTTTCAAACGACGTTCTCTGTTTAAAGAACTCTTTTCAAAAACCCTCATGGGGGGCAATGGAAAAAATGCCATAGCCAAACCGTTTGCAGGTATGGGTGCGTCATTTTCTATCTTATAGATTTTAAAATTCATGAGATTTACATATTATTTAATATAATGTGAATTTCAAGACCTCATCTCGATTACAAGCTAGAATCCAGAGTAAGCCTCTGACAGACGGACGGACGTACATCGTTCGCACGAAAATAGAACTCCGATTGAACCTTTTAGGTACGACGGGTTGAGTCTAGATTATACTTTAATCTGTCAATTCGGTCCAACTGAATTTAGACCTAAATACAAACGTCGCAAGATATTAAGTAGCTACTAGAATTGAAAAGGCCAATCTCTCTAGCTTTTATCGCAATACTCTTGAATTATTAAATGCAAAACGATTGTGTACATTATCCTTCAGAAAGAACATATTACCACTAATAACTTGGTAACGCAAATCAAACTTTAAACGTGTACAGTTAATGTTTATATTAAAACGTCACAAAGAATATTCTTGGTACCTCATTGCGTGCTTACGCGCGTATTTATCTAATACATACATACATACAAATATACATATAAATAAAATTGGAGTGTCTGTTTGTAATATTAAAATGTCTGTCTGTCTGTCTGTTTGTTCCGGCTAATCTCTGAAATGGCTGGAACGATTTTGACGGGACTTTCACTGGCAATAAGCTGATGTAACAAGGAGTAACTTAGGCTACTTTTATTTTAGAACCCCCCCCCCCCCCCCCAACCCCCGCCTACGACACAAAGGCTGCCGGTCGCGGGCTAAGAACGCGCAAGCGGGCTATTGCTAACGGTTGTGTCTTTATTAAATACCACGCGGACGAAGTCGCGGGTAACAGCTAGTTATGACATAATAATTGACAATAATTTATGACACACCTGAGATACCTAAGCCATTTTTGTACATACAAATATTTCCCGCTCATCACCTAGGTACATTAGCCCAGTCAAGGCCATCGCGAACATCAAGCCAACATGCACGAGTGGCTAGCACTACAAAGTCGAGCCACCGCGAATATCCCCTCTGGCCTCTTGCATTTGTCTGTTTTATTTGAGCCAACGGGCGATGCGAATGATCAAATCAGGGCTTAAGGAAATCCATTGTACAGACTAATTGGGGTCACCACTCTCCCTTAGGCGGAAAATCCAATACAAATTGATTTATTGGAGAGAGAGACAACACTAGGTATACTTTTTATATCTTTATATTGGAGCGTGAACTGTTTCGAGAGAGACAGTAATGAGTATACCAAGCTGACAGCCAACCTTTAATAGTTAGAGATTCACACACAGAAGATGAAGAAGTCAGACAGACGACCTAATATTCAAATATCCAATATAAATTCATGTACATGTAGTTATTATGTAGATACCAATTGGAAATGTTTACTCATCTGTAAAGTGGAAGATTCGAATTTATCGACTCCCACTCGATATTAGACTGTGGTCTAGTAGCGAAGCCAATTTGTAATATCCTTTGCATCTATTACGTGTGGTTATTGCAATCGCAATATAAATTGCGATATGCCAGTTTATTTTAAACAAAAGGTTAACCGTTGATTTGATTTGCTTTCTTAATTGAAGCATATAGATCCTACACCAAAAAAAAAACAACAGTGAATAATATAAATACCTTATTAAATACTTGAAATATTTTAGAATATTTTTGTTATATATAGATTTAAATTTTGTGAATGTAAAAAAAAAAATAATTAACATATATGTACCGACTCATGTTTAAGTCTGTGGGGTTATTAGCATAAGCATCTTTATTTTGTTAGTTACTTAAGTTAGTTTTAGTTACGTGCTCCCGTCACCCGCGGGTTGCAGCTGAAAATCAGCGTTGGGTGCGCATTTATTGCCATTCAACAATAAGCTGAGCTGTTGACCCTTTTGGCAAAATATCAGCGTTGTTATATATTTAATTGTGTGTAGCTATTTCTTTGCCAAATAAATACTTTCTTTCTTTCTTTCTTTCATTCTTTGTTACAAAGATTTGAAAAAATTGCTCTGTAAATGTATGATAATACATTTAAAAACGTTAATCAGTATGAGTATGTTAAAGAAATATATTAGCCTTTTTAAATTCTCAGATCATTCAATAAGTTTCTAAGTTTCGTTTAATCTTATACTAAGTACACACATCGAGAAACGTTTTCCATTCCACCATGTTTTTTGAACCCTCAGACCTTCATCAAAAAATCTCCATACACTTTTTTGAAGAACTAAACACATAAAAGTAATCTCTATAAATAGAATCATACGTAATAGCCCCACACAGCGATCCGTCTTTCCACTTGACATTTCACTTCCCGAACCTATCGGCTTTTTCCCTTTGCCCTTCCAAGTGAAATTATTGACTCTCTGACCCACTCGGGTTTGTTCAGAAACACTTAATGATACTTCTATCTGGTATATACACTGCGAGCTCTGGCGGTAAAATTATAAACTTATTTGATTTATTGATTTGTTATATTCACGCGATGACATTGAAATAAAACAAACCTTTCGAATTTTATAGCGTTCATTTTATGTTTTTTACGTTCACGAGGTTTCGGCTGCTTTGCAGGAACCATGGTCACGGGACGACTGAGGTGGTCGACGTTCTAGTGACCGTGCTTTCTGTGCTGAGGGTCCTGGGTTTGAGTCCTGGTGAGAACAAACTTTGTGTGATGATCACGAATTTGTGTACCCGAGTCAAGGATGATTAATATACATGTTAGTGTTTTTATATGTACTGGGTGTGCCCCCAGTCAATTGTACGGCACCCATAATACATGCGTTGCTTAGTCTGGGACCGTGGTGTGTTCGTCTGGCGATATTTATTAATGTACAGCAATGTAGGGTATGAATGGCCTAACTTTGCCCACCAGTGGGATCCTAAATTCGAATGAAGTTGATATTGCAGTAAAGTTTCCCTTTCAGGCAGACATTCAGTAATGAAATATTTACTGTATGACACATTGGTATAACACGGGCGCCTTGACCGGCGCGCGCGCAGTTGCCAAGTGGGCGAGGTCGCGTCCAGACTATTCGATGCATGTTTGTTTGCATAGATCGACCGACATTCGAAAAATATATATATTATTTTAATGGAAGACGCTTTTCTATGACAGCAATGGATTATATACAAGGTTTTCGCCGCGGCTGCGCAGGCGCAATATTCTAAACATAAACATCTACTTCTAAACATATTTTTGGTATAACTTAATTATTCTACATCTGTCCGGGATACCTCTGATTAACCCAACTATAAGATGATAATATTTTAATTGATTTTGATAGCTAACAAGATACATATAGGGTCCACATTAGACGGTTAGAACGCCGAGAATGTGACCGGTGTGAACATCTTAATAGTGTCACGGGCAACCGCGAACGAAGCCGGGCGCGACTCTATTAACATTTGATACGCACTGCTCTCGTTTCTATGGAAAACACTGCACAAAATTAAAGGTACAATATCGACATTTATTAGTAGGGTTGCCAAGAAATGACGTGTTTGTTATTGATAAAAAAAATGTAAATAAAATGTAGAGTCTTCAAAAATTAGTTGTATTTATTCGGTCAAGCCTAAAGAATATGTTTTCTTATATTTACGCGAATACTATTATAAACATTGAAATAAAAAACTTTTTAACAAAATAAAACCGTAAAAAACCGCAAAAAATTATCTAATCTTGAAATCTACCTTGCTTAACTAAATCAAATATTTAACTAATTTGAAGTGTTGGCTATAAACATTCATGCTCATCACACAAAGTTTGTCCCTACCATGTTTTAAACCCTGGACCGAAGGCAGGGTCTGTACCAACTGCGCTAATCAGGTCGTCAAGCATCAAGGCGACCTCACTTTCTTGTCTCTAAGCCATCGGGTGTACTGTGTGTGTAATAATATTGTGTGCTTAAGAAACAAATATACAAGTGATTATATGCCTCACAAGTGACTTCCAATATTAATAAAAGCCCCCCCCCTCAAGTGCGGAGCAGGGGCCAACACATAACCAGCTACAAAAAAAGCTATAAATAATTTCCTCTCCAAAAACACTAGAAATGGCCGGTAATGGCCCAGCATCCCAGATCTCCAGCAGCTCCGGCTCGTAAAACCGATGCAAATGCATCTCACGGCATTTACGAGATGCTGTAAAGTGGCACCGTTTCCGAAACTTAACTGACACGAGCGACGCGGTGTTGTAAAAATGCGGATATTTCTTTGATGGGGCTTAAACTTTGTAACTTACTATACAGGGTTATTCAGAAAGGGTGTACTGACGATTAATCCTGTGCTTCTTTAACGCACTTGAAATTATTATGTGAAGTCAGGATTTCGATATTTAATTGGATATGAAATATTCTATTCTGAATTTAGGCTAATTGAATTTTCCTTTCCTCTACTATGTCTATGAAATCAAGGTTTCTCACTTTCTCTGTCTAACTTGTATTTACATCCTTCTTCTCCTTCCTCTTTGTGTAACCATCCACGTCTCTTGACCTTTGACTTCAAATACCTTTGATAGAGCGAACTCGCTTTAATAATGTTGTCAACTGCGTTACATCCTTGAGTAGGTACGGGGGTATAAGTTTTAATAAAGCATACCCTTATCTTTCTCATTTAATTATCCTACTCGGAATCAAACCCACAAACACATTATTCTGCGGCCTACGTTCAAACTCCTAAAATAAGTCTACAAACAACAACCAAGATAAAGAAGTCTAAAAATAAAAGTCACTGTCCCATTAAATTATCTTCTTTTTCGCTCACAGTACATAATCAATTAACTAATTTTATAGTAAAATACTCTCTATTACCGCGATCGTATAAAACCGTAAATTGTTTGCACTGAAAATTAGCACGAACGAGTGTACCATTAATAAACAAGGACCAAGGCGAACACCCTGCGGGAGGCATAAAACTGGCGCCGATATTGCACAAGGCGATATTGGAGTTGAAAATTTCCGTCGAAAATTCAAGGTATAGCCAACATTTGGTAAGATTATTGCGGCTGTGCACTACTATTACGTCAAAATTACCAAATTTTGTGTTGGAAAATGCTATACTGAGAATTTCTTGGTACCTATAGTTATTTTCGATTCTAGCAGGAGTCCTCTTACAAATATCCATAGACCATTTGGTTAGTACTTTTATTAAACACTTAACAGTCTCTATAAGTTCACCTGGACTTAGTCCAGCTGTAAGATCTTGCTTCTGTGGAAATTTATCTACCAGATCTTTTTTGTCTCCCTCTTTGTAATGAAGGGAAATGGATAATTTTCTTCCAACTCCTCATATTTTTATCTTCCGATTAAATTCGTGCGGGTTCCAAGAGAATTAACTTTATCCCGGGACTCACCGAGGGTCAAACCTCGGTGTCATCATGGGACACCACTGTAGATCCTGGCTTACAGGAGTACCAGTGGTGGGAGTGTGTGGTGGGCCTAGTCCCTTAAAAAATCCCCTATAAGTGTGAAATTAGCATAAGCTGAAATTAGCATAGCTAAATGCTCTATCATTTAGTTATGGAGTAATATGTTAGTGTAATTGTTTATTGTCCTAAATAAATTAAATAAAATCGGAATCAGAATTTTTTTTAATCACGTAGACCATTAAGTACAGTACTTATGAATCAGAAAGAAACACATCATAAAGAAAACAAACAAGCAATGAAAGCCTTAAAAGAGTGCAAAGATCACATGAAAATATATAGCAATACAAACATTTTCTATTATATTTGCGGTGCGTTTCCCGAGGAAGCCATTTATAGCTTAAAATAAAAACTACTGCAGTAAGCCAAGACACTTGAGCAATCAGAAAACCTTAGTAACTGTACTGACTGTTGTACAGTGTATTGAACAAGATAAGGCGGTGAATACAATGAAAATTAATAGGGTGGTCCACCTATTATTGGAAAAATGATATAAATGTACCTGTATTTTGAACCTAATATACATAATAATTATACTTGAACTAGAAATAAAACGAATTTTACAGATTTTAACGCGTTTTTATTATGTTCTTTACGTTCCCGACGTTTCGGCTGCTTTACAGCAACCGTGGTCACGGGAGGACTGAGGTGGTTGACATCCTAGTGTCATAGTTTGAAGCGGAGTTCCCTCATATTTAGTAATTATACTGTAACTTGGTACACACATTCGTGCTCATCATGCAAAGTTTGCCACTACAAAGATTCAAACCTGCGACCCTCGGTAAAGCAGGCTCACTACTAACTTCGCCAATTGGGTAGAAAAACACAGATTCGACTGTTAGTGTTTATTATTCAAAATTTATGCAGTACAAAATCCTGGAGCTTTTACCTTGCTCCACCCCTAAAAAGGGAACAGCCTGTAGATAGCTTTTGTTTCGCCGCTTGACTTGATTTTCTCCGCGCGTTGTTGGGACTTCTTCTTTCTTTACGACATGAAATCCGATAAAATAAAATTAAATATGGCTTCACCCACAAATTAATGGGTTATAAGTTCGTACACAGATTGTGAGAAATGCTATTATGTACACCTGAAAACTTAAAAAAACATGGTTTGTTAAAGTTATATCTATGCGTATTTTCGTCAAAAAGTACCATTCGAGAAGTGTAATATGTATTTCAAAATGGAATTATATTTTATTTAGTAGTACCGAAATGTTGTCACTTTCAATGTTGACCATCTAAATAAACATAAAAAACACAAGAATAAACGTGGCAAAAAATATAAATTCGAGATTTTTTATGGAGTAATTATTGGATGTTGATAAAACTAGCCAGATTTTAAATAGGCCTATACCATCTACTATACCATCGAAAAAAAAGAAAGTGTTTTCATTAGCAATAAGTGTGCTCTACCGTAATACAAAATTATACAACTTGCAGGGAATTTAATGAAGTCGTTTCGCCTCTGTAGCGCACCACCGGCTAGGGTCGAGTCACCTTCGTCCGTAGGAGAATTAAGTACCCTCGAGATACCCTACACGTGACCCTGGGTGGTGCCAACCAGGTGACAACTCTACTGGTGGTAGGCTTCGGCCGTGGCTAGTCACCACCCACTGAACAAAGCCATGTCGCCAAGCGGCCTAGCCGTGTTCCGGCATGATGTTCGGTGTTGATTCATGGATGGCGGGTCAGATCAGTTGCGCTGCATGTGCCTAGTGAATGTAGCGTCTCTATCTACTGCCGCCTTCCTACTTAGGCAAGTATGCTCCATCGTAGATCTCATCGTCACTTACCATCAGGTGAGATCGAGATCAAATACTTGCCTATAATGTAATAAAAAAAATAAAAAAAACTAGCCATGAATATTTAATATAAAAACTTAGCTAAACTTCAAAGTTTTTTATTCGCATATGCTTATAATTATCTATATATAGATCATATCTATATATAGATTAGATATATATATATAATGATCGTAAGTTGATCATGAAAAAAAGTCATCCTTCTTTTATTAATTCCGTTCATTCGCTATTTTTCGAATTTTTTCTCCGTCCGTAAGGCTTTATTTTTTGTACATTTTGAGTAACTACGGAACCCTTAATCTCCGGTTCAATTTTTATTCATTAAGCTCACGACAGAGGCGCGTTTTCAAAGCAATAGAGTTCAAATTCCTGAACTGAAACTGTCCGTTCTACTTACCTACCAGATTTTTTTATTGCTAACTAAAGTGGAGTGAGACTCTATGAGTAAAATAAACCTACTAAAATCTATGATATAATTGCTCCGAATATAGTCAGAAATATTATACCAACTCATTATATCAGGTGTAACAATAATAGTGTAAAATATTTAATAGGCCAACAGTAGGTTATAAAGACAACATTCCCAAAGAAATAAATCAAATTATTAGACATTAAAAAATATTCATCCTGTACTGAGCGCAGATCCACGCTACTGGTTCGCCTTGTTTAAAAAAAGAAATCAAACATCATTTGCACAATTATTTTAGCTTTGGCTATTCAGCGAGCAAATGCGGCCAGCATCTTGGGCACGCTACCGCGTGGGCCAAATTTTTTACACTTTTTTGTAAATACTAAGTAGCTTTTCTATTCTCTTTTGATTTATATTTGTTTTGTATAATAATGTAATTTTCTTTATATCTTTAGTTTGTAAATATTTAAATTATTCCTATACCTTACTGATTCATCTGTTAAAATATTTTAAACTAATTCTGTTACACCTTGTATAGCCAGGATTCCAATTTGCAGCCTCCTGGGTTCGGTGTCAAGTTTGGACAAGTTAAATCTTATCTCGAAGTGGCATTCACTGAGGATACCCGGGTGAGCTTAGAGCTTAGATATAGATTATTGAATAATACTATAGACGAACCAACTTCCGACAAATACTTACTAATAATGAAATCTTTAATCCTATGGTAATTTAGCGAAAAAGGGAAGATCTCCCAGCCAGGCGTGTGGTGTGCCTGGTGTGGCGGTCGCTATGCCTTAGCGGTTATTGTCAGGATCTTGTATATATGTTACGTGCTCCGAAAACTCTCATAGCGCGTTTCAGGATTGTATGGAGAATTTTCAATTGTTCTGAATGTCGTCTGCAGCGCCATCTGTGTAGCTTGTGACGCGGTTGAAGAGGTCGCTACAGTAATAATCGGGTAGCGGCGAATAAGAACAGGCAACCGGCAGTGGATTCGATTTTTCAATATACAGGCTGATACAGAAAGAGTATACTGAGCCTTTAACCTGCACTTTTAAGCGCATGTGTTATCATTGTGTGAATTAAAAATCTAGATATAAAAAAAAACAAAAAAAAAATCCATTCTGAATTTACATAATTCTTAAAAAGTAGTTATGTCCTTCTCTCTCTCTTACTCTCTCCCTCTACATCGGTGTCCTACAGATCGGGATTCCAAAATTTCCTGTAACATATGGCAGTCTAAACCTCGTTCACTATTCAATTGCGAACAAGAACTATTTTATGCGCGTGCAACCAGCTGGCCAAACATTACGTGACTCTAACCCGAATTTGGGATGCTCTACGTTGCTGTACATTTCCAAATTCCTGGTGAGCGAGTTGTTTGTAATGTTTAACAAACATATATATATATATAGCAATGATAGCCAAGTTTGTAGAACGCTTGCCTCGGTAACGAGGCTCGCAGGTTCAAACCCGGCTCGCACCTCTGGGATTTCTGGATTTCATGTGCGAATCTCATTTTCAACCACGATTATCACTTGCTATACGGTGAAGGAAAACATCGTGAGGACACCTGCATGTCTGAGAGAACCGCTCGAAATATGTGTGAAGTCCGCCAACCCGCACTGGGCAGCGTGGTGGACTATGGCCTAATCCCCCTCGCATTGAGGGGAGGCCCGTGCCCAGCAGTGGGACATTAAAAAAGGGCTGGAATTGTTATTATTATTATTTTAACAAACACAAACACGCAAAGATAACGAACCCCCCCCCCCCCCCACACACACACGTTCATCGTCCATAAATGTATCTAACAATCTCCTTGACCATTATATTCCTAATAAATGATAGATACATGTGATAAAGAAACGAAGGACAGTGATACATCACGCCATGGATGCTGCGAACAGATTAGACGAATTGCTCTCTCCGCGTCACGCCACCACCAAACGTATTTTTCGGAAAATAAAACAAAACTGACAACTTCACGGTTCCATCTCCCCCAAAAAGTCCGTCTAGTATATATATCTAGCCAAGTAGGTATATGTTGTTTCTGCAAACTGACATAACTGAAAAAAATGCAAAACTAATTAATTTTCAACTTTGATTGATGACCGCAATTCCGAACGAAAGAAAATTTAAATAAACTGTTGTCTACTTAGCGAATTCAATTCGAAACAAAATTAAACAACCCCAATGGGTTAATTCAATAAATCAATATGAATTTGTGTTCACGATTGTTTAACCAATAACTTCGCTTCCAATTCACAACGAATGAAATTCTGAACACCGCAGTAACAATTGACCTGTCGTTTTTAGCTGAATTCAATATTTATTATTGGAATTATTGTAGTTGTTTTGTGGATGGACGGAGTTTTAAATTGATATAGATAGAGCTGTGTACTGACTGACCGCACATAGGTCGGGTTGTTAGGATTGCCTTGAACGAGTCACCTCTTGATTGTGCGAGGCAATGTAGTCACGTGACTTTGCTCGGTCGATGCTTTAAACCTATGCTTAAAATGTGAATACAAATGGAAGGACTGTTGGAAAAAAAACTTTTCCCAAAAAAGGCCGTCATATAAGACGATAAAGGGCAACACGGGCGCGAGCGGCTCAGGGGCGTAGAGAGGTGTGCTGCGTGGCCTCCCGTGATTACTCGCGGCGGTATGCTCTTTAACCCTTAGTAGCCTGATTTACGAAAGTGATTAATTTTTAATATTACTGTGTTTAATGTTACTGTGTTTAATAATAATGACATTTGATTTTTTTTTTAATTTCGTTGGAAAGAATATTATACAACAGTAAAATACGTACAGGCAACCTATAAAAAAAAACTAATAGTAATGTGAACATTCGGTTTAAAAGATTGGTATCAAAATTGAAACTCTAGGCTATTAAGGGCACTTCCACCCCTGGAGCATCATATATAATTATTATCAGAACATTATATTGCATCGATTATTTCCTTCTCCCACAGCTTAAATAACCACTCAGCTTTAGACCTACAGACTACGAGCCAAAGTATATTATGACATCTACAAAATATCACACCGCAACAGTCCCCATGGATACTCCATAGTCTCTTTCAAGCTCCGGCGCCGAGCGCCCGGCATTCTTCAAGATTATCCCGGATAAAACCGGTTATAACCGGTTATATCCGCCGCAGGGCGGTATCGTCATGATTGTTATGTTACGCACGATTCGCTATTTCTATTTTCTTGGGCCTCCTGTTATCCGGGTATTGTTAGTTAAAGGATTTGGTGTGTGAGAAGCATGTCGAAATATTTATATCGATCTAGCGAACACTAAACACAGGTTTAGAGGAAAAGAGAGAATCTTCCATGCAGGCGGGTGGTGTGCCTGCCGGAGCTGACCTCTATGCCTCGACATTTTTTTTTTAATGATGAATGATGTTGATAGCAGAGGACCTTTACAGCTTCACCGGGCATGAGGGCGAGCGCTAAAGGCGCTCCAGCCAGAGGGGTACTCCTACCCCTCTTTTTCTCTGGTGCTGGTGCTGGTTACCGGAGGGCAACCAGCACCAGCACCTCCTCCTCGTGCGCCTCAGGAGGCACGACCTCGGCTTGGGCCGTTGTCAATGTGAGGGTTGACAATGCTCCTGGATGTGAAAACTCACCTACTGAAGATGTGTTTCTTCGAACTCGCCAGCGAGATTGGTGTGGGTTAGCCCAGACGATTATATATGTTAAGTTCTCCAAAACCTCTCATAGTGCGTTTCAGGATCATATGGAGAATAGTCAGCGCCATCTGTTTATCGTCGTAGTGATACATGTGACGGCCTGATTAGCGCAGTGGTAGTGACCCTGCTCTCTGTGCCGAGGGTCCCGGGTTCGAATCCTGATAGGGCCAAACTTTGTGTGATGAGCACGAAAGTTTGTACCCAAGTCATGGATGTTTAGTATATAAGTAATATATACTAGGTTCGCCCCCAGTCCATTGTACGGTTTCCACAATACAAGCGTTGCTTAGTGTGGGACCGTATAGTTGCCGTGTTCGTCTGGCGATATTTATTTATTATTATTTATTCTTGCGGCGAAATTTAAATGGTGGTTACAACGCTATCGACAAAAATCTAAACATTTGTTTCAATCAAAACTCACACTACAAAACTCCCCACGGGTGCCGTTCATGTCAACAAACACCCATAAAAGTGATGTTACGATATCACCATCCCATCCCCACAGCCAAGGAGCTACATCCCTTATTTTTCCAGCATCTCTAGGGCCATATAAGAGGACATAGATAAATAATCTTATGGTTATACAGTAATAGGCTATGGGAAAACTTGTTATATTCTTTGCAAGTTCCACCCCATTGCGACGAAAGTAAGAGGGGTTATGAGTTATGTGTAATTTATTGCTTTTGAAAAGGGGTTTTCTTGTGTAGGTATTCGTCATTGTAAGTAGGTAGGCAAAAAATATTGAAGTAATTATTTACTTGGACCCAAGTAAATAAATACTTCTATAATTTTGGCGTTACTTAAATGAAAATACTTGACTTTAGCCGGTCGTAATATTCTAAAAAATCAAATTCATAAGTTTTTATATTATTTTTTTGAACATATATATATTGATCAAAATTAGGTAATAAAATCTCTTAAGGCCCTACTTAGTATCACGTGACCGCAAACCCTAATAATGATTGAAAATGACCTCATATCCCGCCATAAACCTTCATTTTTTGTTGATCAACATTGAGGACTTTTTGGGGGATATTTTAAAATAGAACTGCTATTAGTACTTAAATACAACCTTTTTGAGAGATGAAAATCCTTTTTGATCTTTTGGAACCAAACAATTTATGGATGATTCTCGTCCAAATATCCTCATAACTTCAAGCAATATAACCATTCCGGAATAGAGCACTGAATAGAGAGAGAATAGAGCATTGAAGCACTTAATTTTTATTTCTTATATTAACGCGAATACTACACATTGCAATAAAACTAATTTAGCGGATTTTATTACATTTATTTTTATGTTTTTACGTTCCCGTAAATAATCGCGATAAAATCCGCTCAATTGGTTTTTGTACGTGTGTATAAGGCTCAGTTTTGCTTGTAGGGTAATTATTATAAGAAAACGCTGTACGTCCACACTCTAATGCTGTTTAATTACGACTGTCTTTCAAGGTGCGGGGTATCGATCTTATATTAGTAAAAACATAAGGAATGACATAACATACCGCCCACCAAAAGGGACTAACAGGTCCTTTTCAAAACAATGCTTCTAAATAAAATACCACTTGATTTTAATTGACATAAAATGTTAGGCAGTGTATTACGTGTACATGCAAAATTTGGAACAATAGGTATGAAACAAAATAGTTAAATATATCACATAGTATCAATAGGTAAATAACACAATTTAGCTATAGATCTTTTCACAATGGTATCACCACTCTTTACACTGTATACTCGGGTATATCCATCATCTCCAGGATGCTTGTCTGTTATTCGACCGAGTGACCATTTTCCGGGCGGTAAACCATCAGACTTGATCAGTACTATATCGCCCACTTTAAATTCTTCAACTTTATTTAGCCAAGTCGGACGTTGCTGTAACCTCGAGAGGTATTCTTGTTGCCATCGTCGCCAGATATCGCCTAGAAGCTTCTGTGTATATTGCCAACGTGATAGCCTGTTCGTCTTTATGTCTCTGAAATCTGGCGATGGGACAACAATTGGTGCTTCTCCTATTAAAAAGTGTCCTGGCGTGAGCGGTTCTATACAATCTGGGTCAGCGTCATCGATGGGACATAAAGGCCGTGAGTTGAGACATGCCTCAACTTGACATAACACGGTTGTCATCTCTTCGAAGGTGAGGTTTGTAGTCAGTACACGTTTCAGGTGGTGTTTCAAGGATTTTACCCCAGCCTCCCATAGGCCTCCAAAGTTAGGGCTGTAGGCGGGTATAAAATGCCACTGTGTGCCGTCCAGTGCCAGTACGTTTGCAATTTCACCTTCAAAACTTAAGTTGGCCTCCTTCCAGGCTGTCCTCAATTCTTTGTCTGCCCCGAGGAAGTTCCTCCCCTGGTCACTCCAGATGTGGTTGCATATGCCTCTACGAGCAACAAAACGTTTAAATGCAGCTATAAAAGCTTCTGAGGTAAGGTCTCCTACTAACTCGAGGTGTATAGCCTTTGTAGACATACATACAAATATAGATATGTATGCCTTTTGTGTCCGAACGCCTCGTCCCTTTGACATTACAATTTGGAATGGACCGGCGTAATCTACACCACTATGTAAAAAGGCTCTGGTAAGAGTCACTCTTGGTTTTGCCAGGTCTCCCATAATTTGTGTTCTAGATATGGCTCTTTGTCTGGCACATACTAAGCACTTGCGTACGTACAATTTCACCAGTCCTTTGGCTCTTATAATCCAAAATCTAGAGCGCAGATAGCACAACATTAGTTGGACTCCTCCATGGAGGGTTTTTGCGTGAGCATCAGCGATTATCAGTGCAACTAAGCTGTTCTTATGTCCCAAAATTATAGGATGTTTGCTTCGTTCCTCCAAATCAGCATGTCGAAGACGACCGCCCACCCTGAGCGTACCATCCTCATCTAAATATGGAGTAAGTGATTTTATATTACTGATTCCTTTCACAGGTTTGTTTGTCCTTAATCTCTCTATTTCCTCTTTGTGTTCTTCCTGTTGTACTAATTGAATGCATTTTATCAAAGTTCCTTCTAATTCTTCCGTGGTTAAATTTTGTTTGCTTTCAGTATTTAATGATCTATTTTTAAAATTTAAGAATCTTCTGCAAAATGTAACAACCTTTAGTAATTCTTTTAGATTATCAAATTGCTCAAATTGTGATGTTAAACTCTTGTATTCTTGATTTTGTATGGTTAGATTGGTTTGTATTTTGTCCTTTTTCTTTTCTAGATCTGTTTCTATTTCCCACAGTGATTTTAGCATAGCATCCATGTCTATTTGATGATGAAGTACAAGAAAAGAATTGGATTGATGCGTTGTGTCGACTTCTCCAAACAAAATCCAGCCCAGGGTTGTATTTTGTGCGCAGGGTGTGCCCGGTGGACCTCTGATTAATTCTTGTTGTATAATTTGTGAATATTCTTTTACTCCTAGAAGCAAGTCTATGGGACCTGGTGTATTGTAACTCGGATCAGCCAGGGTGAGTCCTTCTAGGTGCGGCCAGTAATTGACAGTGACAGCCTTGGCGGGGATCATAGTGGTAAGTTGTTTAGATATTACGTATGCTTGTATATTCATCTCGAAACTCGTATCCCAGCGGGAACCAATTTGCATCTGTACCACTTGATTGACATTTGTTCTAGTAGACCCCACTCCAATGATACTTCCTCTCGCTGACTGCCTGGTAAGTTTGAGCATTTGAGTCGCTTTCTCACTAATAAATGATGCCTGCGAACCTTGATCTACTAGTGCGCGCAGTACAACAGTGTGATTGTGCTCGTTACGTACTGTCACTGTTGCTGTCGCTAGTAGTGCAACTCCATGTCTAGTGTGATGCGACGCGATCATTGTATTGACGTGTAACTCCTCGTGCTCTTCTACACTGTGATGTGCTGACTTCGGTTGCGTGTGGTTCTCTTGTGCCGAAGTATCAGACTGCGAGTTCAGGTGTAGAAGGCTATGATGGCGCCGTTTGCATATACGACAGGACATTGGTACTCTGCATCTTGCTACTGAATGTCCTGGTGTTAAACAATTAAAACATAAGTTGTTTTTCTTTACGTAATCAGTTCGTTCGACAGGTTGTAGTTTAGAAAATTCTTTACAGTGGCATAAAGTGTGGTCGCTTTTACATAATACGCATGTTTTCTCCGACGACGACGTTGCAGAGACATGAAACGAACCTCTTACAGCTCTGTCTCGTGTATTGATGCTCGACGTGACGAGTTCTAGTGTACGGTACTTCGATTGCAAAAATTTCTCGAAGTCTTTCCAGGTAGGTACTACATCAGAGTCTTCTTTGTAGGCAACTTGTTCCCAGTCTTTATGTGACTCAGGGTCCAATTTCTGCACGACCAGAAAAATAATTATAGGATCCCATGAGGCCGTAGATATGTTGAGATTTTTTAGGTTGTTCAAACAATCGATAGTAACATCTAATAAATTCTTTATCTGATTTGGTGACTCAGAAGTTATTTTCTTTTGATTGAACAATTTCTTTAAAACTGAGTTGATAATTAACCTTTTATTTCCATAGCGCGACTTCAATAGACTCCACGCTTGTATATAATTCTTTTGTGTTACCTGGATGTATTTTAATAATGTTTCGGCTTCTCCAGTGACACTAGACTTCAAGTAATGTAACTTTTGTACGTCACTAATCGTCGTATTGGAATGTACAAGGGCTATAAACATATCCTGGAACGTAGTCCATTCTTCATAATTACCACAAAATGTCGGCAATTGAATACTCGGCAGCTTTACGAGCGCATTTTGTGTATCCACTTCCATACTACTATTTTGCTGCTGCGGCGGCGGTCCCGATGAAGATGACAGATTAATCAACATATCACGTAAATCTCCAACCATTAATAGATACAAGTCTTCGTGTAGGCAGAATTCTTCGTTAACGAAATATGATAACACAGCCTTTTGTTCCTTCGGTGTTATTTTCACTAAGTCTTGATGGGCATGCTTGAATGTAACCCAGTACTCTTCAATAACTTTCAATCGTGCTTCCAAGTAACCCTTTGTTAATCTTGCTTTCGGACATTTTTTCAAATTAATTTGGGCTTTTTTCAATAAAGCTGCAGTATCTTCTAATAAATTCATTATTTCCGTCGCAGTAGTCATCGTTGCAAATCCTTATCGCTCAGGAATGCGGCGCCTATTGTTCTCGCAAGCCGGCCGGTTGACCCTTTCCTTCGGTAGCTTCGTTCGAATCCGGCTAACTCTCGACCATATGTGCGTGTGTATAAGGCTCAGTTTTGCTTGTAGGGTAATTATTATAAGAAAACGCTGTACGTCCACACTCTAATGCTGTTTAATTACGACTGTCTTTCAAGGTGCGGGGTATCGATCTTATATTAGTAAAAACATAAGGAATGACATAACAGTTTTATTTCAATGCACTTAATTTTGTCATATTTTTTTTGTTTTGAACTAATTTTCTGAAAGGTACGTAGGATCCCATACCTGCCGCACCCCTTCAACGAAAACTTGTATCCGCGCTTGAACAAACTCTGTATACAGGCTGATTCGGAACAGATATCCCGGTTATCTGTCAAAAGTGACAGTTACTATGCGGTTGCTGTTCGATTATGAATGGATTGTGTTAGCAGACTTGGGGCCCTGGAACCTGGGCTTTTTAACGCATTTGCAATCACTATGTATACTTTCTAATGGACTAATAAAATAATAAATTAATAATATTTTTTTAATGGAATGGAGATTCCAGTAACACCCAGATCAGAACCATACCACTAAAAATCATCTTCCATAATTTAAAAGATATAACTCCGCCGCCGTTTTCAAAGCCCAACTCAAGATGAGCCATTAATGGTACATTTAACGGTTAATTTTGATTCACGGAACACTGAAACCGTTATAATTACCGTTTCATTGCTCTTTTAAGGGTTTTTTAATTACAATAATAATGAGTTTCAGTGTCGGAGGCGATATTACATTATGCTAGCCGGAATGTTAAAGCATATTCATAACATTATACAAGGTGTAACAAAAGTAGGGTACAATATTTTAACCGGTGAATTAGTAAGCTATATGGATCGCGTTGATGGATAAAATAAATGTGTAATGATGTTTTTTTTTTTTAAACTAGGCGAACCAGCAGCGTTTGGCCGTGCGCTCAGTACTGTACTGAGTCAGAGAGAAAATCAGTTTTTGTTTATATCGACCCCTGGCAAGCCGATATCGACCCCTTAGTATCGATATCGACTACTTTAGGAATCCCTAGTGGTTGGTGTGCTCGTCTGGTGATATTTATTTATTTTAATCATGGTTGAAAATGACATTGCACATGCCAACCGGGGTTTGAAACTGCGATCCTCGTTTCCAACACGAGTGTTCTACCAACATGGCTATTACTGCTATTGGTGTAACGATAAATAACTATGCAATCTATACTAATATTATAAATGTGAAAGTTTGGATGGATGGATGGATGGATGGATGGATGGATAGATGGATGGATGTTTGTTACTCTTTCACGCCCGAACGGCTGAACGGATCTGGATGAAATTTGGCACAGAGATAGATTATAGTCTGGAATAACACATAGGCTACTTTTTATCCCGGTAAAATGTATGGTTCCCGTGGGATAGATGTTTTAATTTTTCATACTTTTTATCGCGGGTAACACCGCCGGGCGCATCTAGTAATCTATATGCATAAAACAAATGTATGTTAGTTACACCGTTTATAACTCAAGAACGGGCGGACTGATTTTTAGGATATTTTTTTTTTAGATTTTATTTTTAGATTTTCTTAATGCGCCTGGACAGCTAGCGAATTACAAACAGTAATTCAATATAAGGCGCGATATCACTTGAAAGTTGTTTCTTGAACGTTAAAGGAAATAAAATCGCGGGACTTTTATTGGAAAAATACACATAGTGTGTATCGATGTTTTGGCATCCATCCAGGGTAAAATGCGCGAAGCCCTCGTATGACCTGCGATCAGTTTTTCTATAAATAAAATTGTATAAAGTCCTCTACAATGTCGCTATTATTTATAAAGTCTTGTCGATCAGTTAGTTTTTAAAACAGAGTTTAAATACCCAAACACTTCAATTGCTTAAAAATAAATTGTTTTTTTTTTATTTACACGACCTAGAAATCGAACTTAAGACACTTAATTATGGCTGACCTAGCTTGTGTTAGATATTAAACTCCTCAGTGAGTACAGAAAAACAAATCTGTCAGTCGCTTGCTTGTCAGATCTCTACGAGATGTCTGTTCGTATTCTTACATATTAAATCCATTTCTATCTTGCTACATCGTTTACTTTGCTGCCCATAACCCATCAGGTTATGGGCCCAGGGCGCAGTTCCCTGTAGTTATGTAAATATATTTCCAAACCTTTTTCGTAAAATTAAATAATTAAATTTTCGATCGGGTGAATTTTGGAAAAGATGGCAGCAAACACATTGATTCAATGTAACGACAAATTACGAGGTATCGACAATTATTCAACATGGAAATTCATGATGAAAATGATTTTAATACACGATGACCTCTGGGATTGCATTGAAGGTGATAGCAAAGAAGAAAAAGTCTGTCCGAAAAAGTCACAGAAGGCTTTAGCAAAGATCTCTCTGTCTGTGCAACCAGGTGCATTTCCACACATTAGAAATGCGAAGGACGCGCAAGAAGCGTGGGCGAATTTAAGTAGAGCCTATGAAGACAGAGGACTGTGTCGCAGACTAGGATTGTTAAGATTAGTATTCAGTACGAAACTGAATGAGCACAGCAGCATGGAAAGTTATCTCACCAAATTGTCAGATTTGTCACAACAATTGCAGGACATTGGCTCACCCCTGGAAGACGATTTCTTGGCGGTTATTATGTTGAGCGGATTGCAACCCAACTATGATCCTCTCGTGATGGCCCTCGAGAATGCGAACGTTAAGCTGTCCAGCGATCTTGTAAAAAGTAAATTATTGCAAGAGTACGAACGTCGTGACAAGAAGACTGACGATACAATGGCTTTGTCAACCACTACGAAACCATTAAGATGTTTTCGATGTAAGAAAACTGGACATTTTATGAAGGATTGCCCGAAAGGAAACAAGAAGGTGACTAAAGACAAGGTACACCAGCAGGCTACCTTGACAGCACTAACGGCGAATATCCAGCATGACATGTGGTATGTGGACAGTGGAGCGACGAGTCACATGTGCAACAACAGAGACTTATTGCACGATTTTGTGTGTGAGAAGCCGTTTGTAGTGAACGTAGCAAATGGTGAGAAGCTGTTGACAGCGGGTCGAGGACAAGTTACTGTAAACCTTAAAGACTGTGTAAGGACAATAACAGATGTTTATTATGTACCTAATCTTTCAGCAAATTTACTATCTGTGAGTGTTTTAGTAAAGAAAGGTTATAGAATAGTTTTTGATAAACATATGTGTTGTATATCCGATGTTAGGGGAGTTCTAGCTACTGCAACATTAAGGGATGGTATTTATAAACTCGATATCATCGGTAAACCTTATGTAGGGAGCATCCGTAAATCTGTTTCTTTCAGTGCATTGACAGATGGTAAGGAACTTCAATCGGAGCGCAAGACGGTCTTGCGAGCTTCATCAAGTTCGGAAGGTAAAGTAGCAGAGGAGTCTCAGGAGACGTGGCATCGTCGTTTAGGCCACTTGAACTCCAGGAGCATGACGCTTTTGAAACGAGGTATGGTGACAGGAGTGAACTATAATACAAATATTTTTCATCCGTGTACTGCGTGTATCGAGGGCAAGCAGACTAGACTGCCTTTCCCTAAGAAGTCATACACTAGAGCTACTGCAGTGTTAGGGTTGATACACACAGACTTGTGTGGCCCTATGCCATGTGTTTCTTTTAGCGGCAAAAAATATTTTCTGACCTTCATCGATGACTACACTAGAAAAACTTTTGTGTATTTTTTGAGGACGAAGGATGAAGTATTTGAGCATTTCAAGAATTTTAAAGCGGTGGTAGAAAATGAAACTAATCACAAAATAAAAATTCTTCGTAGTGATAACGGTGGTGAATTTGTTAATTCGAAATTACAGGATTTCCTAAAGAAAAATGGAATCAAACATCAGACAACAGTCCCGTATTCCCCACAACAGAACGGCGTGGCGGAAAGGGCGAACAGGACTATTGTGGAGAAAACAAGGTGTATGTTACGAGATGCAGGATTGGAGAACAAATTCTGGGCGGAAGCTGTGAATACTGCCGTTTACTTGAAGAACAGGACACCAACTAAGGCTGTAGTTGGAAAAGTTCCTGAGGAGAAGTGGACCAATCAAAAGGTGAACGTAAACCATTTACGTATTTTTGGTTGTTTAGCGTATGCAGTTGTTTTAAAGAATCGAAACAAACTAGATTCAAAATCAAAACAGTATATATTCGTTGGATATTGTGACGATACAAAAGGCTACAGGCTATTGGATCCTACTGATTCATATAAATGTGTCAGGGCTCGTGATGTGGTTTTCTTGGAAAAGAGTTTCTATCAGAATAGGTCACATGATGATAATCAGGACTTGGTATTTATACAGCCTGATGGACTGTCTGAGCTATCTACTGTAAGTCCAGAGTTGTCTGATGACCGAGGGCAAAGGACGAGTACAAATACAGTACATGACTCAGATAGTGACGACACTTTTGAATCAAATAGCTGTGCGGATCCAACATATATTCCAGGTGATACGAGCTTGGACGATACAACATCATACATGTCAGACTGTGAAGACCCAGAGATGGATGCGCAGTCTGTGCTGCTGGTGAAGAAATTATGCAGCGATGGTGATGAGCCAGAAAGCGTACAGGAAGCCATGGATTGTTCAGAAGCAGTTGAGTGGAGAAAAGCTATGTCAGATGAGTACAAATCTTTCATTGATAATAAATGTTGGACACTTACTGAGAGACCAAAAGACCAAAAACCTATAAAGTGCAGATGGGTATTCAAAAAGAAAAGAGGTCTGGACGGTGAACTCTTGAGATATAAAGCTCGCCTCGTGGCAAAGGGTTATACTCAGAAGTATGGTGTAGATTACGAAGAAACATTTTCCCCAGTGGTAAGATACTCTACTATTAGAATGTTGCTGGCTATAGCTGCGGAGTACGATATGGATATCGATCAACTCGATGTGAAAACTGCGTTCTTGAATGGCGATCTAAAAGAAAAGGTCTATATGGAGCAGCCTGATGGTTACAAAATGAAAGGTAAAGAACGAATGGTTTATAAATTAAATAAAGCCATTTATGGCCTGAAACAAGCATCCAAGATGTGGTATGATAAGATAAATGAAGTTTTGTTGAAGAAAATGAATTTTAGAAAAACTTCGTCAGAACCCTGCGTGTATTTTAAAAGAATACTAGGTGAATTGTTGATCATTGCCTTGTACGTTGATGATATTCTATTGTTTTCAAGTACTAATTCGGTCTTAAAGAAGAAAATAAAGAGCGATTTGATGAAGGAATTTGAAATGAGAGACTTGGGTCCTGTTAACCACATTTTAGGTATGAGAGTTAAGAAGAGTGATAATAAAATAACTCTTGATCAATCTGGTTATATAATGAAAGTGCTAGAGAAATTTCAGATGACAGATTGTAAGTCTGCCAAGACACCAATGGAAAAGGGTCTAAAACTTTCGCATGAGAAAGGAAAGGAAGAGAAGTATAGTTACAGAAATTTGATTGGATGTCTAATGTATATCGCAGTATGCAGTAGACCGGATATTGCTCACGCTGTGAGTGTGCTGAGCCAATTTAACGAAACTTACTCAGAAATTCATTGGAAAGCGGCAAAACGGATACTAAGGTATCTAAAAGGAACGTCCAATTTTTCATTGACATTTGAAAAAGGAGGACTGGACAGTGTCACCGCCTACGTTGACGCTGACTGGGCTAACGACGATATTGATCGGAAGTCATACACAGGTTTTATTTTTAAACTTGGAAAGTCTTTAGTAGCCTGGGAGAGTAGAAAACAAAAGACAGTTGCTCTTTCAAGCACAGAGGCAGAGTATATGTCGATGTCAGATGCTTGCAAGGAAGCTTATTTTGTTCGCAATTTTCTGTATGAATTGTTAGAGAAAGATTGTAAAGTTTTAATGTATAACGATAACCAATCTGCTCAGAAGTTAACTAACAATTCAATGTTCCACAGCAGAACTAAGCACATTGATGTGAGGCATCATTTCATTAAAGAGGCAATAAAGCGAAATGTTATTGATGTCAAGTATTTGTCAACAGATTTAATGATAGCAGATATATTGACTAAACCTCTGACAAAAGAAAAACATGAACAGTTTGTTAAAGGTTTATGTTTGTCTAATTTATAATAAGGTTATTAGACATAGGTAGTTAGAGTTGTCATATGCTATGACGGTTTAGTTATGTTTGTTTTTAAGAATGTTGATATGTTATTGTTTTTAGTTTGCTGTGAGTATAAGTTGTATGTCTTATGTTTTGTACTATGTCGGAGTAGTTTAAGGGGGAGTGTTAGATATTAAACTCCTCAGTGAGTACAGAAAAACAAATCTGTCAGTCGCTTGCTTGTCAGATCTCTACGAGATGTCTGTTCGTATTCTTACATATTAAATCCATTTCTATCTTGCTACATCGTTTACTTTGCTGCCCATAACCCATCAGCTTGTACGAGCTATCGCCAGGTATTTATTGCATTATTGTTGATTTGATAAAAAACAGTGAATAGCTGTGTACACACTGACAGCGCAGCCTCCCGAGGCTGCCTCTTACACATGCCAAGCGTTGCAGCCTCAGTTTTGACTCGAACAATCGGCTCACGTGAATTTGACATATACAGACTTAATAACGGGTGAGCGAGGCAGCGTCAGTGTTTGGCTCGTGGCTAAGCAATGTTGCAAAAAAACAAACAAAATAACACATAGGTACGTTTATACATATTGCATGTGTTTACTAGTACTTATGTAAGTTTATATCCGGCAAACCACAAGACCCCGTTATATCCGGGTAAACAATCATCCGGGTTTATCTCTCACTTGTCCGGCTAATTCAGTGTTACAGCGCGTAAAACTATTACGTACAGACAGTAAAACTGTTACCTCGTGACACAGTGCAGGTAGTAACAGTAGGACTAATATAAATTCTGTAAAAGAGACACCAAGTCTCGGTATTAGGTCTCAGATTTTTCCTGCTAGCTGGCCCATTGGAATAGATCAATTTATAATTCATTTGACTAGAATACTACCGCCAGTTGAACAACAAAACTGTAGTTTTAAATATTACAGCATATCTGAACAAATTTTTAAGTAAAATAAGATATGTAATACATTTTGTACGACATGGATAAAGAACCCGGGCCCTCAGAGTTATAGGAATAATGAAGCTTTTGTGGCACTAAATAATATAGCAGAGGAAGTCTAATAATTACAAATCCGATCATACCTAAAAAAATACTTGGCAAATAATGAAAATTGTCCTACTGTTTGTGTCTATCCTACACTACCCAACCGTTAGGCGCCCTCCACACAAACGTTAAGTTGCAATCGACGCCTGTAAATCTCGCCCTCCGCAGATAAAGTATGGACGTGAGAAGCAGCCTAATGTCCGACCATCTTCATTTCCCCTTTACGAGAGGAGTTTGGCGGTAGGTATTATTTTTACATCAGTCCGCCCCGAATGAATGTATTAAGTTGTAAAATAAGAGTAGGTACCTACGAATACAAGGTGTAACAAAAAATGTGTACAATATTTTAACAGATTTGAAGTTTCAGTGTTCAATCGTTTGAACGATTACTACATTATATTATATTATATTATATTATATTATATTATATTATATTATATTATATTATATTATATTATATTATATTATATTATATTATATTATATTATATTATATTATATTATATTATATTATATTATATTATACTAGCTGTCCCGGCGAACTTCGTTCCGCCCCAGAATTAAATGTATGAAAAATTCTAAAATGTTGCCATGTTTTAATAGTTATTCTGCTATTCGGGGCGGAGACAATTTCAAAATATCAAAGATCATAAAAATCGTCCCATCATCATCCCATCGGCCCATTATACTATATTATAATCGTTCAAATGATTTAACACTAATACTTTACATTTACAGCTAAATCTTCCACTTGACCTACATCTGCTAAAAAATACGTGATAAATGTCTCTGAACGAAACGTTTTCATCGCGTTTTATCGACAAATAAAAGTTAAGAAATAACAATTTGCAATTCAAACTGAAACCTGAAGTCAAGGCGCGCCCCACACAGTGTACTAATGGAATAATCATGTCCTATGAATTCTCAATAGACGAGAAAACCTGGAATATGTTCAAACGACAGATTGTTTTAAGAAATTCGTATCCATATAATAATATGAAATAGTGTTCGTTAGTAAGGGCATTGTTTAAGAACGGCTGAACCGATTTGGCTGATTTCTATTCAAAACGTACGTAATAGTCCGAATCAGGACTGTAGGAAAAGTAACATTGAAAACGATGTCCGGAAAATTGGT
Source organism: Pheosia gnoma (assembly GCA_905404115.1). NCBI lineage: Eukaryota > Metazoa > Arthropoda > Insecta > Lepidoptera > Notodontidae > Pheosia > Pheosia gnoma. The sequence continues at coordinate 5,543,290 of FR989919.1, read as the reverse complement.
AATTTCGGGATTACCTGAAAGTTATTTTTGACAGAATAACGTTTTTCAGGACAGCTATCTATATACATATATAAAATAAAGTTGTGTTAGTTACACCATTTATAACTCGAGAAAGGGTGGGCTGATATTTATGATCATTGATTTTTTTCAATTTGTCAGAATCAGAATCAGAATCAGAATATTTTTTATTCACGTAGACCATTATTGTACAGTACTTATGAATCGTCAAGTTACAAAAATATTATGCTACTGCTTTACCACCCGTTCGGAATGCCGTTCCTATGGAGAACCTGTCTCCATCGAATAGCAGAATAACTATCAAAACATGAGAAAAATTCACTTTAAAATAATAATAAAGATAATTTTCTCATACGTTTTATTATGAGGCACTACGAGGTTCGCCGGGACAGCTAGTTTTATTAGAAATCCTAAATGTTCTTATATTAATGTTTTTTATCTACCTTCAATTTTAATCTCTGCCTTGACAGCATTCCAAAAAAAATCAAGAAAATTGTATTGCTCGCGGGAAAAACACTCGTAGTTCGCAGCGTGAATTTCCCGCGACTCCTGAAGCTCATTTCTGATCTCTGAAATACACAAAGATTTAAAAAACAAACTAAACAATACACATAAAATCCTTTCCTCCACCAGTTTAAAAATTACATGAACTTGTGAAACGAACCGTTAAATAATAAAAATCTCAAAAGTGTTTTAAAACAGCTGGCTTTAGTCCAAGTGTCAGCATTCCGTGGTGTCTAGACACCAGACGGGCGATCTCGGACGATCATAACTAATTTATTTGTTTTAACCATGTGTGAATGGTTGGCAGAGTTTAAAATACTGTTTGCTCATAACTGCTCTTTCGTCTATCATGGTTAGTTAATATTAGTTTATAGACTGAGAGGATAAAGCAGTGTCTTACAGCGTCATATTGAATCCCAAACGAAGGATTCTAGAGTGTAGCGAGGAAGTTTAGATTAGAATCCCGAATGTAGCGAGGTATTCTATCTCGCTCAAAATGAATATTACTTGTCAAGTGTTCACACCATATGCGAGACAATTGACGGCCTGATTAGCACAGTAGTGACCCTGCCTTCTGTGCTAAGGGTCCTGAGTTCGAATCCTGGTATGATCAAACTATGTGTGATGATCAACATTGTTCGTGCCCGAGTCACGGGTGTTGTTTCTATACAAGTATATTATACTGGGATCGCCCGCAGTCCATTGTACGGTACCCATAATACAAGCGTTGTTTCGTTTGGGACCGTACAGTTGGTGTGTTCGTTTTTATTTATTTATACTGTGCCGACTGTGCTAATCAAGACAATAATGATTGGACATTGTCGAGCGGGTGTTAGCGGAGTTGGTAGTGCCGAGGGTCCCGGGTTCGAATCCTGGTAGGCACAATCTTTCTGTGATGAGCACGAATGTTTGTACCCGAGTCATGGATGCTCAATACCTAAATACATAAGTATTACCTATATACTAGGTTCACCTCCAGTTCATTGTACGGTACCAATAATAAAGAGTTTTTTTTATATACAGCCAAATAATTCAAGGTCCCAACCACTAAGCAGGAATCAAAGCGTCTCCATTTTTCGAAGACGCGACATAAATACCTTTGTAGCTCGATAATAATGGCTTCTTCATAATTATTTATTTTTATACATTTTTAGCGGATAAGGGAAGATCTTCCAGCCAGGCGAGTGGTATGCCTGACGGGGTGGCCGCTATGCCCCGACGGTTATTGACGGGATCTTGTATATATGTTGCGTGCTCCGAAAACTCTCATAGCGCGTTTCAGGATTGTATGGAGGATTATCGATTGTTATGAATCTCGTCTGCAGCGCCATCTGTGTAGCCTGAGGCGAGGTTGAAGAGGTCGCTACAAATTAAAACATAAGTAGTATTCATTCACCAATATTGTTACAAAATTGAAGCTGACATCTAATTAGCCGTATAAATATAATATTATGAAAGAAAGTATCCATTTGCAGAGTTCACAAACATTTTTAATGTTTACCTCCCTATTAAAAGTTTGTTTTATACAAATTAATTGAGATGTATATTTCCTTAATCTTTTGAATAATGTTGTATGAAAGCAAATTAATTACTTTCTTTTTAACGTTCATTTCTTTATGACGTTTTGTATAACAACCTTTTTTGTTGGAATAATGAAAGGGTTCAAAGGAGTTTTCACATTTTATATTTGCACTCGCCAAGTTTTGAAATGCGGAAGCTTAACCTTTTTCGTGGTGGAGTACAAATTATTTTTATTTCTTTGTTTTTGTTTATCACAAAATTTGTGATTAAATAAAATAGACATAGAATTAATTAAAGTCAAATAATTTTGAGTTTGAAACGATGAAATATTATCAATTATAAACATACTTACAAAGAACAAATTTCGAGACCGCCATTATTCGGTTCAGATGTCACCAACTTTGTATCTGCAACCAAAAATATAAATCTAGAAAAAAAAAAACAAAAAGGCAATAAGTCATAGCAGCATTAAGGCGTAATGGCCTCTTCACACGACGGCACAAGAGGCACATAAGAGCCCAACGGCTGCCTCACATAGAGTTAAAAGGGAACAGAGTTTTGTGGCGAAAATCTTTGCACGTATCCACTTAGGAACAAGCCCTGACATGTCTTATAATTTATGTACTTTCTAGATTCAGAATCAGAATATTTTTTATTCATGTACACCATTAAGTACCGTGTACATATGAATCGTCAAAAAGGTTACAAAATGCTAAGCTACAACTTTACCACCCGTTCGGAATGCCGTTCCTATGGAGAAGAACGGGCAAGAAACTCCATGGTTGCTCTTTTTAAAATGATATTTTACATTTTTGAGCAGTACATTGTTATGGGTAAAGTATGTGAGAACAATGTAGGAACGACTGGGCAGACTTTAGCAGCTAGTCAAAGAAAAAAAAATACTAACTCTGTCACCGAAATAAGTCTCAGAAGATGCCGTGAGGTTACATAGAGAGTGGAGACACATGACCTCACCGAACCATTGTAATAATAAAGACCGACGAACACACCAACTGTACGACCCCAAACTGAGCAACGCTTGTATTATAGCTACCGTACAATGGATTGAGGGCGAACCCAGTATATATAACTTATACAGATATTAAACATCCATGCCTTGGGAAAATTCATGCTCATCACTCAAACTTTTCCCTTACCAGGTTTCGAACTCGGGATCCTGCTCTCTGTGCCTAGGCACAGAGAGCAGGATCACATCTAAAAGGGCTAATCAGATTGATTGATTGACGTGATGGACCGATAACATCACTCGGCTCGCAGGCAGGTCTCGGACAAGTCCTTCAGTGAGCCGCAGTCGTAGAAGGGATATCCAATTCATCGGGATTCCTTAAAATTTTCTTACCCAGCGAACGACTAGCTTAATAACGTTAAAACCCTTCCATAGGCTTACCGGGTTCCGAGCCCTGGTTGCAGGTAAATATATGTGCATTCTGGGCATATCTGAATCAGCGTAGTATTATTGGATCTGATAGTCAGCAATGAGCACGCGATTTTAGTCCTTTAGGTAAGTATGCTGTGTTTGCCAAGTAATTTCAGTAAACAGAGCAGTGAGCAAGAATATCAATTTACTCGGGCAATTATACGGAACGAAGATAATATGTCGTGTATCAGCATCGTTTACAAAAACCCAACGCCTAAGAGATATATATATATATATATGCTGATTAGCTCAGTGGGTTATTTTAATTCTGCTGATAAATGCTGCTGCTAATAATATTGTGTTAAAGACAGGCCTATACAAGCTGATTAGCGCAGTTGGTAGGGACAATATTTGTGTGATAAGCATGTATGTTTGTACCCGAGTCATGGATGTTTAATATCTATATAAGTATTATATACTGAGTTCGCCCTCAGTCCATTGTACGGTACCCATAATACAAGCGTTGCTTAGTGTGGGACCGTATAGTTGGTGTGTTCGTCGAGCGATATTTATTTATTTATTTACGTATTTAGTCATCCCTTTTTTTCTTTGTTCGCAGGAAAGGGCTACGCCGAGCGGAGATAACAAACTTAACAAAATGACTTTTCTAAACTCAACCTAAGTGTTATTAAAAACTCGAATATTCTCGACTAGCAAGCGAAGAGTTCGTTCAAAGAGTGATAATAAAAAAAATGTTAGAACAGTACATGATGAACAAACGTCAGTGAATAACAACAGTTATGTAAACGACAAAAAATAACTGTTAATGAAAAATAACAGTTGCGTACCCGAATAATAGTGATTAAAAGTAACTGTTACGTTAGATACTTTCGGTGTTAGTTGGATAGCAGTTGATGTGATAGTGCTGAAACAGTGTGGGCCAGTGAGATGTGTTGCTAGAGGCGATATTAATGATTTTGTCAGCGTCACCACGAATGCAGGCGGGCGGCCTGTGCGGCCGGCGCGTCCATGACCACGCCGGCACTATTTGTGCTTTCTTTGGCACTTGGTAAGTCATCCCACTAATCCCATCCCACTAATATTATAAATCTGAAAGTTTGGATGGATGGATGTTTGTTACTCAATCACGCCAGAACGGCTGAACGGATCTGGATGAAATTTGGCACAGAGATAGATTATAGTCTGGAATAGCCCAAATGCTACTTTTTATCTCGGTAAAATGTATGGTTCCCGTGGGCTGGATTTGTTTTATTTATTCATAGAGCAAAGGATCGACATTATTTTTTGCATAGGTAGTGTTAGTTTAGGGGTCAGAAAAAGACATAGGCAATTTTTTATCCCAGAAAAATGCACGGTTCCTATGGGATTGCATACAGGGACCGTGCATTTGCAAAAGGACATAAAGGAAAAGGACATACTTATTAACCGCGGGTAACACCGCGGGACGCAGCGAGTTTAACATAATTTCGCGTTTAACATTGTTATCGTCAGTTGATAAGTGGTTAGAGAAGCCCCTCTAGCTCTAGCTCTAGCCCTCAATATTTATGACAGTCGCTATGAGCAGTATTTTTATTGGGACTTGGTCCCCAAACACTTCAACTACTAATACTGCTGCAGAGCAAGTTCTCCAGTAGAATCAAATAAAGACACCAAAGTTTGACGGCATGTCGATGAACGAGACCAATAATACACGATCGCGCGTTTTTCATTCCACATAGCAGTTTGTTTGCTGTGATTTGCGGGCGTATCGCGTTTGTGTCGATACAAACGCGTTTCGGCGGCGCGTTTAAAAATCGTAGTGTGCAATGGCCCTAATTTACGACTACCTAAAACGTGTGTACGGCTGCCAGCACGGCGCTCACCTCCTGCGTTGTAATTCTTCGGGTTTTCTTCGGGTTTTCTTGGATGGGATATTTTTGGGGTTTTATGGTAATGAAAAGTTCGTGTCGTTGCTGCTGAGTCTTTTTAGTCTATATATTGAATCACCTTTTAATTTTTTTTATTTTTTTTTATTACATTATAGGCAAGTATTTGATCTCGATCTCACCTGATGGTAAGTGACGATGAGATCTACGGTGGAGCATACTTGCCTAGGTAGGAAGGCGGCAGTAGATAGAGACGCTACATTCACTAGGCACATGCAGCGCAACTGATCTGACCCACCATCCATGAATGGCAACACCGAACATCATGCCGGAACACGGCTAGGCCGCTTGGCGACATGGCTTTGTTCAGTGGGTGGTGACTAGCCACGGCCGAAGCCTACCACCAGTAGAGTTGTCACCTGGTTGGCACCACCTAGGGTCACGTGTAGGGTATCTCGAGGGTACTTAATTCTCCTACGGACGAAGGTGACTCGACCCCAAAAATTATAGCACAGAACAATAGTTTTTATGGTATTCCACAGAACAAGTAGTATGACATTGACAAGTTTTGCTAGCGCCATCTAGTGTTCGTTTAGGTAAGTCTCTAGGACACTAGATGGAGCTAACAACGTGAGTACCACATCTCACCCCAGTCTAGACTTATTATAGTCGTGTCATCACTAGAGACGTGATTATGCTAATACAAGTCAGACAACGAAAGTATTTAGAATTTAACACGTGAAACTAGTCTTAAACTCCATAGTGCTAAAGGTCAATGTTTCGAGCACGACTATAATAATTTAAAGTAATCTCGTATTACGAGAATGGTTTGCGTTAGCATGTTTATTTTATTTTATATTAACAACCTGCCTGTGAAAATATTATTTTATATCTCGTTTGGAGATCTTTAAATTCTTGTTAAAATGTGTATATAGAAGTTTCTGTTTGTCTTTCTTTGTTGCGATGGCTTTAATGAATTTCATTAAAATAAATTAATCTAAAAATGAATGTTTGCTTTGAAGTTTGCTTTAAAAAGTACCTAATCCGATACAATACCATAAGGTTTGTAATAACCGCTACTTTTACTAACTTTATGGTGTTGTATCGCTTTAGGTTTTTTTTTAAGCTAACTTAATACATCGAGACATCCAATGCAGAATGCTAATATCGCAAAATACTAGATTACATCGTAAAGATGTCAAAATTTTTCGTAAAGAAATAAAAACCATTGACATTTTGAATTTCGCGCCCTGACCCTGAGCCTCCACCTTAAACATACCGCCCACCAAAAACAAATCGATAAATTTGTTCTTAACTAAATTCTAATCACACATAATTCGGAGTAAGTGTACCGCCCACCATGACAGGTTCTACATATAAAAAAAAAAAACAAAAAAAAAAACTTATAGCTACTTATGTTATAAAAGTTGCACTGCTATTTTTGGCTATAGTTATTTTCGTGTTATAACTGTTATTTATTACGACACTAGATAAACACAATTTATTTTTTGTCCCAAACTAAACATCGCTTCTCCTACGAAAAGGGTACAAAAAATGGGTACAAAGACTCCCCAGAACCTTCTATTGAACAACTGAAATCTCGAACCATTGCGCTACTATTATAAATAGTTATAATACCAAGCAAATTCAGAACGTAACTCTAATTCAACACTAAATCGAACCCATTACCTTTACAAATGGCAGCCAGCCACGCCCCGAACCCACTATCCGCTGATAATAAACCCGATGGGAGCAACCTTTGTTACAAGGGGGAGATTTATATAGGCCCGCCTTTTCACACTTCGGAATATAATAAAGTAGCTTTCGATAGATTCAGTCTTGTTCAGACTTAAGAGCCCTGGGCATCTCAGCTCGAATGAATAATAACCACAGCGCCAGACGAACACACCAAGCATACGGTCCCATTAGAAGGTACGATTTCATTAGAAGTTTCTGATTAGCCTACTGGAGGCGTTTTTGACGGTACCAAAACGCCTCCAGTAGGGAGAGCAGCTTCTGCCTTCTGCTTTCTGCATCACCACCGCCACTACCATCACCATCAACACCGTCACCACCACCACCGTCACCATCAACTGTGCCAATCGGGTCATCACTATACCGCACATATCCCAATATGGTTCTCTGAATAAGGAAGCTACAAAAAGGGCTTGACATTAAAGAAATAAGTACGTACATACTTAGAATCCTAAACTTTGGGCTTAGAATCCTTTTCCTAAGTACTTTAATTGACGGTAAGGGGTCTTTAAGTCTATTATCTGCAATTGTAATGTAATGATAATGATTTTCTCGGCTCAAAAGGACTATCTCTAATAGCATATCATTTTCTGGCCGGCTTGGGGTCAAAAGCGTAGGTACTTTATGAGGTTCAAATGGATTTAATACGTCTGTTTGCGTTTTCAATCAAGAGCATTATACAGGGATGATTCATAAAGGTTATACTTACCTTTGAACCTGTGTTTCTTAATCTATTATCATTCAAAGCCAAAGTCGAAGTTAAATATGCATTTAAAGAATTTCGTAGAGGCCACTTCCAAACTGTCGTTTGACTCTATTACCGGGTCGAAACGCGGCCTCAACTGATAAGATCCAACAAGAAACTGAGCGGGCTTTTCCATTTTTACAGAACTGTTTTTTGTAATTGGACCTCGAAAGCTGTGGGCGCGTCCGCCTTTATGGGCTTGTCCAGCTCTTGGGCCTACAGGACCGCATGCTTGGCTGAAGAAAACGAGAATGTTTGCCCAGCATATTGTAGAGAGCCGTTTAGTGCTACCAAGGTCCTTGAGTATATACTAATCTTCTCATCTTATTACATTACTACCTATTAGAGCATAAACAAATAGGGGAAGAGGAACCCACCACTGACCCTCGGCTTATCCACTTTTCCAATTATAAATTAAACAAGTTTGATCGATAATTAAAGAGGCCAGCAACACCGAACTACTCTAAGATGTTAGTCGAGAAACTATCTATCACGAGTGACGGGACTCCAAATAAAATGCAATTCTCCGCGAAACGAAGCGAATTTAAGAAAGTATGCTTGCTGAATTGATCTAATTGAAATAACTAGGCGATACTTGGCGGAAATCCATTGTGAAACAAATGGGGGAAGAGTGGTGGGTTCCTCTTCCCACATTTGTTTAACAATGGATTTCCGCCAAGTCTCGTCTAGTTCTATCAATTATATTAGAGCATAGCCAAGTGTAATATCTGGTCTAGTATTAACCCTCAAGCCTTTAAGACAATAGCTATAATAAATCAACTCAATATAACAGACCGCAATATATAACCTCTGGCTTGAACTAGAGCACTTATATAGCCTAAAGTTTACAAACGTCCAATTCAGAAGTTTCGTAACAGCTGTTGCTCGTTTCAAAAAGTATTATATTTCCCATTTAATTGAAGCGCCCTTCAGAACCGAAGGTCGAAGGAAAGTTATGCGCTGGGAGAATATGGCGTTCCTCTATTCAACTGTTCCTCATTAATTAAAAGTAGGTACTCCAATTGTAATGGTATCGTTACATAGCTTAAGTTTACAGCTTTAGTAAACAGGTTCAAATAAAACTAATTTTACAGATTTTATCGCGTTTATGATACTTTTTTACGATCCCGACGTAAAAAAGTATAATGAACGCGATTGATCGCAACGCAACTGTGTAAATCGGACCGCAAGCAACAACTAAATATGAGGGTACCCCGGTTCAAACAATGATACTTGGACGTCAACCACCTCAGTACTCCCATGACCATGGTTGCTGTAAAGCAGCCGAAACGTTGGGAACGTAAAAAAGTATAATAAACGCGATAAAATCCGTAAGATTAGTTTTATTTCAATGTGTAGTATTCGCGTAAATATAAGAGATCAATATGTGAAACAAGTTCAATTTTATAAAGATATGTACATGTTTAACATATCCTTCAGGGCCCTGGGGTGGAAAATTATACTTCTTTATAGTTAAACAATCATAATTTAATTTAAATACAGAGAACACTTTTTAGACCACCCATTGTCAAGCAGCCGCCATAGAGAAGAGAGAGAAAACCATAGAGTAAATTATATAGAGCAGTTTCATAGATTATTGTCCAGTACATACTATACGCTGTGAATCAGAAAGAGTATACAAATATTTAAATCGCTCCTTCAGAGCATTTGTTATCGTTACGTGAAGTCAGAATTTCGATATGTCAATTAAAACAATATTTATTGCTCCCAGCAATAGACAATTGTGATATATTATGAGACAATTTTCTTTTTAAAATTGACTTGTGATTTCACATACTGATTACAAACGTGCGCAAGAAGCGCAGGTTCAAATGGTAGTATATCCTTTCTGTAACATGCTGTACATATAAAAATGAATGTAGATGTAGACCCAAACATAAAATACCCAGCATTCGAAAGTATTTTAATACGGCCCGTAATAAACTCACAACATAATAAGTATCTATTATTTTCCTACTCACAAACAATGTCAGTGGATGTGTGTATATGTTGTTATTATACTGAGATGATATGTAACTTCAATAATATTATAGCCATTAGTAGAGAGCAACACTTACGAGGTCTAAAAAGTGGATGGGTTATCAATAGTGCTTGCATAGATTAGCTAGTTGATGTTACACAACACTACTAAGCCAAGTCTAACTGGTTTAAGCAGTTATATTACTCACAATGTCATATCCTACATAATTAATTAATTATTATTAAATTAATTTAAGCTTTCTGTTATCTCAGAATCTATTCGTATAGTCGGTAAACCTTAAGTGCCGCTCTACTGCCCATAACATTTGGAGTACCGCAAGGCAGTATTCTCGGACCGACATTATTTATACTCCATATTCTTAATCTGTATTATAGTGGGTGAAATAGTTTTCTTCCTCGAAGATTTTCACCAACTTTAATCGGACACCTTCGTAAATGACAGACCTTATTTTAAGTAAGTTAAGATAGAAATTGGATCAGCTGTTTTCAAGCTACACGCACCATACAATCTGATTTGCATCTCATAACTCAAACTACCCTCATCCTAAACAGTTTTGGATTAGAATAAGCAGTGTGCCTAAGACCGCAAGCGTCGGTAAGCTAAATTTAATAAAGCCGGCTGCCGCCCGTTGGATCCCAGCCAGGGGAACAGATGGGCCATACGTTCCATAATAAAATCATGCCATACCTTACATGGAAGGTCTCTGGAAAAACATGATATATTTAAAGGTCTGCTTTGTGTATTCACCTCTCACTTGTAAGTTTTATAAGCCGGGTTGTACAGGGTGATTCAGAAAGGGTATATACTAAGCCTTGAAAGTGTGCTTCTTTAGTCATTAGTTATTATTATGAGACACATTATGTAAATTTAAGAAAAAAACATTTGTTCGCAAAAAATCACAATTGGCATTTTCTGAGCAATTTTTTTTATCGTCGATTCGAAATTCTGACGTCACATAGTGATTGCAAAATTTGCAAATGGGCTAAAAAAGCGGAGCTTTAAATCTTAGTATACCCTTTCTGAAACTTTTTTTTTTTTTTTTTTTTTTATTACATTATAGACAAGTATTTGATCTCAATCTCACCTGATGGTAAGTGACGATGAGATCTACGATGGAGCATACTTGCCTAGGTAGGAAGGCGGCAGTAGATCGAGACGCTACATTCACTAGGCACATGCAGCGCAACTGATCTGACCCGCCATCCATGAATGGCAACACCGAACATCATGCCGGAACACGGCTAGGCCGCTTGGCGACATGGCTTTGTTCAGTGGGTGGTGACTAGCCACGGCCGAAGCCTACCACCAGTAAATCAATCTGTATAAGCAAGCAAGAAAGTCATATACCAGTTTATATTAATGTTATCACATACGAAAATCGTATGTCATTACTCCCATCCATGGTTATAAATTATAGAAATGATAATTAACCGGACACAGATTATATTCTCTCCCTTTGTGCCGCGACTTTCGGCTCCTTTAGAACGCCATAACAATGTTTCAATGTACTATACAGACCTTATTTTAATCGCTATTGTCCCGTAAGTGGGTATAAGGGACCGAACGGCGCATATTTCGCGGAATATAGGACATAATTGCCCATTACTTTTTAGGGTTACGTGTGAAAAAAAGCGGAAAAGCATTTGTAATTTTTGTCACGCGATCGGTTGTGCGTTTAATCGCAAATTTAATGATTAATTGTAGATTCTAGTTATGTTAACAATATTGAGGATTATTTATTATAATCTCTATGACTTCCTAGATCTATGTCATATATATTTGACTTAGTCTTAGTCTTAGGGACGACCTGATTAGCTCAGTGGATGCACGTTTATGTGCACACAAAGGTTAATATTACACATTATTTGCCATAGAAACAAATTTTTTGGAAAATAAAACAATATAACAACTTCACGGTTCAACTTCCCGCCCAAAAAAAACTTATCCCGTGATGGGTTATGAGCAAAGGAAGACCAGGATTGAAGGTAGTAAACAAGATATATTTAGATAGAAAAATATAATCCACTGTCAAAAAACCGTATCAGAAAGTTGACAGGGGCAGCTTTCTTTTTTATATAATTGATTCCTTCGTCGGACGTAATTACAAAAAAAAATATACGTGAGGTGGTAAGCCCAACACTACTGAATCCGCCACACGTAATAGCATAAACTCAGAACCCAAGCTTCAGGCCTAGTGATGTACTTGCTATAAAAGGCGGCGAGACGTTTGATGTCGCTTTATGAGGGCTAGTGATGCGAATATACTCAAATTCCCGTTACAAAATTTCGTGAATTCAATATACAACATATGACATTTTGATTTCTTATATTTACGCGAATACTACGCATTGAAATAAAACAAATTTTATCGGGTTTATTTTTTTTTTTTTACGTCCCCGACGTTCAGCTGCTTCACAGCAACCATGTTCACGGGAGGACTGAGGTGTTTGGAGTCCTAGTGTCATAGTTAGAACTGGAGTACCCTCATATTTAGTTCTTGCCTGTGGACCGATCTACGTAGAAAGTGCTCAGTTTGGGGTCGAGTCACCTTCGTCCGTAGGAGAATTAAGTACCCTCGAGATACCCTACACGTGACCCTGGGTGGTGCCAACCAGGTGACAACTCTACTGGTGGTAGGCTTCGGCCGTGGCTAGTCACCACCCACTGAACAAAGCCATGTCGCCAAGCGGCCTAGCCGTGTTCCGGCATGATGTTCGGTGTTGCCATTCATGGATGGCGGGTCAGATCAGTTGCGCTGCATGTGCCTAGTGAATGTAGCGTCTCTATCTACTGCCGCCTTCCTACCTAGGTAAGTATGCTCCATCGTAGATCTCATCGTCACTTACCATCAGGTGAGATCGAGATCAAATACTTGCCTATAATGTAATAAAAAAATAAAATAAAAAAAAGTGTCCTGAGGTCTGGAAATAGTGCGCTTGGCTTTGGATTTGGTAATATTAATTACTAGATCGCAAGTCAGTGGTAGTATTTAGCCATCTTCCCTATTGAAATTAGGATATGTGTTTTAATTTCTATAGCCCACTTATCATCCTTGGATAAAATCCGTAAAATTATTTTTCCTTCAATTATACATTTTCTTTTAGCTGTGTGTCCCAAGAATCGATTAGCAAATTACTTCACTAAATGGCGTAATGTTGAATGAAAGGGTTCCTTTTTATCGACTGTATGTTAGCGCCAATGTAACCCCTCTTCCCTAAACGGTTCAATTTAGAAACTTGTACTTAATCATAGCCATTGGACTCGATTCGATCAAAGTCAAAGTCAAATCATTTATTTCGTTTAGGCCTACGGGGGCACTAACAAATCTTAGTATACAATACTTATAAAGATATTAAATATCCTTGACTCGGGTATAAACTTTCGTGCTCATCAATCCAAACACTACCCACTGAAATATCAGGTCACTGAACGATATAAAAAAATTGCATATAACCATACACTACACATGACTGGACACTTACTAGGTATTTTTTTAAACCAATAAACGTTATATCCCAGTTATATTTTATATTCATAAATCCCGGGAAAATTCCCGGACTAGTCCCGTGTATGTCGCATCACTAATCAAACCGACACGTCCCCCCAGGGACCCGCCCCGGGCTCACCGCTAATTTATTCATTGCTCATTTTGCGCTAACTGTCACTGTCTTCAGCTGAAAAATTCGGTACAGAACGCATTCAGCGCGCCTGTAAACACCGACTTGAATGTACAACACATACAGGCTTAAGACTTAGTAACTTCCTTTCTTTCGTTTCATTGTAGAGCAAGTCTTGTAGGAGGCTTATCAGAGTTTAAGGCTGCAACGGGAATGTCTCTACATTTTTTTTATGAATCGTATATTGTAAAAACTATTATAATAATTCCAGCCCTTTTTTTTTAATGTCCCACTGCTGGGCACGGGCCTCCCCTCAATGCGAGGGGGGATTAGGCCATAGTCCACCACGCTGGCCCAGTGCGGATTGGCGGACTTCACACATCTTTCGAGGGGTTCTCTCAGACATGCAGGTTTCCTCACGATGTTTTCCTTCACCGTTTTAGCAAGTGATAATCATGGTTGAAAATGAGATTCGCACTTGAAAAATCACAGAGGTGCGAGCCGGGGTTTGAACCTGCAATCCTCGTTACCGAGGCAAGCGTTCTACCAACTTGGCTATCACTGCTTTTGCTAAAACTATTGGATAGCCTTAATATAACACTTGCCATCGTGAAACTATCACTATGAGAAGTATATTCGACGGCCTGATAAGCGCATTTGGTAATGACTCTGCTTTCCGTGCCGAGGGTTCCGGGTTCGAATCCTGGTAGGGACAGCCTTTGTGTGACCACGAAAGTCTGTACCCAAAATCGATGTTAGGTTTGTTTACAGATTTGATCGCGTTTATATTATGTTCTTACGTCCCCGACCGTTCGGCTGCTTTACAGCAACCATGGTCACGGTTAGACGGGATGTCTGTAAAATAAGTTATATTTCAATGTGTAATATTCGCGTAAATATAAGAAATCAAGAGTTCCCTCACAGACTAAAATATTCTAGGCGGAGTATAACGTATTTATTTTTTGTCCGTGAATATTTTCATTTTGGATAACTTAAGCGCACTCAAGCACAGAGTAATTGATGTTATGAATAATACATCGAGATGTTTCGGCCTAGTAACTATGTAATTTATTTAATATTCTATAGGTACCAACGATATTATATGAAAATGAAAAATATCAGTTACATTTATCCGTAGTTTATCTCATCCTTTATTTTGACACAGATTTATTTGTCATCTTTTTATTTTTTATTATCTGTATACCTTTTTGGAATGATGGCGGTCAGACAATGTGTTCAGTGTACGTGTGTTCAGGGAAAAGGATTTTTTATTGTGTTAATCCTACTAATCCTACTAATATTATAAATGTGAAAGTTTGGATGGATGGATGGATAGATGTTTGTTACTCAATCATTCCAGAACTGCTGAACGGATCTGGATGAAATTTGGCACAGAGATAGATTATAGTCTGGAATAGCACATAGGCCACTTTTTATCCCGGTAAAAAGTATGGATAGATTTGTTTTAATTTTTCATAGAGCGTCCCATCGACATGATTTACAGAAAAGGACATAGACGAAAAGGACATACTTTTTAAACGCAAGTAACACCGCGGGACGCAGCTAGTAGCTTATATGTTTCATTTGTGTGTGTGCATATAAGTATTTCATTTATTAAACACTGACAAAACAAATGACATTGCTCTCGTCACCCGACCCATCTGCTCACCACGAAAATATAAAAGCCGCCGTCATCCCTTAGCCTCGGTACAAGGCAAATAATAAAATGTTGCGAGACACAACGAAGCACAGCGCTACTACGTGCAAGAAATATGTAGAGCCGAGATTAGTTTTATTGAGGCGAAATTATTTTTATGTACAACGGGATTTATGTAAGAGATCCACTCTGTACGAGATAGAGGTATGAATTAATAAATGTATCAGCCGCTTGAGGTACCTACCGAAGTTTCTAAGGCTAGGTTATAAGTTGGCAACCCAACCAAGTACACGCCTTATTCGGTAGCAACACCTATCTTTATTTTCTTTGCTAGAGAAGTTACACAATTATATAATATATATATATCGCCAGACGAACACGGCAACTATACGGTCCCACACTAAACAACGCTTGTATTATGGGTACCTATCAATGGACTGGGGCGAACCCAGAATATATTACTTATATGAATATTTAACATCCATAATTCGGGTACAAACATATATGCTTATCATTGAAATAAAACTAATCTTACGAATTTTATCGCGTTTATTATATGCTTAACACACAAAGCTGGTCCCTACCAGGATTTGAACCCCGGAACCTCGGCGCAGAAGGCAGAGTCACTACCAACTGCGCTAATCAGGTCGTCAACGGTCTTCGTCAATTTAAAGTGTATTTATTTTTGTTCCAGTTTGTTCCATATTTGGCACCGCATCGGAACAAACAGCTGATCATGACAACAAACCTGCAGACATGAAGCAAAACGAAAACTTGGATGTACAAGTGAACGGATGGATTAATAAAAATAGGAATTACAATGAAGACAAAACACTACATGAAAACCGAATAAACTCACTAAACAAAATGAAAATCAGAACATTCAATGATATACTAGAGAAACATGATAAATATGATCGAATATATTATAATAGAAAAAATAAACAAGCTAGAGATTTAAATAACAATAAAAACACAAGAAATGATAACAATGCAACTTTTAACCAAGTCACATTTAAGTACGACGAAATACATAATGATAGTGAAAATATATTAGAAACAAATTTGAGAATACACAAATTCAATATGGCCAAAAGACTTGGAATCAACAGAGATGATAGGCACGAGATGAAACGGAGAGTGAAGAGGGATGATGATGACCCAAGATGTGAGCTGTTCAAGTTCAACGATAAGGATTTGTACATAATGCATCCGCACGCGAAGAACAGGTCCACTTATTATAATAACAGCAATTGCGTTACTGTTATAAATGGTATGAATTAATTGAATACGTAACTTTCAAAACGTTAAAAATAGAGATCTAGATCATAGACAAAAATAAATAAAAAAATATTAATATAAATAATTGTGTGTGTAAAACACACGATTCATAATCGAACAGCAACCGCATAGTAACTGTTACTTTTGACAGATATTGTAAGGGATATCTGTCAAAAGTGACAGTTACTATGCGGTTGCTGTTCGATTATGAATCGATTGTGTTAGCAGACTTGGGGCCCAGGTCTGTATCGTGAACACTCACGGTTTGGTTTGACAAAAAAAAAATATTCAACATATCAGAATGATCTAACTAACATAATTCATAGCTTTTAATGATCTAGCTAACACGATAGCTTTATACCTTGTAAACAAAAAAATACAGGACTTTCTTGCTTTCGTATTTGTAAAACAAACCCATAATGTTTCACTGATATCAAAGTTTGTTGACTTAACCAAAAAGGTACCTTCCTGTAGCTAAATACCTTAATAATGATATTTCTTTTTATAATTACAGCGACATCTGACGACATGGTGATAGAGCTCACGTTTGTCGACATATTTCGTATCGAGTATCATCCGGAATGCGCCTACGATTACTTAGAAGTGAGTATTGTTTGAGTCGCTTGCACATGCCTATTGTATACTGTGGTATATTATACAGGTGATTCAGAAATGGTATACTAACCTCTGAATGAGCGCTTCTTTAGCCAATGTTTAAATATTATGTAAAGTCAGAATTCCGATGCGTCGATTTTAAAAGATAAATGTTTATACCCAACAAAATGACAATATGATGTTTTTAAATAAAACTAATTTTACCTCAGTTCAAACTATGATCATAGGACGTCAAACATCTCAGTCCCCCCATGACCACGATTGCTGTAAAGCAGCCGAAACGTCGGAAACGTAAAATCACAAAATAAACGCGATAAAATCGCTGGCCAAGTGCGGGTCCGTGGACTTCACACGTCTTTCGAGGGGTCTTTCGTCTTCTCAGACATGCAGGTCTCCTCGCGATGTTTTCCTTCACCGTTTAGCAAATGATAGTCATGGTTGAAAATGAGATTTGCACATGGAACCCAGAAAACCCAGAGGTGCAGACCTGCGATCCTCGTTACCGAGGCAAGCGTTCCACCAACATGGCTATCACTGCTTTTAGTGACTTTAAATATCTATGTTTTAATGAGCGAATATTGCGCAAACCTTGCTTCATCAGATCCGAGACGGTATCCATGGGTACGCTAATCTGCTGGGCAAGGTCTGTGGCCAGGCTTTCCCAAGACAGATAACCACAACCAGTCCCCACGCGTGGCTGAAGTTCCACTCCGATGACACGATCGAGTACGAGGGCTTCAAGATCAATATTGCGTTCAAAAACGCTCCGAGCCGTGAGTATCGTATTCGTTACCATGCTTGTAACAAATCGCACGGGTGAAATAAGATGCGTTCAAAACCATTGTACTGATAATACAGTGTGTAAGGGATACACTAATAAAATAAATAATAAATATAATTCATTTTGTCGTACATTTAATTCTGAAGCGGTACGAAGTTCGGCGGGACAGCTAGTTATAAATAAATATACACGTAAAAAGAGCGAACTAAAGATTTGTCAAAATCTAATTACATGCTAATCGGGTTTAAAATAACTTTTATTGTTAACTCTATTCAGAATCCTAATGAATCGAATATTTATGAATCGTCAAAAAAGGCACCCGTTCGAAATGCCGTTCCTATGGAGAAGAACGGGCAAACTCCATGGTTGCTCTTTTTAAAAGGAATATTCGAATATCTGTTGTGATAAATTCTTCCACAGATCGAATCCCTGACTCCTGCTACATAACGAAAAACGGTCCAAACGAGGACAAATACGGTGTAATAGATTCCACTCAGATCGACCCTGACTGCTTATCTGGCAGTGTGAACCAACCCATAGATGTTCTGTGGAAGATTGAAACTGCTCCTAACACTAAGGTACGTAAGGTCTATTTTCCCAGTCTCTGCTATACTTATCAGATATTTAATATTATCACCCTTACTTTTATTAAAGTGCTACGTAAAGCCATTGTAAATATACGAAAATACTCTATAAATTTTGGGTGAAAATATAACAGATGCTTTTCAATTTTGATGCTTTAAGAGCTTGTTTCACAATCAACACTCCTGCTCTCTTTCACTGGTGAAATAGAAAGAGTGAGGTATAGTAAATACTAATGTACGTTTTGAAGAAAAATCAGTCTTAACGAAATACAATAAAGCTTATAATCGATAGCGGCAACGCGTCAATAGACAGCGTTGCTCAGAATCATATCGTCCTATTTATAGAGTTCTGTACCCAAAGGGTCTCACAAAACGGAGCCTTGTTTTAAATATTTGTTATACTGAAACCCAATTACGTTTCAGATATATTTGAACTTCACAAAATATCATTTACAAAAGCCAAACGAATGTGACCACAACGTGATACAAGTGTTTGGGTCCGTGTTGGAACTGAGTTCTATGTAAGTACTAACGATAAGTGCCAAGTATTCAGGGGACCAGGGGACCAAGGGGAACAGGAGACAGGAGATTGGCTGGCAGTTTTATTCAGCCAATGGATCAGCATAGCAGTCCAAAGTCAGAATGTGGCAATTTAAAAGAGCTACTTTTAATATTTTAATGAATATAAATAAGGTTTTATAATATCGCTAGACGAACACACCAACTATACGGTCCCACACTAAGCAACGCTTGTGTTATGGGTACCGTACAATGGGCTGAGGGCGAACTCAGTATATAATACTCATATAAATATTAAACATCCATGACTTGGGTACAAACATTCGTGCTCATAACACAAAGTGTGTCCCTACCAGGATTCGACCCTGGACCCGCAGCACAGAAAGCAGCGTCACTACTAACTGCGCTAATCAGCTCGTATAGGCCTGTCTTTAACACAATATTATTAGACAAATGGGGAAAGAGGAACCCACAACTGACCCTCGGCTTGTCAAAAGATAAACCAAACAAGTTTGATCGATAATTAAAGAAGCCAGCAACACCGAACTCCTCTAAGATGTTAGTCGAGAAACTATCTGTCTCGAGCGACGGGACAATGGAGGGTTCCTCTTTCCCCATTTATTAACAATGGATTTCCGCCAAGTATCGCCTAGTTCTATCAATTATACAATATTGTTAGTTATGTTTAATTGATAGACAGCAGAAATAAAATAATTGCTTGAAGCAAACCTTCAAACTAAGCCATATCTTGGGAACCATTATAAAATCAGAAAAATATAATTAATAATTAACAAAGATATTTATTTTCTTATAGGTTAACGCACTACTGCGGTTCTGTAGCTAATTCAATTATGACTAAGGGTAGCGATGGGGTGAAGGATGGCAAGGAAGATAAAGGGAACATAATGTACGTGAGATTCCATGCATCAAAATCAGCGAGAGAGGACACATACTTCAATGCTACATACAATGCTTTCAGGACTTTAGATCCTAGCAAAGAATCGGGTAAGCAAAGATTTTAGAAATTAAAGAATACCTTAAACATTAGCAATGATGTTACAAAGAGATTAGAAGTATCCTTTATTCACAAAATTTGCTTTTGCTGCAACACACCAATTTTACGGTCCCAAAACTAAGCAACGATTGTATTATGGGTACTGTACGGTGAACCGGGAGCGATCCCAGTATCTAGGTACTTTTATTATAGTCCATGGTTGTTTTATCACATCTATGGAATGTGCTGGGAGTGTTATATTTAGCCAGCACAAGAGAGTGCAAATTTACGCAAAATTTAAAATTTCTACGAAATAGGAGTTGAACCTGCACCTCGTTGTATTCAAGGAGAACTTTTGATTCTACTTACTATTAAACTTTATTGACCAAACATGTTAAATTTGTGATAAACAGAAAAACCCGCTAAGTTGCTTGCCGGACCTCTTCAGTTGAGATCGCGTGCCAATCCGATTATAGAACTTAGGATACTAAACTTAAAATAACAAATTGTATGTGCCCCTATAGGTCTATAAAGAAATATTTGATTTTCACTCTCCTACCGTTTCAGAGGCTTGCCTACCGGAAGAATTCAGTTGTGAGGACAATACATGCATCGCTAAGGAACTGGTGTGCGACAGCGACGCCCACTGCAGGCTCAAAGCTGATGAAGAAAAATCTATCTGTGATGTGAGTCCGAACTAAACAATTAATAATAATGCCAGCCCTTTTAATGTTCCACTGTTGGGCACGGGCCTACCCTCAATGCGAGAGGGATTAGGCCATAGTCCACCACGCTGGCCCAGTGCGGGTTGACGGACTTCACACATCTTTCGAGGGGTTCTCTCAGACATGCAGGTTTCCTCACGATGTTTTCCTTCACCGTTCTTCACAGTATATAATACTTATATAGATAATAAACATCCGTGACTCGGGTACAAACATCACACAAAGATTGTCCCTACCAGTATTCGAACCCGCAGCACAGAAAGTAGGGTCACTACCCACTGAGCTAATCAGGTCGTCTAAAAGAATATGATATATATAAATATGAGTAATGGAAGCCCGTAATGTGTGGAAGTCATCAGGACAGATCTTTGTTCAGCAGTGGACCTCACTGCTGACTGTATGAATCAGAATGATACTTCATAAAGCTTTTTCTTTCCCTTTCAGAATAAAACAGAGTCCACCATCAGCCAGCCCCACATAATGGTGATACTGATCATATTCTCCCTGATACTATCGGGAATGTTGTTTGTGTTCCTTTTCAAGTGCATGAGGAAGCTGTACCAGGACCACAAATTGATCACGGTTAGTATTCAGCTTCTAATGTCTCACTATCTGACACAGACCTCAAATCTTCCGTCATAACCTAGACTAAATTGCATGTCGTAGGATAATATTTTAGATCATGCAATATTGACTTCGGTTATTTTATAAAAAGCAGTATGTAGTGGGTAATCAAAATCAGAATCAGAATATGTTTTATTCATATAAACCATTACTGTATATATGAATGGTCTAAAATTTCATTTTTGTGTAGTACATTGTTATTGGTATGTGAGAAAAGCTAGGCTGGCTTCACTCGTTGGTTTAAAAAAGTACTGACCCTATACTTGGCTGCATGGTTCCCACATTTACAGATTACTTTTGTATTTTTTGCCAAATAGAGATCTACGAATTATAAAAAAAAAGTAGGACCCAAAAATCAAATCTATGGCAACACCGGAATAAACAAATTGAATAGATATGCTATTGGCATTCTTGGAGCATTCAAAAATGTACGCGAGACGGGCGAGCCTTTAGTCCGTACAGTCGCATAGTGCTTTCAAAGACATTATTGCCTAAGGGTTATTTTAGAATGGCAAAACGAGTATAATGGTAGCAAGAACTCCTGCCCCAGTGTCAGTACGACTATAATAGTTGTAGACATTAAGTCGACCACATAATACATTCAAGGAGTTGGCAACGCAAGGGGCGCAAAAATTGATTCTTTGCCAAAAGAAATAAAAAATAAAAATATTACGCGAAGACGAAATATATTATGTAGATAAAAATATTAAATAAGTCTATGTTAACGTGATTTTAAATAACAAAAACCATCATTACAAATTAAGACCTAAAAATGCAATGTAAATTAAAACTAGATACGCTCGAGCGCACTCGTCGCTCGCACGCGTCGGATATCGCGCGGAGCGTTGCGTCGTGATCGCGTGATTTACGATACATTGCGCGCTCAAAAATTACAAATACCTATGACTTTCGACAAAACATATTTCTATGATTTTATTATAGGCATTAAGTGTAATCTTTACCCAAAGTTTTCGTTATCATGCCCCTTACATCCTGTATGTTCAACTTCCAAACTTCAATAAATCAACGAACTATGATTGTGTGTTATTTTAGGACTAAATTATAAGTCACATCAACTCACATTGCTTAGTCGGGTGTTGATACAACAGAATATCTCAACCAACCTTCACTATCTACAGATCTGAATCTAAAATGGTCACATTTCATTTTTATTGAAGACACAGCCATATGTTATCAATTATGATTATTTGTCATCTCGTAATATTTGTTTGTAATAGGAACACTTCAAAAAATCTTGCGAGGACCGTCTGGACAGGCTAGACAGCTTAGATGGAAGTCATCTCACATTGGACCCGAATATGCTGCAGAGAGACAACGAGCCAAGAGCCAGCCTGGAGAGGGAAAACCATACCAACGAGATGTATAAAAAACAGAGAAGCTTCTCGAAGCATGAGGTCAGTTTTATTTTAATAAGGTATCATGCGTAAGAGAAAGTTGCCGTGAAGGAACACCAATGGGATCGCTCTATTTTCCTATTGGACAGAAATAAAGCAATTTGATTGGTACATTTTTGGTAGAACGCTAATTTTGGACATTTTCATTTCATAGTTGGGGTGTTGTTGGGTTGCTGAGATTACCCCACTTCATGATGCGATTGGCGTGTCTGTTTGTTAATATCTAAAAAAAGCTTATTGATTTTCCTTTAACTTCCAGCCATCAAACAGAGAATCAGATTTTATAGAAGAAACCCGACTTGATCAAGACGATGACCACTGGAGGAGAGAAGTAGAAAGCGTCCTAGTTGAAGACCCGGACCTCCGGATCGAACGCAACGGCAGAACGAGAAGGAGCGATATGAGTAGGAAAGAAGAATCAATGAGAAGTAGAACGAAAGAGAGTGAGGGGTGTAGAGCTAGGAAAGAGATAAGAGATGTGTCCGTGGGCGCACCCGATACTAAGGAGTCGGGGTGTCAGACTAGAGAGAGTCTATTTCAGACGGATCCTCCGCCTAGTTCTGATGGTAAGTCACAAGTATTGCGCTTCGCAAATAAGGGTCATAGGTTAATAAACCTCTTACAATCATGATTATAGAAAAAATAGAGACAACAAGAGAAACATAATTACCCTTTACTTAATTTATTTTCACGTCATTAACAGAGTCGCTCAATTGATTCACGTTGTAGCGAGAGGAGTGGGGGGTAGTGGGGATGGCGGCCGGTTGCATTTATAAGGCGGCGTGCGGTGCTTCGCCGCTCATTCGTAGCCCAGCCATCCTGAGGATGCCTCGCTTAGAGGCGAAACACGTGTCGAATACTTTTTTAGATTCGCGGAGAATTGCGTATTTTTTGAGGTCCCGTCACTCGTGTTAGATTTCTCGACTAGAATCTTAGAGTAGCAGCAACTTGTTTGGTTTATAATTGGAAAAGTTGACAAGCTGAGAGAGAAACGTTGATTTGGTACAAAATGGAGTCATTAGGTGCTGGGTCAAAGAAAACATACTCAGTGGAAAAAATGAAAGCCTAATGGAACCTATTTATGTTTTCGAAAGACGTGTAGCCAGCGCTTGAGCAGTTCAGTGGACTGAGTCTCCCTTGTATTGAGGGGAAGCTTATATCTAACAGTTGAACATTTTTATTGATGAGCTTGGGGTGTCATTAAATGACACCTTCTCCCATGCTCCCTTTAGTCCCAAACAGCGATTAAAAGCATAAGCCAAATAACTTAACAATCACGGTCAAGGTGCATATAATGTAGCTAATGCCTAAACATCTTGACAGAGTAGTCGAAATTCCACCCAAAACCCACCCCCAAGGTAATAAAAGATTACAGTGCGAAGCGAAACACGAGAGGTCCTTTACAAACACTCCAACCCTCGTGTATGGGTTCTTGAGAAGTAATATAAGTTGTTTTTGTTTGAACTTAAGATACCTGGGCTTATTTATACTGACAGGTATTCTAATATAACCCTAGCTGTGTCCGCAATTTCCTGAGCGTCGACTTTAGTTGTTTGAATATCCTTTGCCCGGATAAAAATATACTAAATGTTGATCATGTTAAAAGCTATCATGAAGCCTAGTGTAGATAAAATCCGCCTAGCAGTTCTCTTGCGATGCGGAAACAGACCGACAAAAAATGCAAAAATCAGATTTGACTTCTGTATTGAAAATAATGTCCCCCCAATTCAATATATCAGACAAGAATATGTTACAATTTGTGTAAATAAAAACCATAAATCAAGTATAATTAAAATTTACAATTACATTTACACTAAATAGGAAAATATAAAAACTTAAAAATAGTATAACAACAAACTATGTATCAAAAAGACCTTGTCCGCGTGGAATGGTGGCAAGAATGCTGGCCGCATTTCCTTGCTGTATTATCAAGCAAATTTTTTGAGCGAGGAAAGAGCCAGCCCTCTTGTCACCTGTGGAGGCAATCAACCTAGGAGATATTATGGCTCCAAGGGCCTAACGTCCCTGTTACAATTATATGTACAAATCACGACTATAATTCCCGAAAGGATTGGCAGTAAATTAATGACAAATCTGTGAATATGTAAATCAAGCGGTCCTGTGATGAGTTTGGTGAGTTGACGTTGATAATAATTATTATTGACAGGTTCCGGCACCCGCAGCCGAGGGTTCTCAACCTTCGGTTACTCAGGGGCCACCATCGCTAGACCCTCGCCGCCCAATCAGACGAAGACTTCGGAGATAACCATTGAGCTTCTTAAGCAGGTTCCACCTCAGGAGCCGAAGCCTCGTGAGTATACGAACCTGGTATTCAATATCCTTGATTTCCAGGTATTCAAGGCCATTATTAGCAGTGATAGCCAACTTGGTAGAATACTTGCCTCGGTAACGAGGATTGCAGGTTCAAACCTCGGCTCGCACCTCTGGGATTTCTCATGTGCGAAGCTTATATTCAACCATGATTATAATTTGCTAAACGATGAAGCAAAACTTAGTGAGGAAACATGCATGTCTGAGGGAGCCCCTCGAAAGATGTGTGAAGTCCGCCAACCCGCACTGGGCCAGCGTGGTGGACTTTGGCCTAATCCCCCCTCGCATTGAGGGGAGGCCCGTGCCCAGCAGTGCTTGTTTTATAGTAAAGTCATACATCTTGACATGTGAAGTTCACCAACCGGACTGGGCCAGCGTCGTGGACGTATGGCCCAAATGCACTCGCGTTGAGAAGGTTGCCCTGTATAATGGTAATAGGCTCACCCCCTATTACATGTCAAAGTCTAAGTCAAATCGTTTATTTCGTATAGGCCTACGGGGGCAGTTACAAATTGTCGTTACATTTTTTTTTCTTAACTCTACAACTTGATCGGAATGCGACCTCAACTGAGAAGATCCGGAAAGAAACTCGGCCGGCTTGTCTTAAATTCATTATTTTGACAAAAAAAAAATACCGCCAAAAAATAAAATTCAGATCGAATACCGCCAGCGAAGGATATGGAGAGATGGTAGCGAAGGGGTACAGGGATTACAGGCGAGAATATTTTTTTTTAAACAATATTTTTTTTTTAAAACAGAAAAGAAACTCCCCGATCGTCGTCCGATAAGCACCGAAACAACCCGATCGGCGCCCGACGTCATCATCGTCTCCAAACCGATTCGCTGAGGATGACCATTGGGGCCCCCGCCGTGGGCCCCAACACCCCCCGAATGGTACCCTCTAGAACCCCGAGCCCGCCCCGAAGGGTCCCACCAACCCCACACGTGCCATATGGACTCGTACTCGAGGAGTATCTCCTTCAGCAACTGTGACGGTTACTACAGCCAGTATTTCGATGAGCAGCCGAAGTTGATTTATGATTATTGTTTGAAAAGTGATTTTGATTGTAAAAAGTCGAGGACTTTGCCGAGGAACTTGGGGTCTTCGGTGGACTTTAGGCCGAAGGTACACCCTCAACGGAGTGTTTGTTTCTACGGTGTGGACTTGGACGATGAGGACGAATGTCCTCACAGACGAAAGACTTTCGTTGTGACCGCGGACGTGGAGCCCCCTAGATAACATTTGTGAAAATTGATTTAAGTAGTATTTTAAATCGATAAATAATTTAATCGATTGAATCGATCGAATCAAAAGGAGGTGGAGGATGATGTAATTATAAGCGGTTAATAACTACACTGGTCGCGTTTTCAAATATCGAAAAAGAGATTATAGTGTTTTTTTTTTTGTGCGAATTAAAAATAAAGTTTAAAAATGGTATGTTGATTTTTTTTATTTTCGTTTCGTAAATGGCTAATCATTTGATTTATTTCTTTAGGAATGTTATCTATATAACGTATTGCTAGCCTTGTTAAAATATTTTACACTATTATTGTTAGACCTTATATATGCATTATCTTCCTGTAGCGTTTTCCTATAGGACGTATTAGTATACTCAAAGGATATTAGGTATACAGTATCAGCAATGCGTACACAATTAAATCTGTCCGTTGTAACAGCGTCATGCAAAAAAACCTAATATAGATACGTCGTCTTTTGTTTCGTTGGTTAAAGAACTTACTCCTAATAATAAACGGCCAATTTAAAAACACATTTTATTGCTATAATACTTGCAGGCGTGACTGAGGCGTTTTACAACAGTCGGGTAATTTGTATATAGAAGTATTATTTGCTTCCATTTTCAAACTGAAAATCCCGTTTCATTTTGATGTTCCCGCGAGAAATTTATGAAGTATTTTAACGGTGCTTTGTACCGACATTTATATTTCTCGACCATCGAAGTTGGCTTGGAAATAGATTTTGAACTTGGCAATAAACATTTACTTTCTGTTAAGATGTCTATAACTATATATCTGGTAAAACATAGAGTCTAGAATATATTTCAGCGTAACCATGGTATAAAAATATGCTACGCCGCGTATGCTCCGATGACGCTCAAGACTACGTCACGACCATTGCTAATCACTAACATCTTGAATAGAATAAACACCGCTCATTGGTTGAACATGTCGAAGTCTTGGGTCAATCACGGTACCTAGCTGTCACAGAAGAGAGTACCAGAAGCGCCAGCAGGCAGTTCAAGACATAACCTATGTCACGGATTATGTCACACCGTCTCGCTCTCTTCCTTCCGTAATTCATATGAGGGAAAGAGATAAAATCGATTTATCTAAAATTTTGTCTTGTCACAGCCAGCTGTGCTGAAGGGTTACCAAACAGGTCAAGATAAACCCTAATCACGGATTATGTCACACCGACTCGCTCTCACCCTTCCGTAATTAATATAAAGGAAAGAGACAAAATCGATTTATCTTGCCACAGCCGGCTGCGCTACTATCCTGGTGTAGCATATTCTCATACCATGGGCGTAACAATTTGTAAAATTAATTGTAGATGCCTAGTTTAAGTCGGTCTTTGCAAGTATTTCAGCAATTAATTAAATCCGCGCTATAAAATATTGCGTTTAATTAGTTCGGTTGGTAGAATGAATTATTTTAAAATGATTTAATATCTCGTACTTATTCTGTGTTAAGCTTTAGTTTTTCTTTGATCTATGAAATTACATTTTAAGTCAAAGCTATGTTAGTTTAAGAAATCGTTCTGCAATGTTTGGTTATCTTAATTATAATATACTGGGTTATTCAGAAAGTGTATACTAAACCTGGAACCTGGGTTTCTTTAGCGTATTTTTTAAATACTATTTGAAATCGGAATGTTGATTGGATGATTTAAATAATCCATTTTGTTCCCAACAAAATGATTACAATGTCATCCAAATTCTGACCTCACGTAATGACTACAAATGCACTAAAGAAGCTCACGATCAATGCTTAGTATACCCTTTCTGAATCACTCTGTAGTATTGCCATACTACAGGCTCTTACGCGTTTACAAAAAATGAGAATTGTGTCAGAATTTTATACTTTTTGGTTGTTCCTATTTACTTAAAACTAAGTCTTCCATATTGTTCAAAGATTTTGTTTAATATATATTGTAATGAAGCAACCCAAAACGATTTTAGTAGATAGAACTATTAATGCTGCGTTCACACAAAACAACTGCGTTCAATTTAAATATTTTTTTTGGAAATTGTTATTGCGTGTGGACACGCCATTATGTTAATTAAAACTAATTGTAATTTAAATATTGAATAAATTGTGAATAAATCTAGTCATAATAAATAGACCAATTTGAATACAATCATATTTTATAAAAAAATAATGTTAATATTGTCAGACGAACACACCAACTATACGGTCCCACACTAAGCAACGCTTGTATTATGGGCACCGTACAATGGACTGAGAGCGACCCCAGTATATAATACGTATATAGATATTAAACATCCACGACTCGGGTACAATACATTCGTGCTCGTCACACAAAGTTTTTCCCTACCAGGATTCGAACCCGGAACCCTCGGCACAGAAGGCAGGGTCACTATCCTGACGACCTTAGGTCCTCAAAATAAATGTTAACGTGAACTAAAATGTAGATATTGCTAAATTAATAATATGAAATGTTAAATTAATTATTGGTCTGTTAACAAACATGTAATTAAAGTGTAAATAGATTAGGAAAATAGGTATGTTAATAAATTAAGTGATTGTATTATCATAATAAATAAAATAATACAGTTAAGTACGTATTATCGATTTAATGCTACCAATGTATACTTTTGAAAATCACAAAACAGTACATTCTACATTTTGCCGATATATTTCTTCTTCTTTTTTTAGTATGGCAATCGGCTACAAAATAATGCCCTTTTGCCAGTCTCGAGTATTTCTTGATAATTGTCATAAAATTATAATTACCTTTCTATCACTGGTCAATGATGATGAAACAAATAACTGATTAGCCTTAACAAATATAAAAAAACACCGAAGTTCACAAAAAGAATCCTGTTCCAAACTTATTTTAATTACGTACGATTAAAAAAACACTAGCCCATTGTGTATTCCAAGAAATTAACGTATTACGCCCAATCCGTAGACGAGGCCTAATAAAACCAACCTAACCCTATCAGTAAAGTGGAAAACACATTACTGATAAAGAACCTGAAAGGTTACGATTTTATATTTTTATCTTACATTAATGTATGAACACATTTTTTGTATGTTCCACCAAAATAATATATTATAGTAAATATTCCACCAAAATGATATATAATGAAATATTTTCATACAAAATTAAATTAAAGTGATACTCAACCGCTTTCTCCAAAGTAATAAAAACTGATTAATTAATTGATAGATGGATTTTGCTAAAATAAATTGATGGGTTTAAAAACTGATAATCTCAGACATCTTCTAGATGTCTCAATACCCTGTCTTATGATCCGCCATCAATTAACGCCGATCTAATAAAGTACTTAATTGACTTATTAAAGCTCTGTTTCAACTCAATTTAAACGTGGTTTTTAAAGTTGTATAACCTATGGTCCGACATACATAATAGAGTAGTAACATTACGCTATGAACTTTGGGAGTCCAGCAGCAGAGCAAAATCTATGGTT
Source organism: Pheosia gnoma (assembly GCA_905404115.1). Lineage (NCBI taxonomy): Eukaryota > Metazoa > Arthropoda > Insecta > Lepidoptera > Notodontidae > Pheosia > Pheosia gnoma. The sequence goes on along the minus strand of FR989919.1, from coordinate 5,513,641 downwards.
GCGTGAGAAAAAAACAAGATCCAACAAATTCGATTCCATCGTTGAAATTTAAATTAATCGAATAACAAAAGAACTTCAAAAGCCACCTTCGCGAGAGAGGCTCCGAGTGAAAATCATTATCAACCAATCAGAACGCTGGCAATTCGTAAATTCAATCGTGGAACGTGAATGCGTTTTAATCAACTGTAATTCAATGGTTCAAGTTGTCGGTGTTTGTCGGCCCTTGGGATGTTAATTAGTTATTTTGAACATGTTCGGCCAAGAATTTCTGCTAATTCGAAACATAACAACATTGTGTACGGAACTAGGTTATTATAGAGAAACATTGTTGGGTCTATACGTGAAATATCAAAATTTAACAAGCTCCCGTCAAAGGCCATAGATGCAATACTACCTTTGGTGTTACCAACGACATTTATTTTTTAATAAATAATTGTAAAACTATAAAAATATTACCAGACGAACACACCAACTGTACGGTCCTGCAGTTTTCAGCCTTCAGGAGCCGAAACAGTACCCTCTGAAGCCATAAAATCATCAAACAAATAAAATTACAACAACTCCTGAACTCACATGTAAACTTGGAAAATTATGTTCGCATGAATTATCACTCCTTCCTGTCTGTGCGCGTGCACAAATCCCACCAACATTCAAATGGAATAATATACTTCATTGAGAAAACTCTTATTCTGCTATTGACGTGTCTTTCGGTCCAAGTCACGCTTGTGTGAGCCGCAATAAGATTTATTTCATAAACTCACAACTGGCTTGGGAATAAAGTTTCAAGATTAAAGGAGGCGATGGAAAGGGTATTCATATATGTGTGGCCTTTACATGACCTGTTTTAAGATTACTTATGGGGTGAGCTTAATTCTTAACTTATTGGATGGACCTTAATTGTTGTAGCCACAGGAAAACGTTCTTAGGAGACTGTCCTTTAACTTTTGGAGATATTTTGATTTGGATCAAAAGGCTTGTACCCAGTAAGTAAGAGTACGGGAATTGTCAAAATTAAAAAGAAAAATCTCACACATTTCGTAGAAAATGAGACTCCAACATACTTTTGTACTTACTTAAAACTTTTTACTCTGGATAGTACGGCTACAAAGAATAATGGCTGCAAAAAAAAACATTTAAATTTCAAATTTCGAACGAATATATTCCTGAAAAAAATTTAAAAGGCGACAAAAGCAAAGCTCATCTATTAAAACGCTGAAAACTGCCTCACATCCTCTCACTCACACTCAATCCGGGACTTATTTAAACAACATTATTCTCCTAAAATAAGATGGTCGGTTGCCCCAACCCGCTTTCAAGTTTACAACCGAAATTAAAACTTGCCCGCTTTGCCCCACGAAATGAATGTAGCTTAAAAGAAAAATGCTAGACATTTGGCGAATGTCTTTATAAGACTCATAACTTTTTCCACTTTGATAAATAACTTTGGAAGTTCATTGAGTCGATGTCTGAAGACAGGGGGATGACTCAGTGAATTACCAACAAAGCGAGAAGCAATTAAGAAGAATTTGTCTTATGTAATTGTAATACGGTTTATATAATAATAATAATAATAATAATGTTTATTAACCAAAAACAGATTTGCAGATATTTTATGTATACATACATTGTGGTTACAATTTTAATAATAATATTTTAAATACCTGTCAGTTATTGACAAAAACTTCCTGCACTAGGTCAGGCCTGTCTCGCAGGAAGTTTTTATTTAATTATAGAGATTAACCTAGATAGCATAACAGTTGCCAGTTCTTATAATAATAAAAGCAAATAAAATAGTTTGACAAAATTTTGTCATGAAAGAAAAGATAAAAAATAATAAATAAAAATAATGGTAATGGAATTAAATTAAATAAGGCACCTACTAGCCTGTGAAAAAAGAAAATGATAATGATAATGATGATGATGCACTTGTTAACTAATTTGGTAACGGTAAAAAGAAATCAAATAATAACATAAAATAATAATTTTAAAAATAATAATTTTAATAAACACTTCTTAAGAATTGTTCAGTTTTCTGGTAAGACCAGGATAGAAGTTCTTTACTTATTTTTGTTTTTACCTCACCTACTGTCAAGTTGTTAAGGTTACAGATTTTATACATTTTGTTATAAGTAAAATGTTTCATATACAAGCTAAATCGCCTTGCGAATGCAGTTTTAATTATAACCGTAGGTAAACAAAAAACACGCTTCCTGACCATTTCTTCATAGTTGTCTAAGTTGATTACTTCTTTGTATATTACGAGGAAGAGGGTCATGGTTGATGGTGGGACAAGGGGATTTACAAGCTCCTTTCAAAGAATGAAAATACATAGGAAAAAATACTTAAGTATTTTCTTATTAGTCAATGTGTTAATAAAAAATATTAAGCATTTTTTTTTCGGTACAATTAATGGAATACTTGCTTTGCTTTGAATACTAGCTTTGGGTAAATTTTGCACTTAATACCTATAATAGAATTATAGAAGTTATTTATGTTGAAAGTCATGGGTTTCAAATGTTGTTATTTTTGAGTGCGCAATGTATCGTAAAGCACGCGATCACAACACAACGCTACGCCCGATACCGGACTCGATCGAGCGGTGAACGCCACAGATCACGAGAGATATGCCGTGCGGTTCAAAATGTATGGGAACTCGCTGTCTCCGTTTTGTCCCCACCACTCGCCACAAAACACATGCAATTACATAAAACCAACCAATACGAAGTCTCACACACACACGCGTGCCAATAATTCGGTGCGTGCTGCGTCGTCGCCGCATGCAGCGGCCGTACCACGCGACGCACCAGTTTATTCAAAGTATCGTTAGACGATCTATCCATTGCCTCGTACATTCACTCAGTAGCGAACATAGGTGGTACTTAAAGAGCCATGTATTTTGTACAAAAATAAAAAAGTCGTTGTGCTACATGAAAACTAAAATAACATAATAAAGGCATTAAATATTTTTTGATTTGTTGTTTTTAATGATTTTAAAGACGAATAAATAAAATACTTGATACTGGCTGGTGAAATGAGATTTTCCATCTTTCGCGTAGTTCACTTTGCTGCTAGTATTTTAGCACAAACCCACGGAATAACACGGCATTTAAAAAAAAAGTTAGAGCTCCGATACCGACGTGCAGTTGCAGTCGACTGACGGCGAAAACTCTATGTTAGCGTAATTTTGGCTAAAGGTGAGCGCAAGCCCACCGCTTTCATAACATATCTCCTCTAATATATCTGTGGGTGAACGCGCTGGAGCGTATTGAGTTTTAATTTACATTGGAGCTTTAGGTCTAAACTAGTACTTTTCTTGTATTAAAAATTACGTGGAGACAGACTTCTATTATTATTTCATGCTAAAATCAATTTAAAAAAAATGCATATAGTTCAATGATCCTAATTTTTCTGAGTTACATAAATGTATCAATATGATAGTTACTAAAATAATAATAGATTAATATATATATAAGTATATAACATTGTATATAGATTAATAATTTATTAATTATTGTTATATTTGTAAGAAAATAAATTCTAAGGAGATTTTTTATTATTTGTTTTATTACTTAACTACACAAACCTATGGATACACTAATATCTCTAGAATAGCTAAACCGATTTCGATCAAATACAGCTATGAACGATCTAGTTGGTAGCAGCTACGAAATGTTGAGGGCAGGTTTCATCTGAAGAAAAAAAAATGTGAATTTGTGAGTGCCCCGTAGGCTTATACGAAAAAAAAATACTTTGACATTGGTAACAACTGGATTGAGAGAAAGAGCAAGAATGGCATGATCGTGATAAACTCATTTTTGGTTCCATTACTCCATACATATCCCGTAAAAGGGTCATTCGGCTAAATCGAGTCACATCGGTTTGATTAATTCTTATACTAGCAGAATAAAAAAAAATCCCGGCCAAATTTCCAAAATGCCTTCCTTAGTGCTAACCTATGCTATATAATAATAATAATAATATCGCCATACGAACCCACCAACTATACGCTTCCACACTAATCAACGCTTGTATTATGGGTACCGTACAATATAGTGAGGGCGAACTCAGTATATAATACTTGTATAGATATTAAACATCACATAAACCCAACTTAACTTGAAACCTAGGTAAAGCAACCTGCGCTGAAACTTCACCCTTCCTTCGCTTAGTATATAAGTCATAATACAACGAAACCTATTAAACTAAACAATAAACTACTATGAAGGAACACGTTTCGAGCTCATAAAACATACTTATACGTTTAAAAGTTCATAGCATGTAGTTTAAAAATGAAAATTTATAAACTTTACTCACCTATCTAAGGTGAATAGATACACTGCAAAAGTTGCATGTAAGAATAAACACAAACTTTGCGGAGCTTGCAATATCTTTATCGCAAGTATACTAGAATATAATTTGTGCGCAAATAGTTAGGTACCTTTATAAATTAAATAGGTCATGAGCATGATATTTTATGCTACGCTAAACTACGCTTTGCAATAAAAAAAACTATATTCTTACGCTACGGTGCTACACTCTACGATACGCTAATCTAGACGACGCTGCACAATGCTATGGGCTACGATACACTACGCGGTACGCTAAGCTGGACTACGCTGCACGAAGCTATACGCTACGCTTCCCTACGCGGTACGCTAAGCTAGACTACGCTGCACGATACTATAGGCCACGCTGCACTACGCGACTCGATGCTTTACGCTATGCTAGACGATGCTATAGTGCTACGCAACACGATGCCTATACGCTACGCTACAATACGCAATACGCTACGCTACAATACGCAATACACTACGCTACACTACGCTATACGCTAATAAACAAAACTACATGGAAGTAATCAGGTTTAAAATTCCCAATTAGTATCAAAGTGCATGGCCGTAAATTATTTATTTTTGTTAGAATGTACTAATACAATCTGGGGATGCTGTGCTGTGTACGCCATCGGAATAGATAATACTATTAATGTGCTCCCGTAAGCAAGCAATAAAAATGCATCCCCTATATTTTATCATACTACAGGACGATTCAAAAAGGGTATACTAAGCCCGCCACTATGCGAAGTCACTATTTTGATATTGATTTTAAAAAAAGTATTCCCTATAGAATGACAATTCTGATAATTATGTCTGCACATAAATAATTAACATAAATGTGGGTTAGCCCAATAAGGCTTAGCTACCATATCTGAATCACCCTGTATACTTAAATTCCACAGAGACCTATAAATCTAGTTCCACGTTCCGTAGAGCTAAACATTAGCTAGCAGCAAACAAGGCTGGGATTGTATTTACCCGACTGCGCATGTCAACGGTGATAAATGATGGATCCTATCTGTCGGCGAACAGCCAATTCGGGAACCAATTGGGTTTCTAAGCAGACATTATGTGCATTGAAATAAACTGAATTTTATCGTGTTTATTTTATGTTTTTACGTTCCCGATGTTTCGGCTGCTTTACAGCAACCATGGTTATGGACTGAGGTGTTTGACGTCCTAGTGTTATAGTATGAAATGGTTCGAACTCAAATTATTAGACGTTTAAAAAATGACAACCCGTATACTGAGCGCACGGCCAAACGCTACTGGGTCCCCTAGTTTAAAAACATCGTATACAAAATTATTTGATATACTCGTATCAATGTGATCCATATAGCTTACTGATTCATTGGTTAAAATACTTTACACTATTTTTATTTTAGAACATCGTAGTGTAAGATTGTTTTTAGAACATCGTAGTGTAAGATTGTTTTTAGAACATCGTAGTGTAAGATTGTTTTTAGAACATCGTAGTGTAAGATTGTTTTTAGAACATCGTAGTGTAAGATTGTTTTTAGAACATCGTAGTGTAAGATTGTTTTTAGAACATCGTAGTGTAAGATTGTTTTTAGAACATCGTAGTGTAAGATTGTTTTTTTAGAAATAAAGTAGTCGTTATTTTCGATTCAGCATTTTAATCACACAAGGTCGTGTGGTATCACAGGCTAACAAAGAAAAATCTTATTTCAAAGCACATTTTTTTATTTTATAAGGGCTGCGCTTTAACTAGCCCTTAGGGTCCTATATTTTTTTTTATATTACAAATCTACCTTAAGGTGCGGTTCACTCAACACGACTTTTTTAATAGATAACTACCAGCCCTTTACATTGAAGGGAATTAGTTCATTAGTTAACGCCCGAAGGACCCATTGTCACGATGTTATGGCGTGCTCGTTGAAAATTAAGTTGAATTATTGTCAAAGTTTGAGCGCCATTGTCAGTTTTTTTTTTTGGGAAGGAATAACGAATCTGGGTTAAACGTGCATAAAAAATAAAAACGTACCATCAAACCTGAGTAGCTAAAGGGTGAGCAAAGGTGTCCATCATGATCCTAAGGCCCTTAATAAAGGGGGGGGGGGGGGGGCTATTGCGATTTACAATGACACATCAGGCCTCGGGATTCTTCTTAGAATGGTCTTACCAGATAAGCTAACCTAACCTAGCAGAAAAGCTAAACAGCCCATATTGCGGCTGATCTGGGAAATAAACCTGGCACCTCACGACCGGCAGCCGTGCTTGAATCCACTAAACAAACCGCTGATACAGTCTAGGAGTTAAGTATATCTATAAATCATATTAAAGTTTAAAATCGTGTTTAAGAAACGCAATCTTAAAAACATTAAAAGCTAAGTCAACGAACTCCGCCAGCCAAAGGAGCTTGGTTGTGTCGTAATAGATCTACGTCGACTGGAACATACATACATTATGTATAAAGTACATAATCTTCTCTTATATATAAAATTCTCGTGTCACAATGTTAGTTACCTCGTTAGTTCCTGCGAAACGGCTTGACCGATTTTTATGAAATTTTATATGCATATTCAGTAGGTCTGAGAATCGGCTACTATCTATTTTTTATACCCCTGTCCACCCATTACATTTATTTTTTATTTTTTGGACAACATTTTAATTTTTTATAATGTGGTATTAAAAATACCTACAGCCCTAAATGTTCACCCTTCTATCACCAACCCCTATTTTTTAATAGTCATTTACTAATTTAATCATTTTTCATCCCGCTCGATAACTGATCAATTATCACTTGGTAAGCATAAAACAAATTAAGATAAAACATTTGATGTTGAGGCGGTACGAAGTTCGCCGGGACAGCTAGTATACTATATATTATTCAAATATTACACAGCGTTACAGTCTCGCATACCCCGACTCCCTGCGATGCGTGTGATATCATCGGTCTACCTTGTGGGGATCCTACACTAGGTCTTCCGGCCCGTGGTCACCATTCTAGAACCTCTTCACCCCAACGTCCAGCGGTTCTTCGAGCTATCTGCCCCGCCCACTGCCATTTCAACTTAGACATTTTTACAGCTATGTCAGTTACTTTAGTTCGTCTATGACTACGTCGTCGGAGACGCCATTTTCATATCATCATGTCACATCCATTATTTTATTTATAATGTGTATTTATTGAAAGTTTTATTGCTATTAATTACTTGACATTGGCAAAATACCCGCTAAGTTGTGGGTGAGGCCATTTGCATATCCATTTCATTTCATCGCATTTCATTTCGTAAAAAAAGAAGAAGACTATGTCGTCTATGGTACTCCTCATTTTTAACCGACTTCAAAAAGGATGAGGTTCTCAATTCGGTGGTTTAATTTTTTTTTATTATACCCCATAGCGCTGCTATTTCAGGCACTTTTACCAACTAAGCTACGACCTCGTCTACCTTTTTTTTTTTTTTGTTTTCGCTGGGAAATGCATTTACGCATACCGCGCGAGCCCGGGGGAGCCCGGATGGTTATGTGGGGCTCCTGGAAGACGACCTCTTCTACCTGCTTTGATGATAAATGGAATATTTGAACATAGCTGCAACCACTTCAGGGATTACAGGTGTAATGTTACGTAAGACAAAGCACATAACATGTTAAACTAACAACACAACGACACATCTGGCCGCGAACCGGCAATTAGTGTCGCGAGAGCGTCTAGACACTCGTTGCACACTCGACATAGACCGTTGAGAGGCGGCACTAGTCTAATTAGAGAGCTGAGACCCGTAGGTGTAGGAGGACCATCATTTGAGCTCTAGTGGGATAGAATTCCAATAAATTACAGCTTGTATAGCGCAGTTGGTAGTGACTCTGCTTTCTGTCGTAAAGAAACTTCACGTCTTTAAAAAGTCGTGTGAAGTCGGGTAACCAGCTCTGTCCGAATACCGAATCCCGAATCCCGAATTGTGCTCGGTATCGTTGAAATATGCTGGTAATACCAATAGGCTGGGCCGCAGAATCTATTACCATCGACAAAATATGGGTGCACTAGAGTACACCGCTGTCTTCTTAACTGAGTGTCAGTGTCAAGTGTCGTCATATATAACCACCCTAATATATATTTCTATCTTTACGATATGAAATGAATATGAATATGGCCTCACCCATAACTTAGCGGGTATTTTGCCGGTGTCAAGTAATTTATAGCAACACATTATAAATTAAATAATGGATGTGACATGAAGATATGAAAATGGCGTGTATTAAAATTTGGGACACTAAACTGTCACATAACGTGAGAATTTGTCACGCTACTCAGTGACAGCGAGCGATTAAAACAACTTATGCTTCCGCTAAGAACATTTCATTTGCATCTGCATCAAGACTTATGCAGCTGACTGTACGCGGTACAGTGGCGTTGTCAAGTGGGAGGTAATGGATGGCTATTCACTGTTCTATCTAAATGCTTCCGAGTTGAATAACGTATACAAACTAAGGTGTTGGTTGTTTTAGATGTTTTAATAAAAAGGACCGCTTAGGAAACCCCACACTGCGCACCAGTACTCGAACTAATGATGTCGGTGACAAAAGTGTTATGTTGAAATGGGACGGGGCTCGCCATGTATCACGGATGGATTCGAAGAAGTGGACGAATCGCATAATACTTGGACACCCTCGTATCGTACCGCCGCCGCGCCGCCCGCGCCGCCGTGGCAGACCGAGGCGAAGATACTGCAATAATTTGTAAATGTGGGAACCATGTAGCCATTAACTTGTAATTATACACTTACGGTCGCATTTATAGAAGCGCTAGCTTAGGCCACACCTTGTATATAAATGCACATAAGATTTTATTTTTCTTGTCGGAACAGTAAAATAAACTAAACTTCATACGTACAAAGTCGCGAGCACTGCTATTTCTGTCCCAGAATATGAGTTATGTACAAACAAGAAGAAAATGTATAAAAGAAAATCCACGATAAACCAGTTTGAAAGGAACCGTACCGTTTGCAAACGCGATTCATCCGAACGTGAGCTCAGTTTAAATTTACTTTGAGGCATATGATGCAAGCTTCTGATGTTTCATATCACAACGAGCTATACGCGATGACGATGGGAACGATTGCATATATATTTTTTATAAAATGGTTAAAGAAAATAGCATAGATAGCCAAGTTGGTAGAACGCTTGCATCGGTAACGAGCATCGCAGGTTCAAACTCCGGCTCTCAACTCTGAGATTTCTGGATTTCATGTGCGAATCTCATTTTCAACCATGATTATCACTTGCTAAACGGTGATGGCAAACATCGCGAGGAAACCTGCATGTCTGAGAGAACCCCTCGAAAGACGTGTGAAGTCCGCTAACCCGCACTGGGCCAGCGTGGTGGAGTATGGCCTAATCCCCCTCACATGGAAGGGAGGCCCGTGTCCAACAGTGGGATATTAAAAAGGCTGGTATTATTATTATTATATATTTATGAAAGAAAGTCACCTATATACATGGTGTACGGGGCATGGTCACGAAAACTTTGGGTAAAGGTTACACATTAAAATTATAAATTTGGGGTCGAGTCACCTTCGTCCGTAGGAGAATTAAGTACCCTCGAGATACCCTACACGTGACCCTGGGTGGTGCCAACCAGGTGACAACTCTACTGGTGGTAGGCTTCGGCCGTGGCTAGTCACCACCCACTGAACAAAGCCATGTCGCCAAGCGGCCTAGCCGTGTTCCGGCATGATGTTCGGTGTTGCCATTCATGGATGGCGGGTCAGATCAGTTGCGCTGCATGTGCCTAGTGTGAATGTAGCGTCTCTTATCTACTGCCGCCTTCCTACCTAGGCAAGTATGCTCCATCGTAGATCTCATCGTCACTTACCATCAGGTGAGATCGAGATCAAATACTTGCCTATAATGTAATAAAAAAAAAAAAAAAAAATCGATACAACATATATCAAGGTTCTAGAATGGCGACCACGAACCGGACGACATAGTGTAGGACGGGCCCCCACAAGGTGGAGCGATGATATCACACGCGTAGCATGAAGCCGGTGGATGCGAGTGGCGGAGGACCGTGATGTGTGGAAGTCATTGGGGGAGGCCTATGTCCAGCAGTGGACGTCTTGCGGCTGATAGTATAACATATAAGAAGAATAATTACTTTTGAAACTAGATTTTTTATACCATCGATTTCCCATACGTTAATACCATCACGCCTGTTTTCCCTGAAGAGGTAGGCAGAGGTACACAATCAAATACGTTCTCGCAATTACTAAGCCCTTAGTACTATTGTGATTTGTACTATGTAATTCACAGTATTTACCGTTCCATCTTTCTGAGTGTAAATACCGCCCCTCTCTTTCAGCAGTTGAGGGGGTTTACACAGGCCACAGAACAAAGAATAATCGCTGGGAAGGGCATGTCAGAAGGCTGACATGTTTCCGACTTACATTAAAATGAACCAACAAACATACGTCGACGCATTTAAGTCGCTGTTTTTATAAAGAGCAGGGTGCGATCTTGTACATGTTCACAGATTGCAGACTTCGTGGAGCGCCGGTGTTGCTGTAAGCACTTTCTGCGTAGATCGGACCGCAAGCCACAACTAAATATGAGGGTGAGTCAAACTATAACACTAGGACGTCAACCACCGCAGTCCTCCCGTGACCACGGTTGCTGTGAAGCAGCCGAAACGTCGGGAACGTAAAAAACAAATAATAACCGCGATAAAATCCGTAAGATTAGTTTTACTTATTCAATCTAAATTAGTGTTTATGTTTTTTTTTTATTTAAAATCAAATCATGATAGACTTGTATGTTTTCATACTAAAATATAATTCATGATAAGATCGACCGAAAATCCAACTCTGGAGAGTCCAGAATCATGAGTTGAATCCATGGTATCAGTTTTCGTTACGAAACCACATACACCCTGTATAATTTTATGTTCTGTGAACCGGTCTACACAGGATGCGGCACGTTGGTAGAGCCGCCGCAACGGTATTCTATACGGAAACAATAGCGCATTGCTCTACACGCTACAGTGTTTAGAAGAAACTGAGAGAGATCTAAAGTCTCTAGATAATCTTTGACTCTATATTTTCATTTAATAGCCCTAAACTACGTCTTTTGAGAAAGTTTTCAGTTCCGAAGCAATGGGTAATTAACATCGTCGTCTTTTGGCTACTTCTTTCATCGCGAGAGCTAATAAAGTTTTGCCACGAATACGAGCAGGAGAAAAGATGGTAACTCTAGGTATATACTTAGTTAAGTAAGTTAAGTAGCGTATGCTTGCCACAAAAAACTTGACTGAGAATTATGCAAGAGATAAATATTGCCAAACGAACGCACCTACCGTCCATTGTACGGTGCCCATAATACAAGCGTTGCTTAGTTTGGGACCGTACGGCTGGTGGATTTCTCTGGCGATATTTATTTATGTAAATGTGACTGTTCCAGTTAAAATGCTTCCGTGTTTTAACTCTCACTAAGCTCCGTCTATTTCCTTCTTTGAATTGACTCACTGGTAACCAAAATTCGTCTTTAACCAAATATCCAGTCACTGAACGATAATACGTTTACATTCGCGTGCTATTTACAAACCGTTAATACGATTTGAACAGTAAAATTAAACTAAATAATAGCTGTATGGATGTTCATTGAATTGTTTCAAGATGATTAGAAATAGTTACATTCTGTATAAGCTATCTTTACAATGTATAAGGCTTAACAATAATAGTGTTAAATATTTTAAGGCTTCCAGTCCTATAAAGGTCACATTCTCGAAATAAAATACAATTATTTTTTATTATTATTTTTTTTATATTTTTAAGTTCTTTTGTTTATTTTTATATTTTTTATTTTTGCGTTCACCTACGGTTACGACTTTATATAATACTGTTAAATAGTACCCAGTAGGATGTCCGTGACATCACTAAACGGCTTCCACGGAAGACCAGCGCTGGTTGTTCGCACAACCAGCATACGCTGAGTGGAGGCCGATTTGTGACAAGCATTTGAGCGTCTACCTGAGGTGATGCTCAAAGATGGGTTGTGTTGTGTGTAGTGTTCGGTTGTATTTGTCACAAATAAATGTTTTTTCTTTCTTTCTTTTCTTTCTTTCTTTAAAATATTTTACACTATTTTCGTTAAACCTTATATGTAGTAGTAGTGTAGTATAGTTAACAAAAAGAATACCATTTACTCAGACTATTGACATTATATTGATACACGATTGAATTACAGAATAAGAAAAGTTCAATGGCAGTTGAATGGCTGATCAGAGGAAAGCTACTCGTCTTAAAAAACTAGTAGACTACCAAATGTCTAAAACCATTCAATCGACACGCTATCGACACGCTACTGAAGCGTTTGTAAATTATCAGAATTGGGCCCCAGGTGTCCGAACAACTGGATACCAAAATTCTTGACGCGCCACTGACGTCAGAAATGGCGGCAAACCGTCAAAGAAAACCTTGGTCGGGTGCAAAACGATGCTCAGCAGTCAGAGAACAACTCAAGGACGAGGAGCTAGCAATAAATAAATAAATATTACTCCATCCCGCCTTCGTATTCACGAATGGTCGTTCAAATTGGAGCACAAATACTTGCCGTATTGTGAAGGAATGTGACTTGAGCGAAAATATATAACAACCGCTCGTTCATTCATTCGTTCGTTCATCCATTCCTTCCTAATGTCCTAACGGGTTCGGATTTCCCGCGGGTGCTCCGGGATATTGGGGCATTATAAACGCTTTGCATGTCTTGTATTTTCGTACTCGCCAATTTATAGCAAGTAAGTAGATACTACGCAGCGACTTGGTGCTAACTTCAGAAACACAAAGAACCGTGGCGCTTACTGTACTTGCTATAAATTGGCGAGTACCGTTTAGCAAGCAGATACTTGTACAGTAGATACTTGCTAAACGGTGAAGGGAAACATCGTGAGGAAACCTGCATGTCTGAGGAAACCCCTCGAAAGACGTGTGAAGTCCGCCAACCCGCACTGAGGCAGCGTGGTAGACTATGGCCTAATCCCCCTCGCATTGAGGGGAGTGGGACATTAAAAAGGGCTGGTATTATATAAGTATCTACTGTTTGCTCCTACCGGGACTCGAACCAGGAACACTGGGTACAGAAAGCAAGGTCACTACGAACTTTTCGAAGTTGACACTTTTTAGGGTGACAAGTCACTTGTCAATGTTCTTTCCGACTTTCCTGTCAAAGTCCCTTAATCAGACCTTTTAATTGGGCCCATGGGGCAGTTACAGTAAATTAGGGGCACACCCCTGCGTTAGCACGATCTAATCATCGGGGTATCATTCCATCTACCACATATTGCTTCCGATAGGGTTGGCAAAAATAGCAAGGAGGATATTTGACTGTGTTTGAAAATCTATCTTAAATTGTTCATTAGTTTAATATGATGCTAACAATATAGTTCTTTCATTGTAAACTGCAGCATTTTCCATAAAATTCGAAGATAATGTTTAAGTAAATAAAAATACCGCTAAAACGCGGCCTCCAGGTCACGTGACCCTTGTGACGTCACATGACATAATTTTAAAAAAGTCCAAGCATTGCGATCAGATAAACATGCAAACATTCATGCATCTGTTTCAAAGGCTTCCACTGTCAACATACATAAAGATGCTCTCCAATGTGTATAATGAGAATAATGGCAAAGAAATCACTATAAATGACTTGATGAACATCACCAAACTCGTATTAACACCCTGATATTGATTACGACGGTGTGACGTCACAACGCATCAAACAACAATCCAGAGCGTTTTGATCACGTGACCGAGCCAAAAAACCAAAAATTGTATGATTCTAAAGAAAATAATCGATATTATTGCAGAAAAATGAAGACTAATAGTGATAAAAAAGCTATAATCTTTTAGGATGGCCATAATTTAAAGCTTATTTTTTATACAGTCAAACACCCTATTGCGAATTCCCTTTATTTTTTATTCTACCAAATGATGAGTATAAAACATTAACAGATTTGTTTAAAAAAACACGCAAGTAGGATAAGTGAAGTCTATGAAGATCTAAGATGGAATTTTATACAACTTGGCACAGGGGTCTATAGTACTTTGGCAGAAATGGGAGTGCTCCGAAAACTCTCATAGCTCGTTTCAGGATTGTATGGAGAGTCGACAGCGCCATCTTCTTCTACTGGTGGTAGGCTTCGGCCGTGGCTAGTCACCACCCACTGAACAAAGCCATGTCGCCAAGCGGCCTAGCCGTGTTCCGGCATGATGTTCGGTGTTGCCATTCATGGATGGCGGGTCAGATCAGCTGCGCTGCATGTGCCTAGTGAATGTAGCGTCTCTGTCTACTGCCGCCTTCCTACCTAGGCAAGTATGCTCCATCGTAGATCTCATCGTCACTAACCATCAGGTGAGATTGAGATCAAATACTTGCCTATAATGTAATAAAAAAATAAAAAAATAAAAAATAAAAAATCTTTGAATCTTGTAGCAAGGTTGATGAGGCCGCTACAGTTCGGCCAGTACATAGAGTTCTTTGCCTCAAATCGTAAACGAAGCCGTGACTATTCGTTGTAGAGCTAAAACAGTGGCCTATTCTTATACCATGAACTATAAGCTCTATAAACGCGCTATTCTGACAACCCTGCACTAAATAGCCTACAGTCGCCCGTTACCGCTAACTGCGATCATATAATATCATTAATTGACGATCATAATCATTAGACTTGCAATTTGCGTGACTTTATATCCTATAAAAGAGGAGGCATAGCTTCTTCTACCGCCTATAAGTCATATAAGGCTCGCTATTATACATGAAACCTTATTAACAAATATCGACGATTGATTAGCGCAGTTGGTAGTGACCCTGCTTTGGTCTTGGGTCTTGGGTTCGAATCCTTGTAGGGACAAACTTTGTGTGATGAGCACGAATGTTTTTACCCGAGCTATAGATGTTTAAAGAACATAGCCGCATAGCCAGTGCCTGATGCCTCTGCACGCTCAGTTAGTTAGGGGCTGGCTCGGGACAAGCACTCGAGCCCATGGTTGCGCAGGCGAAGCTGCAGGCAAAAGATAAGAATGCTTTCTTTAAACAACCTTGTAATCTACTAATAAGCTAAGCTCGCCCACCTCGTTAGAAAAAAAAATACGGTACGGAAGTATTCTTTATTATTATAGAGCAGGGGTTCCCAAACTTATTTTGTCTACTGCCCACTTTGAGAATGAATTATTTTTTAGCGCTCCCATTTTTTCACCTACTTAGAAACCACTATAACTTCAAATTAAATTAATCATTGTAAGCCTCTACACAACGCCCCCATTTTTTTTGGGTCTCTTACCGCCCTTTAGGCCTGCAGCGCCCAAAAGGGGGCGTTATCGCCCACATTGGGGAAGGCTGTTATAGAGTTACTTATTTGAGCCCCTTGCTTTCATGGCGCTACCAAACCGCGCACAGCTTCTATAAAGATTGCATTAAAGGAACTCTTTAAACTTAATATCCCCTTTTATCGCTAAAAGACAGCTAGCAATAACAATTAACCGCATCAGTATTTGTTCAGTCGATGGTAAATTGCTTGAGAAACGGTCGTAACGAACCATTAAATGTTTTATCAGCAATCCAACAAAGCGTAATAATAAAAAAAAGTAAAATGCCTACAAGTGCATTTTTGAAGCGGTCGATAAAATTTGCATCACCGGAAACCGCTTGATTTTTCACATATTTTTCGGTTCAGATAATGAAAACAAAAAATTTGATGAAATATATTTTAAGAGTTAGTTAATTATTAGTTCTCGATTTTATTAGGTAAGCTTTTTAACTGATTTTCATTAATTTTTTTTAAAGAAAACAATTTCTTAATAATGAGAATTATTTAATCTTAGCGCGCGAGTTCCAATGCACATGTGGGGGTCTTAAGTAAATAAATACATAATATCAGCAGTAGGAAGTTGAGGAAGTTTACAAGTTATACTCTATGTTCAAATAAAACTTAAAATAAGTTCGTTCAGAATCGTGAGTCGATTCTGTTGGACTATTTGCTGCGACGAAGCTTGAAAAAGTTTGAAGGCATAGCAATATCAACTCAACTGATTGCGCAGCCAGAGCAAGGGAGTAAAAAATCCTTATAGAGACCAAGTTCCACAAGCAGGCCCGCTACTGCGCTAAGTGTAACCTTTACCCAATGCTATCGTTACGAGTACCATGCCACTAACAACCTGTATGTACACCTGTAGGGAAATCAGGAACTCTTCTTACTTTACGAAATGAAATACGATAAAATAAAATGAATATGGATATGGCCTCGCCCGCAAATTAGTGGGTATTTTACCAGTGTCAAGTTGTTTATAGCAGGAAAAATATAAATAGCGGGAATTCTTAATGCAATGTACAACGTAACGTCATCAAGAAAACGTGCCATCACTGTCATACTTATTTATGACGTCTGTGGTATAAGAGAGAGAACTGGACGACGCTTGCTCACGGAAACGGTACGTAAAAAGCACCTTCGTTTATATTAAGATGTACGTACGTACTCGTATATATATTTTATCTTATCCAACCGTAGCTGTAATCAAACTATACACTATTTTGTGATACCATAAAAATACCATTTCGGCACCAGATTGCCCCATAAACCCGCGTGCACATGATAGTAAAACCCATCCTTACGGTATTGTGCATCGGCTTTATGACGTACAAACACATTTCTATACCGTTATTGTAGTGTAAAATTTATCAGGGAAATTAATAATATAGCTATTATTATGACTTTAGGTTAGCTAAATGGATGTAGAATAAATTAAAAATGTGATTCGTTTATAACGTTGCATTGAGTGCATATATTTAATGTGCATATACATAGTATTAAAATAAAATTATTCTTACGGATTTCATCAAGTGTGACCATGCTGTAGCCAAAACGTCGGGAACGTAAAACACGTATAATAAATACGTTTTTTACGTTCCCGACGTTTTGGCTACAGCATGGTCACGGGAGGACGCGATAAAATCAATGTGTAGCATTCGCGTAAATATACAAAAATAATATTTACACAATATCATAAAAATAAACTTTTTAACTAAAAGAACCGTCTTCAAAACACTAAAAAACAAAAAATAATCTCATCTTGAAATCTACCTTGTCTAACTAAATCAAATATTTAACGAATGTGAAGCCGTTGCCATGAGCTAAACGAATTAAAATCATAATTTTTTTTTCTACTGGGTCTGCTGACACAGGAATTAGTGGTCCGAGTGGAATAGAGCCGCCTTGCAAGCAGCCAGATAGTTGTTTAAATTAGTCTTTGGTTTCAGGAAAACACAACAAGAATTATTCGCGTTATCAGTATAATAGTAGTATCCTTAGTATCCTGGCTTACAGGACTAGCAGTGGTGGGAGTGTGCGGCGGGCCTAGTCCCATTAAAAAAAACGGCTTTTATCTAATTTTAGTAGTAATATAATTTTTCAAAACAGCTCTCGTTATAAACCCCAGGTGTACCTGTCCAGATGTAGACCCGAATTGATCACTGATCCATCCTAACATATTTGACTATAAATGGGGTCACACATAAAATACATGTTGGATCCCCACGGTTTCATGTTGGCATTTTTTACAACATGGCGATCTACAGCGGGAAAGGGTTTCGTCTATAAAGATAACCGCTTTATTGAGGCTTTTGAGGCGAATATATTTCATGGACAGGGCTGTCACCACACAACAATATTCTTGAAAAAAAATCATTTATCTATCTATCAGCTGGTGAATGAAAACATCGTGAGGAAACCTGCATGTCTGAGAGAACCCCTCGAAAGATGTGTGAAGTCCGCCAACCCGCACTGGGCCAGCGTGGTGGACTATGGCCTAATCCCCCTCGCATTGAGGGGAGGCCCGTGCCCAGCAGTGGGACATTAAAAAGGACTGGAATTATTATTATCTATCAGCTGAAAGACGTCCACTGCTGGAAATAGGCGTCCCCCAATCATTTCCACACATCACGGTCCTCCGCCACTCGCATCCACCGGCTTCCTGCGACGTGTGTGATATCATCGGTCCATCTTGTGGGGGGCCGTCCTACACTACGTGTTCCGGTTTGTGGTCTCTATTCCAAAACCTTTCTGCTCAAACGGACATCGGACATCGACATAAAAACATAAAGTAAACGCGATAAAATTCGAAAAATTTGTTTCATTTCAATTTTCTTTGCTTCAAACCATAAGTACCTAATATTATGAGTATTCATGTATCACATGTTTTTGTGTTCTTTTTTTGTTTCTTTTTTGCTTAGGTAATTGTAAACCAGTTGACAGCCCTACGTGTCCCAACAGTGTCGATGTGGCCTCACGATAAACAGACTTTACTGGTGGTAGGCTTCGGCCGTGGCTAGTCACCACCCACTGAACAAAGCCATGTCGCCAAGCGGCCTAGCCGTGTTCCGGCATGATGTTCGGTGTTGCCATTCATGGATGGCGGGTCAGATCAGTTGCGCTGCATGAGCCTAGTGAATGTAGCGTCTCTTATCTACTGCCGCCTTCCTACCTAGGCAAGTATGCTCCATCGTAGATCTCATCATCACTTACCATCAGGTGAGATCGAGATCAAATACTTGCCTATAATGTATAAAAAAAAAAAAAAAAAAAAAAAGACGCCAAGAGGCAATACTAGCTCGTGGACGACTGGGTTCATATTTGTGTGTTATTACGCTCCAATTCTTAAAAGAACAAGTAGAGATATTTCTTTGTATTTATCTACGTGTTGTTCACGTGAACTGTCCTAATAATTCATTTACGTGTGGGCTGCCTTATATGATTTATACATCTTGCCTAATCTTTCTGTGTCTTGGGCGAAATATGTTGTGGTTCTTTCCGTGAATACGTAATTCATTATACTTGTGTGATCTCCCGATAATCTGATCAGAGGTACAATTAAAATGTTATAAGTAACACTAAACTTAATTAATTACTAGGTGTAGGTTAGGTTCCTACCCACCCTACAGTAATTCTTCTTCTTCTTTTTTTACGAAATGAAATGCGATGAAATAAAATGGATATGCAAATGGCCTCACCCGCAACTTAGCGGGTATTTTGCCAATGTCAAGTAATTAATCGCAATAAAACATTCAATAAATACACATTATAAATAAAATAATGGTTGTGACATGATGAAATGAAAATGGCGCCCCCCCCCCCGTCCCCCCCCCTACAGTAATTAGTTCAAGTTTAGTGTATTATCATAACGTCATCGGGAAAAAAATATGTCACTACTTGCTTATGAAATTGATTGTGTGAGAGGGATAGATGACGTTGCGTTACCTAAACGCTACGTAAAATGGATTTTGCTTGAAGTACAGGTTCGGTAATTTAATATGTCAACATATACAACTGTCAACTGTCAGTCTTGTTAATATTCTTCAGGGGATCGGCCATTTTCATTTCATCATGTCACATCCATTATTTTATTTATAATGTGTATTTATTGAATTTAATATTGCTATTAATTACTTGACACTGGCAAAATACCCGGTAAGCGGGTGAGGCCATATCCATTTTATTTCATCGCATTTCATTTCGTAAAGAAAGAAGAAAAAGAAGAATATTCTTCAGTTTTTTTATATTTATTTCAATGTGTTTAACTTATAAAACAAATAGATCTCGATACCCTTAACTGGTATAGCGGGATTATACTAGTGCAATCTGGATCACGGCAGTTCCGGGAACAGCGGCTGGCAATTACTCCGGAATAGATGTGACGCACACAAAATGCTTTATCGTGCGACAAACGCGCAATTAAAAAAAATAAAATAAACAGTAAAATCATTCGTCTTCCTAGTATTTTCTTCTGAATTAAATAAATAATAATATCGCTAGGAGAGCACACACTATCCACTACGTTATTGACGCTACGACCAGATCCCGAATATAATATTATAATAATACCAGCCCTTTTTAATGTCCCACTGCTGGGCACGGGCCTCCCCTCAACACGAGGGGGATTAGGCCATAATCCACCACGCTGGCCCAGAGCGGGTTGGCGGACTTTACACATCTTTCGAGGGGAGCTCTCAGACATGCAGGTTTCCGCACGATGGTTTCCTTCACCGTGTAGCAAGTGATATTCAAGTTTGAAAATGAGATTCGCACATGAAATCCAGAAATCCCAGACTTCCGAGCCGGGGTTGGCAACTTGGCTATCACTACTACTATTTCCCGAATGTATTAGCACAGATTCCTATGAACGACTAAAACTGTCGCTACTTAAAGTCGCACGGTGTGTAGACAGCCTTACGTATTTCATGTGTGAATTCACATCCATTCCATCAATCTGTCAAAAGGTGACGTCATTTCTCGCGTGACGTCACAACACCCGACGCAGCTCGACGTTTTTTAGATAGGCGACAATTTATTCCGTACTTTTTTAAATGTTACTGTGTTTTTGTAAAAGCAGCGTGACCGGTTAAAACATGGTTTGTTTAGTGTGTGTACTTGCTTAAAAAAATATCCCACTAATATTATAAATGTGAAAGTTTTGATGGATGTATGTTTGTTACTCAATCACACCAGAACGGCTGAACGGATCTGGATAAAATTTGGCACCACTTTTCTGTGTTTCATCCAGATCCGTTCAGCCGTTCTGGCGTGATTGAGTAACAAACATCCATCCATCCATCAATACAAACTTTCACGTTTATACTATTAGAGGGATATTCCGATTCTGAGCAAACCTACCTATTGAGTTGATTCTTATTCATGTTTTATTTCAACTGGCCGATGTGTTTTACACCTGAAATCAGGAAGTCCAGAGAATAAATAACCTTCATCCCCTTATCCGGTTTGACATACATATATTTTTTTTATTACAACTTTTTTTTTAAACCATTAATTCTGATATCTGTTGCAATGTTTGCTAGGAATATGTGAACAAATCATTGGTTGATGTATTTTGTGGTATGCTATTTAAAAAAAACAGTGATAGCCAAGTGGGTAGAAAGGTTGTCTCGGTAACGAGGATCGCAGGTTCAAACCCCGGCTCGCACCTCTGGGATTTCTGGATTTCATGTGCGAATCTCATTTTTCAACCATGATTATCACTTGCTAAACGGCGAAGGAAAACATCGCGAGGAAACGTGCATGTCTGAGGTAAGCCCTCGAAAGATGTGTGAAGTCCGCCAACCTGCAGTGGGTCAGCGTGGTGGACTGTGGCCTAATCTCCCTCGCATTGACGGGAGGCCCGTTCCCAACAGTGGGACATTAAAAGGGCGGATTTTCTTTGTATTTTTTGTATATAATGAATTTGTTATCATTTGTTTATCATCACGCTTTGGAGGCTGGAGGTGGAGTGGAAGGCTAGGTTTTAAAACGCACTTAAATTATTCTTAGTTTTTAAGCAGCAGGTAATATATAGCACTTTAAATATTAACATAGAGTAGGCACTTAAGCAGTGCATCAAATATCCCAAACAAAATATTCCAGAAAAATACAAAAATATGTTATTATTAGTCTTACATAACTAAAATAACATCACAAGTATTTTATTTAGCTTTGCCTTTTGCATCAGTACATTTAACCACTTTGCTTGATGATTAGACTAATTATCGTGTTCATTGTCATGTAGACTATCATCAAAATACCATTGAACAAATGGCTTAAGAAAATGCCACGTTTGTCCAAAATAACTTGTTAAAATGTTCCACTAAAGGGCTTAAATTGTTATAAAACAAAAGTTGTGTAGAAACATACTTAAAAACAATTTACAACACAAAACCGCTCCACCGGACCTTTTAACGGCGGCCGTCAACATTTTCGAAGTATGTATAAATTATAAATTTCTAGACTAAGAGTGTCACCTGGCTTCAAATCCTTATTATAGAATGAGAAACATTATTGCAAAATTGCAAATAGTTAAGTGCATACAATTCAACGTTGGTATGGTAGCCAGAAAAAAAAATGATGCTAATGACTTCATGCTAGATTTAATGAGCCAACATCAGTTCACGCGGTAGTAGGTATAGTATGTATTAGATAAATTAAAACTTACATACGACTAACAAAGCCACATAGAAATAGGTTGAACGATTTTACAGTTACGGCCCAACAGACAAACAGAGCCGTTTTCAGTTGCATGTCAACTAAACGTGAATATCTTTATTGAAGACAAACACCTATTAACAAACAGACGGCAATATAATTTGCAAGCGTATAATAATTAAAAATTCGCAAAACTTTCAAAATCGCCTTTCGGAGAACAGATTGTCATCCTCAAACTTGATCGTCACCCCCCACTGGCAAGGGGAGGGGGTGAAATCACCCGGAAATACCCCAACAATAGGCAGTGGATTTTTCGCACCGAAAATCTGGTTTTTTGGTGTGAGAAAAATGATAAAGGTATATCGGGTTGAATATGCCATCAATCAATCGGCCATTGCGGATATTTTTTTTAACTATATTTTCCAGGGCTATGTAGTAAATTTTCGACCGATTGATTCAATCGATTGTTACAATACGTATCGCTTTCACACTGAATGTGTTTTTTTATGTTTATTAACACACTGTGATGGTCAATTAATATAATAAACACTCAAGATGTTCTGTATATATCGAAGGATGGGACTGAAAGAATTAGTTATCTAATACGCCTTCTCTCTGTTCTAATTTAAATAAATAAATATCGCACGACGAACACACCAACTATACGGTCCCACACTAAACATCTAGCACTAAACATTATGGGTACCGAACAAAGGACTGCGGGCGAACCCAATATATAATACTTATATAGATATTAAACATCTATGACTCAGGTACAAACATTCGTGCTCATCACACAAAGTTTGTCCGTACCAGGATTCGAACCCGGGACCCGCAGCGCAGAAGGCGGGGTCACTACCCACTGAGCTAATCAGGTCGTCAATTTAATTGTGAGAACCCTTGTCAGTGTAGCTAATGAAGCTCTACCCACCTGTCTCTATCTAGGGCAGACTCTATCTTTCACCTCCTTATACGACGAGACACTGATCCTCTCATTTACCTGTCTTATGTAGTATCTTCTTGGTCTTCCTCATCAACGCTTTCCTTCGACCTTCCCCTCTATAAAATTTTAAACTAGCTATTACCCGCGACTTCGTCCGCGTGGTATTTTACATAAAAGTTTTTCTAAAATAAAAGTAGCCTAAGCTACTCCTTGTTACATCAGCTACCTGCCAGTGAAAGTCCCGTCAAAATCGGTCCAGCTATTTAGCGGAGAAACAAACAGACAGACAGACAGACAAAAATTGAAAAAAATGTTGTTTTGGTATATGTACCGTGTATACATCCAAATGCACTTAGTAATTATTTTAATATTAAAAAATATAAAATAATAGCGGTTATTTTAATATTACAAACAGACACTCCAATTTATTTAATTGTATAGATAAAAGTATCTCTATGAGATGGACTATCATCTCCGCTCTCCTTCCCTGTATAGCTATCTAATTATCACAATCCAATAAAAATAAACTCGCAAATAATTTCCACAAAACCCATTAACGCACCTACAGGGTTTTGTGGTTCGTGCGTGCCCGCGCAGTGCGTGGATAATGTGAGCACAAATGTGGAGCACGCCTGCCTGACAGAAATTATTTGAAGATCGCACAACAGCTGCATAGGATTGGTCTTGTGCTTTGACAATTGTACGCCTGGCTGTAAATTGTATCACATATACGAGGCATGCCTTTTAAGTTTTGTCGTTTGAAGAAAAAAACACAACTAGAACCTTATAGTACTTTTTATTGTTTTTCAAAGTATTCACCACGTAGCTTAATACACTTTTCCATTCGCTCAAACCAGTTATTATAACATTTATTCCACTCTAAAGTGGGGGTGTTCAAAATGGCTGACTTGAAAGCGTCGACTGCTTCTTCACCGGACTGGAACCTTTGACCACGAAGACTTTTCTTAATTTTAGGAAATGTAAAGAAATCGTTAGGGCTTAGGTCAGGACTGTATGGAGGATGGTCAAGAATTTCTACTTTTTCCTGCTTCAAATACTCAATCGTTTGACGAGCGCTGTGTGAGCTTGCGTTGTCGTGGTGCAGGATGATGCGCCGCTTTGAGTTAGATTTTCGAAGTTCGGCGATGACTTGTGGTAAACAAACTGTGGTATACCACTCTGCATTAACCGTTCTACGATCTTCAAGTGCAATAGTCGCAACATGGCCGGTTTTTCCAACGAACGTGGCCACCATCTTCTTTGAAGTGCTTCGAGAACGAACAACTTTAGTCGGCTTTGGCTCGTCTTGAAAGACCCAGATTGTAGATTGTTGTTTGGAATCAGGATCGTAGGCATAGATCCAAGATTCGTCACCACTGATGATATCGTAGACGTGATTTGACTCTCCTCGGTTGAACCTTTGCAGAGTTTTCTTACACCATCTGACGCGGGCCGCCTTGTGATCGTCGGAAAGCAGATGCGGTATCCAACGGCAAACTAGCTTTCTCACACCAAGCGCTTCATGCAAGATCTTCTGAATGGTTGTCCCTGAGATGCCTAATAGAGCCTCTATCTCTTGATACGTCACATGACGATCTTCGAGAATTAGTTGTTTCACAGCAATGATGTTATCTTCAGTGAAGGCGGATTTTGGGCGTCCTTCGCGAGATTTGTCACTAACACTAGTATGTCCACGCTGGAATTCTAAATACTAGCGTTCGACAGTCCGCAGACATGGGGCTTCATCACTGAACACAGATGTTAGCTCTTCAAAACACTGAAGCCGTGACAGGCCTCTTCTAAAGTTGTAGAAAATTATTGCACGAACATTTTCCTTAGAAATATTCATTTTCGTACGTAACCTGACAGATTCCAATCGACGCTGTGACTAAACAATAGCATTAATCCTAATACTTTCAACTGTTTTGAGATTCGAAATTTAAACACATTTGAATATAGAACAGTTCCAAATTCAAAATTGCCGGGAAATATGGAAACGACATAACTTAAAAGGCATGCCTCGTACATATGACGACCTGATTAGCGCAGTTGGTAAGGACAAGCTGTGTGGGATGAGCATGAATGTTAGTTCTATAGTCATGGATGTTTAATATCTACCCTACCCTAAATAAGTTTAAAACAAACAATTTATTTTAATAACATAATAACGTAATTTAAATTGTGGACCTTTGTCGTTTATTTCGGAAACTAATAACCCACATTTTCTGATTTAATTAGTTTAAAACGGTTCTCAACATAACACAGGCCTTGCTGGTAAAAGCAAATGAACAACATCGCACGGTGGAAAAACAAAAAAACAAAACTCGCGAATCCGTTTAAAACAATTTCGGGAACATGTTCGGGTTTTATGGACTTTCAGTGAAAAGTTAAAATTGGAACTGGTAGACTTATTTCCGTCAGCGTCGGAAGCTATTTTAAATCTTATTCCAATGGCATTAGAGATAATTTTTCATTAACACATTCATGAGCATCAACCTTAAATTTTTGTGTATAGGTAGCTGAGCACCTCGTATTCTTACAGCTTCGAATAACGGATTAGCACAGTTGGTAAAGACCCTGCTTTCTGTACCGAGGGTCCCGGGCTCGAATCCTGATAAGCACAAACTTTGTAAGATGAGCGCCAACGTTTGTATCAGAGAGATGGATGGGGTTTTTTTATACAAGCGTTGCTTATTCTGGAACCACACAGTTGGATGTGTTAGTCTGGCGATATAGTCTGGGCTGTAAAGGTTCTGTCCGCATTGAACGAGCCTACCGAACATAATGGTTAAAGAATAGGGTATTCGACAGGTCCACTGCTCCAACCAATAATAAAATATATACTGATATTTTATGACTGGGATACTGATCCCAGTCAGGATTCGAACCCGCGGCTAACGGAAATAATTATCCGTTGCGACACCGTATTCCTGTGGACCCTAACTTTTATATGTGTTATAACTTTCGGGTAGGGTTGCCAAGATAAATAATTGAATCTTCTGACAACAATGAGGCTTCCCCATAAATATTGTGATCTGTATAAGATCGGATTTTATGCAGAACCTCATTGGGTTTTGATTGAACTGAAGCTTGAATTGGCGGTTGAACTGGAGCTGAAACTTGAATTGAACGTACCTGAATTGGAACTGAAACTTGAACTAGTAATAAAAACATAATTGGTACTTGAATTGAAACTTGAATTGGAACTTGAACTAGAACTGAAACTTGAATTGGTACCTGAATTGGAACTGAAATTTAAATCGGTACTTGAATTGAAACTTGAATTGGAGCTTGATCCTCAAAACAGTATTTTATTCGGAAAATCAAGCAACAAAAATTAACATACTTAGACGCATATTACGAAATGAACAATACCTATTAATACAAACCACAATAATAGGCCAAGTACCTGACAAAATGAGTCTAAGATCATGGCATCTTGCCTCTGGTAGGCGTAGGGAGTGGACCTGCCTCAAACAACGTTTGAACAGCTTTTCAGAATAATTCTGGATAACATAAAGTATAAAAACCTGACTATCCAGATTCAGAATATTATTTATTCACGCAGACCATTAAGGACAGTACTTATGAATCGCCAAAAGTTACAAAATGCTAAGGTACTACTTTACCACCCGTTCGGAATGCCGTTCCTATGGAGAAGAGCGGGCAAGAAACTCCATGGTTGCTCTTTTTTTTTTAAAGATCATTGAAATTTTTGAGCAGTACATTGTTCTGTGAGAACAATGTAGGAACGGCTAATCAGACTTTATCCAACTTCAAAAACAGAATGACACTTTGAAAATAACAATGATCTTAACCAAAACAAAATAAAAACTCACAAATCACCACCATTTCTGGGTTCAAAACGTGTCGCTTCTAATTTTCATATGACATTCACAATATCTAAAGTGCCCGAGCCAGATTATAACGTCTAACGTTTTAACTCGTAAACTTGGGGACCCCAAAGTTTGTGAATAGTTTGCCCACCGCCGTGGGTTCCGTGGGTCGCTTATTGTTTGGTACGAATTAATTTTGGGATCAAACGGCGTTTTAGCCAATAATATGCTTGTAGTTGTACTATCATTAAATACTCCATTATTTTTCTGGCAATATTTTTACATTCAATTCGATTCAGACAATTATTTAAAAATATCTACACAGTCACGCATGAAATCCTAGAAGAGAGAGCAGAGGTGCAATCCAGTGCAGACACATTTCGCTGATAGTATTGGTCCCAATGTAATAGGGGGCGAGCGTAATGCCATTGTAGCGATTGTCGGGATCATGTATATATGTTGCGTGCGCCGAAAACTCTCATAGCGTGATTCAGAATTGTATATAGAATTGTCAATTGTTCTGAATGCGTCTGCAGCGCCATCTGTGTAGCTTGTGGCGCGGTTGAAAAGGTCGCTATAATAGTAATGTAAAGAATATCTGTCAATCTCTTTTTTTGGTTAATAAATAAATAATTTTTTTTTTATTCCTATAAGTAGTTGCATCACGGAGTATTTTTACCTATGATAAATACTTTGCAAAACCGTTGTAAATGGATTAAAGCTTCAATAAATTTGGAGGCTGATGTCTGAACAATGATTTTAAAAAAGGTTTTATAGTTGAAACTGCCAACCCTACACCCCTAACAGAAAGGACTACTAAACTAACACATAAACGCGACATCAAAAGGTTTTTTTTTTCATTTCATTATTACGTCACTCAGCGGGTTCCGCGCTGTCAGCATTTTAGAGTTACATCTGCCGTTTTGGAGATCCGTGGGGATTCGTTTTAACTGTCAAAGGAAAGTATCTTCTCGGTTACTAGATTCAAGGTTGGGGTTAAAGGATCTAGTACGTACCTATTGGGACCTCTTAGATTTAATGTTTCAATTATATAACTTCTTCTTTCTTTACGAAATAAGATGCGATGAAATAAAATGGATATGAATGGCCTCACCCACAATTTAGCGGGTATTTTGCCAATGTCAAGTAATTAATAGCAATAACACATTCAATAAATACACATTATAAATAAAATAATGGATGTGACATGATGAAATGAAAATGGCGTCCCCCAATCACTAGGGGACTTTTTGGCGGGAAGTCGAACGGTGAAGTTGTCAATTTTGTTTAATTTTCCAAAATAACGTGTTTTTTTATATATAATGTGTAATATTAGCGGGATATTAACCATTGTGTGTTCATTAACGTGAACGAGTGAATGAAATTGAAATGAAATAGTAACTTGACTTTTCAAGTTCGCCCAAGATGTCCGGTAAATTTTCAGTAAAGTATCCACAGCTTTACTGATAGGGGTAGGGGGGATTCATTTCATTATTAACATCGTCGTCGACATTATCATTATCACCAGGGGTATACTTATATTTAACAACACTGAAAATGTTTTACTCGACACAACTGGCAAAATGGCACTATTTTGTAGCCAATGCCAACATATATATTTTTTTTTTTTCTTTTTTATTGTATTTAAAACATATTGTTGAAACGGCAAAACCAAGTCATGCAATTTTGATGCACAATAACACCTTACACATTGTCACTTAAGTTCACTTAAGTTGACATCTTGAGATTCAAAGAATATTACTGGACACCCCAATTTTCTTAGATTTTCTTATACAGATAGGGTTGAACGATCATTGGCCTTGATCGCGACAACGCTTCGACGGACCGTTCATTGCTTGATATGTAAGTACGTCGTCCGATGTTCGAATCGGGGATAGTACTTTGTTTTAAGGGACAACCCTGAAAGTCTCCTTGCCCTTTCAGATAGGATATCTTAGAGTATGACTAGGGTTTTCAGAACGAGTTTTGATAGCATCAAACACGGATCGAGTGTTGTATGGTTCCAAACTGATTCTCGCTTCCGTTATGGGTACCGTTATATGGACTTTGGGCAATCTCAATCACACATAGACCGGACAAATTAAATACACACGCACACTCACGCGCACACACACACACACACACACACACACACACACACACACACACACACACACACACACACACACACACACACACACACACACACACACACACACACACACACACACACACACACACACACACCAACCTACCCACAATACAAGACACTTCACATAGTATAGGACCATATAAAGTTGGTGGGTTCATCTGCCAATATTTTTTTACGGTAATCCCAACTACTAGACAACGCAGTTAGAAAATACCGCAAAGGTTCTCCATTATTATTCCTTCGTAGATCCACGCTTCGACCTCTGCTCGCCCTCCATCTGTCACCAAGGCAATCGGATCCTAGACGCCTCTACAAATCAGACTATGATAACCGCAACTATTGGGAATACCCTTTGCTATTAGGTACCCAAGTATATGATAATCTATCTAGCTTGAGGCCCGACTTTGTTGTTTGCGACACACGCCATATTCCCACCAATTTCGACGTAGTTTTTACCTGAATGCACCAAAATATATGTGTAAAAGTATTTTAGTTTAATAAAAAAAAATGAAACAGTAGCGTTGAAACGTGCACTTAGTACGTGGCGTGGTTACGTGACGTCGAAACTATATCGACTCGACAAACCAAGTGGTCGGCTCGTGGCAAAGTTACTCAGCGGAACATCGGAACAATCCGAACAAACTCCACTACACACGGACAGCCGATCAGAAAACTGTTATTTTGTTCCAACTGGGCCACCTCGAGCCGCTTCAAACTGGCATAATCTGGCACAAACTGGTACAAACTCCCACTGAACGAACAGATATTACAATACCGGAATAACTCGGCCCCTATAACATTAGGGCCAAATGTGGTCGCACACCTCTGCCTATCCCTTCAGTATTATAGGGTGAATATTTTTTAAATATGTAAGTTGGTATACAGGATGCTTCAGAGAGGGTATAATAAGCCTTAAACCTGCGCTTCCTTACTCAGAATTTGGATATGACTTGCTTTTATCCTCCTTCAGCAAACAGTATCGTCTGAGATTCCATCTTACCCTTTCGCAGGGCACTCCGGACTTACGTATATAGATAATAAACATACATGACTCGGGTAGGAACATTCGTGCTCATCACAAAGATTACCCCCATCGGTAATCGAACCTGGGACTCTGGGCACAGAAAGCAGGGCCACTACTCGTCGTTAGTTGTTATTGCATGAGAAAATACATGCGGTGCTATGCCCTATTTATCGACGTCGATAAACATAGTCGTCGACAAGAAGATACCTAGATCATATACATTACATGCCGAAAAAACTAGCCCATTATCCACCTAAAAAAAGATACCTAGATCATATACATTACAGGCCGAAATAACTAGCCCATTTCCCGCCAAAAAAGCAATCGCTTTATTAGAATGACAGCACATTAATGTGTACTTAACGCATAAAAGTGCACAACTTTTTAATGTTCCGTCACAAAGTGGACGAAAAATTTGCACGCATTTTTTTTGTGTGCGGAATGTCGGAAATACGTAATAGCTGTACACTGCGGTGCAATAAAATTGACGAAAAGGTTATATATTTTGTTATGTAAGGTAAGTTGGTAGAATTCTCGCCTTGGAAACAAGCATACTGCATTAATGTAAAAACTTAATATTTTTTTAGGAAACGTGTAAAATCCACGAACCCCCACTGGACTAATGTGGACCAATAATATGGCCTGAATCCCACTCCAATTAATGGAATGCCTGTGCCTGACAGTGGGGTATTAAAAGGGCTCATTTTTTTTCTCTTATTGTTTTTGGCAAACGGAGGTTGTAAACACAGCTTGGGACACTTCACAGAAACATTACAGTGCCAAAGAAAATAAAATAATTTCGAGAATTCCGATGTATACTTTATTTTGTCCTTACGTGTATTTATATCAAGAAAAAGCCTTTCAATTTACTAAAAGGTTGACAAAACAAGATGATTTTAATTTTGCGACGGGAGGATACGAGGGAGAGAAAAAATGGCAGACATTTTTTGTACCTTTCATTATTTGTGTATTTCATATTGTGTCTCTTTACTTTTTGTGCGGAATATAATATGGCGGATGGGGAATTTCATAACTTTAAGTAATGAACTCTTCTTCCGGTGTATACATGGCTTTATTTGTATAATAAATTATATCTTGAACAAGCAAGCAAGTTGATAAGACGTATTTAAGTATATACAGGTGTGTTAAGGCAGCTTAGTTCGCTCCCGTTTTGGATGGGTCACCGATTGGTACTCGAGCGCGCTTGTCACTCCCACGCGTCGGGTATTGCGCCGAGCGTTGTGTCGTGATCGCGTGTTTACGATACATTGCGCGCCCAAAAAATACAATATTTGTAACCAATGACTTTCGATAAAAATAATTTCAATATATATATATTCAATATATATTCATCAGAGGTATTAAGTGTCACCATTACCCAAAGTTTTTGTTACATTGCCCCTTACACCCTGTATACGATTCGTTGTAGACATATCCGGATGGTAGTACTGCAGTGTATCGTGTGAGCGAGACGGTGCGTAACAAATGGGGATAACTTGGCTCAATAGGCTGCTCACAGGCGTAGCTTTAATAATAGCGCGTATTTGTCAACTTGCGCGGCATACCTAAGCCAGGAGGCCGTGGGAAATAGTGGATGCGGTATCACATAAGCTTTGCTAATAAAATATGTACTTACAATAAAATAGTCAAATTATAAATTCATCAAAATAAAACTTTTTTTTACCCAGGCCCAGGCAGGTAACAGGAGGGCTGGCTCTTTCCTCGCTCAAAAAATTAGTATGATTATACCTACAGCGATGAAATGCAGCCAGCATTCTTGCCACCATTCCACGCGGACAAGGTCTTTTTGATACATAGTTTGTTTTCGTAATATTTTTAAGTTTTTTTTATTTTTCTGTTTGTAAATATTTAGTGAGAAATATATTGAATTGACTTTTCTTACAAATAAAACTAGTTTATCAGATTGTATCGCGTTTATTTTATGGTTTTACACTATCGACGTTTCGACTGCTTTACGGCAACCATGGTCACGGGAGGACTGAGGTGTTTGACGTCCTAGTGTCATAGTTAGAATTGAGGTACCCTCATATTTAGTGGTTGCTTGCGGTCCGATCTACGCAGAAAGTGTTCACAGTGTCTTAAGGTCTTGGTTGGTTTTGGATTTTATTATATTAATGAACGGATCCCAAGTCGGTGGTAGCACCCAGCCATCTTCCCTATTGAAATTAGGATGTTTGTGTCAAATTCTTAATTAAATACCACATCAAATGTTTTAGACATCCATGCCAACGTTATATATCGGCTGGCTGGAGGTATTTTGGCCACTGTGCACAGCAATCTCTCAAACAGCCACTGTATTAAGATTTTTATTACATCCCTGAGGTGGAGTAAGGTGTTGGGCATCCGTCTTGCTTAGTATTCGACGATGAAGGTAAAATATATTGGTTGGCAAAGTTGTTTTGACGTTAAAGATAAATATAGGTTGGCAAAGTTGTTTTGACGTTAAAGATAAATATAGGTTGGCAAAGTTGTTTTGACGTTAAAGATAAATATAGGTTGGCAATGTTGTTTTGACGGTGAAGATAAACATTGGTTGGCAAAGTTGACGGTGAACATTGGTTGGCAAAGTTGTTTCGACTGAGAAGGTAATTATTGATTAATAACGTTGTTTTGACGGTGAAGGAAAATATTGGTTGGCAAAGTTGTTTTGATGATGACGGTAAATTTTAATTGGCAAAGCTGTTTTGACGGTAAAGGTTGGCAAAGCCTTTTTGTAAAAGATAGAAGTTCAAAATATAATCACGTGCTTATTTATACCAAAATGTAAATAATTCGACGTCCCAATTGGCAAAGTTGATAGGACAAACATTACGGTCATTGGGCTTTGTAGTAAAACACCTTATAATTCCTGAAACTGCACGGCGACTATAGAATTAACAATAAAATACCTACTTCAGTGCATCAACATTCAAGACTGGAGCAATTAAAGTGGAATAAAATCTATAGCAGAAGCCCCCTTAAGATTCCACTCAAGTTATAAAAACATAGTTCTTGTCACACTAAATCACACCGTACATTTTAACTATAGAGTTTAAAATTGAAATAGCGCGTTGGTACAGGATTTTCAGAGGAAGCACGTACCATTTCAGGCATTAAATGACAGTTGTGTAAGAACTCACAATAGCCCGGGGATTGACTAGAGCGACCTGATTGATAGATATACTTAGAGTTAGTACTTTTTTTTTACCAGCTGCTAAAGTTTGCCTAGCCGTTCCTACATTATAACACACCCACACACACATATATAGGTATGTGAGAACAATGTAGGAACGCCTAGGCAGACTTTAGTAGCTGTTGAATACAATTTGATCGAGAAAACATGCTGTCACTATCATTCATTAGTATGAAACTTTTCGTGTGAGTGGGACAGAACACACTTTCGTGACCGTTACGCTACGCAAAAGGATTGTGTTTGAACTCATTAGTGTACTGGTTATCTCTGTACGTTTATTTTCGATAAAAATAAAACACAAAAACATATTATAGTTACTTCAATTATCGTGCCCATACTAAGAGTACCGTTCTAATGTTCTAATAGAAGCTAAATCGACGGCCATTCACACAGATATATTAGAGGAGATATGTTATGAAAGCCGTGGGCTTGCGCTCACCTTTAGCCAAAATTAGGCTAACATAGAGTTTTCGCCGTCAGTCGACTGCAACTGCACGTCGGTATCGGAGCTCTAACTTTTTTTTTAAATGCCGTGTTATTCCGTGGTTGTGTGCAAAAATACTAGCAGCAAAGTGAACTACGCGAAAGATGGAATCTCATTTCACCAGCCAGTATTAAGTATTTTATTTATTCGTCTTTAAAATCATTAAAAACAACTAATCAAAAAATATTTAATGCCTTTATTATGTTATTTTAGTTTTCATGCAGCACAATGACTTTTTTATTTTTGTACAAAATACATGGCTCTTTAAGTACCACCAATGTTCGCTACTGAGTGAATGTACGAGGCAATGGATAGCTCGTCTAACGATACTTTGAATAAACTGGTGCGTCGCGTGGTACGGCCGCTGTATGCGGCGACGACGCAGCACGCACCGAATTATTGGCATGCGTGTGTGTGTGTGAGACTTCGTATTGGTTGGTTTTATGTAATTGCATGTGTTTTGTGGCGAGTGGTGGGAAACAAACCGGAGACAGCGAGTTCCCATACATTTTGAACCGCACGGCATATCTCTCGTGATCTGTGGCCATTCAATTCATGGATCATTTCTTTTAAGAAAAAAAAATACCTGTGCGCGGTAAAAATGTAAATGGAAGGACCGAAATTCAATTATTTACAGCAGCGCGGGTACCTACATTGAATTATTCAAATGACCGATGGCCCAGGTGTTTGAAGACGTGCTAAAAGAATATTTTGGAAGACAGTATTCAGTTTTTAAACTATGCAGAATGACGAATAATTACCGAATATTTGGCCCATCCTTACTAGATTAGATTCCATGTCCTGCTGCATTTTATTTCAATTTTCT
Source organism: Pheosia gnoma (assembly GCA_905404115.1). NCBI lineage: Eukaryota > Metazoa > Arthropoda > Insecta > Lepidoptera > Notodontidae > Pheosia > Pheosia gnoma. Next base: position 5,478,875 of record FR989919.1, on the reverse strand, counting down.
GTCAATAAATTCAAGTGCAAAGTTTAACTGTTAGTTGGCCCCTTACAGACCGAATACCAACGGAGAAATGGGTGTACAACATTGAAAGAAAGAAAGAAAAAGTTTGAGAGAAAGAAAAAATTACAGCTCTGTGTACCCGTTCGGGGAAGAAAGTCGTGATGGTATTAATAAGGTAAGCGCTTAACCAACTTAGCTATTATAGCTAATAACATCAAATGTTTATGTATTCTGATAACTCGCCCTTCAACCGTCTTATCAGATAAACTTGTCACGGCTAGGTTGAGTAGTCCGAGAGGAATGGAATAGATCCGAGATACAAATGTTTTTAAGACAGCATAACTTGCGAGTCAAAATTCTACCGGCCCATGCTTACTGAGGGTCTCGGGTTTGAATCCCGGTAGGGGCAAACTTTGAGCACGAACTTTATATATATGTATTTTAATAATAATACTAGCTCTTAATGACTCGCTGTTGGGCACGGGCCTCCCATCAATGCGTGGGGGATTAGGCCATAGTCCACCAAGCTGGCCTAGTGCAGGTTGGCGGACTTCACACGTCTTTCGAGAGGTTATCTCAGACATGCAGGTTTCCTCACGATGTTTTCCTTCACTGTTCAGCATGTAATAAACATGGTTGAATATGAGATTCGCACGTGAAATCCCGAAATCCCAGAGGTGCGAGCTAGGGCTTGAACCGGAGATTCTCGTTACCGATGCAAGCGTTCTATTAACTTGACTATAAACTGGTTCTAACTAATAAAACCAATAAATCTCAGAACGGCTGAAAATATTTGTATAAAATGTTGGTGCATATGTGTCCCTATATTAATAACTTTATATTGTTATCTGTACTTGGACCCGTTAGATAATGATTATTGATTTAGTGCAGTAATTATAAATGCATAATCTCGCTTGCAAAATTGCATTTGACATCAATTCGTACACAATGAAGGTTGTCCTTATAATAACTCTCTGTGTCATAGGAGTTCAATGTGGCCTCCTTAATGATCTTGTCGAAAGCAAGAACGAAGATAAGAAAAAAGATAAAGTTTTAGCTAAAGTGGTGAACGCACTGGACGACGGAGCAACGAAAATAGTTGAGACTGTGAGTAATACACTTAATCTGGATTTAAATAAGAGCAAAAAAGATTCTACCAACATCGATGCTACAAAACCCAGTGATCCAACTAAAAGCACGACTGAAACAGTAGCAAAAGCAAGTCCTGACAAGAAACCCGAAATCGCTACAGACAAAGCACCTTTAGACGCTGAGAAAAAAGTTAAAGATGATGTTAAAATTACAACAGATAGTGGGAAGGTGGACATTGTTTCAACAACTGAAGCTGTTGCTGGAAATTGTACAGATGACAAAGAATGTATCGATAAAGCGGTCCCGACACCACAATCAGTACAAACAACTACCTTAAAAGTATGAGAATTTCGAAAGGGCAGATGAAATTAGTTATAATGCTAGTTGTAAAATTGAAGTCGTATAAAATAAAATAAAAAGTAAGACAGAAAAAGAAGTAAGGATATAAGTCGTCCGCATCAACGAAGAATCCAAAATTTGAAGCCTATTTTATGTGGAAACAGAATATCTAATATAGTAATAATTACATTTTACATTGGACAATGCTCACAAAATATAGCCTAGAAAAAGTATGTGTATACAACGTCTATTTAGGTACTTATATGGTAATAAATAAATAATATTATAAATATAGGCTGCTTTTTATTTGTTGTTTTCAAATGGAACCTTCGTTCGAGATTTCTTTCTAATTTTAACAGAGTCGCTTTTCATGTTGTCCTTGATTAAGCTGCTTACTCTCGGTATGCTTTAGGGTAAACCTTTTAACAGGTGCTTCTTTAGCACATGTGTAATCATTATGTGAAGTCAACAAAATATACACTTACGGCTATGATCTTCTCATAGGTGTGAAAGTGTATTTTTGTACACTTTAAAGTTTAAATGAATGTTTTATCAAAAATAAAATAGTAGTTTTGTGATAAAATTAATCTATTTAAAAAAAATAGTAAATTTTATAATATAATATCGCTAGGCGAACACGCCAACTATACGGTCCCACACTAAGCAACGCTTGTATTATGGGTACCGTACAATGGACTGAGGGCGAACTCAGTATATAATACTTATATAGATAATAAACGTCCTCGGGTACACAAACATTCGTGATCATCACACAAAGATTGTCCGTACCAGAATTCGAACACGGGCCCCGCGGCACAGAAAGCAGGGTCACTGCCAACTGCGCTAATCAGGTCAACTATTGAAATAAAACTAATCTTACGGATTTTATCGCGTTAGTATACTTTTTTACGTTCCCGACGTTTCGGCTGCTTTACAGCAACCATGGTCACGGGAGGACTGAGATGGTTGAAGTCCTAGTGACATAGTTTGAACCGGGGTACTCATATTTAGTTGTAACTTGCGGTCCGATCTACGCAGAAAGTGCTCACAGTGTCTTGAGGTCTTGCAATGGTGCGCTTGGTTTTGGATTTAATAATATTAATTACTGACTGTAAGATTAGTTTTTTTTCAATGTGTAGTATTTGCGTAAATATAACAAATCAACAGGTCAACTATATTTTAAATTTTAATTCATAATGAAAAAGCGAGGCGGCTATGAACTAACTGTAGTCAGGAAATTATAGAGCAAAACAACGAAGGTAGAAAGAAGTTGGCAAATAAAAAACGTCTCCCTCCGCTTTGCAGCTTCCTGTCGACAGAGACGCTTATTTGCCATCAATATTCAATTGATTTCTCGGCACAAACTTCGAGACAAGTTTCTGAACTATTATCGCAAGGTATCCATGTTTTTGGTGAGAGTGTAGGATATAGCAAGTAAGTTTAAGTATACCTAATGAGTATAAATTGTTTGTTATCTTATTCTTAAGTAGGTACTTTGGGCTAAGTTGTTGATAAACTGAATAGTCCAAAGAACCATATCGACGGTAGTTACAACGATTGAGATTACTTTCGGCACTCAAATTTGAGACGAATTTCAAAATCAGAAACCCTCTGTCAGCTTACCCTAAAATGGATTGAGCGTGAAGGTATCAACAGAGAATGAAAAGTCACGTAATCCAAAAAATCCACACGTAATTTATTCCGCACTAAAGATCGCCCCTACATTTGCATCCAAGAATCGAACCGTGGACCCCATTGGCAAAAAACAGCAATAAAACTGAGTTCCCAACTCGCCCTCACTTGGTAAGCACTTTTGTTCTTCAAGTGCTTTCTTCAGGGACGGATTTAGGAAGGGGCCCGTTCACTGACGTGATCCCACTCAACGCTTGCATTATAGCATTATGTAAATTATGCTTATATTATAGATTATAATCGCCTGAGGCCAAAAGCAGTCATTATTGCACTAGAAAAATGTGTTGAAGATAGTGGTTGAATATATTCTGGTCTGGTAGTCACTAGAGCTGAGCCCCAAGTTCGAGTTATTTCGCAAAATAATTGTAAAGTTTAATCTGACCCCATATACTTTTCTGAAATGCTTATGCCATTATAAATTGAATATTTACTTCTATGTATTTCAAGAATTTGAAATGTTAAAATTGTCATATGAAATAGCAAATAGGCGTGTTGACTACATTGTAATAGACGTCTTGAGTAACACGGTCACGTATCAGGATGACAAGAAGGAACTGCTTACAACATCGTCATCGACATAGGATTTTGTTACTGGAATTCTTAGTTATGAAAACTGCATTTTAAGTGGACGAACAAAACACGAAAGTGCGACTAGTTTCTTAACATGTTTTACGTTACTGCGTGACTCGCACGGCCCACGCAGCAACGTGTAAGGTAATATACAGTTGACGCATGCTCGGGGCCCCCACCTCGCGGGCTCCCATATCGCGGGGCCCGTTCTCAGTCCATACCTGTCTCGCGTCACAAACTGAACAAAGTTTCCTACTTGCTGCCGTTTGAGCGTAGACACCTGGTTCATTATGGGAATAACTTCAGTAGAATGGTTAAATATTCGTGTTAATTTAACAAGCTAGTTGATCCAAAACCTTTTATTTTATGGGCTGTTTAGGGAATAAGTGGTTCTCTCCGTATTTATTGTATTACCATAACTATGTCGACGATGTTTAAAGTTTATCATTATCACTTTGGCGCGCTAGCTTAAGCTTAAGAACCTATATGAACCTATATAGGGTGTAAATCGCTTCGTAACAAAAACTGATGGCATGGATTCTACTCATAAATTGGAACACCTGAGAATTTGAATTTTCCGTCGATCTTTACATGAATTATACGCATTTTTTTCAGTATTTTTTTATTTTATTTTAGCATAAAATCATAATTAAACGTGATTTTTAATAAAATAAGATAATCACTATTTAGACCTAAAACTGCAATGTAAATTAAAACTCGATATGCTTGAGAACACTCGTCACTCGCACCAGTGGGGGAATCGCGCGGAGCGTTGCGTTGTGATCGCGTGATTTACAGTACATTGCACGCTCAAAAATAACAATATTTGTAATCAATGACTTTCGACATAAATGATTTCTATAATTCTATTATAGGCCTTAAGAGTAACCTTACCCAAAGTTTTCGTTACCATGCCTCTTACACCCTGTATATAATTTGTTCTAAGCTATCGTTGCCTTAGTAAAACAATTGAGTACTTAACTAATATTGTGAGTATAACAGACAGATTTGCATAAACTATTTTTTTTTAAACTTTATGTTCCTTGGCAATAATAATTTACATACAATTAAAGTGCAAATAAATAACTATATCTGAATTCGGAAAATGATGTCCCAGAATACAAAGGCATCCATGTAATTACAATAATACCTCATTGCTAATAATGCCCACCTTATTAGCAATGTTTTAACAACCTGAAGTATGCCCAGTAAATGATTTGACCTGCCTACAAACTTCGTGAAGCCATTTTGTAATATTTTCTTTCTCAATTAAGGTTAAAAGCTTTCGTCAGGATCGTGAAACCTAATTTCGTGATCGAGTCGTTGAGAAAACCAATTGAATTTGGGGATACTAGTTTTCATGTAACCTAAAGTGTATGGCAAGTATTCTATAATTCTAAACCTACGATTTAAAGAATGAAAGTGTAGCACCTCTTCAATCTCGCCACAAGATACACAGATGGCGCTGCATACGGAAATTCAGAATAAATGATGAATTCTCCATACAATCCTGAATCGCGCTACAAGTGTTTTCGTAGCACGTAACATATATACAAGATCCCGACAATAAACGTCGGGGCATAGCGGCCGCCCCGCCAGGCATACCACCCGCCTGCTTGTTCCAACATATGATAATCTTAGTGTAATGCCACTAGTGTAGCGCGCATGCACTTAGTGTAGCGTGACAACGCTAAGATAAGATAAAAAAATATATCTTGCGCGAGCCAAGTTAACCACGATGTGTACGGGATGGCGTACCTTGAAATGGCCTACGAAAGTCGTGCAGAGGACCCCCTAACGTGAGTAATGCGTGGGTCTGCAGTCCAGTCCACGACTGACCCAATGAGAGTTGGTGAGTCACTAAGGAATAATGTAAGGCTATAAGTACCTTTGAGTTACAATTGCCTTAACAGCGATGTCACGAGTTATGCTGGCTGCTTTTATTATATCCTATTGTAAAAAGCGAGCTTTAGATGGCTGGCTAATTGACTGGCTGGTTCTTATCAGACAGTTGGTCGGTGCTTCGTCGCTCATTCGGAGCCCAGCCGTCCTGAGGATGCCTCGTTATTTCGATACCTCGAGGCGAAACAAATGAAAAAATATTTTGTTACATTTGCTTCGTTCCGCGAAAGATTGTATTGTATTTAGGCAGACAGACACTCTATTTTAATATGAGTGGAGTTCAGTTTTGTTTGCCACTTCAGTTAATGATTAATTTGTTCGGTATATAATTGGGAAGGTTGATAAGCCGGGATTCAGTGGTGGTAATTCCCTTTCCTTAATTGTTTATCAGTTCTTGGGTTTTATTGACACGGATAATGTCAGAAGTAACAACCAGGCCTGTACATACCCAAGCAAAGCCAAGCCATAGCACTAGTCTATACATATAAATAAAATTGGAGTGTCTGTTTGTAATATTAAAATAACCGCTTTTTACTAAGTGCATTTGGATGTATACACGTTACCTATACCGAAACAACATTTTTTACAATTTTTGTCTGTCTGTCTGTCTGTCTGTCCGTCTGTCTGTCTGTCTGTCTGTCTGTCTGTCTGTCTGTCTGTCTGTCTGTCTGTCTGTCTGTCTGTCTGTCTGTCTGTCTGTCTGTCTGTCTGTCTGTCTGTCTGTCTGTCTGTCTGTCTGTCTGTCTGTCTGTCTGTCTGTCTGTCTGTCTGTCTGTCTGTCTGTCTGTCTGTCTGTCTGTCTGTCCGTCTGTCTGTCTGTCTGTCTGTCTGTCTGTCTGTTTGTTCCGGCTAATCTCTGAAATGGCTGGACCGATTTTGACGGGACTTTCACTGGCAGATAGCTGATGTAACAAGGAGTAACTTAGGCTACTTTTATTTTAGAAAAAAAAATAGGATCTCACGAAAAAAAATTAAAACCAATGTTGCAGCGCAGCGCCTGAATTAATTATGATAGCAACAACCTGCAATGCGTCCCGCGGGCTCAGAACGGGCGAGCAGGCTGTTGTCAACGGTTGTCTTTGTTAAATACCACGCGGACGAAGTCGCGGGCAACAGCTAGTTTAAAATAAAACGAGTAATCTATGTTTGATAAAATTATGATTGGCTGCATGCAATCAATAGCCGAAAAGTAATTAATTTCGATTTATAAATTGCGTTGCAGATTTTTTTTTAAATAGGCGTTTTAAGTAACGTCTGTATCTAAGTTAATTAACGTAATAGACACCTTGCCCGTATATCAAAATGCTGGCTACACCGATTTCCGCCAAACGTAACTTATCATAGTGATAGGCTTACTAGAAATATTAAATTATTAATATTAATTTTTACTGGTGGTATGCTTCGGCCGTGGCTAGTCACCACCCACTGAACAAAGCCATGTCGCCAAGCGGCCTAGCCGTGTTCCGGCATGATGTTCGGTGTTGCCATTCATGGATGGCGGGTCAGATCAGTTGCGCTACATGTGCCTCTATCTACTGCCGCCTTCCTACCTAGGCAAGTATGCTCCATCGTAGATCTCATCGTCACTTACCATCAGGTGAGATCGAGATCAAATACTTGCCTATAATGTAATAAAAAAAAAAAAAAAAAATATATGTTACACAATTTTGTTAGACCTTATCTATGACCCTAGTAGTGTGGGAGAATGATTTGGTATTTAGTACATGTTTACCATTTAATTCAATTCAATTTTTTTAGAGTAAATGGCTCCACCGATATTCGGTGATTTTGCCAGTGTCAATATAAAAAGATGCGATGAACCAAAGATAGATAAAGATAGACAAAGGAAGGTGTAGTTTACCATTTATAACTATTTAGGTACTTACATCCAAGCTGGTTAGACAATTCACGGAATGTCAAAGTCACAGACCTGTCTACAACGCAATTATTTTAACGTATCGTCCAAATGTGTGTACCTACTGTATACATTCCATGATTTAAACGACCACAAATATTATAAGGGATAGCTAATTACCAGCACAAATATTTAATTAGACCCACTATTAGTTCATTCTGTAAGTTAACGAGAAAGTTTGAAAATTTAATCTCGCAGTTGTTGAACTAAAATATTAATAATTATTAAGAAATTTAAAGATACTGAAGTGTAGGTGAGACCATGGAGGGCTAAGCTTTATGCCTACCTACTTTTTTTTATATAGAAACGATATAGAGCAGATAGAATACTAGATTTTGATGTAGGTAATAATTATATGTCTTTATATATTGATTCCTTATATTTACGCGAACACTACACATTGAAATAAAACTATTTTCTCGAATTTTATTGCGTTCACTTTAGTTTCGGCTGCTTTACAGCAACCATGGTCACGGGAGAACTGAGGTGTTTGACGTCCTAGTGTCATATTTTGAACTGGGGTACCCTCATATTTAGTTGTTATTTAGGGGTAGGGGATTCACATCATCATCATCGTCATCAACATTATTATTATCATCAGGGGTACTTACATATTATATATTTAAAATAACGAAGTAATATTTTGCTTGACACTGGCAAAATGGCACTATTTTGTAGCCGATTGCCAATTTGAAAAAAAGAAGAAGAAGAACTGAAGGGCTAGCACGCAGGTCAACACAAAACATATGTCACGGATTATGCCACCATGAATGAATGGAAGGAGACAGTATTAGGCCAATCGTGGCCCTCTGTCACGGGAAGAAAATGCGTGATGAAGCATATTATTATACCATGCTATACTTACCTGACAAGCTATTCATAGGTATCCAATGAGCCGGGCATATATTAATAGCACGCTTGAAATCATTTTGATTGAAATATTCATTACTTACATCAAACCGCATCAATGCGCAATCATCTAACTTTAACGAAATGCATTCTGCTATTATTAAATTTACAAAACGTAGCCCAAAGTTTTCGTTTGTACCAACTGAATGATGTAACGGAAGGAGAACTTATTAAGAAAATAAGATCTATCGTCAACGGCAATGAAAATCATCCGAAAATAAATGTTGTTCATACGATCAATGATTTCAATAACAACGAATGGAAGCATGATGTTGATGTGGGTACCCATAAATACTCGAGTCGTCGCTTGGAAGATGAATTTAAAAATCCAATATTGGTGAAAAAAATTATACCACACGGTTACCAAATGGTTGATTATGAGTATGACCCAAAACTGAAAATAAAGTATCGACCGATTTTACGGGTACATGTGAAAAAACCAATTGCCGAAGTTCCAAGCAACTTATTGAGCGGTAAAACTACATATCCCAATAACGTTTTTGTTTATGTCACTAAAAAAAACAGTGATACACCCAAAAAGGATTTGATGCGGCAAATAAAAAAGTATCTTTATCTAAATGGTGGAAATTTTGATGAATCAAACCGTGATACACAAAGATCAGTCGAGAAATCCGGCGAGACCCAAGACCCACTTGCGCTTACAAAATATCATAGTTTCCCAGACGACCGAGTAATCACAGAACAGGCGATAGTCACCATACCAAAAAATAAATATAAGAATTACTGGACAGTAAGTAGAACAATATAATTGCTTATCTCATTATTGTCACCTCATTCTAGTACTCGTAGCTACGGTCGCCCTTGGTTCGATAGGCTGCTTCGCCCTGGGTTTGACAGGATGGTTCGCCCCGGGATCGATAAGATGGTTCACCCCTGGTTTAATAGGGTGGTCAACCTGAGTTTAATGGAATGTTTCACCCCTGGTTTAATAGGATGGTCGCCCTGAGTTTGATGGGATGGTTGACCCCGAGTTCAATAGGATGCTTCACCCTGAGTTTGATGAGATGGTTCGCCCCAGTTCAATAGGATGGTTCGCCATGAGTTCGATAAGATGGTTCGCCCTGGGGTTGAACCTGAGATCAATTAAAGTCAGATGGTTCTTAGCCAGCATATTCTGAGTAGCTGCCCTGCTATCAATCCTCGTAATTTACATTCGATATCAACCTTATTAATCAAATTTAATGTTTTATTTCTTTTCTATGGTACCGACCTTCATTGCCCTCGGTAGCACCAAGTTTGCTGTGTGTCTGAGTAGTTTATATTATGTCATTAATTATCACAAGAGTACCCTCAAAATCCTTAATCACCATAGTGAAAAGTGTTTCCATAGTTTCATATCTATTCGTGTTTATTTTGGATCTTACTTTATCTTCTCTTTGATTGTTGTTTTATTTTAGTTTATGTTTAATTTAATTATAGTTCTGTTACTTACAAAACTTTATTCATTTAAGTAACTAGGTGCCTATGATAAAATCTATAAATTCAATGTTAATGCAAATAGTAGCACTGTTACTCCTCTGCCTACCCTCTCAAATAATACAAGCGTGATTTATTGTTTCAGAATGACAAAACTTTAGTCGTCCAGGATTGCCCAGGGAAGCTTGTGAAGTTTGGCAATCTCTGCTTGGGCCTGTTAATGCGATAACAGAGTTTAAGATAATACAAGGGGTAAGGGGCATGGTAACGAAAACTTTGGGTAATGGGTACCCTTAATGCCTAGAATAAAATTATAAAAAATATTTCTGTTAAAAGTCACGGATGTTGATATTTTTGAGCACGCAATGTATGGTAAACAACTCGTTCACAACACAACGCTCTGCGCGATACCTGTCTCGTGCTAGTGGCAAGCGCGCTCGACCGCATCGGATTTTAATTTACATTGCAGTTTTAGGTCCAAATTAGTAATTATGCTTTGTTTTATTTTAAATCATGTTGAGATAGACTTTTATTATGACAGCATGCTACAATCAATTTAAAAATACTGAAAAAAATGCGTATAATTTATGAAAAATTCAAATCCGTAATCATAAGTTGAGATCAGTTTTCGGTACGGAGCCACTTACACTTTGTATAGTAACATCTTTGTTTGAAATAAAGATCTCCTACAATTTAAAAGTATTTTTATTCCAACACTGGCTATATGCTGGATTATTTTACATCATGGTGATATCTAATAGATTCTTCGTTACTACACAGTCCCCCCGTGCCATGGTTGCTGTAAAGCAGTCGAAACGTCAAGAACATAAACATAAAATAAACGCGATAAAATCCGATTATTTTTGTGTCTTTTAATTTTTTTACGAAAAATTTGGACATCTTTACGATGTAATTTAGTTTTTCGCGATATTGGCATTCTACATTGGATGTCTCGATGTATTTAGTTTGCTTAAAAAAATACCTAAAGCGATACAATACTCCAAGGTTTGTAAAAACCGCTACTTTTACTAACTTTAGAGTATTGTATCGCTTTAGGTATTTTGTTAAGCAAACTTAATACATCGAGACATCCAATGCAGAATGCTAATATCGCGAAAAACTAAATTACATCGTAAAGATGTCCAAATTTTTCGGAAAACAATTAAAACCATTGACATTTTGAATTTCGCGCCCTGACCTGAGCTTCCACCTTAAGTATAACCTTTACCCAAAGGTTTGGTCACCTTGCCCCTTACACCCTGTATATTGAGGTGCATAAAACTTCTCACATCATGAAATATCACGTGCCTACAAGACATCAGTCAGTACGCACTCTTCTTCTTCTTTCTTTACGAAATAAAACGCGATGAAATAAAATGGATATGAAAATGGCCTCTCACCCACAACTTAGCGGGTATTCTGCCAATGTCAAGTAATTAATAGCAATAACAAATTCAATAAATACACATTATAAATAAAATAATGGATGTGACATGATGATATGAAAATGGCGTGTCCTGACGCAATATTAATAACACGCTTGAAATCAACTTAATTGAAATATACATCACTTCAATCAAACCACGTCAATGCGCGCGCATCTAACTTTAACAAAATGCGTTCTCTTATTATTAAATTTACAAAATGTAGCCCAAAGTTTTCGTTTGTACCAATTGAATGATTTAACAGAAGGGGGGGGGGGATCGTCAACGGCAATGAAAGACCGAAGCAACACAATAATTTGAAGACCATTGATTTCAGTAATACCGAATGGAGAAATAATAATTATGAAAGAAACAAGATGTACCCGAATAAACGTTCGGAAGATGGGATTAAAAAACAAATTTTGGTAAAAAGTTCAATTCCACATATTAATTACAACATGGACGATTACGAGTAAAACAACAAGCTGAAAACAATATATAAACCGCAAATAAACAACGTGAAACAACTCATGTCCAAACTTAAAAAACATTCAACCGGTAAACATTCAAATCGTAAAATCATTTTTATTTTTGTTATCAATAAGAACGCTAATGGACTGACATCCGATCCTATGCGGAAAATAAAAAAAGTATTTAATCTAAATTATGGAAATGATAACCAATCAACGCGAGTTAAACTGAGGTCAGCGTCCGACAAATCCGGCGAGGAGGACCCAGGAGAACTTGACCCATTAGCGTATACAAACTATCCATATCCATATATCATGTATGGTGAAACAAAAGACCAGTCTGTCCCAAAACCGCGGAAACTTCCAGTATTGGAGCAACCACAGTGGAACTACTGGACAGTAAGTGGACTTACTAATTAATTATTAAGTAAGCAGTGATAGCCAAGTTCGTAGAACGCTTGCCTCGGTAACGAGGATCGTAGGTTCAAACCCCGGCTCGCGCCTCTGGGATTTTATTTCATGTGCGGATCTCATTTTCAACCATGATTATCACTTGCTAAACGGTGAAGGAAAACATCGTGAGGAAACCTGCATGTCTGAGAGAACCCCTCGAAAGATGTGTGAACTCCGCCATCCTGCACTGGGCCCGCGTGGTGGATTATGGCCTAAGCCCCTCGCATTGAGGGGAGGCCCGTGCCTAGCAGTGGGACATTAAAAAGGGGCTGAAATTATTATTATTCATTATTATAAGTGGAATTACATCAAAAATAATCTCTAATTATTTTACTCGTTGCTGCCAATCGTCTGCTTTCGATAGGATGGTACTCCTGGGTTTGATAGGTTGGTTTACCCTGGGTACGGCTCTCAGATCAATTCAAGGCAGACCAGCTTTTCGCCGGGATATTCTGAGTAGCAGCCCAGCTATCAATCCTAATTACATTCGATACAATATACTAATATCGCCAGACAAACACACCAGCTGTACTAAGTAACGCTTATATTAGTACAGTACCCCGTTGTTCCCCGTTGACTTTAATCTGGGTGTTTTCAAGTCGAGAGTGAACAGGTACCTTCTAGGCAAGTATGCTCCATCGTAGATCTCATCGTCACTTACCATCAGGTGAGATCGAGATCAAATACTTGCCCATAATGTAACAAAAAAAAAAGAAAGTACAATAGACTGGGGGCAAACCAAGTAGGTATATAAAACTTACCTATATAGATAACTAGTTGCGATTAAAAAGTATGTCGATGCCTATGTCATTTTCTGACCCCTAAACTACCACTACCTATGCAAATAATCATGTCGATCCTTTGCTTTATGAAAAATTTAAATAAATCTACCATGCATTTTACTGGGATAAGGCCTATATGCTATTCCAGACTATAATCTATCTCTGTGCCAAATTTCATCCAGATCCGTTCAGCCGTTCTGGCGTAATTGAGTAACAAACATCCATCCATCCAAACTTTCATATTTATAATATTAGTGGGATAAGCATCCATAACTCGAGTTACAAACATTCGTAATTATCTCACAAACTCGTCCCTGGATTCGAATCCGGGGCCCTAAACACAGTAAGCAGGGTTACTATCAACTTAGTTAAACTAGTCCTTGATCAGCAACACACCTCTGCCAACCCTTTCAAATTATACTTTCAAATTTTCCTGGTGGTAGGCTTCGGCCGTGGTTAGTCACCACCCACTGAACAAAGCCATGTCGCCAAGCGACCTAGCCGTGTTCCGGCATGATGTTCGGTGCTGCCATTCATGAATGGCGGGTCAGATCAGTTGCGCTGCATGTGCCTAGTGAATGTAGCGTCTCTATCTACTGCCGCCTTCCTACCTAGGCAAGTATGCTCCATCGTAGATCTCATCGTCACTTACCATCAGGTGAGATCGAGATCAAATACTTGCCTATAATGTATAAAAAAAAAAAAAAAGAGTGATATGGTTTTTTTTTCAGTACGACCACTCGATACACCTAAGCAATTGTCCAGGGAGGCTTGTCAAGTTCGGAAATGTTTGCATGGACCCCATAAGTCGATAACAGAGACTATATCAAAAACTTTCTAGTTTGGAATTCTATGAAAAAGTTACTTACATACTTATTGGTATTTCTGAACGAAAACAAAGACGAGTGCATGGTATAAAAATATGCAAAGCCAGGTATTCTTACAACAATAGCCTAAGAGAAGACTACGTCACGATCAGCGCTGGCAAACATCAATAGAATGAACACCGCTCATTGGTCGGATATGTCCGATGACGTAGTGCTGGGCCAATCACGTGACCTAGCTGTCACAGAAGAGAATTGGCGTTGCATATTCTTGTACCATGGACGGATGGAGATATGCTAAAAACAGGCAACTTACGTGCATCTCCTTTATACTAACAAACTCTATCCCTCACTTTCGTTCAGAAATGCAAAATCACTGGACTTTTATGATAGATTCCAACGTCTTTGTTTGAAGTAAATTCCGTAATTTAAAAGTATTTTATTAAAAATACTCCGCTATAACACGCTGTAAGTATTCCTTCTAGGCGCTCATGAAAACTAGTTTGTGCAATTTTTTTCTCTTTCTATTAAAATGAGGTGTAACAAAAACTGTATGTCATACAGATGAAGTAGATGAATAAAAAACCCCTCCTTTTCCGTCGTCGGTTAATAATTACGTAAATATTGTTTACTTTTTATAGATCGCTATCCACAACAATTTACATTGCACTTAGTACATTTTGTTATTTACATCTATATATAAAACAATGTGGGCTCAACGGGTGGCCCATTTTTATGATCTTCGATTTTTTGAGTTTGCCTCCGCCCCCAGTACCAGAATAAATAATAATAAAGATAATACATTTTCTCATAACTTTGATTCTGTGGCGGTACTAAATTCGCCGGGATAGCTAGTATTAAATAAAACAAGAATTTTAATAAAATATATATTTACTCGTATTATAAAACTTTTGATCGAGAGAGCGATACTAAGCACAGCCAATAATTATAATAATATTCAAGAGTACGTTCATCAATTGGCCATTGAGCACTGAGAAAGACTAGCTAGCTATATAATTAATAATATGATGAAATAAGAGATTACCGAGCAGAAATACAAAATCTTTCAGCAATAGTCAGCCATGATTAATATTTCAGAGGCCCTATTTATAACAGCGTACTTAAAAGATGAAAAAATCTACAGACTACAGGAATCCAGGTGATTCAGAAAGGCTCAATCATTAGTTAAAGTCAGAATTTGGACGTCAATTTAAAAAAAAACTCAAAAAATCACAATTGTGTAATTTTATTTTTTAAATTTTATTTTCAAATCGATATATCGAAATTCTGACTACATATAGTTTCTGAATGCGCAAAGAAGTCCAAGTTCCAGGCTAAGTATACTCTTTCTGAATCATTCTGTATACTCTTATTCGAGATAAAGTTTATAATACATCAAAATCTTAGTTAAAATATGTGTCTTTTTAATAGAAAACAACTTAAATCTACGACATCACGAATTTTTATACCCTGGCAACATCTCAATATAATCATTTTTTCTTACAAAATGGCCTCACCCGCCATTGATTAGGTATTTTGACACCGTCATGTAGTAACAACAAATTACAATAGGAGATTCTATGCCAGCCTTAATCCATCTGGTCTAGAAACTTCATAACAGTACAGGGAGGAACTTAAATTACCGTGTTGCCAATTAACTATTATAATAATAATTTCTGATGAAACAACAATGACGACGTTAACACTATTAAAAATATTGCCAGTTCTTCGTGAATTTTATTTTAAAGTCTGGCAAGCAACAATGATAGCCTCGTCGTGTGGCACATTACTGCAACACTATTAAAAATGTTGCCAGTTATTAATGACATTTATTTCATAGTCTGGCAAACTACAATGATTAAGTTGTTGTGTATCACATCATTGGTACACTATCAAAAATGTTGCCAGTTACCAGTAAATTTAATTGTATAGGATGGCAACTCTATATGATGACGTAGGTCGGTGCGGACTGGACGCCGCAGTTGTTGTCCCGGGAGGACATGAGCACGTACCCGTCGTTGCCCCACATGTTGGACCACGAGTTCTTCACCAGCCAATATTTGGCGCCGTTCAACACACCGTACCCCACCGCCAGAACAGCGTGGTCGAGTTCGTCGACCTTGTTCTTGCTGAAAGTGGTAAGGTACGTTTATCAAGTCGGATGGGTGTGCATATTTAAAGAGAACAGTGTCTTTTCACATTTCACCATAAATTTCGTATTTTTTTTAATTTCAAAAGACGTTTGTATTTTTCGCAAATATATTTTGTTTTCTCATTATTATATCCATAAATGTTTTTTTTTTATGGTAAACTTTGGTGGAATTTTAACAATTAGCTACGTGCGTTCATAAACGTGCACGAGTGTAGGGAATAAACAAAAAAAACATTTTTTTTTAATTTCCAACTTCTTAAATGTGCGATAATTAAATCCTAAATCACCCACTGTGTTACTGATAAGAGACTCGATTTCATCATTACCAAACAGCCATAATTGTTACTATAAGGGCAACTGAAATACTCTAACGACACTGGCTGAAATGGATTTTTTTTAGCTAATTACCAAAGACAAAGGATATTTAAAAGAAGAGAATTAGACATGAAAAAATATTTGGAAGAAGGGTAAAAATTATGCAACTCACCATTGGGGCTCATAATACACTCCGTTGGAGTAAAAGCTGAAACTCTTGTGCGCCGCGTCGATCGCCACTGATATGGGCCCGTTCTTGAATATCGCCAACTGAAAATAACAACATAATAATAAGACACTATCACGCTAGCAGTCCCTGAAGGGGTAGGCAGGAGGGCAGACCATCAGCATAGCCATCATCCAAACATTTTTTTTTTATTACATTATAGGCAAGTATTTGATCTCGATCTCACCTGATGGTAAGTGACGATGAGATCTACGATGGAGCATACTTGCCTAGAACGTACCTGTTCACTCTCGACTTGACAACACCCAGATTATTGTCAACGGGGAACAAAGACGCCGGTAGCGTGTTCCATTCCTTGGCAGTTCGCACGATGAAAGTAGAAGCAAAACGCTTAGTACGTCAAATCAAATCAGTAATGTGTAGTTACCTTGAGCGCTTTCTCGTCGTTGGTGGTGACGTTCACCCATCCCTTCATGCTCGTGACAGCGGTCACGTTCTCTATGTGGCAGTACCCGTCCTGGAATTATAATAAGGTTTCGAGTATAGCCCGTTTGAACATCAGAGAGATACAATAATAATAATATAGCCAGACGAACACACCAATTGTAGTCCTAAGCTAAGCAACGCTTGTTTTATGGGTACCGTGCAACGGACTGGGGGCGATCCCAGTATATATTTACTGATATAGATATTAAACTTTCAGGACTCGGTTACAAACATTCGTGGTCATCATACAAAGTTTGCCTCTACTGGGGATTAAAATCCCAGGTTTGTACCTCAGTATAGATAGAGTAAGGTCACTACAAACTGTGAGAATCTAATTTTCAATAATGAGCGTTACTGACTTCACATAATTATTACAAGTACGCTAAAGAAGGGTCAAGCTTCAGTATACCCTTTCTGTATCACTCTGTAAATTAAAATCATTAATAAAACTATAACCGACAATCGCAAGATAAATGATGAATTAATTATTGTGAACGGATTAATTGTAAAGTATGCTAATACCACGAGAATGACAGATCAATGTTGAGAAATATTAAAAGAAAAAACAGTAATTTTAAGAAATCCTCATTTTATAAACTATCATTATATTTAATAAACAATAATGTCAGCCTTTTTTAAAGTTAATATAGTTTTAGATATTTAAATAAATTATCATTTTGTTATAAATATATGACCGCGAGGTGCTAAAGGTTCTGATAATGTGCTTACTTGTCCGAGGTACCCTCCGTAGTCTTCCTCGGTGGGCAGGCCGTGCTTCATGATCCACTGGTAAGCCCTGAAGTCTTCGCCGCCGTCACAGCCGTTGTTGCCGTACCTACAATACACCGTGGACCAAATAAGATAGGGTTCTCAATCGCTATACAAAACTGCGTAGCATAGTTGTTTAGTTCTCAATGCCATCATAGAGGTCGCTGTGAGACTCATGCGCGATTGTATGCATACGAAATGTCAAAGCGAACCTTGACGTGAACTTGTACGTGAACTATTGGATTTATTTCATTTTCCACTGGTGGTAGGCTTCGGCCGTGGCTAGTCACCACCCACTGAACAAAGCCATGTCGCCAAGCGGCCTAGCCGTGTTCCGGCATGATGTTCGGTGTTGCCATTCATGGATGGCGGGTCAGATCAGCTGCGCTGCATGTGCCTAGTGAATGTAGCGTCTCTATCTACTGCCGCCTTCCTACCTAGGCAAGTATGCTCCATCGTAGATCTCATCATCACTTACCATCAGGTGAGATCGAGATCAAATACTTGCCTATAATGTAATTTAAAAAAAAAATTCTTATATTTACGCGAATACAAAAAGATAAAATATTAGTTTTATTTCAATGCGAACTTGTAATTTTATATCGTCAAAGTTTGTAATAATACAATAATACTGGTGTGCATCATAAAAAATAATTACCCTACCCAGGAATTGAACCCGTTGAATTTGAAAATAAAATCCTTAATAAAATATACCTATATTAACGCACCATCTGATAATGTCGCTAATAACGATCAAGTTCTGGTACATAATGACATATGTCAAACTAAAAAAGGTGCTATTTTTAACCGACATCAAAAAGGAGGAGGTTCTCAATTCGGTTGTATATTTTTTTTATGTTTTTTACCGCAGATCTCCGTCATTTATGAACCGATTTGGAAAATTATTTATTTTAACGAAATATTCTGTATTGATTTCTTATATTTACGCGAATACTACACATTGAAAAGTCGGGAACGTAAAAACGAAAGATAAACGCGATAAAATCCTTCAAAATAGTTTTATTTCAAAATATTCTGTGATATAATAATCACTTTTTTTTCCTTTTTTTTATTACATTATAGGCAGGTATTTGATCTCGATCTCACCTGATGGTAAGTGACGATGAGATCTACGATGGAACTTGCCTAGAATGTACCTATTCACTCTCGACTTGAAAACACCCAGATTGAAGTCAACGGGGAACAACACATACTCTGTGATGAGATATTGAAATGAACAGATCGGAAGGAAGGTCTCACCCCCACGAGCAGTCGACGAGTGCCTGCTGGCTCAGCCGCACCAGGTGCCCGCCGTTGTGCAGGAACAGCGCGCCCTCCACCGCGCCCGTGGTGCCGAACGACCAGCACGAACCGCACACAGATTGGTCTGTACATTGGATCCAAGATTAAACAGGCCGAAATAATGCCAGACCACACACACCAACTGCACTGTCCTAAGCAACGCTTGTATTATGGGTGCCGTACAAAGGACTAAGAGCGATCCTAGTCTATAATTACTTATGAGATATAATTATGAAACATCAAATCTAATAAATCCCATCCTCGTCGCCAAAATTATACCAGGCTTTACGCCCGATATTTGAGCAGTAAATAATTAATACACTGATCCGAATATTAACGTCTTTATCACAAACAATCTACACTGTGGTTATGTAAATCCCATAACCACAGAATAAAAGTAACATATGTCAGATATGACACATTGCCTCTACCGGGATTCGAACCCGGGACCCTCGGCCTCGACCCTGTCAAATCCAGGTAGGGAAACTTTGTGTGATGAGCACGAATGTCTGTACCCAAATTATAGATGTTTAATATCTCTATAAGTATTATATACTGAGTATTCGCTCCCAGTCCATTGTACGGTACCCATAATAGAAGCGTACCTTAGTGTAAGACCGTATAGTTCGTGTGTTCTTCGGGCGATATTATTATTATTATATTACCTAAATTTACGAGAAATAAAACTAATTTTACGGATTTTATCGACGTCCTCCCGTGACCATGGTTGCTGTAAAGCAGCCGAAACGTCGGGAACGTAAAAACATAAAATAAACGCGATACAATCCGTAAAATTAGTTTTATTTCAATGTGTTACTTAAGTTTTTTGTAGAGTTAGAGTATTGTGTATACAAGTATTTTATACCAATTTACAGTAACACACCTTTAACAGGTGTAACAGCACCGAATAATCTCCAGTCGTGCTCGGGCGGCAACTTAGCGCTCTCCACTTCGACCACAGACTCGCTGTACGGGAACGGAAGACCTATAGACAACAAATTGAAAAAAAAACCGTAAAATACGTTAAATTAGTCATTTAGAAACCAGAGTAATATGCAGTGATAGCTCAGTTGTTAGAACGTTCGCCTTGGTAACAAGGTGTGCAGGTTCAAAACGCGGCTCGCACCTATCGGATTTTTCGAGATTTTCATGTGCAAATCTCATTGTGAATATTGATTATCACTTGCTGTACAATTAAATCAAATAATGAGAGGAATCCTGCACGTCAGTCGATGTTCCGTCATAATGATTACAAACAGGTTAAAAAGGTTAGTATACCCTTTCTGAATCAGGCTGTATACTGCGATCACCCCCAGTGTATTGTACGGTACCCATACAAGCATTGTTTAGTATGGGGCCGTACAGTTGGCATGTTCGTCTGACGATATTATTATTGATAGGCAGTCTCACCCATGGGGTTGGGCCCGGAGTACCGCCGGCCCCTGAGCGCGGCCAGTTCGGTGTCGGTTCTGTCGGCGAGATGATTTACCGCCACCGTGAAGCCGCGGCGAGCGCGGTTGTTGGAATGTATGAACCTGTACAATATAGATAACTTTTAAGTATGAAGCTTGAACTACAACGACTTGGGGTTGTAATAGGGATTCCCCATAAGCTGGTCCCCCCACGAGGCGGGAGTAGGACCACCATGGGCTTTTAGTCTGTAGGAGTCCGACAATGCCCGTGTTCCTTCCCCGAGGCTTGCGGGTATTCATGAGGATTTCCTCAAAGGTTCAACCCCCTCCGAAATGCCTTAGTCAACCCACCCTTTTATACATAGGTACTTATTCAAATATTTTCGCCTCTTTTTTGGATCGTTATTGTGTCTGGTTCAGCCCTCCCCCCCTCTCACCCCATCAATAAAGTCCTGGCTACGGCCTTGTTATAAGGACATTTAAAAACTCAGTTACCTGAGATTCTGCCTGAAAAGATTAATCCTCTTCTCGTGCTCGACGTCGCTCGCGTATTGCTTGCTATGTTTCCTCTTGAATCTGAAACACGATAACTATGTATTGGCTGCGCTTGCGACGACGTAATAAAACCCTGAAGCAACTTCTAGAAAATTGCGCAATACATGTAGAGTGATTGTTTTTTTTTTAATTTAGCATCACCGTAGGTATTTTGCCAGTGTCAAGTAATATAAATTATTTCAGTTTTCGAGCATATGCACAGGCCCAAGTAAAATCCCCCCCCCCCCCCCCCCCAATCCCTCAATCAGTAATGTGATGGATACTTTACTAAAGATTATTTTATTGTTTTTTTGTGAAAAACTGAAAAGCCAAGTTTAGTCACTCTGTTTCAATTACCTACACTCGTGCACTTTACCGAACCCATAATGGTTAATATTCCACTTATATCACTCACTATAACTCGCAGGAACACTAGTTTTCGAAATTAAATCATAACTGACGCCATGACTTTTCAGTTTCCCGCCAAAAACTTACCTGTCAAACTCGTCATTGACATGTTCGTCCCTGACGGGGTGAACGAACTCCATCATAGGGTTGAAAGTTGCGTAGTGGCGCAGTCCGGGGCCCGGGAACGACGAGCATTGCATGCCTAGCGAACAATTTATAGTTTTACATCGGATTGTATACTAGCGAAAGGACAATTCCCATAGATTGAAATAAAACTATTTTTACGGATTTTATTTTATGTTTTTACGGAGGGACGACACCTGTAAAGCAGCCGAAACGTCGGGAACGTAAACACATAAAATAAACGAGATAAACTTCGAAAAAATAGTTTTATTTCAATGTGTAGTATTCAAGGGAAAATCAACAAATGCCCATAATAGATGATATTTTTTTTATTATGGTAACCGACAAAATTTCATTTTTTTTTCATTTTATTTCACATTCATTCAGTCTGTTTTGTTCCTTCGTCTGAGTATGGCTTTTTAAAATTTGTAATATATTTTATTTCCTTGGGCATATTATCTTTATAACGTTTGTTTGGCGGTATCTATTATAAAAAGTATCGAAGGGCGTAGGGATACTTACTGGGGTCAATTTTGAAGACTGAGGGGTCAATGCTCTCGACATCATAATCAGTATAGTCGATGTAGTAGTGGTCGTAGTGAGACCCGAGCAGCGAGTTGAAACCTTTCATTTCATACCTGAGAGAGAATTTTAAATTATTTATCTGAAAGTACTCTCAAAACAGAATCAGAATATATCTTATTCATGTAAACCATTAAGTATAGTACTTATGAATTGTCAAAATTATGACAAAATGCAATCAGTACAGAATGCCGTTCCTATGGAGAAGAACGGGCAAGAAACTCCAGGGTTGCTCTTCATAAAAAGATCTTTTACATTTTTGAGCAGTACATTGTTATGGGTATGTGAGAACAATGTAGGAGCGGCTAGGCAGGCTTGAGCAGCTGGTCATGCGATCAACAATCAATTAACATTACGCAATGTCCAAAATTTATATCGTCTAGTTTGTTTTTTTTTTTAATAAATACATACTTTTTTTGCGGATGCGTTTATTTTATGTTTTTACGTTCGCGACAGTGCAGACACTGTGCGCACTTTCTGCATAGATCGGACCGCAAGCAACAACTAAATATGAGGGTACCCCGAGTTCAAACTATGAAACTAGGACGTCAAACACCTCAGTCCTCCCGTGACCATGGTTGCTGTAAAGCAGCCGAAACGTCGGTAAGGTAAAAACATACAATAAACGCGATAAAATCTGTAAAATAAGTTTCATTTCAATGTGTTGTCGTATTTTTAGATTTTTGTAATCAACTTATTTTTTATACAGTTCCTTACCTGACTGGGATCGCAATCGAATCGCCGCGCAGCGTTTTCCTATACTTAACCCACATCGAGTACTTGTTGACTTTATCGCCTATCGACTGAACCATCTGCCATTTGGAGGTCTCGGAGTCTTGCATTGTCTCTTGCCCTGCAACAATATAGATCTACCATCACGACTGGGTGCTCTGATCGAGGGAGGCAGAGCAGTGGTACACTGACATTTCACTGATGTCATGAGATAAAATATAGAGCCAACTATTAGGTCAAGCAAGTAGTTAGAATAGGAAAAAGGAACCGTGTATGGAGTCAGGTAACAGTGCGAGGCCGAGGCACCGCGAGCGCGCCTCCGACTAGACACGTGCTGAGAATGTACTAAGTTCTTGGTGACCGAGCTTCGGTCACAGCGACCAATATCAATGGAGACTTGCCAACTACGCAGGACTTGTGTCGATGTGCTTTTGTGTCTATCGATTTGTAGGCTCCTACACCTTGCTTGCAGGGGGGGGCCTTTATATATTATTGAAACTCACTTTTAGGTATTAAAATCACTTTGGTATATATTTCTCGACAAGACAACATAAAAACATGTAGTGCGCCCGTCAGGGGCTAGAGCTAAGAGAGCGAGACAGAACTATACATTGCCAATTATAAAATATTATTAGTATTGGTGGCGATGTTGCCAACACGATTGTATTTTACTTTCTATCTCTAACAACGGACTTTTAATTATGTAGTGTAGCTACCTACTCGTGGACATTGATAGCGACGTACCTACACCCGTCCTTTGGTTACACTTTATATAGGTAATGACGTCACAACCATATGTTACCTACCTATGAACTTAAAGTCCGTCATATCCGGGAGCACCGTCTGTGTTGCCACCTGTTGGTCTTTCGTGCCATTTACTTGCAAACAAGTCTGCTGGTTCTCCACTTGCTCAGTCGTTACTGGAGCTATCTGGAATAGGTACAAATAAAAATTAATATCGCTAGACGAACACAAGAACTGGGCCCCAAATCTGCTAACACAATCGATTCATAATCGAACAGCAACAGTAACTGTCACTTTTGACAGATATTGTATGGGATATCTGTCAAAAGTGACGTTACTATGCGGTTGCTGTTCGATTATGAATCAATTGTGTTAGCAGACTTGGAGCCCTATATGCGCCAGAGTACCTAACAGCATTTAGATAATCAAATTGTTCAAAATGAAGTACTTCAGACGTGAGTCAGGGGGGGGATCCATTTCACCCACTACCCCCACCCACTGTATCAGCACCTGAAGCTACAACTAAAAATGACTTGGATTCTACATGTCAGACGATTACCTACCTTAATGGAGGCTCCATACGGCGGATAGACCGATGGCGTGAGCTGATAGGTCTTGTCCATGCCGCCATAGTAATCAATCCTAGATTTACTGTTGTTGCTGTCGTACCTATGAAAAAAAAATCAGGTTAAAATAGGACCTTTGCGGTGCCGTTACAGGCTTATTCACTCGGCGGGCCCACCTTGGCGGGCCACTCAGTGTACTCAGAGATGCGAGCAGGGGTTTGAACCTGCAATCCTTGTTACCGAGGCAAGCGTTCTACCAACTTGGCTATCACCGCTTTATGAATGATAAATTAATGTTTTTACAAACCACTGGTTGCAAAAGTAATCCATTTCACAAAACCGTATTCTGTCAAGTTTACTTGGTAAGGGCAGCGTATCTTATTTAAAAAAAATCTTTTTCTACCGCTTCGCGTATTAATTTGCAAAAAGTATTTTTTAAGGTAACAATTTAAAATAATTAGTCAAACGAATTAAGAATTAAGTCAAACGAATTAAGAATTATGTCAAACGAAACGATATAGAACCGAGTATAATTTGTCTGTACGGCCTGATTAGCGCAGTTGGTTGTGACCCTGCTTTCTGTGCTGAGGGCATCTGGTTTCGAATCCTGGTGAGAACCAACTGTGTATTGAGCATGAATGTTTGTACCCGAGTCATGGATATATAGTATCAACAAAACAGGCACAACACTGCTATTATTTTTATTATTGTCATCATTTATCTCAGTTTTAGTGGAAAACGGTTTAGTAGTTTAACACAACAAACAGACACATAGATAACTAAATATTAGCACCATTTTAAAGTTATGTTTAGATATGTTTAATTGCTTGGTCGCGATATCGACTCGGTCGATGTTACATTGGCCTGACCTAGCGGCTCTAGATAAAGTTCAAATTGTGTAAACACTGGTGTTATTTACTCAATACAAAATATTATATACTTGATAACACACCAACTATACCGTCCCACACTAAGCAACGCTTGTATTATGGGTACCGTACAATGGAACTGAGGGCGAACTGAGTATATAATACTTATATAGATATTAAACACCCGTGGCTAGGGTACAAACGTTCATACACATCACACAAAGCTTGTCCCGACCAGGATTCGAACCTAGGACCCTCGGCGCAGAAAGCAGGGACAGCCTGTCGGGAATGTAAAAAACATAATATATAAACGCGAAAAAATCCTTAAAATTAGTTGTATTTCACTATGGACTATGTCCAAATGTGGACGTCCACAACTACCAGTGATGAATAGATTTCTGGATGCAAGTACATTTAATGAAGTATGCGTAGAGCCACCATCTTTGCTCATAGTATGTGATGCGACCTATGAAATGGTTGGTCAATTACGAAACTTTCTGCATGAACAGCTTAGTCAGTTATAAATTAATTTAATTCAAAATCAACATATTGTGGTGGGCTAGATATTAATTTGCAATAATGCAATAATAATCTGAACTAAGCATATACGGTGGCGGACATTGATTAGACACCCATTTAAGGTCGAATATCGTACAGCAAACGTATACCATAACGTACTATTTTGACTGAGGTTACTAGGTGCGACTGCTCTCAGATTTGCGACCTTATTGCTTTATAATTGTTATTGAAATATTAAGGAAATAGGTCCCATATTATTGTTCGCGATCGTACCTATTAAATATGTGTATCTGAATTTATTTTCGTGACACATCGAGATTGAATCGATGACATAGTTAGTAATTCTCATATTTACGCGAATATTACACATTGAAATACAACTTGTTTTCAGATTTTATCGCGTTTATTTTATGTTTTTACATTCCCGACGTTTCGAAAATCCAAAACCAAGCGCACCATTGTAAGACCTCAAGACATGTTATTGAAAATAACACTGCACTGCACTGAGCACTGTCTGCGTAGATGGAACCGCAAACAACAACTAAATATGAGGGTACCCCAGTTCAAACAAGGAAGTCACACACCTCAGTCCTCCCGTGACCATGGTAGCTGTTTATGAGTACCTACCTACTATATAACGAACTGGGAACGATTTCATTGACAACCATCCAGGGAAATTTAGGAATAGATTCCGAAATTTGCCAATACAGGAAATGAACCCACACGGTCACGCTGCAGCGAGCCGAATGGCTTACACTCAAACCACAAAACTAAGGAGATTGTTACCTCCTCTGATAATCATGGTTGAAAATGAGATTCACACATAAAATCCAGAAACCCCAGAGATGCGATCTGGGGTTTCCAATCCTCATCGCTGCTTTTTTTTTTAATTGTAACCAAAGATTATTTTTTACATTTACAAGCACACTCACCAGGCATAGAAGGGTTCGTGTAATTCGGCATATGGGATAGTTAAGATACCCCTGACTGTGTAGACTGGACTCCATACTGGCCTACTGTCTGTGGACAAATCAATTTCATTGAAACCAACATGCCCTTTAACCATAGAGACATGTAAACGGACCTAAAATTCAAATACCTAACAAATTATCTGTGTCAATTAATTGTTATTTACTTACCCTTATCAACATGTCCCACCGCAGAACCGAGGAGGAAACAGAATACCGCAAACGCAATCATCACTGACGACCGCTCTGGACCGCAGCCCTGAGCAGAATGATATAAAATGACAGAGAGCAGTCAATAACAAACAAGAAAATTGAGCATTGCATTGACCAAGCAAAAGGAAACTAGCACATAGCACAGTTCATAAAAGGCATTTTCTACATGAAGAATATTTATATTAAACGTTATCTAATGGATGCCATAAATACATAACATAGCGGCAATGATTTTTATTACGCATTTACAGTTTACAAATAGTTGGTAAATAATTTCAATAAGGCTGGGTAGGTACGTTTTTTGTTATATATTTTTAATTACTTGGTAGTTGTAGGTGTTCAAGTGTTGAATTTTCTTAATATTTAAGATAATATAGCTTATAATTCTTGGTATGGTTTCTCTTCCCTTTTTTTACAGTTATTGCACGGTAAATTTAGTTTCAAAATAAAGCAAATTCACTGATAGATCATCATAGATCACAGACAACAAAATAATATCATACATTGATGACAAACAAAAACAAAATACACCTTCTGTTTTATTATCTGTGAGTCACAGCATAAAAAGAACAGATGATCTAGAGACACTACGCGTTCTACGTAGACTACGTATATCTAGAGCAAGAAGATAAAGTATCATCTCATCCAAGACGCATATAAAATGCTATAACTACGTTGCCACATCTGTGACTTACGTGCAGTTTTTGATAAATGTTGCTATCAATCAAAGATTATTCGATTGCTCTAAGCAAATGATAAACTAAGTAACTATTGATCACAAAAAAAAACTTTTGACGATAAATGTCAACTGTCATATAGTATCGGAATTCGGAGTATCCTTTTATTGGTCTGTGAGCCAAATCAATTCATGAGTTTCCTGTTTTTAGATACTATAGAATATAGATAAATAAGAACTTCACAACAATAATTATAAAAAATAATAACATCTTCCCAAAAATTCTGATAATTATTAACTTTTAAAAATGAATAAAAAGCCGATATCCTTCGGTAAAATACGTTTCAGTGCCACTAAACAATCTGAAAACAATTCCAAAAGCGATGATACCTCAACATCAGGCTTCGGCACCTTCGGCCGGACACCCATTCAAGAGCAGAACGAGATAGAGGAAATAGCAGATGATTTGGAGAACCAGCACGTTCATCAGGTCATGGGAATTAAAAACTTTGGAAAAAAAGCTAAAAATTACGACCTCGACGAAATGGTTGAACAGGCGAAATTAAACGCTCAGGATGCTTATAAAAAGAAGTTAGAAACAGAAATTCTTGCCGACAAGCCTGCCACAGAGGCTAATGATGCCAGAAATGATGATGATGACGACCTTATAGGACCTCCTTTACCACCAAATCTGGTTCAAAATGAAGAAGAAATAGGTCCTCCGGTGCCGAAAGAAGTAATAGACAAAAAGGACAAAACTAAAGGTGATAAGGCTAAGGATGATGATGATGATGAAGACAGTTATGATGAGTTAAGTGGATCAGATGATGAGGATTTGAGCTTGGAGAAGAGGATACCTAATAGTCATGAGGTAAGTTTAATATTTTCTTGATTGTTTTTTTATTACAAATATTGGTGTATAGACTCATAATAACATCCCTATTGGCATAGTTTTAGTGACACTGCTGTCTGTACCGAGTCACAGGTTTGATTTCTGATAGTGGCCAACTTTGTATGATGAGCTCAAATATTTGTGACAAGTTATGGATGTTTAATATGTATATAAGTATCACCCCAGTCCATTTGTCCAATAATGCACACATTGCTTAGCTTGGGACCATCACTTTGTGTGTTCATCTGGTTATATAAACTTATGGTGATAAAGATAGAAGAATTAAGAAGTGGAGTAGTAAGAATACTCTCATTTGAAATAACATAAGGAACTTGTTAAAATCATCCAAATTTAAAACTTGTAAACCCTAATTCCAATGTCTGGCCTGCTTGAGATATCTACACCAAATTAACAAGACATGTTACTCAGGTGGAGATGCATCATGGTTCTAAAGCAGTGGTAGCACTGGCTGTGGATCCTTCAGGAGCTCGACTAGCGACTGGATCCATAGACTATGAGGTATCCTTCTGGGATTTTGCTGGTAAGTAATGTTTCTACTTACTTAAGTCAAATCATTTATTTCGTATAGGCCTACGGGGGCACTTACAAATTGTCATTACATTTTTTTTTCTTAAGTCTACAACCGGATCGGAACGCGACCTCAACTGAGAAGATCCGGCAAGAAACTCAGCGGGCTTGTCTTTTTTTTTTAAATTCATTATTTTTACAAAATATAAAAGTAAGCTCCAGTGTGTTGCCATGCGGGGCGCACACACGCTACACTTTAACATTATATATATTGATATTTGAGCGATCAGTCCCAGGCTGCTTTATCATCCAAATAATCCAAGATCCTGTAATAACCCTTACGACAAAGATTACTTTTTACAGTTGTTTTAAACTTATTAATGGGCAAATCTCGGATTCCTTTGGGAAGTTTATTATAGAAGCGTATACATTGCCCCATAAAAGAATTATTTATTCTGTGGAGACGAGTGATATGCACGGATAGATAGACTTGTGAATTCTTATCATATTTTGACAACCTGATTTTTGCAGTTAGTAATGAGCCTGCCTGCTGCGCCGAGGGGCCTGTTTTTGATTCCTGTTAGGAACAATCTTTGTGTGATTAGCATGAATGTTTATACCGAGTCATGGATGTTTAATATTTATATCAGTATTATTTACTGAGTTCACACTCAGTCCATTGTACAGTACCCATAACGAGTATACAAGTATACAAGTGTTGTGTAGTGTGGGACAATATAGTTGGTGTGTTGGTCTGGCGATATTAATATTAATTATTGCTAATAGTGTCACACAATACCCCTGTTACATTCCAAATAAATGTTTATATTTCATTTTGAATAAGCACATTTGTGTGGTATTTATTTTTATTCTTGAGAATATTTTCACATTTTATCTTATTCCAGGCATGGACCCATCATTGCGCTCGTTCCGAACCCTGCAACCGTGCGAGAACCATCCGATCAGAGCACTCCAGTACTCCAGCACCGGCGACTCCATCCTTGTAGTGAGCGGCGCTGCGCAGGCCAAGGTGCTGGACCGAGATGGCTTCGAGGTGCTCGAGTGTGTAAAGGGAGACCAGTACATCAATGATATGGCTAAGTTAGTACTGTTTTTATCATAATATTACCCTTTTATTATAAAACTAGCTGTACACATGGACTTTAGTTTTTAATTATCCCTGGCAAAATTTGTGGGTGAGGCCATCTTGTTCACTTCCTAAAGAAAGAAGAACAGTAATATTCATATTTCATAGAATTCATATAAGTAACAATATATTTACGATAGTATTACATTATTAATTGTTAATTTATTTGCAAAGCTATTGTAAATTGATTGTAACTTTCTACAAATTTATTTATTTTATTTACTTATGTAAGGAAAACAATCAGTATACAATTGTACTATGAAGACAATTAAGAAATTAATAACACTCCCACCACTAACATTTTGTGGATACCATATAAACATTCCCGAAGTTCAATCATTACTTCTATTTGAGACCTCAGATTTCATAAAAGCATTAAATTCTAAATTTTGTCTCAAAACTTTTTCAGAACGAAGGGTCACACAGCATCCCTAAACAGCGGCTGTTGGCACCCCCACATCCGCGAAGAGTTCATGACCTGCTCCCAAGACGGAACCCTCCGGCTGTGGCTCACAGAGAACCCTAAACAACATAAGTCCGTCATAAAACCACGGCAGCAAGGCGGCTTGAAGACCAACCCCACCGCTTGCGCTTTCTCCAGAGATGGCAACACCGTCGCCTGCGGCTGCTTCGACGGATCCATACAAATGTGGGACCATAGGAAAAATTACGTGAACACATCAGCAATACTGAGAGACGCCCATCAAAAACAGACGGAAATATCAAGCATAGCCTACTCTTACTTGAGCTCCTATCTAGCCAGTCGAGGCAACGATGATACATTAAAACTATGGGACCTACGACAGTTCAAGAAACCGTTGAATGTCTTCAGTGATCTGTTCTCGAGGTACGAGCAGACTGATTGCTCGTTCAGTCCAGACGATTCCATGATTTTCACATGCGAATCAATACAAAAAGGTCAGGATGTTGGGCGGTTAATATTCTTCAATACAAAAACGTACGACCAAGTTTCGACCATAGGCGTCACTAAATCCCACGTCATAAAGGGCATCTGGCATGCGAAATTGAACCAAATATTCGTTGGCTGCGGGAACGGTGTAGTGAAGTGCTATTTTGACCAAAAACGAAGTCTCCGCGGTGCCAAATTGTGCATAGTGAAAACGCATAGGAAAAAACAGTCAATGGAAGTTGTTAGCGCTCAACAGATTATAACGC
Organism: Pheosia gnoma; assembly: GCA_905404115.1. Lineage (NCBI taxonomy): Eukaryota > Metazoa > Arthropoda > Insecta > Lepidoptera > Notodontidae > Pheosia > Pheosia gnoma. Next base: position 5,447,770 of record FR989919.1, on the reverse strand, counting down.
CACACGCGTTACCGCTATTCAGACAAGAGAAGTTGAGAACAAGTAAGAAGAGGATGGAGAAAGATAGATTGGACCCTGTCAAGTCTCACAGACCTGATCTGCCGATAACCTCGGGACAGGGCGGCAGAGTGGCCGCGTCTGGGAGTACACTGAGCTCGTTCGTTATAAGAAACCTTGGGTTGAGCAAGAGAGTGGATGATGAACAGGATCCGAGGGAGGCGATCTTGAAATTTGCGAAGGATGCGGAGGAGAATCCGTTCTGGGTTGCCCCGGCGTATAAGAAGACACAACCGAAGCCTATATTTCAGGCTGGTGCTGAGGAAGAGGGTCCGTCTGATCCAAAGAAACCAAAGAATTCGTAATGTGACTGAATGTGTTGTATTTTTTTTTAAACAGCGGCATTATTGGCATGTATGAATTACTTGACACTGGCAAAAATGGCACTATTTTGTAGCCGATTGCCAACATAAAAAGAAGAAGGAAGCATACACTTGCAATCCATAGACCAGGCCTAATAAGCCCCCCACCTCCACCACCCAATTGGTAGATACCGTACTGACAAACTACCGGAGTCCGAATTTGTTGTATTGTAAGATGTGTATGAAGAATTATGATTTTCATAATCTAGAACGTATATTTTGCGTGTAAATATATTATAATTTAAATCTTGTCTGGCGTTTTAATGTGTAAACCGACCTTTAGAAGTACCCACAGATACAAATAATCTCAACTGTCATATTGTTAGCAACAATTTTTTTTTTAATTCGACATTTAGATATTCTGACTTTACGTAATGATTACAAATCCGCTTAAGACGCGCGGGTTCAATGCTTAGTCTACCCTTTCTGCATCGCTCTGTATAATACTTATATAGATTTTTAGACCTTGTCGACCCCCAAAATCAGATTTAATTTATGTCGACATCGGTAACCGATATCGACCACTTTGGCAATCCCTCTACTTAAATCTTGATTAGTTTCTTTCTTAGGTGAGGCTATGGGCGGATCAGGGCTTCAGATAAAAACATATGTACAGATATACTTGCGTTTTATTTCACAAAAATGGTTCTTTTAATTAACTGAGTCTTAGTCGCTCACAGTGTTCTACCATAGACTAAACACAACTGGTCATAGACCATAAACCTAAAGGTTGTATATTTCTAACATTAAATAAAACTCAAATGAACTTTATATAGTTTTAATAACTTACAGTATGACTATCGACTACCTATTATCTAGAACTAATTCACGCTTCAGCTGCTATACTCTGCTGCGGCGGTTCCTCGCGGTCGACGTTCTTGATTGGATATCTAGTTGAGTTCTGAAAGAAAAACAACATTTTCATATTTGTTTTAAAGCAGCTGGCAACACCGAGTCCAACTAATTTTGAGGTGTAGCCATTGATGTGTGAAATACGATGCAATCCGATGCATGCCCAGCGACTTGTGATTCGACAGTTACGCGATTTTTAACCGACTTCAAAAAGTAGGAGGTTCATGTCACATCCATTATTTTATTTATAATGTGTATATATTGAATGTGTTATTGCTATTAACTACTTGACATTGGCAAAATACTCGCTAAGTTGTGAGTGAGGCCATATTCATATTTAACCAAATTAAAAAAAACGAGGACGTTCTCAACTCAAATATATGTATATATTTTTACGTTTGTTACTTCAGAACTCCTTCATTTTTGAACCGATTTGGCAAATCCTTTTTTTATTTGAAAGGATATACTTCCAGATTAGTCCAATTTCTTAATTTCATCGCATTTCATTTCGTAAAAAAAAAGTAGACTTGTGATTCATCAGGCATCGTAACTGCGGCGATTATTTCCGATGATATCCGAACAGAGCCGAACGTATTGCGATTTCACATATTCACAAAAATCACTACTACTACTATAAGTCTACTACTATAGGTCGCATCACATAAAACGAGCAAAGGTGGCAGCTCTGCGCAGAACCGCCATCTTTTTCATTAAATTTGACGCTACCTATTCGTACCGGCTTGATTGAACACATGGGACAGTTGGAGACTCACCAATTTCCTGGCCCTATCAGCCAGTATGGAGAAGGCGAAGTGGTTCAACTTAACTCCCAGCGGCAGGGCTACGCCTTGGAAGCGGTATAATTGTTTCACATCGCTGTCGGTGACTCCTAGAAATATTTCAATATAGTAAATAACTAGCTGTCCCGGCGAACTTCGTACCGCCTCAGAATCAAATGTACGAGAAAATGAATTTATTGGTACACTATGAAATATTTAAACGAATCTATCCCACGGGAAATCCTCACTCAATCACGCCAGAACGGCTGAACGGATCTGGATGAAATTTGGCACAGAAATAGATTATAGTCTGGAATAGCACATAGGCTACTTTTTATCCCGGTAAAATGTATGGTTCCCGTGGCATAGATTTTGTTAACGACGCGATCTCCTTGGAAGCTATTTTATATTTTTTTGTAAACTTTTGTTTTACGCCTTGTCAATTTTGAGACTTTTATGTCCGCACGGTAACATTTTCCTTTAATATAATTTTCTTATTTAACCATCCCCCCTGCCGTTTCATTCTCACCCCGGCGTGTGGCGGACCTACGGCCACCGCTTACAGATTTGTTTAAATTTTTCATAGCGCATAGGATCGACATGATTTTTCGCGCGGGTAACACCGTAGGGCGCAGCTAGTATGTATATATTTTATTATATACCTGTCAGCTTATGTACCGAGGCGACGGTGATGCGTCCGATCTGTCCCGTGTGGTTGATCATTGGACCCTTGGATATGTCCACGTGTTTGCCCACCCTGTATAACGTCACTTTGCCTGTGGACAAAATAAAACGATGTTGTTTACTGTATAACATAACTCAAAAACCAGGAGATGATTGAAATAAATCTACTCTTACGGATTTTTTCGCGTTTATTGTACATTTTTACAAAAACTTTGGGTAAAGGCTACATCAAGAACACCCAGGGGTCCAGAACTATGAGTTAAACCCATATTATCAGTTTTCGTTACGAAGCCACATACACCCTGTATACGATTCTAATATTATAACACTTTACTCACCATTGTTTCTAGCGATACTTGGTATTTGTGTGCTCTTATGCTCGTTGTCAACAAACATCTCGCGCGCCAGCTGCTCGCTGACTTCCAGCCTCTCCAGCGGCGCCTCCTGGCGGCACAGCTTCACGTACTCCGCCGCCAGGGTCACCAGCTCCTGTCTGGTGGGCTGCCAGTCCGGCAGGGAGGGCAAGTCCACGTCGTACACGAAGGAGCCGCTGCGAACTATGAAAATTAGTCTATCTTTAAGAAACAGACAGAGATCGTTCAGCGTACGCGCACTTCATTCTGTGTTTTTTGATATGGAGCGATGGAAAATATATTTTGGCCATCATGGTGAAGGGATTAGCCAATAGACAGATTGTCGGTTGCCAGGGTGCGCTGGACATGTTAACCGACTCAAAAGACATGGCAATACTAATATATATATATATATATTAAAAATCCATACTCTTCACACAAAGTTTTTCCCCACCATAACTTGAACCCGGGAACCTCGGCACAGAAAGTAGAGTCAGTTCCAACTGCAATTTTTTTCTAGTCATTCACCTTGGAGCATATTATCAAATACATCTTACTATCAGGTCCAGGGAAGCTGTGCAGCTTGACTGGAACTGTGTTCTTGAAGGCGACCGTGACACATGCCCCCAGCATGAAGGAGCAAGTTCTCCAGAACGCCTTGTTCACTTGCTGTGGCTCCGGGGTTGTGTAGTTCTGGAACTGGTGGAGAGAGACACATTATACAATTGTAAACTGCAGTGGCGATGGATGAAATTCGCGCAAGGGAAGGCAAAAAACCTTACAAATTAGTGTTCAAATCTTCAAAACCCCACACTGATGGTCCAGATTCAATAATATAATAATGTCATAAATGTCCCATTGCTGGGCCCGGGCCTCCCCTCAATTCGAAGGGGATTACGCCATAGTCCACCACGCTGGCCCAGTGGGAACGGATTTGAAACTTTCCGATGGTGATGTCGATCCCGACTAGCTTTCCGATGGAAACTTTTTGAAAAAACGATATGGTATTGTCATCAAGATACATCAAGATACATCGAAGATAATCAAATTCCAACATTTTTATAGCGATTGCGGTAATCTAGTTCGGAAGTTTTCGATTCCGTTTCCGATATCGATTTCGAATGGTTTAAAATAATTCTGCTGGAATCAAGTTAACATGCCCACCGAAATACAACAGTATGTAGTACTTACTTCTAATATGCAATTCTCTGGGAGTGGTTTGTGCATGTCCCAATACACTGAGCCGTTGAGGAGCGCCAGAGCGCTGGACTGAGTATGCCATTCACTTAAATCTGTAACAAAAGCATGATTTATATTTTGGACAAGAAACAAAACAGCAGCAACTAAATAGGTAAGTTAATATCTGAGATATAAATTAGATGATTAATAAAATTGATGTCTGCAGCCAGACATGTTTAGAAGTTCAGACACAACATTGCCACTAGCAAAATGAAGAATCTTTTTCAACACATGATTGGTAAATGTTACCACATACAAATCTCTTTGCCTAGTAAATAAATTGGCGAAGACTAAGAATAGTTTTTTTTATACTTGTGCATGAGGGTGTATGTTAACATGCTAAACCTGATTTTCTGCTTCACTTTAGCCATTTATTGTGCTAAATTATACCAGAGTGCTATAAGCCATTTTACATTGAGGTATGTACTGCAGGCAGACATATATAATTTAAAAATTGTTTTCTTCTAAATAAGTACAAGAATAGGCAATAAACTCACGTTTAGCACAATCATAAGGTGTAGAAATATCTTTGTTCATAATCATAGTGCAGTCATTTGGTATGCCCTTGTATTGGACTTCGATTTTCTCAATTCTACCGACGCTTTCCACCTGTCGCTTTTTCTCCAATGAGAACAGGTGATGACGGCGTTCTATTGCCTCTTGACTGCTTAGAAACCCTAAAAATCATAAAAATAATATTGTTTATCCGATTTTAGCACATAGTGTAACCATTCCCGAGAAGTCTGTATTGTTTTACTTACTTGTCAATGTTAACGTTTTTGCTGTAGTATTTTGAGTTATTCTTCTTGATAAACAAGTAATGTGACGCTTCATCTTGATAAATTTGTATAATTCAAATGGTGTTTTGAAAGATTTTAGGTTATATCAAAACAGTGAGTGAGACGAACGATCGACGGGTGATTTTGACAGCTTTATGAGAATGGCTGCGTTCCAGAGAATATGACATATAATGTTAGCATTGAGCGTACACCAGTTTGGAAGAAAGAGAGAGTAAATTAATGGTAATAGCTCTCTTGGAGTATTTTGTTTTGTAGCTCCTTTAAAACAGCGTCCTGACAATACCTGTCTTTTTAACTATTTAATTAATAGAACTAGGTGATACTTTGTGGCAATCCATTGATAATACATTTTTAGTTTCCTTGTTTCTATATTCTTTAAAATACTCGTGTTTACAGTAGTTGATTCCAGGAACTATTTGTGAACAAATACAATTGGCGAATGTGGGTGCACTTTGCGCATATTTCGGTGTACTTATAATATTGTGACGTTAAAAAAATTAAACTCAAAATATAGTAAAGTATAATTTATTAAATCCAATAAACTTAGGTACTACCCTACCATTGTCCTCTTCCTCCCTCGCGCCCTAACTTCTTCAAATTTACTTACGATTTCTTTTATATTGTTCTTACTGTAACCCTTATATGCTTCTAGAATCTTGACAAACAAATCAGGATAATCGTTATGCGTACTTATCAATGCTCTTTCAAGGACATACAAATCGACACCTTTGTCTTCTGTACTAGAATCAATAAAAGACAATCCGAAATCAATCATTACTATATCCACCTCAGTTTCAAGCCATTTCGGATCATCTGTCTGATTTTTTGGTATCAGCAACATGTTTGACGTAGTCAAATCACCGTGTATAATATTATTTTCGTGTAGTTTCCTCACAGTTTCGCCCATTAGCTTTGCAATTTTATTTAAGTTTTTATCTCCGGAGCCGCCTTTGGAGTTATTTATGATAAAATCTTTAACAGTCGTACATTTTTCAAAATGTTCCATATAAATACGTCGTCTCTCAAAGTCGACTAAGTATAATGCTGGAGTCCTAACATCTGCAGTTTTACATCGGACTATGGAACGTGCTTCGTTTTTTATACGTTCCTTGGTTATTGCAGTATCCAAGTCGGGATGCCTGTAGTTTTTCTTAAATCTCTCTTTGATTAACGTAGGCCTTCCAAGATAATTACAAATGTATAACTTCGCTTCAGCGCCTTGTTTCAATATTTTCAGGTTTTTCAGTTCACTCATTATAAAAGAATATAACCTTTAAATAATTTAAATTTGTATTATTTTATATACTTGCTTGCTATTATTGCGTTCTTAATTGCTTGTTATTTATCTTAAAAGTGTATTTCTTTATTTTGTAATTTCACAAATATTTACGCCGCACCGTAATATTTTTGTTTCACACACTAATCTAATTATTTTTAAACAAATATGGCGAAGCCATCTTCTTAGGTATTTTGCCAGTGTCAACAACATGATATATAAATTACTGTGTATTAGTTAAGACTGTTCTCACATTGAAACATTTTCTGAGCTGGAGACTTAAAAAATCTAAATTTACCAAAGCCAAACTCTAATTCTTTCAAAATTTACGCGACTGATCTACAGCATTTAAATAATTGATTTTTGGAAGCGTGAGTCAAATCTTTAAAAAATAATACTAACTATATCATTGCGACTATATAAAATTACTATTTACCAATATTTAAATGTTGAAAGAAAACGCAATTTCATCTTCGTTCTCGGGATATTACGTACAACGGAGCGCTGTACCTGCGAATGCAGGGCGCGGCGGACACTTTCGAATTCGTCGTAAAAGAGCGGCACTTTACGCAGAGCGTATTGGATGGTTTAGCTGCTTTCTATATTATGTATGTATTTTATATATTCACTGGAGAGCGAGGGAGGCTGTGGGCGTGATATTGGTTGCTGCATCCGTGCCGGCCGTCGGCAGCGCGTTATATTATCATTCAAACAAAAATTTCCATCAAATAGGTACATTAAATGAAAACAGTGATAAATCTGTATAATATTTAATTTAGTGTCAGTTCAACTTTCGAACGTTCTGCTAGCTCTACGTTATACAATATAATAATAAACTGAAGTGTGCTAACCGGTAAAAATACCAAAAATATTTTTTAGTGTTTTACTGTGATTTTTTTTATTGTGAGAGCAATGTCGGAGGGTTTGGAATACGAGACCATTGTGCAGAATGGACCAAAAAAAGTGAGTATTTTTTATTTATTTTTTTATTCTGATAGTGTCGATGAAAGAACAATGTTGTGCCATATTCACAGCGCGCGTGCCTAAGCATACCTATATCTAGGGAGACCGGGAGGGAGGATGTCCTATAGAAATGTCTGGGTGCATTTAGGTATACTTCAGTCAGGTACATTTTACACGATGCAGCCGTCTTGAAATGCCGGCTGATGCGATTTCCTGCGCTCCCGATTTGTGCAAGACCGTTGGCGGGAAATTGCGTGGGCATGGTTTTATTTCCGGAAATAAGTCGTTTAAACCACGCACATGTTTATTAAATTATATTTAGGTCGATACGAGGATTGCTAATTTATGTATATTTTATTATACCCAAGTCACATAAATGCGTTACCGGACTCAAGGTACTGGAGTCACTACGCAGGTACACATAACACCTTTTAATTCGACTTACTCTAAAACCCATTGACGATGAAATTTTACATTAAGTTCAGTAGCGTAAAAAAAACAATTTCAATCATGGCTGGTGCGCCGTGTATCCCGTCCTTCAGACAGGTCTGATTATAGTGACCTTCACAAGTTCAAAACGAGGGTGGGGGTCTTATTCACCACTGAATTCGGACAACCGGTTGTTAGCTGACGGGAGGTCCCAAGGACCGTGTTGTGTAGAAGTGGTTAGGGAGGGGGGGGGGGGGCTGTTTCCAAAGTGGACGTCTTTCGGCTGATGGATGGATCTGAAGAATTTCGTTCATATAGGTATTACTTGAAATAAAACTAATTTGTCGGGAACGTAAAATCCGTAAAACTAGGTTCTTACCTAAAATGCGGGCCGTCTTCTTACATGGGATACCTATACCTATGTTTGAGATGACTGATTCACCACCCGTCATGGATGTATATCTAAGCTAGGCTGTAGCTAGGAATTCACTTAAGGGGCGGGGGGGGGGGGGGGGGGGCGAACTCTGGACCAGAGTAATTAGTAAGTACTTATGTAAAACGTTGGGCTGTCTAAGGGATATCGGGGGGGAGGGGGGTAGAACCTCTAACACCCTCCCGCCTACGGCCTTATACCTAAGTGGTAGGTACGTCAGTAGGTAGTTGAAACATGGACTTTTCATATCTGTTGAAATCTACCTATATCTATACAAATTAATAAAATTGGAGTGTCTGTTTGTAATATTAAAATAACCGCTTTTTACTAAGTGCATTTGGATGTATACACGGTACCTATACCAAAACAACATTTTTTATAATTTTTGTCTGTCTGTTTGTTCCGGCTAATCTCTGAAATGGCTGGACCGATTTTGACGGGACTTTCACTGGCAGATAGATGATGTAACAAGGAGTAACTTAGGCTACTTTTATTTTAGAAAAATAATAGGATCTCACGAAAAAAAATAAAACGAATGTTGCAGCGCTGCGCCTGATTAAGTTTGATAGCAACAACCTGCAATGCATCCCGCGGGCACAGAACGCGCCCGCAGGCTGTTGCCAACGGTTGTGTCTTTATTAAATACCACGCGGACGAAGTCGCGGGTAACAGCTAGTTACGTCAATATAATCCGTAGGTACCCTTATGGATTACTAATCATAGCTTAAACATGTTGATGATTAATATAAGTACGCGAGAAGTACCTATCTACTGACAAACCATGTACCGGCTGTTGGACAATAGATTCTCGGAATGATAACAATTCCCTGTTATCATACAGATAATAAACATACATCTACCTGCAGGCGGTACTTTATCGAATCGGCTACAGTACCTACATAAATTACGTATTGGAACAAGGTACATGGCACTTCAATCTCTATTCATGACGGTGATGACGATTAAATAAATCCCCTACCCCAATCAGTAAAGCTGTGGACACTTTACTGAAAATTTACCGGACAACTTAGGAGAACTTGAAAAGTCAAGTTATACTATTTCATTTCGATTTCCTTCACTCGCGCACGTTTATGAACACACAATGGTTAATATCCCACTAAAATTACACATTATTTATCAAATAAACACATTTTTTGGAAAATAAAACGAATTTGTCAACTTCCCGCCAAAAAGTCTACCCACAGACTTTTTTAGAAGTAAGAAGGTAGGTAGAATGTAAGAATAGAGGTAAGAATAACAATTATTTTTTCCCTACAAACCCGATTCGAAATATAACGAATATTTTGAAAACAAAACCGGCCTAATCGGTTCTACGATTCTCTAGTGATACGCTCATCAATGCACAGTATTTTAATTTTAGATCTGTATTTATTGAATTTGGTATCGCTATGAAATACTTGACACTGGCAAAATACCTACCCACTAATTTCTGGGTGAGGCCATATTCATATCCATTTTATTTCATCGCATTTCATTTCGTAAAGAAAGAAGAAAATAGGTACCACCCAACAATGACCTACTATTTATATAAGATTAATATTTTTACGAGCTCTTTGAAAGTCACCTCGGACGGGGCGGCCTCTTTCGGATATCTCCCACGGTTAATTAGATGCCGTTATGCGTAGGTAACCTTACATTGTAAAGTTTTTAAGATCATTGAGACTATAAAGCTGGCTGGTTTCACTTGCTTCAAAATTAACGAGATATGCAAAATGGAGGTATACCCAGCAGTCATGCTCAGTCTAATTTATAGATTTTCTGTATTCTCCTCCTTCCCTTTGCATAGGGACCCTGGCTCTTGGCAGACCACACATCATATTAAAATTAGAATAATAATCCTCTCTTTTATATGCCATTAAACATCGAGCAGAGAATCAACCAGAATCTATCTAGAAAACAGAAAACAAAATAAGGGTACCTATAGTATACCAACAATACCTATAGTTACCCAATAGCCAATTTCCATGTGTTCGAATAGCCCTAATCTTGTGAATATCCTGTTCCTAGCATTAAGGATATCAGCGGTTGACCAGTCCGTCCCATAAAACGACCAATAAAAAGCAATAGAAGTACAGACACTCAAAGATGTTGATTGTATACACGTGTGGATGCGCGCGCGCCGACCCGCAACCGCGACTGGCGGGTGGACTGACCCCATTAATTAGTATAGCGTACACACCACTCGCACAGACTTCACTTATAACGGCAGATAATTTAGGCACGATCTGTATTGAGTCTTCAAATCGTACCAAGGTAGCAGGTAGCAAAGCTCCTACTAAAAAACTTCAGGCAGTACATTATGGAAGGATTTCGTGAGGTATCTTGATATTGAGTCCGAGTGGTGGGCGAGAATTAGAATCAGAATATTTTTTATTCGTGTAAACCATTAAGTACAGTACTTATGCATCGGCAAAAAAGTTACAAAATGCTAAGCTACAAATTTACCAGCTACAAAATGCCAGTCCTGCGGAGAAGAACGAGCAAGAAACTCCATGGTTGCTCTTTTTAAAAAGATCTGTTACATTTTTGAGCAGTACATTGTTATAGGTATGTGAGAACAGTGTAGGAACGGTTAGGCAGACTAGCAGCTGGTAAAAAAAAGTGTGGCAAACGATCTATCCATGTATGTATAATAAACATAATAATAATACCAGACCTTTTAATGTCCCACTGTGGGGCACGTGCCTCCCGTCGAGGGGATTAGGCCATGGTCCCCCACGCTGGCCCAATACGGGTTGGCGGACTTCACACGTCTCTCAGAAATGCAGGTTTCCTCACCATGTTTTCCTTCACCGTTCAGCGAGTGATACTGGTTGAAAATTAGATTCGCACATGAAATTCCGAAGTCCCAGATACTCATATACCGATCGGATCGGTTCTGAAGGTACAGATACTCTCCAAGCACTCGTGATATTCTACTTACTGTGAATGTACTCCTTAAGTAACGGAACATCTATCGGAAACATATTAAGTGTCCCCATATAATCTGAAGTGTTGCTTGCTCGGATTTGGTAGGCTAGACGCTGTGGGGTCGATGACACACCACCTACGCACACACAGGCAACTATTGAACTGCCTAATCTGGTATTTTTGGGGTACCGTGATGCGAAACCCTGAAAATACTACACATTGAAAAATATTTTTTTTTAATTTTCTTAAAAATCTGGCGGGAACATAAAAGTTGGTGCTTGTCTGGCGATATTATTTTAATTATTAATTTATAGAAATTATTCGTCCAATTACAATGGCGTTACAATCGAATTTTATTTTGAACGAATGCAATCGTAAAGTGATTTATAAATAGACATCAAACGGCTATTCGTTTGTGTTTTCTGCCATTTTATATAGGTACGGAACCAATTACATAATTAAAGGACAGCCTTTTCTATTGAAATCATTGAACGAGAATTGATTGAAACGGACGTAATCCTATAGAATCTATAGTATAGATGGACGATTGGATCATAATTAATAAATATGATATAGAGTTTATATTTTGAAAATCTCTATTACCTTTAGTTCGTAATTTTGTAGGTAGAGTTTGGAACTACATAGTATACTTAATAGCTAGACTACCAGGTTCATGAGGCATAAGTCAAATCATCTAAGTCAAAGTTAATTGTAAAGAATTTAGAAATAAACTTTTATTTTTTACTCTCATATTTAGTTATTGCTTGCGGTCCGATCTACGCAGAAAGTGCTCACAGTATCTTGAGGTCTTGCAATGGTGCGCTTGGTTTTGGTTTGACACTAGGACTTCGAACACCTCAGTCCTCCCGTGACCATGGTTGCCGTAAAGCAGCCGAAACATCGGGAACGTAAAAACATAAAGTAAACGCGATAAAATCCGTTAAAAATAGTTTTATTTCTATGTGTAGTATTCGCGTCAATATAAGAAATCAAGGTTAGGTTACCTAATAAAATCATAGGTAAGTATAATGTTGTTAAAAACAGGTTGTTATCGCAGACATAGTCTGGACTTGGGTTTCCAGTTAATTTATAAGTAAAAATATATTTGACTTTTGAGAATTAGAAAATGGAAGATGGCCGCGTCTCAAACAGTTAAGGAGATCCTAAATAAATATTTAGTTATGGCCTCTATTTCATGCTGAGATTTCATAATATTACCAGGAAAATCTATATTTAGTCATTGTTAAACAGTTCAATAGAATAATATACGGCTTTTCCTTTTATTATCAAATTAAAATAATTGTAACATTCTATATTTAACAATTTAGTAGCAAAAAGATTATTAGTAATTAGGACCATGTTGAGTACTCCTAAGTAATCTAAGATGGTTTAGATTGGGTTGGGACCACCTGTAAATAGGTAATAGATCATTTCTAGCTGTTTAAATTATTTAAACGCTTTATAACAAACATTAATTTAGTAACACCGAATTTCGCCCTTACGAAGCGGTGACTTTAAAACCTCTTTCTTTTTGAAATCGGTTCAAAACAGAGTCGAATTTAATCAAGACGAGCTATTATAAACAGCGGTCGGTCGGACGAATGACAGTTGTAAGACTTTTGATCGCAAAAGATGACGAAGATTTTTTCCTTCTTTTCTTAAAGTTGGCAATTGGCTACAAAATAGAGCAATTTTTGCCACTGGCCAGTATTTCTTGATAATTGTTTTATAAAATGATAAGTACCCCTGATGATATAGTAGATGATGTCAATGACGATGATGATGTTAATATTCCCTACCCCTATCAGTAAACCTGTGGATACTTTACTGAAAATTTACCGTACATCTTGGGTCAACTTGAAAAGTTAAGCTATACTATTTCATTCACTCGTGCACATATATCAACACACAATGGTTAATATCCCACTAATATTTATTACACTTTATTTATCAAAGGAACACATTGGTTTGGAAAATAAAACAAAATTTTCAACTTCACGGTTCCACTTACCGCCACAAAGCCGACGATGAATATAATATGTAGCGATTATGGAAATCCGTATAGGAATTATAATAAGTGTCAATAATAATAATAATTATAATAAGTGTGTGTGTATTATGTATTTTCCATTCCGATTCCGATACGTATAAATTTCGAATGATATAAACATCCCCGCGGGTCCAATTAAATATCTACCTAATGACATAGCATTACTATTAATATAAATATTAAACTAATAATATTTCCCGCCCGATGAAATGACATTACATATTTAGTTTGTATTGTCTATACCCGACCACAAAAGCGGGAAGGAAATGACGGCAACGGATTTATTTGTTCGTGACTTTATGATCCGTCATATAATCAACCCAAATTTGCCTACTTATGTGTAAAATATACACATACCATCACGTTTGTATTCTGCGAAGGGTTGGGTAGAGTTGAGATGGACTGTCGTACACTACGCCCGGTCGTAGGAATAAAGTCATCAATAATATTCAAAAATCACATACCAAAGATATAGCCTGTGCCATGAAGAGGCCAGATACTTATTATTAACAATTACAACGGTTTAGTGAGAAGTGGAAAATGTGTGCATGCTGTGTTTGTTTGTGTGTGTGTGTGTGTGTGTGTGTGTGTGTGTGTGTGTGTATGGTGTGCGTGTGTGCGGGTGTGCGGGTGTGCGGGTCAATACTGACATATAAGGGCCGCATTTCAGCCGCTTCAGTCTTTGTAAACTTATTATATACATAGTTATATTTTCTAACATAAATTCTAATAAATTTCACTGCCTGCTAGTGCTAAGTACGTTCTAACATAAACATAACGCTAATTGTATATAAGTGACTATACTATAATATAATTAATTAATATCCCTCACATGTGTAGTATGGCTTACTCTCTAGTTCGTTGTATGCTTCGATATGGACTTGTAAAGCGTTGTAAATTCTTCGCCATATTTATAGCTGGAATGTTAGCTTGCTTAAGCACATATTGCACCCCACAAAGTTACTTATACGAGCCCTTTCGAGCCATCTAATAATAAGATCGAACTGTCATGGCGTCGAGCCAAATGCACTCCCGAGTTCGAGGTCACAAGTCTAATTATAACTAAATCCTGCAATTCATTGTATATTTGTGAAGACGGGAAAGAGGGTTTATGTGATTTAGGACGGAATTTAAAGAATATAATCCAAAAATTGTGTTTCTTTCATAAATAATGTGTGTAATATTAGCGGGATATTGACCATTGTGTGTTCATAAACGTGCACGAGTGAAGGAAATTAAAATAAAATAGTATAACTTGACTTTCAAGTTCTCCCAAGAGGTGCAGTTAATTTTCAGTAAAGTATCCACAGCTTTACTGATAGGTATAGGGGATACATTTCGTCATCATCATCATCGTCGTCATTATAATTATCATTATCATCGGGGGTGCATATAATTTAATAACAATTATCAAGAATTACTCGACACTGGCAAAAATGGCACTATTTTGTAGCCGATTGCCAACATAAAAAGAAACTATGTCATAGACATATTTAAATAGGACGTGCGAATAAGAAATTAAGAGTACTTCTTGAATGTGGGTGTTGTAGGACGTAAAGTATGGCACAAGTAACATTTTTACGCAATCTGAGGTAGGGGACGGCAATAAAAAAAATTAAAGACCTTGGCGCTGGCCCTATTAGCCATCTTGGGCATTTTTGAGGCCAACTAGCAACATTTGCAAACTCCAAATTCAGCTGAATCTTATAGCTATTAAATTAATTTTGATCGCAGTCACGTAATTCAGAATGTCAGAGCTTTATGTGACCTTCGGGCTGGCGAACTTGGCTATCCGACATCTCGGTCAGAAACCTCAATATTTACGACGAATGATCTAACATTAAGGTTTTCAGCAGTGCCACTAGTTAGTCAATACTAATATTGCCACACGAACACGTCAAGAGGGCCCCAAGTCTGCTAATACAATCGATTCATAATCGAACAGCAACCCGTCTGTATAGTCTCATAGAACTATGTCATAGATATACCTATAATAATAGCCCTTTTATAATGACCCACTGTTGGGCACGATCCTCCCCTCAATGCGTGGAAGATTAGGCCGTAGTCCACCACGCTGGCCTAGTGCGGGTTGGCGGACCTCTCACGTCTTACGAGACGTTCTCTCAGACATGCAGGTTTCCTCACGATGTTTTCCTTCACCGTTTAGCAAGTGATAATGACGGTTGAAAATGAGATTCGCATATTAAATTCAGAAATCCCAGAGGTGCGAGCCGGAGTTTGAACCTGCGACAGTCGTTACCGAGACGAGTATTCTATCTACTTAGCTATCACTGCTATTTTTAGATGTACCTACATAGGATAATGCCAATGTTACATTCATACAGTAGTTCATTTACCCCCGAATGTATAGATGTTTTATAACTTTACCAAACGTCATAATATACTGGGCACAAGAGTTTCGCTTTGCGCAGTACTACATGACGTTTGATAGATTTATAGAATGTCTATAAATTTGGGGGACACTCTAGTTAAGCCTCGCTTGTAAACATTTAACTAATACGACCATTTATCTTCAAATGAAATGATCCATAACAATGTGTTTCATCCTTTTGGGGTCATTGCTCTCGCTCGTATTTATCATGTTTTTCTAAACTCGACGATAGGGTTGCCACCGTGTTATAATAAAATTGAAAAATCGTAGGGGTATTTGGATGAGGAAATATTTGTTCTTTTTTGTAGAAACGTAAACCTTGAATTATTTTCAGCGAGTTACTTACCTATCTAGGGGGGGTTTGGACCGCCTGTTACGGCCTTGCCACCCGGACTGATAACATCGAGTAGATTAACATCTTATTCATCGGAATTTGCTCAGTAGTTTAGGCGCTACGGTGGAACATATATACATAGAGACTGCTAAAATGATAGCCCTTCCATTTGACTTGGCCGTACTCGGGTGAAAAATAAAAAAGTCACGGAATCTTTAGTATTTCTCCGGATTTTGTTTCTGGTAAATTATTTTTTGTTGGCACACTCCTCAAGATCATATTCTGTAAGTGGCACCCCTACGCCACATGTGGGCACAGTGGTCGCTTTGTCCGTCCGTCTGTTCAATGGGTTTGATTGTGGTAGTGAGCTTGTGGTATACCAGTTTTTGACTATTTCCGGGTCAATATTTTGGTGTATCAAGGACTATTATAGCTTCTGCCTGCGGTTCGGTCCGCAGTACCTCATAGAAACATAGCACTCAGGGATTTTGTAGCTTTTTATCTATACAATACATACAAATAAATAAAATTGGAGTGTATGTTTGTAATATTAAAATAACCGCTTTTTACTAAGTGCATTTGGATGTATACACGGTACATATATACCGAAACAATTTTTTTTACAATTTTTGTCTGTCTGTCTGTTTGTTTCGGCTAATCTCTGAAATGGCTGGACCGATTTTGACGGGACTTTCACTGGCAGATAGCTGATGTAACGAGGAGTAACTTAGGTATAGTTTTATTTTAGAAAAACTATTTTGTTAAATACCACGCGGACGAAGTTGCGGGTAACAGCTATTATTATTAAAACTCGCCTTTGCTAGCTTACAGCGCTAGTTTTTAGGGACTATACAGTTAGCGTGTTGGTCTGCCAATAGTTAATAATTAAACGTCGCTACGAACGTTCGCTCGCGGCATTCTGCCTCAAATGAGTATCACCAATTAAGCGATTAATTAAATTACCCTGAGAAGAGATACCGATCGTTCTGTAATTTTAAAATTGGAAAGCGCGCGTTCCGCGGCGCGAGCGCATTGTTTTGTGTAAGGCTGGTTGTACGGCGGCGACATGTCAGATGATGTCTACGCAATATATATTTTCTTTTCCTAACCATTAATAATAACTAGATGAGCACACAAACGTTTGGTCCCATACGAAACTCATTTATTACCGTTGTGGTTACCGCATAGTCTGGGGGCGGTCCTGTAATATCCAGACCAGGGCGCATAATGAAAATAAAAATTACGAAATATGCCACTTCGGGCATCGAATCCGCAACCAATCAAGTTATGTCAATCCGGTATACCACGCCGTTGCTTTCGTCATCTTAAGTAGGGTCGCCTTCTTCGCTATATTGGGGAATTCCACATCCAGGTAAAGATAAACAATTTATGGAAGATATTTCAAATCCCCCACAGTATGTCAGCGTGGACTTTTCACTCACTTGCAGTCGCTTCCACTGAATTCCCCCCGTCACTCACTGACTCACCATTCTTGGCGTGTCACCAACAGTGGGCCATCAAAAGGGCTAAATCATGTTTACAAAGAGAGAAAATTATGAATCATCCTCGTAATGTGGGCGGCCTTGCGTCAACGGAACTAGCTAGGTATGTATTTTAAGTTCGTAATGAGAAAAATCTCATTGTTTTCACTTTATGTGGAAAAATGTTAATTATTTTTATCTTCGAACGCGTCATTTTGGAATGAAGAAAGAAAGGACGGATAATTGTCCAACGTGAGTGACAGTACCATAATACAAAAGAGGCACACGTCTTACTCCTACTTCCCAATATATAATCCCACTAATCTATACTACCTATCTATACGTATAAATGTGAAAGTCTGGATGCATAGATAGATGGATGGATGTATGTTTGTTACTCTTTCACGCCAGAACGGCTGAGCGGATCTGGATGAAATTTAGCACAGAGATAAATTATGGTCTGGAATAGCACATAGGCTACTTTTTATCTCGGTAAAATGAATTGTTCCCGTGGAATAAAGGACATACTTTTTATTTGCGGCTAACACCGCGGGGCGCAGCTAGTATTTCTTATAGCTTCGTCTGGGTTTATTGGGTGGTTGATTCAACCATGTTGAGAAACGGAGCTGAGTTGAATTATCAAAGTTTATTGTACCTATATTTTACCTTAGTCAGAGTTAGTTATGAGTCGTGTTTGATAAAATTGATTAGGTTGAACCCCAAAAACCTTAACTGTGCCTATGGCCTTTATGGCTTTGGAATAACGTATAGTTTCGTACTCATTCACATGACTTCTTCCTTCATATCGATGTGTAAGTAAGACTGATCAGCTCAGTTGGTAGTGACTCTGCCTTCTACGCCGAGGGTCCCGGGTTCAAATCCTAGTAAGGGAAAACCTTGTGTGGGAGTATTAGTACCCGAGTCATGGATGTTTAATATGTATGTAAGTATTATATACTGGGTTCGACCTCAATACATTGTACAGTACCCATAATACAAGCGCTGCTTAGTGTGAGACCGAATAGTTAATTCGTCTGTCGATATTCATTTAAGTACCTAGAATAGGTACTTGGATTCGTTTTCCTCAAACGTTATCGGCATTATGCGGCATTATGACGTAGCCATTATTGAAGTTTTACAACACTGTTTTATTGCTTTCCTGTCGTATAGTAGGCACTTACCAAGTGGTTCTGTAATATACAATGAGACATCTATCAATGTGCAGCAATGATAAATATGACATGGAAGTCGGTCGTAGTCGAAATGTGCTGGGACCGAAATACCATCGGCGAAATATGGGTGCACTGAAATGCACCTCTTCACTTACCCCTTTTAATGTTGTAGCGACCTCTATACCCTGGCGGGGCGGCCGCTATGCCCCGTCGGTCATTGTCGGGATCTTGTATATATGTTACGTGCTCCGAAAACTCTCATAGCGCGTTGCAGGATTGTATGGAGAATTGTTGATTGTTCTGAATGTCGTCGCTACAGTGTAATTGGTAAGTCACTTTAGTGGGGTAAGAAAAATGTGATAAATGTTATCAAATTGACCTCGGGTGTTGTATTAACAATTCCCGATAATTATTAATAGTTTGCAATTACTCTGACGATTCTCTGTCGACTCCACGGTGGGGAATTTGGGCACGCTACCACCGCCATGGCCCAATTTTTTACACTTTTGATAGGTAAGCTTTTTTATTCTCTGTTTAATTTATATTTGCGTTTTACATATTATGTAAATAAATAATGGCTTAAACAAACGATAACAAGGATTTAAAATTAAATAATTAAAGTATATGATACGTCTATTCATGTGTAGAATTGGATGTGCAGGAGTCCAGCAAGGTCAACACACGGCGAGTCTAAATCAGCCCAGTGACGCGGGCGCCGCGGCCGCCGGGTTAACGGACGTTCTCGTGTGTGTAGGCTGTGTACAGATGGGCGAATTTTGTGGCTGGCGTGTGGCTTGAGGGGTGGCGAGGAATGTCTGCTAGTTCAAAGATTAAAACCCACATCTTCTTACTTATCTTGGGATGATGGAATATAAATATTTAATCAGAATTTTAAAAAGGTACACTTCTCCCCCCCGGCAACGGCCCAAGCCGAGGTCGTGCCCCGTGTGGCGCCCTTGAGCTACTTGCCTGCCCCTCCGGCTGGAGCGCACTCTGCGCCCAAAAAACCTGGAGAAGCTGCAAAGGCCGCATCGGCCAGCAGCGTACTGACCATTCAATAACTAACTAACTTTCAGTCACAAGACCAACGGGCAGTCTATTTATTAATTTAAGTAGGTACTATAAAATGGCCATCAATTAAGTCCTGTTGTGGCGTAATCAACATAAATAAATAATATTTTGTTAAGATAAGACATTTTATTAAACGATTATTAAGGAGAGGAGAGAGAGCGAGAGTTACCAACTCTAAACATAAATATCTTATAATGTTGCTAATAAAAAAATTGAAATATTCTTTATGTTCGTTGTATACAAGGCCTCAGCTGTAGTCCTGTCTGAACCTACCATTAAATTGTTATAAGGCAAATAATTGTAGGAAAATATTAATATTCGATCCTTACTTGCTTAGTAGTCTGCCACTAGTGAGCAACGAGGTTGTTAAATAGCAGCCCAACCTCATCTCCGGTCGAGATTTTATTGGTGACTTAACTTACTTTTTTTTTTCTTTGTTTTTGGCATCACGCAAATTTCTTCATCGCTTTTTGGCGGGATTTTTAACTGTGAAGTTGTCAAAATTGTTTTATTTTTTCAAAAAATGTGTTTCTTCTATAAATAATATGGGATAATTTAATTCAACTAATAATAACATTAACAATGTTTCCTGTTTGTTTGGTGTAACATGTCCTTACCTACTTTATTCTGCGGTTTTATAAACTATTTATAAACATTTATAGGTACTTTATCGTATTACTTATTGCTAAAGGTAGGTGGATTACTAACTTAGCTTGTAAGACATGCATTATAGCTCTCCAAAAGCGCCACTTAATTTATTTCTTATGGCACAAATTTGTCCTGTTATGGTCACGTACTAACCCCCTTACTAGTCCCCGTAGCCTTTTTAGCGGTAAGTTGAATCGTGAAGTTGTCATTTTGATTTTTTTTTCCAAAAAAATTTGTTCATCTGATAAATAATGTGTAATATTAGTGGGATATTAGACATTGCGTGTTCATACTATGTGCACTTGTCAAGGGAATTGAAATAAAATAGTTAGTATAACTTGACTTTTCAAGTTCACCCAAGATGTCGGGTAAAATTTCAGTAAAGTATCCTCAGGTTTACTGATAAGGATGGAGGATTCATTTCATCATCATTATCATCCGAGGTACTTATAATTTTGTAACAATTATCAAGAAATACTCGACACCGGCAAAATGGCACTATTTTATAGCCGATTGCCGACCTAAAAAAAATACCTCCACGCGATATGCGAAGGGCGACTCGATATGCGAAGTTAGACTATACTTTGTAACGACCACTTTGGGAAACCGTTTTAGATTCACGTAGACATGCTGCTCTCTCTCTCTCTCTACCATGTTTGCGCATATTACACATAAATCTCGTGAATCGGTGAGAGCAAGGACTCAAACCTACGTTCCACGTCTCGAAGCGAGACTCTACAATCTTGAATCACAAATTTATTCACTGGGTACTTTTTTAAGAAACCAATGAGTATTAATTTCACGAACGATTACCATCAAGAGCTATTGATACAAATAAATACATATTTCATTTTGCTCTTTACAATTTGTATGGTGTAATTAATAAGATGACGCGATTCTGGAACATAACTTATATACCTTACTAAACGAGATTAGCGGTTTGAACGTTTGATTCCTGTCTGGGAAAATGTTGAAAATGGTCTTTTCGTAATTTGCTCTCGTGTGAATGTTACTGGGTTCGCCCCCAGTCCTTTTTACGTTACGCATTATCGAGCGCGCATTTGTTATCATTACGCGATGACAGAATTACGATACGTCAATAACAAAAAAAAAGTAAAATTGTGATTTTAATGGGAACAAAATTATTTACAAATGTATTAAAGAAGCGTAGGTTTCATGCTTAGTATACCGTTTCTGAATCATTCTGTATATCGTAATACGTGGCCAATGCCCAGTAGCTGTTAAAACGCTTTAATCTTCTAGCTTGCTCCACCAACCGTCGCTCCAATTCCACAATAGTTTTCACTGAAATGAAAGTGATTAGAGATTTTTACACTGACGCGCCGCTTCACGCTCAGCGGACACTGAACGCCAATTGATGAAGTATTTACTAAATAATAGCTCAGTTTTTGCTTCGCCTGAAAGACAAGACTTTATTTAGGAATGTTGATTGATTTGCTGAAAGATTTTTTTTTTGTTTGTATAGGAGAGCAAAAAAATTTGTATGCTCCAGTGTTTTAGCATATTGAGCTCTAACATTTTGTACGTTATGTAAGTATCTGAATACTGTCCTGAAAGTGGTTTAAGGTCCGGTTTCCACTTAAGCGTAGAACAGATTATTTAAAAAAACACCGCTTGTTCTGAGCGAAACAATACTGATTGGTCTATTCCGCAGATCTCTCCGCTTTCGTGGAAACCGGGTCTAAGGCGTTTATGCACAGCCCACCACCGATATTTTTTATGAGTTTTAATGGTTCTTATATATTCAACTGTATGATATATATCCATCTATTTCGGTCACTGGCCTAAAATATATTTATTAACGACGAAAAAACATAAAAATCCGCCTTACAAAACTGTCAAAATGACAAACCGTCAAAAAACTGTGCAAATTCCGTACAGTCTCCAAAAAAAACATGAATAAATTCTAATACAACTTCGCTGCTGTAATGGAAGGTGAATTATCCGGAATGGAGGCACTTAAAGTCCTCCACAATCACATCGACAAACTAACTAGCGGCCACAACAGTGTAATAAACAAACTCGACGTTGTAACCAAAAATGTTGCCGATTTGCGGAAGAATATAAGTAATTTGTCCGAGAAAATTACCACATTGGAGGAGGTTGCGACTGATAGGAGAAGGCTTAAGTCTGAGATAAAAGTTCTGAAGAATAGAATAGACGAGCTGTATGCTATCGTTAAGGAAGGGAAGGAAGATGAGTCGGCTGGCAGCACGGTTGCTAGTGACGACCCTCGGGAGGTGGAGTCTTCGCATTCTGGATTATCTAGTTCTTCTAAGGTAATGCCTGTGCTATCCGCTAGATGACACGTCAGATAACTACAGGATAGGGTTTAGGCGATGGCGGAACAGGCCCTTTTAGTAAGATATCCCTCTGGCTCTGACAGTAAAAGCCAGACTAGGCCCGTTTTTTTTAATTTGGGGGTCTTCGGTAGATTTCAGAGTAAAAGACCAATCCAAACTGCCTTAATAACTACGATATGTATTTTAGATATCTATGAAGCGAGCACCCATAAATAGGTAGGTACAGTGTGACGCGGGCGACTAATCCACGGATCGTTAGTAAATAATGGACGGATCGCGGGTGAATAACAGACGGATCGTGGGCGATAAACGGACGGATCGCAGGAAACAAACGGACGGATCGCGGGAAACAAACGGACGGATCGCGGGAACAAACGCACGGATCGCGGTCGGTGGCGTGCTTGTCCGCGGGTCGCAGGCACTGTTAATTTGAGCAACAACAATACACTTGGGGCAGTAACATATACACAAATCATAATATAATATCACCCTATCAACAATCACGTAATAGTTACGTACGGAACAGATATAGTTGTGAGACTTGTTTTTTTTATTCTACCTCTATGGTTAAAAGATTTCCTTAGTTTTTGCACGCTAAGTTTTTCCTTGAGTACCTATTTACCTTCGCAGCCTCTCTTTCCCCATTTTTTACAGTATCAAGGTTGGCGTCGTAGTAATTATATACCTATATACTAACAAATTAATACCTACGTAGGTAGAGGCAATATACCTACACAAAGTATTAAGTAGAAAGCCACCTATGCAAACCCAGCTAGGAACCTAATTTATCTGATCGAAATCGTTCAAGATTATTAAAATGAAAAATCTAAGGACCTAGGTAACATGTTTGTGAACGTTTCCCCCCCATGTAACGCACCGTAACGTTTTACCCCCCTAGTAAAACGTAAAGTCTACGCGACCGTTCTGAAGGGTCAAAACCATTTACGTAACGCGTAGTTCAAACCCCTGTAACCCCCCCCCCTGTAACGCATCGTAACGATTCAGAAGACCCCCCCCCCCCCAAATTCGTTACGTAATACTTGAACGCTCCCTAAGTTAAATTTGTGGTATAATGATGCAATAATGGCTCAAACGATTTGCGAAAATAAACCGGTATGTGGGTCGTACCACGTGACTCGCTGCTTCAGTTACATGAGGTATTAAAATAACGTCTATTTCTATCCCCAGGTAACCATGACAACCGGCCTGGATCGGGACACGATACGCGCCGCGTACGAAGATGTCAGATCGGATGGCACACCCACAGAATGGTGAGATGCCCCAAATTTGTCAGCATCCCACCTATGCCCTGAAGGGATAGGTTGGCAAGACGGAGCTGCACTGTGCACAGGCCGTCTCCACCCAGGGTGCAAGATTACTTAGGACCCCTGGACGAAGGCCCCTCTTTATTGTTGACCACTGGGCAAGTGCCCAGGGCCCCGCCATTAATGTGGTCCCCAATTCAAAAAGCAAAATTCTAGAAATTTTACTTTTGCCTTCTGTCAATTAACGTAATAGTACTCCGTCATCGTGATGTAGGCACAGGTGATAGAGGCCCCAGCATCTATTAGGGCACAGGGCCATCAATAGGTTGAATACGGCCCTGCTTCAGCGTCCTCTGAGCACGGGAGCCGAGGCTTCGATCGAGGGCACTTGAGGCCTGAGAAATTATTTTACTCAGCTTAAACTATTCAGAAAAATGGCTTCATGGGCGTTTAATACAAGCGCTGCTTAGTTTGGGATCTTACAGTTGGTGTGTTCGTCTGTCGTTATTATTCATGGTGTTCTCGCAGGGCGGTGTTTAAGTTCGACGGGGCCCGCATCGTGTGCACGGCCCGGGGCAGCGACTTCACTGAGTTCAGAACCCAGTTCTCTGACGACGACCGCGCGTTTGGGTACCTCAGGTTTGTCCAAAATCCTCTTAATTATTAACTGATTCATAAATCAAATGTGTTTGATGATCTAACAATAATTGACTCATAAGTTTCCTAGGTACACAAAATCTGTCAAAGGTGACATTATTACTAAGACTTATACAATGGTTCAAACCCCAGCTGGCACCTCTGGGATTTCTGGATTTCATGTGCGAATCTCATTTTCAACCACGATTATCACTTGCTAAATGGTGAAGGAAAACATCGTGAGAAAACCTGCATGTCTGAGAGAACCCCTCGAAAGAAGTGTGAAGTCCGCCAACCCGCACTGGGCCAGCGTGGTGGTCAAGGCCTAATACCCCTCGCATTGAGGGGAGGCCCGTGCCCAATAGTGGGACATTAAAAAAGGGCTGGTATTATATATACAATTGTTATTTCATTTCAATTGAGTCGATTGTGAGTAAACTTGGGACTCGAAGGGTCGACCGCTCGGCTCACTAAATCAGGTGATCGTGGATTAGATTCCCGCCCTGGGGCAGATTTAGGACGTAGGATCGCTCCCATTAGGTACCCTTAAACTAAACTGGGAATAGGCCCGCCACACACCCCAGTTACTCCTGTGAGGCAGGATCCACAACGGTGACGAACGAAGAAGCTACGGTTTGACCCTCGGCGACTCCCGAAGAAAGGCTATTTGTTTTGGAACCCGCAATGAAATTAATCAGAAGTAAAATAGGTGGAGATGGCAAGCCATATGTTGATTAGTCTGGGACATACCATACAAGTGTCATACTCATATGTAGATTACTATGGTACACTAATTTTCGTCTGGCTGTATTCATTTAGGTAATGGGCGAAGTCCATACCGACAGATTATGACAAACAAAATTGTAATAAATGTAATTTACTATTTGTAGGTTACAAATGGGTGACGAGATGTCGAAACGCAGGAAGTTCCTGTTCGTCACGTGGGTGGGGCCGAACGTGTCCGTCATCAACCGCGCGAAGATGTCCACCGACAAGGCCATCATAAAAGACATCATCTCGGTGAGTCACACATCATCATCACCACTGGAGGTATATCATGAGCATGACTAGAGCCTTACACAAATACTTGCAGTACCGCCGATTATGTGGGTACTCAGGGTCCTCAGCACCCGCAGAGAATAAATAGTGGGTGCGAAACATCCATATACACATAGCTCGCAGAACCGATGGCCGTTGGGGCAGAAAGGTTCTAGAATGGCGACCATGTACCTGAAGACGTAGTGTAGGACGGCCCCCCACAAGGTGGAGCGATGATATCACACGCGTCGCAGGAAGCCGGTGGATGCGAGTGGCGGAGGACCGTGATGTGTGGAAATCATTGGGGGAGGCCTATGTCCAGCAGTGGACGTCTATCGGCTGATAGATAGAATAATATAAATGAACAAGTACCGATGCAGTTTATTACAAGCCAGTACCTCTGACGCAACAAGTTATAATTTTGTTCTCGCCTTCTGATATGTCGAACACCAAAACTAGGCTCTATCAAAAGGGTTACCTAAAAAATAAGGATAATAGAAATGATAATGGACTCGTTAACAATTCAAATTATAAGCCATTTAATTCAAAACAAATCATTTCATGCCGGTTTGTTAGGACAGAGAATGTAATAAACACCAAAAAAACAACTTCATGCATACATCAAATGAAATCATACAAATACTTTCTCACATTAAAACCAACAGTTTGAGCGACAGCCGATATGAAATCGTAGCCCACAATACACTTATACTTGGCTACGTCTAAATCTATCTCCTTGCTACCCGCTATCAGTTTCAGTTCAACCAATGTTGCTATTTGGGCCAACAAATTGCTTGTTAAACCAATTTTTTCTTCCAATATTGCGTAAAATATGGCCAATAATCGGTCCATTGTGAACACTTTTGGACCTAATTGTGTGTTTAACTTTTCATTGATCTTCGCTTTGGCCTTAACTTGTTGTAATCTCTTGCGTTGTTTCCCATGATGTTTCATGAATAATCGCTTGTCCTCTTTCGGTGGGTTGTAGCTGGCTAAATAGGCTGCTATTAGTAAGAATTTTGCATAGTATGGCAGTTCGAAGCTCTGTGCAAATGTTTTTGTCGAAGTCAATTCTTCTTTCAGTGTATTTTCAAAATTGAAATTTTGCGATTCCATATCACTGTTTTCCTTCCCTGGTGATGGTTTCAGAGGTATAGAGTTACTAATACGGAGATAGAGTAGTTCTAAACTTGATTTGAGTATGGGTGATATGTGTCTCCATAGTTTTGATAAATCTGTTGCTAGAATCTCATTTTTAATTATTGGTTCACAATATTTTATGAAATTTACACATGCCATGTGTTGTAATTCAATCAAATCGCGACAAGGCCTGTAGAATACGCTCAAAAATGCGTTCAGAAAGTTTGCAAATAGTTCGGGCTTCTGTAAATCTGTTTTTATGTTTTCGTCCACTTCATAGTTTAATAATAAGTGGTTTATAAAAGATTTTTGATGTAAAAATATTATTTTGAATAGCTCCTCCTTGTTGTAGTTCGGGAAATACATTTTCAGTGGCTCTCGCGCGCCCATTTTGAAGTAAAAGTTCTCGAAAATCAAATGTGTGGCAAATATAGTGCAAATATTAAGGTTACACAGCTCTCGAAGCCTTAACAAAGCACTCATTATGTTCTGGTCCATACTGCGAAGCCTTTCTGCTTTATCAAACACGATTACTACAGGATCGTAGCATTGTTTTCCTTCCTGTAGTTTGTTCAATCCATTTATAAGATCCATCAATGTTTCACACTTTACCTCAATTTCATCGCTCGCTAAACCAGAAAGGATACTTTCATACATGATTTTCTGCGAATAACATTCGATACAGTCAATAATAACGTGTTTGTATCCTAAATAATCGAGTACCGAGTTGACGCACACTGTTTTTCCAGTAGCCATACTCCCGCTGATAAATATAGAACAAGGCAAAGGTTCATCGCCGTCGCCGAGGAGATTGAACAAGTCGTTCAACTGTTCGTCTCTGCAGGGCACTTTGTTTCGTATTTCTTCCATTTTTATGTTTATTTTATTTCGGATAAACTCGAGGATGTGTAAACATAACCTCCGCGTTCGATAAATAAGAATAACCTTTTGACAGTTGCCTGGCTGTTGGACGCGCCGGTTGGTTGGTGTTTGACATATCTTTCGGTTTGACGTTTTATTTCCCCGCCACACCACGCCCCGCTGCCTGCCGCCATGAGTTTAAAAATATTCGGTGCCGTTTCATTGAGACGATTTTTATTCGAACAACGAACGAACTAATCAACAAATGTTTAAAAAAAGAACATGATTTAAAAATTATTACTTAGAAAGAGAAACAAAATGGTTTATTGATTCTATTCTTATAATATACTGAAATGTTTTCAATGATGAATATAATGATGGGATAGGAATACATGGTATCGTACGAGGCCAAATACTTCTTTTATGATTAAAAATTTATTTCATTGTCCTTTCCAGAATTTCGCGGTGGAGTTACAGTTGGAACATCAATCCGAAATAGACATCGATCAATTCAAAGATGCATTGAACAGGGCAGGCGGAGCAAACTACGGGACTGGGGTCAGGGATTTATGAATTGCACTATAAAAACACACCCGCCCGTTATCCTGAAACTTATCATCACTTTGATTTTAACCTAGTTATCACTTCAAATTACTGCAAGAAGAGATTGCTGGAGTTAAAATCAAGGTTTTGTTTTTTTTATTACTAGGCCAATATCAGGCCCAAAATTTGATCTTACTTTGAGTAAAAAAAACAAAAAATGATATGCTTTTTTATACTGGTGTGATTCAGTTCAGTGCGTTAGTCATTTAATTTATTATTTCGGTCTAAAAGGAACCTATTTATTTTTTGACATAATTTGGTATTGGAATGCAGAGTACTGGAAATTATCAAATTGTATTTATTTTTTTAATCATCTGTGCAATTTATAACCGTATATTAGTAACTTATGGATTTGCCAAAGTAAAAAAAAATAGTGAATGTTGCCATGTATAAGGCGAAATAAGTGCATTTATTTTTTGTCTACATTTAAAATATCGTGCCGAAATTTACGATGTATTTGTATACACGATAGTATTTGTATTTCAGGCTATTATATACATTGATTAGTGTTATTTATTACCCAACATTATTGGTAAAACGATTGACGTAAATACACACATTATCCAAAAGAACGTTGTCTTTCATTAAACCCTGGAACGCTTAAATGAAATGCATCAATTAATCAATAATGTTTATTTTACAAAAGTTAACATTCTATTTATGAGAGTAGCTCCTATCAACATTAACTTCATTACATTTGTTGTCAATGTTAATTTAAACAAAAAGATGGCTTACAGATTTGACTCTGAATGAATACATACAACTTAGCACTAAAATGGTAATACATAAGTTACACTATTAAGGGTATACAAAAATATGAGTAAATCCAAAAAGAAAAACAGCGTTAGGTGAGGCTCAACCATGGATCAGGTGAGGGGTACTTTCAAGTCTGTAGATCTAAGTATATAATATAAGTATAGGACACGCCATTTTCATATCATCATGTCACATTCATTATTTTATTTATAATGCGTATTTATTGAATGTGTTATTGCTATTTATTACTTGACATTGGCAAAATACTCGCAAAATTGTGGGTGAGGCCATTTTCATATCCATTTTATTTCATGGCATCTCATTTCGTAAAGAAAGAAGAATATATTATCTATGTCTGTAGACATTCTATTTCATACTGAAAATATTTAAATGCATAGTGATAGCGCGCATTAGATAAAATTAATATATTTGTCGTTTCGGTTACCCGAAAGAATTCGCCATTGGCAGAGCCGCCATTTTTGTTCATTTAATTTTACGGGCGATGTAGAAGTGTAAATGTATTTTAAAATATTACCTATTATAATCTCTAACTAGCTGTCCCGGCGAACTCCGTACCGCCTTAGAACGAATTATCTTTATTATTATTTTTTTGTAATTTTTTCACTTATATTAATAGTTATTCTGCTGTTCAGGGCGGAGACAAAGTCAAACAAATCAAAGATCATAAAAATCGGCCCACCAATTCTTAAGTTACTAATGGTGTAACTAACACGACTTATTACTTAGTTTTATATATATATATAGAGATTACTAATAATGTATTATTATTATTGTACGAACATTGCTTGTATTTATTACATTTTATTACCATTTATAAGGCTGATCACTTACAACTAACCATTGAATGCTTAAATGCTACTGAAATTTGAGGGCTGTTGAATATTATCGCGTTATACAAAATAAAACCATGACAGTGACGGCTCACATCGTAAAGTAGGACTAATGTGATTAGTATTAGAAAAAAAATTCATATTACTAATTCAGATTTTAAAACAAGACATATCTGGCAGCCGAGTTGATTTTAAATATAACTGCATATATCGAAACTAAGTGGGAGGCATTTTCTTTATCATATACCTATGACATGAATCTGGGATATCGTCAAATACATTAGCAGTTCCTACATTGTTCTCACATAACTATAACAATGTATTGCTCAAACATTTAAAAGATCTTTAAAAAAAAGAGCAACCATAGAGTTATTTTCCCGTTCTTCTCCATAGGAACGGCATTCCGAACGGGTGGTAAAGTAGTAGCTTAGTATTTGGTATCTTTTGGCGATTCATAAGTACTGTACTTAATGGTCTACGTGAATAAAAAATATTCTGATTGTGATTCTACATTTTAAGGGATAATAATAATATCGCCAGACGGAACACACCAACTATACGGTGCGAACGGTTGGATTATGGGTGCCGTACTATGGACTGGGGACGAACCGAGCATACAATACTCATATAGATATTAAACACCCATGACTCGGCTACAAACACTCCACTCGATGTTTGCGACCGTCCATTTTATTATTTTTTCATCTAAAATATATTCATGAACGTTAATGAAATGTAAGAATCACATGATTTCATATGTAACATGAAGTCCTAGATCTACGCCGAGGAAAGACAATGCAATATTCCCCCAGTAAAAATAATCTAAAAATCAGTTTCACCACGTCCGAATTTACCGCGGACAGTTCAATCCGTTGACGCGTGTGCAAGGAAAATTATAGTCACCGCCCTATGTGTGCATCAATGTATAATAACCCCGAATTTATAGACGTTCCATATCTTTATTAAACGTCATATTGCACTGGGCAAAGCAAAACTCTTGTGTGCAGTACTATATATATGACGTTTGATATATTTATAGAGCGTCTATAAATTCGGGGTTGCCACTCTTTATTTCTGTCCGCTATATTTCCACCCTACGTGTGGCGACGCGTTTACGGTCCACCGAAATTATCTTCAATCATTCCAAATCAATATCGGAAACGGATACCGAAACATCGCAAGACGGATTTCCGCAATCGCTATAAGTATAATTCTTCGAACTTTCCGCAATCGTTTGAACGGTCGGCCTTTTGGATGAGATCGTTAGGAGCGCCATTAACATTGGAACGTTTCCGTACCTCAAGTATTATCCATTTTACGTAGCGTTTCAGTAGCGCCGCGGTTATGGTACTCTTCCATCTCTCTCACACCATAGATGTCAGAAATAAGTGTGACAGTGACAGCATGTTTGGTATGTTTACCACCGATATCGATTTGGAATGATATTAAAGAATGTTTGTTGGTGCGATGCGCATGCGTCAGCAGGCGGGCCGCGCGGGGCTGAGCGCGCGTAGCAGGCGGCTACGCGTGTGCGCGCCGAACAGCACGCCCAGCAGCGCTACGCCGTAGCCCGTAGCGCGCTCGCCCTGAAAACCACAAACGATCAAATAAACATTTTTATTACTGTTGTTTTCTTATCCGTTCTGTTCTTTTCGTTATTACCTATACCCTACAACGAAATTAATTTTTTTTTTTGCTTTGTTTCTTTTTTATTTATATTCCACCAGCCAAGTGTATTTTCAAACTGTTGTTGACAAAATACGATGGAAGCCATGTTTTAAGGGATTTTTTTTATTAATGTAGTTGTAGGCCATAAAAGCACTTAGCAACGGACAAGAAGCGAGTATCTAGCCGGGAATCGAACCTGTTGATTTGAAAAAAAAGAAAGGAACATATTGCATCATCGGATAACGTCGGTAATAAACATCAACTTTTTGGAACTAATAACATATGGTATACGTAAAGTGCAATAGTAACTCACGCAATGCGCGGGCGCAGCCATGTCGACGTGCAGCCAGGCGCCGGGGAAGTCGAAGCCCAGGTGCGCCAGGATGAACAGCCCCGCGCACGACGGCTGCGCGTTGTTGCGGTCCTGCTAACGAGCAATGGGCCGCTTATACACGATCGAGTATATACATCTAGCTATATACCTGTGTGTACGTTGTCTGTGTGAGTGTTTATATGAGAGTGGTGTATATAAGTGTGTTGTGTGTTTTTGAGTAGTGTGATTGTATATGTGTATGAGAGAGATGATTGTGTGTGTCTGTGTGTTTGTGGGTGTGTGAGTGTTTGTGTATATGTGAGTGTGGGTGTACGTGTGTGTGCGCACGCGCGCGCGTTTGTGGGTGTGTGTGTAAGTTGTGTGTGTATTTGTTAGTGGTGTGTGTACTTGTGAGTGGAGTGTGTATATGGTGCGTGTGTTCCGTGTACAGGACATCGCTAGGTACACTTACAGCGACGCTGTTCTTCATGTCGGCGACGCAGCTGGTGAACTCGGTGAAGTGTAACTCCGGCGCGAAGGGCAGCGCGTGCGCCAGGTCGCCGGAGCGCAGCCCGGCCGCCACGGCCAGCCGCTCCAGCCGGCTGCTGTTGGACAGCACCGCGGCGTGGTACTTGCCCGTCGCTGTACCCTGCGGGGGGGGGGGGGGGGGGGAGACAGGGTATTAGCTTACTATATCATTTGTACAAGAAAGATTTCGATCTCACCTGATGGTAAGTGATGATGAGATCTACGATGGAGCATACTTGCCTAGAAGGTACCTGTTCACTCTCGACTTGAAAACACCCAGATTATAGTCAACGGGGAACAAAGACGCCGGTAGCGTGTTCCATTCCTTGGCAGTTCGCACGATGAAAGGAGAAGCAAATCGCTTAGTGCGTACCGAAGGAATGTCCACAGTGTACGGATGACACTTGTCCGTGCGTCTTGTCGACCGACGATACAATGGAGATGGGGGAATTAATTCGTGTAATTCCATCGCTCACTCTCCGACATGTATTCTGTAGAAGACTGATAGGCTGGCAACCCTACGTCGGTGTTCTAGGCTCTGCAGCTTGGCCTGCACTAGGGTCTTGTTGCCAATGAGCTTTATTGGTAATAATAAACAAATAGGATGATACCTGAGCTCCTGTCAACGTGGCGACATCTACAATGGTGTCCGCTTTCAGATCCCTGGACGCGTACACCACGCCGTCACTCAGCACCAATCGCCCTGGGCACAAACACCACAAATAAGCTAATAAGCTTAATCAGCTTTATAACACTGAATAGCAAGCTGAGCATCTTTTTTAGCATAATAGAAAGAAAGAAAAAGTTTATTCGACACAGACACAAAGATACACAAATGGGTACATTTACAATATATACCCATAATAATGCTAGTGCTATAGTTGGACCACTACCGCTGTACCGCGCTGGGGGTATGTGCGCGGCGAGGCGGGGGGAGTATCTGTCCTACCCCGCCCCCCGCCACGCCCCGCATTCCTAGGGCGCGGCACAGCGGTAGTGGTCAAACTATAGCAAGCAAGAGAGGGAATATTTAAATGTTTTGAAATATACATTTAAATCGCTAATTCGTGAATAAATTACCGTAGAGGGGGTATACTAGGCCTTGAAACTGAGCTTTTTCTGTACATGTTTTTGTTTTTAACATTTTATTTATTCATATAGAGATGTATATGTGAGGTCGGCCATGAAGGTGGTTTATCAGTTAGACAAAAACTCCTTGTTAATAAAGAGTCTACTAAGGTTCATATTTGATACATTCTAAGTTCAGATAAATAACAACAAAAATAGACCTTGCAATTCTACGATGTGCAAATGATATTCAACCTTAAGGTGATATAGGAGATTCTTGATCGACTTTATAAAAAAAAAGTTTTTTTTTTTTTTATTAACTTATCGAAATACTTACTTATAAAATCAAACCAACCGTTTAAGATAATCGTCACGAAAGCTCAGACACTATCAAATGTACAGATTTTAAATTCGGCACGCGGGATACTCCAGACCTTTCGTTGCTTACTAAAATAGGATTCTGAATTGTGCGCGCGCAGTCGCGGGAAACAGCTATATGTGACGTGAGGAAACCTGCATATCTGAGAAAACCCCTCGAAAGATGTGTGAAGTCCGCCAACCCGCACTGGGCCAGCGTGGTGGACTATGGCCTAATCCCCCCTCGCCATGAGGGGAGGCCTGTGCCCAGCAGTGGGACATTAAAAAAGGGCTGGAATTATTATTACCTTCAGCGTCCGTGTTGTTGATTTCGACCGTACGTCCGGAGTATAACGTATGGATGTCGTCTGGTCTGTGGAAACAAAAAAAAAATAGTGTCTCTGTCTATTTGAGTGTCTATTCTGTACTCTGCAGTGTCTATTACCCCTAAATTATAGAAGCTTTTAGTCCATTTACCATGGCATTACAATGCGCTGGTAACACAAGTAACTAGTTCTTGTAACATCATTGAGACTACTATTTTGCGGGTTATACAATTCTATGGTATAAACTAATCTCATTCATACATTCAATTACGCTAATTCAGATATTTCCAACCTGCACGTCTGTTAAGCGAAGAGTTAAGTTCACCAAACTACACTGGGCCAGCGTGGTGGACTATGCCCTTAATCCTCCTCATATTGAGGAGTGTACCCAGTATGATGGCAATAGGCTCGCCCCTATTACATTGGGACCAAATACCGAGGGCGAAATGTGGATGCACTGTAATGCATCTCTACGTACCTCTTAAGGGATTACAGGCGTGGTAGTACATCTATACTCTATACAATATCTATACATCTATACATATAAATAAAATTGGAGTGTCTGTTTGTAATATTAAAATAACCGCTTTTTACTAAGTGCATTTGGATGTATACACGTTACCTATACCAAAACAACATTTTTTACCATTTTTGTCTGTCTGTCTGTCTGTTTGATCCGGCTAATCTCTGAAATGGCTGGACCGATTTTGACGGGACTTTCACTGGCAGATAGCTGATGTAACAAGGAGTAACTTAGGCTACTTTTATTTTTGAAAAAAAAAATTAAAACCAATGTTGTAGCGCTGCGCCTGATTAAGTTTGATAGCAACAACCTGCAATGCGTCCCGCGGGCTCAGAACGCGCGAGCAGGCTGTTGCCAACAGTTGAGTCTTTGTTAAATACCACGCGGACGAAGTCGCGGGTAACAGCTAGTTACTAATAGAATTAGCGCAATAGTTTTCTTGTGGCAATAAAGTTCATTTTTGAAGAGCATGAGCTAATAGTTTTCGTCACCTGGTAGCCAGAGGTCCTACAGCGTTCTCAGCGAGGCACAGCACGGCGTGCAAGTTGACGGTGGGCTTCGCCTTCACGGCGAGGGCGAAGGCGCCCAGCACGGCGGCCGCGCCCCCGCAGTCGCCCTTCATGCCCACCATTGAGGTCTGCACCAAAAGAAAATGATTAGGGAGCGTAATACTTGATATTACGTAACGAATTCGGGGGGGGAGGGGGTCTTCTAAAACGTTACGATGCGTTACAGGGGCGAAAGGGGTTATTCTGCTATTGGGGCAGAGACAAATTAAAAACAAAGTCGTGTTAGTTACACCATTTGTAACTCAAGAACGGGTGGGCCGATTTTTAGGTTCTATATACATATGTAATGAGGTAAGTCCGCCAACCCGCACTGGGCCAGCGTGGTGGACTATGGCCTAATCCCCCTCACATTGAGGGGAGGCTCGTGCCCCGCAGTGGGACAATAAAAAGGGCTGGTATTATTAAGGTAAAGGACTCATCTTCAACCAAATTCAGCTCGGTGGTCAGAAGCGCCATGAACAGAGACCGATGGAGGCTAATCGTTCGATCCAAGTGTGGACTATCCAACGATGATCGTGATCCTCAGACATGAGGGACCAACCATAAAGAGAGAGATTATTAAGGTAGTGTGGTACTCACCCTGGCCTTAATGCTGAGGCCGCCGGTGTCGTAGACGATGCCCTTGCCGACCCAGGCCACGGTCTCGGCGGCGGCGGGCGCGCGGTGCGACAGCACCAGCAGCGCGGGCGCGGCGGCGGCGGCGCGGCCCACGCCGTACAGCCCGCCCATGCCGCGCGCCTTCAGCTCCTCGCCGCGGATCACCGTCGGCTCCGGAAGGTCCAGCTCTTTGGCCACTTTACACGCCTCCTGTAGGGTCAACATAAACTTCTAACTTAAGGGGGAGGCGCAAGGTCAGGGCGCGAATTAGCATTCTGCATTTGATGTCTCGATGTATTAAGTTTGCTTAAAAAAATACCTAAAGCGATGCAACACTCCAAAGTTAGTAAAAGTAGCGGTTTTACAAACCTTGGAGTATTGTATCGCTTTAGGTATTTTCTAATATCGCAAAAAACTAAATTACATCGTAAAGATGTCCAAATTTTTCGTAAAAAAATAAAAACAATTCACATTTTGAATTTCGCGCCCTGACCTTGCGCTTCCCCCATAATCTTAATTCGACGGCCTGATTAGCGCAGTTGGTAGTGATTCTGCTTTCTGCGTCGAGGGTCCCGGGTTCGAATCCTGGTAGGGACAAGCTTTGTGTGATGAGCACGAATGTTCGAACCCGAGTCATGGATGTTTAATATGTATATAAGTATTATATACTGAGTTCGCCCTCAGTCCATTGTACGGTACCCATAACACGAGCGTTGCTTAATGTGCGACCGTATAGTTGGTGTGTTGGTATGGCGATATTTATTTATTAATCTTAATAGTCACCGAGGACACATGCTGTCGCTATCATACTTATTTATGACATCTATGGTGTGGGAGGGATGGAAGACGTTACGTTACCGAAGCGGTACGTAAAAAGGCAGTACATGCAAGCAAAAATTTTTTTGTAGTAAATACAATTCTAACCGCGAATACCGCACCACGACTAAGCGCTTTCCCCTTAAAGGTAAATCATTTGATGCGGAATCTCAAGGGTCACCACAGAAACAAACCAGAACACGGTCAATACTTTTGACACATGAGGGGCAACACGGGACAGTGTGTGTTTTTGGGGGTCGAGTCACCTTCGTCCGTAGGAGAATTAAGTACCCTCGAGATACCCTACACGTGACCCTGGGTGGTGCCAACCAGGTGACAACTCTACTGGTGGTAGGCTTCGGTCGTGGCTAGTCACCACCCACTGAACAAAGCCATGTCGCCAAGCGGCCTAGCCGTGTTCCGGCATGATGTTCGGTGCTGCCATTCATGGATGGCGGGTCAGATCAGTTGCGCTGCATGTGCCTAGTGAATGTAGCGTCTCTATCTACTGCCGCCTTCCTACCTAGGCGAGTATGCTCCATCGTAGATCTCATCGTCACTTACCATCAGGTGAGATCGAGATCAAATACTTGCCTATAATGTAATAAAAAATAAATAAAAATAAAATGTTGATTTCACTCGTGGGTCCTTCAAGGGTTGTTCAGTTGCCCCGTCCTGTCATCCACTGACCTCAATGAACTCGTCCACGTTCATGATGTTGGCCGGCGTGTCGGTGATGCGAGCCGCGAGTCGCGTCGCGTCGGCTGCGTTCTGCAGCGTCGCCAGATCCTCGTCCGACAGCAAGTTGTCGCATAATGTCGGGTCTAAGGTACCGACTCCCTCGTCTTCTGAGTCGCCATCTGCGAACAACAAGTTTACAGTTTAGTAACATGCCTTAGAATGTTTCCAACCATTAGGTCAACCTTTCTGAAAGTGGGCGATAACGCCCCCTTGTGGGCGCTGCAGCCCTAAAGGGGGCGGTAAGAGACCCAGATAAGAAATGGGGGTGTTGTGTAGAGGCTTATAATAATTAATTTAATTATAAGTTATAGTGGTTTTTAAGGATTCTCAAAGTGGGTAGTAGACAAAATAAGTTTGGAACACTCGCATTAGGTGATTGGATTGTGGATTCCCAATCTTATTTTATTATTGATTGAGGACAGAACAATTTTCTGTGAGCATTGATATTGTAAAGCATGTTACGAAATAATTTATTATTAAGAGCCACATTTTGGATGATTTCATGAAAAGCTATTCTATAAATTTCAGGTTATCATTCTGAATATTTAAGTAAGTCAGCAAAAAGGTAAACGCTATTATGCCTAACGCAGGAAAGAAGCCAGTTTATTTAATAAAAAAAAGTATAGCTAAGGTCCCAAATTCGAGCCCTGGGGTACTCCAGAGCTAGCTATATATTTTCCAGACATACACACCTTGACAACAAGATATTGATTCCTTTTTTAAATATAATTTGAACCCATTTTGTATAGGGCTGCAGATACAAGATTAAACTATATTTTATTACCTAACTGTAATAGTTAACTCTGTCAAATGCTTTAGTAAAGTCCTCATCTATAGCATTTACCAGTGTCAACATGATACACCTCCTAGTCACTACACTCACCCTGTTTATTCTCCTTGACGAGATGTATCTCGACAGCGACGGCTTTCTGGTTCTGCGCGGGCGCATTGCCGAGCGGCGCGGCGAGCGAGCGCGCCTGGTACAGCGGGTACGAGCGAGCGATCGCCACAGCGCTCGCGAACACGTCGCGCTTGCGACACACCAGCTATAGAGCACAGAGTTACATCAATTATCCATTGCGACATTAGCCCTTGTACATTACAGTGGGCAGTCCATCATTGTTAAAACCACGGTAACGGATCGAGGGGGGGGGGGGCATCATTCATTGCATGGTTTGGGGTCGAGTCACCTTCATCCGTAGGAGAATTAAATGCCCTGGAGATACCCTACACGTGACCCTGGGTGGTTCCAACTAGGTGACAACTCTACTGGTGGTAGGCTTCGGTGTTGCCATTCATGGATGGCGGGTCAGATCGGCTGCGCTGCATGTGCCTAGTGAATGTAGCGTCTCGATCTACTGCCGCCTTCCGACCTAGGCAAGTATGCTCCATCGTAGATCTCATCGTCACTTACCATCAGGTGAGATCGAGATCAAATACTTGCCTATAATGTATAAAAAAAAAAAAGCCCTTGTCCATTACAGTGGGCAGTCCATGATTGCTAAAACCACGGTAACGGGTCGATTCATTGCATGGTGGCAGTGGTCTGGGAATTTGCCAGGCCGTCTCTCTTTAGGACAGGTGGCCTGGTAAAGGCTGGGCCAACTGCTCGAGCGTAGCAGTGGATGCTAGGCTGAACCCGTGGGACCCCATCAAAGGCGGATGATATTGCACTGTAGGGTTTAAGTTGTATGGAGTCCTAAATTAGCCACTTGTGTCTCCATAGGCTTGAGGTTTTCCTCACGTTACGGCAAGGGCCTATCGTATACACTTGACTTCTTATCACACTAATATTAAAATGTGAAAGTTTGGAGGGATGGATGTTTGTTACTCAATCAAGCCAGAACGGCTGAATGGATCTGGATGAAATTTTGCACAGAGATAGATTATAGTCTGGAATAGCACATACGGTACTTTTTATCCCGCTAAAATGTATGGTTCCCGTGGGATAGCTTTGTTTTAATTTTTCATAGAGCAAAGGATCGACATGACTTTTTGCATAGGTAGTGGTAGTTTAGGGGTCAGAAAATGACATAGGGACATACTTTTTAATCGCGGGTAACACCGCGGGGCGCAGCTAGTAAGGGGCCATCCATAAATTACGTCACACGAATTTCATGAATTTTTGACCCCTCTCCCGTGTGATATCACATATTTTGCAATTTTACATTTAAAAATGTATGAAATTAAAACAGCAGTGTTAAACAATTGTTTTTATTTCCATTTAAACTATTTTTCAATAAAATCAATATGTAATTGTAATACTTAGCTATAAAATATTATAATTTGAAAAAAAATGTGATGTCACAAAATTTGAGACCCCTCCCCGCCCCTTGTCACACTTTGCCGACCCCCTCCCTCCCCATTACAAAAATACGATCTATGTGCCAAGCCAAGCCACTTTTTGTTGTTATATCTCTAAAAAATAAAATTGGCACTTAGACCCTTTAGACTTACAACCCTTCAATTTATGGATGGCCCCTAAGTTATAGTGTGGACCAGTCTCTCGGATGACTCACTCACCACAATAGTCTCGTCGCCGGCGCGTTGCGTGGCTCGCACGGTCTTGGCGAGCGCGTGGCCGCGAGCCGGCGCGGCGTGGCGCGAGCGGCGCGCCGGCAGCGACGCCAGCGCCGCCGCGCGCGGCCACAGCTCGCACGAGTCGCCGGGAGACGACGTCACGCAATGGAGACCGCGCCGCCATGCCTGACACACAACAAGTGTGTGATATACATTGAAATGTCTAGACTTCTCGCACTCCATACAATGTTCCCTGTTACCTGAATCCCTAACTTTATAGAATAATTTGTGAATTTATGGCATTACAAAACATTATGACTGAACAAGACGGGACTAAGGCTGCCTTAGTTGGGGACAAGGACACATATAAATCATGTCTGTGGTCCGAGACTAGGGTAGCGTAGTTTTGGATCAAGATACATGTATGTAAAAAAATATTCGTTTGACTAACTATGCATCGGGAGTTAAATGCAATGTGAGAACTCAACATTTCGTTGCTTTAAAATCTATTGAAACTAATTGTACAAATGAATCAGGATTTGTATAGTTGGTATGATGAATATTTTCAATATCTATTACTATTATATGTAACATACCTCCTCAGTAACTCTTGGTTCGAGCTTGCATCGCACATCTTCCCAGTTAAGCCCACTGAGATGGGCCGCTTGACCCACGATCAAGACCGGCTGCTGTTCAGGGTCTGATGACGACAGACCCCAGCGAAATTTTATGCTCACTGATGAACTGGACATCCTGCGAACTGGACAATACGAAATTATTACAAACAATGATTAGTGCAAAAAACAATTGTACAGTACTTATAATACAAGAATTGATTTGTGTGAGACCGTATTGTTGGTGTGTTTGTCTGGCGAAATTATTATTAAACATGGATAGATAGTGTGCATTAAAACAAAGCATATATATAACAATAGTGGAAATCCATTGGAAGTATTTGATCCCATTTCGTATATTAATTTTGAGCACCACTGGTATAAAAAAACTCTTAGGAATATACTAAACAACTAAATTCAAGGCAGACCGATAGATGAAGCTTGGGTAACTGTTTTTTAACTGAATGTCTGCTATTATTGTTTAATTAGATATATAGGTTGGGAAACTATAAACTTGTTTAAAACATTATAAATGTGGTTATATGTAACATATTGATAATTTAAACACTAGATTTGAACAATAATTGAACAATAGATTTTATATTAAATTCAATAAATATATTTTACTCACTATAATTCACCCTCTTATTTCTGTTGGCATATCCATTACCTTTAATTGCGTTAATCATTTTTTTATTTTTAAATGTAGGTATAAACTGCAATTATGCCACCACATCCACCCACAAAATGACGATAAATTGACATTTAATAACTTGTTTAGACAACAAAATCAAGTTGTACCATAGTTAGACATCCTCCTTGACATTATTTGTATATTTAAAATAATAATACTTAACTCACATTGATTCTAAGCACACATAGTGTTATTCCAGGTTATACCATATATTTGTTGTAATTTTAATTAGTGTGTTGTTGGTTATCAGTTACAGTTTTCCTACTAAAACAGTCGTAAAACTAATGTACCTAGTCTAAAAATAGTAAATTAGAGATTGCAAGTAAAATTAAAAGGTCATTCACCTGCCACAAAGGTCCGCTGTTTAATTACACTTAAACATACTCTTATTAACATCGTGATAGCTTATATAACTATAAATTGTGACAATACACAATACAAACGGTTGTACATCAACGTTCAACTTTATAAGCGCTAATTTTTGAAATCACTTACCGATCTGCTACGTTCGTTTGTGGCAAATATGTTTATCTTATTAAAAACATTAATATTCATCAATTCTTGAAATTATCGAATAGATTGTGTTCAATTGCTTTTATTGTTTACTTTAGATGAAAAGAAAGTGATAAATAAAAGTACTTTCCCACAACTTGCCAAATCATTGAGTATTTACGTTCGGAAATTCATGTTTTTGTGTCACCCAT
Source organism: Pheosia gnoma (assembly GCA_905404115.1). NCBI lineage: Eukaryota > Metazoa > Arthropoda > Insecta > Lepidoptera > Notodontidae > Pheosia > Pheosia gnoma. Next base: position 5,405,952 of record FR989919.1, on the reverse strand, counting down.
GCATGCTGTATGCCATTTATTATTTAAAGCTACAGATGCTTGCATTGCTATTAACTAAATAGTAACACACAACATATACAGGCCGTGGCTGCTTATAATTTCTCTGATACTGTTTTAAACTTGGAGTAAATTTTCTAAACCACAAAATATAGTGATCCTTAACTTCTGAACGGAACAATTTTTTTTTTTTTTTGTTAAATTCGCTCCTTCGAACAGGCTAAAGTCATTATGACCATACCGCCTCGTCTTACGTAGTTGGTTTTCATAAATGTAATAATATAACAATTAATTTCATTCGTGTAAAATCATTTATGACAATCCAAATCCTGTAAATTCTACAGTTTTATATTTTTCCTCAGAGTATCCTTTAGTTTTCTCTTACGTCATGTCCTTGAATATAATGTCAGTTTCCTCGTCTTTTATAGTCAAAGTCAAATTTTATCTATCAATTTGATAGAATAAATGAATTGATTGTAGGTTACGATATCGCTCAGCATCTGTTTAGGTCATTTTATACTAAGTATTTATATTACACAAAGATTATGTACAATAGCATAGCCTTATCTTACTTATTCTAAATCTCATTTACAGTACTTATTATAAATTTGTACAAATACCCAAAAGTTGAGACATTCATAAGCAACTCCTGAATGCACCGCGGGACCAGTTCAGGTTCATTATAAGTTTGTAGAAGGTCATCTATCAACACAAGGCGCTGAATGTTGAAAGATGGACACTCGAAGAAAATATGATTCAATGATTGGATGTTTTGTGATTGACAGTAATCACAATTAGAGGAATCAACCATTTTAAGACGATGAAGATGATAATTCAATCGACAATGACCAAATCGCATACGACAAATAGTTGCGTAAAACTTTCTATTCAAGAAAGTGTTACTCTTACAAAACCATGGTGTGGAATTGATCTGAACATCTAATGAGGCATACCAGGTACCTTTATTTTCCACCTGTGTACAATGATATGAATGTGTTCCCCATGATTGACACATTCGTTGTTTTAAAAGACTTACAGCATCTGTGAATGGTATTGAGACATTTGTATCACTGTTATTATCAGGGATAACATCTGAAAATTTAACTATAGTATTAGCTAGATAGTCTGCTTTTTCATTTCCCTCAACACCTATATGTGAAGGCACCCACAAAAAATTAACATGAATATTTGCATCTGATAATTCCATCCATAACTGTTTTATAAAATAAATTATGTAGTTAGTGTTAGCATGTAATTTATTATTTGCTAAGTTTTTTAATACACTCATGCTATCACTTACCACAACCCATTTGGTGTGTCCTCGATTATGATTTTTAATGTGTCTCATAGCACTCAAGATAGCAACAGCCTCAGCAGTAAAAATACTTGCATTTTTATCAATTTTGTGACCTACACCTCTATTTAAAGTGGGTTCAAATATGGCATAAGACACAGCACTATCATTTTTAGAACCATCTGTATAAACAAATTGATGATCAGACCACTCTGCCAACATAGCATATACATCTTCTTTAATTGACAACTTATTGTTAATAATTATATTCATTGCTGGAAATTTGCTAGTAAATGATCCTTCATAACAAGGTAAAATATGATTTGATTGATAAATATTTAAATTTTGAAGAAAATCTAAGAAATTTCGAAATCCCTGTAACATATATAATGGTCTGGAGAATGTCTGAGAATGTGTAATAGATAAATTGCTAATGAGACTATTATTAGAAACACTGTGAAGTTTTAGAAGAAACCTTTCTTTTAAATAAACAAAACGAATGCCGATTGGCGGGAGGTTACATTCAATCTGCATTGCATTTATAGGAGTGCTTCTGAATGCCCCAGTAATTAAACGCAGACATTTGTTTTGAAAAACATTTAAACTATTTACAAATTTTACATCTGCAGCAAAACAAAAAAAACCATATTCAAAGTGACTACGAACTAATGATTTGTACAATGTTAACAGAATTTTTGGGTCTGCACCCCAGTATGAGCCGGACAACGATTTTAATACATTAAAAGCTTTGTTAGCTTTATTATTTATATGTTTTATATAATTATTCCAGGATAAATTATGGGAGAATAAAACACCCAAAAACTTTACATCCATTGCAATAGTTAAAGGAGAATGATTATAAAGAACAATAGGGGGATTAGAACACCGTTTCCCAAAAACAACAACTTTAGACTTTGATGGATTGACCTCAAGATCTAGGTAAGAGAAATATTTATGTAACTTTGCTAATGCATCATTGACAATTTCAACTACTTGAAGTAGATTTTTTCCTGACACATAAACTACCAAATCATCTGCAAATTGAAGGTTTTTAACATTTGAACCTAATATTAGATTTAAACGCCGAATATATAGTATGAAAAGTAATGGTGATAAAATGCCACCTTGACAGACTCCTTTTGATGAAAGTCTGGGGCCATAGAGGTGTCTATTATATTTAGCGAAAACTTCTCTACTACTTAAGAAATTTTTTATCCAATTCATTATTTTTTCAGGTATTCCTACTAGTACCAATTCATGACAAAGAATATCAATATTTACACTGTTAAAAGCACCAGCAATATCGAAGAAAACAGCAATCATATGATTGTTTGCTCCTAATGAATTATGAATATCAAGCTGCAATTGACAAATACTTTCCCTAGCTGAACGATTTCTGCGAAAACCGAATTGATTAGAAGGTAAAATATTGTTTTGTTCCACATAAAACTCTAAACGTTGCTTTACCAATTGTTCAAATATCTTTCCTACACATGAGGTAAGTGCTATTGGGCGGTAGGAATCGGGACATTGTTTATGTTTATTAGGCTTTAAAATTGGTACCAAACAATCTGTCTTCCATTCTTGGGGTATAATGTTCTTTTCCCAAAGTAAATTCAACACACTTAGAAAAATTACCAAGATCTTACTGTTTAATTTCTTAAAAAAGATGTATGGTATTCCATCGAGACCAAAGGCAGTATCCCTTCTTGAAGAAATGGCAGATATTAATTCATTGATTGTAAATGGACTGAGAAGAAAATTATTACCAGAGTTTACATTATTAGTACTAAGTATATTAGGACTCGAAGACACAAAATCTGGGGTATATTTCATTAGAAAATCTGAAATCCATGCATCATTTCCATTACTATTAGGAATGTATGTTTTATTAAATTTACGCATAAATTTCCATATAACCGACATAGAAGTACAACGATTAAAACTTTCACAAAGAGATTTCCAACTATTTTGCCTTTCCCTTTTCAAAATAAGTTTTTTAAGAGCTCGAGTTCTTTTAAATTCCAAATAGCTTTCTTCTGTTGGGTGATCTTTAAACTTTAAATATGCTTCTTTGAAATTCAAAACAGCGTCTGAGCATTTTTGATTCCACCATGGAAGGGAAGGTCTTTTACCAAAGTTCCTTTGACATGACTGACTAATGTTCTTGGAGTGACTGGAATTAAAATTAGGAACTGATTTTTCAGCTGCTGTGAGCAAAATTTTACAAAAAAGTAGATATGTATTGTGAGGACTTAAAAGATCCTGTTCAAAATTATCTATTAGAGCATCTACACAATTATTGAACTTTTTCCAATCCACCCATTTGTAGTTTGGGTAGATGGGTAAATGTTTACTATTACAGTAATTTATATCCTCATTGTCGCTGTTATTGTTAACTAATACTTTAATTATTACAGGAAGATGATAACTAGTTCCAAGAGGACTATCAAGGACTGACCATTCACAGTGAAGTGCCAGTGATGAAGAAACCAAGGACAAATCTAATGCATTTGGACGCCATGTTAATGAACCGATTGTTGTTACTTGACCATCATTGAGCAGAACTAAATTATTGTCATCGATGACCTCCAAAACTTCCCTACCCCGAGGAGAGTCAGAACCACAACCCCAGGAAGTATGGTGGGCGTTGAAGTCCCCTGCGAATATAAATGGACTGGGAATTGACTTTACCAAGGATTCAAATTTAGCTTTGTTAAAAGCTGGATTACAATTTGCAGGACTGTAAAAACTGACAATACAAAACTCTTTATTATTCACTGTAATTCTGACACAAATGTTTTGCAATGAATTATCAAAATATGTGTTAATTTTTGAGTATGCAATACTTTTATGTATTATTATAGCTACTCCATTATGATTGTTTCCACAATCATTACGTTCAATATTGTAATTTCTAATTTTAAATTGTTGATGAGCTTTGAACCATGTTTCAGATATGATTGCAATATGTATGTTATGAGTATAGAGATAATTAATGAATATATGTTTGTTACTGTTTAGACTTTGGGCATTCCACTGTAATATGTTTAACAAATCCATTATGAAGTATTGGGTAATTTATTACTGAGAGTTTTCTTAAGGGTATCTCGAATAGATACTGAGTTGACTGGTACATCCTTATTACTAATAATTTTGGTAATAGTTTCTATTAAAATATTGATGAAAGTGTCAGATTTCATGAGATTATTTACTTGAGTATCAAGTGTACGTGCAGTTAATGTTGGAAATGCTTTGACGTCAAACAAGTCCGAAAATGTAGCAGTTCTGGACTTGATTTTATTTTCTTCAACTTTTTGTTTTTTAACTGGACATGCTGATGATATGGCAATATGATTGCCCTGACAATTGGCGCATTTGGCATCCTTAGGATTGATTTGACAGCTTCTATAATTATGGTTTTCTGTACATACAGAGCATACCTCGGCGTTACGACAAAACTTGGCAATATGCCCATACCGCATACATTTGAGGCACTGCTTCACTGGAGGTATGTACTTACTCACCTCATGTCGCCAAGAGTCGAGATATACATAGTCGGGAAGGTTAGTGGAGGCAAAGGTTACCGCGACTGCCTGCGTGGGTACGAAGGCGGCGCCACCGTCACCTCGCACTCTGCGCATGAAGCGCCTCACCTGGATCACGTTCTTGGAACTACCAATTAATGAGAATATTTGATTATTAGACATGTCCACTGGAACAGATGTGAGCACTCCAGTCACTTCGGTGTCGCCAGCTGGTATAGCAGCTTTAAGGGACAATTGGTCCAACAGTTTTTTATTTTTTAAGAACATATTCGCATTATTGGGCAGGTCAAATGTTATGCCCACCTTATATTTATTAATTGATTTAAGGTGCATGACGCCCGAAACGCCATGCTCCCGCAACCCTTTGGAAAGAGCCATACGGTCTCTATCACTAAATGTACTGTCCTCAACTTTATGCGATAAAAACACAATGAATTCAGTTTTCCTTGAATCTTCAGGATACTGCCGCGAATAGCCTGGGACTTTGTAAATAGCATATTTGTCGGCTTTTGGTTTCGGAGTATCGGGCAACGCCGACTTCAATGACTCCGAATCTGAGGATTCAGAGACCGAGTTTAGCTGCTGCAGGTCCGGGTCCGGGTCTGGAAGAGGCGAATCTTCCTTCCGCCGTCTTTTTTTCCCCATCTTGGGGAATTTCCTTTACACTAACCAATACTAATTATATTTGTACAACAATTTACACCAAAATATACAAATTCTTACAATATATACATTAAATTTTAAATTTTCCAGAAAAAATATTAAAAAGCGCGCCTTTCCACTTTTACAGTTCCCGCCTTTTTTCCTGAACGGAACAATTTGAATGTGTCGTTCCATTTCATCCAGAAATTAAAATTTAGACCAAATTTGATTGAACGGAAAGATTCCATCAATCCGTCGTTACGATTGTATGAACGTATGATAATGAGATAAAGGTTTTACCAGGACCATCAGGATTCATTCAGTATCCTCGTATTATGTGCCAGTATTTACTCATGACTTTGACCAAAGTAAGGAGCTCGTTCTTACCTATCTCTATTTGTCCAACAATCATTGGAATAAAATGAAAAACTGTCTCAATATCACGTGGAATTTATTGATAAATTATAAATATTATACAATAGGATAGTAAGGGGTATCTAGCAGCCAACAATTGTTATTCTTGGCGGCCAACAGAATGTAGCCGTCTTCGCCCCAGGCCTCGCCCCAGGAATTTTTGACGATCCAGTACTCTTCGCCGTCCCGGACCCCGTAACCAACCACTGTTACGGCATGATTGACCGCGCCCTCTTTACTGAAAAAGTATAAATATTTTGTGAAACTACAATGCACAAAATAATATGGTTGTTAACTAAGGAATAGAAGTTTGAACTAACGGTTTGTCAATAAGCAATAACTAAAATTGTGGGTGAGGAGGAAAAGGCCGTCAGCCTTAATTGGGAGTGAGCCAATCGCGTAACACGCATACGGGTCCAAAATCGGGGGGGCAAATATATGCTATCCAATGAAATTCCCAATGGAGATCGATGACGGAGAGGGCAAGTGTCGACCAAGGATAAGATGGGAAAAGAAGTAAATTACCATTTAAAGTCGTAGAACACTCCACTGGAGTATTGTGACATTATAGTACTCGCGTGAATTCCCACCGCAACAGGTCCATATTTGTAAAGTGCCAGTTTGAGGGCATTCGAGTGCCGCGGGGTGACCATAGAGAACCCGCGGATCTTATACGTTGAAGACATGTTGCGCACCCTGCACGTGGAATCCTGGAATGGCCAAAATATCAATTAGAAGTGATCATAGTATTTTGGGCCGTCTTAAGATTTTGTAGCGCCCGGACTAAATACTATCTTGAAAGTTGTAGTTATTGTAGCCTGAAGTCTTGGCCATTGTCTTGCATTTTCGGAAAACCAAGAACTAAGACCAATAAGCAATAATAATCTCACGGTTTTTAAAACTTTTTTTTTTATTACAATATAGGCAAGTATTTGATCTCGATCTCACCTGATGGTAAGTGACGATGAGATCTACGATGTAGCATACTTGCCTAGAAGGTTGAAGCTGAAGGAGAACCTGTTCACTCTCGACTTGAAAATACCCAGAACTCTGTGGGACTCTTGCGTTTTTGTGTTGCTCTTACGAAAATGTAAGAGTTTGGCTAACACTAGTGTAGTCCTGCTCTATACTTTGAGTATTTCCTGGGCCCCAAGTCTGCTAACACAATCGATTAATAATCGAACAGCAACCGCATAGTAACTGTCACTTTTGTCAGATATTTTATGAGTATTCTTATGGTATTCTCTCTGTTGCATTGAATGATATCCATTGACCGTCGTTGTGGGCAGTCAAAAGCCTGAATGCTGACATATACCTACCTACCTACTGCTTGCTAGGTATCGGAGAGAGTAAAGGCGGCTAACCGCCCCAAAATAAAATACATACTTCATCCATATATTTTCCATACTGCTCTTCAGTTGGTATCCCGTACTTAGACACGTACGTCATAGCACCATCTAGTATCCCGCCGTTACAACCAAAGGTATAGTAGCTATAAAAAAATAGAATTATGTGCCTGAGAGTAAGCAGACCCCAAATACTGCATCGAATTTATTTATCCATTAAACTATGTCATTAAATATGCTTCAAAATTAATTTGAACCGATACAACACTCCAGACTTTGTAACAAATACTTTTATTATAAGCTGTGGAGTAAAGTGTCTGCGTATATTAATTGTAACGCTACCTTTCATACCGAGACATGAGATGCAATATGTCAACGTCACAAACAAAAAAAAAACATCGCAAAGATATATATTTGTAGATATAAAAACGTCGATGTTATGAATTTTGCAAAATTCAACACTTACAAAAGTGTTAAGCAACTTACTTACCCCCAAGCACAGTCAACGAGCGATTGCTCGCTCAAGTCGATCAGTTTTCCTCCATTGGTTCTGGCAATAGCGCTTTCCACTGTTGCAGTGGTAGCGAACGACCAACAGGATCCACAGTTGGCCTGATCTAATAAAATCACAAAATATATAGTATTCTATTATTCTGAACAGAATTGGAATAAATTTAAATGCAAAATTCAAAATCATTTATTGTTAAATACGCGCTGATACATAAGTTTTGCATTTATTATGATAGTGACACCATATGTTACCTCTTGGTAGGTATGCAAATAACTACAAACACTTACCTACTTACCCCCGAATTTATAGATGTTTCATAACTTTATCAAACGTCATATAGTGCTGCGCAAATCAAAACTCTTGTGCGCAGTGCTATATGACGTGTGATAAAGTTAAACAACGTCTATAAATTAGGGGGTTAGTCTACAAACAAACTGTTTACGAATTTAAGTTAAAATTAAATTAAATAATTTAAATGTCATAAAATCATAACAATAATACTTATGTCTAAATACCTATCATTATCATTGAAATACTCATTGGTAGAATAGTATAGGCATTCATTTTAGTTCAAAAATATTTAAACTTTGTAAAGGTAATAAGACCCTTTTGTTATAGGTGTTTTAGCGGAGAGGGGAAGATCTTCCAGCCATGCGGGTGGTATGCCTGGCGGGGCGGCCGCTATGCCCCGACGGTTATTGTCGGGATCGTGTATATATATGTTAGGTGCTTCAGAAACTTTTATAGCGCGTTTCAGTATTTTTGTAGGAATTGTCATTTGTTCTGATATGTCGTCTGCAGCGCCATCTATGTAGCTTGTGGCGAGGTTGAAATCCCGCGGTCTCCAATAAAGAGCCGTGATTCTAGCGTCAAACGGTAATTCAAAATGTGTGACTCTTGCTTGTGTACACACTTCACAAAACATTTAAAATTAGTAACTAATTCTCGAATAACTTGTAATAAAATTGATAGGTACTCAAGTTATTAGGTAAGTTTGTAGATCGAGGCAATGAACGTGATTAGGGTTGCCACCTTTTTTTTGGCAGATAATGTACATTTGTTATTATAGGTAAGAAAAAAAAGTACAAAGTATCAAAATAAAGTACAATAAATTTTTCTTTATTATTATGTTTAAAACTCATGATTCTGCCAACAACAAGTGTAGTTATAGGACTCAAACCGCACAAAACAAACAAGAAATACTACAATACTGGTAACGCCAATATTCATACATCGATTATAGACTTAATCCCACATCCCTATAATCGAATCAAATTCCTACCTTTCCCATCCTTAATCACCGCTCCTGATTGGCCGTCGCAACACGACGCGCGACAACAGCGCCATCACGGGAACGCCGCCATATTCGAAAACAATCCGCAAGTTCGCACGCACGCTAATCGCCCCGCTAGCGCAAAAACCCGCAAAACTAATTAATTAATCCGCGATAAAACCCGCCGCGCCGCAATATAAACCTAATGTGCCATCGCAGGCACGGGCACTGAGCCCTAGTAAGTGTTGAGTGGTTGTGTCGAGAACGAGGAGCAACCGCCGCCAGCAGCTATCGAAGAGAGAACAGGCGGCGTTCAACTGGACCTGCACGAGAGGAGCCGTAGACGTCAGGAGCTGGTGAGTCCCTTTCCGCTTTCCTATCCCTGATATTCTCGCATCTCCCGTACCTAATTTACCATCTTTCCCTGGTCCCTGCTTCTCCGTGCTCGCGCCACCAAATACTTTATTATAAAGTACGGGTGGCAACCCTAAACGTGATGAAAACTTACCTTTGATGGGCGTAATAACACCTTCCATTCTCAGATCGAAGCTCTCGGGTAGGTCTTCTGCTAACTTGTCGATTTCCTCAAGGCTGTGAGGGAACGGAGCAGCATTTAAATTACGAAGGTCAGAAGGTATTGTCCCGGTGAGGTGTCTCAGTTCCTCATCTGTATGGTCTGAGAACTTGTTCAGTGCCAGTTTGTAACCCAAGTTTTGTCTGTTCACCTCCTCCACTGTCCTGAAAGTTGGGAAGAGTATGTGAAGTTACCTTCTTGTTAAAATTGTATTTGAAGTTATTTGAGTGGAATTCACCAAGCATTTGAGAGATGAAAAATATTAAGTGCAATTTTATCGCAAGCCTGAACAAACGGAAAGATACTTATGAAAGATAGGTACTTCGGGAAAGATACTTAAAGATAATACTTGTAAATACATAAATTTAAATTTTCATAAGTATAACACAACATTTGAAACCTTAGATTTTGTTCAAATATATTTTTTCTCATTTCATGCTCATTTTCTTTGTAATTTTTCTTATGGTGTTTGGTGTAGCTATCAAAGGCCTTGTCAATCTCCAGGGGTACATAGAGATGATCCGAATCATCATCCATCAACTTATTTGAGTGCGAGTCGTGCAGCGAAGGAACGCAATCGTCAACTGAAAAAATAACATCACGCACATCATTCATGAATATATTCGCAAAGGTGGTCTCCGATGGAATATGGTCCCAAGAGCGACCCTATGGCCGCTATGTATCGGCACACTCCCCATCGAACTGGTCGAGATATGTCATTCCTCCAAGCTGCCCCAGTGTGGTTTGTCGAACTTTACAGGGCCCCAAGTGTGCTAACACAATCGATTCATAATCGAACAGCAACCGCATAGTAACTGTTGCTTTTGACAGATATCCCATACACAACAATTAACTTTTTCCCGGGACTCGCCGAGGGTCAAACCTCGGTGTCTTCATTGGACACCACTGTAGATCCTGGCTTACAGGAGTAGCAGTGGTGGGAGAGTGTGGCGGGCCTAGTCCCATTAAGAAAAAAAAAAGATATCCCATACAATATCTGTGACAGTTACTATGCGGTTGCTGTACGATTATGAATCGATTGTGTTAGCAGACTTGGGGCCCAGAGCTATCGACATAAGTGCAGGTTTTCTTTTGGTGCGTATTATGATCTTTTAGCTACTCAATGGCAAACCATAGACAGTAGATTGGATGATTTTAATTCCATCTACCTGTCACGTGTTTGACTAAGTCGCAGTTGAAAGTAAAATAAAAGACCTGAATACTCCAGGATGATGTTGTCCTTCACTATACATCATGTATCTTTTAATAAACAAATCGACAAACTTTCGGTTGATATTAATTAGTAAAGCTCTATGTTATTACTAACATTATAGCTTTCATATCATACCTCTATGTTGACAAAAAAAACTTGGTGAGGACCAGTCCCCCTCGACTTGCCAACATCTCGATGTCTCGTCACAATATAAGAGGCTGACAAAACTGAATGATCTTAGTTGAGAGCTTTTCTGTTATATGAGTGTCTGGAACCGTATTGGCTTCGGAGAAGTTGGTGATTGGTAGACCTGGTCCTCCCAAATTTTTTATTGATTGCCGACTAGGTACCTCATTCCGTCAAGGAAACAAAGGTTTTTTTTAATAACTCACAATTTTGGTACTCCAATTCGATTTCAGAAAATGTCTCTTTGAAGTTATAATAATTACTGATTACGTGATACATCGGTGCACCGTCATGTAAATTATATTGCTTGAAAACTTTTCTGAAAATTGAAAAGCAATGTTTTTAATTGTTTGCCCACTAGTATGGACTGTTGAGCCACCCGCCCGCGCCGCGCCGCCCACACCATGTGCCTCGTTTAGAGATTTTTTCTCTATAGTTCAAAAGCTTTCATAACAGGTTACTCAAAACAATTTTGTATGTTTTTCGAGTGACATGCAGTAATCCGTGACATAATTATGGTACTTGCGTAGGCAAAACTTTTGTGTACATCAGGTGGTTATGGGTTCGATTCCCGGCGGGAAAAAAAACAGTAATAGCCTTTTCGTAATTTGCCCTAGACTGGGTAATACTGGCACGCCCCCAGTCGGTACCCACATTACAAAGCGTTACTCACGATCAGAGCATACTATGAACTTATTTTTCAGGGCAGTCTACTGAATAAACTGCTTAACAATTTTATATTTTAACCCTATAACAGATACATATTTAACTTAATAAACAAACTGTCGCGTTTCCATATTACAATTACAACAGAGGGAGGAGACAAAGTACTATTTATCTAGCGGGAACTAGGCTTTTTAAGCTTCACTTGTAGCGCTCACCGTGTGTGATCTGAATATGCTTACACGTCTATGCTTGTTAATGTAACAGATCGGTAAACCATTTATTATTAAGTAGCTATAGTTAACTATATTTCACTTACCTTACAGGGATAACCTCATCGTTCTGGTTTCTATAGACATGCACAGTTAATTCAGACCGCCATTCATGCAAGTGTTGTTCCTCGAACTTCCACACATCCACTTCTTTATCGTTTAGCGATTCTGTACCTGAATATATTACAAAATAGATATAAGTCTCGTATTTCTCATTATAGTATCACATTTTATAGATTACGGAGATGGGAATAAGCTCTAGTTGGACGGTTTTGCACAACTCGCAACATAATGACCCACAGTAATGTCCACAAAGTAATATGATGTGTTACAAAGAACCGTGCACCTAAAAACATAATTTACAATCTTAAAAATAGTGGGTGAAGCTGGTTATTGTGTTTGAGAAACACAAAAATTTGTGTCACTAATATTTAAACCAAAGCTTAGAGAATGTAAAGATGTCTACTTCTGAAAAGTGTGAGTTTTACATTTCTGATAGACGACGGAGAGGCTCTACATCTGGATGTCTAAAAGCCTGGGCGTACGAACACTTCGTCGCAATACAGTTCTAGAAATGGTATAGCATAAACCACTAGTAATATCGTTACAATCAAATTTCTTGTTTCATGGTCACACAGCAGAAATACACAGCTTCACATAATTAATGTACGGACTTAACCATTCGAACGGTTTTTGAATACGTTGCGAACTCATACTAAGGGTTCTAGTTGAATACGATACCTGCATAGACTAGATCATATGGGTCCGGTAAAAAGTCCTTTTGCGGCTCTGTGCTATCGTTTTCATCGCAAGTAATCGAGGGATTCAGATCCTCATCGGTGACAGAATGTACCTGTACCAGGAAAGAATCGCGTGACAGATATCCCAGGGAGCGTGATCAGGAACTCTTATATTTCTAGATAATTCACATCGCGACATGTACGTCAAGTGCGAAATTATTCGTAAGCTAACCGTATACTTTATAGTCTACCGTATTTAGACATTCTGTATGGAGAAATTAAAGTTTTGAACACCGTCCGCTAGAGGCGCTTTTCAATTCTCCATACAAAATGTCTAAATACGGTAAAATATAAAGTATACAGTTAGCTCGCACTTAACAAAGACACAACCGTTGGCAACAGCCTGCTCGCGCGTTCTGAGCCCGCAGGACGCATTGTAGGTTGTTGCTATTAAAACTTAATCAGGTGTAGCGCTGCAACGTTGGTTTTAATTTTTTTTCGCGAGATTCTATTTTTTATTCTAAAATAAAAGTAGCCTAAGTTACTCCTTGTTACATCAGCTATCTGCCAGTGAAAGTCCCGTCAAAATCAGTCCAGCCATTTCTGAGATTAGCCGGAACAAACAGATGGACAGACAGACAAAAATTGTAAAAAATGTTGTTGTGGTATAGGTACCGTGTATACATCCAAATGCACTTAGTAAAAAGCGGTTATTTTAATATTACAAACAGACACTCCAATTTTATTTATATTTGTATAGATGGTTCTCTTAGAAATAACTTTTACGTACATTAAGGATCAGGCCGTAGTCTCCATAATAGTACTTCTTCACAGTACCCCCGTAATAGTCGATTCGAGAACGATTTATTGACGAGCTGTACCTGTGGACAAGATGTGATATATATTTTAATCAGTCGTCCAAACTCAATGTACGTATGTCGTAATTAGAATATTGTGTATCTTCGTAAATGAATTAAAACTTTTTGATATTGATTTGTTATACTATCGCAAATACTACACATTGAAATAGAACAAATTTTACAGATTTTATTGCGTGTATATTATGTGTAAGTATGTGTGAGTCCTCCCGTGACCATGGTTGCTGTAAAGCAGCCGAAACGTCTTCGGGAACGTAAAAACATAATATACATGCAATAAAATCCTTAAATTAGTTTCATATAAATTTGAGAATAACTTTGTAATGGGGTCATGTCTAATCGACTATATATGTCGCTAATAGTATTCTTCAAATACAAGATACAGACTTTGTCTAGTTTGGAGCTCACCAATACTTTGTTGATAGAAATGTTACTTGGAAAATAAATTTAATTATTATAAAAAAAAAAAAAAAAAAAAAATCCCAGAGACAGTACAGTAAGTACTAAATAGATGTGTGGTATTGCCGCGACTGCGCTTCGACTACCAGCTTATATGTATTATCTATGGCTTCGACTGTATGAGAGCGGTATGGCGTGCGACAAAGAAAAGACACTCCATTCGAAAGACAAGAGTTTCTTACCACATTTCGAAAGGTTTTATCAGTTTAGTCATAAAATCAATCTCCTCGCCAGTGAAGTGGTATTCCGACGGCCACTCCAGCCAATAATCGTCTATGAGCAAAACAAATAAGTTATATACAATCAAGTATACCAACGAAGAAATAATACAATTAGACACAAATTCAAACAAATATTCGATATTTTCAATATTAAAAAAGAATAAGAAAAAATATATTCTAACAAGTGACTACTTATAGATATGTTTTTAAATTTATTAGTAACGCTACCACAGTACTATTGTTAGGTAGCACCAGAGTTTGAGGAATAACACAATGTAATTTTTTGTTAATTAAAAAGTGATTTTACCTACCTCTTAAAGTGTAACCGGCAATACCATTGAAAATTAAAAACAAAACACAAAAGGCGGGAAAGACCGCCATATTGTCGGAAATTTTTGCGCGAAATGGTGTTTATATGGTGAAATTATTCGATTTTTATAGTACAGGATAACGCGAATAAAGCGATAATGAGAATAAAGCTTCTTTCACATGAAAAACCGTCAAAAAAACCTTTTAATTTAGCTCTACAGTCAGATTTAAAACCTAATAACTGAATCTACGTAAGATTCCAAGTCTGTCGCACCCTGGGCCACCCACAACCTGTCGCTTGGCTAAATCTTTCACCACGATCGATGGCAAAAACACATGGCATCAACACGATAATAATTCAGATTATTTATCTACTTATACAAAACGTCTCATAGCAGTGATAGCCAAGTTGGTAGAACGCTTGCCTCGGTAACGAGGATCGTAGGTTCAAATCCCGGCTCGCACCTGTGGGATTTCTGTGTTTCATGTGCGAATCTCATTTTCAACCATGATTATCACTTGCTAAACGGTGAACGAAAACATCGTGAGGAAACCTACACGTCTGAGAGAACCCCTCGCAAGACGCGTGAAGTCCGCCAACCCGCACTGGGCGAGCGTGGTGGACTATGGCCTAAATCCTACTCATATTGAGGGGGACTGTGCCTGGTACAATGGCAAAAGGTTCGCCCCCTATTACATGGGAACCATAATGTGGGTGCTTTGCAGTGCACCCCTGCCTACCTCTTTGGGGATTACAGGCGTGATGGTAAGGGTGTATTCACGCGAATTTCACTGCGAAACAGACTTTGTACATATATGTAAACTAGACCAGATCTTTTTGTCTCCCGCTTTGCAGTGGAGGGAAGTGGATAATTTTCTTCCAACTCCTCCTATTTTTATCTTTCGATTAATTTCATGCGGGTTCCAAGACAATTAACTTTATCCCGGGACTCGCCGAGGGTCTAACCTCGGTGTCTTCATTGGACACCATTGTAGATCCTGGCTTACAGGAGTCAAAAAAAATATATATGTAAACCAAAATATATACTGAAATAAATCTTATTTTAAGGATTTTATCGCGTTTATTTTCTGATTTTACGTTCCCGACATTTGAGCTGCTTTACAGCAACCATGGTCACGGGACGACTGAGGTGGATGACGTCCTAGTGTCATAGTTTGAACTGGGGTACCCACATCCCTTACCCTGTTGTCAGGAAATAAACGCAATAAAATCCTAAAAATAAGTTGTTTTTCAATGTGTAGTATTCGCGTAAATATAAGAAATCAATATACCAAAATATGTATTTACATTGCATAACCCATTTTTTGTAATTAGATAAGAGTTTTTAATTAATCACTTATTCAGTACTAATTATTTTGTTAAAATTTAGTTTTTACTGGTATACTTTTTCGTTTCTTATCTATCATGTTGATTATTTTAATGATCAATGGTGATTTAACAAGATTAATTAACACATTATTCAATAAGGACCTATTTCACAATGTACGGACGACGAGGCATAGGTATAGATTTATTTTTTATGTATTAATTCAGTTCCGCTTTTGTCCTATAATCACGTTATTATAATAATATAATAATATAGCCAGAAGAACACACCAACTATACGGTCCCACACTAAGCAACGCTTGTATTATGGGTACCATACAATGGACTGAGGGCAAACTCAGTATATAATCTATACAAATATAAATAAAATTGGAGTGTCTGTTTGTAATATTAAAATAACCGCTTTTTACTAAGTGCATTTGGATGTATACACGTTACCTATATACCGAAACAAAATTTTTTAAAAATGTTGTCTGTCTGTCTGTTTGTTCCGGCTAATCTCTGAAATGGCTGGACCGATTTTGACGGGACTTTCACTGGCAGATAGCTGATGTAACAAGGAGTAACTTAGGCTACTTTTATTTTAGAAAAAAATAGGATCTCTCGAAAAAAAATTAAAACCAATGTTGCAGGGCTGCGCCTGATTAAGTTTGATAGCAACAATCTGCAATGCGTCCCGCGGGCTCAGAACGCGAGCAGGCTGTTGCCAACGGTTGAGTCTTTGTTAAATACCACGCGGACGAAGTCGCGGGCAACAGCTAGTCTATATATATATAAAACAAAGTCATGTTTTTTACACCATTTATAAGAAGAATGGGTGGGCACATTTTTATGATCGATCGTATCGAATCTGCATTAGCAATTTTTTTTTGAAGACACGTTGAGATACAAAGACTTTTATTACGGTACCATGCCAAACTCAATTTAAAAATTTGTATATACTTCATGGAAAGATAGACGGGAAATACCAAGTCTGGCGGTCCAGAACCATGAGCTGAATCCATGGTAGTTATTTATTTTTGTAACGAAGCTACTGGCAATTTTATAGCCCAGGCATGTGCGGGCATGTGTGTACCTTCTTGAGTTTGGTAACATCATTATGTCAATTACACAGAGAGCTGTCATTATTTTGAAACGAACTATTCTCACGCACGCGATTCTTAGATATATCTGCTGTGCCCGCTAGGAATGTAGCGAAATGATGTAAGTATTGCGACACACTGACAAGATCAACAAGCATGGCTCTTGGTGAGGTTTCGTTGTGAAATTGGGTTGTTCATTTTTTATTGCATAATAAATAGTATCATTTATGTTTCATGATTACCTATAGTGCGATAGTGACTGTAAACTTGACCAAAATACAGACATTTAAAGTTGCCGATCAGAATATACAAAAACATTATCCATAACAGGTTTCTGACGTCATTCAGTTAGCTTAGTTGGAGAAGCTAACGGGACGCCTAGTAGATCATTCTCGGCAAACAGACTCTCCCCGTGATTTTCGCGGTATTCTTTAATTTGGTGATTTTTGGATAATTTACATACATCAGGGACTTATAAAAGATAGTCCAAAGCTTTATAGCCCTTGTAAATCTGATGATAGCGTCAGAAGAAATTTAGTTAAAAAAAATGGTGCCCAGAAATTCATGCAGTACCACAAGATTTTTTTTAGCCAGGAGTAGTTTTATCCATAATGTACCCCGCTCCGCTCCAATCCGCCCCGCCCCGATCCGCCCGCTCCACCCTGTTCCGTTCCACTCTGCCCCTTTCCGCTCCGTCCCGCTCCGCTCCGTCCCGCTCCGCTCCATCCCGCTACACTCCACTTGACTCCGCTCCGCATCATTCCGTTCTTCCTTTCTGATCTAATTCCTGGCTATGGGAATTATTTTCTACTCCCCACTGCCCCGCTATTCACCCTGATCCCTCACCCCTGTATTGGTACTAACTCGGTACCCTAGCGTTGATACTTCTGGGAACCTCTTTTTTTACATACATATTTGTGCAAGTTCCTTGCCAGCATTTCTCAGTGCAACCAACATTTCATTCTGGCTGCTATAAGATAAGGGCTATTTTGGCCTACAACGTGTATATAATAGAGAAAAATTTGATCAATTTTGATAATGTCTCTACAATGCCGATCTACTGTTCATCATCTCATCTCAAATATCATTACGAGATAACGGCACCTACCCACGCAAACTGATTTACAAAACAAACACAACATGTGGGTCGATTACGGTACAAAGAGTCACATCAAATGTATTTAAGCCTAAACGTGATTGTTTTGTGTTAATTCGTGCGAACGACACGTCTGAAATTAACTATCTTGAGTGCAGTATTGACACATATAAGCTTTATAAGTCGCTTTAATGCGATGTGTAGACAGCTCGAGTTACTTATATATAGCTCAATTAGTGCGTAATAACTTGCCAACCAAAACAATAGAATAGCAGGAGTGTTACAAGAGTTTACTTAGTATTTAGTGAACATAAATAATTATGAATATTTTGGTGAGTATAGACAACCCATTCTTTACTATTAAATTAAGTAGTTACGTATTGGGAGTGGTAGATATATAAGGTATAACAATAATACTGTACAATATTTTAACAAGGCCAACAGTAGGTTATAAAGATGATTTTCCCTAAGAAATAAATCAAATTAAACAAAAAAAAAAAACAAAAATGACGCACTGCCAAACGCTACTGGTTCGCTTTGTTTAAAAAAAAACACAATTTCCACAGTTATATTGTACATCAACGTGATCCATATAACTTACCAATTCGTCTGTTGAAATATTTTATACTATTTTTGTTGTACCATATTATATAACTAGCTGTTGCCCGCGACTTTGTCCGCGTGGTATTTAACAAAGACAACCGTTGACAACAGCCTGCTCGCGTGTTCTGAGCCCGCGGGACGCATTGCAGGTTGTTGCTATCAAACTTAATCAGGCGCTGCGCTGCAACATTGGTTTTAATTTTTTTTCGTGAGATCCTATTTTTTTTTCTAAAATAAAAGTAGCCTAAGTTACTCCTTGTTACATCAGCTATCTGCCAGTGAAAGTCCCGTCAAAATCGGTCCAGCCATTTTAGAGATTAGCCGGAACAAACAGACAGACAGACAAAAATTGTAAAAAATGTTGTTTCGGTATAGGTAACGTGTATACTATCCAAATGCACTTAGTAAAAAGCGGTTATTTTAATATTACAAACAGACACTCCAATTTTATTTATATGTATAGATAGTGAGCAAATGTAAATGTCGCCAGACGAACCAGGATGCAAAAACAAACTAAGCAACCCTTTTATTATGGGTAGCGTACCATAGACTGATCAAATATCAGACTAGGGTCGGGCCAATGACGAAGATAATTTTTGAAATGTGCCCAGGCGAGAATCGAACGGGGAACTGGTGCAGTGCGCCGAGCAGCCTACGCTCAAGATACTAGCTGTTGTCTTTATCACGGAGATGTACTCAAAACGGCTAAACGAATTTGAAAAACAAAAATACTTTTTAAGATCAACATATCGAAATTCTGACATCATGATTACAAATGTTCTAAAGGAACGCAGGTTCCAGGCTTTGTATACCCTTTCTGAACCACTCTGTCCACAATAGGAACCATACAATGTTCCTACAGATACGTTCTCATCAAAATGAAGGGAAAAACTAAAGGTCTTAGTGCATCTATTGTGTTATTTAATAAACAATAGCGCAGTACAAAAATCTATTGATTACGTGGGAGTTTCTCGTATTGATACCCAGTTATCTCAAATATGACGGCTTGATTAGCGCAGTGGTAGTGACTCTGCTTTCTGCGCCGAGGGTCCCGGGTTCGAATCCTGGTAGGGACAAGCTTTGTGTGATGAGCGCGAATGTTTGTACCCGAGTCATGGATGTTTAATATGTATATAAGTATTATATACTGAGTTCGCCCTCAGTCCATTGTACGGTACCCATAATACAAGCGTTGCTTAGTGTGGCCCGTATAGTTGGTGTGTTTGTCTGTACATATATTATAACCAATAAATGCTCTAGAAGTGTTTGTATTTTATAACAAGTATCTGTATCCATCCAATATGTATTTCGTCAGAAAGTTTATAGGTTTATGCCTTTATCGTTCAAGAAACTGCTTGATCAGGTTTGAGAACAACTCCAAGTTAATGGGAAGCTGATATTAGAATGTTGACCAAACGAAATAGACCTTGCCATCCTATGTTATGCAAATGATATTCAATCTTAAGGTGATCGAAAAAATTATTGGCCGACTTTATAATTACCTTGATTCAAGAAATACCAAAATAATGTTCCTATACGAGTGCAACATATTATATGAATAAAACAAAAGCAACTTATATAATTTAAAAAGAGAATAAAAAGCTTTACCTGATTAATATTTACAAAAAGTTTGAAAAAATTGGCTCATGCGGTAGCGTATCCAAGATGCTGGCCGCATTTCCTCGCTGAGTAGCCAAAGCTACTCGCTGAGCGAGGAAATGCCCGGCCATTGGGTCGCCGGTTGCGTCGACTAGCTACTTATTTATTGTAGATTTATTTCACTAGTTTATATCTATGGTTCGTACTTTTTTTGACCAGGTGGTAAAATCAGCCTAGCCATACCCATAACAATGTTTTGCCGAAAAATGCAACGGATCTTTTAAAAAGAGCAACCATGGAGTTTCTTGTCCGTTCGTCTCCATAGGAACGGCATTCCGAACCAGGTGGTAAAGTTGTAGCTTAGCATTTTGTAACTATTTTCACGATTCATAAGTATTGCACTTAATGGTTTACATCAGGGGTTCCCAACCTTTTTTTGTCTACTGCCCACTTTAAGAATAAATTATTTTTTAACGCCCCCCTTTTTAAACATACTTAAAAACCGCTAAGTACTTATAACTGATTATTGAAACGCAAATTTATAGTATTCGGACAGAGTATCTTTTATTGAAAATAAAACAAACATAATCAATTCTTATATAAAAACTAATGTGAAGGTTGAATCTGATGCTGTTCAATAAGTTTGTTGATATCAGGTTCCAATTTACTCAAAAACAGCCGCAAGTCGCCACGTTCGGTAACACGCAAACGATTTCTCTTTTTAGTAAGCAGCGTTGCCACAGCACTAAATCCACGTTCACACAAATATGACGATGGGAATGCTATCAAAAATCGTTGAACAATTGACCACAATCCAGGGTACAATTGCGGGATCGGTTTTTGTAGCCAAAATTCTTGATATCCATTTTTGAACTTGATTTTTATTTCTTCGTTTGTTGTCAATTCTATAAGTTCTTCTTCCAGCTGAGGTGACATTGCTGTGTTGACATTTGAAAACGGATCGGAACGGAAACGGACCCAGTCTGGTATTTCCAAGTTTAAAATGTCCTGGTATCGTTCGGTGAAGTCAATGTGGAGGTTTTCCAAATGTTGGCAGTAGGCAAACAAGTCGTCGTTACTGCAGTATACTGATAAATTCGGAAAATTGTGAAACTCACGTCTGCCCATATTCTTTTTGTGCAGAAGCAGTTTGGCTGCGAAAGCAGCAACGACATTTTTTGTTTTAATTAAATTTAGTTCATCGCCTTGCAGTTGGAGGTTCATGTCGTTGAACATTTTATACAGGTCTGTCATGTAAGCTATATCATTCTTTGATGTTATGAGCTTGTTGCGCAGTTCTGTATCTTTAGTTTCCAAGAACTCTATCATAGAGTCAAACAGGTTGTAAAATCGAATCAGACAATTGCCTCTTGACAGCCAACGAACTTCAGTATGAAGCAACAAACGGTTGAAATCTTCGTCATTAGTAACACAAAGCTGATGAAATAATCTATCATTCAAAGAGCTGCTACGGATTTTATTGACTGCTTTGATGACATATTGCAGTGATTGAAATAGTCGTTCACTTAAGTTTCTAGCAACCAAATGTTGTCTATGAATAACGCAATGTATAGCAAGGACATCTGGAATTTTATTCTTTAAGTATGCTATGAAGCCTTTATGGCGCCCTGTCATAGCCGGAGCGCCATCCGTAGCAACTGATATAATATTTTTCAAAGGAATCTCTTTCTCTTCACAAAACTTTTCCAATGTATTGAATATGGTTTCGCCTTTTGTATCTGTCTCCAAATTTCTGGCAAACAATAGTTCTTCACGTATTTTCTCATCTTTAATAAACCTCACGTAAGATAGCAACAACGCTTCATTAGTTGGTAAAGTGGACTCATCGAGCTGAATTGAGAATTGACTAGTCCTCAGATGATTGCACAATGATTCTTCAATGTTTTCAGACATTTCATCAATTCGTCTTTGCACAGAATTATTACTCAAAGGAATTTTTCGGATAATATCTGCGGCCGGTTTATGAAGCACAGTAGTTATTACTTCCTTTATTGCTGGCAAAATTAACTCTTCTCCGATGTTGTGTGGTTTGCCTTTTTGAGCAATTAACAAAGAGATATTGTACGAAGCTCGAAGTCCGTCGTCATCTTGCTTAGCAGCCGCCGAAAATAGTTTTGATACACTTGGCTGAGTATTATGCTTCTTCTCTAGGTCTTGAAAATCTGCTACATTCTTTTCTGTCTTATCTGGATGCATTTTATTCAAATGATCTTGCAGTCTTGAAGGCTTCATTGCTTCGTTCGAAAAGGTTTTTAGACATAGAAGACACAAAGGCGACGACGGGTTTGTGGGATTTTCAATAAATCCGAATTTAATATATTCCGCAGAGTATTGCCGTCTCTTCTTTTTTACTTCCGACATTGTTTTGTTTTAAGAAA
Source organism: Pheosia gnoma (assembly GCA_905404115.1). NCBI lineage: Eukaryota > Metazoa > Arthropoda > Insecta > Lepidoptera > Notodontidae > Pheosia > Pheosia gnoma. The sequence continues at coordinate 5,383,285 of FR989919.1, read as the reverse complement.
TACGTAAGTGTTGAAATCAAGTACTGCTTATCTATTATGCGCGAAACCGCAAATGAAAATAAAATAAATTTACGTCGTTTATATAGGATTGCATAAGCAGCACGCACCAACTGGAATAAGACAAACGTGCATAAAATCGTTTATCTCATTCGACGCCCAATCGTACTCGACAAGCAAGAACAAGTATTATAGAACCAGCCGATTGGTATAGGAATGTACAATTCGGATTATTTAACAAAAACTTGTTAAAACATGATTGCCTGCGGTCTTTTATATCGAACCGAGTTTGAGCTATATCTTAATTAATATTAGTTGATGTTCACAAGATGTAGTCGAGAGTCGAGAGCTCAGTCGGTGTCTAAGAGTCTTCCTAGCTAGGTAGATGAAATTATAAATCGACCCCAAAGCCCTACACAATGCCCCCTTATTTTTCTGGGTCTCTTACCGCCCCCCTTTAGGCCTGCAGCGCCCACAAGGGGGCGTTATCGCCCACGTTGGGAAAGACTGGTTTACATGAATATAAAAAAAACTGATACTGGCTCTGATTTACATAGATTCCGAGTACTAAAAAAAATATTAAAGATGCCTGCTTTTCCATTTTCAGATAATTCTCTTCATCATCACCGCGGCCTTCCAAATGTCATCATCAGCTCCAACAGACCACCTCCACCAGTTCGAACTGTCAATGCTGAACAAGCTTCACAGACCCTGGCACACGCCCGACAAACCACAAATGTACCCTAGGAAAGGGGAGTACCCCTGCAAGGGGGGTGTTTGCAAGAGTAAAGTTAAAGGGTGTGAGAACTGTCAGTATCCGGTACCGTTGAACCAGGGTTCGACCGGGTTCGACAGGGTTGAACAAGTATATAAAATTTAATGCCACCACATTTCGACGTTTTGCAGGCATTTTGAGCCACGCGTGAATTATTTTAGGGTTTCGTAGCCCCATGGGGAGTCCTTATAAGATCCTTTCGGCCACATCATTATACTTGTAGAGTTTGAACCAATGCATACAGTTATATGTATATAATAAATCAGTTAAATATTTTATTTCTTTTAAAAATATAAAATATCCTAAAGGTACTTAATAATTGTTTTTATGGTACCTTCCCTATTTTTGTAAAGCGTAAAGTTTGTAAGTATATGGAATACGCAAAAATAGGATTCCTTTAACAATTAGTAATTTGTAAACCCGTGTGCGAACCCGCACTGGGCCAGCGTGGTGGACTATGGCCTAATCCCCCTCGCATTGAGGGGAGGCCCGTGCCCAGCAGTGGGACATTCAAAGGGCTGGTATTATTATATATATAATTTGGGAACTGTTCATCCCAGAAATTTGTAACCACAAAAATAAATTATACCGAAATACCTAAAATGTGTTTCAATTATAGTTTTACACCAAATGCATACCAAACTGTCATACCCACATTTACAGCGATATTACAAAGAACTCTTCTGCAAAATGATTTCTAATAACATTGTAAATTTACTTTTAAATGTTTATAAGAAATCTTCTAATACCTTTATCTACAGCAACTTTTATAAGTCACGAATTTTTCAGTCAGGGTTATACCTAATTCCTGACAGCCTTATAAAAAAAGTATACCTCAGTTATTCCCGAGTTAGTAAGGTCACTGCAGTGTCCTATTATAAAACTTAAGCTTTATCAACTCCCACAATAAGGTTTGATACTCCAAATCAAATTAATCTTCGGGCTTGTTTACGTTCGGGAGTGATGTTACTTACTATTTATATTCACTTCGGTAGCACAATGGAATATGTGTAAGTATATTGTAGTCTGTGATTGGCTGTATACGCGAGTGGTCGTTGCCTGCAAACGCTACAGCGATTAAAAACAAAAAATACGCGCGAAAAATACCAAAAAGTCAGAATCATTTATGAAAATAATAAAAGATTTTGAGTTAATAAATATTTAGCAACATTATTAGTAGTTGAGTAATACAGTATAGTACTTAATTATTGTAAATAATTTCGGAAAAATGATTTTAAACAAACTTCTTTGTGTTATACCGTTCTTCTGTGTGATTGGATGCGATTTGTCGGTTACGAGATCTGAATTAGGATATCCAGTGGGATTGATGTCCAACTGTATGTAAATTATATTATTAAATCTTATTAAGTAGGTAACCTTTTCGGCTGTCATTGTTTGGAACAATGCCACATTTTCGTTGCCAAAAAAAAACAATGTCAGGTTTGCGCAACGCGCAGGTAGCATCACGCCTGTGCCCTCCGAAAGGGGTGACAGAGAAAATTAAATTAAAAATTGCATTTGGTAGTTTTTCTTTTGCCCTTAGTTTTGTTTAACATGGATTGAGGATAATGGACCTAAAATCAAAAACATTACAAATTTCTATACTATTTAAAGGGTCATAAATAATTAATGAACGTGGCGGTCACTATAAATATCATAAATTATGTGACACGAGTTGGACCCATAGGTAGGCCATCTGAGAGGTGAGATGTCTAAACATGCATCTTAATGGACGCGATATATAATCTACAATAAGGCAGCAATATACATTAACGTTAGGGCATGGTGTGGGCGAAGCCATCCCATGAAACAGACGGGAGAACGATGAAGTTGGAGTTTTATCTAATACTATTTACAAGTATAATATGGGACTTTTTGGTGGTAGTCGAAGAGAAAGGTTATCAATTTTGTGAAAAATGAGTTTTTTTGAAATATAATGCGTAATTTTGGTTGAATATTAATCATTACGTGTTCATAAACGTGCACGAGGAAAGGAAAGTAAAACTAAATAGTAAAACATGACTTTTCCAGTTCTCCCAAGAAGTCCGCTAATTTGTCAGTAGAGTGTCCTTAACTTAACTGATAGGGTTAGGGGGGTTTATTAGTCTACGGATTAGGCCTGCATATAATCTCACATGTTTAATATAAAAAAAAAAACATTCCACTTGACGTTGGCAAAATACCTACCCAAAGGTGGGTGAGACCATTTACTAAAAAAAAAGTATAATATGGGTACTCTGCCATTTGAAGTCTAGAACCCAATTCATGATATACTTTGTAGTTTCAGAGGTAGCCGCTAGTTTGATCATATAGCTAGTCTAATTCCAGGAAGAAAGTACTTGCACGATTGTGATAAAATGTATTAAGAAAAGGGGAAGATTTTTTTTCCAAGCTAATACATTCGTAGGCGCATCACTAGTAGTAAGCGCGGGACACTACAAAATCTAGACAAAGAAGTTTCCCGACAATGCAAGCTAACTAAACATATAGCAAATTGTTCGCTCGCTCGCTCGCTGGCTAATTTAGACACTTATTAACTGACTCCAGGTCCTGGATCCACAAAACCTACTTCCATACCGAAGAGTCAGCTCAAGTATCTGTCGTTCGTGGTGCAGGGGAATGGCAGGAGACGGCACAAATACACCTACTGGAACGCCAGGAACATCGCCAAGGATCCAAGGATTAACTTCAAAAGGTTGGTAGCTCAATATGCTCCCTTAAAGGCCCGAAAATTACAAGTCAGATTATAACGGGATCTCCAAAGCAGACGCCGTGGACCACTGGACTGTTTTTTTCTAATGAGCTTTTATTTAAAGTTCACTCTTTACGCAGTCGGCTTTTTCGGTTTCTACAATTAACTTTTTTTATTTGTAGCCAGTAACAGAGGCCGCCACATGCAAGTACACTTTGTGCACTTGTATTTGCTCGATGGCACCTTTTACTAACTTGGCCCATTGCTCAGTGGCTTTTCACAGGTGCCGCGAGTATAACTTTTTCTTATATGGCTAATGTCGTTAAGACAAATTATGGTTAGGGACAACATGAGGGAGCTGTCACAGTAGACAATCTTCCAGACTGGACTGCTTTACAGAAAACTAAACTCATCACGACTTTATGTACAGTAAGTCGTTCACTTTACCAACCAGAGAGAAGTTTTAAAAAGAGTTTAATCCTTGTTTATTTGATTTCCAGGAAGACCCTGCTGGTAGCCATCGGGTATCTGGACAGCCCGAACCTGCCGATATCGGCAATGTTCGCGAACGAGTACGAAGACCGAGGGTACAACGTAATTCTAGTGGACTATCAGAGATTCGCCACCGTCCACTATCATCTGTAAGTATTTACTTGGAGATAATCAACTTACCTGATATCAAGGACAGTAGATACTACCAGGACCTTTAGGATCATTTTCGCATGGCAATACTTAGATTGAACTCCGACTCGCACGTCGGGCATTTTCGGATACCATGTGCGAATCTCGTTTTAAAAAAAAATATTATCACTTGCTGTACGCTGAAAACCAATACTGTGAGGAAACCTGCACGTCTGCCGAAAGCCATGTGAAGCTTACTAACTACGCACTAGACCAGTTGCCACTAAAAAGCTGAAGGTACCTTCATCGAGTACCACATTGAAGGTTGTACCATAATAATTGTTTTCATAAAATGTAAACTAACTTTTTTACAGAGCCACGCGCCTCATGCGACCAGTTGGCAGACACATCGCGGAAATCCTGATCCAACTAACTGAGTCTGGCTTAGATCCAGCCAAACTTGAACTCCTCGGATTCAGCCTAGGTGGACAAGCAGTCAGCTTTATAGCCACCCACTACCAGCAGACCACTAGTCGCAATATATCCACCATCACCTCTCTAGAACCGTCCGGACCTTGCTTTAGAAACCTACCCCCCAAAGAAAGATTGGACCCTTCCAACGCAGATTTCGTCCAAGTAATCCATACAAATATTGATGGATATGGTATGGCAACACCAATGGGACATGTCGACTTTTTCGTTAATGGCGGGGAGTACCAACCTTCGGATATTAATATCTATCCGTGCACGACGACTTGTAGCCATTTTCGGGTGCTGCCACTGTGGGTATCAGCACTGAAAAATCCTAAGAAGTTTATTGGAATTAAATGTAACAGTATACAAAAGGCGAGAGACTCGGATTGCTACGAGAATACACCCCTAGCTACTAATGTAATGGGTTTGGATATAGATAGGTCTAAACAAGGTATATTTTACTTGGCAACAAGCAAGGAATATCCGTACTATTTAGGTACTAAAGGACTTAAGTCTAGTTATGTGTACTGGAGAACTGTGACTGATGTTAATAATGGTAACCAGTCAGAAATTTACACATAGGGAATATGCTGCCCGATATATTATGAGATCAGTTATGTACTGGCCACTGGGTACTATTACCCTATACAACTATCCTATATTCAGTTTTTTTGCGGTACGCTCGCACAAGACTAAATATCTTAATAAAAGTATTAAACTAAACCATTATTTTTTATTACTAAAACCAAAAAATGCTCACTTATCATGTGTATTAAATAAACCAATAAATTAATAACAATGCATATTTTTAATTTTTCACGCTTATAAGTCTGTGTAGTATAGACAGGACCGGACTGAACCAGAGCTATAATCCAGAACGCGACTGATAACAAAGAAAACTGTAATTTATGAACGTGATCACAATTCTTTCTCAACGAAAATAATGTTGCCATATTAACACTATTCCATGTTTTTCGACAAAATTGTACTTACAATCTACACAATTTAACATATTCATTTATCGAAATTATAGAAAATGGGCTTGATCATGAATACCGTTTGAACTATTATCATTTACAGTAGTTGCAGTGTAAACTAAAAATAGGATAATAATTCTTCTTTACGTGTGGAAATTCATAAACACTAGCTCTAATTTAAAAACATGTAAGTAATTAAAAGGTTCTATATATAGCTTTGATTATTCCAATGGTGTGATGGAAATCACAAACACAGAATTCTCATAAACAATGTGATACATTTTTTAAGGCAAACAATGGCGTTAATGCTGGCATCATTATCTAGGTAAACGTCAAATTGCCGCAATGACGCAAGCAGTTGACTGACACACGAAGGAAGGGGAAATCCTTGACGATCTTTTCTTCAATCTTTCAAAATGGTGTTTCATTCTAACAAGTTTCCTTCTAAATTATATGAAATATTAATAAATTAATAAAATGAACTGTATATATTAGATGTAACAAGTGCACACCGTTTGTTATACACCTACGAAATTTTTATGTGATAGTAAATCTAAGGAAAAAATTGCGTGTTGAAAATTCGATCGGCGATACCCAAACTCAATTATATTTGTGATGTTTGTGTGCTGACTGTTATTTAGAGTGTATTACGTAAGTATAATTAAATGTTTTTGGTTATTAAAACTGTTTAAAAAGCGTTGACAGTGCCAAGTTTCGCGAGATACGTACGAGTATCGAGTCTCCATCGAATCTCGGGTGTCGGATATCTGAAATATTTTTGAATAGATTTGGCGGCATTTGGATTATGCAGCTTATTGTGCGATCGTAGTGGTGTACAAACCTGTTTCCTAGTACACATTACACTCGAAGGTTATCGGCGATGAAGTAACGAGTAAGTTGCGAAGCCGTACCAATATTTTTTTCCCGTCCGCTTGCCTACTTATGTTAGGAAACATTTGATATATCCACGCATCAAATTGAAGATGTTTATTCATAGAAAAATATATTTTAGATCAACACTGTTTTGACTGTTTTAATTTTTCCTCTGAATTTCATTTGGCTCTACATGCTACTGGAACTCACATATGGAATTGATGTATTGAGGAACCATAATGAGACTGGATACAATTGACTAGCTATGGTTTGATGTTGGGTAAACTATTTTTATAAATGTGATTGCATCAAATGCAATGTTTGATTACAATACTTACAAGGTTTTTTTAATATTGTTACAATATTATGATACATATTTTCTTTGTAATCTTGCCACCAGTTTTATCTGCCTTCTAAAAGTATTATAAGCTAACTAAACTATATTCTATGTACATAGGTATGCTATTTTGTATCTGTTGACTGACTGACTAACAGATAATGCTCAGCCTAAGTTTACAGTCCTAGAAATTTGAATTTATTCCTTGAGTGCCCTAAAGGCGGACTAAGGAAGATTTTTTTGGAAATTCAACCACTAAGAGGTTCAAATTTTGTAAGAAGAAACATTTTTTTAAAGTTACAATCAGGCATGTAAGGTAGTCCATCAATAAAATTATTAATTTTTTTTTTTTTTTTTTATTACATTATAGGCAAGTATTTGATCTCGATCTCACCTGATGGTAAGTGATGATGAGATCTACGATGGAGCATACTTGCCTAGGTAGGAAGGCGGCAGTAGATCGAGACGCTACATTCACTAGGCACATGCAGCGCAGCTGATCTGACCCGCCATCCATGAATGGCAACACCGAACATCATGCCGGAACACGGCTACGCCGCTTGGCGACATGGCTTTGTTCAGTGGGTGGTGACTAACCACGGCCGAAGCCTACCACCAGTAGAGTTGTCACCTAGTTGGCACCACCCAGGGTCACGTGTAGGGTATCTCGAGGGTATTTAATTGTCCTACGGACGAAGGTGACTCGACCCCAAAATTGAACTAATAAAAATGTATAGCCATCCTATTCAGATACAAAACAATTGGTACTTTATTCATGACACAAGTATGTTTCATCTATAGCTAGCTCATTTAATTCTGAATTCTAACACAAGGTATCACAATTTAAAATTCTATCCAAACATATTCCTTACAAAAACATTATCTAGAAAATAACAAAGAATACACTCATCATTATTTATTGAAGCTTATGTGCTTATAGCATTTATTAATTTTAATACCAGATGTTCAATATTGTTTGGCGATAAAATATTCATATTTCAAACATTGTTTGCATGATGATAATGTTATGATTTACGGGTTTGGTTATTTCAACAAGTTTATATTTTTTCTTGTAGATTAAGTAGTAAAAATATTTTAAACTACATTACCTGTACCAATGCCTGTGGCCGACCTTAGAGGATTTAGACATTTATTGCATAGAAAAAGGTGTGTTTAGTGGCGGTATGCCGGTTTTTCCTTATTATGCGTTTATAGAAACATATATATTTATTAGCATACACATTAACTAGCATCCACTGAGATTTTATTTCCAACTTTGAGGCCCATAGTAGTGGATATGGTTCTCATAACTTATATAAAATAGTTAATAGTGCCTACCTACCTACCTTACGCAGGTACTCACATAATGACATATGTGGGGATCCTATTTGTGATTGTTTAGTTAGACATGTATGTAACTATAATAATTTTAAATAGTTTATAATATAGAATAGTATGCCGTTATATCAACAAATATGTAAAAAAAAAATTCAAGTGAGAACAACACCCACACATAGTATGATGGTGTATGTATCAAATGGATTTATACACACACTTGCAATGTACAAATGGCATGTTGCATGTCTTTGTAGTAGTCGTTTTTTTAATATTCTTTGGTACATAGATACCATCTAAACCAGGGATTCCCAAAGTGGTTGTTATCAACTACTTTGAATTCAAACGAAGTTCGTACAAGATGAAATGATTAATTTGTAATTATTTTGTATCAATAGGAAAGGAACTAGAGATTTTTAAAGTAATTTGGCTATGGAGGTCTGAGGTATCACTTCATTTTGGAAAAGGGGTCTTTTGACCAAAATAGTTTGGGAATCCCTGATCTAAACTATCCTTTAACGTGAATCAGCCTAGATGTATAGAGTGTTTGATCCAGATTATTAAATATAATTATCAACAAAGCCAGCACTTATTAGCATCATGATTCTAAGAATGTTTGCTAAACAATGTTTAGAATGTTGATGATAACGCCATATTGCCACAGTGCAGAATACATATAAAAGTTTGGCAATATGGCAATTTATTACATCTTAAAAATGTTAGTGTAAACTTTTAATAGAGAAATATTTCCTCATGATATATTTCACATCTATCTGGTATATTTGTTTATTCGACACCATGGTAAACTACTGGACACATTTGAATGGGGTTTCTACTATTGAATCGCCTCATTGGTTAGACGCAAAAGATACATATTATCATTACGCTATGATTATCCGAGTTCCGACTGCAAAATAAAATCTACCATACCTAGGTACTTACGACAATAACCTTCAATCATGCGTTCGTTGATTTAAGGTCATTTATTATGTTCTTGTACCTTGTACAAGTAATAACATTTTATACATAAATAACAATTATAACTTGTAAGCCGTATATATATAAAACAAAGTCGTGTTAGTTACACCATTTATAACTCAGGAACGGCTGGGCCGATTGTTGTGATCTTTGATTTTTTTAATTTGTCTCCGCCCCGAATAGCAGAATAACTATCAAAGCATGGGAGAATTAACAAAATAATAATAATGAAGATAATTAATTTGGTCATTACATTTTATTTTGAAGCGGTACGAAGTTCGCCGGGACAGCTAGTTGAATATAAATAAGTATTTCTCGACCTTCAAATAAAGCTTATGACCCACTGTGGGTGTGGACACATTCGTACCGGTTGGTATAGTGACGTCACTTGCCTTACTTGCAGAATTTACTAGAGTAGATATTTTCTATTGTGGATAGGTCTTTTTTCTGCTCTAAGGACTACAATGGCATGCCTATGTGCTCACGTGAAATAGTACCAGGGGTGTCCAATTTGTGATTTAATGCAGTGCTCTAGTCTACCAACTACATGCTGAGACGGGAACATTTTTTTGTCTCGCACTGCCAACCCAGTTTTACCGCCTTTAAGTAACAGTAATATTACTTAAAGGCGGTAAAACTGGGTGGATACCTAGTTTACAGGTACCTTTAGGCACCTAATGACGGCTCCCCACAAGGTGGACCGATGATATCACACGCGTCGCAGGAAGCCGGTGGATGCGAGTGGCGGAGGACCGCGATGTGTGGAAGTCATTGGGGGAGGCCCATGTCCAGCAGTCGTAATCGCAGAACGTCTATTGGCTGATAGATCAGATTAGATTCGACATAGCCATAATTAAATGCCATATTGTTTTTGTTTGTATTGCTCACTCTGTTCCTCCTATTGATATTCGGTCAATAAAGGCTAATTTATACGAGACGACCTTCAAATATCCGTTAGCGATCCGTCCTAATGCGCGATCGTGTGGTCACCGGTTTCTCGGATACGCGGGCGTGATGTCACTCTGACATAATTGCGCGTCTCGCCTCGCGTGACTCGGCACTGTAGCGAATCGTACGCTTCTAGGGTATTGAGTATTATAATAATACCTACTGGCCATGTGGCCGATCGTAATTTTTGTAATAATAATCGTTCTTCATTCAAACTTTGACCCGCATTTGAGTGACAATGTTGTTACAGTTCGAATTTTTAAAAAATCTTCCTTAGTGTAACTCCAAGGTACTCAAGGAAGGATATTCTCCATGCTTCAAATCCCTGGGTGCAACGGTTTAAGCACACTCACAAGATTTTCCTTCATCGTTCTGAAATTATTTGTCAAGCTCGTAAGAAAATATGTGTAGGTCCTTTATTGCTCTTGTCCTTCGTGTTTGCTTACGATAAGTTGCATCAACACGAGGAAGCACTGATTGCTTTCCGAAATCCATCTCACGTCCGTCAATCCGCGCTAGTCTCGTGTTTTATAGCATTATGAGTCGTATCAGAAACCCCTTATCGTTGTTTTCGTACGCAACGTGATTCATAATGGCCCATTACGATTGGAGGTATATTCGGATAACAGTTAGATTGGTGTGCCCCGTATTTTATTGATATCCTTGACAGATAGGTGTTGATAAAAAAAATGTATGTTTTTTTTATAGATAAATGCTTTAATACAATAGAACTCCCGAGTACCTGAGTGTATCGCGTCTCCGCGGAATCATAAATTCTATTCGCTTTTTTAATGTGTTTTAGTTATGTGAATGGTTACAATTTTTTTTTAATTTGCAATTTATGTTTGTACTATTTACGTGATCTTTAGTCACTTGAGTTTTCAACAATAGATTGTCCTCAATTGTCATGTGATCAGTGGCCACAATGAGAGTGAAAAATCCTTTGAATATCATTAAAATAGGTATGTTTGTCATTGCTCACATATTCTGCGAAATCTTTAGATATGCACACACTTCTATTCACTACACACTTCACACACACACACTCACATACACTAATGTTACACTTCTATTTGACTCAATGCAAAAAGGGCCTTTCAGTATGCCTTACATATATAGATTTTTAATATTACCATAGAGAATGTTGTATATCACAGTATACTATAATTATGCTGCTCGAAATTGCCTCTTATACAGGTAGTTGGCTACGACCTTAATCCATTGCGCTATAACATTGTCCTACTTTTCAGCACTGGTGCAATACGCCGCATTGAATTAGGTGTAATGCGATAAGATTTTGCACGAAATTGATTTGATTTGTAAGCAAATATTAATAGCAGCTACCTCAAGATTTATGAAAAGTTTTTTTACAATTAATAAGAAGTCTTGCAAAATCCGTCTTGATCTTGGTATAATTGGGTAGCACAAAATTATAAGTCAATAAATAAATATCGCCAGACGAACACACCAACTATACGTTCCCACTCTAAGTAACGCTTGTATTATAGGTCCCGTACAATAGAGTGAGGGTGAATTCAGTATACATTACTTATATAGATATTAAACATCCACGACTTGGGTACAAACATTCGTGCTCATCACACAAAATTTGTCCCTACTAGGATTCGGGCCCGGACCCTCGGCACAGAAAGCAGGGTCACTACCAACTGCGCTAATCAGGCCGTCAGAAAATTGCTCAACAATATCTGCAACTGGCATTATGATGGGCTTCCCCATCGCATTATTTTTATCGCCAGCCATGTGCCCGATCGTAATTTAAAAAAAAAAGTTTCATGATACAAACTGACCTCCTATTTGACACTCGTCAGGGTCGAATTTCATAAATCCCTGCTTAGTGCACGTCTAGGAATGTAATTTCCAAATTTCATTTTTTAAGTCATCATGTTTAGGCGGTGAGTTGGCTGTTCGTCAGTCAGTAATTAAGAATTTTATTAAAGAGATCTTAGTTTAATTACAAAACATTGAAATCTTTAAGTTTTGTACGAAAATTCTGCATCGCTCTCGCGTTTTGCTCTTTCGAAAATATACGAAGAAGACTGGGCAACACAATTATTTTATATGTGGTCAACGCAGTGATAGCCAAGTTAATAGAACGCTTGCCTCGGTGACGACGATCGCACGTTCAATACCGTCTCGTAACTGTGGGATTTGTGGATTTCATGTGCGAACCTCATTTTCAACCATGATTTTCGCTTGGTAAACGGTGAAGGAAAACATTGCATGCTCGAAAGACGTGTGAAGTCCGCCGACGCGCACTGGGCAGCGTGGTGGACTAAGGCCCAACCCCCTACCATTGAGGTAAGGGCCCGTCCACACTTTACTGGGACATTAAAAAAGGACTATTATTATTATATTTTGTCAACAGGTAACTTAAGATGGTTGCTAGTCGGCGCGTGTAGCGGCGAAGACATGAATAAGACCGGAGCTAGGGGTGCGACCGCCGAGCCGATGCGCCTCGAGAGCAAACGTAAGTCCTCAAACACGAGCGGTGCTCGTCAAATACACGAGCGGCGCTTCTCAAACACACCAGCGGCGTCCCTAAATCACTCAAGCGGCGCTCAAACACACGAGCGGCGCTCCATAAACACACGAGCGGTGGTCTTCAAACACACGAGGGCGGTCCTCAAACAAGCGAGCGGCGCTATGCCGTCGACGGAGCCCCTGTAGTCTGCTGTAAACAGGCTCGTTCATTCATAAACTCATTCTTTATCCAGACGATTTATACTCCAATTTTGAATAGTTGAAGTAGTACTGAGGTTAATGCCACTTAAGCTTACTTATGTGCAATTTTTCCATAATTTAGTTCGTAAGTTTCTCACCTTATTAACATTTATAAGCAAAGTAAAATTCCCGTTATAGTACATTCTACTGTTATAGTAGAATATAGTTAACGGTATGATAGAAAAAGGTCAGCAAAAGCTAAGCTGAAATAAAACTAATCTTACGGATTTTATCACGTTTTTACCGACTTGGGATCCAGCAATTAACATAATTAAATCCAAAACCAAGCGCACCATTGCAAGACCTCAAGACACAGTGAGCACTTTCTGCATAGATCGGACCGCAAACTACAACTAAATATGAGGGTACCCCAGTTCAAACTTTGACACTAGGACGTCAAACACCTCAGTCCTCCCGTGACCATGGTTGCTGTAAATCAGCCGCAACGTCGGGAACGTAAAAAACGTATAATAAACGCGATAAAATCCGTAAGATTAGTTTTATTTCATTGTGTAGTATTCGCGTAAATATAAGAAATCAATACAAAAGCTAAGTGATAGCGATATCCTGTAAGAAACGTCCGGGTCGGTCCGGTTGTTTTGACAGAGTGTTTCCGCAACCTCGCCCCGAGAGCAATCAATTTTGTTGACCTATTTGTCCAGTTACCAGCCCCCTGATTACGTAACTTGCAATAGCCTAGCGATAGCAGTAATCGCGCAATATTTGCCTTTAAATTGCTGATTCGTATTGCGTAGCGCTGCGACGCCATACAAATCTGCGAATCGAAAGCAATTATTGCGAGATTATTGCTGTCGCTTTTCTTTCGCTAAGCTTGAAAAGATACGTAATCTGGGGGCCGGTCACACCAACCCCGACCGGTGGTGTTGCCAAGACAAGACCATTCGAAATTTCAAAATGAAAGTAGGATTTTATATTTATGTTTGTATGACGTATAGACAACGCTATCAGAGCTATGGAACCCATAGCCAATTTGCATCATCATCAATCTTGCTTTTTTAAGATCATAATATACATTCGGAGTAGGGTGATTTTTTTTTATTTTGACCTTAAAATTGTGATTTCCCATAATGTTACGAATGCGCTATAGAAGCGCAGGTTCAAATGGTAGTAATCCCTTTTTGGGCCACGCTGTACAGTAGTTTGCAATCCTAATTCGCGGGAGTGGTAATATCGGTGGCCATATGTCGCATGAGGCGTTCTGAATCTATTGAGGCCTCTACAAACGGAATTATTTAACTCACGCTAGGGTCCCTAAATCCCTACCAATTGGCATGTCAATGACCTTAGCCAACATGCCTATTCATTTGAATTGGTAAGATCCGATCGGGGTTGCCGATCGTGTAATCGTGCCGTACTTAGTGGCCTTTAGCTTAGGGCGAGGCCACAACACTGCGTCGCGACCACATATCGCAAAAACGACGTTGCACCGCAGTGATGCGTTGACGCTACGCAAACATTTCATCGCATATGGCAACGTACGAGAAAACTCTGAAGAAGTTTAGTTTCTAGTGAGACATGGACCGCAATACACGTGTCTTTCGTCTGCTTGGGTTAAGACGCATCAAGAAAAAACAGAATAAAGGTCAGGGTGCATCCGTCTAGTGCAGCCTCTCCCAAAGTGGGCGATAACGCCCCCTTGTGGGCGCTGCAGGCCTAAAGGGGGTGGTAAGAGATCCAGAAAAAAATGGGAGCGTTGTGTAAGAGACTTACAATAATTAATTTAATTTGAAGTTATAGTGGTTTTTAAGAAGGTGAAAAAATGGGGGCGCTAAATAATAAGTCGTTCTAAAAGTGGGCAGTAGACAAAATAAGTTTGGCAACCCCTGGTCTGGTGAGATATGGGCCGCACTACACGTGTCCTACTTCTGCTTGCGTTCAGACGTATCAAGAAAAAACAGAAATAAGTTTTATTTGTATCCATTTTTATATAAAGAGTAACAATAATAGTGTAATATATTTTAACAGGCCCAACAGTAGGTTATAACGATAATATTCTCAACGAAATAAATCAAATTATTATTAGACATTAAAAAATTAAATCCTCTACTGAGCGCACGGCCACACGGTACTGGTTCGTCTTGTTTAAAAAAAAACATACATTTATTCTATGCTTCAACGTGATTCATATAAATTACTGATTTATCTGTTAAAATATTTTACACCAGTTTTGTTAAACCTTTATAGGTATATCGCATAAATACAAATTGGTTCGGCACCGAATTTGAAATTTCCACGACGCGTTCTGCGACGTGTTAGATGTTTGCTATGCGTCGTCGCGCCGCAGTGGTGTGGCCTCGCCCTTAGCCGTATAAAACTGAAATTTGGCATGCATTGAAAATTGTCTCACGATGGCCGCTAGACATTCAAACATTGCGTCGCAATGCGGGTCTCGATGTAGCACGAAGTTGACCTAGTCCAATATATGGCGTGTCACATGCATTTGGTGAATTTTCACACATACCGACTAGGGTCTCGTATATAAATTCTATAGGTACAGTGCTCTTGGCTTCTGGTATCACTAGCTATAATCCAGATTCAAGAACTACCTATTGGTATCGAGTATATGCTACCATAGCGGGCCCCGTGCTCCGGCTTGCCTATACTGGGACTCGGAGCTGCTGCCTGCTGCCCCGCTTTCTGTAGGATCAGTACTATTAGTGTTTTTGTGTTCAGGGGAGCGTCGTCGCGGCGCGTCGGGGCGGGCGGCGGCGCTGCGGCGCGCGCCTTCCGACTCGGACTGCTCGGGTGAGACCGCTTCGCTCTCCGCTGACAGCGGCGACCGCGGCCCGAGGCCGCAGCCCCAGCCCCCGCGCAGCGGGAAGACGAGGAGGTATGTATGTTGCTGTTGCTAGGTAACCAGATACATTGAAATAAATGTTAATCTAGAGTAGCGAATCAGAACAAGCGAACATCTTCCGCTCGCGGTGTGCGCGGGGTGCGGCCGTTAGAAAGAACGAGATAGATAGTCACTGTCTTGTGTATGCTGGATGGGCGAGTCTATTATTGGACTTGCCTATGAACTATTATTTAACTATAACATAACTATTTGGTTGCGTAATTTATATATTTTGCGTGAGTCAAGATCCGCTCCTCACTCCGCGATTACCCGTAAACGAGCCCTTACGTGTAATGGTTAGGGTAGTTAAATGTCCAGTCCAGCAGTAATGGGCCTTCCGCTGATGGACGGAGGGTTGAAATATCTATGTACTTTTTGTTTAAAGTCGTCGTCGCGGCAGCGAATGGGAGGTCCTCGAGGGTCTGAAGGACGGACAGCGGTTTGAGAAGCGGCCGGACGTCTTCAACGGGTACCTGCATAAGAAAAGAAAATGGCCGCTCAAGGGATGGCACAAGGTAACATCCGCCACTTATACAAGTTGGTAGAACGCTTGCTCCGGTAACGATTGTCGCAGGTTCAAACCCCGGCTCGCACCTCTGGGATTTCTGGATTTCATGTGCGAATCTCATTTTCAACCACGATTGTCACTTGCTAAACGGTGAAGAAAACATCGTGAGGAAACCTACATGTCTGGGGAACCCCTCGTAAGGCGTGTGAAGTCCACCAACCCGCACTGGGCCAGCGTGGTGGATCCACCTCGCATTGAGGGGAGGCCCGTGCCCAGCAGTGGGACATTAAGAGGGGCTGGTATTATTTTATAATAATGTTTATATTTCCAGCGGTTCTTCGTGGTGGACGGCGGTATACTGGTGTACGCTCGCTCGCCCACCGACGTCGCCCGCGGCCGGCTGCACGGCTCGGTGGACGTGGGCCTCTCGGTGATCTCCGCCAAGCAGCGGCGCAGGCGCATCGACATCGACGCCGATGAGTTCATATACCATCTGCGCGCTAAGACGCCGGAGTTGTTCCGGACTTGGTTGAACGTGCTGAAGGCGCATAGGTCTGTATTATGGTACTCATCGTCGTCTTATTTTAAAGTAGCAATCGGCTATAAAATTGAGCCATTTAGCCAGAGTCTATTAAAATTTCCTGATATTTGTTATAAGAACTCTTTATGATAGTGATAATAATGCCGATGACGATGATGATGATGAAATTAATCGCCTTCCCCTAATAGTAAAGCCTTCGTCCGTAGGAGAATTAAGTACCCTCGAGATACCCTACACGTGACCCTGGGTGGTGCCAACCAGGTGACAACTCTACTGGTGGTAGGCTTCGGCCGTGGCTAGTCACCACCCACTGAACAAAGCCATGTCGCCAAGCGGCCTAGCCGTGTTCCGGCATGATGTTCGGTGTTGCCATTCATGGATGGCGGGTCAGATAAGTTGCGCTGCATGTGCCTCTATCTACTGCCGCCTTCCTACCTAGGCAAGTATGCTCCATCGTAGATCTCATCGTCACTTACCATCAGGTGAGATCGAGATCAAATACTTGCCTATAATGTAATAAAAAAAAAAACCTAAGACTAGGGGTCAGAGGCGACGCTATCCGTCACCGATAGGTTCCGGGTTCCATCCGACCCTGGCCGTAAAGAGAGCAACCTGGAAGCATTAATAATAAATTTATTATATACATCCAAATCGGTCCAGCCGTTCTCAAGTGATGCGATTACCACACAACATTATTCAATTTATATTTATATAGATTTATCGCCTGAATCCCTTATTATTTCTTTGCAGGTTATACCGGCAGCATCTTCTTACATTCGGTGTGCGGGAGTCCGCTCCCAAAATACACCCCCCACTCGACGATCTGCCCCCCACAGACACGTCCTCACGTAAGTACATATCATATGGTTTATGATATAATGACCCTTATGTACATGCGTGACAGTATTATAAAATTAATACTCTATGCACCAGCTTTAAGGTACGTTTTCAAATAAATAAGACGGATATAATGGTTGAATTGTAGGTGCATATGTAATTTTGTAATACTAAACCACTTTGTGAGCATGCCGTCATTTTCTATAGATTAGGATTTAGTTGTATAGTTGTGGGATAACTTTTTCTAGATATCTGTAGCTATAGTTGTTGCAAGCAAATAATAAAACAAGGGTTTCGAATGAATATCTATGTACTCGTACAGTCGTGGAATGAAGTCGTTCGTCAGTTTTCAAATTGATTTATTTATCGTTCGCGAGCAAGTGTTACCTTTTCAAACTATGCCACAGAACAGACTGTCGCATAGAAAAGTGTGTTTAACTGTTCGACTACAAAGTACATATTGACTAATCAAAGTTATATATTTTTTTCTTGTCTCATGGGTTGACCTGCCAATTATATTTTACTATAAACATAGTGATGCTTGAAAACTACTTAAAACTAAAACTTATTGTACAGATTTGATCGCGTTTATTTTGTATTGATTTCTTATATTTACTCGAATACTACACATTGTTAATGTAATGTATATTGCATTGGAATGTTGGCATTACGGTACTTGAACTCTTGCAAGCAAAATTCGCCTTTAAGGTGACGAACATATTCATTCCGCGATTGTACTTTATCTTGTCATCTTAGGGCATGTTTTTTTTTTTTTTTTTTTTATTATTATTACATTATAGGCAAGTATTTGATCTCGATCTCACCTGATGGTAAGTGACGATGAGATCTACGATGGAGCATACTTGCCTAGGTAGGAAGGCGGCAGTAGATAGAGACGCTACATTCACTAGGCACATGCAGCGCAACTGATCTGACCCGCCATCCATGAATGGCAACACCGAACATCATGCCGGAACACGGCTAGGCCGCTTGGCAACATGGCTTTGTTCAGTGGGTGGTGACTAGCCACGGCCGAAGCCTACCACCAGTAGAGTTGTCACCTGGTTGGCACCACCCAGGGTCACGTGTAGGGTATCTCGAGGGTACTTAGTTCTCCTACGGACGAAGGTGACTCGAGCTTGTAGCGAGTCTACGAGAACTTTATTTGTGATCGTTGAAATATGATTAATAATTCATGTCATTACTTAATTTGGTGTTAGGAAAAATCAATGTTACGAGAGGACAGAATTCAGTTGTTGCTTGGATATGATAAACTAACTTTAGTTTCTGTTCCGTCGTGATAAGAACCATTTTGCAGTTTTCCCTTTATATTAAGTCCCCATCATAATAACCCTTTCCTTCCCAAAGGTACATCGCACACAAGCCAAGAATCCTCACTCATATGCTCAAGTGATTTCTTAGATATACCAGACAAATACCCCAAAAACATCCTAAGCGATTTTGATTCTACCAGCTGTTACTATACGACCCTTAATTCTTTAAACTGGGCCGAGGAGAATACTCAAAAGAGTGGACTCATACCGTTAACATTCGAGCCGTTGGAAACTAAAGCAGGTGACGAGAAATTCAATGATGTGTTATATCATACCCATAGGAGTTTATGTTCGATGCATTGCGTCGCAAGAAGGCTGACAACTATAGATTTGAACATGCAAAAATCACCTGATGTCTCCCTAGGAATCTCTGATGCTGAACGCCAGATCATTAGTACCGATTTAGATTTAAATTCTTTACGGGGCACCGACCCTTTGCTGAGTGATGCTAAGAAGTTTAGAGGCATCAATTCAAGTTCATCAAAGTCTACTTCAAATATAATTGGAAAACGAAAAAAATTCTTATTTCTGAATGGTAAAGTCGAGCCGACTGCTGCGTACTACTTTTTTGCTCGTAAGAATATGCAGTCGCGATCCGATAGTAAGGAGTCCCCAATGAAAAAAAGTAAAAAGTCCACTAATTTGGTGAAATACAAGAATATGATGGATGAGCCCACTTTGAAAAGGCCTTTGAGTAAATGTATGTTGCTAGGAAAGTATAAACTCAACGCGTCAAAATATTCAGACACTATGAAGGCAGAGAATCGGGCTGTAGCTTGTGAACCAGTTCCAAAAGAAAATAGTGAAGTCCAAGTGACCATTTATGATAAAGAACATAAATCGTTGCAGGACGTGATGACTGTTTCTGATTATGATAAAATCACTGAGAAGCTAATGGCATCGCTATTTGATTCCCAAAAAGACATACCTAAAGGTGATAAAGTCAAACATTACATCAACAAAGTGGTACAAGATTTATATGATGATAAATTGATTCAGGACACGCACCCGGTGAAAGCTTTATTTAGATCGTTACTGGAGTACTGGTTGAAAAACACATCAATTGCTCCAATACAATGTGTGATGACTCATTCTCAGTCAGTTGGTAGGCAGTCTAACAAATTCTTCACCAAAGATGAAAATATTTCTAGAGCTTATATCGGAAGCGTTAATAAAGGTACACAGCTTCACGGACTAAGCGATTTGATAGTACAGTATAGGATTCATAAGAAAGCTAATCCGAATAGAGCGGTGACTAGAATGGAAAAGAAAAAACCGCCTAAATGTTCGAGCCCCACACGAGACACGGAAAGTTTTGAAAAAGAAAGACGAATTCAGGAATTAGAAAAATTGCTGAAGAATACTGTTTATATATGTGAAACTGCACGTAGCACTCACACTAGGGAAGAAGATATAAAAATAACCAAAACGTTAATTGATAACTTGGAAAAAATATCTAGAAAATCTGATATCAACAACTCTGATGATGATAAGAATGATACGTCAAATTCATCGACAGAAAAAATACAGGAAACCATAAATCGTCTCATAAGCGATACTTCTCTGCCCCGCGATATCGCCAAAGAGTTCTTAAACGCGTATCTAGGCGTTCTAATTAATGATGGCTCTAAAAGTATAACCAACACTAGTTCGCTGTCCAGTGATCACTCATTGGCTTCTTTAAAAAATATAGTGTGCGATGTGCAAACAGAGTCTGTTTTAAAAAAAGTTTCTAAAAGCATAACCACATTCAAACAGGACGCCGCTAAAGTTAAATCCAATGCTGAATTGAAATCAATGGATCCTGGCCAATTGTACTTGAAAGATGTATTGGATAAAATAACTGCGATATTTTCCAAAGTGAAGAAAATGGATGATCGCAGTTGGAAGACGGAACAATCTAATAATAATGTTAAAGATAATATTGATAAAATTGAAACGAAGGAGGAATTGGGTAGATCCGTTAAAGAATACCCCATGAAGAATCTGATCTATGAAAATTTGGACGAGAATTCACTAGTAATCGATCTTTCTAGGTACGGACTAGAAAACATATCAATGTACAAAGATCCGGCAGTTAAAGGCATGATGTCTATCACAATAAAACTGCAAGAGAAACCTTCCAATATAGGCGAATCTAACCGGACACACCTAAGTCTAAAATTCTCCGACTCCACACGCATCAGTCCAGATATTAAAAACGAGAAATGGTTCTCCTATTTACATACTAAAGACATACATTCCAAAGAGGTTATAAACAAAGACATCAGTGGCCATAAAACGTTGAAAGATTTCACGACGGAATTCGATCTTAAACATTATTTAAGTAACAGTGATGCGACTTCAAAGGCGTACAGGATTGTACATGAAAGTGAGCATTCTCTGGATCTATCATTTATAAGCGATAGTACGTATCAGTTGGAGCCAGAGACGAAAATATGTAATGACAATGATGACACGCAATCATGTTACATAATGTCTTTTAAAAAAGGTTCATTAGCAACCAAATTTCAGAGTAAAAAGAAAGTGAGGCTGAAAGAATACAAGGGTATAGTGCTAAGTTCTGGATCTGGGTCGCCTACTCGCTCTCCAGAGCTGTCCGTTTTCGAAAAACCAGCCCCGAGGGTGATTGACGAAAAATTCATATTACTGTTACTCGAAAATTTGACATTACTTTCTAAAGGATTACCGAGTTTATACAAAGATATTAACAATTTGTACGTCAAATTGAGGAAGAAACATGAAAAGGTGTTGAAAAATTGCGGGACCGTTCAAGGATTAAGTTTGTTAGGTAAAATTTATAATGAAGATAATCAAGTTTGCCCCAAAGATGCAACAACTCAATATGACACTGAGAAAACAAAAACCGATAGAAATATCAAAGAAGTTTCAACAAATACGAGTAATATAAGCACACGTGTCGACGAAAACGTGAGCGCTATGGACTTGATAAGATCAAATAGAGATACACAGACAGAAGATTCTAGAATAGACAGCGCTAAGCAATTATCTTCGAGAAACAATTTTTATGTACCGGCCATAGCTCGCACTGATTTAGCAGTGAACCCAAATCACTGTGATCCCATAGAACAGGCAACATCGAATCCAAAATGGATTCGAAATACCCGAGAATGCTCCATATCCACGGTCATCAAATGCGTAATAGACAACGAACAGGAAAATCGTACACATCCTCTACACAAGCCAATAACTTATGATAAGCCCTTGAGAAAGCTCCCCAAATTGACCGAGGAGGGCAAGGAATTTACACTTTTAACCCCAACTATTAAGGTCTCAACTCAATCGCAGACAGAGCGCAATTTGCTTTTGTTTATAAAGGATAAAATGTTGGAGAAAGATTTTAAGGTTTATAGCCTGTTCGTGAAGAATAGATATGAGCATGCCCGGTCGAGTTCCATGACGAACTCCACTATGGACGTGGAGGACAGCGACGAACTGAATACGTTGTACCGATGCTCCAGCACCCCATCCTACTCCTCTGGTTAGACATTTTGTATTCATTTTAGTAGACTTAGTTTTTTTTAATAGGTTTGCGTTGTCTGTATAGACGACTTATATTAGACTAGCTGCCCCCCGCGATTAAAAAGTATGTCTTTTTTACCGGGACAAAAAGTAGCCTATGTGCCATTCCAGACTATAATCTATCTCTGTGCCAAATATCATCCAGATCCGTTCAGCCGTTCTGGCGTGATTGAGTAACAATCACCCATCCATCCACACATTCACATTTATAATATTAGTGTAATTAGTGTGATTGGGCATTATCAGAGAGATGCTTAACGTAGTAGTTTTGAAGCATTTATTCTGAATATTCCTGAATTAGGGGCGGGGGGGGGGGGGAGAACAGGTATAAACGTAATATCTGTTTTATAAACGCATTGGATGCGATGCTATACTAGAAACTCAGACTATAGATCGAGTGTCGTAGTGTGTACACCGAGGGACACGGAGTAGTAGAGTGTCTGTACACTCTGTAGATAGTAGTGTCGAATGTCAGTGCCAGAAATGAGGTGCACCGAGATCCTTAACTCGGGGACGTATATACGTAACATACGTATACACATAAAAACAAAAGTAAATATAACACGGCAAGTTGTACAACGGATTTCGGTCATTGATCATTTCATTTCGGCAGACGGGAGTTGCCCAATCTGAGCAACTTTCGATCATAATCATTACGTAGGCTTAGAAAATATACATATGTCAGTTTTGTATATATACCCCCAAATTTATAGACGTATTATAACTTTATCAAACGTCATATAGTACTGTGCAAAGCAAAACTCTTGTGCGATGGATCTCATGGAACATCTATAAATTTGGGGGTTTGTGTTTAGACTAATATTTAGTGAGTGTACCTTTAATCATTAGGATTTTAAAATATTTATATTATTTTCAACGTTCTGATAGTGTTACTGTCTTATAAACCCTCTCCAGATTAATATTCGACCGCATGAGTTAGATTTTCTTTTCCCATCTATTCCCGTAAGTAGATACAATGTGACGCGTTTAAAATATACATTTTAGAAAACCCATGCACTTCTAATTCCTGAATGCAGAGCTATTTGAGTGTTACAAAATAAAATTATTGACTTGAAATTCTCCGAAATTTGTCTCTGATTTCCAAAAAAAATAAACTTTTGATAGTTAAATGAGCTGTTTTGTAGCACTCAAAGCGCCACCCCACCCAGTCACCCACACTGTGTGTCTCGTCCATAGGGCTGATAAGCCCCTCGGCGGTGCCATTGCGGGGCCCTAAGGCTGGCTTCGTGTCCGGGACCCCTGGCGGAAGGCTCGCTAGCTGGATCATAGGTATGCATAATAATAATACGCAATCACTGCTTCTCTTGTAGGTATGCATAAGAGATTATTACTTTTGGTACCTACTGGGGCTGACCCTATTGAAGATTGAAGCTCAAAACCTTGTTCTTTATGGAAAACCCCTTATGAAGGTGACTGTATGTCGCGATCTTTAATTAGAGATTTCTTAATCTTTTACAATAAGTACGAAAGTTCAACAATCGAATGTGTGCTAAAGTTATGAGGAAAATAATGGATCCTTTAGTTCTTGCTGTAGTATATTCGACCTTAGATTAGTCACAATAAAATTCGTGACTGTATTGATATAAGGATACTTATAGTAACAATAATAGTGTAAAACAATTAATAGGTCCATCGGTAGGCTATAAAGGTCAAATTCCCGAAAATATAATCAAACTATTTGAATTTTTTTAAATAATACTAAGTGCGCGGTGAAACGGTACTGGCTATCTTTATCAGAGAAAAATCAAACATGGTTAACACATATATCACAAACCTGATCGTTATAACACAATTGTTAGCCCCATAAAATATTTTACACTATTTTTGTTATACCTTGTATAAGGGTCAGTTTGTAAAGCTAACTTCTAGAATCGCAGTTTCCAATTTTGAAAAATCTTTCATAAATTGAAAGCTACATTATCGCTGACTGTAATAAGCTATGTGTCATCATACTATGACCATTGGGGGACGAGCTGTAGAGCAAATTCTTTAGTTGCGTGGGCGCAACCGTTGGTCAAAGCCTCTTTTGTTGTGCCATATAAAATCTCGAAGATGAATGTTTTAAGATATCTTTTATTGTTTTTTATTATTTGAATCCTTTAAATATTGTTGTTAGTTGAATGCGGCATGTTGTAAATTTTTGCATCACTGTGTTCATAGAGACAACCATATAAAAGCACCTGATAACCATGGATAATAATATAGTTCAATCGCGAAAATGTATTTAGCTCCTTAGTCAGTTGGCAAAGTTTTGTTGATGTCATGTGTGTACACACGTACTTAGTTATTAAACAATAACCACCATGTTTAACACAGACTATAAAAGAAAAAGTAGTCTGTAGACCTGTGGCGCAGGTCATGCACAGATAAAATAGGAAAAAAATGGCATAGATAAGTCTGGATTAGATCAGCCGCTGCTAAAGCGGCTGCTAAAGCCAATGTTACTCACATACCTTTAAAAAACCGCTTCGTAATGTCAACACGTTTGTTTAGCTGTGGTGCGTCTTTAGTTTCTATGGTCTATGGCTGACATATTTTTTTTTATAAGAAATATAACGGGCTCTCACAAAATTTATTTTACGTTTTTTTCATAACTCTACAAACGGATAGGAACGAGACCTCAACAGAGAAAATCCGCTCGAAACTGAGCGGGCTTATCGATTTTTTCAAAACCTTTTTTTATATAAAAAAAAAAGATTTTCTGTTAGGTTATTGGTTTACATCGAGTGTGTTGCCTTGCGACGCCCACTCACAACACTGCTATCTTAATTGACGCTTACGCGGTATTTGAGCGATTTTGATTTAATCTTTCCAGAATCCGGTGGTCCTCTGGAGAACGCGTCCTGCGAGCTGGGCCAGGCGCAGCTGTCCGTCCAACAGCTGCAGAGGCTGCTCGACACGCTGGAACTGCAGCAACAGGTCCACCATGACACTGATGTGAGTAGGGGTCATATATGCTTAGGCAACGTCGAGAACAAAACAAACTTTGTGGGGAACGAAAGCTTTGAGTATTTCACAAATGGAGCCGGCTACAGCCAACGTCTGTACTGTATTTTTTCTGTTAATTCTTGAGGGACGAAGAGGGGGGGGGGGGAGGGGGTGGAATTCTAGGCGATTCAAAATTACATGGATAGGCAGTGTTTTTGGCAAAGGTACCCCTTTCGATGCCACGTCATAAGTTACGGTACCATAAGGTACTCTGACATAAACTATCGATCATTTAGGATGACAGACGATGACTTATTTCGTCGACTACTACACTAAAGTTGAGGACCCATCCCTTGATTAGTTAATTACTTAGATAGCATATTTTTGTGTCTATTATTAATCAAGTTACAAATTATAATAGGTGTGATCGTATTCCGATAGGGTTACGTGAAAATGAATGTTACAGGTTCAACAGATATTAGCGAAAGTCGAAGTCGATGTTCTGTAATAAGAAAACTGTAAATGAAACACAGGTGAAAAAAAAATAATAATAATGTGTAGGTAATTAGAAATTCATTTATGTAGAATGTAAGTACTTGTAAACTTGATAATATTATTGGTTTTAAGGTTGACATTTTATTTAAGCATAGTAAAATATGTATATATATCTATACATATAAATAAAATTGAAGTGTCTGTTTGTAATATTAAAATAACCGCTTTTTACTAAGTGCATTTAGCTGTATACACGTTACCTATACCGAAACAACATTTTTTACAATTTTTGTCTGTCTGTCTGTCTGTCTGTTTGTTCCGGCTAATCTCTGAAATGGCTGGACCGATTTTGACGGGACTTTCACTGGCAGATAGCTGATGTAACAAGGAGTAACTTAGGCTACTGTAATTTTAGAAAAAAAAATAGGATCTCACGAAAAAAAATTAAAACCAATGTTGCAGCGCAGCGCCTGATTAAGTTTGATAGCAACAACCTGCAATGCGTCCCGCGGGCTCAGAATGGGCGAGCAGGCTGTTGTCAACGGTTGTCTTTGTTAAATACCACGCGGACGAAGTCGCGGGCAACAGCTAGTATATATGTATATATATATATATATTATAGCCGTGTATTAAGTATCCAAATATACACTTTGACATGTATGTATATTTTAGTTATTTACATTTTACCGGTATATCGCATTATATATACTTATACCATTCGATAAAAAATTAAGCAAATCATATATATAATCCTATATCATCTGTAGTATCCGCAAATAAATCTGTAAGAAGGTATGATGTTTTAAGTTAGAAGTTGTAGAGTGGTTACCAATTAAGATTTGTTATTAAAAAAACTGTCCTTCTTTTTTAAATTATGTTTAATATTAGAGGGATATTGACCATTGTGTGTTTATAAACGAATGAAGAAAAAATTGATAGGGGTAGGGGATTAATTTCGTCATCACCATCGTCATCGAAGCCATTATCATCAGGCGTTTTACATCTAAAACAGCGACCAAAAAATTTAACTTCAACACTGGCATATTTATACATATTTTATAGCCGATTCCCATGAAAAAAAAGGAGTAAGAAAAAGACGTTCTGATAGTCATATGTTTCTCGCAGGTGTCAATAGAGGGCGCGTCGCCAAACGTGAAGAAGGACCGTCGCAAGTTCGGCCTCCGCAAGAAGAAGTCCAACAGTAAATGCGCCTCAGTAGAATTACAACCGCCCCACATGGACCCCTCCAGTTCGCATATGGTATGTGATTTAACATACTCTACGATATTGCACTGTGATACGACGACCCGATTAGCGCAGTTGGTAGCGACCGTGCTTTCTGTGCCGAGGGTATTGCGTTCGAGTCCTGGGCCCCAAGTCTGCTAACACAATCGATTCATAATCGAACAGCAACCGCATAGTAACTGTCACTTTTGACAGATATTGTATGGGATATCTGCCTTGGTAGGTACAGACTTTCTGTGATGAGCATGAAAGTTTGTACCCGAGTCGTTCATGTTTAATATATATATAAGTATTATATACTGGAATCGCTCCCAGTCCATTGTACGGTACCCATAATACGAGCGTTGCTTAGTGTGGGTCGGTTTACTAGGTGTGTGTCGTCTGGCGATATTTATTAATTATTTTAGAAGTTATTCGCTTCTGCCCGCGGCTTCGCCTGCGGTACCTCAACGTAACATGGCCTATAGCACTCAGGCACAATGTAGCTTTCTATCGGTAAAAGAATTGTCAAAATTGGATCAGTAGTTCCGGAGATTATCTCCTACATCCGAACGCATTATCTGAATGTAAGTTGAGTTTCAATTGTCATTATATTATTTTTATAAGACAAGGCTTATTATGGGGCTTATCAATTCAATAAATCGACTATTTGTCAATCTAAGTATAGGTTGCATCAAATAAAATAAGCAATGATAGCGGCTCTGCTTTTTTTTTGATGCGACCTATAGTTAGTTTTTTTTTATAGATATTGTTAGCATACCCTTTCTGAATCACGCTGTACTAGTAATCGTATACTGCGATCAGCCCCAGTCCATTGTACGGTGTTTATAATACGAGCGTTCCTTAATTTGGGATCGTATAGTTGGTGTGTTCGTCTGGCGATATTATTATTTACATCCCCCCCCCAGGCGCTGTCAGCGCTGACCGCGCCGCCTTCCCCCGGCGGCGGCGCCAGCTCAGCGCCCAACTCGGCCGCTTCGCTACCAATAGGTAACAACCATTATATTATACTATCTCCTTCTTACATACCCTCTATTATCAATGTTAGAAACGTACGTGTGAAGTATTAGAAGGCTTTATCATGCTAAGTGTTCTTATAAATACGCACAATTTTTTTTTTTTAAGTACAGTCGTGAACATTAATTTGGGACACATTTAAGGTTGAATGTCGTACAGAAAACGTATACTATAAGGGTACTGTTTTGACTGACGTTACTGGGAGCAACTGCTAGCTAGATTCGACGGTATACAGATATACGACCTTATTGCATTGTAAGTGTTATTCAAAATATTATGGAAATGGTGTCCCTTATGAATGTTCGCGACCGTACAAATTATAGGAAAATTTGATTAATTTAATTATAGTATTAAACCTGTTTTGGTTAGAAATATATTATATAAACTAATAGAAACGACTCAAAATTGTTAATTTAATACTTTTAATCAATATTCCTCAATATTATATTAATTCTTGAAATCAAGGTGGAAGCTCAGAGTCAGGGCGCGAAATTCAAAATGTCAATGGTTTTTATTTTTTTACGAAAAATTTGGACATCGTTACGATGTAATTTAGTGTTTTGCGATATTAGCATTCTGCATTGGATGTCTCGATGTATTAAGTTTGCTTAGAAAAGTACCTAAAGCGATACAACACCATTAAGTTAGTAAAAGTAGCGGTTTTTACTAACCTTATGGTATTGTATCGGAGAGGGTTCTTTTTTAAGCAAACTTAATACATCGAGAAATCCAATGCAGAATGCTAATATCGCAAAACACTAAATTACATCGTAAAGATGTCCAAATTTTTCGTAAAAAAATAAAAAACCTTGACATTTTGAATTTCGCGCCCTGACCCTGAGCTTCCCCCTTAAACTAATTTTACGGATTTTATCGCTTATATATATTTATTTATTTAATTTTATTTCAATGTGTAGTATTAGCTTAAATATAAGAAATCAATGCATTAATTCTTGATTAATCACGATAAGATAAGATTAGTCAGAATCAGAATCAGAATCAGAATATTTTTTATTCACGTAGACCATTATTGTACAGTACTTATGAATCGTCAAGTTACAAAAATATTATGGTACTGCTTTACCACCCGTTCGGAATGCCGTTCCTATGGAGAAGAACGGGCAAGAAACTCCATGGTTGCTCTTTTTTTAAAATAGATCTTTTACATTTTTGAGCAATACATTGTTATAGGTATGTGAGAACAATGTAGGAACGGCTAATCAAACTTTAGCAGCAGGTCAAAAAAAAAAAAAACAAAGTACTAACTAAGTATAAAATTACAGTTAATGGCTACATGGTTCCCACATTTACAAATTACTTATGTAAATGAAAATAAGAAGGAAGAAGATAAATACAAAATCTTAATAGTCTGCTCAAACAAGGTCATTTATATTCCTGAGGAGCCGGACCAGCATCCAACCAAGCATTTTTATCCTTAAGATAAGCATCTAGTGTATAGTATGCCTTCTTACACAGCGTACGTTTTATGCACGCTTTGAATTTATTTTCACTAAGTTCGGTAATGTCAGAGTGTATTTTATTATAAAATTTAACACAATACCCCATGAAAGATGTGTGAATCCTTGCTAGTCGAAAGTGTGGTTGATCTAATTTGTTTCTATTTCTTGTATTATAACGATGTTGATCACCGAGCCTTTTAAAGAGAAATAAATTTTTCCTAACATACATAATGTTTTCATAAATATATTGGCATGGTACTGTCAAAATATTAGTTTCCTTAAATAATTCTCTTAGGGATTCGCGACTGCCCAAATTATAGATGGCCCTAATAGCCCGCTTTTGTAAAATGAAAACCGATTCGATGTCAGCTGCTCTCCCCCACAATAGTATTCCATAGGACATAACACTATGGAAGTAGCTGAAATAAACTATTCTTGCGGTGTTCACATCGGTTAGTTGCCGAATTTTCCTAACAGCGTAGGCAGCGGAACTAAGTCGTCCCACTAAGACTCTGATATGAGGACCCCACTGTAACTTAGAGTCGAGCGTTATCCCTAAGAAAACCGTGTCGTTAACAAATTCAAGCTTCTCATTATTCAGTACTACATCGCAATCACTACTTTTGACATTTGGTAAAGAAAACCTTATACATTTAGTTTTCTTGCTATTTAACGCTAAGTTATTAATAGTAAACCAGTTATGTACCTGAAGAATAGCGTCATTTACGTCGTCAAAATTATTTACATGTCGTCCCACTTTAAAAATCAAGGAGGTATCATCAGCGAATAACACTAT
The DNA here is from genome assembly GCA_905404115.1 of Pheosia gnoma. Lineage (NCBI taxonomy): Eukaryota > Metazoa > Arthropoda > Insecta > Lepidoptera > Notodontidae > Pheosia > Pheosia gnoma. The sequence continues at coordinate 5,352,954 of FR989919.1, read as the reverse complement.
CTTCATCTTATTTTGAATTATATGCGGTAGGTCATTTATATATACTAAAAACAGGAAAGGACCTAAAATCGATCCTTGCGGAACACCCATTTTTACTGCAGAGCCTAACGATTTAGTACCATTTATAAGAACACTTTGCCGTCTGTCTCCTAAATAAGATTTTACAAGATTAAGAGCATTATCTATAACACCGTAGTGCTCTAATTTAAGTAAAAGGACTTCATAATTGACGCAGTCAAATGCCTTTGAAAGATCACAGAAGACGCCAATAGCATCCTGTGAGTTCTCCCATGCATCATAGATATGCTTTATTAGGGTTACACCGGCGTCGGTTGTGCAACGTCCCTTGGTGAAACCATATTGTTGATCGTGCAGGATGTTATTTGCGTTAAAATGATGTAACATTTGTGTAAGCATTATCTTTTCAAACACTTTACTAAAAACTGGCAAGATAGAAACTGGCCTATAGTTGTTAGGATCTTTACTATTACCGGACTTAAAAAGCGGTATTACTTTACTGTACTTCATTAAATCCGGAAAGACTCCCTGATCTACACATTTATTAAAAATTAAAGCTAAATAAGGGGCTACAGTATCAATAATAGTTCTACATGCTTTCACAGACATTCCCCATAGATCTTCTGTTAGTTTAATTTTTATATCATTGAAAGCTTTAACAATAGTTCGGCCACTAATATGGTCAAACTTGAATTTAACAGGGCAATCAGCTATGTTTTTTTTAAGAAGTGAAATTGAGAGACGGGGGGAGCAGTTCAGAGATTCTGTTGTTTTTACAGGGATGTTAGTAAAAAACATTTCAAACTCCCGTGCTACCTCGGTATCTGAGCATATGAGACCGCGTGGAGTCTCCAGGGTATAATCTGTATTGCGCTGTTTAATGTAATAGTATATAGTAATGGGCCAGTACTTATTATATGGTAGCGTTCCTGTATAACAAGTAGATTTATTGTGCGTATTTATATTAACTGTGTGTATGTGAATTTTTTATTTCTATTTTTCTAGGGACCCCCAAAAATCTCGCCATTTATCCCCTATTTGAAATACCAAGAAAACAACTTCAGTTAATTTATTTTTTATACAAAAATCGTGTTATATTTTTTTACGACCACAATGTACATAATTATTGTTTTATTAAATCACATACTTATTGTCTTCTTCATAAACAGATAAATGAAAACGAAAACAATTGTCTGTTTATTTTGCGAGAAATTTAAAAAATATATTATTTTGAAATATGTCTCTTGCAAGGATTCTATGAAATTGGTAAGTTCTTGCGCCGACTAGGCATGGCTGGTTCCAAAAAAATATGATAATCAATATGGTGACTTGTGCACGGATTATAAGGCCGCTATTAGCATGACTCAGGCTATTCATAGCTTATTCCGATGGCTGAGGCTAAGCATGTTGTACACTGTGTGGGCCTGTGTACTTGAAGCGTACGATTTATGATATTTATCCAATACCCCATACGCTCGCACACCAACACACACATACTCACACACACACACACACACACACTCACTCACTCACACACACACACACACACACACACACACACACACACACACACTCACTCACACTCACACACACACACACTCTCACTCATACACACACACACATACTGGAACACATACGAACACACACACAAACACATAATTATATAGAAACAGTTCCCACTTCAACAAGAGATATTTCCCTAGTACTTATTTTATTTAAGTTCATAAATAACTTGATTTGCTCCTTTGACATATACGGAAGCCTCCTAACACAGGTGTTGTCATACCTAAAATGAGTGCTGCATCAATGTTCTTAAGGTTCGTATTGTATTAAAACCTCGCTCCGTTTATTCGCATAGCTTTCACAGGCATAGTCTCAGGTTAGGTGTCATCCGCATTATTTATTAACTAGCTGCGCCCCGCGGTGTTACCCTCGATTAAAAAGTATGTTCTTTTTACCGGAATAAAAAGTAGCCTATGTGTTATTCCAGACTATAATCTATCTCCGTGCCAAATTTCATCCAGATCCGTTCAGCCGTTCTGGCGTGATTGAGCAACAAACATCCATCCCTCCAAACTTTCAAATTTATAATATTAGTGGGATAAGTGTGATGAGAGAAATTTGTAGTGCCAATCTAATGAGTGTGTTTTCTCGTTTTCCCTTCCAGCCTTTCTTTCAACATTTCTGGCATCTACTTTAGTTCGTAAGACTGTTTTTATTTTACGTTTTTTTTTGTCGATTATATTCCCGTTCACAGATCCTAATCGTTCACATCAATTTCGAGCTGTAATCGCTTAGCCAATAGAAATACTGCATGGTTGGTTTAGAAGAATTATTCATGCTAATTATTATTATAGTTGCATATTAGCGCTAAACATTGCCAATATGCCACTATGAATTCTGAATCACCCTGTATGTACCACAATTCAGCTTCACATTATATTTGAATGCTTAACACATATTTGTTATCTATATTACTAGAAAAATGTAGCAAGTATGTCTGTACATAGAAGATATTTAAAAAAAATGGTGCTTCAGGCTAATTTAATCTTGGCGTTGTAATGGAGTCTGGCGTTTATATTCTATACCCAACGTTAATGTTTTTAATAATAAACTTTAATTCCGACACATTAAGGCTTAAATTCGATTTACAGTGTCATATTTTTGCCGATTAAGTCTTCAACCTTATCTATTACTCGACTTTATCGCAGATAAGAGTGATCTGGGATTATCAATGATCTTATTATACATACATTGTATAGGTATAATCTAAATATATTGAATGAAACAAAGTAATTTGAAATTTAGCGTCTAAGAAATAAAGTTGAATTTTGAATGAGCCGCTCTCAAAATCTGTGGAAAGGAAAATTTGTTTTCCTTTGTCATTCCAATATTGTGTCATTTTAAAATATCCGTCGACAGTGCTAATCAATATTAAACTAAAGTAAATCAAAAGAATAATTAAATAAAGTTTAAATTGTTTTGTACATCGATTTATAAGACTGTGTTTATAAGTGAATAGTGTTTTTTTTTTCTAAAATGCCAAACGAAAGTGATGCAATTTTTCTGCCAATCGCCAGAATTATATGCCAGTATGTTATCAAAGTATTGCGAGAATGCGAAACACAGCAGAGTAAGCTTATCATCTATTATAATGTAGATATTACTAGCTGTTCCCGCCGACTTCGTACCGCCTCAGAATCAAATTATGTTATTGATATTTTCCCATGTTTTTATAGTTATCCTGCTATTCGGGGTGGAGACAAAAAAAAAAACAAAGATCTAAAGTCTTCTTATAAGGTGTCACAAAAAAGGTATTTCTTATGGCTATACACGAAAGTCTTACCGACCAGGTTCAGGAATAAAAAACCAAATGGTTTTTTTTATAAATAGCGTACTTTTCCCGTTAAATTAAAGGGGGGGGGGGGGGGGTCTATATGAGGTGTAACAAAAATAGTGTAAAATATTTTTTTATGGTTAGGTTAGACGTACTTTTTACCGGTCGTGTTCACGTATATTGAATAAATGTGTAAATGGTTTACGAAGAACAAGGTTATAATTTAAACTCCCCAATTCCCCATAGCTTCAAGAGTGTAGGGGCTGGCTTTGTAATTCTAAAGGGTATCTGGGCTCAGCTTATCACATAGATTTTGAAAGATATCTAGTTACTTTGTCGCGTCCATTTCAATACCTCATATTTGCATGTTGTTCATTACACCAAGGAAAGTTCTTCATACGAATTCAATATTTGCATTTGGTAGCCAAATATGTCACATTTAACATAAGTACCCACCACGTCATTTCACCGTTGGGCCGTACCCCCGACTTACCCCCGAATTTATAGAAGTTCTATAATTTTATTGAACGTAATATAGTACTGCGAAATGCATACTCTGGTGCGCGGTACCATATGACGTTTAACAGAGTTATAGAACGTCTATAACATTTGGGGGATATAAATCCCCCCCAATGTTATAGACGTTCAATAACAAAAACTCTTTTTAGGACAAAATATCCTAATACCGAACATATACCGAATATATATATTATGCTGAATAATGACCGAAAAGATATTTTACACATTTTTCTGAAATCTTCTGTAGTGTGTAGGTACACATAGGGATATTTACAATTTGTCAAACAGATGGTATATAAGTTACATTATATAATCTAGCTATATACTTGCAGCATGCGCCGCAGCCCGGCCGCAGTCGCTTCCCGGGGCAGAGACCCTGGCGACCTCGCAGGGCCCGGCTTCGCTGACCAGCCTCACTCCCGACCACCAGCTGAGGGAGGACTTCACTGTGCTGGCGAAGGATCTGGTGGCTAGCTTGAAGAGCATCGTGTCTACACTGGTGAGGATCAGGGTTCGGGCATATCGTTCACCGAGCCGCAGTCGTTCAAGGGGTACCGAATTAATCGGGATTCCCTAAAATTTTACGTACCCATCGAACAACTGGCTTAATAATGTAAATTTCGACTCAAAACCCAGAAAACCGTTGGGAAACCCCTACATAAGGATTATGATTATTATTTTTAATTAACTTCTTAACCCAAATAAAAAAAACACTCGGGTTATTTAGAGAATAGATACAGTAATTAGTGATCATAAACAAATAAAATAATTAAATTTTATCGAAAAGAATGCGCCCTGCGATGATAGTTTTTTTTTTAAGAAAAATATTCATTCGATAAAATCCTTAAAAAATAGTTTTATTTCAATGTGTAGTATTCGCGTAAATATAAGTAATCAATATATTCATTAACCTTACCTATACCCGACCAAAATACAGTCTAATTATACGTACAGATTATTACACAAGTCATAAAGAAAACAGCTCCTAAATGTTACTTTTTGGCTACTGAAACCCTTACTTCATGCTACATCGGTGGCATAATACTGTTAATTTATCCAGGTGTGCGAGCGCGGTCGTCTACGAGCAGCAATGGACGCGGCCGAGACGGCCACGTCGCCGAGCGGCGCGGTGATGGTTGCACTACGAACCAACCTTACCTCTGCATTACAACAGAATTCCGGTGAGACGAGAAAAATAGCTTAATTTAGAAGGAAATACTGGCCTGGCATCCTCAGGACCGCTGGGCTACGAATGTCATTCGCTTAGTGTCGCGGAGAATTGCATTTTATTTGAGGTCCCGTCACTCGTGATAGATAGTTTCTCGATTAACATCTTGGGGGAGTTCGGGTGTTGTTGGCTTCTTTTATTATCGATCAAACTTGTTTGGTTTACACTAGCTGTACGGTGAAGGCAACATCGTGAGGAAACCTGCACGTCTGTTGAAAGTCGTGAGATGGCTTGAATTCTCCATAATTGAGGAGTGTGCCCGGTATAATGGCAATAGGCTAATCCCCTTTTACATTGGGATACAAAGCAGTGATAGCCAAGCTGGTAGAACGCTTGCCTCGGAAACGCCGATCGCAGGTTCAAACCCCGGATCGCACCTCTGGGATTTCTGGATTTCATGTGCGAATCTCATTTTCAACTACGATTATCACTTGCTAAACGGCGAAGGAAAACATCGCGAGGAAACCTGCATGTTTGAGGGAACCCCTCGATAGACGTGTGAAGTCCGCCAACCCGCACTGGGCCAGCGTGGTGGACTATGGCTTAAACCCCCTGGCGTTGACAATGGGACATTAAAAGGGCTGGTATTATTATCGGCCAAATGTGTGTGCCCTGCAGTGGGCTTCTGCCTACCCTGTCGAGGACTAAGGGCGTGACGGTGTGTGTGTAGTTGCAATGATCGTACGTAAATAATGACGAGTGAAGTGTTGCGCGCAGAGCTCCGGTCCCGGCTGTGTCGGATCCACGACGCGTCCGACCTCGCCGAGGTGTCGTCCGTCGGACCCAACTCCGATCCGGTTCGTATTATTTCACTGAACATAACAATGGTTGGTGCAACGTGTCCAGCCTAATCGAAAGGTATGCAAAGTAAATGAGTAACCACAAGTCAAATCTGGCAGCAGTTAAGTCGTTCAAAAACCCAATCAAAAGCCTATACTATATAGACTTACTGGGTTCCGGGCCTTGAATGGATGTGAACTTTTTTAGAACACTATTTTTTAAATGGAGTGCGATGGTAAGCCAAATATCCCATACAATACCTGTCTAAAGTGACAGTTACTATGCGGTTGCTGTTCGATTATGAATCGATTGTGTCAGCAGACTTGGGGCCCAGTCCCATGGATATATGGATACCAGATATTTGGCATACCATCGCAGTCCATTTAAAAAATAATGTTCTAATAAAGTAAACGTACATTCAGGGCCCGTAACCCGGTAAGCTTGTGAACGGCTTTTAATTGGGTTTTTGAGCAACTTAACTGCTGTCATATTTGACTTATGGTCACGCATTTAATTTGCATACCCTCAGATTAGGTAAGTTAAACGCAAAACTCGATAATACCCATTCGAAAAGGATTCCCATGTAACACAGACATACTAGCTGCGCCCCGCGGTGTTACCCGCCATTAAAAGTATGCCTATCCCACGGGAACCATACGTTTTACCGGGATAAAAAGTACCCTATGTGCTATTCCAGACTATAATCTATCTCCGTGCCAAATTTCACCCAGAACCTCTTCTGGCGTTCTGGTGTTATTGAGTAACAAACATAAATCCATCCCTCCGAACTTTTACATTTATAATATTAGTGGGATACATCAAAGTGATCCATATATACTTATGACCTTACTGAAGATAAATCTGTTAAAATATTTTACCCTATTTTTGTAACACCTTATATTATCTGGAGCTCATGTGCTTGGCAGCAGGCGACTCGTCAGTTCCAGCAGTCGCTGAGCTATAGCTCGTCGTGCGTGTCCGCGTCCGAGTTCTTCGACGCCGAGGAGCACGAGGGTGACCTGAAGCCGGCGGAGATCCTCGAAGCCGACGAGGTCGGTTCATCCCATGGAGTTGATACAGAGAAGGTCATGTCCTGTGCACTGTGTTTTTGGTGACACAGCTAGGACATGACGAACGTAATCTTCAGTTTTTTTTTAATATTTGATTATTGTTTCGTTCAAAAGTAATTTTATAGTAAATTTTTTTTTTCTTACCTTATAGGCAAGTATTTGATCTCGATCTCACCTGATGGTAAGTGACGATGAGATCTACGATGGAGCATACTTGCCTAGGTAGGAAGGCGGCAGTAGATCGAGACGCTACATTCACTAGGCACATGCAGCGCAGCTGATCTGACCCGCCATCCATGAATGGCAACACCGAACATCATGCCGGAACACGGCTAGGCCGCTTGGCGACATGGCTTTGTTCAGTGGGTGGTGACTAGCCACGGCCGAAGCCTACCACCAGTAGAGTTGTCACCTGGTTGGCACCACCCAGGGTCACGTGTAGGGTATCTCGAGGGTACTTAATTCTCCTACGGACGAAGGTGACTCGACCCCATATATTAATTTATATGTCATATGCCGCATTCGCTAAAAACCCGAGACTTGCGTGTTCAAATATTCAATAAACCATTTAAAACAGTCGACATTTTGATTACCGCGCCCTGAACTAGCGCTCTCACCTTAAATTCAGTCAGTCTCCTGGACTAACCCACGTTGTCATTACGTTCAGGCTGGCGTGATAGAATTGGACGGCGACTCCTCATCGGAGGCTGGGTCTCTCAGCAGTGAAGAAGGCTCCGCCAGCTCAGATAATTCCGACGGTGAGTATTTAATAATACCAGCCCTTTTTCATGTCCCACTGTTGGGCACGGGCCTCCCCTCAATGCGAGGGGGACTAGGCTCTAGTCCACCACGCTGGCCCAGTGCGGATTGGCGGACTTCACACGTCTTTCGAGGGGTTATCTCGGACATGCAGGTTTCCTCACGATGTTTTCCTTCACCGTTTAGCAAGTGATATTCGTGGTTAAAAATGAGATTCGCACATGAAATCTAGAAATCCCAGAGGTGCGAGCCGGTGTTTGAACCAGCGATCTAGTGGTGAGTATTTAAGAAATATATTTTTCAGAGATTATCTTAACTTTTCACTTCAAAGGGAAGATCTTCCGCAAGCTAGGCGAGTGTTATAATATGACTCAAAAGTTGTTGTCGAGAGGCTGCAAGCTCTGTCAGTACATGGTTATTGATTGTCACATAATTACATAAAGCATCGTCCGTCTCGCTCGATCTTTAGCGCATCATAACTACTGCATCCTCTTCTGACACACTATACCTCATCGGGTCTCAGCGTTCAGATCTTTTTTATTATCTTTTACTGTTTAACTAACAATAATATGGTCTCCCTCGTGTTTCTTTTCTTGGTGAGCTTATTCACTATTGGCACAGTTGGTAGCACAGATATATTAGAGGAGATATGTTATGAAAGCGGTGGGCTTGCGCTCACCTTATGCCAAAATTACGCTTACATAGAGTTTTCGCCGTCAGTCGACTGCAACTGCACGTCGGTATCGGAGCTCTAACTTTTTTTTTAAATGCCGTGTTATTCCGTGGTTGTGTGCTAAAATACTAGCAGCAAAGTGATCTACGCGAAAGATGGAATCTCATTTCACCAGCCAGTATTAAGTATTTTATTTATTCGTCTTTAAAATCATTAAAAACAACAAATAAAAAAATATTTAATGCCTTTATTATGTTATTTTAGTTTTCATGTAGCACAACGACTTTTTTATTTTTGTACAAAATACATGGCTCTTTAAGTACCACCTATGTTCGCTACTGAGTGAATGTACGAGGCAATGGATAGATCGTCTAACGATACTTTGAATAAACTGGTGCGTCGCGTGGTACGGCCGCTGTATACGGCGACGACGCAGCACGCACCGAAGAGACTTCGTATTGGTTGGTTTTAGCGAGTGGTGGGAAACAAAACGGAGACAGCGAGTTCCCATACATTTTGAATCGCACGGCATATCTCTCGTGATCTGTGGTTGGTAGTGTATCCTGCTTTCTGCGCCGTGGGTCTAGGGTCCGAATCCCGGTAGGGGCAAACTCTGTGTGATGAGCGCGAATGTTGGTACCCGAGTCATGATCATCATGGTGTTATGATATGAGTAAACATCGCGAAACTGATAACTGGTCGAGTCAGCGTGTTAGACGTCCTAGTGTCATAGTTAGAACTAGAGGCGATATTGAAATAAAACTAATATTACGGATTTTATCGCGTTTATTATACTTTTTTACTTTCCCGGCGTTTCGGCTGCTTTACAGCAACCATGGGAGGACTGAGGTGTTCGACGTCTTAGTGTCATAGTTTAAACCGGGTTCCCGGTTAAGATTAGTAAGATTAGTTTTATTTCAATGTGTAGTATTCGCGTAAATATAAAAAATCAATATGGACGCGATATAATCCTTAAAATTAGTTTTATTATAATGTGTAGTATTTGTGTTGTGTATATAAGAAATCAATAGACACAACACGACTATGTCTATCGCCAGTCCAGTAGTTAAGTACAGGTCAGTGAGTTATCAAGACCACCCCGCTCCCAACAGTCCTGTCCGCGGAACAAGTGACCCTCCGTCTCCGCGAGTCCGAGTCCAGCCCGGTCCGGTCCTCCACCGGCGGCGGCGGGCCGCGCGGCTGGTCCCGGCGGACCCGGCTGCCGGCGCCGCGCCCCACGCCCGGCGGGCCCAGCCTCTGGAACCTGCTCTACAAGAACATCGGCAAGGACCTCAGCCAGATATCTATGCCCGTCACCATCAATGAGCCGCTGAATATGCTGCAGGTGGGTGCTATTGCAGGTACAGCGTCGTCGAATATAATTAACAAATATGGCGGCGTTGTGCATGCTTAATTCGTACGTGCGGACCACACCTGCGCGTAACAATATTTTATGTCGATTGCCGCGTTAATTAACGGCATTAGGCGCAGATGTAGCAGGAGAGTTACATATTGATTTCTTATATTTTCGCGAAAACTACACATTGAAAAGAAACTAATTTTAAGTATTTTATCGCGTTTTTTATTTTGCTTTTTTCGTTCCCGACGTTTCGGCTGCTTTACAGCAAGGGAGGACTGAGGTCTGAGGGAAGACTGAGGTGGTTGACGTCCTGGTGTCATAGTTTGAGACGGGGTACCCTTACATTTAGTAAAGCAGCCGAAACGTCGGGATCGTAAAATCAAAATAAAAACGCGATAAAATCCTTAAAATTAGTTTCATTTCAAGGAGAGTTACAATTAAGCATGCGCATGCGCATAGGTATGGTCTTAACCTTTTATTCTAGGGTGAAATTGAGTCAGGAAGGCCACTGGTATATGAGCAATGATGGTTTCCAGCGGCTGTGCGAGGAGCTGGAGTACTCGGAGCTGCTGGACGCGGCGGCGGAGTGCGGCAGCGCGGCGGAGCGCCTGGCGCTGGTGGCGGCCTTCGCCGTCAGCGCCTACGCCTCCTCCGCGCACCGCGCCGCCTCCAAGCCCTTCAACCCGCTGCTCGCCGAGACCTACGAGTGCATTAGGGACGACAAGGGCTTCAAGTTCGTCGCGGAGCAGGTGACTTGTAACTCTACATGTTCTCATATTACATTACGTAATACTTGAACGCTCCCTGCGTTCAAGTATTACGTAATGTAATTTTTGGAGATTTTTGATCCCCCCCCCTCCCCCCATGTAACGCGGGATAAAATATTCGTGATGATCAGACAGAGTTCACCCCTACCAGGATTTGAACCTGGGACATTTTCGTAATTAACCCTCGTTTAGGTCTAGGTCTATTGTACAGTACAATTGGTGACGTTTTATAAAGGTTAGTTTATCTACTATGTTGCCATCAGGGACTAAGCACAATCGTTTTGCGTAGCGCTACGATAACATAAACGTATTTTGTCTCGCTCTCTCCGCCGAATTCATAAATAAGAACGACAGTGCCAGTATACTTTTTCCACGTCATAAGAAGTTCGTGCTTATACTCCAGGTGTCCCATCACCCGCCGATCTCGGCGTGCCACGCCGAGTCCAGCCGCTGGTGCTTCTGGCAGGAGGCGAGGATCAAGACCAAGTTCTGGGGCAAGTCCATGGAGTTCCAGCCCACGGGCCGCGTGCACGTGCGCCTCGCCAGCACCGGCGACCACTACAGCTGGAACAAGGTACCAGGTTTAAACCTCGCTACGAGACACATGTTCGCGCTGCACATAGATGGCGCTGCGTACGACGTTCAAGAACAAATAACGATTCTGCATGCAATCCTGACTCGCGCTATGAAAGTTTCAGAGATTCTTTAGGGTTTCGCTACGCGATACAATCAGGATTGAGGATATTCGTAGCCAAATTAATGTAACCGACATAGCTCAAAAAATATGAAGTGGCCGTTGGGGCAGGAAGGTTCTAGAATGGCGACCAGGAGCTGGAAGGCGTAGTGTAGGTGGACCTATGATACCTACGAAGCCGGTGGATCCGGGTTTCGAAGGATCTTGATTTGTTAAAACCATTGAGGGAGGCCTATGTCCAGCAGTGGGCGTCTTTCGGATGTACACCATCAGTACCTTTTGACCGACTTCACAAAGGAGTAGGTTCTCAGTTCGGTTTTTTTTTTTAATATTGTGTAACGCCTATAGCCAATGTCCATGTAGTCCAGGCTAATGGGTCCGTGTGTGGTAATGTGGCAGGTGACGACGTGTGTGCACAACCTGTTCGGCGGGCAGCGCTGGGTGGACCAGTACGGCGACATGCACATCACCTGCCACGGCGCCGACATCGCCTGCAAGCTCAACTTCATCAAGGTGAGCGACGGTGTCGCACACACTGAAATAACTAAATGTTATGATGAATTTAGTTTATTTTTCATATTGTTACTGTTACTGCTAAAAATAGACACAGTGTGTTTTTGTGTGTTGATGTTAACTTTGGTGTGTAACAGTATCAAGCAAATGTAAAAATGATTATACACCAAGTAAGTTGGTTCTGTCCGTTAGTTTGTAAGTACTCTCGATCTTTTCTAATCTATTCAAATCTCTCAAATATTTGAATAGTAGCGCAGGCCTATTAGATGTGTGCGCTGTATTACTTTGTGTAGTGGAGCGCGCGTGAGTGTGTGTGTATGTGTTTGTGTGTGTGTGTGTGTGTGTGTGTGTTCGTGCGCGTGCGCGCTTGTGCATGTGTGTTTAGGTTGCGGATATGTGTGTAATAATTCGTAATAAGTGCAAGGATTGAGATACCTTGTTTAACGGCTTTGGCTTGATGAGAAATAATGTGAAATCCACGAACTAGGCTAGCGTGGTGGATTATCCTGCATCCTTCTCGCACAATGTGGAGGGCCATTTCTAAGAGTATAACATGATGGTGATCGTACCGGGCAGGCGAGCTCGTGGTCGAGCAGCAGGCACGAGGTGCGGGGCGCGGTGACGGGGGGCGGGGGCGGGGGCGGCGGGGGCGCGCGGCTGCGGCTGGCGGGGCGCTGGTCCGAGGCGCTGTACGCCGGCGACCCGCCCGCCGCCAGGTGCCTCTGGAGAACAGGTACAGCCTCATTACACGCTCCCAAGCGGACAAGGCTCAAGCCAGATCGGAGGACATCATATTAGGAATAGTCTTATTTCATAGACTTCTCGTCTTAGTTGAAGACGGCCCTGAAAATTGAGAAACTCTGCCCAACACTGGTACATACAAGCAATCAAGCAAAGCGACCACGTACATAAATCCTATTAATATTATAAATGTGAAAGTTTGGATGGAAACATCCATGTTATTCAATCACGCCAGAACGGCTGAACGGATCTGGATGAAATTTGGCACAGACATAGATTATAGTCTGGAATAGCACATAGGCTACTTTTAATCACGTTAAATGAATGGTTCCCGCGGGATAGATTTCTTTTAATTTTTCATACTTTTTAATCGCGGGTAACACCGCGGGGCGCAACTAGTGGTCATATCGACGGCCTGATTAGCGCAGATGATAGTGACTCTGCTTTCTGCGCCGAGGGTCCCGGGTTGTACGGTGCCCATAACACAAGCGTTGCCTAATGTGGGACCGTATAGTTGGTGTGTTCCTATGGCGATATTTATTTATTATATCATTATCATGTTGTATCGCGTGGGCTAGGTGCGATGCCGCCGGAACACGAGCTGTACTACGGGTTCACTCGGTTCGCGATGGAGCTGAACGAGATGGAGCCCGGCATGAGGGACTTGCTGCCCCACACGGACACGCGGTTAAGGTAACCCACACAGTACATATTAATAATAATAATATAATAATACCAGCCCTTTTAATGTCCTATTGTTGGGCACGGGCCTCCCCTCAAAGCGAGGGGGATTAGGCCATATTCCGCCACGCTGGCCCAGTGCGGGTTGGCGGACTTCACACGTCTTTCGAGGTGTTCTCTCAGACATGCAGGTTGCGCGATGTTTTCCTTCACCGTTTAGCAAGTGATGATCATAGTTGAAAATGAGATTCGCACATGAAATCCCAGAGGTGCGAGCCTGGGTTTGAACCTGCGCTATCACTGCTACCATATTAATTAAATATGAATATGTCTTGACACAGTACATATTCATATTTAAGTATTACTAGCTCTCCCGATGAACTTCGTACCGCCTCAGAATCAAATGTATGAGAAAATGAATTATATTTATTATTGAAATATAACTAATCTTTCATATTTTTATCGGGTTTATTGTATTTTTTTACGTTCCCGACGATTCGGCTGCTGTAATAAACGCGATAAATCCGTAAATATGAGAAATAAATATAATATTTGTTTTTATTTATTTTACCGCAGTTATTCTGTTATTCGGGGCGGAGACAAATTCAAAAAATCGGCCCGTGAATTATAAATAGTGTAACTAACACGACTTTGTTTTATATACACATATGAGATGCATTCTACAATGTGCAATAGATGATAACTTTCGATGTCAATTAAAAAAAAATCACCGAAAAAGTTAACAGTATACTTGTTGTACAATATCAGAATCAGAATATTTTTTATTCACGTAGACCATTATTGTACAGTACTTATGAATGGTCAAGTTACAAAAATATTATGCTACTGCTTTACCACCCGTTCGGAACGCCGTTCCTATGGAGAAGAACGGGCAAGAAACTCCATGGTTGCTCTTTTTTTAAAATAGATCTTTTACATTTTTGAGCAATACATTGTTATAGGTATGTGAGAACAATGTAGGAACGGAACAATAAAAGAGAAACGTGTATTTGATGGCTTAAATATTTCATATAGCGGCATCTACACTGAGCTTTGATTTGTGTAGCAGAAAAATAATTAATTATTGACCAATGGAAATTGTGACTTCACCAATCTGAAGCACCCTGGGCGTCAAGTCTGCTAACACAATCGACTCATAATCGAACAGCAACCGCATAGTAACTATCACTTTTGACAGATACTGTATGGGTTATCTGTCAAAAGTGACGGTTACTATGCGGTTGCTGTTCGATTATGAGTCGATTGTGTTAGCAGACTTGGGGCCCTGTATAGATGTGGCACTGTGTTGTCAGGCCGGACCAGCGAGCACTGGAGGAGGGCGACGTGGAGGCCGCGGAGCAGCACAAGCTGCAGCTTGAACAGAGACAGCGCGAGCGACGCCGCGGCTCGCCCGACCACTCGCCCGCCTGGTTCCGGTCAGTGGCACTAACACTCGCCTCATTGTATCCCATCACTCACGGGCTTCCACTCAAAGCTATGGCAAAACTAAAAATATATACTAACCCCCTAATTTATACACGTTTTATAACTTCATCAAAATATATCAATTTTGATATAGTCATAAAACGTGTATGAATTTGCGGGTGAATATTTAGTTAGGTACTAATATTAATATGTTATATTTTCACAAACAACGGTATAGGTACCTATGTTGTAAAAAAGTAAAAAAATATCGTTTGCGTTTATTGCTTTGTCTTACACACAACAGACACACACACCCAACTACCCACACATACACACGCCACACTAAAGAAATATAATATTTTTCTATGTCTTGTAGTTTCGGAGGTTTCCATGTCACATCCTGTATATGATAGATGGCTGTATCGTTTCGCAGTAAATCGTTGGAGGGCGGCGAGGAGACGTGGGTGTTCAGCGGCGAGTACTGGGCGGCGCGCGACGCGGCCTTCCCGCGCTCGCACGCGCCCAGCATCTGGTGACCGCCGCCGCCGCCGGTACACGTACGTGCACTACCCATTCGCACTACCCACTCGCACTACCCACTCACAGTACCCACTCACACTACCAACTCAGACTAACCACTAACACTACCCAGTGACACTACCCACTCACACTACCCACTCGCACTACCCACTCACAGTACCCACTCACACTACCCACTCACACTACCCACTCACAGTACCCACTCACAGTACCCATTCACACTACCCACTCACACTAACTACTAACACTACCCAGTGACACTACCCACTCACACTACCCACTCGCACTACCCACTCACACTACCCACTCACACTACTTCTCCCGTAGTTTAAAAGCGACATGCCGACCGAGCGACCCGGGTTCGAATCCCGGTCGGGGCAAACTTTGATGTGTGATGATCACGAATATTTGTACCCCAGTCATGTTATATACACTGAATCGTCCCCGACTATTGTACGGTAACTATAACACAAGCCATGGCTAGTGTGGGCTGTACAGTTGGTGTGTCGTCTGGCGTTATATACTTATTTATAATTGTTGTTCGCAGCTCTCGCCGCAGCGCGAGGTCCTCTGCTAGACGGTTGTGTCGCTTCCTGCTTAGCGTATTAGATATATATTATGCATATGTTGTCAACGTCAATGCAATGATTCATCATGACCTCACCAGCTACGACATGATGGGCTTTTTGACACGTTACACTTCTAAACAAATGGGGGAAGAGGAACCCACCACTGACCCTCGGCTTGTCAACTTTTCCAATTATAAATGTTTGATCGATAATTAAAGAAGCCAGCAACACCGAACTCCTCCTGGAGTCCTCCAGTTGGGGTCCCGTCACTCGTGATAGATAGTTTCTCGACTAACATCTTAGAGGAGTTCGGTGTTGCTTGCTTCGTTAAGTATAGATCAAACTGGTTTATATGTTAATATTATACGTGCAACTTACGAACTAATCGACAAATCGTTTTGAAAATTTTATTTATTTAACAGACGTCGATTGTGTCAAAATGTGCATCATTCCGTGTTCCCAGTATGAGTCCTACAAACTTATCTTGTTCGCTGGCAGCGCCAGTGTCGATGTGAAACTGTCAAACCTAATAATAAAAATTAAAGTTCCAGTTTTGAACACCTAAACCTAAAGAGGTTTAAACATTTTGTGTGGAACCTGGCATACATAGCGAACGCCATATTGAAAAAGAAAGTTTTTGCGGTGACGAATCACGTGTCAATCGACCGAGTAAGTAATTATAAGTATTAACAGAAAATATTTTCGGAGATATTTGAGTTACAAAAAGTACAAAATAAAGCATAAAACTTCTTAAATTAAATTGTTCGTGTTAAAAAAATAACTTGTTTGATTTTATTTCAAACTATCTGTCCCGGCGAACTTCGTACCATGTAGAGGGATTTTTTGCCAATTTATTATTATGTCATTCGGCGCGGAGACAAAATTCACAAAATATAAAAAAAATATATAGTTTTTTTTCTTTTTGAACTCAATCCTTTCTTTTTGGAATCACTTACTTCATCGATTAACACGAACTGAGTGTGAATGACATACGGTAATTTTTTTTTTCAAAATGGCGGACTCATATTCGTACATGGTTCGATGTTCTTATATAGAAGGTTGCCATTAATAATAGCATTACAAAACACTTTTTTCTGTAAAAAGCTATTTTACATTGACGATAAAGATAGTGGTGATGTACCTTCCTAAAACTAATATAAGACTTTATTCCATTGTTATAAGAGCTTACGCTGTTTAGGAAGATTGGCGTGATATGACGTCACTACCCATACCAGTAATAATAAATTATAATAACGGCGTTGGCGCTTTAAAACTATAATACGATTGTAATAAGGTTTAAATTAGTCTGTTACCGTATTCGCTAGTGTAAATGGAAAATAACTTTGAATGGAACACCACATTGAAGATTATAAGGATAGGAATCGTCTGACGATCACCAAATTTATATTATTTAACACCTACTTAAATTATAACCTTATTGCAACTACAATAAAGCTGAGTTTAGAACGATAAATTGGGCTGTGAACTGTTTTCATTTCAATAAAATCATGATATTTAAATGAATTTTTGTTTATAATTTTGTTATTTTCTTAAATCGTCGGCATTTTGTTGAAATGTGAAATTTTATGTTATATGTTTATAACGAATTGAGTAATTGTTATTTTTTTTTTGTGTAAACGTCACAAAATCTACCAATATGCGATGTACATTCTGTTGTTTTTTTTAATGTTCATCTAATAATCTGCTAACAATAATTAATCGATGTTAATTATGTAAATCGATTCTCGTCAATTAGCGATAAGTAGTCGAGTCGAGAAGTGGTAATTTACACATACGGGTTTGGGTAACATAAAAGACAAATCTATTGTTTTGAGTAATGCATATTTTAATAGAATAACACTGAAGGACGTTTCTGGGGCAAGGCATTTTAATTCTTAACATCGGTGGCCTAAGCACAATATTTACGTAGCGTATACAGATTAAATAAATAACAATCACGTGTTGAAATAAAACTATTTTTTCGAATTTTATCGCGTTTATTTTATGTTTTTACGTTCCCGACGCTTTCAGTGCTTCCGTGACCATGGTTGCTGTAAAGCAGCTGAAACGTCAGGAACATAGAATCAATAATGAAACTGGGGCAGAGGCAAGACAC
This sequence comes from Pheosia gnoma, assembly GCA_905404115.1. NCBI lineage: Eukaryota > Metazoa > Arthropoda > Insecta > Lepidoptera > Notodontidae > Pheosia > Pheosia gnoma. Next base: position 5,335,164 of record FR989919.1, on the reverse strand, counting down.
TATCCTTCCAATCATGTATACGGTGCCCCAACGGTCATTGGTTTTTCGAGCTATGTGCCCCGCTTGTTTAGTGCAGACGAGTGGCATGTTTGATAAGTACGTATTAGATTGATTAGTCGACATGTGAGGTGCGGTGAAAGCTACCTAATAGAAAAAAAAAAACCGGGTTTCTAATCACTTCACTTTGCACCCGCACTTCGAATTCGCACTTCGAACTCGCACTTCAAATTCGCACTTCGAACTCTCACTTCGAACTCACTCAAACTCGCACTTCGAACTCGCACTCAATCACCGCACTTCGAACTTTCACTTCGAACTCGCACTTCAAACTAGCACTTCGAACTCGCATTTCGAACTTGCACTTTGAACTCGCACTTCAAACTAGCACTTCGAACTCTCATTTCGAACTTGCACTTTGAACTCGCACTTCGAACTCGGACTCAAACTCGCACTTGTCACTTAACAGCGTGACTGTTATCACGCTGAATTTACTAATCACTTTACACCTACATTTCCTACTTAACAAAATGTTAATGACCCGCTAGTTTAATTATTTCATTACTTCAGTGTGTTTCTATTAATAATATTATTGAATAAAATTTTAGGGCTATCGCTTAAGTGTCTCTAGCTAATCTTACAGCACTCGCTGAATAATGTTTTAAATATGCTGAGTCGTGACAGCTTATTTGCACACGGCAGTGCATCTCACCAAGTTCAGATAAAAAGTTTCCGTACACTATAATTTCATATCAGTTTAGTAGTTTAGTTTTACTAATGGATACATATGTCAATTTTCTTCATATGTATAATGCGGTTTCTCCAAAAACTTGGACGTTTTTTAAATGTCTTCCACTTTGTCGGTTTGCTATCTAACAAACAAATACAGAGTAACATGAAATGAAGAGTGTATCTCGTTTGTTCCCATAGCTCTAATGTAGGCTTGTTTTGAATCGACGAGGGTAATAGTTGTTACATTTGAAATACAAGTGTTACTTTCGGTGGCTCAAAGTCTAAGTACTAAAAGTACTAAGCACGTTTTATTTAAAAAAAAACGAATCATGTCATAGACTTTTGCAACTATAATATATGGACATACTACAGATGGACTTGGCACTCATGCAGAGCTCAAGTTTTGTAGCCCCTTCTCTCTGTCGAACTTGGCTGCTTTTTTACATATTATTTTTTTGGTGCGAATATTTATAATAGTTAAAGATGTCGCCTGCCACAGTTAACTCATTATTCATCGCGAGGGTTGTACCTATTTATAATATTTACGCTTAGTGTTGTTCTTGGCTGGTTACCGTGTAAGCAATATTATGTATACAGCGTGAATCAGAAAGCGTATACTAATCCTTCAACCTGCGCTTCATGTCAATTAAAAAAAAAAACATTTTCTTGGTATTTTTTTTTTTTAATTGTTGTTGATAATCCGACTTCACACGAAAACAAATGGTCTAAGTAAGATCAAGGTTTAAGTATTAGTATAGCCTGTATGAATTACCCTGTATAGACAGGATGTTTCAATATTATATTTCATTGAAGTGGGATTTATATATCATTAGTTGAATTACATATATTTGTGGCATTCTCGAATTATCGGAGGGATACAATTTACAAAGTCTGTAATGATTTTCAATTCCAATTGTACGTTATCCTATGTTTAATTATTTGAAAGCCATGAGGCAGAATGAGTTGGAAAATAGTGTAAACTAAGTCCCTCCTAAAAAGCCAGTTAGACTCCACAGATGTAATATGTTAACAAAATATGTACGTATTTCTTTTGTTAAGTTTTCAACATTTTCTATTTACTATACGGGTTTTCTTGGTTACAATGAGTGACAATAATAATAAATTTGTTGTATAATAAATTAATTGTCATACTGTTATCAAACTGTTGTACTTACGATGTCACTGTAACAATAGCCGTGTACAGACTTATCGCACTACCTCGGCGCGTGTATTCATCTGCCTATTGTCCCTGCACGGAAAGTCTGTATACAGCTAAACATGTACCTTCTTGCCAATGTCATTGAAGCTACGAGATGCAATTTTGTAATTGATAATATGTAAAAGAAAACATGTTAGGCTATATATTACTCGTCCTTCTCCTGCTTAGTATTTTATTAACCTTAGGATAGGTTACGGAAGATCTGTTAGCTGTGTCTCGCATGGCAAACTGGAAAACTACGAGTTAAATCCCCATTTATTAAACAATTGACATGAGCTTCCTCATAACACAAGCAGCTTAGCTCAGTTGGAGGAGCTAATGGCACTACTGTTAATATGTTAACCTCATATTACTAGTAAATCCAAAATGGATACACAAGAAAAAAACTGCAAAGGCCAGGAAAAAAATACAAAGGCTAGTAAAACAATTTCAAAGGCTAGGGATATAATTGCAATAGCTAGTAAAACAATTGCAAAGGCTAGGATGCAGTGGCGTTATGTTGCAGGTTGTCTATTCGCATAGCTAAACATCATACAGAAGTATTAAAATAGTGATTTTGTCTTTCATATCTTTTGTTAATGTTGTTTTTTATTTTATTTCTAAAAATGTTAAATAAATTATTGTTTATAAATTAACGTGGGCTAGTTTAATAGGTGGCTAGATAGCTTAGAAGTACAAACTGAAATTTTCTCGTATATATATATATATATTAGTTCGATGTTTTTTTCTTGATCGCTTTGGCATTATAGTTGGCTACGTGAAATTGTTATTAAAAAAAAATCATTTCACAGAATTAATGTCTTCCCTTATAGATCCGTAACGTGGAAGGGTTCCGTGATTTGGTGTTGGTTTTATTTATCGATCTATTTACAATCATTTCGGTTATTTCTTTGCGGTTCCGCTGCAATATTGTTTTAAAATACCGGTTTTTTTTATTGGTTTTTTTTTGTTCAGTAGTAAAATTTTCGTTATAATTTCCAGTTAATTGTATCCCAAGTATTGTTTCGGTATAAACATAGTTATTTTGTTATGAACTCAACCGGTATTCATAGTATTAACATAACATATACCTCCCATAAATGTATGGTGCTGATTTTCCTCTTAGATAGTGAAACTGAGTTTATCGCACCAACGGTTTGCAACTATGAAATAAACTGAAATGTACTTATTTATTATTTAGTTAATTTATAATTATTTATGAATAAATAACTCACTGAGCCATGGCGCATATTAATTATATAATTTCATTCTCCTTCAATTAAAATGGCGTTTTTATAACTGAAATATAACCTTTTTTTCTTTGACAAATATGTTTAATATCTTTGGTTTATGAAAATTAACCAATAAATGTAGTTGAAAATTAGTAACTAAATTGTTAAAACAATTCTCATTCGGTATTAGTATTTGTTTCTTGTTATGATTTTGTTTTTAATAATTTTGTTGTTATGAACTTAAAAATACAATTATGTATTAAGCCGTTTTATGTAAGTGCCTTTGCCAATTCATTTCTTTTTTATAAATCCAAAATGGACGCATTAAAATTAAATCAGCTTACATTTTGCTACAAATGATATTTTATTTTATATCTGTGTGTTTGTCATTGATTTGTATGAGACATGAGTCGCTGACACAACTTATTATATACAGGGTGGAAACGAAACGAAACTAAAAAAAAAACCTAGTTATGTTTGATGTACTTTTTATCTTTGTTTGCTGGCGTCTTCGGAAAGATGGCAAGAATTATAACTAATATGGACAGCTATTTTATTAATTTTTTGAAATAAGTTTGTCCCATTTCTTGTCATATAAAAGTATTCATGTTACATTGCTCCCTAGGACCGCACTCCTAAATCAGTATCATTTTATTTTAATATCTCAGAGGAAATAATCTTCTTATATCTAATATTGTTTTCACTCTGTATATTGTCTGGTGTCTGTGGGTATGCCCTAATGCAGCTGCATTATAATATAATTACACAACTTAATCGTAAAATTATGTAAGTCCAGTCAGTTGCGGTGTGGTGTGGTCTGTTTATTAACAAATAAAATAAAGCGCTTCCATATTTAATACATTAGAAAATTAAATAACTACTATTTGTTATAATGGAGACGGGAAGTTGTTTTGGTTATGACAACACTTCTAGTGAGTTTCGTAAATATAGGTAGTACCAAGAAATAATTCTCAGCAATTTCTAATAAAGTGACAAAAATGGCGGTTCTGCGCATGATTTGGCCTGTACGAGTCAGGCATGCGCAGCCGCCATTTATTAACTTTGTAACTCACTCATAAAATGTGTTTGCAAGTCATGGATGTTTAATATCTATATAAGTATTATAACCAAAGTTCGCCCTCAGTCCATTGTACGGCACCCATAATACAAGCGTTGCTTAGTATGGGACCGTATAGTTGGTGTGTTCGTCCGGAGATATTTATTATTTCATAATACCGTTGTGCGTTACTTCGTTGACATTTCTATGTCGACGCTCACGAAATTTAATAACCCTGTGATATGTCATAATTGCTATATTTCGTGTCTCCAGTATAAGCGAATGTGTCATGTTAAACTTTAACAGTCGCGGGCTTTAATACGGGACCCATTTAAGGTTGAATATCGTACAGCAAACGCATACCATAAGGTACAATTTTGACTGACGTTACTGGGAGCAACTGCTCTCAGTTAGACAGATATGCGGCCTTATTGCATTATAAGTGTCATTGAAAATATTAAGGAATTGGGTCCCATATTGAGGTTAGCGACCCTACCCTTCTATGCCAATATTCAACTTGTAATGGAAATTATCAAAATTATTATTGTATACCTACTATCACAGAATTGTATTATTTTTATGTAAGAATAGCCTAGGATGAAGAAATGATTTAGTCCGATTCGTGTGTACGTAAGGCCGTAATTCGCGTGTACTACACAAATCGCCGTAATTGTTTGTGCTTCAATATGTTTTTCGCGATACTTGATCTGTATTTATTATTTGTTGTTATAATTATACAGGATGTAACATCAAGATCGGCCTGGTATCTCCGAAACTGTAAGAGATATAAATATATGTATTAAGGAACCATGTCGTCGATTTTAGAGACAAGAAAATGTGTATGTATAGATTTAAAAAATGTCCTACATGTATCTGGAATCGAACCTGGTCATTTTGATAGACAAACCATCGTTATATCATTGTGTTATTGATCGTGTAGGTTTGAACGAGTAAATGTTGCCATGAAACCTTGTGTCTAAAGTTAAAAAAAAAAACATTATCTAAACGAGATAATTATGACTCAAGAGAATGGCTATCATTTTGCACATGTACACATATTTTTCTATCTCTTATAGATGCGGAGGTCCCCATACTGACCCATCTCGATGTTACAGCCTGTATATTATAACAAAAAATAGTTAGTTTTAGGCTTGTTTTAATTTTTTTTTACAAAATCTGTCAAAATGACGTGAGATTTTGTACCAAACGTAAAAAAATGCCATTTTATTTTGTGATGGTTGTGTTAGTAGACTTCAGGCCCTGGTGTTATAATTGTTTAAAAGTCATACGATAATTTCCATCACAATTATTCTCAAATCAGTTTTATATTACGAAGGCTAACTGCACCGCAAATAATTAACTAATTCGGAGTCTATACTACATACATATTTGTATAAAGCTTGTCACGGTTAAGATGCGCGCGAGTTAAACTGCAGTTATCGTGTTATGTGGTTCTAAATGTAGATCGTAATGATGAAACTATTAAAGGTCAAATCCATTATGTTGTTCTTTTATTCATGTCAGTTTTGTTAACAAAACTAATATGTAAGTGCCAAGTTTTAGAGGTCTTCGGAATTCATGTTGGAATCTCATTGTTAGCTCCATCTAGTGTACTCTGCATATTTCACAATTTAAGCCAGAAACACTAGATGGCGCTGTCAATAATGAATAGCAATCCTATGCTAATCGATTGCATAAGCGTCTATGCATAGGCAGTACTTACCATAGAGAATGTAGAATGTTTGTGTAAAAGTAACACAAGTAATAGAGAATCCTGGAACGCAATTTCACACCAGCCAATTTTATTATAAAAAATACTACTTCCCGCCGCCCCGAAAATATTCAGGCAATACAAAGCAGGAGGCTACCGGCGGGCACGCAGTCATTCACTTATTTTAAATCATGATTATCATCACTTACTAAACTGTGAAGATAATCATCAATTTTATGTTTTTACGTTCCCGACGTTTCGTTAGTTCCCAAAATTTAAAAAAACATCCTTACCCCAGTTCAAACTACGACCCTAGGACGTCAACCACCTCAGTCCTCCCGTGACCATGGTTGCTGTAAAGCAGCCAAAATGTCGGAAACGTAAAAACATAAAATAAGAGAATCAATCTCAGAAGGTTATCAATGGATTTCCGCCAAGTATCGCCTAGATCTATCAATTATATCAGAAGGTGGAGTCATTGCAGGTATATGAATATAAAACTTGGGCTGGGGAACTATGGCTCCAACCCGTTTCACGTTGATGGGGAGTGCGCCAGGTTTAATAGAAATTGGCTTGCCTCCATTCGCATTGGAACACTGCAGTGAACTTATGCCTACCCTCCCCCCCCCCCCCCCCATCAGGGACTAGAAACATGATGATGAAATGAGAATCATAGAACAGTGAAAAATATATTTCTTAATAATATAGGCAGTAATTACATTGTTATATGCTGAGTGATTCAGAAAGGGTATTCTAAGTCAATTTAAATAAAAATATAAATTGTATAAAAAATCTAATTGGCATTTTGTCGAAATTCTGACGTCACATGAGCCCCAAAGAAGCATAGTTTCAAGGCTTAGTGTACCAATTCTCAATCATCCTGTAAATAGAATATAAAGTATATATTTCAGTCTATTACCACAGCCCACAATCGTACAAGAAGATACAAATAAGTAACAAAAACATTACTAAGAGATTCCAGTACCACCCTGCACCTCGCATGCCAACACACTGGAGCTTATTTTTTTTTTGCAATAACATTGTCATTAAAAAAAAGACATGCCCGCTGAGTTTCTCGGCGGATCTTCATAGTGGAGGTCTAGTTCCGACCCCGGTTGTAGAGTTAAGAAAAAAAATGTTAATAACAATTTGTAAGTGCCCCCGTTGGCATATACGAAATAAATGATTTGACTTGACCCAACCTGCTGAGTACCCAATCATTTATTCTCCTCCTAAAAAGGGGATGGATATACACATTTATACAGAGTGATCCAAAAAGGGTTCACTAAGCATTTAACTTAGTCTTTTTAGCGCATTTGTAAACACTATGTGAAATCCGAAAAATCACAATTGACATTTAGGCGGGAATATTTTCTTTTAAAAACGACCTCTAACTTCGGATCCGAACCGAATACTGCATGGCTAGTAAATCACACTAATATCATAAATGTGAAAGTTTGGATGGATGGATGGATGTTTGTTACTCAATCACGCCAGAACGGCTCTGGATGAAATTTGGCACGGAGATAGATTATAGTCTGGAATAGCGCATAGGCTACTTTTTATCCCGGTAAAAAGGACATACTTTTTAATCGCGGGGCGCAGCTAGAGTCTATATGTAGTTGAGTACATCGAGTGTGGGGTGCACCGCGCGGCTCCTAGTGACGGCGGCGTAGTACCGCGCGGAGTCGCGCGGCGTGCGCGTGCGCAGCGGGTCGGAGAAGTTCACCGCGTACAAACCAAAACGGACGCTGAAAACATTCGAAAAGGGTTTGGATTCATGTCTTCACTGTTTCTTGGGCTTCCACAATAATAGCACGCACATTTCGTCTAGAGCTCCATAAAACACAAAAACTTATTTAACATCGCATATTCAGATTCAGAATATTTTTTATTCATGGGTAGGTCACCTACCAATTACCCGTTCGGAATGCCGTAGAAGAACAAGCAAGAAACTCCATGGTTGCTCTCTTTAAGAGGATGTCTCGGGACTTTTTTATTTATGTTTAAGTTGGTAGAACGCTTGCCTCGGTAACGAGGATCGCATGTTCAAACTCCGGCTCGCACCTCTGGGATTTCTGGATTTCATGTGCGAATCTCATTTTCAACCATGATTATCACTTGCTAAACGGTGACGGAAAACATCGCGAGGAAACCTGCATGTCTGAGAGAACCCCTCGAAAGACGTGTGAAGTCCGCCAACCCGCACTGGGCCAGCGTGGTAGACTATGGCCTAATCCCCCTCACATTGAGGGTAGGCCCGTGCCCACCATTGGGACATTAAAAGGGCTGGTATTATTATATATTATTATTAGTAAATTAAGATTTTACTAACTCATAGCCACCCATCCACTCGAAGTTGTCCATCAGCGACCACGCGCTGTAGCCAATCACTGATATCCCATCGCTTATAGCTAGCAGCAGCTGCAAAAGCATTAATATATGTTAATCTGTCTTGTTGTTTATAAATCTGTTTTTGTGACAATTTTGTCTCATCGCTACATGATATTAGCAACGGGATGCGAGATTCGATAGAGAGAGACAATTAACGCAGCGTACCTGTTTCAGATAAACTTTCATGTACTCCAGTCGATCTTGATCGTTAAGACCCGCATCCATGGATGGGTATCCACTCTCCGCGATCAGAATATCCATGGGTCCATAGGTTGCGTTCAGCCAGTGCAGCTGACGACGCAATCCTTCAGGATATACCTGAAATAATACTACATACACCAAATCTTGATATGTGTATTGTATCGGGACATTTGTATTGTATCAGAACATTTCTTTTGTATCGGGACATTTTGATTGTATCGGGACATTTCGATTGTATTGGAATGTCTCTATTGTATCGGGACATTTGTATTGAATCGGAACATTTGCATTGTATCTGGACATTTGTATTGTATTGCGACATTAGCATTGTATCGGGACTTATGCATTGTATCGGAACATTCAAAATAATCTAGTACGTATATGCTAGTCTATTCTTATAATGGTGATAATTCTATTGTCTACTAAGAAATACTAACCTAATTTTATGTGACAACAAAAATGGTGAGTATTGTTGTCTTGCTCATACTTAAGGACCATGGGAAGGAAGGCAACAGTGACACTGTTGGTACCAAAATAATTTACCCGATTCTTACCCCAAACCAATCGATCTCACCAACTTTCCAATCCGGATGCCTCTCCATTACCACACCCAGTTCATCGGACCCGTAGAACGGCCAGGTGCCAATTTTCTCCCCAACATGCGCCTTGCGAATCAACCTGCTAGTGTAGTGGTTCAAACCATAGTAGTCGTATGTCCCTAGGGATAAAGAGTAGTTTTGATTAGCAAAGCACTATAATTTGTCCTCTGGGATATAAACTCTCATCAATTTATTATGAGTATAAAATAAGAATAAACTTATTATTGACGTAGCAACTTGGTTGGAAACAAATTATTTTAATAAATAATATGATGTTCAAAATTAACTTTTATGTTACCCCCGAATTTATAGACTTTTTATAACGTTATCAAACGTCATATAGTACTGCACACAAGAGTTTTGCTATGCGCAATACTATATGACGTTTTATAAAGTTATGGTACATTATTTATAGTAAATAAAGGTACTCAACACGACTTTGTTTTTTATATATAAAACCACAAAGTCGAACTTTCATTAACATGATTTTAAATAGCACCTCGCACAAACTCAATCTCTGCTGGTGTGAAGGGCGGCAGTCTGGGTTGCGGATAGCCTTCTTTCCTGGCGTTCTCTGCCAGCAGCTTCTCTATCCGCGGCGGCCACCCACCAGCCTTGGAGAAGATGGGGTACGAATATCTGCCTTCCTGTAAACATGCTTATCCACTAGTTGAAATCAATAGGTTAACACACTGGCTCAGCGTCGTAGACTATGGCCCGAATCACCCTCGTAATAAGAGGCAGATTGCAGTCTCACGCCCTTACATCAGGACCCTGTACTATGCCGAAATTGTGGCACTGCAGTGTGCCTTTGCCTACCGTTCATTGGGATTTCAGACGTGATGGTGTTTTATGGAGTTAAAAGCTAAAATGTATTATTCATACCCAGTACGCAAGGGTGAGCTCGGTGGCCTCGACATCGTCGGCTGTTTTTGGTTCTAACCAAAAAACCACTGATGCTAGGGACACTTTTCCTAAAAAAAATTCAACATTACCCCCCCAATTTATAGACGGTCTATAACTTTATCAAACGTCATGTAGTACTGCGCACAAGAGTTCTGCTTTGCGCAGCACTATATGGCGTTTGATAATGTTATAGAAAGTCTATAAATTTGGGGTAAGTATTTTACTGCTAAGACAGTGATTCAAAATGGGTATACTAAACCATGAACTTGAGCGTATTTGGAATCATTATTATTATTATTTTTTGGTTATGTGAAATCAGAATTTCGAAAAGATAATGTAAAAATAAAAATTAATTCACAATCACTTTGTTCACAGAATGCTCCGACTTTAGTGGATAGGACGGATAGGACGGGCATAGTGTAACATAGAAGTCCACCAGGAAATCAGTAAAGGCTATTTTGCTACGTAATACCTATTCCTAGAGGCGGACTTGTACTCTTGGCCGCTCTGGGCCGTTTAATAAGTAGTATCCCTTTTGAGCTGTTTTTTAGCCGCCCCTAATATGTAACCGTCCTTATCAGCCCTATGGCATATCCGCCGCTGCCTTTCACCTGTAGCTTCACGTATATACCTATTGTAAACACATACTATCGCTGCGATCACTCGTGCTATTCCTTTCGCACTCGCGTGTTTTGTCTCGCTCTGTTTTGTATATATAGTTGGACAATAATCTATGAAACTGCTCTATATAATTTACTCTATCGTTTTCTCTCTCTTCTCTATGGCGGCTGCTTGACAATGGGTGGTCTAAAAAGTGTTCTCTGTACTTAAATAAAATTATGATTGTTTAACTATAAAGAAGTATAAATTTTCCACCCCAGGGCCCTGAAGGATATGTTAAACAATAGTAGTGCATTCAAAATGTAACCTTCAAGTAGCGACAACCTGTCTATTATTTACTGAACACCATTATGTACGTCCTCACCGTGATACCGAGGCTTGAATTCCTTATCATAAATCCTCCAAGCTCTCGCATGACCTATCAACACATTCTTGTTGCATTGAAAACCGCCGATCTTCCTGTCATTCAAGTATGGCGCTTGCTGCTCGGAGTACGCGTTGTCGCAGACTCCAATGGGCTCGTTGATGGTCAGCCAGAACTTGACGCGGTCGGCGTAGAGAGAGTACACCACCCTGGCGTAGTCCCCGAACCAGTCGCTGATGAGAGGGTTCGCCCAGCCACCTGGAATTATTTTTTCAACATAAAACCAAAAAATATTACTCTATGGCCTTAAAGTAAGGACTAGAGACAATAGCCAGACAGAGATCATATATTATAAAGATCTGTTCAGAAATTTGCCCAAGCAGAAATCAAACCCGCAACCACTAAGCTGTATTCTGTATTAGTCAAATATGGTAGCAGTCAGTAGTAAACTTAAGGGGAAAGCGCAAGGTCAGGGCGCGAAATTCAAAATGTCAATGGTTTTTATTTTTTTACGAAAAATTTGGACATCTTTACGATGTTATTTAGTTTTTTTTTTTTTTTTTTATTACAGTATATGCAAGTATTTGATCTCGATCTCACCTGATGGTAAGTGACGATGAGATCTACGATGGAGCATACTTGCCTAGGTAGGAAGGCGGCAGTAGATCGAGACGCTACATTCACTAGGCACATGCAGCGCAACTGATCTGACCGGCCATCCATGAATGGCAACACCGAACATCATGCCGGAACACGGCTAGGCCGCTTGGCGACATGGCTTTGTTCAGTGGGTGGTGATTAGCCACGGCCGAAGCCTACCACCAGTAGAGTTGTAGAGTTGTTGGTCACGTGTAGGGTATCTCGAGGGTACTTAATTCTCCTACGGACGAAGGTGACTCGACCCCAAAAATTTGATATTGATTTTGACACAACTTGGTACAGGTATCCATACCTCTGTGGGCACTGTCCTTAATAAACCTGTGCGCCCAACTACCGTGCGTAGATTGTCACGTCATGCAGAGTGTGTTCATCCAACAAAAAGCCAGTCAGTATGCAATCTTCAAAACTCACCAAGGTCCTGCAAGGACTGCGGCAGGTCGAAGTGGTATAAGGTGACGACTGGCTGGATGCCTCTCTCCAGCAGCGCGTCGATCAGCTCGCTGTAGTACTGCACCCCCGCCGCGTTGATGTGGTTGGGGAAGCCACTGGGCAGGATACGGCTCCAAGATACGGAGAATCTGAGTGAGAGAATAGCAAAGTTAGTTATACCCAATGGAAACGTAGGGTTTCTTTAGTTTGACGACCTGCTTGGCAGTTAGGAGTGATCCTACGTTTAATGCTGAGGATTCCGGGTTCCCGGTAGTGACTAACTATTCGTGATGAGCACGGATGATTGTACCCGAGCCATGGACTTTTGATATCTATATAAGTAAGTGTATACATCGTGTTTTAAAAAGGGCTCGCGCTCTGCCATTTGTACCTGCGCTACTTAAAACGAATTTGAAGTTGGAATTTTGATGTTCAACTGTTTTGTGCAAAAATAAAGAAAACAAAAATGACATTTCAAAAAAAAAGTTTATATTTTGAAATCGCGACTTTACATGATGATAACAAGTCCGCTACTTGTTTAATAATGGTGCATCCTTTTTGGGACACACAGTATACCGGGATATCCCCCAGAACATTTTACGGTACCCCTAATACAAGCGATGTTTAGATTGGGACCGTACAGTTTGTATATTCGTCTGGCGATATTATATTCTTACTATTATGTTGTGAGGAAACATACTGAAGCCACAGAGTATCTTAGCTTCTCACAGATTATCTTAGCTCTAAGAACATCACCTGTACATATTAAGGCCCAGTTCCTCCAGCATCTCGACGTCCCGTCTCCACAGGTGGTAGGAGTCGCAGGCCACGTCAGCGTTCGCGCCGCCAGCCACCAGCTCGGGCCGCGTGTGCGCCAGTCTGTCCCAGATATGTTCGCTTTTCCCTAAAAAAAAACTATTCCTATTATCGTTGGAAACAGTTTATTAGCCTTGAGATGGTTCAATAACTCTTTACGGGGTCATTCAGAAAGGTTATAATAGGTCTTCAGCGGTCACTTCTTTAGTCATAAGTGTCAAATAAGACTTTCAAAGGGCATTTTAAAAAAAATGCTCACAAAAAATCGCACTTAGTCAATGGGTTGGGCACTAAATTTATTTATATAAATAGCCGTTTAAGTGAATATTCAATAGTGTATTGTTCAACGTTCCAAATAAATAAATATTAATTCATTAATAAATAATAATGTCGAGAATGTTTGACCTTTTTAACGTCTTGATTGTAGGGAGGTACTCGTAAACAAACTTATCTTTGACCCAATCTTATATCTTATCCTTTGTGTTGTACCTTTGGGTTTTCTAATGTATGGCATAAGGTAAGAAGCATCGCAATGTACTTTACTATGGGCAATTGCATGTTTAATCAAAATTAGGTCTGTCTGCATGAAAGTATGTAGGTACTCGTACATTTCTCGAAATAAAGTATTTAAACAAATTATTGAGTAAGTTTTTAATTAAATAGTACCTACAAAGGTTTTATTTTTTTATTCACTACCCGACTGCTCAAGAAGGAGGGTAATGTTATTAAATACTAGCTGTCCCGGCGAACATCGTACCGCCTCAGAATCAAATGTATGCGAGAATCTATTTCTTTTTCCATGTTTCAATAGTTATTCTGCTATTCGGGGCGGAGACAAATAAAAAAAAACAAAGTCGATAAAAATCGGTCCACCCGTTCTTGAGTTATAAATGGTGTAACTAACATGACTTTGTGTTATATATTTAGATGTATATGTAGAAGATAAAGTGTATAATTTACTTATCTTTTATAAGGTGCATGCCAGAGTAAGCTTAAAATTGGTATAAAATAAAGGTAATACACAACTCACCGCTAATGTTCCAGGCGCCTTCCACTTGGGCGGCGGCCGTGGAGGCTCCGAACATGAACCCTGGGGGGAACACCAGCTGCTCCATGCACCGGCACCCACCCATCAAACTGGAATAGATATCGCCAGACGAACACGCTAATGGTACGGTTTCATACGAAGTACCTAACGCTTGTACTTTGGCACCGTAGAATGGACTGGGGGACTGGGGGACTGTCACACAAAGGTCGCCTCCTGCCAGGATTCGAACCCGGGATCCTCGGTACAGAAAGCAGGGTCAGTACCAACTGTGCCATTTGTCAAATTTAAAAATCACATAAAATGTAACAATGCCGGAGTTAGCCGGAGTTAGCCGGAGTTAGCCGGAGTTAGCCGGAAAAAAAGGTATGCTCTAATTTAAAAGGCTCTACCTTTTTACGAATCTAAACATATAAATAAAATTGGAGTATCTGTTTGTAATATTAAAATAACCGCTTTTTACTAAGTGCATTTGGATGTATACACGGTATATATACCAAAACCGTCTGTCTGTTTGTTCCGGCTAATCTCTGAAATGGCTGGACCGATTTTGACGGGACTTTCACTGGCACTGATAGCTGATGTAACAAGGAGTAACTTAAGATACTTTTATTTTAGAAAAACTTTTGTGTTAAATACCACGCGGACGAAGTCGCGGGTAACAGCTAGTTTATTATATATATTTGTGTAAACAGACATAAGTTCGGTAAGCATATTATGAATTATTCATTTATTCATTCGTTAGCTTTGCAAGTATCTACATGGTTGTTTGATCTAGGCTATCAGACCAATTATGTTTAATTAAAATCCATCCAGCCGTTTTCCTCGTGATGTACCTTCAGGGACTTTATCTCCCGGCGGGATTATATGGGAAGCGGAATGGATAACTTCCCGAGATCGATTTACGCAATCGCTGTGTTAATTATTCCTTTCCACGATCGTATGTGTGTGTGTGTGTGTGTGTGTGTGTGTATCTCCCCCCCCTGGAAGCCCTAAAGGTCATTTTCGCATGGCGATACAATACCCATAAATTCTAGTTGTAAGTACACCAGTATATTAAGTGCGGGATTATTCGTAAGCTAACCGTATACTTTATAGTCTACGTATTTAGACATTTTGTATGGAGAATTGAAAGTTTTTAATACCGTCCGGTAGAGGCGCTGTTCGGTTTTGCTTTACGCAGTACGACGATTGATAAAGTAATAAAATGTCTATAAATTAGTGGGTTTGATATTATGGCTTATCCCCCAAATTTATAGACGTTATACTTTATAGTATACGGTTAGCTTACGAATAATCTCGAACTTGACGATCAGAATGAGATATTATTTTATTTTATTTCAAAAATATTTGTTGACTTTATTATACTTATTCTGTTTTATTGCTCTTGTATTATTTGTAAGTGTGACGAATAATAAATAATTATCTTGTTTAGTTTTGTTTATTTGACATTGATTACCTTTTAAATTGATGTCTTACCTTTTGTGCTATAAAAATTCATTCTTCTTCTGAGAAAATACGTGTAGCTACTGTGCAATACCTAGAGCGAGCCTGCTCTAAGAATTGCCAATGGCTATTTGCCTACTTCTAAATACACGCGATATCTTCTTCTTCTTGCCTTACGAAATGAAATGCAATGTAATAAAATGGATATGAAAATGGCCTCACCCACAACTTGTCAAGTAATTAATAGCAATAAAGCATTCAACAAATACACATTATAAATAAAATACGCGATCAACATGACATTAATAATAATAATATAATATCGCCAGACGAACACACCAACTGTATGACCCCATACTAAGCAACGTTTGTGTTATAGGTACCGTACAATGGACTGGGGGCGATCCCAGTAACACCCAGACCAGGGCAAATTACGAAAAGACCGTTTCCGAAATTTGCCCAGGCAGGAATCGAACCCGCAACTACCTGGGCCCCAAGTCTGCTAACACAATCGATTCATAATCGAACAGCAACCGCATAGTAGCTGTCACTTTTGACAGATATCCCATACAATATCTGTCAAAAGTGACAGTTACTATGCGGTTGCTGTTCGATTATGAATCGATTGTGTTAGCAGACTTGGGGCCCTGGTACAGTGACCCGATCGGCCTACGCTCAAACCACTAGACCAAGCTGTCGTCACTAGACCAAGCTGTCGTCGCTAGACCAAGCTGTCGTCAAATTCATTCAATTTAAAAGTCTATGTTATTCGTAACTACATCAGTCATTTTGTTAAAATTGTTTTTTTTATCTACCGAAACTATATTTACTATAAACTATATAATAAACAAATCCATGCCCAATAAACTTGAGAATCTCTGTGTGTTTAAAGACTAATCTTACCTGATAACACACGCAATGACGTAAATCATTATTGACTGACACTTGGCGCGAAACATTTACTTAACATAATTGCAGTAAGCAACGAACTGACGAGACAATATTGCACACAACGCTTTATATCTGGATTCTAGAGGTATCTTACTAAAGGCGTGGATAGACTGTTGAGAAGTGATTGATTGAATGCGAGATTTGTCTGTGGTCTGGTGGCCTTAACCACAGACCTAAAATTCTTACGCTACATCTATAGACTAAACAGTAGAATCAGAATATTTTGAACCTCTGAAGCACCCGTCGAAGCAGTGATAGCCAAGTTGGTAGAACGCTTGCCTCGTTAACGAGGATCGCAGGTTCAAACCCGGGTCGCACCTCTGGGATTTCTGGATTTCATGTGCGAATCTCATTTTCAACCACGATTATCACTTGCTGAACGGTGAAGGATAACATCGTGAGGAAACCTGCATATCTGAGAGAACCCCTCGAAAGATGTCTGAAGTCCGCCAACCCGCACTGGGCCGGCGTGGTGGCCTATGGCCAAATCCCCCTCGAATTGAGGGGAAGTTGCAAGATCTTCAGCTCTTTTCCAAGTCGATGTACCTAGTGATTTTTTTATATAATAGGTTAATTTATTCTACTTTTACTTTAAACTTTTAGTTTAGGGGTCAGAAAATGAGGCTAATTTTTATCCCGAAAAAGAGCACGGTTCCTATGGTATAGCATACAGGAACTGTGCATTTGCAAAAGGACATACGGTTTAATCGCGGATAACAACGCGGGGCGCAGCTAGTATTTAATAAGTGTCATCCTGAGTTGGTGTGAACAGTATGAAGTGTTCCCTAGTTTAAAAATATCAAGACTTGCGCGGGTACTTTTTTAGTTTTATAAGTAGTCGAGATCGCTACGACCTATGCGGCAATCCATTAAAATATACTATACTAAAGTATTTAAAGTGTCGAGCAACCTGTTTGACTTGCATCCTGGGAGCCTGTGCGGGCGCAGCTATATGACACTTCACACAAATGTGCTGATTATCCAACACACGCTGTGTGTGTGTGCGTGCTTGTCGTGTATACATAATGATTCAGTAAGTATATTATACACTAAGCCGTGGATATATACTAAGCCGTGGAGCCTTCGCTTCATTTACGCATTTATCAACATCATGGCAAAGTCTGAATTTGAATATGTCGATTTGAAAATAAAGGTTGTTCACAAAAAATACAATTTTAATTTTGTTTAGAAAATTATTTGTATTTACACTATCAATATTTAAGATTTGGTTACGAAGAAATTATTTATTACTAGCAGCGCCCCGCGGTGTTACCCGTGATTAAAAAGTATGAAAAATTAAAACAAATCTATCCCACGGGAACCATACAGTTTACCGGGATGAATAGTAGCCTATGTGCTATTCCAGACTATAATCTATCTCTGTGCCAAATTTCATCCAGATCCGTTCAGCCACTCTGGCGTGATTGAGTAACAAACATCCATCTATCCATCCATCCAAACTTTCACATTTATAATATTAATATATATATATATATATATATATATATTATATATATATAGTGGGATTAGTGGGATTTGTTAGTGAGTGATTTATTTATTATACCTTGACACCTTTATCGATGGGAATATAACTATCAAGTAAGTATTTTTTTAAGTTGTTTTTCTTTTGTTATCTGCGTTTAAGATAGGATGGTTGTTGCAAGCAATGTTGTCTGAATATTCTAACGAATCTGTGGGTAGGAATGGTAAGATGCTCCTTAATAAAATAAAAATCAAATATTTTTATTATAATAGGATTATATTTTAAAGCGCGTAAATTCCTTAAAATTAGTTTCATTTCAATGTGTAATATTCGCGTAAATATAAGAAATCAATATATATTTTAAAGGTCAATATTTCCAACGAAATTAATGAAATAACTAAACATTAAAAAAAATACACTCTATACCGAGCACAACACTACATGTAGTACTTACGCCTTATTTAAAAAAAACAACAAACATAATTATTTTATACAACAACGTGATCCATATAACTTACTGATTCATCGGTTAAAATATAATACACTATTATTGTTACACCTTATATAGATAAAGATCAATTTCATTAAATGTTTCTTTACATTATTATAACTAACTCAAGGTACGTAGGTAATTACTTAATGATTGCATTACTTATATAAAATAGATGTGAGAATATGTAAATAACTGTATAAATATCAAGACACAATCCTCTGAGTACAGGTATTGAATAATTATTTTACAATTTCACAAGCAAACAGCTACCTATTCTAGGCCTATTATTTTCAATATTTTTGGCCACAGACATAATATTATACTCAGACTAGAGTATCGCAAACAAAATATTAAAGCACAAAATCTGAGCTAAATATTATTGCGGTATATACCTGATTATAATACTTTTTGACCAGCTGCTTATACCGATCCTACATTGATCTCACGTACTTATAACAATGTACTGCTCAAAAATGTAAAAGATATTTAAAAAAAAGAGCAACCATGGAGTTTCTTGCCCGTTCTTCTCCATAGGAACGGCATTCCGTACTACAAAAATCAAAATAATATTGTCGCTGATTTAAAATTAAACTATTTGTTTATGGTTGGTTTTATTCTATATATAAGTACATATCTATCCCTGTGTTGAAGATTAATAAAACTTATCGATCTTTCAAAATTATAATTTATGGATGATTTTTTTTTATCTGACAACATTTACTCATGCTACCAAACTCTAGTAGACGCGGCTTCATTTTAATATTGAGCGACGCGCTGTCTGAGTATAATAAGTCTATGTATTTAGCCTATCTACTATCTTGCTGAGTAATTGAGTGAGTAGTATTTTTTTTAATTCCGCATGCGTCATAGGTTGGCTCTCCACTAGATTGTAACGGCAAAGTAAAAAGATTCGGATCCAGTACGTTAAGTACGAGATTATTCGTAAGCTAATTGAACAGCGCCTCTAGCGCACAGTGTTTAAAACTTTGCATTCTCCATACAATGTGTTTAAAAATAAATAGAATGAATTTTTTTTCAATGGTTTTTTTCGTATATTTTTAGTTTTTGCTGTGATTTCACATGAATCTGAGTGTTTATATTGTTTCTAAAGTTTCTTCGACCTGCGACTTCGTGCGCGTGGTATTTAACAAATACACAACCGTTGGCAACAGCCTGCTTGCTCGTTCTGAGCCCGCGGGACGCATTGCAGGTTGTGCTATCAAACTTAATCAGGCGCAGCGCTGCAACATTGGTTTTAATTTGTTTTCGTGAAATCCTACTTTTTTTCTAAAATAAAAGTTGCCAAGTTACTCCTAGTTACATCAGCTATCTGCCAGTGAAAGGCCCTTCAAGATCGGTCCAGCCATTTCAGAGATTACCCGGAACAAACAGACAGACAGGCAAAAAATTTCAAAAATGTTGTTTTGGTATATAGGTACCGTGTATACATCCAAATGCACTTAGTAGAAAGCGGTTATTTTAATATTACAAACAGACACTCCAATTTTATTTATTTGTATAGATTGTTTAGTGAAAAACGTCGCCCATAGATAGTTAGGACTCCATCTGGATTTCTCATAGATAGTTAGGATTAATTCTAACTATTGGTGCCTATGCGACTTAAACGTTGTGACGTTCGTACGCATGTTCGTTATTTAAGTTACAGCGCAGTTAGCACAAACCTTAATAACGAGATCTCTTCCTAACTATGTATATACTCGTAGTAACAAATACTCTTTTTTATCAGATTAGTCAGTCCTTAAGATGATTTATGCACGCGCAGTTGTGTTGTGGTGAGTTACTGTGCAGTTATATGGTGACCTAGAGTGCTATAGTAAGGCAACAGGATATTAGCTTCCTGGTTCGTTACCTTGACAATTATCACGGGAATCATATTGATTTCTTATATTTACGCGAATACTACACATTGAAATAAAACTAATTGTACGGATTTTATCGCGTTTATATTATGTGTTTTTACGTTCCCGTCGTCAACCACCTCGGTCCTCCCGTGACAATGGTTGCTGTAAAGCAGCCGAAACGTCGGGAACGTAAAAAACATAACATCAACGCGATAAAATCCGTAAAATTAATTTTATTTCAATATTACGGGAATTCTTTAGTGTTTTCGGGATAACATGTAGGTACTTATTAGACCTATGTGCTTAATTTTAATTTAGTAGCTCGCGTAGGTAGTTGAGTAATATAATCTACATATTTTTAGATGCGCTTCGTTTCGCGTAGAATTGCATTTTATTTGGGGTCCCGGCACTTGTGATAGATAGTTTCTCGACTAACATCTTAGAGGAGTTCGGCGATGAAACTTGTTTCGTTCATAATTGGAAAAGTTGACAAGCCGAGGGTCAGTGGTGGGTTCCTCTTCCCCCATTTGTTTAATATAATCTCATTCAAATTTATCTTAGTGTCTGAGATGACGGTTTATCTATCAGTGTAAGGACTCATGTTCCCTTAGGTCGTAATGGAGAGCGCTTTGTTCGGCGTTTTCTTACATAAGTTATGTTTCGTTACGTGAATATATAAGTAGTAATAGGTTATGTTTCGTTACGTAAATATGTTTAATAGTTTATTAAACATCTCACTCGTGGAAAAATGCCTCAGCTTGACTTCTCCATAAGTGTCTGTCGTGGGCCATCTCCTGCCATGTTGCTGCCGCAAAAGTGTTAAAATAATTTTGCCGTTCCTTCCTCGGTAAACAGTTTCGTACGTCAGGACTCTTAATCTCGTACGTAAATACGTAAATTATACAATTATGATCATGTAAATTATTCAAACTTAAAACAAAAAAATAGAGTCTTTGACCCATAGATGTTTTTATAGATTGCACAAGCTCCTATTGTTGTTAAATCTTAAATTAACTTTTAATTGAAGTTACTTTTTTTCTTATAGTTTTATCTCTGCTTAGTTTTATTAGAATCCTCTACCTACCTACAAATAGGTATCTTATATACCTATATATAGACTTTAAACTTATAATATTTTTTATAAATCACACTCGTCCAAGTCTTTTGCATACAAAATAATTAAAAAGAAAATGATAAAACAAATAAAAATATGCATTTATGGTACTAACGGCCTGGCCACGGGACATTCGCTATAGCGAAAAATCGCCTGGCGCGACACGGGGTGGCGGCGCGTCTTGCGATTGAAACAAACGTATAGAAATGTACTGAGCAAGCCACGGGGCACGGCGATCGCCAGCGCGGCCGGCGGCTTGTACCGGGCGAATCGCGCGGGCGGCGGACAGCGCGGCCGGCGAGTGAAACAAATACATGAATCAGTACGGCGCAGGCCACGGCGTCGGGCGGTAGTCGCGGCGACTCGGCAGCGATCAAATCTGTTTAGTCGTTTTCGCCGCGAATAATGAACACGGAGCTGTTTATTGCCGAAATATTAGCCAGGCCGCCTATTTGGAAGTCTGGCCACCCACATCATAAATATAAGCATGTAGAGAAGATATTGTGGGAAGACATTAAATAAAAAAATTAAAAAAATCCCAGGTTCTGAAGGTAGATTTTTTTTATTTATAGGTACAAATAATTAGTTAGTAGGTTACAAAGTAGTCTTTAAAATTATTTCTTAAATTTTTTTCTGGGTACATTCTGTATTTCTCATACTTCTTGTGGAATTCTTCATCTATACCTCGATTCCTATTCAAATGTAATAAAAAAAAACATGTACTCCATAATCTCTTCCAAATGTGATGTCTTGAACAAAAATACTATTAATAGCAATATCGAGATAACTTTGATAGCAACATTTCGCTCTCGGACGTCCTTACTGATCGCGGCGGCGATCGCGACTGCCGCCGTGCCCCGAGGCCTGCAAAAGATGCCGCGCGAATTGCTGCCCCGCCACTCGCACTCGCCGTATCGCGCCGGGCGATTTTTCGCTGTGGCGAATGTCCCGTGTCATCATCCAGTGATTAATATTATTAAATCGAAAACCAAGCGTACCATTGCAAGACCTCAAGATACTGTGAGCACTTTCTGCGTAGATCGGACCACAATCAACAATTAAATATGAGGGTAGCCCGTTTCTAACTATGAAACCAGGATGTCAACCACCTCAGTCCTCCCGTGACCATGGTTGCTGTAAAGCAGCCGAAACGTCGGGAACGTAAAAACCAAAAATAAACGCGATAAAATCCTTAAAAATAGTTTTATTTCAACTTTCACATTTATAACATTAGTAGGATTATTTATTATATCATGAAGTTCCCGCTAAAGTTCAAAATACTGATTTAGGTATCATTCCACACTTACCCCTATACTTATAGACAGTTATAATGGATTGTCAGAGAATTATTTCAAACTTTTCAGGCGGATACTTGCGTTATAATGGCATTTTAATCCATTAGAACTTTCTATAAATTCGAGGAGTAGTAGATAAGTATTAAAAACTATTTATTGAAAAGTGACACGATAATAATATTATTTAAATAGGTCTTAGGGGCCATTCTTAAATGTGTTTGGGTCGGACGGTACAAGTGGCGTTTAGTCATGTATGGTAAACAAACATTAAATATAAAAAAAGAATAAAAACAATCAAAAACAAAGCAATCGCAGGTAGGTATGTCAAGTGCGAGATTATTCGTAAGCTAACCGAGTACATTATAGTTTACGTAATTCGTAAGCTAACCGAGTACATTATAGTTTACGTAATTCGTAAGCTAACCGAGTACATTATAGTTTACGTAATTCGTAAGCTAACCGAGTACATTATAGTTTACGTAATTAGACATTTCGTGTGGAGAATAGAAAAGCGCCTCAAGAGGGCGGTGTTTAAAACATTCAAGTCTCGCACTTGACTTACTGAAAACAACTACACCGTGAAGACAGCTTTTTACAATAACTGTTTTTAGAATTATCTTATTTTTTATTTCAATACTTTTTTAAATCGTTTTGTATTTGGTAGTTACGGTTTTTATTTGCCGCCGGTATTATTTGTGCAATGAATAATATAAAAAAGGACGAATATAATTAAATCGTAATCATCTAAAAAATAGGGTTCAGTAGTCTCTCCGGGAAATCATTATAAAGTTTATAATGTCTACCCGTCCGTCCCGGTATGTCACAGCAACATAGCTTTTTGGTGGTCCTTGCGCCATCCATAGAGCGGAGAGTAGAGGAGATGCGCGAAATTAACCAATCAGGTTGTTTGAAAAACACCGCTCGGTACCGAGCGGAGAATTTCAAACAATCTTATTGGTCTATTCCGCAGATCTATCCGCTCCGCCTTGGTAGAAACCGGACCTGCAGGGTTATTTTAAATGATTCGGAATCGACTTCGGAAACGGATTTAAAACTTTCCGATGTTGATGTCGCTCCCTACGAGCTTTCCGACATAAACTTTTTGAAAAACGATTTGGTATTGTCACCAAGATACATCGAAAATAATCAAATTCGGAAATTTTAATAGCGATTGCGGTAATCCAGCTCGGAAGTTTTTGATTCCGTTTCCGATATCGATTTCGAATGGTTTAAAATAATCCTGCTGAATGCACTGCAGCAGTTTGACACGAACCGACTTAATTGAAATCCTCTATTCTCAATCTTAATGCAAGGATGTAGATCACACTATTAAAAATACAGTCACCTTATAAGAATATAATATTGCCATATACATCTTTAATTGGGAAAATTAGTAAAAACCCCCTCGTGATGATGATTATAAATGTGAAAGTTTGGATGGATGGATGGATGGATGTTTGTTACTCTTTCACGCCCGAACGGCTGAACGGATCTGGATGAAATTTGGCACAGAGATAGATTATAGTCTGGAATAACACATAGGCTACTTTTTATCCCGGTAAAATGTATGGTTCCCGTGGGATAGATGTTTTAATTTTTCATACTTTTTATCGCGGGTAACACCGCCGGGCGCATCTAGTATGTAATATATAAGATGCTCTAAAAACCCATGTCACTTAGATCTGTATGGTGCAACAATCGTGCGATAAGAACTGCATGTCAAGTGCAAGATTATTCGTCTAACTGTATAGTTTACGTATTTAAACACATTGTAGATTAAACAGCGCCTCTGGCGGACAGTATTTCAGATTTCAATTCTTCATACAATGTGTCTTAATACGCAGACTGTAAAGTGTACCGTTTGTTTACGAATAATCTCGCACTTGTCGTATTGTTTGAATTATAGAACAAAATCCATTTAATACTTACGGAACCCTACACGATGCGTTACCCAACTCGCTCTTGGTCGGTTTTTTTGTAGCCGAATCCGTGTTCATGCTGATTTTGCGTTTTTTTAAGTAATTTGTAATTGAATGTACATTATTATCGGTACATAAATAGTTTTTTTTTTATCATGGAAATAATAATAAAAAAAACGATACCTAGCATAGACGATCAAGTCTAGCGGTTTTAAAGTAAGAAGAAAGAAAGAAAGTATTTATTTGGCAAAGAAATAGCTACACACAATTAATTAATTAAATATATAACAACGCTGATATTTTGCCAAAAGGGTCAACAGCTCAGCTTATTGTTGAATGGCAATAAATGCGCACCCAACGCTGATTTTCAGCTGCAACCCGCGGGTGACGGGAGCACGTAACTAAAACTAACTTAAGTAATTAACAAAATAAAGATGCTTATGCTAATAACCCCACAGACTTAAACATGAGTCGGTACTTATATGTTATTTTTTTTTTTTTTTTTTTTTACATTCACAAAATTTAAATCTATATATTTATCCTTAAGTAGCTGGTTGGATTTCCGTAAGCACAAATTTTGTACATTATTTCTTTCCATTATTTTGCTTTCGTCACTGAGTGTTATCGGGATTTACATAAATATCAATTTAATCGAGTTTAATACCGGTTTTAAGGTTTAAAAAAGAGCTGATTTTTTGCTGGATATGCAATAAATAATTTTTTATATACATAAAGATCAATCGAATATTAGAATTTTTAATTAACTGCCAATATGTATTTCGGAGTATTTTACGTAAGAAACTTGCCTTTGTAATAGCATTGCAAAACAACGAAAACATTTTATAGATTTGGGCGACAATGGCGTTTGAGATATTTTATTACAAGAATATATGTGTTTACTCCGTCAGTGCCGTGGTCGGAGGATCGTGGGGTGGCGAGCTGACCAAGTTTCCACCTGACTTCAAGTTAGGAGCTGCCACGGCGGCTTACCAGATCGAAGGAGCATGGAATGTTGCTGGTGAGTTCTAGGACCGGCCCCCTGATAGCGTATCTAGCAAAATCCTAGCAAACCGCCAATTACTACATTGAAATAAAACTATTTTTTCGGATTTTATCGCGTTTATTTTATGTTTTTACGTACCCGACGTTTCGGCTGCTTTACAGCAACCATGGTCATCACCCTCATATTCCTCACTCGGTATAAATTACTTACTTATATAGATATTAAACGTCCACGACTCGGGCACAAAAAAGCATGCTCATCACACGATGTTACTAGGTACCGGCATTTGAACCCGAGACCCTTGGCACCGAAAGCAGGGTCACTACCAACTGAGCTAAAGGTCGTGGTCTATGGAGGATAGCGGCCATATCTCCTACTCTTTCCAACACTTCTCAGTGTGTCATTATTCCTGTCAACCTAATCTTTTGCAGATAAAGGTGAGAGTACATGGGACCGGCTGGTGCACACCAGGCCGGAAATAATAGGGGACCGCTCCACAGGTGACGTGGTCTGCGACTCCTACCATCTGTGGAGACGGGACATCGAGATGGTGGAGGAACTGGGTTTGGATATGTACAGGTAATTAGCCAGCTCCAGACGGCAGCAGTGATAGCCAAGTTGGTAGAACGCTTGCCTCGGTAACGAAGATCGCAGGTCCAAACCCCGGCTCCGCACCTCTGGGATTTCTGGACCGATTATCACTTGCTAAACGATCAAGGAAAACATCGTGAGGAAACCTGCATGTCTGAGAGAATGCCTCAAAAGACGTGTGAAGTCCGCCAACCCGCACTGGGCCAGCGTGGTCGACTATGGCCTAATCCCCCTCGCATTGTGGGGAGGCCCGTGCCCAGCAGTGGGGCATTAAAAAGAGCTGGTACTATTATGTATTATAGATGGACAACGCAGCCTACAAGGCTCGGGCACAGGGTACTTACATTTACAAATAAGACCCATTCAATTAATTGGCAGTGGTGCTATTCCATCCCACCACTTTACGAAGGACCATACTGAGAACAATAATGTTGTCGTTTAAGGTTCTCATTATCCTGGACGCGTATACTACCCTCTGGTTATTCGAACCACGTCAGCGAGGATGGCGTGCGATTCTACAGCGACCTGATCGACGGTCTACTGGAGAAGGGCATCGAACCTGTGATCACCATATACCACTTCGACCTGCCACAGTCGTTGCAGGACCTAGGTATGATATCAGCATTTTTTGAATTTTTTGTATTACATTATAGGCAAGTATTTGATCTCGATCTCACCTGATGGTAAGTGACGATGAGATCTACGATGGAGAATACTTGCCTAGAAGGTACCTGTTCACTCTCGAATTGACATATTGTGTGAGTGTGAACAGGTAGGAAGGCGGCAGTAGATCGAGACGCTACATTCACTAGGCACATGCAGCGCAACTGATCTGACCCGCCATCCATGAATGGCAACACCGAACATCATGCCGGAACACGGCTAGGCCGCTTGGCGACATGGCTTTGTTCAGTGGGTGGTGACTAACCACGGCCGAAGCCTACCACCAGTAGAGTTGTCACCTAGTTGGCACCACCCAGGGTCACGTGTAGGGTATCTCGAGGGTATTTAATTCTCCTACGGACGAAGGTGACTCGACCCCAAAAAAGCAAAGCAAAAATCATCCAAAAAGTAGAAATAATCAAAATCGATTGACTTTTCTGCAAGCAATTTTGTAGCTTATGACGATACGGTTTTAGTGCTGTACGTACTTATGATTGCAAATCTAAAGCGTTGCCATCATCGATGTCTATTAAGAAAGACGTAGATACGTTGCTTGCTCTCGGAAATGGCACCACAAAAATGTGCTGAGCAGCGCACCCGATACCCAGTCCCATTGGACAATGACAGTGTGGAAAGAGAGGGCACCTATGCTAACGCACTTGTGAATTATAATATTTTCTACGTAGGTCTCCGTTGAGATTGGCCGCCGTAGTATTAATTCGGTAAGTAGGACTACCGTTCTGGCGTGATTGAGTAACAAACATCCATCCATCCAGCCATTAAAACTTTCACATTTATAATATTAGTGGGATTGCAACGTACCTATTAAGAGTGCCTAGTCTAATCTAATGTGTATATGGGGTGAAATCTTACATAAGGTGGCTGGGCGAACCCTCTCATCGTCGACTGGTTCGGAGACTACGCCAGGGTGGTGTACTCCCTCTACGCCGACCGCGTCAAGACCTGGCTGACCATCAACGAGCCTTTTGCGATATGCGACATGGGATATGAAAAAGCCCATGGGCCGTATTTGAATGATACGAAGGTTGGGAAGTATTTGTGCAATAAGAACGTGCTGATGGCTCACGCGATGGCTTGGAGGATCTATGATGAGGAGTTCAAGCCTCGGTATCATGGTGAGTTTAATTATTTTTCTAAAGCATGTATAGTAGTTGGATGGCAGACGCGTAAGCAACTAGTCGCAAAGCCCAACACGTCAAGTGCGAGATTATTCGTAAGCTAACCGTATACTCTATAGTCTACCGTATTTAGACACATTGTATGGAGAATCGAAAGCTTTGAATACCGCCCGCTAGAGGCGCTGTTCAATTCTCCATAGAAAACGTGGTAATTACGTAGACTATAAAGTATACGGTTAGCTTGCGAATAATCTCGCACTTGATGTATTGATAACTTATATTCCAGAAAAAGATGTAATGCAGAAAACGTTGCCAAGTCGAAAGGAACGCGGGAGGCTCTTTTGCTTTAAAAAGCTATCAGCCGTGTAGAGCCAAGTCCATTTAATTAATGACCTACTGAATTTTTACAAATGTTTATAAAGGACTTTTTGTGGAATGTGGACTTAAGATTATTTTATGTTTACAGGCAAGGCTTCGATAGTAAACATAGTGCACTGGCTGGAGCCGGCGACACCTGCAGATGAAGAGTCAGCTGCACTTTTGACGGAGTATTGGGTATATATTTTTATTTAATCTCATTATATTTTGTTTCGTGAATTAAATGTCATAATGGCGAGTATTTTACATAACTTTAAGGATGTGTCGCTAGCATAAATAATTAATGAACATATACTGTTTTACCAAAACTTTACTGCAAATTTTATAACTAAAAATATTGTTTTGGTATGCATACACGGAGAGAAAACTCTGTCATAAATGCTACAAAAATTGAATTTGATTTGTACCATTTGAATATAGATATGTTTGTATTATGTAAAAAAATATATATTACTAAGTAAACAATCATTTTTTTAAAGGGTTTGTTTTGCAAAAAATCTACTTAATGGGTACCTACCTACAATTCTTGTACTATACGATTAGTACAATCAAAGCTCTTTGTGCGGTTTTGGTCCATACAAAGACTAAAACACGCCTCAATTCTGAACAACGCTCTGACTTCACCAATGTCAATTCAACATCTTTGTGTGTCTCTCTCTCTCTGGTGACCAAACATTTTGTGTTCTAGGAAGGGCGATATTCTCACCCTATCTACTCCAAAGAGGGTGGCTGGCCACGAAAGATAGAAGAGTTCTTAGCTGAGAACAGCAGAAACGAAGGATACCCGTCACCCAGACTGCCTCCATTTACTGATGAAGAAAGGGAATTTGTTAAAGGTAAATAATACTAGGCTTCCATACGAACGTAGGCACTGCACTCAGCCGCGAATAATTTGTATTATATTGGCAGGAGGGTTGCCATCTATTTAGCTATTATAGCTTTGCTAATATCATTATCGTGTATCAGCACACTAGTCCTTGTAAAGCTTATAGCCAACAGAGTCCTCCTACCACCACAGGTTCTTGGCTTAATTTCCACACGACAACTCTCGTCCAAGGGCGTAGTTTTTTTTTATTACAATATAGGCAAGTATTTGATCTCGATCTCACCTGATGGTAAGTGACGATGAGATCTACGATGGAGCATACTTGCCTAGAAGGTACCTGTTCACTCTCGACTTGAAAACACCCAGATTATAGTCAGCGGGGAACAAAGACGGCGGTAGCGTGTTCCATTCCTTGGCAGTTCGCACGATGAAAGTAGAAGCAAATCGCTTAGTACGTACCGAAGGAATGTCCACAGTGTACGGATGACACTTGTCCGTGCGTCTTGTCGACCGACGATAGAATGGAGAAAGGGGAATTAATTTAGTAGTACCAGTGGTTTGTGTCCAAAGCAAATGTTCGTGCTGCCTCAATGCCGCGCTGTCAACTGTTGTTGCCTTGTTGTCCGCGTAAACATGTACTTGAACCTCAGACCAAATAGCCTGGAGATGGCATCCCAGGGGGGAGGGGGAGTCGTCGAATTCCCCCCCCCCCCCCCCCCCCCCCTCCAGAATTTGAAGAAAAATTTAAAACATATATTGGCTGTAGGATTTGTTTAATACTTACTCAATAGTATTCGTATTCGTATTAGTATTCAATGGCAACTCTAAAAGAATAATACGAGCCCTTTTTAATGTCCCACTACTGGGCACGGGCCTCCCCTCAATTCGAGGGGGATTAGGCCATAGTCCACCACGCTGGCTCTTTCGTGGGGTTCTCTCAGACATGCAGGTTTCCTCGCGATGTTGTCCTTCACCGTTTAGCAAGTGATCATCGTGGTTGAAATGAGATTCGCACATGAAAATCCGAAATCGAGCCGGGGTTTGAACCTGCGATCCTTGTTACCGAGGCAAGCGTTCTACCAACTTGGCTATCACTGCTTAAAGAATAAACTGTATTTGATAGAATCACACAGCTCTACCCATAATAATTATAATAATAGTCCTCCTGACCGATTTTCGGTCACGCCGGCCAATCTCAACGTAGACTAGCCATCTGCGCAGGAGACATTGCAGGCACAGATGCACTCTGTCTTCCCACGCTCTCATTTGCATAGTAATATGACACGATCGGAGATAAATCAGGCACAAGACCGAAGGCTCTACGTGCTCTACATGCTACAATAATAACTAAAGAACCCCATTCAATCGATCTCTACAGGAACCCATGACTTCTACGCGTTAAACCACTACGCAACTCGCCTGGTCCGCAAGCCACTGCCAGGCGAGCAGGTGGGCGACTGGCCTTACCACGGCTGCGCTGAACTGGGCCTCGTGATGGTCAGTGACCCCAGTTGGGAGTCGGCAGCCTTGGATTGGTTTGTGGTGAGATAATCTTGGAAATAATCATAATTTGGATGCTAAAATTATCCTATATTATGATTATGATATTGCTTTAACAGATATATCCTGAAGGTCTTCGGAAGCAGCTGAATTGGTTGAACAAAACGTACGGCATGGCTGAGATCATGGTAACTGAGGGTGGGTACATCAGCACCGATGATACACTGTATGACATGAAAAGGCTAGCTTCCATCAAGGGCCTATTGGAGCAGGTAATTCTACTAGAGCAAGCTATCTTACTAGAACAAGTATTCCTACTAAAGCGAATAATGCTACTAAAGGATGTGATCTCACTAGAGCAAGTAATCCTACTGCAGCAAATAATTCTACTAGAGGAAGCAATTATACGAGAGCAAGTTATCCTACTAGAGCAAGTAATGCTACTAGAGGAAGCAATTATACTAGAGCAAGTAATCCTGCTAGAGTAAGTAAGCCTACTGCAGTAATTTATCCTATTATAGCAAATAATACTACTAGAACAAGTAATGCTACTAGTGAAAATAATCATAGAGCATGGAATCTTACTAGAGCAAGAGATGCCACTAGAGGAAGCTATTATACTAGAGCAAGTAATCCTGCTAGAGCAAGTAAGCCTACTACAGTAATTAATCCTATTATAGCAAGCAATCCTACTAGAACAAGTAATGCTATTAGTGAAAATAATCCTTCTAGAGCAAGTAATCCTACTAGATAAAATAATCCTAGAGTATGAAATCTTAGAGCAAGTGATGCTATTGGAATGAGTAATTCTACTAGAGCATGTAATCCTACTAGAGAAAATAATCCTAGAGTGTTAAATGTTAGAGCACTAGTTCAACTAGCATCACTTATGCTAGTTGAACTAGTTATTCTGCTAGAGCATGTAATGAATAGAGCAATTAGTCGTACTATAGCAAGTAATGCTACTAGAGCAAGTTATCCTATGAGAGCAAATAATCCGACTATGGCCTTATCATTGCATGGAGGCCCGCGCATTATAGTGAGACAATCAGTAAAGAACGAAAAGAGAAGTCAAAGTCAAATCATCTATTTCGTATAGGCCAAAGGGGGCACTTAAAAATTGTCACATACATTTTTTTTTCTAAACTCTACAACCGGATCGGAACGCGATCTCAACTAAGACGATTCGGCGAGAAACTCAGCGGGCGTGTAGTTTTTTAAACACACTTCTTATATTTACGCGAATACTACACAGTAAATAAAACAAATTTTACGAATTTTCTTAGGACTGGGACTGGGCCTTGGGAACCAGTAATTAATATTATTAAATCCAAAACTTGTGAACTTGTGAGCACTTTGTGCGTAGATCGGACCACAAGCAACAATTAAATATGAGGGTACCCCGTTTCAAACTATGACACCAGGACGTCAACCACCTCAGTCCGCCTGTGACCATGGTGGCTATAAAGCAGCTGAAACGTCGGGAACGTAAAAATCCAAAAATAAACGCGATAAAATCCGTAAAATTAGTTTTATTTAACTCTATATGTAGTTTTTTTGACTCTATGTTGTTATTACAGATACTGCTAGCTATCCAGGACGGCGTCAATGTGTCCGGGTTCGCCGTCTGGTCGCTGATGGACAACTTCGAATGGCTGGGCGGTGTCTCGTGAGTTACTTGTACAAGGGGACTTGGGAGTGGTTTTGGTGGACCACTGTAGCTCAGTATAAGAAATCTTATAAAAAAAGAAAGGGGCAGAAAGGTTCTAGAATAGCGACCACGAATCGGAAGACGTAGTGTAGGACGGCCCCCACAAGGTGGACCGATGATATCACACGCGTCGCAGGAAGCCGGTGGATGCGAGTGGCGGAGGACCGTGATGTGTGGAAGTCTTTGGGGGAGGCCTATTTCCAGCAGTGGACGTGTATCGGCTGATAGATAGATAGGTAAATATAAAAAAAAATAAGCGACGAATGGATAACCTCATCTTTTTTTAGTGCTCGTTAAAATGACACCAACACAAAACTAAACTTTTATCGCCGATAAATAAGGTTGTTTATTGGTTATAATTGATGTACAATAGGTATTATACATATATTTTACATAACTAAACAAACAACTTGATGGGTTATGGGCAGCAAAGCAAACGATGTAGAAAGATAGAAATGGATTTAATTAGTAAGAGTACGGACATGTCGTACAGATACTGACAAGCCAGTGACAGATTTGCTTTTCTGTACATAGAGGAGTTTAGTATCTAACACAACTAAAAGATACTTATTGATAGGACAAATAGACAAATAAAAAAAAACGTGGGTATAAAATTATATATTTGACGGCCTGATTAGCGCAGTTGGTGGTGACCCTGATTTCTGTGCCGAGGGTCCCGGGTTCGAATCCTGGTAGAGACAATCTTTGTGCGATGAGCACGAATTATTGTACTCAAGTCATGGATGTTTAATATCGATATAAGTAATATATACTGGGTTCGACCCCAGTCCATTGAACACTACCCATGATACAAGCGTGACTTAGTTTGGGACCGTACAGTTCATGTGTTCACCTGGCGATCTTATTAGTATTATATTCTTAATTATTATTAAGATAATAAGAGAACATCTTCCCTTGAAATTGGAATTAGTCAAAGTCAAATCGTTTATTTCGTATTATATTATTTATATTATTATTATTTATACGGGGGCTTACAAATTGTCATTAACATTTTTTTTTAATCCTCAACAAATTGGAATTTACTACGTTCTTTCAGGGCGAAATTCGGTTTGTACGCCGTGGACTTCAAGGACCCGCTGCGCAAGCGCACGCCGCGTGAATCTGCGCGGTACTACGCCAGTGTGACCAGAAGCAGATCGCCACACCCCACACAAGACGTTTTGAATTATATATAAGCAAACACTGACCTCTTTAGCCGCGCCACGTCTCAGTGTGAACTGACCCTAAGTTTTACGTATTATTCGAGTAGCGTGTGCCATACCTATTAATATCAAAGTCAAATCGTTAAATGCGTAAACGGTGAAGGAAAACATCGCGATGATACCTACCTACATGTCTTAGAGAATTCTCGAAAGACGTGTCAAGTCCGCCAACCCGCACTGGGACAGCGTGGTGGACTTTGGCTTAACACTCCTCGCATTGAGGGGTGACTCGTGCCCAATAGTGGGACATTAAGCGGGCTAGTATTATTAGTATTATTATTAAATTCGTAGCGAGTTACAAGACAATTAAGTTCCTCGCGGGTATCACTCCCCGGTGTCTTAGTTGGTCACCGCTGTGGGTCCTGGCTTACATGAGTGAATCTCTATTTTTTTTGGAAGTTTTGATGGAAAATTATTGGTTTTGGTCACAAATAAATTGTATTAATATTTGAAAACAGCCAATTATTCACTGAATAACAAATGATAATAATATTGTTTTCCGTACTCCATTAGGCCTATGAATATGATTGATTAGCTGATACGGTGTTGCGCTACATAAACAGGAAAATGGCTTTTGTAACTTATATTTCGTTAATTAAACAAACTGAAAAGTTATTCTTTTGTGATACCACTAATTACATAGGTATATAAATGTACTAGTAAATTAATATCTTATAACATAAGAAGATTAAACAACATATATACTTTTTTTCTCGTGAAATCTCAGTTCTCTGCTTCAAGCCCATCTTTTGAATACCACCGGCACAGGTTTGATTCCCGTTGCGAGGCAAGTTTCCTAAATGATGAAACAAAACGAATCGAATTTTATCGCGTTTATTTTATGTTTTTTACGTTCCCTACGTTTCGGCTGCTTTACAGCAACCATGGTCACGGGAGGACTGAGGTGTTTGACGTCCTAGTTTCGTACTTTGAACTGGGGTATCCTCATATTTAGTAGTTATTTGCGGTCTGATCTACGCAGAAAGTCCTCACAGCTCCAAATAATTAGTTTTATTTCATTGCGTAGTAATCGCGTAAATATAAGAAATCAATATACTGAATATTCCTTTATTAATTAACCCAAAAACTGACTTGTCTTGACAAGGATGGCAATGCTATGGTCATTAGTCTTAACTCATATGCTGTATACAGAGTAGCTGATGATGAATTAGTCGAGGTTGGTGCCGTCACGGATTGGGTGTATGGACCAATATTTGACGGAGACAACAATCTTGTATATGGTAAAGATACTCACGAACGTTATTACTTAAAGCGTGCGACTGGCGTTTATTGTACAACAGAGAGAGATAGATATAAAGCAGTTATTACGGAGACTATTGGGACGACTACACCTGAACCTACTGAGCGCGCAACAGTATTGACCTATGCGACTTCTGCGCACGAGTCGAGCAGTTCACCCGATGATGGCGGCGCTGGCGCCTCCAATCAACAACAAAGCGATCAAGAAAGACATGAAGATCAGACTTGCACTTGCAATGCTCCAAAATTACCAAGTGTGACTGTTAAAATAGAGTTCCATTGAATTCACTGATTAGTGTACCATAAAGCAGATGATAAGTATCGGTTTGAATCATTCCTTTGGTAGCAAGTAACTGGGTATACGATTCTTAGTTGTTGTGTATTTCTTTTTTCGTTTGAGTTCAGTGTAATAGTAGCTACACATTCAGGTAGAAATGTAACATCGGTTTCAATTATTTGTTTAGCAATTTTGGTAATGAATTTAGGTAACAAGTACCTACATATTTAGTTGTACAGTGTATTCTTATCGGGTAAATAAATTTGACAGCAATTTGATGTGCATCATTTTATTAAATAAATATATGTAAACTGCAATGTCTCGAATAGTTTGATTTTTTATGGGAAAAATTCAGAACATTACTTTCCAGCACAGCATTTCCAAGCATCGACGACTATGGCCTTAAACCTTAACTCTTCCTGCAGACCCCACACATGACCTACACTGTCTCCCAACTGAAACGGACGGAACTATAAGAAAACACAGTGAGCTTTCAAGGGGACTTCATTATTTATTCTCAGTTGAAAATCAAACCATGTCGTGTGTGGAGGGTTGTTTCCTCCATTTCTAATAGTAGGTATAAGTCCATGTTCCAAAGAAAACTATATGCTTATTAAATAACTAGCTGCGCCCCGCGGTGTTACCCGCGATTAAAAAGTATGTCCTTTTCCTCTATGTCCTTTTGCAAATGCACGGTTCCTGTATGCTATCCCATAGAAACCATACATTTTACCGGGATAAAAATGAGTTCATGCCATTTTCTGACCCCTACACCACCACTACCTATGCAAAAAATCATGTCGATCCTATGCTATATGAAAAATTAAAACAAATCTATCCCACGGGAACCATACATTTTACCGGGATAAAACGTAGCCTATGTGCTATTCCAGACTATAATCTATCTCTGTGCTGAATTTCATCAAGATCCGTTCAGCCGTTCTGGCGTGATTGCGTAACAAACATCACTCCAAACTTTCACATTTATAATATTACTAGATGCGCCCGGCGGTGTTACCCGCGATAAAAAGTATGAAAAATTAAAACATCTATCCCACGGGAACCATACATTTTAGCGGGATAAAAAGTAGCCTATGTGCTATTCCAGACTATAATCTATCTCTGTGCCAAATTTCATCCAGATCCGTTCAGCCGTTCGGGCGTGAAAGAGTAACAAACATCCATCCATCCATCCATCCATCCATCCAAACTTTCACATTTATAATATTAGTATAGATTATAAGTGGGATCGGGATGTATCACCATCGCTCATATATGGGGATACATAATCAGTTTAACGAGATGATCGATAATTCAATAAATCATTGGTAGCATCGTAGCCGTGGATCGTAGCCCAGTCGTCCTGAGGATGCCTCGCTTAGTGGCAAAACAACAAGAAAACTAATAAGAATAATGCGGGGAAGGTATGTGAATCGATACAAAAAAATCCCAAAGCTGATGGACCTAAAATTGGAGGAGCCCTAGAGAGGATTTTTTTTTAAATTCATGCCCTGAGCGCTGATTTTTTGCGGAAAGTTGAACCGTGAAGTTGTCAATAATGTTTTATTTTCCGAAAAATGTGTTTTTTGATAAATAATGTGTAATATTCGTGAGATATTAACCATTGTGTGTTCATAAACGTGCACGAGTGAAGGAAATTGAAATAAAATAATACAATTTGACTTTTCAAGTTCTCCTAGGAAGGCCACTAAATTTTCAATAAAGTATCCATAGCTTTAACGATAGGGCTAGGTGGATTCATTTCATCATCATCATCATCAACATTATCATCAGGGGTACATATAATTAAACAATATATCAAGGATTACTAGACACTGGCCAAAATAACAGATTCAAACGGCGTTAAGCTACTCAAACAGGAAAATGGCTTGTAACTTCTATTTCCTTAAAATAATAAACTGAAAAGATATTGTTTTGTGATACCACTAATTACATAGGTGTATAAATGTACTAGTTTATTAATTTCGTATAATATAAGAAGATAAAACAACAGATATACTTTTTTTCTCGTGAAATCTCAGTTCTCTGCTTCAAGCCCATCTTTCGAATACGACCGAGTGGTATGAGCGTAGTATATCCACTTTGGTCTCACCACCGGCACAGGTTCGATTCCAATTGCGAGGCAAATTTCCTAAATGATGAAATAAAACTAATCTTACGGATTCTATCGCGTTTACTTTATGTTTTTTACGATCCCGACGTTTCGGCTGCTTTGCAGCAACCGGTCACGGAAAGACTGAGGTGTTTGACGTCCTAGTGTCAAAGTTTGAACTGGGGTACCATCATATTTAATTGTTGTTTGCGGTTTGATCTACGCAGAAAGTGCTCACGTTGCTCCGTAAAATTAGTTTTCTTTCATTGTGTAGTATTCGCGTTAATATAAGAAATCAATATACTGAATATTCCTTGATTAATCAACCGAAAAACAACGACCTTATCAAAGCACCGTATTAAGGAAACACTCATAGGTATATTGCGTTTATCACTTCAATATGAACCGTATGTGATGTACATAAAGTCGAAGAGCGTTAACAAGGGTGAGCGCGGCGGCGTGCTTGTTGTACAAGGTATATAAGCCGCGCCGCGGGACGCCGCAGTCGCCGGCATCAGCGCGGGCGCACGCGCCTATACATCGCAGACTCCCTTCAAGTCAGCGGCAACAACGGTAAGCGCTACATTCTCATTAGTATCGTTTGTATCATTCTTGTCTTAACGACCCTCTTAGCGCTGTTAGTTAGTTGTGACCCTAGTAGCAGCTGCTTTCTGTGTTGAGGCGCCAGGGTCCTGGTTCCAATCCTGGTAGGGGCATACTCCGTATTTATCACTCTATATCTAAATATTTTCATTTTGAATTCATTTTCATATATAAGTATACATATTAGTGAGGAAATCTGCATGTCAGAGAACAGTACCCGGTTGCCGAAAGACGTGTGAAGTCCGCCAGCCCGCACTGGGCCAGCGTGGCGGACCACAAGCTGAATCTGTCCCGCATTGAGCAGAGCCTGTGTTCTCATTTAGCCTCCGCCTCGTTTGCCTAGTGATCGCTAAGTGCAGCCCCCTGTCATGAAATTCTAGGTTCGATACCTGAGTAGGGAATTGTTTTTTATTTGGGAATTATTAGTATCAAACATTTTGTCAATTTAATTTCAACTATCATAATTAGTATATCAATATTTTATAATCAGAAATAAACATTATAAGATCAAATTTTATATAAATAGGATCTCTGTTCTGTGTACGGAATGTTCACTTATAAACTTGTCATCATTACAGTTTTATTACAACGTCTGACTGACGTGTTGCAGTTGAAAAATGAGGTCGTCACTCTTGTTGATCCTCGCGGCCGCGCTCGTCAGCGCTGTTTGCGGAGACTGCGACGCTTGCATCGACGGGCACTGCTTGAGAAAGCAGTCCCTGCCTCGGGACTCGGGAGGCTACGAGGCCATCAACAGGAACACTAACATCTTAATCGTTTCTACTAGAGATGCTGCACACAACCATTTCATCACACAATGCAATTTGACTACTGGAACATGCAAAGACACAGCCAACGAATGGGACCTATGGGACTTCAGCATAGACCAGCGCACTGGCGACGTTTACGCCACAGGCTCCTGGAGAAAGGGTATCTACAAAGTAGACCTTGTTAATAACGAACGAGTCCTGTTGGTTGACATAAATAACATTAGATACATGACGTTCAAAGATAAACTGTACTACGCGCCAGAACACGGGGGCATTTTTACTTTTGAGAACGGCGCATCGCAAATAGTTCAAGGAACAGAGGTATATGTTGTCGACAGTTTCATTGTCGATAAAAAAGGTGATATATATTTTGAGGATATTAACAACGGCACGCCTCTATTTAGAAAGCTACGCAAAGGCGCCGTGGAAGCAACAAAATTTTGTGACCAATTACACCGTCTTAGTCTTGACAAGGATGGCAATGCTATGGTCATTAGTCTTAACTCATATGCTGTTTACAGAGTAGCTGATGATGAATTAGTCGAGGTTGGTGCCGTCACGGATTGGGTGTATGGACCATTATTTGACGGAGACAACAATCTTGTATATGGTAAAGATACTCACGAACGTTATTACTTAAAGCGTGCGACTGGCGTTTATTGTACAACAGAGAGAGATAGATATAAAGCAGTTATTACGGAGACTATTGGGACGACTACACCTGAACCTACTGAGCCCGCAACAGTATTGACCTATGCGACTTCTGCGCACGAGACGAGCAGTTCACCCGATGATGGCGGCGCCGGCGCCTCCAATCAACAACAAAGCGATCAAGAAAGACATGAAGATCAGACTTGCACTTGTAATGCTCCAAAATTACCAAGTGTGACTGTTAAAATAGAATTCCATTGAATTCACTGATTAATGTACCATAAAGCAGCTGATAAGGATCGGTTTGATCATTCCATTGGTAGTATGAAACTAGGTATACGATTCGTAGTTTTTTGTGTAATAATTTTTTCGTTGAGTTTAGTGTAATACATACATACATTTTGAAAAAAAAATAACATTTGTTTCAATTATTTGTTTAGCAATTTTGGTAATCAATTTAGATAACAAGTATCTATATATTTAGTTGTACAGTGTATTCTTATCGGGTAAATACATTTGACAGCAATTTGATGTGCATCATTTTATTAAATAAATATATGTAAACTGCAATGTCTCGAATAGTTTGAATTTTTATGGGAAAAATCAGAACATTACTTTCCAGCACAGCATTTCCAAGGGTCGATGACCATACCTTTAAACCTTAACTCTTCCTGCAGACCCCACACATGACCTAAACTGTCTCCCAACTGAAACGGACGGATCGATACGAAAACATAGTGAGCTTTCAAGGCTACTTAATATTTATTCTCAGTTGAAAATCAAACCAGGTCGTGTGTGGAGGGTTGTTTCCTCCATTTCTAATAGTAGGTATAAGTCCATGTTCCGAAGACAATTATATGCTTATTAAATAATATATCACCATCTCGCATATGGGGGAACAGAATCTGTTTAACGAGATGCTCGACAATCATTGGTAGCATCGTAGCCGTGGATCGTAGCCCAGTCGTGCTGAGGATGCCTCGCTTAGTGGCAAAACACGTTCGAATTCTTTTATAGATTCGCTTCGTTCCGCGGAGAATTGCATATCAGTTGGCTCCACACTCGTGATAGCGCAGTACACACATTCGATTGTCGATTTAGAGGAGTTTGGTGTTGTTGGCTTCTCCAATTATCGATCAACTTGTTTAGTTTATAATTAGGAAAATACACAAGCCGAGGGTCAGTGCGTCCCTTCCCCCCATTTGTTTAACAATGGATTTCTGCCAAGTATCGCCTAGCTATATGAATTAACTCTACAAACGTAGGGAACGTAAAAACATAAAATAAACGCAATAAAATCCGCAAATTAGTTTAATTTCAATATTTCTACAAATTCGTTTATAGGCACAGGAATATTACTACGGTATGAAATGCACGTGTAGTACTGGGTAGGTGAGGGTACCATCACCGGTACAGCCACATGTTCCTATAGGTGTCGTGAAAGGTGACTATAACCCGATAATAGTGAAAATAATCCTCCTAGAGCATGTAATCCTACTAGAGCAAGTGATGCTATACTAGAACAAGTAATTCTACGAGAGCATGTAATTCTACTAGAGCAAGTTATCCTGCTAGAGGAAATAATCCTAGAGCATTGAATCTTAGAGCAAGTGATGCTATAAGAACTAGTTATTCTACTAGAGCATGTAGTCCTACAATAGCAAGTCGATGAGAGCAAATAATCCGACTAGGGCCAACCCGGCTCGCACCTCTGGGATTTGTGGATTTCATGGGCGAATCTCATTTTCAACCGCGATTATCACTTGCTAAACGGTGAAGGAAAATATCGCGAGGAAACTTGCATGTCTGAGAGAACCCCTCGAAAGGCGTGTGAAGTCCGCCAACCTGCACTGGGACAGCGCGGTGGAGTTTGGCTTAATACCCCTCGCATGGAGGGAAGACCCGTGCCCAGCAGTGGGACATTAAAAGGGCTGGTATTATTAGTATTAAATTCGTAGCGAGTTACAAGACAATTATGTTCCTCGCGGGTGTTACTCCCCGGCGTCTTAGTTGGTCACCGCTGTGGGTCCTGGCTTACAGGAGTGAATGTCAGCTTAATGGTTGGAAAGTTTTGGGAGGAAAATGATTGTTTTTGGTTACAAAATAAATTCTTTAAATTGTATTAGCATTTTAAAACGGCCAATTAATCACTGAATAACAAGTGGTAATAATATTGCTAATCTTGTTTTCTGTACAAGAGTAGTGCCTATGAATATGATTGACTAGCTGATACGGTGTTAAGCTACACAAACAGGAAAATGGCTTTTGTAACTTATCTTTCGTTAATTAAACAAACTGAAAAGTTACTCTTTTGTGATACCACTAATTACATAGGTATATAAATGTACTAGTTTATTAATTTCTTATAATATAAGAAGATAAAACAACAGATATACTTTTGTATCTCGTGAAATCTCGGTTTTCTGCTTCAAGCCTATCATTCGAATACGACCGACTGGTATGCGTAGTATATCCACTTTGGTCTCACCACCAGCACAGGTTCGAGGCCCGTTGCGAAGCAAATTTACAAAATTTTGAAATAAAACGGATTACGGATTTTATCGCGTTTATTTTATGTTTTTACGTTCCCGACGTTTCGGCTGCTTTTCAGCAACCATGGTCACGGGAGGACTGAGGTGTTTGACGTCCTAGTGTCAAAGTTTGAACTGGGGTACCCTCATATTTAGTCATTGTTTGCGGTCTGATCTACGCAGAAAGTCCTCACAGCTCCAAATAATTAGTTTTATTTCATTGCGTAGTAATCGCGTAAATATAAGAAATCAATATACTGAATATTCCTTTATTAATTAACCCAAAAACAGCGACCTTATCAAAGCACCGGATTAAGGAAGCACTCATAGGTATATTGTGCTTATCACTTCAATATGAACCGTATGTGATGTACATAAAGTCTAAGAGCCTTAACAAGGGTGAGCGCGGCGTGCTTGTTGTACAAGGTATATAAGCCGCGCCGCGGGACGCCGCAGTCACCGGCACCAGCGCGGGCGCACGCGCCTATACATCGCAGACTCCCTTCAAGTCAGCGGCAACAACGGTAAGCGCATATAGTTCGTGCTACATTCTCATTTGTATCGTTTGTATCAATCATTGTTCTCTTAGCGACCCTCTTAGCGCTGTTAGTTAGTAGTGACCCTAGTAGCAACTGTTTCTTGTGCTGAGGCGCCAGGGTCTTGGTTCCAATCCTGGTAGGGGCATACCCCGTATTTATCTCTCCATATTTTTTTTCATCTTCAATTCATTTTCATATATAAGTATTATATCGCCCCCAGTGCATTGTACGGTACCCACATAATAAGAGCATTGCTAAGTTTAGGACCATTCAACTGATGTGTTTGTCTGGCAATATTGTTATTAGTTACCAATTTTTATAAATAATATTATCACTTGCTACACGATGAAGGCAAACCTACATATGAGTGAGGAAACCTGCATGTGAGAGAACAGTACCCAGTTGTCGGTAGACGTGTGAAGTCCGCCAGCCCGCACTGGGCCAGCGTGGCGGACCACAAGCTGAATCTGTCCCGCATTGAGCAGAGCCTGTGTGTTAAGGACTATTTTTCTTATTTTGCCTCCGCCTCGTTTGCCTAGTGATCGCTAAGTGTAGCCCCCTGTCATGAAATTCTAGGTTCGATACTGTTCTGTGTACGGAATGTTCACTTATAAACTTGTCATATTTACAGTTTTATTACAACGTCTGACTGACGTGTTTCAGTTGAAAAATGAGGTCG
This sequence comes from Pheosia gnoma, assembly GCA_905404115.1. NCBI lineage: Eukaryota > Metazoa > Arthropoda > Insecta > Lepidoptera > Notodontidae > Pheosia > Pheosia gnoma. Next base: position 5,292,182 of record FR989919.1, on the reverse strand, counting down.
TCACTCTTGTTGATCCTCGCGGCCGCGCTCGTCAGCGCTGTTTGCGGAGATTGCGACGCTTGCATCGACGGGCACTGCTTGAGAAAGCAGCCCTTGCCCCGGGACACGGGAGGCTACGTGGCCATCAACAGGAACACTAACATCTTAATGGTTTCCACTACAGATGAGGCATATCATAATTTCATTACACAATGTAATTTGACTACTGGAACATGCAAAGACACAGCCAACGAATGGGACCTATGGGACTTCAGCATAGACCAGCGCACTGGCGACGTTTACGCCACAGGCTCCTGGAGAAAGGGTATCTACAAAGTAGACCTTGTTAATAACGAACGAGTCCTGTTGGTTGACATAAATAACATTAGATACATGACGTTCAAAGATAAACTGTACTACGCGCCAGACGACGGGGGCATTTTTACGTTTGAGAACGGCGCATCGCAAATAGTTCAAGGAACCGAGATATATGTTGTATACAGTTTCATTGTCGATAAAAAAGGCGATATATATTTTGAGGATGCTAACAACGGCACGCCTCTATTTAGAAAGCTACGCAAAGGAGCCGTAGAAGCAACAGAATTTTGTCACCAATTACACCGTCTTAGTCTTGACAAGGATGGCAATGCTATGGTCATTAGTCTTAACTCATATGCTGTATACAGAGTAGCTGATGATGAATTAGTCGAGGTTGGTGCCGTCACGGATTGGGTGTATGGACCATTATTTGACGGAGACAACAATCTTGTATATGGTAAAGATACTCACGAACGTTATTACTTAAAGCGTGCGACTGGCGTTTATTGCACAACAGAGATAGATGGAAATAAAGCAGTTATTACGGAGACTATTAGGACGACTACACCTGAACCTACTGAGCCCGCAACAGTATTGACCTATGCGACTTCTGCGCACGAGACGAGCAGTTCACCCGATGATGGCGGCGCCGGCGCCTCCAATCAACAACAAAGCGATCAAGAAAGACATGACGATCAGACTTGCACTTGTAACGCTCCAAAATTACCAAGTGTGACTGTTAAAATAGAGTTCCATTGAATTGACTGATTAGTGTACCATAAAGCAGCTGATAAGTATCGGTTTAAATCATTCCTTTGTAGTATGAAACTAGGTATACAATTTGTTGTTTGTTGTGTAATAATTTTTTCGTTTTAGTTCAGTGTAATAGTAGGTACATTCTGAAAAAAATTAAACATTTGTTTCAATTATTTCTTTAGCAATTTTGGTAATCAATTCAGATAAAAAGTACCTACATACATATTTAGTTGTACAGTGTATTTTTATCGGGTAAATAAATTTTACAGCAATTTGATGTGTTTCATTTTATTAAATAAATATATGTAAATTGCAATGTCTCGAATAGTTTTAATTTTTATGGGTACATTCAGAATATTACTTTCCAAAACAGCATTTCCAAAGGTCGATGACCGTAGCTTTAAAACTTAACTTTTCCTGCAGACCCTACACATGACCTAAACTGTCTACCAACTGAAAGGGACGGAACTATACGAAAATACAGTGAGCTTTCAATGCGACGTCATTCTTATGCTAAGTTGAAAATGAAACCAGGTCAACAAAAATAATGATAATGGTGATTTATTAGGGGCAATTTTTATTATTAAACTAGCTGTTGCCCGCGACTTCGTCCGCGTGGTATTTAACAAAGACAACCGTTGACAACAGCCTGCTCGCCCATTCTGAACCCGCGGCACGCATTGCAGGTTGTTGCTATCAAAATTAATTCAGGCGCTGCGCTGCAACATTGGTTTTAATTTTTTTTCGTGAGATCCTATGTTTCTGCCTAAAATAAAAGTAGCCTAAGTTACTCCTTGTTACATCAGCTATCTGCCAGTAAAAGTCCCGTCAAAATCGGTCCAGCCATTTCAGAGATTACCCGGAACAAACACACAGACAGACAGACAGACAAATTTTTTAAAAAAGGTTGTTTTGGTATAGGTACCTTGTATACATCCAAATGCATTTAGTAAAAAGCGGTTATTTTAATATTACAAACAGACACTCCAATTTTATTTATATGTATGTATGTATAGATAAATGACGTCAAAATTCTGACATTATATACTGATTACAAATGCGCTTAAGAAGCGAAGGTTTAAAGGTTAGTATACTATTTCTGAATCACCTGTATAAACACAATGTTAGGTAAACTGTATCTTTATTTTTATAATCCTTGGTTATTTTCAGCAGTTTTGTAACACCCTGAAGGCTTTGGGTCCTTCTGTGTCGTCTGCTACATCTCACCAATGTCTGCTTCACATTCCAAGGAATGGCTCTTAATAAGGTTCGAATAAAACCTAGCGGAGGCACGAGGGGTGCGCTTGCGCATAGGATCCGAGAAATCAACTTCGTATAGGCCAAATTTTACACTGTAAAAAGTAATAAAAAGTAACGTATTAGGTAGAGCAATATGAATAATGCAGGTTAAGTATGTGAATGTATATAAAAAAACCCTAAGCTGAGGGACTTAAAATTGGAGGAGCCCTAATGAGGATTGTTTTAAATTCGTGCCCTGAGGGCTGCTTTTTGCGGGAAGTTGAACCGTGAAGTTGTCAATATATTGTTTTATTTTCCAAAAAATGTGTTTCTTTAAAAAAAATGTGTAATATTATTGGGATATTAATAATAAAATATTAAAGAAATGGGTCCCATATTCGCGACCGTATCTACGACAACCTGGGCCCCAAGTCTGCTGACACAATCGATTCATAATCGAACAGCAACCGCATAGTAACCGTCACTTTTGACAGATATCCCATACAATATCTATTTTGTTTTTTAAAGAGTCGCCACTGAGTTTCTTGCCGGCTATTCTCAGTGGAACGAACATTTCCAGCAAGTTAACATTTTACTGTTCATAAGTCCGTTTTTGGCGTGCATGAATAAAAACAAAATGATTTGATTTAAACTTACTTGTATCCATCTGTCCACTCGAAATTGTCCATAAGGGTCCAGGCTGTATAGTGGGTTATATACATTTTGTCTTCTTTGATAGCCAGCAATAACTATGGGTATAGTAAAAACAGAAGGAGATGAACCGATAGTTAGGTTTTAGGGTGAAGTACTTAAAACGAAATTGCCAGGTACACCACATTAATAACGAAAGCTGATACCATGGATTCTATTCATAATTCTAAACCCCCCCCCCCCCCCCCCCCATAGAGTTGGAATTTTCCATAGAACTTTTCATGAGTTTTACGCATTTTGTCAGTACTTTTTAAATTGATTTTACCTTGAAATCAAGTTCGCCCAACATGCTCATCATCATCGTCGTCATTGACATCAACATTATTATCAGGGATACTTATAATTTTAAAACAATTCTCAGGAAATACTTGACATTAGCAAGCATGGCTCAGAAAAAAAAAGTTTTTATTCGTTTTCTAGCACACACATTTTTTCTTTATTCAAAACGAGCGGCAACTCGATAATTTTTTTTTTAATTTTTTTGGCTTAGTTGTTCCACATTGGCCCTAGTCTTTTGCCACGGGCGGTGAGGAAAACACATTTTTGGAAGGAAATAAGGATTGTATTGTATATTTGAACAGTAATACCTCACCTGTTTTAAATAATCCCTGTAATATTTTATTCTGTCCTGATCATCTAGGCCGCTGTCTGTCGCCAGGCCATTCTCCGTGATGATGAATCTCATGTCTCCATAGTGCTTCTTCAGCCACACCAGCTGACGACGGAAACCTTCAGGGTTGATCTAGAACACAAGGTAATACAGTGTCTCTCTCCACACGGGCTATACCTGCATCTTTGGAAGGCAAGCGCGGGGACATGGGTCCAACACGTAGAGGCCCTTTTTGAGAATTTTAATGTTACGTTTATGTTTAATGTTAGGGTCAACTGCTGAAAATGATAACATAAACAGTAAATTGAATATGTAAAGGTAATTGGGACTTTGAATTGTGGATTGGTAGGAGATGGGATGGGAATATTGGAAGGGTTGCGGACTCCTGCCATAATCAGCTTTTATCTAATTAATATTGGCAGGTGGTGACTCGCCGCTCATTAAGTGGGCCCCCTTAAAAGGCCGTCATATAAGACGATAAGAGGCAACAGTGGCGTGAGCGGGTCAGGGGTATGGAGAGGTGTGCTGCGCTTTGTCCTGTGGTTACTCGCGGCGTTATGCCCTTTAACGCTTCCACCCCTGGAGAAAATAGCGGTAACGACCCCTCTCTCGACAACCAACTAAGGCAAGACAGAGCTGAGTGTCCTGCGGGCCCCCATCGTTCTCCACTCGGCCGACGAAGATACGCCGAGGTGGGGGTCCTGACCGACTCTCTGGGACATTCGGGTCCATGGTGTCGTATAATACAATTATAATTTTACTTAATGAAATATACGTATATCAATGATATCCGTCTTCTAAACACTGACTGACATACAACGCACTGGCTAAACTGGTTGACCTTAGGATTTAAAGGTTATATTCCTTGAATACCTCAGAGGTGCAGTAAAGAAGCATTTAATTCGACCATTCGTGCTCATCATACAAAGCTTTACCCCAAACCCGGGACCGCCGACACATAAAGCAGGTTCACTACCAGCTGAGCTAATCAGGTCGTCGTACGTATTTCGTGAGATAAACTTACATAAAACCATGATGACGTTGCAAGTTCCCAATCAGGGTTCCTCTCCATGATGGCGTTGAGATCTGGGGCGTCTCCCATCGGCCAAGGTGTCATGGTCTCCCCCGGTTTCGCTTTCCGCACCATTCGACTCGTGTAGTGGTTCACAGCATAGAAGTCATAGGTGCCTGTCGAAAAAGTGAGACTTCGCCACTCAGGGTTTCACGACGCACGATTGCTAAAATCTGCCTAGCCGTTCCTACATTGTTCTCACATACCTATAACAATGTACAGCTCAAAAGTGTAAAAGATCTTTTTAAAAAGAGCAACCATGGAGTCCCTTGCCAGTTCTTCTCCATAGGAACGGCATTCCGAACGGGCGGTAAAGTTAGCTTAGCATTTTGTAACTTTTTTGATGATTCATAAGTACTGTACTTAATGGTTTACATGAATAAAAAATATTCTGATTCATATTCAGTCATGTAACGCGTAAGGAGATAGGCAGATAGCTGAATGTTTTTATTAAACCTTGAAACCGACCTCTGACAAATTATTTTTCTTCTTGGGTGAAACTTGGGAATGTTGACGCTGGGTAACCTTTCTTCAAGCTGTTCTTTGCCATTATCTTCTCTATAGCCGGCGGCCAGCCACCTTCCTTGGAGTATATAGGATGGGAATATCTACCAGCCTATAGGATAAAATGCCACATTAAAATACCCAGCACATAATGATCTATTTTGGATTATAAAAGAATTTTCCAAATCGGTTCATAAATGATGGAGATCTGAGGTAACCAACAAAACAAAAAAAATACAACCGAATTGAGAGCCTTCTCCTTTTCGAAGTCGGTTAAAAATAAAGGCCAATTTTAATATCTCATTGATTGTAGCTCATCTATCTACTTATAATTATCAAAAAAAAAAACAAAATAACATTAGCATGTAGGCGTAAGAAATTAAATAGCACATCAGCAATAGAGATTCGGCTTCTCTAAAGCGTGGTCTCTTTCACTCTTGCCTCTAGCTGATCCTCTCTTTCTAAAGCACGACGAGCAATATTTACGGCCGGGTGATGTAGGCACTAAGTAGGTATCTTACACAGTTCTCCCTTGCAAGTTCAGCCAGCTCTTCGTCTTCTTCAGTCAGAGGATCAAACCATATGAGATGATTTGATAGCGACACTTCACCTGTTACAATAAATCGAGATTTTAATGTTATCTTACCATAACAACCATAAGCATACACCAATCCTGCATGTGAACTCTATAGCACGATTTAGATTTGTATGGGGAATCACCATATTTGAAGTAGAATCTTTAATAATGGTTGAACGCCATCTATTGAGGACAGCAATAACTATACGTTCATATAGAATGTATCAGTTACCAAGTAAATATAAGGTAGCTGATTTACTGTAAATCTTTAGGGAACTTCCATTATGTAATTTATTTTCACTAGAACAATGTTCATTATTAGTTAGCAATGATTGTATATTGTTTTGTATTTTTGTTCGCCTCTGGCAAGACATAGAAAACAGTTAACATTATTGAAATAAAACATTTTTGTCGGATTTTATCGCGTTTATTTTATGTTTTATCGCGTTTATTTTATGTTTTATCGCGTTTATTTTATGTTTTATCGCGTTTATTTTATGTTTTATCGCGTTTATTTTATGTTTTATCGCGTTTATTTTATGTTTTTCCGTTCCCGATGTTCGACTGATTTACAGTCATACCGTGACCATGTTTGCTGTAAAGCAGCCGAAACGTCGGGAACGTAAAAACGAATAAACGCGATGAAATCCGAAAAAAATGTTTTATTTCAATGTGTACTATTTGCGTAAATATAAGAAATCAATATGGTCAAGTTATTATAATCGACTCTATTATGTGCCATTATTATATTTGACAAATTAATAAATGAATTGATTTGATTTAAGGTGGAAGCTCAGGGTCAGGGCGCGAAATTCAAAATGTCAATGGTTTTTATTTTTTTACGAAAAATTTGGACATCGTTATGATGTAATTTAGTGTTTTGCGATATTAACATTCTGCATTGGATGTCTCGATGTATTAAGTTTGCTTAAAAAAAGTACTTAATCCGATACAATACCATAAGGTTTGTAAAAACCGCTACTTTTACTAACTTTATGGTGTTGTATCGCTTTAGGTATTTCTTTAAGCAAACTTAATACATCGAGACATCCAATGCAGAATGCTAATATCGCAAAACACTAAATTACATCGTTAAAATGTCAAACTTTTTCGTAAAAAAATAAAAACCATTGACATTTTGAATTTCGCGCCCTGACCCTGAGCTTCCACCTTAAAAAACATACTTGCGCAAGCATAATCCGGAAATAGTTTTTATATTGTAGTGGTCACGTGGTGTTAGTTTTACGACATAGAACAATTAATGGAACCTTATTAATTTTCTTAGATTAGATTTAAAAGTGCATATCACTGTACCATGATACTTCCACCTGAACTCCTCATCATACAGCCTCCAAGCGTGAGCATGGGCCATTAAAATGTGTTTGTTGCAGAGATACGAAGAAATCTCCGGGTCCGTGATCCCTGGGGCCATAGTGCCAGTGTTGTATGTGTAATCGCAGGCTATTAAGGCCTCATTGATAGTTATCCAGAGCTTCACACGGTCGCCAAAAAGAGTGAACACCACCCTGGCGTAGTCCCGGAACCAGGTCGCTACTAATGGATTTGTCCAACCACCTGAAATTGCAAAGATTCCATTAATAGCTGTCTTAGGTTTTGCAGAGCAGTAGCGGTTGGAATATCAAAGCGACACATCTGTAAAACACGGTCCAGGTCTTCCTAAGGGTATACCTCCGTGTGACTGTGTGTCTCTCTCTCAGTGACTCTCCATTCTTGCCGAGGGTTCTGGGTTTAATAACAAACTTTATGTGATTTGCCCGAATGTTTGTACCGAAGTCATGGATGTTTAACATCTATATAAGTATTATATACTCAGTTCGCCCCCAGTCCATTGTACGGTACCCCTATACAAGCGTTGCTTAGTGTGGGATCGTATAGTTTGTGTGTTCGTCTGGCGATATTATATTATAAAGTTTAAAATACCAAGATTCTGCAGAGTTTGGGGGAGGTCCCAGTGGTACAACGTAACGACCGGCTCGATGCCCTTCTCCAGAAGCCCATCGATCAGGTCGCTGTAGTGCTTGGCGCCGGCCGAGCTCACGTTATTGGCGAAACCAGTCGGGAGTATACGTGTCCAGGATATTGAGAACCTGTAAATATGCCAATTATGGGGTCAACACAGGGTCCCTGGAATTGGGATTCGTGCTCGGACGCGGCGGACCCACCCTATTGGGGAGTGATGGGGAGGGGGGCTGCGACCAGGCCTTGGCCTGGACGCAGCGGACCTACCTCGTGGAGGGGAGGGAGGCTACGTGAGAAGCGGTGGGCCCACCCCTCGGCCCCGCAAGGGGCGGGAGGAAAGGGAGGGGGGCCGCGCTTTTTTCTCACAAGGGTAACGGACCCGGATGCCGTGTTTTGGCGGTATTTTTATTTATTTAAAATTTTTCATCGATTTTTATGGAAACTACTGGAATGTACAATGAAATAACTATATTGTTAGCACCATAATAATCTAATGAACAATTTAAGATAGTTCTCAAACACAGTCAAATAATTGAAAGTTCTAAATACCATCCGCTAGAGGCGCTGTTCATTCTCCATACAAAATGTCTAAATACGTGCACGATAAAGTATACGGTTAGCTTACGAATAATCTCGCAATTGACGTACTGGCACAATTATCTTTGGTCGTATCATTTACCTGTAAAAGTGCAGCCCAAGTTCTTCCATCATTTCGATGTCTCGTCCCCACAAATGGTAGGAGTCAGCGGCCACATCGCCGTTGGAACGATCGCTGATCGCATCTGGCGTCGCGTATGTAAACCTGTCCCATATACTCTCACCTTTACCTAAAAAAAACACGGACCTGTACAATGTTTTCGAAATGCGTAAAAGCCTTATGTGGTCTTTAGTACCATATCAATTTACTAATTGTATTATGATCCCATTAATTTCCCAATAAAGCTGCAGGTTTTGCTGGGCTACTGTGATATGTATGGGAAGATTCGATCACTCCATTGATAACTCATACTTAGTCCACTGTGCGTAAATGTTTTAACCTTGGATTCTGATTGTATTTACTCACGTACTGCTAGCCTGGTCAACGATACCTTCACATGACAATCACAGAATGAAGTAAGATGTGTTGCAGGGTGGGGGCGTTGCAAAGGATAGGATACAATAATAGGCTGCCGACTTGTCACGGACTGTACGACAATAGACTGCCGACCTGTCACGGACTTTACGATAATAGGATGCCGACTTGTCGCGGACTGTACGATAATAGACTGCCGACCTGCCGCGGACTTTACGCTAATAGGCTACATTTCCAGCTCACCACTGACATTCCAGGCGCCTTCGACTTGGTAAGCAGACGTGGCTGCCCCAAACTTGAACCCCAATGGAAAACTCCAGTCTTCGATACACCAGCTCAGAGCGAACAGAGTGCTGTTAAATTGAATCAAATGTAAATAATAAAAAAGGTTGCATAATCTTACATTTGAACCTAATAACTTCTTGTAATATATTTTCATTTAAATAAAACGTGTCTGCTATGCTGTACGTAGCAACATGGCGAAAGGAAAAAAAAATGGCGGAAGAGTCTTTGTACACATTTTGTGATTCATGGCTTTCCCCGGGATAGCCTGAAACTGCATGTACATCTTTTACTGAAACATAGCATGGTGATAGCTTCCATACCGGGGAAATGTATACGATATATATATTATCGCGGGCAATCAAGGAATTTTTCTAAACAGTCGAAAACTTAAGAACACGCAAAAGACGTCGCGTCGGGCACAGCCTAGTACCTTATTTTTTATTTTATATATTTACTAGCTGCGCCCTGCGGTGTTACCCGCGCAAAAAATATGTCGATCCTTTGCGCTATGAAAAATTAAAACAGATCTATCCCACGGGAACCATACATTTTACCGGGATAAAAAGTAGCCTATGTGCTATTCCAGACTATAATCTATCTCTGTGCCACATTTCATCCAGATCCGTTCAGCCGTTCTGGCGTGATTGACTAACAAACATCCATCCATCCAAACTTTCACATTTATAATATTAGTATAGATTACATTTTATTTTATCTGTACTTGGGATAAATTTAATCAAATTCTTACCAAAACACGGTCGTGTGGAGTGCAAACATTTTGCGGAACGTGGAATAATAAAATATTCTCTGTTCTTTATATACTATGACGTTGATGGCAATTATTATGCCAGGCACGCATACAATTTACACAGTCAGTTTATTTAAATGGGATAATCTGTATCATCTTATCGTGCCAGTGGTTCTGTACGTTTTTATAGTACTGGTGGTGGAGAGCTCTTTTTTTTATTACATTATAGGCAAGTATTTGATCTCGATCTCACCTGATGGTAAGTGACGATGAGATCTACGATGGAGCATACTTGCCTAGAACGTACCTGTTCACGCTTCATTCAGCTCATGTCCACTTGAGTGTCCTCCGGTGGCTTTGTGGAGCGGGTCTCTTTATTTTAATATTGTTATGGAGAGCGTTGGCTGCTTTGAGTCTTTTTCATTATCAAGTGCTGTTTGGGGGTACAACCATTCGTGCTCATCACTGAAAGTTATGCCCCTACTGGGATTAGAATCTGGGACCCGCGGAATAGAAGACAGGGTCACTACCCACTGTGCTAATCAGGCTTTCATAACGACAGATTGATTAAAATAAAACTAATTTTACGAATTTAATTGCGTTTATTTTATTGAAATAAAACAATTTTTAAGGATTTATCCCGTCTGTATAATGTTTTTTACGTTCCAATTAGTTTTATTTCAATGTGTATGTAGTATTCGCGTAAATATAAGAAATAAATATGCGTTCATTTTATGTTTTTAACGTCACTCTTTTCAGTCTTCCCGTGACTATGGCTGTTGTAAAGCAGCCGAAACGTCGTGAACGAAAAAAAAACCTCGATTAAATCTGTAAAATTATTTTTATTTTAATGTCTAGTACTCGCGTAAATACACGAAACCAATAACAGATTGATATTTGAATCCGAGGAACAGATAAAAAAACAATATCACTAAAGGTAACCCTATCTCTAGTCGTTAGGTACTTACCTACCGTTCAAAATATGGTGTAATACAAATAAAAATGTCATTGTATGTACAGCGCGGACGGGTTAATTATTTTTTCGGTACAAACAACCTCTGTACGCCTTTTATTAAACACCTTGACAACAATAGTTACAAGTGAGAAATTATTTGGAATTAATTTCGTGTTTAGTACGTCACTGTTTATGATAATAAAGCAATGAAGTTATATCGCCACACTCATCCAGTTGCCCGGTCTTTTTGACATCCTAAGCAGTTTGTTGTTTCACGCTGGGCGGTCATATCACGCCACTCTCGCGCCCACGCGCTGCACACCTGCAAAGTCAAAGTCAAAGTCAAATCATTCATTTCGTATAGGCCTACGGGGGCACTTACAAATTGTCATTACATTTTCTTTTTCTTAAGTCTACATCCGGATCGGAACGCGACCTCAACTGAGAAGATCCGGCAAGAAACTCAGCGGGCTTGTCAGCGGCTTGCATTTCTGATGATCTTGCATGATCGAACCCCACAGCCTTAGAGTTAGTTGGTCAGTAATTAGTCTTGTAGCGACCACTTCAACTGCACTACAAGCTACGCAGATGGCACGGCAGGCATTCAGAACAATGACAATTGACGTCACAATCCTGAATCGCACTATAAGAGTTTTCGGAGCAAGTAACATATATACAAGATCCCGACAATAACTGTCGGTGCATAGCGGCCGCCCCGCCAGGCATACCACCCGCCTGGTTGGATCTTCCCTTTTCCGCTAAAGTCTTAAACACGATCAGACCATTTGTATCGAATTAATCCAAATTAAATAATTTACAAATCAATTAATCGTTTTTAAAAACGCCTCCGCGAGCTCCCAGAAGTTGACTATGGTGATTTTGTAAATGTATTGTATACAAACATGTACGTTTAATTGTTGAAACTAGAACGTTAAAAGTTTTTCAATAGTTTTCCCGTGACGCACAGTCAATCAGAGACGACAGTTCGAGCATATCGGATTTGCCTTTTTACAAAATAACTATTTGCCCATTCATGTCATGTCATGTCTCAATTTTCGGCACGGGCCGTCTAGCAATGCGTGATGCAGGCCATAGTCCACCACGCAGGTTCAGTGCGGAGTGGCAGACTACCCAAGTCTTTCGAAAATGAAACATTTATTCAATGCATGCGCCTCGCATGGCAACACACTGGAACCATGGTCACGGGAACACCCCAGTGCTCCTGTGACCATGGCTGCCGTCAAGTGGTTGCTGTTCTGTTCCATTGATACTGCACATTATAGTGATCTGAGGAGACAGGTTATACATTAAGGTGGAAGCTCAGGTCAGGGCGCGAAACTCAAAATGTCAATGGTTTTTATTTTTTTACGAACGCGATGCAACACCATAAATCATTTATTATCATAACTACCTGACCGATTAGCACAGATGTTGTAATCATGATTTCTTTGCCAAGGATTCCGGGTTCGAGTTCTGGTAGTGGTAAACTTTGTGTGATGAGCACGAATTTTTTTACCTAAGTCATGGGTGTATCCCCCTGTGACGATATTCAAGAACAGACAATAGACCACCTGCTAAAAGAGTGCCCAATTTTTATAAAAAACACGACAACAATATGAAGCAATATGCCAAATTAAAACCATAGAACCCTACAACCTGACAGATGTCAGTCAAAAACAAGTTACCATAGACGCATTCCAAAAGTACACAAAAAACATATTAAATAGCCTAAAGAAATTAAACAACACGTAAATAATCAAAACATCCTGTATCCATTAGCAGGATCACATTTTAAAAAGACACCAACTATTTAAAACAACTTCTACCCCAAATGAATCTGACACCTTTAAAATTAATAGTTACAAACCCAAAAAAAAAATATCTATTATATCTTTATTAGCGGACTAATAATACAATTTCTCAGAACAACACTTGTTTGGTGTAGTTGGCTGCTCTAATTATCGATAAACTTGTTTGGTTTATAATTAGGAAAATCCACAAGCCGAGGTTCAGTGCGTCCCTTCCCCCTCATTTGCTTAACAATAGATTTCCGCCAAGTATCGCCTAGCTCTATGAATTAACTCTACTAACGCCGGGAACGTAAAAACATAAAATAAACGCGATAAAATCCGCAATTTAGTTTTATTTCAATATTTCTACAAATTTATTCATTGACAGAGGAATATTACTACGGTATGAAATGCAGGTGTAGTACAGGGTAGGTGAGAGTACCATCACCGGTACAGGTACATGTTCCAATAGGTGTCGTGAAAGGTGACTACAGCAGGGTGATTCAGTTAGTATACCATTTCTGAATCATCTGTATAAACACAATGTTAGGTAAACTGTATATGTACTTATTTTTATAATGTTTGTTATTTTCAGCAGTTTTGTAACATCCTAAAGGCTTTGGATCCTTGTGTGTCGTCTGCTATATCTCATCAATGTCTGCTTCACAGTCCAAGGAATGGCTCTTAATAAGGTTCGAATAAAACCTAGCGGAGGCACGAGGGGTGCGCTTGCGCGTAGGATCCGAGAAATCAACTTCGTATAGGCCAAATTTGACACTGTAAAAAGAAATAAAAAGTAACGAATTAGCGAGAGCAATATGAATAATGCAGAGTAAGTATATGATACTATATAAAAAAAATCCCTAAGCTGATGGACCTAAAATTGGAAGAGCCCTAAAGAGGACTTTTTTTTATTCGTGCTGGGCTGCTTTTTGCGGGAAGTTGAACCGTGACACTTTTGACAGATATTGTATGGGATATCTGTCAAAAGTGACAGTTACTATGCGGTTGCTGTTCGATTATGAATCCATTGTGTTAGCAGACTTGGGGCCATGTTTTGTTTTTTAAAGAGTCGCTACTGAGTTTCTTGCCGGCTATTCTCAGTGGAACGAACATTTCCAGCCGGTGGTAACTTTTGACTGTTCATAAGTCCGTTTTTGGCGTGCATGAATACAAACAAAGTGATTTGATTTAAACTTACTTGTATCCATCTGACCACTCGAAATTGTCCATAAGGGTCCAGGCTGTATAGTGGGTTATATTCACTTGGTCTTCTTTGATGGCCAGCAATAACTATGGGTATAATAAAAACAAAAGGAAATTAACCGACAGTTAGGTTTTTGGTAGGGTGTTTAGTTTACTGGTTTTTGGTGACAGGTTTTAGGTACCACTACTTAAAACGAACCAAAAAAATTGCCACATAATATCTACACATTATACAGGGTGTAAGTAGTTTCGTAAAGAAAGTTGATACCATGGATTCTATTCACGATTCTACACCACCCCCTCCCCTTGATTTTACCTTGAAATCAAGTTCGCCCAATATGTTCATCATCATAATCGTCATTGACATCAATATTATTGACAGTGACATTGGCAAGGATGACTATTTGAACCGATTGCCTACCAAAAAGAAGAAGTAATTGTAGGTTTCTATTCGATTTCCAGCACGTTATTTTTTTCTTTATTCAAAAAGAGCGACACGATCTTCACTTTTTTATATTTTTTTAAATTATTTAGGCTTAGGTGTTCCACGTTGGCTCTGCAGTCTTTTGCCACGGGCGGTGATGAAAACACATTTCTGGAAGGAAATAAGGATTGTATAGTATATCTGAACACTAATACCTCACCTGTTTTAAATAGTCCCTGTAATATTTTATTCTGTCCTGATCATCTAGGCCGCTGTCTGTCGCCAGGCCATTCTCCGTGATGATGAATCTCAAGTCTCCATAGTGCTTCTTCAGCCACACCAGCAGACGGCGGAAACCTTCAGGGTTGATCTAGAACACAAGGTAATACAATTATAATTTTACTTAATGAAATATACGTATATTTATTATATCTATATTCTAAACACTGACCGACTGATGGACAACGCACCGCCTAAACTGGTTGACTTCAGGATTTAAAGGTTATATTCCTTGAATACCTCAGAGGTGCAGTAAGGAAGCATTTTTGGAAATTCAACCATTCGTGCTCATCACACAAAGCTTTACCCCAAACCCGGGACCTCCGGCACATAAAGCAGGTTCACTACCAGCTGAGCTAAACCAGGTCCTCGTACGTATTCCGTGAGATAAACTTACATAAAACCATGATGATGTTGCAAGTTCCCAATCAGGGTTCCTCTCCATGATGGCGTTGAGATCTGGGGCGTCTCCCATCGGCCAAGGTGTCATGGTCTCCCCCGGTTTCGCTTTCCGCACCATTCGACTCGTGTAGTGGTTCACAGCATAGTAGTCATAGGTACCTGTCGAAAAATATTGACTTCGGAACTCGGGATTTCACGACGCATGATTGCTAAAGCCTGCCTAGCCGTTCCTACATTGTTCTCGCATAACAATGTACTGCTCAAAAATGTAAAAGATCTTTTTAAAAAGACCATCATGGAGTCCCTTGCCAGTTCTTCTCCATAGGAACGGCATTCCGAACGGGCGGTAAAGTTGTAGCTTAGCATTTTGTAACTTTTTTGATGATTCATAAGTACTGTACCTGATGGTTTACATGAATAAAAAATATTCTGATTCAATAAAATCAGAAATGAAGAAATCCCTAAACGAAGTGGAGTTAGCTAGATAGCTCTAATTCAAAAGTTGAAGCCTGGCAGTGGGCGGGGCTCATGCCTCGTAAAACCGACCACGAGCGACCACGAGCCAGAGGGCGGTGCAGGACAAAGCCCACGGGGTGGACTGATGACCACACGTAATATAACGCGTAAGGCGATTGGAAGATAGCTGAATGTTTTTATTAAACCTTGAAACCGACCTCTAACAAATTCTTTTTCTTCTTGGGTGAAACTTGGGAATGTTGACGCTGGGTAACCTTTCTTCAAGCTGTTCTCTGCCATTATCTTCTCTATAGCTGGCGGCCAGCCACCTTCCTTGGAGTATATAGGATGGGAATATCTACCAGCCTATAGGATAAAATGCCACATTAAAGTACCCAGCACATAATGATTTATTTTGGATTATAAAAAAATAATTTTCCAAATCGGTTCATAAATGATGGAGATTACTGAGGTAACAAACGAAACAAAAAAAACTACAACCGAATTGAGAGCCTTCTCCTTTTTGATGTCTGTTAAAAATAAAGGTCAAATCTAACATCTCATTGATTGCATAAGTAGCTCACCTATCTACTTATAATTATTAAAAAATACAAAATAACATTAGCATGTAGGCGTAAGAAATTAAATAGCACATCAGCAATAGAGATTCGGCTTCTCTAAAGCGTGGTCTCTTTCACTCTTGCCTCTAGCCGATCCTCTCTTTCTAAAGCTCAACGAGCAATATTTACGGCCGGGTGATGTAGGCACTAAGTAGGTATCTTACACAGTTCTCCCTTGCAAGTTCAGCCAGCTCTTCGTCTTCTTCGGTCAGAGGATCATACCATACAAGATGATTTGATAGCGAAACTTCACCTGTTACAATAAATCGACGTTAGAATAGCATTCACCAAACCTACATGTGAACTTCTATAGCACGATTTAGATTAGTATAGCGAATAACCATTTTTGCAGTAGAATCTTTAATATTAGTTGAACGCCATCTAGTGAAAACATCAATAACTCTACGTTCATATAGAATGTATTAGACTTACCAACAAAAAAATTAAGTTAATATAAGGTAGTTAATTCTGTAGCGAACTTCTATTATGTAATTTATTTTCACTGGGTATTAATTAGCAATTTTTGAAAAAAGGTTTGCTTTGTTTCATTGTGCGCCTCTGACAACACTTAGAGAACTTTTATAAGTATTTTAAGATCTAACAATTATATACCTATATTATATTTGATACATTAATAAATGATTTGATTTGATTTTAAAAATAAAGGACCTAATCAAGCATCATCTGGAAATATTTTTTTTATGTTGTAATGGTCACGTGGTGTTAGTTCTACGACATCTTATTAATTTTCATAGATTAGATTTAAAAATGCATATCACTGTACCATGATACTTCGATCTGAACTCCTCATCATAGAGCCTCCAAGCGTGAGCGTGTGCCATCAAAATGTGTTTATTGCAGAGATACGAAGAAATTTCCGGGTCCGTTAACCCTGGGGCCAGGAGGCCCGTGTTGTATGTGTAATCGCAAGCCATTATGGCCTCATTGATTGTTATCCAGTACTTCACACGGTCGCCAAAAAGAGTGAACACCACCCTGGCGTAGTCCCGGAACCAGGTGGCTACTAATGGATTTGTCCAACCACCTGAAATTGTAAAGATACCATTAACAGCTGTCTTAGGTTTTGCAGAGCAAAAGCGGTTGGAAAACCAAAGCCACATATCTATAAAACACAGACCAGGTCTTCCTACGAGTATACCTATAACTCGACGACCTGATTACGCAGTTGGTAGTGACTCTCCTTTCTTGCCAAGGGTTCCGGGATGGAATCCTGATAGTGACAAACTTTGTCTGATGAGCACGAATGTTTGTCTGACCCGAGTCACGTATGTTTAATACCTACATAAGTACGAGTTCTAGCTGACCCGGCAAACGTTGTTTTGCCATATACATTATTTCTAGGAAATATTTTTATAGTTAAATATTTGCGATTATAAATTGAGATATAAACTAATCTTTCAAGTTGGATAAAACTGCGCACAGTGTGCAAAATTTTATTTAAATCTGTTATGTCCATAGCGGACAAACACCGTGACACGTAATTTATATATATTAAGATTATATACTCGGTTCGCCCCCAGTCCATTGTACGGTAGCCATAATACAAGCGTTGCTTAGTGTGGGACCGTATAGTTTGTGTGTTCGTCTGGTGATATTATAAAGATTATAATACCAAGATTCTGCAGGGTTTGCGGTAGGTCCCAGTGGTACAACGTAACGAGTGGCTCGATGCCCTTCTCCAGCAGCCCATCGATCAGGTCGCTGTAGTGCTTGACACCGGCCGAGCTCACGTTATTGGCGAAACCAGTCGGGAGTATACGTGGCCAGGATATTGAGAACCTGTAAATGCCAATTATTGGTCAGTACAGGGTCCCTGGGCCCCAAGTCTGCTAACACAATCGATTCATAATCGAACAGCAACCGCATAGTAATTGTCACTTTTGACAGATATTGTATGGGATATCTGTCAGATATTGTATGGGATAAAGTGACAGTTACTATGCGTTTGCTGTTCGATTATGAATCGATTGTGTTAGCAGACTTGGGGCCCTGGTATAGTAGTTGTGACAAGACCGGCCCTATCATAAACCTCAACACAATAGGGTGTTGGACTGTACGAAATATAAGCTTTAAATTGAGCCCATCCTAAACGATTATAGCTTATTATAACTTCTTAATTTTTCTGCAAAAAATTGGGATTATTTTCTTTAAAATCACAAAATAAAATAATGGGTTTTTTTTTGGTTTGGTCACGTGATCAAAGCGCTCAGGTTGATGCGTTGTGATGTCTAGTAGTTGTCAAAACGAGTTCGGTAATATTTGGATTTTTAATGTGTTTTCGGTCTTTTTTTTCACAAGGACCGACCTAGAAGCCGCGTTTTGGCGGTATTTTTATTTATTTGAACTTTTTCATCGATTTTTATAGAAAAATACTGAAATTTACAATGAAATAACTATATTGTTAGCATCATATTAAACTAATAAACAATTGAAGATAGTTTCTCAAACACAATCAAATACCCTATTCCTGGATAAGGTACTGTAATTTGGATAATGGATCCACTAAAGTATGATCTTAAGTCTTCCGGGATTTTCTATACATCCTGATACAAAAAGGGTATACCAAATATCGAACCTGAGCTTCTTTAGTGCATTCGGCATCATTATGTGCAGTCAAAATTAATTTTTTTGAGACCAAAATTTATATTTTAAAATCGACATATCGAAACTTTGACCAAAAAAAAATGCGCTCAAGAGCCGTTGTTTCAAAGGTTACTATATACCCTTTCTGAATCACCTGTATATAATCTTCAGTACGTGAAGTGCGTACGAATAATCTCGCACTTGACGTACTGGCACAATAATATTTGGTCGTATCATTTACCTGTAAAAGTGCAGCCCAAGTTCTTCCATCATTTCGATGTCTCGTCCCCACAAATGGTAAGAGTCAGCGGCCACATCGCCGTTGGAACGATCGCTGATCGCATCTGGCGTCGCGTGTGTAAACCTGTCCCATATACTTTCACCTTTACCTGAAAAAACACGGACCTGTACAATGTATTTCTGTGGTCTTTAGCATCATAACAATAGGGGTCAACAATTTAGCGGAAAAGGGAAGATCTTCCAGCCAGGCGGATGGTATGCCTGGCAGGCCGGCCGATATCCCCCGACGGTTATCGTCGGGATCTTGTATATATGTTACGTGCTCCGAAAACTCTTATAGCGCGATTCAGGATTGTGTTGAGAAGTTTCTATTGTTCTAAACGCGTCTTTAGCGCCATCTGTGTAGCTTGTGGTGCGGTTGAAGTGGTACATACTGATTGTATTGTCATCCCATCAATTTCCCGATAATGCTGCAGGTTTTGCTCGGCTGCTGTGAAATGTATGGGAAGATTCGATCGCTCCATTGATACTTATTTGATGCTATCAAACTCATACTAAGTCCACTGTGCGTAAATGTTTTAACCTTGGACTCTGATTGTATTTACTCACGTTCTGCTAGCCTGGTCAACGATACCTTCACATGACAATCACAGAATGAAGTAGGATGTGTTGCGGGGAGAGGGCCTTGCAAAGGATAGGATACAATTATAGGCTGACGACCTATCCGGACTGTACGATAATACGCGTCAGCCTATCCGGACTATACAATAATAGGCTGCCGACCTGTCGCGGACTGTACGATAATAGACTGCCGACCTGCCGCGGACTTTACGCTTATAGGCTATATTTCCAGCTCACCACTGACATTCCAGGCGCCTTCGACTTGGTAAGCAGACGTGGCTGCCCCAAACTTGAACCCCAATGGAAAACTCCAGTCTTCTGTACAGCTCAGAAAGCTCAGAGAGCTCAGAGCGAAGAGAGTGCTGTTAAAATGAATCAAATGTAAATATTAAAAAAGGTTGCATAATGTTAAATATGTACCTAATATGGCCGGATTAGTGCAGTTGGTAGTGACCCTGCTTTCTGTGCCGAATCCTAGTGCTGTGTCCTAGTAGGGACAAACTTTGTGTGATGAGCACGAATGTTTGTACCCAAGTCATGGATGTTTAATATTTATATAATTTATATTTACGGGGTTCGCCCCCAGTCCATTGTACGGTACCCATAATACAACCGTTGCTTAGTGCGGGACCGTATAGTTGGTGTGTTGGTCTGGCGATATTTATTTAATAAGTTTTTGTAATATATTTTTACTTAAAAAAACGTTTTGGCTATGCTGTACGTAGCAGTTGAAGTACCTTCCTACTTGGCGAAAGGATATAACAAATGGCGTAAGAGTCTTTGTACACATTTTGTGATGGTTTGTTGACCACACATGAGACGAATCACACCTGCAAGTTCACTTCAAATCATTCGGAATACATATCGGAAACTTCACAAGTTTTCCCATCTTTCCGCTAATGACAATTTTAAGAAAGGTGGTTTCAGGCGACCGCTATTTGAAATAGGCTTTGGCAGGTTCACGACAGAGTCGTAGAACAATATGATACAGAGGTAGCAGAATTATTACATAACTTTCAGGCGGTATAAAGCTGTTATAAAAGCATGTAGTAACAACTGGATTCTGCGAGCCGGGTCCACCAATATTGACCCTATTCTCCTGAAGAAGATTCTTTAAATTGGTCAGAGGCGCGCAGAATTTTGGTCTGTCTGTTTTTCCTTTTTCCGGAAAAGTTTTGGAAAGATTTTAATGAAACCTGCTATTGGTGATTCGCTTCTTTCGGTTCGTCGATTCGCTCGTCCGGAATGTCCTCATAGGATCTTTTTATTCCGGGTAATGCATGGGTTTGCCCAGGGTAGTCTGACATGCGTGTACATTTTATAAACTCAGCTTGGTGATAGCTTCCATACCGGTCAAATGTATACGATATATTTATTATCCCGGGCTATGAAGGAAATCTCCTAAGCAGTCAAAAACTTAGGACCATGAAGACCTTATTTTTTTACTTTATGTATTTATTACATTTTATTTTATATATGTATATTATATATTAAATTCTTACCAAAACACGACCGCGTGGGGCGCGAACATTTTGCGGAACAATGAATAATAACATATTATCTGTCCTTTATATACTATGACACTAATGGTAATTATTAGTGGCTGTCATACAATTTATACAGGATGTTTAATTTGATGGGATATTCTGTGTAATTCTTTCGTGCCAGTGGTTCTGCACGTTTATATCGTACTGGTGTTGAAAGGCTCATGTCCACTTGAGTGTCCTCCGGTGGCTATGTGAAACGGGTGTCTTTATTTTAATATGGAGAGCGCGATGAGGAGAGCGATGCATGTAGCGTGTGTGCGCCTCGCAGGGCAACACACTGGAGCGTATATATTTTTTGTAATAAACATGGCTGATAAAAAAAGAAAAGTTACAAAAAAAAATGTAAAAAAATTACAAGCCCGCTGGGTTTCTCGCCGGAACTTCTCAATTGAGGTCGTGTTCCGATCCGTTTGTAGAGTTAAGAAAAAGTTTAAGTGCCAATACTAAATAAATGATTTGACTTGATGCCTGCTCCTTAATTAAGTCTTTCGCATTTTCGATTGCTGCTTGGGAGTGCAAACATAAGTGCTCATCAATCAAAGCTATATGCCGAATCTGGGATCCGCGGAATAGAAAACAGGGTCACTACCCACTCCGGCCCCTGATGCCCAGGGCCTTAAATAACGGGCTACCCTCGGGGTCGAGGACGACTGGGGTGTGGGCCCCGGACGTCCGGTGACGATGACGACTCCTGAGGAGGACGGCGGCGGGCGTGGCTCCCCGCCGCCGTGCGCAGCGAGGGCGCAGGGGGAGCAAACATCTGCTCCCCCGAGACGGGCCCCCATAAGGGGGCGAGGCACAAGAGGGGCACCGGTGCGTTCCGTTTGGAGATCCCGGAGCCCCTCCAACATGTGTCGAAGGCGGCCACGGGGGGGGGTTTTAGTGGGTAAGAATCCCACATAACCCGGCCATCTCCCACACAGAGGCCGGGTATCTATCGAAGATTTCCCCCCCGTCAACGAAAAAAAAAAAAAAGGGTCACCACCCACTGTGCTAATGTTATTTACATTAAAAACTTACAGATCGATATTTGAATCCAAGGAGCAGATAAAATCAATAAAGATAACCCTACCTCTAGACATCAGATACCTACCGTTCAAAATATGGTGTGAATCAAATAAAAATATCATTGTATGTACAGCTCGGACGGAGCTATGTTATGTCGGTACAAACAAACTCTGTACGCATATTGTTACACAGCTTGACAACACAATGTGTAGTTACAAGTGAGAAATTATTTGGGATTAAAGTCGTGTTGCGACACTATTATTTGTTTATGATAATCACGCAATGATGATTTTGATAATGTATTGTATATAAAAACATGTATGTTTAATTGTTGAAATATTATATTGCTTTAAGAATTTGCGTAATGACACATATGGGCAAGCTGTGCCTATATGCTTTACGACTTGATACACGCGGGTTAGTTCCTTGCGTTCGTTGTGAAGGACACATCTAAACGACAGACTTAAGTATCCGACAAAATGATTTGTTCTGTACGTCATTATTCGAGATCAGTGCGAGATTATTCGTAAGCTAACCGTATACTTTATAGTCTACCGTGTTTAGACATTTTGTATGGGGAATTGAAAGTTTTAAATGCCGACCGCTGAAGGCGCTTTTCAATTCTCCATACGAAATGTCTAAATACGGTATAAGTACTATAAAGTATACGGTTAGCTCGCACTTGCCGTGCTGAAATGAAAACTGTCACAGACGTTTTTCTTCTTCTTCTTATTTTTTTCGAAATTAAATGCGATGAAATGAAATGGATATGCAAATGGCCTTACCCACAACTTAGCGAGTATTTTGCCAATGTCAAGTACAGTGGACTCCCGGTAATCCGGCCCCTGTCTAATCCGCCCCCCCCCCCTGTAATTCGACATGTCTACTATTGAATATTTTTTTGAAAATCTTCGCTAATTTATATAATGCATGATTGAACAGGTTACAAGTTGTACGCGCGACCCACTGGTCGTGCGTACAACTCGACGCATAGGTATTGTTTTGTTTTCGACATACATATAATTACAATTCGACATTTACATAATGAAGTATGATTTGTACTTCAGCGTATAACATATAGAATCTTATCATTGGATCTGTAATTTGTCGGTTTACAAGGTACTCTTTTGTAAAAAAATCCAGACTATAGGAGGTCTTAGGCAATACTCTATAATCCGACAAATTCGATAGTTCGACATTGCCCTGTAAAACGTTTGTCAGATTACCGCGGGTCCACTGTAATTAGTAGCAATAAAACATTCAATAAATTCACATAAAATCACAATATCAATATTTATAATGCTCGTATGTGCGCCTCGCATGGCAACACACTGGAGCTTACTTTTTTGTAAAAATAATGGATAAAAAAAGAGATAAGCCCGCTGAGTTTCTTGCCGGATCTTCTCAGTTGAAGTCGCGTGCCGATCCGGTTGTGGAGTTAAGAAAAAAAAAAATGTTATGACAATTTTTAAGTGCCCCCGTAGGCCTATACGAAATAAACGATTTGACTTTGACATTGAGAGAATCGCGTTAAGCCTGACTCAAAAAGGACTGACTGAAAAAGGTCATTAGAGAAAAAAAAACATAAAATAAACGCGATAAAATCTGTAAAATAAGTTTTATTACAACAGAGGTAGGTAATCTGGAATAACATATCTCATATCTGGATTTATAATTATTCGGATATGTTGCCCGAATGGCGTAAAATTATTTATTTTGCTCAATATTATAGGAAAATACACGGATGGCGCCACCAGGAGGGTGATAACATGACAAAAAATGTCAAACGTATTTTTCTGTTTGGCGCTTGCTTTGTGAATTAAGCCAATATGAATTATAATAATTATAATAATAATTATTATAATTCCAGCCCTTTTTTATGTCCCACTGCTGGGCACGGGCCTCCCCTCAATGCGAGGGGGGTTTTAGGCCATAGTCCACCACGCTGGCCCAGTGCGGGTTGGCAGACTTCACACATCTTTCGAGGGGTTCTCTCAGACATGCAGGTTTCCTCACGATGTTTTCCTTCACCGTTTAGCAAGTGATAATCTTGGTTGAAAATGAGATTCGCACATGAAAAATCCCAGAGGTGCGAGCCGGGGTTTGAACCTGCAATCCTCGTTTCCGAGGCAAGCCTTCTACCAACTTGGCTATCACTGCTTGCACTGCTGAAGCCAATATCAATTATACGATTTGATTATTAAGTTTTTTGGTATATAGCCTTTCTGAATCACCAGTATCGTCGACTCGCCCCGCTGTTAACTGGGACTGCGGTCCCAGTTAATAATTTAATTTATTTTATCACATTTCTTATCCTCATAAGAAGGCTTAAGGTTGCTCAAAGCGCAATGGAGAGAGCTATGCTCGGGGTTTCGCTACGAGATAGAATCAGAAATGAGGAGATCCGGAGACGAACTAAAGTAACTGATATAACTCAAAGAATCTCAAAGTTGAAGTGGCAGTGGGCGGCACATAGCACGCACAACCGGCCGTTGGGGCAGAAAGGTTCTAGAATGGAGACCACGACCCATAAGACGTAGAGTAGGACGGCCCCCCACATGGTGGACCGATGATATCACACGCGTAGCAGGAAGCCGGTGGATGTGAGTGACGGAGGACCGGGATGTGTGGAAGTCATTAGAGGAGGCCTATGTTCAGTAAACATTTCTTATGGGGCCCACACATTAACTCTATGATTCGTTATCGTTTCCAAACCAGTTATTAACAATTATCTTTTATGGCTCAAGATTATGTAGATTGTATATTTCTCAGATGATTCTGGTCCTGTTCTGTTCCATTGATACGGCACTTTATAGTGATCTGAGGAGACAGGTTATACATTAATTATCTCAGTCGCAATGATGCATTATACCGGCGCGGTTGTATTCGGGTAAGTTAAACATTATTATGTTTTACTCTTTACCGATTTTCTTTGCCTGATAACCGGTAGACAACGAAATTGAATATTATCACAACTACCTGACCGATTAACACATATGTTGTAACCCTGCTTTCTTGGTCGAGGGTCCTGGGTTCGAGTTCTGGCAATGGCAAACTTTGTGTGATGAGCAGGAATGTTTGTACCTAAGTCATGGGTGTTTAATATTTATTATACCATCCTATATAAGTCGAATAAAAATAAAATTTCTCACAACATTTAATATAAATTCCTTAGACAACTAAAAAGCACTTTTAAAAACGTATCATCTCAAAAAAATAAACTATATACTTACCCCAGTTGAAAATAAAACGAAATTTAAGGATTTTATCGCGTTTGTTTTTTAAGTTGCCGAAGTTTCGGATGCTTTCCAGCAACCATGGTCGCGGGAGGACTGAGGCGTTAAACGTCCTAGTGTCATAGTTAGAACCAGGGTACCCACAATTTTAGTTGTTGTTTGCGGTCCGATCTACGCCTAAATTGCTCACAGTGTCTTGAGGTCTTGCAAAATCGTTGAAATTAGTTTTATTTCAATGTGTAGTATTCGTGTAAATATAAGAAAGCAATATACCTGAGTATTATATACTGGGGTCGAACCCGGGACTTGCAGCGTAGAAGGCAGGGTCACAACCCACTGAGCTAATCAAGTTATATAATATCCTAGTTACATAAAGAATTTTCGACTTTTAACTGTTTACTCTCCAACCATGCTCGAACTGAAATCACAATAAAATTAAAATATACAAAAGCCCCGATTAAAAACAAATATTTAAAAGTCATACAGTGTCATAGAGTTTAAAAGTAAAAAAAAAACAATAGAGTGACTAACTTGCGATACCTGACGCCATTAAGAATGAACAATCATTTGCACGAGAATAAACAAATATTATTAATTGAAATAAAACTAATTTTAAGGATTTTACCTCAGTCCTCCCGTGACCATGGTGATTGTAAAGCAACCGAAACGTCGGGAACGTAAAAATCAATATTTAATCGCGATAAAATCCTTAAAATTTGTTTTAATTCAATGTGTAGTATTCGCGTAAATAAAAGAAATCAAAAGTATTATTCATTTATTTCTTGAATATTTTTTTTTCATGCTTTTTAAACTTTAACACTCGTCCATTCAACCCATTAAGTTACACCTGTCGAGACCTATCGAATGAGTCCAAACTCGTTGAGTCTACGATTAATATAGCTGAGTTCCTGTGGCCACCTTCCTGTTCCATCATCAGGTCCTCGACATGTGGTATGTGGGCCAATTACTCATACAGGCCAAATCTATAAGCCCAATCACGATACATCTGCTGTATGTTTTCGAGGAGTTGGGTAGTCTACAGACTGTTCTGATTGCAGCATGAGGCCAAGGTTATCACATTATTACAGTCTCATCTAATTTATAGAGCCTGCCAAATTTCAAGCCGATCCGAAGAGCAAAAGTAGAACAATAAACCCATTGTAAGATAATCACTACATCGACATGAAAAGAGCTGATTATCTTGAAACAGCTGAACCGATTTTCACCAAACATAGCTAAAAACCATCCCGATTCAAGTAGTTTTCGAATAAAAAAACTGCGATCAAATCTGTCCACGCGTTTCGGTACTAGATACGATTCCATGCACAGACAGATAGACAGACAGACAGACATAGGCCTCAAACTTATAACACCGCGACGCGAGCGTTGGGGGTAAGACAATACGGGGTATATTTATTTCAGTCTAATTAGGGCCCTAATTTCATTTTTGCCCCTTGGTAACATTGCTACGTCATTCAGTAGATACGTGTTATTAATAAAACAAATGCTAGGTAAGACACCTATTCTCAAAGTCAAGGCGGACGGAACCGCGAGAAATGATTATAAAAATAATAAGTAATTAAAAATGTTACAATGCATATGTATGTATCTCAGTGCATCTTAATTATTCTCGTTATTAAAGATGAAACATTTTATAGACATGACGTACTAACTAAGAGATAAAAAGCGTTGTAAATACTTAATTTGAATGCTAATGTAGATAAAAGATTCAAATGTATAAGATAATACTATTGAATTGTCTGGAATCCTTTTGTCTAGTGCAGGTTATTTTTGTTAGTATAATTGTGTAGATCTTGAAGTATTATTCCCAACTTTATAGACTTTTATAGAATCATAATGGCTTTATAACGAACTTGTCAGAGGAAAAAGTGCGTTATAATCCCTTTATACTCCATTGTAACTCTATAAATTTGAGGGTAAGTATTTAACTTAGTGTTACCTTTTACCTTGCTCAAAAATGTAAAAGATCTATTTTAAAAAAAGAGCAACCATGGAGTTTCTTGCCCGTTCTTCTCCATAGGAACGGCATTCCGAACGGGTGGTAAAGCAGTAGCATAATATTTTTGTAACTTTTGACGATTCATAAGTACTGTACAATAATGGTCTACGTGAATAAAAAATATTCTGATTCTGATTCTACTTTCACGACCTTTACGTCAAGTGCGAGATTATTCATAAACCAACCATATACTTTATAGTCTACGTATTTAGACATTCTGTATGGAGAATTGAAAGTTACCGTCCGCTAGAGGCGCTTTTTATCACAATTATAAGAATTATACTAATGCCTAGCAGAAATTCCACATACAATCGTAACGTCCTAACCGCGGCAGCATGCTGTCTCTGTCATTCTTACATACGAAATCTGTGGTGAGAGTACATCGGAATATGCGCTGACGCAATGCTATGTAAAACATATTTGCCTTCATAATACAAGATTCAGTTTAGTTTATTGCCTGGAAATTGCGGTTGATAAAATTAATTACAAGGCAGTTCAGCTTAATTGCCTTCAGGCAGACAGTCGCTAACCGCCAAGAAAATAATGAAGGTCCATTAAATCAGCCTTTCCCAAAGTGGGCGATAACGCCGCCTTGTGGGCGCTGCAAGCCTAAATGGGGGCGGTAAGAGGCCCAGAAAAAAAAATGGGGGCGTTGTGTAGAGGCTTACAATAATTAATTAAATTTGATGTTATAGTGGTTTTTAAGTAGGTGAAAAAATGGGGGCGCTAAAAAATAATTCATTCTCAAAGTGGGCAGTAGACAAAATAAGTTTGGGAGCCCCTGCATTAAACGAATAGCAAGGCATGGATTGTACTTTTATTACCGGGCATCCGTCACTTGTCGCTCGCTCGCTCGCTCGCAACGCAAGAGATAGAGCTACGCGATAAAAAGAGAAGTGCATAGATAAGTATGTTATAAAAAAAAATGCATGAAACGCAGCGGTGTGCGAGCTGAAGTGTACTTTATTGATTTGTAAAAACAGTCGCTTTCATTTTAATGATTGGCAATTTTATATTTTAACTACATTTCCAAAAAAAAAATTAGAAAAAGAAGAATTGCATATAAATAAGAGCTTTTAATACGCCCCTTGTTTAGTTAAATGCCTAGAAACTAGAGTTTATTTGAGCAAAGAACTAGAAAGATTATTTGAGCGTAGGAATAGAAAGTTTATTTGGACAAATGAAGCATCCAACCTACTAAGACAAAACTACATAGAAACATATTTTTTATAAAGTAACTTCAATTTATAAACATAAAAAAAACTTTTGAACAAGATAAAAACCGTCTTGAAAATACTACTACAAACAAAAAATAATTTAATCTTGAAATCTACCTTGTCTAACAAAATCTAATATTTAACGAATGTGAGGTCGGTGCCAAACAAACAACTGAGTCGAGTATTGCCGGTCCGCGCCAAAGACTATACCTACAAATTGGTCCGCGCATCTCGTTACTGAGTATACTTTTATTATTCTTCGTCGGTTGTATATATCATCAGATTGTGGATGTGGGTTGCTGCTTACCTACTCCTTTGGAGGATGCAGGCGTGATGTTTTTTTTTAATTTACCAGGCTCCTTATCTGTGTGGCATGGTGTGCGGAGTACCAAAAGTTCCCAGCGTGGTTTAAGTTTGGATCCGCTACCTCAGCTTATCAAATAGAAGGGGGATGGAATGCCAGTGGTAAGTCTCAGCTAATTGTCTATGGTTTCTGTGGTCTGTACGTCTAGTGCAAGATTATTCTGTTTCTTAACTAAATTTAAGAAAAAAAAATCCTAAATAACCGACGCGACACGCGAAAAAAACATTATTTTATTCTTCTCCAGATAAAGGTGAAAGTATGTGGGATCGCTTAATACACACAAGAACGGATCTAATGTCGGATGGGTCCAACGGTGACGTGGCCTGCGATTCCTACCATCTGTGGAGACGAGACATCGAGATAGCGGAGGAACTGGGTTTGGATATGTACAGGTACTGCAATCTTATTACACGCCTGACGATTGGCTGAAGATAATACCAGCCCTTTTTAATGTCCTACAGCAATGCGAGGGGGATTAGGCCATAGTCCACGCTGGCCCAGTGCGGGTTGGCGGGCTAGTGCGGGTTGGCTGAAGATATCTCCAAAGAATTGAATAGTTTCAGGGTTTGAAGGAGGCTACACAAAAAGATAAAAGTTTAGAGATACCTTACGAACCTACCCATAAGGTGATAGGCCCTTTGCTGCTAACATGCAGCTTTTCCCATTGGATGGATGGCATGAACCCTCATGTGGGCTATACAGTTATATTGGTTATTCTTTGATGTATGAAACGAGAAAAGACTCGTAACTATCTTGGAGAAGGAGAATCAATTTACATCAAATATAACAAAGCATTTTGCTGATACTTCTGACAATTCTAATAATATGCATACAGTTACCGCATAAACGCAAAACGCTGCATAGAAATTAATTCATCTATTCTAGGGCTATAATGCGGTAGACAAACGAAACGGTCAAACTTAAAACCCCATAAGACCATAGATTACAAGACCAGAAAACCGTAGACTCAAAAAAGACAATAGGACCATAAACACTCATTCATATCTTCAGGTTCTCAATATCCTGGTCCCGTCTACTCCCGTCTGGTTTCGCAAATTACATAAGCGAAGACGGGAAGAACTACTACAGCAACCTGATCGACGGTCTTCTGGAGAAGGGCATTGAGCCTGTCATCACGCTATACCATTTTGACTTGCCACAATCACTTCAGGATCTTGGTAAGATTAAGACCATATGGTAAAGCCCAGTGGCGTAGCATGGGGGGGGGGGGGGGTGGAGGGGGCGGAGGGTGCGGTCCGCACCGGGCGGCACTTTTCCAGGGGCGGCATATCACAGGTGGCGGTTAGAGAAAAAAAAATTAACATATGGAAAAAAAAAATTGCTCAAAAAATAATAAAAATGTCTTTCAGTGTTTTTACGTCTTTTTTTTTTGTTGCTACCATGCACCAATTTTTTTACAATGAATAGCAAAAATAAGAGGGCGGCAAATTTGAAATCCGCACCGGGTGCTAATGATACTATTATAAATCCATCCAAAGTAATATTTGGGCTATTTGGTCTTGACCTACATACTCCTAAGTGGCGACCACCCTTGAATATTTAAGAAAGGCAGTTACTTTGTGTAAAATATCCTTATCGTATATTTACTTACCACAAAAATAGTATGGTCATGTGAATATTTATTTTCAAGTGTCACTTAAGCGTTTGTAAAGAATTGGGCCCCAGTTGTTGGCTCAGATGGTGATTCGGACGGTACCCCAAATTTTATGTTGGTCCTTTCATTGTCATGGTTCCAGGTGGCTGGGCAAACCCACTCATCGCCGACTGGTTCGCGGACTACGCCAGGGTGGTGTACTCCCTCTACGCCGACCGCGTCAAGATCTGGCTGACCATCAACGAACCCTTCGGCACGTGCGATGCCGGGTACAGTAGCGGTACTGCCCCATACATTGAAGACACCAAGATTGGAAAGTATCTCTGCAATAAGTACTCCTTGATCGCTCACGCTAAAGCTTGGAGAATTTATGATGAGGAGTTCAAGCCTAAATACCATGGTATGTTTCTGGTTGCCCCGCCCTTAACATTGACATTTTTGTAAGCATTATACTATCTGAATAAACACTCTGGGTAAGTCAGTGTCTGGGTAAAAAGCAGTGATCGACAAGTTGGTAGAACGCTTGCCTCGGTAATGAGGATCGCTGGTTAAATCCCCGGCTCACACATCTGGGATTTCTGGATTTCATGTTCGAGTCTCATTTTCAACCATAATTATCACTTGCTAATCGATGAAGGAAAACATCGCGAGGAAACCTGAATGTCTGAGAGAACCCCTCGAAAGACGTGTGAAGTCCGCCAACCCGCACTGGGTCAGCGTGGTGGATATGGCCTAATCCCCCTCGCATTGTTGTGACTCAATCACGCCAAATCAGCTGAACGGATCTGGATGAAATTAGGCACAGAGATAGATTATAGTCGGGAATAGCACATAGGATACTTTCATCCCGGAAATATGTATGGTTCCCGTGGGATAGATTTGTTTCAATTTTTCATAGCGCAAAGGATCGACATGATTTTTTGCACGAGTAACACCGCAGGGCGCAGCTAGTATGATATAATTTAATAACAAATCCTGACTTTTGTTAGATAAACCAGCTATAAAGGATACTGCAGTACCTATTATTAAATTTCAGGCAAAGTTTCGTTAGCAACCTTATTCATCTGGTACGAGCCCGCTACTCCTGAGGATGAGGAGTTGACTAAGCTGACCATCGAACACTGGGTATGAATAATGTTTTTTCTTATTATGCACTATCTTCTTCCCGCGGCTCTATCCATGGTACCTCGATGCTTTATAGCCTAAAGCACTCAAGTATATACTTCCTATTAAATAATGCATTAGCATTGCCATTCAACGTGGCAATGCACTTCAGACCATAAAAACAAAGCAAAACAAAACCATGCCAATTTGGGTAATAACCTATATACAGGCTGATTCCGATAGTCTATACTGAACCTGTAACGAGTAGGGTAAGCACAAACCTCGTCGAGAAAACATGCTATCACTGTCATACTTATTTTTATAATGTGTGGTCGGAGATGGATGAACGACGCTTTCGTATTGAAACAGTAGGTAAAAAGTATTGTGCTTGAGGCACTGAGCTTCTTTGTCGGATTTGTAATCATTTTGTATACCAGAATTTTGAATTCTGGAAGCTACAAAAAAGTTTGCCATTTTATTGAGGATCCATTTTTTTTTAATTGGCATATCCTGACTTTACAAAGTGTTTACAAATGCGCTTAAGAAGACCAGCTTTGGCTTAGCATGCCCTTCCTAAAGCACCCCGTATACACGAATTAAAGTACATACACGCAGATTGGCTCGGCACCAGTATGTCAAGTGCGAGATTATTCGTGAACTAACCGTATACTTTATAGTCTTACCCCAAATTTATAGACGTGTTATAACTTTCTCAAGCATCATATAGTACTGCGCAAAGTAAAACTCTTGTGCGCAGCACTATATGACGGATAATAAAGTTAAAAAACATCTATAAATTTGGGGGTAAGTATTTAGACATTTTGTATGTATGTAGAACATGACTACTCGATGGTCTAATTGCTCTTTCTTACTCCATTTTCTAGGAGGGAAGGTATTCCTACCCCATCTTCTCGAAAGAGGGGGGGTGGCCGCCAATGATTGAGAAGTATTTAGCGGAACAGAGCAAGAAGGAAGGATACCCCACTCCAAGATTGCCACCCTTCACTGCAGAAGAAATCGAACTGGTTAGAGGTACTTATATAATCAATTTAGTAAGTTAATAATACATAAGTAATTATTTTTATCTATTTATCAGCCGAAAGATGTCCACTGCTGGACATAGGCCTCCCCCAACGATTTCCATACTACCCGGTCCTCCGTAACTCGCATCCACCGGCTTCCTTCTACGCGTGTGATATCATCAGTCCACCTTATAGGGGTCCGTCCTACACTATGTCGTCCGGTTCGTGGTCGCCATTCTAAAACCTTTCTGCACCAACGGCCATCCATTCTGCGAGCTATGTGTCACCCATTGCTACTTCAACTTTGTAATTATTTGAGCTATGTTAATTACCTGAATAAACCCGAATTCAAAAAGCCGATCTTTGCAACCTTCGGTTCCAAAATAGGTTTCAAACACTATGCAAAAACACAAAATGTTGTCTTGCTATACTGCAGGATCTGGCGTGACTATACATAAAATGAAGACTACCCAAAAGGAATGAAAACTTCCTACTAAGCACTCTTATTCTAGGTAACCAATTTTTTTCCAGGAACCTACGACTTCTACGGTTTGAACCATTACACGAGTAGGTTGGTTCGTAGGCCGAAGCCAGGCGAAGAGATCGGATCCTGGCCGTTCTATGGGTCGTCAGAGTTAAACATGGTGATGATGAGTGACCCCACCTGGCCGTCCTCGGATGCTGATTGGTTTTCGGTAAATAACCTTCCCAAAAATATTGTAATAGTCTTCGTCCTGTGCACACACTTCGGTAAAATTATTGAGTGCCTTCTACTGCTCGAAACCCAACTAATTGAGCTGCCGAGTAACTTGAGTTTCTGAACTGTAATAAGATGATTTCTCGGTTTTTGACATTCCATAACAATTCATGATAAATGCGGATATAGTCAAACCCTGAAATATTTTTACTAACTATCTGGTTGGAAAAATTACATGAAACATTCTAAAAGCAGTAAAAAAAATGTTATATTTTTTTTAAACAAAGATGGGCCTGTATCCTGCTAGGTGGCTTTATAACGACAAATTATTACCCAACTTGATGACCTAGCGCAGTTGGTAGTGACTCTGGTTTCTGTGCTGAAGGCCCCGGGTTCGAATCCTGGTAGAGACAAACTTCGTGTGATGAGCACGAATATTCATCCCCGAGTCATTAAAGCTTAATATCTATATAAGTATTATACCTATATAATGTATAAGTGTATAATAATTCCAGCCCTTTTTTATGTCCCACTGCTGGGCACGGGCCTCCCCTCAATGCGAGGGGGGATTAGGCCATAGTCCACCACGCTGGCCCAGTGCGGGTTGGCAGACTTCACACATCTTTCGAGTGTTCTCTCAGACATGCAGGTTTCCTCACGATGTTTTCCTTCACCGTTAATGTATAACTTAATGTATAAGTATTATATATATATATATATATATATATATACTTGGTTCGCCCCCAGTCCATTGTACGGTACCCATAATACAAGCGCTGCTTAGTGTGGGACCGTATGGTTGGTGTGTTCGTCTGGTGATAACTATTTAACACGTTATAAACTTTTGAGTAAGTATTTTTGATATGGGTGTCGGCTCAATTGAATGAACGTCTCATCTGTTGTTTTGACTGAGCATTCTTCTGCTTAGCATCTAAGACTCTCTGGCCAGTTGACCAAATATCTATCACACATTCAAAAACATTACCCTCATTCTGGGGCAGTCGGGTAAAAATAACGGACGTCTCGTCCAACCTTTCGCAGTTATACCCTGAAGGTCTCCGTCATCAGTTGCACTGGATAAACCAAACGTATGGCGTTAAGGAGATCATCATCACGGAGAACGGAATCCCGACTGTCAACCCCCAACTCCAAGATTGGCAGCGATTGGAGTACTTCAGGAGTTACTTAGAACAGGTGATGGCTTAAAGATATGGAATTGCTTTTCAACGTGTGGAAACTCGAATACGATAACAACTAGAATTTTATCACGATAGAATTATTCTCTAAAACGAATGTGTTGAGAGTCCCACTACCACTAGGTTTCTAGCGGGGTTGCCAGATGTGATTTTCTATTTCTTCCCAAGTTTGAAATTATTTTTCTCCAAAATGATACAATTTGCTTGTTTTACCCAAAGGCAAAAAGTTAATCATACCGATTAATTAACCTAATGGATAATTCGATAAGTATTAGCTTTTTGCCTTTTTATATTTATTCTTCAAAATACTGTTCTAATTTCAAAGCCGAAACAGCAGATAAACCTAAAGAAAATATGAGCGATTCAAAATAATGAATAATAATATAATGTTCATTTTATGTAGAACTAGCTGTTACCCGCGACTTCCTCCGCGTGGTATTTAACAAAGACACAACCGTTGGTAACAGCCTGCTCGCGCGTTCTGAGCCCGCGGGACGCATTGCTGGTTGTTGCTATTAAAACTTAATCAGGCGCAGCGCTGCAACATTGGTTTTAATTTTTTTTCGTGAGATCCTATTTGTTTTCTAAAATAAAAGTAGCCTAAGTTACTCCTTGTTACATCAGCTATCTGCCAGTGAAAGTCCCATCAAAATCAGTCCAGCCATTTCAGAGATTAGCCGGAACAAACAGACAGACAGACAAAACTTGTAAAAAAATGTTGTTTTGGTATAGGTACCGTGTATACATCCAAATGCACTTAGTAAAGAGCGGTTATTTTAATATTACAAACAGACTCCCCAATTTTATTTATTTGTATAGATAACGTATTTAAGTAAATAATGATTTTGGTCTCAGGTGCTGATAGCAATGAACGAAGGGATTCCCGTCACTGGGTACATGACCTGGTCCTTGATGGACAACTTCGAGTGGTTCGGAGGGTACAGGTATAGAGAAAATTCATTCGTTTATAAAAATAATATGACTTCTTACATTAAAATCCACCCGGGGGGTTTTGTGAAACAGTTTTTGACTATCCCCCGAGAATTCATCTATTTCCCGGGATAAAATTGGCCTAACTATCAAAATCCGTCCAGCAATTCTCCATTAATATTCAGACAGACAGCCAAACAAACGGACAAATAAAAATGCAAGCTTAACGATTTTCATTTCAGCTCACAATTCGGCATATACGCGGTGAACTTCTCGGACCCCCTGCGCACGCGCACGCCACGCGAATCTGCGCGGTACTACGCCACCGTTACCAGGAGCCGAACACATGTCATGTCACATAACGTCATGAATTACACATAACAATTATAACTAGAAATAAATACGATAAATAAAGGTTATTTTGAAAGTATAAAGTATTAACTTACCTATTACAATTATCCCTTTGGCACATTATGCCCTGCCTACCCTGATATTCAATTGATCGTGACGTCTGAGCTTCACTTGCGCCACAGATTAACTAATAATTCTTACGAACAGATATTTCATTCCGCAAAAACATTTGAATAAATAGCGACTCTTGCTACAACGCAATAAAGTGCGCTTCAGCTTGCACACTATACTATTGAATTGTATGCGAATGTGAGGTAACTATGCCCAACTCTTTTTATCGCGTCACTCTATCTCATGCAAGCGAGATGTGGACCCGACCACCGCCGGGGTACAGCGCGCTCAGTGGTAGGATCGATGAGTGACGGATAATGCCGCTAATTCAAGCGAACCGCATACAGAAGAGTGTACACACACCTTTATAAGCTATAATGCGGGAACATTTTTAAATGTTTTGTGTCCTTGTCACATCAATATGATATACATTTATTAAAAATACGACATTATTAATAAATTTATTAAGTAGATAATCTCTTGATAATGTGACCAGGAGATTATCTGTCCGGTATATAATTGAATAATCCCTTCGAATAGGTACACTGAGACCCAGTTAACGACAAGAAAACTACCTATTCATTTGATAATCAACCTTAAAGTGCGGTAAACGTATATAAATGAAGGCGTTTATCCTTTGTGTGAGCCGTTAATTAATAGACTTGTCAAAGCTTACAACGAAACGTAAAAAAATACAATTGTCATTTTGATGACAACATTTTTTTTAAATCTTCATATCAAATACTGACTTCACGTAATGATGACATAATTATGGGCTAAAGAAGTGCATGTTCAAGGCTTAGTATACCCGTTCGGCATCACCCTGTCTTTATACGAATATAATACACAGGTAAAGTTTGTTAGTTTCCGAGTTTGGATGTAAATAATACAATTCTGAAAATTCATTCACTAATATGAAACTACATTGTATCTGACTGCTATATATGCCATTGTTTTATTGAGGTACCGCGAGCGGAGTAGCGGGTAGAAGGAACCTATAGCATTCTGTATACAAGCTTATTGTGCGACAAATATAATATCAAGAATACCGTTACCCGTTCAAACGAGAGCGTCGCATCTAACCACTAGGCCACTGACGCTAAACCCTAAGCAAGATAGCCCGCTCGACTGTACTGGCGTTTCTGTACGCAGCCTAATATTCGACGAAATTACACAACCTTATATAAAGCAGCTTTAGTAGGTATGCGTCGTCATTGCAGTATGATGTTTAAACTCTTTGCTTGTGGACATTAATATGATTTGTGTGTGTGCGTTCCTGTTGAGGTGAGTCCAATTAATATCTGAAAACTGATTTTTATTGGAGGGGATGTCGTTCGTACTACTACCGTACAATGGACTAGAGGCATATCCTGCAAAACGTTAACATATTATTTTTAAATAGCTAACATTAAAAGCAGCCATGTTTTATATATAAGGCTCGACAATCATGGTGTAAAATATTTTCCGAGGTCCATCGGTAAGCTGTAAAGGTCACATTCTCGAAAAAGGAAAAACCAAATTATTTGAAATTTCCAAAATAACACTACATACTAAGTGCGCGGTGAAACGGTGCTGTCTCGCTCTCTCACAGAAAAATCAAACACTGTATACACATATATTTTATACATAAACGTGATCGTTATCACCTACTTGTTAACCCTGAAAATATTTTACACTATTTTTGTAAACCTTATATAGAGGCTCGCACCTCTGGATTTCATGTGCGAATCTCATTTGCAACCATGATTATCACTAGCTAAACGGTGAAGGAAACCTGCATGTCTGAGGGAACCCCTCGAAAGACGTGTGAAGTCCACCAACCAGCACTGGGCCAGCGTGGTGGACTATGGCCTTATCCCCTTAGCATTGATTCCCAACAATTAAAAGGGCTGGTAACTAACTTTTGCCCCGCACCTTCGTCGGCGTAAAAATTTAAACATGAAAATATCATTTACTTTTAAAATACACTGGTAATACGTGTGACCAAAGTACTCTTCGAGCCCTATCTAACGAACCCACACTCGGTGCGTCTATCCGAATTCCTAATGGAATTCCAATGACTTTCTCTGGCTTCATCATCAGGCCCTGGCACCTTATGACCAAAGTACTCTAAGACTGATCAGACGCACCCATACTCGATTAACCTACGCGAATCCCTCAGCGAATTCCAATGACTCTTCGACTTCATCATCAGACCCTAGTCACCATTGATAAATTAAGTCCTCATAAATCTCAATCAAACGAAACTAAACTCGATGGGTCTACTCCACGCTTTCACTAAAATATTACAACACCAAGTTAAGAACCCCTTAAGCCCTCCGACGATTATTTGTTTTGTTTTTACCAATTTTTAGTTCTGAAGAACTTTTTAAAAACTTAAGAACCCCATTACGAACCCATGGTGTTCTTTTGGGAAAATTTCAAATCATGTTTTGATTGATCCTTACAATTTTACAAAGTTTCAAGCCCACCCGATCCCCTTTTTGGACCCCATAGGGTGCAAATTTCCAAAAATCCCTTATTGGTGGATGGTTACGTCATGAAAGGTTACTGCTGTCCGAATTTCAAGCCTCTACGTTCAGCAACAATGCATTTTATGTATTAAAAAAATAACCCCTCAATGTTCTACTACCCGGCGCGGGCTTCCCCTCAATTCAGGCTGTAGTCGACAATCGCTACTGAGGGGTATTAAAGGTACCACTATGATAATAGGAGGGCAATTAATTAGCTGATAGGTAGTATTCATTATCTAGAAAATCTTATTTACTTGGTTAAATTAAAAAAAGTAATTCCTGTCGCGTAGTATATTCAAAATTTTAGGCATTATTATAAGAATTATAGTAGGTACTTACTACCTACGTAATAAACCGAGAAGGTAAACGGGTTTGAAAAGGTATTTAAAACATGAAAAATATTAACTCTTATTATATGCGTGCGTCATTCGCAAGATTCACGTCCTTAGGAACATTGTTTAACGAAACGATTCGGTAATAAATAGGAACTTGCATTCAAAATTAGAATCAGAACCATTACTTATGAATCGTGCAAATAGTTACAAGA
Organism: Pheosia gnoma; assembly: GCA_905404115.1. NCBI lineage: Eukaryota > Metazoa > Arthropoda > Insecta > Lepidoptera > Notodontidae > Pheosia > Pheosia gnoma. Next base: position 5,253,256 of record FR989919.1, on the reverse strand, counting down.
GGCTAAGCTACAACTTTACCACCCGTTCGTAATGCCGTTCCTATGGAGAAGAACGGGCAAGAAACTCCATGGTTGGTCTTTTTAAAGACATCTTTTACATTTTTGAGCAGTACATTGTTATAGGTATGCGAGAACAATGTAGGAACGGCTAGGGCAGACTTGCAGATGGTAAAAAAAAGTACTAACTCTAACATTACAAGTAAATGGCTACATGGTTCCTACATTTATATATTACGAGTACTTTTGTACATAATTAAATGTGCTTCATAAACATTACGAGTGATGGAGTCGACACAATCAATTTTTCTTTATTTTTTGGGACTAGGTCTGCCAATATTACTCGGGGATTGTGGGGATTGTGAAGAAAATAAACTTAAGTCCGAATGAGATCGCAGGCGCAGCTTACAATCGAGTTGGCGTTTGTTACCAGTGTGGTGAGTGGGTGCTGGTGCGTGGAGCAGCTGGTGTTCCCCCCAGGGTTCATGTTCGGAGCCTCCACCGCCGCTGCCCAAGTGGAAGGCGCCTGGAATACTAGCGGTGAGTATCATTCAGGAATCAGGATAGGTCAATTCAGATAATTTCCAGTGAATCAATCCATTTATAAATTTGGTGCCTAATTTAACCGCCTGTGGGGATGATTTTTTGAAAAGGACATGTAGAAGCTAATTAAAAAAGAAACCACTACCGACCGAGTAAACCGAGTCTATAGAACTGTAGCGACCACTTCAACCGCACCACAAGCTACACAGATGGCACTGCAGACGCATTCGGATCAATAGACTAAGCCCATGACAATCCTGAATCGCGCTATTAGAGTTCTCGGAGCAAGTAACATATATACAAGATCCCGAAAATAACCGTGGGGGCAAAGCGGCCGCCCCGCCAGGCATACCACCCGCCTGGCTGGAAGATCTTCCTTTTCCGCTAAAAACATATTTTTTTAAACCTGGTTTTGATTTGATCGCTATGAATTTTGTCCGAAGTAGGGGACTTGAATGTCCAAATACAATATCTTATCGATGACATTTGAAGCGTTATGCAGACATTAAAATATACGACCACCTAATAACACACCTTTCGATTCGCTCAGACCACTCCAAGCCTTTCATTATTGCCTATCTTTATCTTACTTTGACTTTGTTCTACCTATTTCCAGGCAAAAGCGAACATATCTGGGACAGACTGGCGCACTCGCGGCCCGAGCTCGTGGCTGGCGGCGCGAACGCGGACGTGGCCTGCGACTCCTACCACCTGTGGAGACGGGACGTCGAGATGCTGGAGGAACTGGGACTTAATATGTACAGGTGATAATAAATTTGGTAAGAAGGATACAGAAGTATTCACTTAATCGTTCTTAAAAAAAGTCATTACCAAAAGTGCCTCAAAAATAGTGTAAGTTATTTGAACAGATGAATCAGTAAGTTATATGGATCACGTTGATGTATAAAATAATTGTCTTAATGATGTTTAAATAATTGTTTTAAACAAGGCGAAGGCGGCGAAGGCGTTTGCTATGCCCTCACTACAGGGTGTCATTTTTTAAATGGCTAATAATTGCATTTATTTCTTTACGAATGTTATGTTTATAACCTACTATTAAAATATGGTACCCTATTATTATTACACCTTCTTCTTTTTCTTCTTCCTTATAGTAAGACTCAAATGACCATGTGATCGTCCATATTATATCATAGACTAGCTGTTGCCCGCGACTTCGTCCGCGTGGTATTTAACAAAGACAACCGTTGACAACAGCCTGCTCGCCCATTCTGAGCCCGCGGGACGCATTGCAGGTTGTTGCTATCAAACTTAATCAGGCGCTGCGCTGCAACATTGGTTTTAATTTTTTTTCGTGAGATACTATTTTTTTTTCTAAAATAAAAGTAGCCTAAGTTACTCCTTGTTACATCAGCTATCTGCCAGTGAAAGTCCCGTCAAAATCGGTGCAGCCATTTCAGAGATTAGCCGGAACAAACAGACAGACAGACAGACAGACAGACAGACAGACAGACAGACAGACAGACGGACAGACGGACAGACAGACAAAAATTTTAAAAAAAGTTGTTTCGGTATAGGTAACGTGTATACATCCAAATGCACTTAGTAAAAAGCGGTTATTTTAATATTACAAACAGACACTCCAATTTTATTTATATGTATAGATTATATCAGTGAAGCTAAATCCCTGACACTCCCAGGTTCTCCGTATCCTGGAGTCGTATCCTGCCCAGCGGCTTCACCAACTACATCAACGCGGCGGGCGCGCAGTACTACAGCGAGCTGATCGACGCGCTGCTGGAGAGAGGCATCCAGCCAGTCGTCACCTTATACCACTTCGACCTGCCGCAGTCCTTGCAGGAACTTGGTAAGCCAGTGTTATTTAAACAACAGTTTTAAGATATTGATACGTGTGGGATATTACGGGACTTGCAAGTTGTTGAATTTGTCCAGTCTCTTCTTCTGGCAACTTGTTCCTTTCGGAATCAACACGATTCGTATTAATTGATAGAACTCCATTGCGGAACCATCCGGCGGAAATCCATTGCCAAACAAATGGGGGAAAAGGAACCCACCACTGACCCTCGGCTTGTCAACTTTTCCAATTATAAACCAAACAAGTTTGATCGATAATTAAAGAAGCCAACAACACCGAACTCCTCTAAGATTTTAGTCGAGAAACTATCGGTCACGAGTGTCGGGACTCCAATTAATATGCAATTCTCCGCGAAACGATGCGAATCTAAAAAAAAGTGTTTGACACGTGTTTGGTTTGTTTGAATTTATTTTCATGAGGAGCTGGACCAGCATCTAACCAGTAAATAGGAGTACGTTTCTTTGCACTCAAACAAAATTTCAATTCCAGGAGGTTGGGCAAATCCCCTCATCGCTGACTGGTTCGGGGACTACGCCAGGGTGGTGTACTCTCTCTACGCCGACCGCGTCAAGTTCTGGCTGACCATCAATGAACCCATCGCGGTCTGTGACATGGGCTACAGCGAGCAGCACGCACCATGCCTCGATGACAGGAAGATAGGCCAGTTCTTGTGTAACAAGAACCTGTTGATGGCTCACGCGAAGGCTTGGAGGATTTATGATGAGGAGTTCAAGCCTAAGTATCATGGTAAAACTATACTTTTGTAGAAGCAAAACCAAAATATCTAAATATACCTAGGAGTAAAAAAAAACTAACATAATTTAATATTGAAATAAAACTTAAATATCAGATTTTATCACGTTTATTTTATGTTTTTACGTTTAGTCCTCCCGTGACCATGGTTTCTGTAAAGCAGCGGAAACGTCGGGAACGTACAAAAATAAAATAAGCGCGATAAAATCTGTAAAATAAGTTTTATTTCAATGTGTAGTATTCGCGTAAATATAAGCTATCAATATAATATTATAATATAATATTAGCCAGATGCCAGACGAAGACGCCAAGTATACAGTCCCACACAAAGCAACGCTTGTATTATGGGTATCGTACTATGGACTGAGGGAGAACTCATGACTCGGGTACAAACATTCGTGCTCATCACAAAAAGTTTTTCACTACCGGGATTCGAACCCGGGACCCTCGGCACAGAAAGCACTACCAACTGCGCTATTCAGGTTGTCAAATTTAACGTGTAATTTAAATAACGCAAGGCCTCAAATGATTTAATTGCTTACAAGATTGATTTACAAAATGTTTTATATTCTTGTAATAATTTTATACGCCTTTAGATAGCCTAAGAAATAAAAACTTACCATTTAGGTACGGGTCATGCATCACAGTGTAGGCTGACATGTCGACAACAAAAACTAATTGCAGGTATCTCAGTAATCCCTAGCCATGAATAACAAGTAATAAACTTATAATGTGTGGTTAATGGTGTTGTCTCTCAAATGAATATGATCACTAAATATAGATTAGAATGTCGCGGGATTAACATTGCATTTACATATTTACTCGGTCGGATATAACACATAATTTAGTTATGATAGTTGTATAACTTTCATTGTTATTGCCAGCTAGGAAGACACGCCAGTTTCTTTTTTATTATTTTATTTATAATGTGTATTTTGTTGAATGTGTTATTGCTATTAATTACTTTGACATTGGCTAAATACCTGCTAAGTTGTGGGTGAGGCCATACTCATATCCATTTTATTTCATCGCATCTCATTTCGTAATGAAAGAAGGAGAAAAATGCCAGCATGGTTGGATTTGAGATACAAGATGTTTGACGGTCCGATTAGCGCAGTTGGTAGTGACCCTGCTTTCTGTTCCGAGGGTCCCGGGTTGGAATCCTGGTAGGGACAAACTTTGTGTGATGAGCACGAATGTTTGTACATATTTATATAAGTAATATATACTGGGTTCGTCCCCAGTCCATTGTACGGTACCCATAATATAAGCGCTGCTTAGTGTGGGACCGTATAGTTAGTGAGTTTGTCAGGCGATATTTATATTAATAGTTATAAAAAAAACAAGGCCGTGGGCTGGGGGGGGGGGGGGTAACACGGTTTTATACATAGATACTTACTAATGTTTCTGGTCCACAGATAAACTCTCCCAAATGAACCCGACCTCCCCCCTGGAAGTCAATTCCTGGCTATGGCCTTGGTGGGATGGGCATTCTTTGACCAAATCTGCGTATCCATATTTATTACCGGTTTATTGATAACAGTTTTGTTCCAGGCAAGGTGTCGCTAGCATCAATAATGAATTGGTTTACTCCAAAAACGCCCGAAGACGTAGAGCTTACTGAACTCACCATTGAGTACTGGGTATGAAGTTTAGATACCTATTACTTTTTTCCATGCCTTCCTTTAACTCTCGGGATATTTGATGTTTAACACCAGCCGTGCTATTCCGAAATATACATTTGCGAAGTCACTTACGAATCCGCAGTGAGATTAGAGTTTCGTATTCTTAAAATGAGTGAGTTCTACACTAGCGTCACTGAGTGACGACGGTACTGAGAAGAATTACGTCGAGTGAGTATTTTGACGTTTCTTAATTAGAATTCGGTGTATTCTGAAACAAAATTTGCCCGTCAACTATCGTGAGTGTGACTTCCGAGATGACTTTCGAGGTGAATTACCTTATTCAGAATAGATCTACTGATGGCATTGTATTAGATTTGACAGCATCAAATAGCGACCGTTGGGAACTTGTAGCTTTAAGTGAATCACACTAATATTATAAATGTGAATTTTTTGATGGATGGATGTTTGTTACTCAATCACGCCAGAACGGCAGAACGGATCTGGATGAAATTTGGCACAGAGATAGATTATAGCCTGGAATAGGGCAAAGGCTACATTTTACTTTTACTATGCTTTTAAATTACTATACTTTTTAATCGCGGGTAAAATCGCGGGGCGCAGCTAGTGGTAAATAAATGTACAAAAACACATTCGAGCACTCAATTGTTATTGAATACGTTCAATATTTATACATTGTCTGTCAGTCTGTCTGTCCCTTCATGTCCACGTAGCTCTTCGGAAGTGATGGAAGGTATTGATCCTTCTTATCTAAGACAAGGTACTATCACCAGGAAGGCAGATATTGTCATGCCATCTTCTCCAAGGCTGGTGGGTGGCCGCCGCGGATAGAGAAGCTGCTGGCGGAGAACGCCAGGAGAGAAGGCTACCCGCAACCCAGACTGCCGCCCTTCACACCAGAAGAGATTGAGTTCGTTAAAGGTAGGTACTTACGTTACGTACGTACGTAGGTAGGTAAAAGTAGGCTTTTTTGCTTTTCAATTAATTGCTGAAAGCTCAAAAATTGTCCCAGACGGTTTTAGTTTTATATGTTTAGAGTTAATATAAAAATAATAATTTTTTTTTTGTTTATATTACCTATCATACTAAGCAGTGATAGCCAAGTTGGTAGAACGATTGCCTCGGTAACGAGGATTGCAGGTTCAAACCCCGGCTCGTACCTATGGGATTTCATATGCGAATCTCATTGTCAATCATGATTATCACTTGCTAAACGGTGCAGGAAAACATCGTGAGGACACCAGCATGTCTGAGATAACCCCTCGAAAGATGTGTGAAGTCCGCCAATCCGCACTGGCACTGGGCCAGCGTGGTGGACTATGGCCTAATCCCCCTCGCATTGAGGGGAGGCTCGTGCCCAGCAGTGGGACATTAAAAAGGGCTGGAATTATTATATATGGAATTATTATTACCTATCATACTATCATACTCAATGTTTATCACTCTGTTCATGATTCGCTTGCACTCCTTAGTCACAGCATAGAGGTATGTACCTCCTTACACCGTACTTCCGAGTAAGTTCATTTACATTTGCTGAATCGCATCTCTTTTCAAACTTTCAGGCACGTATGACTACTACGGTTTGAACCACTACAACTCTTGGGTGGTCCGCAAAGCGATGCCTGGCGAGAAGATAGGACCTTGGCCTTTTTACGGGTCCGATGAAGTCGGTGTAGTGACGGAGACTCGTCTTGATTGGGGTTCCACGGATATCGATTGGTTCAGAGTAAGATCTACGAGCTTATATTCAATTTGAAGTCGGTATGGGAAATCTCACGGACGAATTTTTCATCAAATTCAGCCTATATTTTTATTACTTCAAAATCCTTATAATACTACTATAATACTACCAGCCCTTTTTAATGTCCCACTGCTGGGCATCCCTCCCCTCAATGCGAGGGGGATAAGGCCATAGTCCACCACGCTGGCCCAATGCCGGTTGGCGGACTTCATACATCTTTCGAGGGGTTCTCTCAGACATGCAGGTTTCCTGCATGTCTGAGTAAAATCCTTATTTATGTTTTAATACCAGGTAAACCCTGTGGCGTTACGTGATTTACTTCACTGGCATAATGCGTCGTATGGGCCCATGGACATCCTGATCACGGAGAATGGATACCCGACCCTGGACGCGGGGCTCGACGATCAGGACAGGCTGGAATACATGAAAGGATGTCTGGAACAGGTCAATAAAATGACAATTGTGATTTATTGCGACCATTTTTTTATTATTTCACATCCCCATACCAATTCAGACTTCAGAAAGTGTTTTAAAATGCGCTACAGAAGCCCAGCTACAGAAGCCCAGATATTGTATGGGATAGCTGTCAAAAGTGACAGTTACCATGCGGTTGCTGTTCGATTATGAATCGATTGTGTCAGCAGACTTGGGGCCCAGGTTTCAGGCTTAGTATACCCATTCTGAATCACCCGATATGGATGAGTATGTTGGGACCTCTTCAATCTCGCCACAGGATACACAGATGGCGCTGTAGACCGACATTCAGAGCAAATTATGATTCTCCATACAATTCTGAAACGCGCTATAAGAGTTTTCGAAGAATGTTACATAATATACAAGGCCCCGACAATAACCGTCGGGGCATAGCGGCCGCCCGCCAGGCGTACCACCCGACTGGCTGGAAGATCTTCCCTTTTCTACCAAAGGTGTAATAAGTACTTAACTAAGTGTATATTTTTTCAGCTTTTGCTGGCTATCAGTGACGGGATACAAGTCATTGGCTACAACACGTGGTCGCTGATGGATAACTTCGAGTGGATGGGTGGCTACTCGTATGAACCTTCATTATAATTTCCTTGCTCATAAACAACCTCCGGCCTTCTTAGCAGAAAGAATCAGAACCAGAATCTAAATGTTTTTATTCATGTAAACCATTAGGTACAGTACTTATGAATCGTCAAAATAGTTACAAAATACTAACCAACAACTTTACCACCCGTTCGGAATGCCGTTCCTATTGAGAAGAACGGGCAAGAAACTCCATGGTCGCTCTTTTTAAAAAGATCTTTTACATTTTTGAGCGGTACATTTTTATGCGAGAACAATGTAGGAACGGCTAGGCAGACTATAGAAGCTGGTAAAAAAAATACTAACTCTAAGTATATAATTACAAGTTAATGGCTGCATGGTTCCCACATTTACAAATTGCTTTTATAAATAAAAATAATAAGAATATATAATGTTATCTCTATATATATATATAAAATTCGCTGTCATAATGTTAGTTAACATACTCCTCCGAAACGGCTGGACCGATTTTTATGAAATTTTATATGCATATTCAGTAGGTGTGAGAATCGGCTACTATCTATTTTTCATACCCCTAAGTGATAAGGGTTGTCCACCCCTAACATTTATTTTTTATAATGTGGCATTAAAAAATACATACATCCCTAAATTTTCACCCTTCTATCACCGACCCCTATTTTTTAATAGTCATCTTAGTAATCAGAACGCGCGAGCGGGCTATTGCTAACGGTTGGGACTTTGTTAAATACCACGCGGACGATCTCGCGGGTAACAGCTAGTAAGTATATATAATAGGTAATATAATATCAGTTAACATAATAAACTAACCATCCTTGTTGTTTTCAGAATGCGTTTTGGCTTGTACGCGGTGAACTTCACGGACCCGCTGCGCAGGCGCACGCCGCGCGACTCCGCGCGGTACTTCACCGCCGTCACCAGGAGCCGCGCGGTGCACCCCACACACGACGCACTCAACTATGTATAAGACTTTTTGACGAGAAACTGAAAAGTCATGGCGTCAGTTATGTTTTAATTTCTAAAACTAGTGTTCCTGCGAGTTATAGTGAGTGATATAAGTGGAATATTAACCATTATGGGTTCGGTTCAGTGCACAAGTGTACGGAATTGAATCAGAGTGACGACACTTGGCTTTTCAGTTTCTCACAAAAAATCCATGAAAAATCTTTCAGTAAAGTATCCATCCCTTTACTGATTGAGGGATGGGCGGGTATTTTACTTGGGCCAAGCCTTTGGGCCTGTGCATATGCTCAAAAATAGAAATAATGTATATTACTTGACACTGGCAAAATACCTGTGGTGATGCCAAATTTAAAAAAAAACTATGTATAAATAAATAATAATATATTTTATTTCAATCCAAGTATTTTGTGTAAGTACCTCCAACGCAAATCAAAGTGGACTTTATTCTTTAGCTCCAGAAGGCATGAAACGTCATAGTATGAATCAGGGTACCATGGTTAAAATTATGACACTAAGACGTCAACCACCTCAGTCCTCCCATGACCATAGTTGCTGTTAAGCAGCCGAAACGTCGGGAACGTAAAAGCATAATATAAACGGGATAAAATCCTTGAAATTAGTTTTATTTCAATACTAGCTGTTACCCGCGACTTCGTTCACGTAGTATTTAACAAAGACACAACCGTTGACAACAGCCTGCTCGCGCGTTCTGAGCCCGCGGGACGCATTTCAGGTTGTTGCTATCAAACTAAATCAGGCGCAACGCTGCAACATTAGTTTTAATTTTTTTTCGCGAGATCCTTTGTTTTTTTCTAAAATAAAAGTAGCCTAAGTTACTCCTTGTTACATCAGCTATCTGCCAGTGAAAGTCCCGTCAAAATCGGTCCAGCCATTTCAGAGATTACCCGGAACAGACAGACAGACAATTTAAAAAAAATGTTTTGGTATATGTACCGTGTATACTTGCAAATGCACTTAGTAAAAAGCGGTTATTTTAATATTACAAACAGACACTCCAATTTTCTTTATTTGTATAGATGTAGTATTCGCGTAAAAATAAGAAATCAATATTATAACTGCATGTTATACACAACGACGGAAAGTTGTAAACGGTTGCTATTTATGAACACAACACATACGATATCAATAAAACAGGTTTATGAAACAATATCGAGAGTTTTGTTATCACCCTAATCATCTTAACATCCGCGACTTGACAAAAAACGTGTGGGAAACAAGCCATTCTCGTATTTTTTTTCTATAGAGTTTTTTTTTAATTAGCTATCACGTTTTACAGTTATGACTGTTTTGTGTTTAAAGATTGAGTTCAAGTTCCATGGTACGAAGTATAAAACTCTTAGACACAAGAACACGCAGACGGTGCGTGGTAGGTAGGTATATATACTAGTGATGTAACGAATATTCGCGTTCATGTTCGCGAATATATCCGCGATGTTGGAGATTCGCATTCGCAATAATTCATGCGAATGGTGTTCGGACAAAAAGTTACAGTTTTATATACCTATTTACTTTATAATAAAAATTAAAATATACGCTTTATAATCGATATTATAGATGGGGAATAATAAAAAAAGACTACTTATGACATAATTATTCTTGTATCACACACACACACATGCACGCACACACACACACAACATATACACGTTTCCCACTTCTCACTTAACTTTTAGACCTCCTCATGATCCCGGCTGGCGCCTACTATGAGGACCACTGTAATATATTTTTGTGTGATTTTGTTACTTAATTTTTAAAAACATTCGCATTTGAGTTCAGTGTGAAAATGAAAATCGACATTCGTCACATCACTAGCGCCTAATGTCTACCTACGCAAAAGCTTCTCACCTACCATATTAGATAAAATAATTGGTTCACGTGTTATCTTCTAACTAGGACTGGCAATAAAATCCACAAATGTTTCCGTGATTTCTAACTCACAAGTTAGTTTCAGTTATGTGGCGTTTCGAAGCGGTACTTTTCTTGTGAGTACCTAATTTAATATTTAAGTAGGACCAGCAAGATTCTCCGAAAGGAAAAATCACCCGTAGCCCTTTACAAAGTACTTCAGTCGTAATTTAGGTGAAAAATCAAAGTGTATAATCCGGTGAACTGTGGCTCAGTTACAATACTGTAGCTTAAGCGTCTTCCATATCGCTCATACAACCGATTTCATGAATAACCATGACAGTGAAAACCTGATTCATACGAAGATCCCGCTAGACAAGTTGTCTGGGATTTCTCTAAATTCGCTTGCGGTCGTAATGGTTTGTTTCATTATGTATAATGCTTGTTAGTAGTCTGTATGCACAGCGATATGACATACAATATTAGATTATTAATGGGGAGCACAATAAAACACGTCGAACCGTTACAGAGTATATTTCATGGACAAGAGAACGTTCCATTCAGTGTCTCCAACCATGCCGTAATTACGGTAGATCTACCGTAATTTTTGTAGATCTACCACCTACCGTAGACATGTTATTACGGTGACACATTCTACCGTAATTTCGTCCGTGGCCATATTTCTATAATGAACACTTGATTTAGCAAAATATTACTGCAATATTGCAGTGGGATATGCGTAACGTAAAAAAAAAAAAAAAGGTCATTCTGTTGCTTCAGTTTGGAAGAGCAGGGATGCGCAACGTAAAAAAAAAAAAAAAGGTCATTCTGCTACTTCTGTTTGGAAGAATGACCTTTTTTTTTTTTTTTACGTTACGCATCCCCACTGCATGGGTATTTTAGCTGCAAACACTGGTCTGCCGTAATTTTCCACCATCTACCGTATTTTGAGACCAGTCAACACCGTAATTTTGACAAAGAGAGTTGGAGACACTGGTTCCATTACCCACAGAAAACAGATAAAAATAATATGTCAACCCTACATACATCACAGTTAGGTATATGCTTAGGAAAAGGAGTGGCCTAATTGATACAAATACATACTTAATTCCACCTACAGCGACCATTATAGATCATTTATAATACGATTTCACTACAAAATTTCTCGATTAAATTTCAAGGAAAACCAAGCAATTTCATAGCAATTTATATAATTGTGTAATCAAAATTAATACCTAGGCATATAATGGAGGGATTAAATATATATAAGGTTTATCAATAATAGTGTTATATATTTTAACGATCCATCAGTAGGCTATAAGGGTCACATTCCTGAAAAATATATTCGAAATATTTGTAATTATAAAAAATAACACTAGGTACATGCTAAGTCCGCGATGTAGCGGCCTCGCTTTCACACACATATCAAACACTGTATACACATATAGTATTTTATACATAAACATGATACTATTAACAAGTAGGTTATTTCGCTTCGGCTGCTTTACAGCAACCACGGTCACGGGAGGACTGAGGTGGTTGACGTCCTAGTGTCATAGTTTGAACAAGCAACAACTAAATATGAGGGTACCCCGGTTCAAACTAGGACACTAGGACGTCAACCATCTCAGTTCTTCCGTGATCATAGTTGCTGCAAAGCAACAGAAACATCGGGAACGTAAAATAATATAGTAACCGCGATAAAATCCGTAAGATTAGTTTTATTTCAATGTATAGTATTCACGTAAATATAAGAAATCAATATTTGTAATTTTTTTTTGTTTTTATACATTATAGGCAAGTATTTGATCTCGATCTCACCTGATGGTAAGTGACGATGAGATCTACGATGGAGCATACTTGCCTAGGTAGGAAGGCGGCAGTAGATCGAGACGCTACATTCACTAGGCACATGCAGCGCAACTGATCTGACCCGCCATCCATGAATGGCAACACCGAACATCATGCCGGAACACGGCTAGGCCGCTTGGCGACATGGCTTTGTTCAGTGGGTGGTGACTAACCACGGCCGAAGCCTACCACCAGTAGAGTTGTCACCTAGTTGGCACCACCCAGGGTCACGTGTAGGGTATCTCGAGGGTACTTAATTCTCCTACGGACGAAGGTGACTCGACCCCATAAGTTAAGAGTTAGTACTTCTCACATACCCATAACAATCTACTGCTCAAAAATATAAAGAGGATATTTTAAAATAGAGCAATCATGAAGTTTCTCGCCCGTTCTTTCCCATAAGAACGGCATTCCGAACGGGTGGTAAAGTTGTAGCTTAGCATTTTGTAACTGTTTTGTCGATTCACAAGTACTTTAATGGTTTACATGAATAAAACATATTCTGATTCTGTAATATTTGAATATAATAAAATAGGTTGTGTTTTGTGATACTATACATGATTAGAATGTTTAATTAAACAGATGTTGACTAGGCTTAAGCCAAGTTTACTTTGTTATCATCATTTTTTTTTATTATTTCTCAGCATAGATAATAGATGTAGTCCTTTTGTATATGTGTTACGTATATAGTGACCTATTTACTTATCCACGAGTTTTATGTACCTAAATAATACTAAATAGAATGTTTTAGAAAGATTTCGAATTTTAAATGTCAATTGAAATAAAACTTATTTTACAGATAGATTTCTTATATTTACGCGAATACTACACATTGAAATAAAACGAATTTTAAGGATTTTATCACGTTTATTTTATGCATTTACGTTCGCGACGTTTCGGCTGCTTTACAGCAAGCATGGTCACGGGAGGACAATTCAAATGTCAATGTTCAAAAAAACAAATCGCACGCTTAATAATAGACTGACCTAACTCAAAAAAGCTGTTTGTTGGGAAATCGCAAAAACGTTTTGTCATTTACAACTTGTCTGACTTTATTACTTATATCTCAATGAAAATAGCGTAGTAATAAGAAATGATGTATTGTAAGAATACTTGATGGTACTAAAATGTAATTTTGAAGAAATTTTATTATTATTTATAATTATTTATAGCTTTTAAAATGTTGTCCCTGAGATACGTCTGTTTATTAATAAAATCAATGATATATTTCTGTACTACTGACGACACTTTTTGTTATATGTCTGTATTTTATTAAACATTCCACTAAAACCCTTTCTCTTTTATGTTATAAGTCTATACTTGATAAAATAATAACATATTATTTTTATGTTGTAAGTTTTTTAAGTTCAGTAACATGAATGGGTCACTATAATATAAAAGCACCGCGAGTTGACTGTCGCAATCTCAGACGCATTATGATTTATGTCACTGTCATGTTAAAAGTTTTGTCAAAATGTGTATGAGTAAAAGAGACCACATATCAGTTACTCAGTCTAGGAATAAGATATCGTAAAAAATCTGAGATTGGTAGATAGACAGCGTTGGAATAAATCTATCTGTGTGCTTATCTCACTTTGGGCTTAAACCGTAATTGGTCAGTCTATTATTAAGCGTGCCAAATGTTCACAATAATTTTGTCCCAAACTAAGAATGCTTGTGTTATATATAAATAACTAAAAGTGGCCCCAGTATCTAATGCTCATAATATAGAATATTAATCATCACAGGCACAGAAAGCAGGGTCACTACCAGCTGGGCTAGATTAGGCTGATATTTATAAATTAGCAGAGCCCGCCAATTCGTCCGCTTGGATTTAGTTTATCGATAATCTCTGGGAAGCCGCAACATTTCCGGAACATAAATTGATCGTAGATATCGATTTTGTTATAAGTTATCACTATGCCAAGTTTTGTTAAAAACTGTCAAGTGGATTTTGTGATCCTATAGTTTTTTTTTTTTAAATCATGATTATTTCATCATTAAATCATCAGAAATACATATATTATTATGGGCATCCCATAATAATATATTTCTTGGGACAAGAATGTGCGCAATATATTATAAGCCCGGATTACGTCTGAATTGACGTAGTTTTTCCTGGTCACCGTTGTCGACAGTTCACTAAACTATTGCCAGCTGACTTGTTCGTGGTGACTCTTTTCTGTTTAACTTGTTACTTGCATTCGTAAAGACTTGTGTGTCAGTGAATTCTGTGTTGTGTCGATGAAAAATCTTCAACTCGTATAGTCAGTATATTAATTTTAAGTAATGTGTATATTCCTTTTTTAAATTTCCGTATTTAAAAATATATGGTAAACAGGAGAATCTTAATGCAGTTTATGATTCACGCGTGATTTGTTTCTTAACGTTCCGCACTGGCTAAGTATAGCGATTTTTTTTTAAACTTTAGATGCGTTCTTATATCTCACTCACCTAAGATGTATCTGTGGAAATAAAAAATAAAGAATATGTGGTTGATGCAAATAAACATTTCATTTTATCATTATATTTTTTTGACAACAAAACATAACATACATGTTTAATGACCTACTAGCACAGAGTTTTACCCTGCTTTCCGTGTCAAGCGTCCCGGGTTCGAATCTTGGTATGGGAAACGTGTGATTAGTTGTACCCTAGTCATGGATGTACCTACCCTAGTCGATTGTACGGTACCCATAATACAACGTTGCTCATTCTGGGACCATACCTACAGTTGGTGTGCTCGCTTAGCGATTTTCTATACTCTATATACATACAAATAAATAAAATTGGAGTGTCTGTTTGTAATATTAAAATAACCGCTTTTTACTAAGTGCATTTGGATGTATACACGCTACCTATACCAAAACAATTTTTTTTAAATTTTTGGCGGTCTGTTTGTTCCGGCTAATCTCTGAAATGGCTGGACCGATTTTGACGGGAGTTTCACTGGCAGATAGCTGATGTAACAAGGAGTAACTTAGGCTACTTTTACTATGTTATGGCCTGTAGTGGGTGATAAGGGGCTGTTGATGTAGCAATTTTGCACCTTTAAGGTATATAAGTATTTAGCGGAAAAGGGAAGATCTTTTAGCTTGTCGGCCGGTTATTGTCGGGATCTAGTATATACGTTACGTGCTCCGTAAACTCTAATAGCGCGTTTCAGGATTGTCAATTGTTCTGAATATCGTCTGCAGCGCCATCTGTATAGCTTGTGGCGAGGTTGTGAAGAGGTTGATGCAAGTATTTTAGTTAAAGTACGGTCCCAAATTTTTTGTGCCCCGGGACCCTTGCTAACATAGCTACGCCAATGATTCCCACATGCACAGATTATATAATAATTCTTACGCCATATGTGATATTAATAAAGAAGGGTTCACGTCACGGTATTTCCAGCATGGTGAGTGGGTGCTGGTGCGTGGAGCAGCTGGTGTTCCCCCCAGGGTTCATGTTCGGAGCCTCCACGTCTGCCGCCCAAGTGGAAGGCGCCTGGAATATAAGCGGTAGGTCTATTTCGATCGTACTACAGCAACATTAGACTTAGTGTATAGGACATCACACGTGTAGCAGGAAGCCGGTGGATGCGAGTGGCGGAGGACCGCGATGTGTGGAAATCATTGGGGGAGGACAATGTCCAGCAGTGGACGTCTTTCGACGATGATAGTATAGTAGTATACCGCAACATTAACAGCTTAACTGAAATAGGTACCCTAAAATAGACGAAAGGAAACGTCTAATACATTCATTTTATTAACACACAGCCGCGCACACACATGGCAATTTATTTATCTCCACAGATTGATGATACGCAAGAAGTTTAGGGGGAATGTCCAAAAGTGATATGTCATTTGTGGGAGGTGTAGAACCTAACCTAAGCCTGTGTTTTAGTTCACCAAGTACTCCAAATAGGTTGACATAGGGCATGGGGCATTTTTGGTACACAAAAGCATCCCATAAGGATACAATAATAAAGGCTGTCAATAAGGGTGGGTTTGTGGTGTGTGTGTGTGGGGGGGGGGCGGTTATGGGGGTATAGTGGGTAGTGAGAATGCAAGGATGTGTATTATTGACTTGTTATTCTTGCTGTCAGCCCGACTGTTTATAGATATCTATGCTTTATGTTAATATGGCGCTGACTACGAAATTAAAATTGAGGTTTTTTCAGTAGTAGTATTATTGGAACGAAGTTCCTTAACGGAAAAAATTCGGACGAAAAGTTGTAACGACACTTTTTGCTATCTTTGTCGTTTGCATTAACATAATGGTCAGTATTTTCGAGACATTGCACAAGTGCATCCGTGGCGCAATTGGCTAGCGCGTTCGGCTGTTAACCGAAATGTTGGTGGTTCGAGCCCACCCGGGGGCGATATATTTTTGTTTCCCAAAATTATTGATTTTTTGTACATAATAAATAAAAAATAATAAAGGAACTTCGTTCCATCCGGGTGTCCCTTGACACCTCTCTAGTTTTTTATAGTCATTTTTCAGTATGCTCAATTGAAATTAGCGCTCCACTTACCGGATAATTATCTATGTAACCGTCATTTCTTTTTTGTGTTTTTTTAATCTCCTCTACACTTGTCGTTGGCAGAATCATCGGTAAACGATGGAGCCATAGTTTTTAAATGGACTTGGAATTGGAAAATTGAGTTTGATGCACGCTGTATGTGCACGAGGCAGCCTTGCGAGGCAGCCTTGCGAGGCAGCCTTGCGAGGCAGCCTTGCGAGGCAGCCTTGCGAGGCAGCCTTGCGAGGCAGCCTTGCGAGGCAGCTCTGTGAGTCAGTACAGAACTAAAAACACCTTTTACTAGAGTTGAATGTAAAGGTACCTGTTTTGTTTTTGCTTTATCTAAGGCTATCCTCATCGTCATATTTTCAGGGAAAAGCGAACACATTTGGGATAGATTGGCACACACGCGGCCTGTTGCTGTGATGGATGGCACAAACCCCGACGTGGCCTGTGACTCCTACCATCTGTGGAGACGGGACATCGAGATGGCGGAGGAACTGGGCCTTAATATGTACAGGTTAGGAGAGATACCAAACCTTATTCGGTTCAGAGACTCAGGTCCTGTACTTTAGTGACAACCTCTGTGTCCTCAAACAGCGTCTTCGTGAACCCGTCGGTGAGCCGAGCAACCTACGATCAGACTCTCAGATCACACAGTCATCAATATTAATCAGTTAATAAAATTCCATCACACTCCCAGGTTCTCGGTATCCTGGACCCGTATCCTGCCCAGCGGCTTCCCCAACTACATCAACGCGGCGGGGGTGCAGTACTACAGCGAGCTGATCGACGCGCTGCTAGAGAGGGGCATCCAGCCAGTCGTCACCATATACCACTTTGACCTGCCGCAGTCCTTACAGGATCTTGGTAAGAATGTACTCTATTGAAGAGACCGCCAAATTATTTGATCGTAATGAAATCTTTTTTCGCTAAGGTTTGAGTAACAATTATTTATATTCCAGGTGGCTGGGCAAATCCCCTCATCGTTAACTGGTTCGGGGACTACGCCAGGGTGGTGTACTCCCTCTACGCCGACCGAGTCAAGTTCTGGCTGACCATCAACGAGCCCATCGCTGTCTGCGACATGGGCTACAGCGAGCAGCACGCTCCATGCCTGGATGACAGGAAGATAGGCCAGTTCTTGTGTAATAAGAATCTGTTGATGGCTCACGCGAAGGCTTGGAGGATTTATGATGAGGAGTTTAAACCTACATATCATGGTATTATCTTAGTACTTGAGAGAGTGAATAACCTTAAATGCACTTAGATATTTTGGATGTATGATCAGTTCAAACCTTACATATGAAGGTATTTTAATATTTTCTTATCTTAGTTCTTGAAAGGGTTGCATGCATAACGAGGTTCAGTAGAAAGTACCAAACTGGTAGAAAATTGGAAGGTAATGACAATTCCTTTCTATAACGTTGGATATGCGTTGAATAAGGGTGAAGTGCACAATCCACGGTTAAATTTAACTACTAGAGATTCGAAGGCAGTTAAATATGACTGTCGATGGTTCACTCCAGAACTAATAGCACAGCTGGCTGTGACAACAACAAAAGTTAAGTCAAAGCCAAATCATATATTTAGTATAGGCTACAGGCCTACATAATGACATTTAACATGGTTTTTTTCTTAACTCTACAACCAGATCGGAACGCGACCTCTACTGAGAAGGTAAGATGTGAGATAAATCGATTTTGTATCTTTCCCTCGTATGAATTACGGAATGGAGATAGTTTTTGTCTTGACTCGTGCCACCCTTTAGTCCTAGTTTAAGAAAAGAAAATAAAAAAGACTACTACTTTCTCTTCTAAGGTCTACGTTTGTTGGTGACAGAATTGTATTTTTAGGCAAGGTGACACTGGCAGCAATAATGAATTGGTTGATCGCAAAAACACCCGCAGACGTTGAGGTCACTGAACTCGCCATCGAGTACTGGGTAGGTATGACCTTTGATATTTATTTATTTACGACGATGATAAAACTAAAAAAAACAATTGGATGACGGAGTTGATTGACGTCCTAGTGTCATAGTTTGAACTGGGAAACCCTCATGTTTAGTTGTTGCGGTCCGATCTACGCAGATAGTGCTCACTGTGTATTGAGGTCTTGCAATTGTACGCATGGTTTTGGATTTAATGATATTAATTACTGGATCCCAAGTCGGTGGCAGCACCCAGCCGTCTTCCCTATTGAATTTAGGTTTTTTTTTAATTTCAATGGCCCCACGGTATCCTTGGTCGGAATCGGTGTTCTTAATTGCGATAAAGACCGTAAAATTCGTTTGATTTCAATTCCCCTCCGTAAAATTAAGACACCTCATTTTCTCCAAGGGGTATACTGAAGCGACGTGCAGTACGAAAACACCAATGATGATGTTTCAAGTTAACAACCCATTTCCATTAACCGTATAAACATTCAATATTTCTTAGTATGCTCGTATTCAAACAAAAACAGGAAGGCAGATATTCGTACCCCATCTTCTCCAAGGCTGGCGGGTGGCCGCCGCGGATAGAGAAGCTGCTGGCAGAGAACGCCAGGAGAGAAGGCTACCCGCAACCCAGACTGCCGCCCTTCACACCAGAAGAGATTGAGTTCGTCAGAGGTACTGTGCCACAGAGTTCGATTTTTTTACCTAAACATAAAAATAATAAACTAGGTTTAACGGAAAAGAGAAGATCTTCCAACCAGGTGGGTGGTATGCTTGGCGGGGCGGCCGCTATACCACGACGGTTATTGCCGGGGTCTTGTATATATGCTACTTGCTCCGAAAACTCTTATAGCGCGATTCAGGAGTGTGATAAGAATTGTCTATTGTTCTGAATGCGTCTGCAGCGCCATCTGTGTAGCTTGTGGTGCGGTTGAAATAGTCGTACATAGGTACCTTTTTTTTTTTTTAAGTTATCTTACTGGTACTCTAATTAACTATGGTCACACCGAGCTGTTGGAAGTCTATAAAGTAACAGTTTAATGGCCCACCACCAGGCTCGTATCTTCCATGGGCCCATATAGGCAAGTGCCCAGAGCCCCGCAATCCATGGAACCATATAACTGCATAATCACCAACCTATAACCAATATTACCGAGATATATACAGGTAGGTATAAATCTTTGGGTAAAAGTGACACTAATTTTACACAACAACCTTGAAGTGTAAAATTACGCAAAGTAATAATATGCCATATGCCAAAAAAGTAACGGTTTTTCAAACCTTATGGTATTGTATCGGATTAGGTATTTTTTAAGCAAACTTAATACATCGAGACATCCAATGCAGAATGCTAATATCGCAAAAAACTAAATTTTTCGTAAAAAAATAAAAACCATTGACATTTTGAATCTGGCGCCCTGACCTGAGCTACCCCCTTAAGCGCGCAATTTGTCATAAACAACGCGATCACAAAACAACGCTCCGCAGTAGAACCGATGCGTGGGACCAAGTATTTTTTTTCTTTATTACATTATAGGCAAGTATTTGATCTCGATCTCATGACGGTAAGTGACGATGAGATCTACGATGGAGCATACTTGCCTAGAAGGTTCACTGTCGACTTGTCACATCAGGAACTTATGACTACTACGGCTTAAATCATTATACAAGTATGATGATCCGCAAGGCGACTCCTGGTGACAAGATTGGGCCCTGGCCGTTCTACGGGTCTGATGAACTTGGTATGGTGATAGAGCGGCGCCCGGATTGGCGGCCGACAGACTTCGATTGGTTTTCGGTATGTTATTTGATTACTATTATCAATTAAATAAGTACCAATTTATTTTTATTTGCTCACGAAAAATCTCAATTTTCATTTTGTTGAGAACAAGATGAAAGTTCTAAAATGGACATATCGAAATTATGATTTTAAATAAAGATAACAAATTCGCTAAAGAAGCGCAGGTTCAAAGGACACATTTCCTGAATAATTCCGTATATTTAGGCTACTTTTTATCTCTCTCCCACACAGGCGATGCCGCGAATAAAGAGTAGTATGAAATGGAATATAGTTAATTTCAGGTATACCCGGAGGGTTTACGTAATCTGCTGCATTTGTTGAACGAGTCATATGGGCCCGTGGACATTCTGATCACGGAGAGTGGATACCCAAGCTTGGACGCGGGACCCAATGATCAGGGCAGACTGGAATACATGAAAGAATATATGAAACAGGTACGTATATTGAATTGGAAGTTTTGACAATTTCACATTTTCTATAAAAGTTTACTAATTACATACATTGATATAAATGTACTACGTAGGTACTAGATTGCAGAACAAACACTGTGTTCTACTCAACTGTGGTTGTTTAAGAAGGAAGCGCAAGGTGAGGGCGCGAAATTCAAAATGTCAATGGTTTTTATTTTTTTACGAATGATTTGGACATCTTTACGAAGTAATTTAGTTTTTTGCGATATTAGCATTCTGCATTGGTAAAATATACCTAAAGCGATACAACACCATAGAGTTAGTAAAAGTAGCGGTTTTTACTAACTTTATGGTGTTGTATCGCTATAGGTATTTTTTTAAGCAAACTTAATACATCGAGACATCCAATGCAGAATGCTAATATCGCAAAAAACTAAGTTACATCGCAAAGATGTCCAAATTTTTCGTAAAAAAATAAAAACCATTGACATTTTGAATTTCGCGCCCTGACCCTGCGCTACCACCTTAATGAAAACAACAACAATTTTCGCATCGCAATAGTAACACTAACGCCACAGCCGTTACCGATGTCTCCATATTCACCGATGTGTATTAAGTCCCTACTTGTGTACTTCATTAAAAACAGTGAATATTAAAAAAAAACATTATCAAAGACGTCTTTGATATTTTTTTTTTATATTCACAGTGGGCACATAATATAATACGTTTTTCTTATTTTCAGCTTCTGTTAGCCGTTAACGACGGGATACAAGTCATAGGCTACAGCGCGTGGTCGCTGATGGATAACTTCGAATGGATGGGTGGCTACACGTATGATAATACTTTAGAATACACCTTAAAACTAAGTCAGTCAACGTCACGTGCCCATATCCTAATGGTTAAAGAGAGTTTACAGGCTAGATTCTAGCCATTAACTCTTTTGTATAGGCTTACGGGTACACTTACGAATGGTCACATTAATTCATCTCCTTAAACCCGGATCGAAATGCGACCTCAACTGAGAAGATTCGGCCAGAAACTCAGCGGGCTGGTCTTTTCTGTGGACTTTTTTTTAACGCTATGTCTTAACATTTCTCTGTCCAATTACCTTTAAAAAAAATTGCTCCATCAATTTTCTCACTGCGGCGCCCGGGCTTCCCCTCAAAGCGAGGGGGATTAGGCCTTAGTCCACCATACTGGCCCAGTGCGGGCTGACGGACTACACACGACTTTTGAGGAGTTCTCTAGGTTATGCTATTTTCCTCACGATGTTTTCCTTCACCGTTAAGCATGTGATAATCAAGGTTGAGAAGCGAGGCGAGGTGTGAACCTGCGACTCTCGTTACAACGGCGAGTTTTCTACCAACTTGGCTATCACTGCTTTTGAAATATACCAGTACCTTTTAAAAATAATATATAATAATGTCTCTACTATTTACATACATGTCGCACGCTTAATAATAGACTGACCTAACTCAAAAAAGCTGTTTGTTGGGAAATCGCAAAAACGTTTTGTCATTTACAACTTGTCTGACTTTATTACTTATATCTCAATGAAAATAGCGTAGTAATAAGAAATGATGTATTGTAAGAATACTTGATGGTACTAAAATGTAATTTTGAAGAAATTTTATTATTATTTATAATTATTTATAGCTTTTAAAATGTTGTCCCTGAGATACGTCTGTTTATTAATAAAATCAATGATATATTTCTGTACTAGTGATGACACTTTTTGTTATATGTCTGTATTTTATTAAACATTTCACTAAAACCCTTTCTCTTTTATGTTATAAGTCTATACTTGATAAAATAATAACATATTATTTTTATGTAGTATTGATTTTTAAGTTCAGAAACATGAATGGGTCACTATAATATAAAAGCACCGCGAGTTGACTGTCGCAATCTCAGACGCATTATGATTTATGTCACTTTCATGTTAAAAGTTTTGTCAAAATTTGTATAAGTAAAAAAGACAACATATTCGTTACTCAGTCTAGGAATAAGATATCGTAAAAATTCTGAGATTGGTAGATAGATAACGTTGGAATAAATCTATCTGTGTGCTTATCTCACTTTGGGCTTAAACCCTAATTGGTCAGTCTATTATTAAGCGTGTGATGTGTAGTTTTCAATCTATAAACTATGATTATTGTTTCAGAGTTCGGTTTGGGTTGTACGCGGTGAACTTCACCGACCCGCTGCGCCCGCGCACGCCGCGCGACTCCGCGCGCTACTACGCCGGCGTCACCAGGAGCCGCGCGGTGCACCACACACGACGTACTCAACTATGTATAAGACTTTTTGACGAGAAACTGAAAAGTCATAGCGTCAGTTATGTTTTAATTTCTAAAACTAGTGTTCCTGCGAGTTATAGTGAGTGATATAAGTGGAATATTAACCATTATGGGTTCGGTTAAGTGCACAAGTGTACGTAATTGAATCAGAGTGACGAAACTTGGCTTTTCAGTTTCTCACAAAAAATCCATGAAAAATCTTTCAGTAGTATCCATCACTTTACTGATTGAGGGATGGGCGGTTATTTTACTTGGGCCAAGCCTTTGGGCCTGTGCATATGCTCAAAAATTGAAATAATGTATATTACTTGACACTGGCAAAATACCTATGGTGATGCCAAATTAAAAAAAAAACTATGTATAAATAAATAATAATATATCCCAAGTATTTTGTGTACCTCCAACGCAAATCAAAGTGGACTTTATTCTTTAGCTCCAGAAGGCATGAAACGTCATAGTATGAATCAGGGTACCATGGTTAAAATTATCACACTAAGACGTCAACCACCTCAGTCCTCCCGGGACCATAGTTGCTGTAAAGCAGCCGAAACGTCGCGAACGTAAAAGCATAATATAAACGGGATAAAATCCTTGAAATTAGTTTTATTTCAATACTAGCTGTTACCCACGACTTCATTTGCGTAGTATTTAACAAAGACACAACCGTTGACAACAGCCTGCTCGCACGTTCTGAGCCCGCGGGACGCATTTCAGGTTGTTGCTATCAAACTTAATCAGGTGCAACGCTGCAACATTAGTTTTAATTTTTTTTCGCGAGATGCTATGTTTTTTTCTAAAATAAAAGTAGCCTAAGTTACTCCTTGTTACATCAGCTATCTGCCAGTGAAAGTCCCGTCAAAATCGGTCCAGCCATTTCAGAGATTACCCGGACCAGACAGACAACATTTTTAAAAAAATGTTGTTTTGGTGTAGGTACCGTGTATACATCCAAATGCACTTAGTAAAAAGCGGTTATTTTAATATTACAAACAGACACTCCAATTTTCTTTATTCGTATAGATGTAGTATTCGCGTAAAAATAAGAAATCAATATTATAACTGCATGTTATACACAATGACGGAAAGTTGTAAACGGTTGCTATTTATAAACACAACACATACGATATCAATAAAACAGGTTTATGAAACAATATCGAGAGTTTTATTATCACCCTAATCATCTTCACATCCGCGACTTGACAAAAAACGTGTGGGAAACAAGCCATACTTGGTTTTTTTTTCTATAGTTTTTTTAATTATCTACCACGTTTAACAATTATGACTGTTATGCGTTTAAAGATTGAGTTCAAATTCCATGGTTGTAAATATAAAACTCTTACAAACAAGAACAGGCAGACGGCGCGACGTAGGTAGGTATATATACTAGTGATGTAACGCATATATGTATTCGTAATCGTGTTCGCGAATTTTGCCGTGACTTTTGAGATTCGCATTCGCAATCATTCATGCGAATGGTGTTCGGACAAAAAGCAACAGCTTTATATACTTATTTACTTTAGAATAAAAATAAAAATATCGGCTTTACAATCGATATTGTAGTAGGACAATTATAAAAATTTACGATTTCTGACATAATTATTCTTGACTTGTCGTTGAGTTTGAGACTTTTTACATTAACTAATTAGGAACTTTTAAATCAAAACTAAAAACACTAACTCTCAGTTGACATTCACATTTTCAGTTTACACACACACACATGCACACACACACACTCGCACACACACACACACACAACATTTGACCTCCTCATGATCCCGGCTGGCGCTTAGTATGAGGACCACTGTAATATAAATTTTTGTGTGATTTTGTTAATTAATTTTTAAAAACATTCGCATTCGAGTTCGCGAAGGTGTGAAAATGAAAATCGACATTCGTCACATCACTAGCGCCTAATGTCTACCTACGCAAAAGCTTCTTACCTATCTCATATTAGATAAAATAATTTGTTCACGTGTTATCTTCTAACTAGGACTGGCAATAAAATTCACAATTATTTCCGTGATAATTATCTCACAAGTTAGTTTCAATTATGTGGTGTTTCGAAGCGGTTCTTTTCTTGTGAGTACATTATTTAATATTAAGTAGGTCCAGCAAGATTCTCGGAAAGGAATTAACACATTAAAATCACCCGTAGGCCTTTACAAATAAAAAAAACTACAGTCGTAATTTAGGTTAAAAATAAATGTGTCTAATCCGGTGAACTTTGGCTCAAGTACAATACATTAACTTAAGCGTCTTCCATCTCGCTCACACAACCGATTTCATGAATAACCATGACAGTGACGACCTGCTTTTTTAACTACGATACATTAGAAGATCCCGCTAAACAACTACTGGTACTCTACTGGTGGTAGGCTTCGGCCGTGGCTAGTCACCACCCACTGAACAAAGCCATGTCGCCAAGCGGCCTAGCCGTGTTCCGGCATGATGTTCAGTGTTGCCATTCATGGATGGCGGGTCAGATCAGTTGCGCTGCATGTGCCTAGTGAATGTAGCGTCTCTTATCTACTGCCGCCTTCCTACCTACCTAGGCAAGTATGCTCCATCGTAGATCTCATCGTCACTTACCATCAGGTGAGATCGAGATCAAATACTTGCCTATAATGTAATAAAAAAAATAAAAAAAAATAAAAACAACTTAAACAAGCCGTCTGGGATTTTTCTAAATTCGCTTGCGGTCGTAATGTTTTGTTTCATTCTGTATAATGCTTATTAAGTATGTGCTTAGGAAAAGGAGTGGCTTTATTAATACAATTACATATTTAAATAAAACAAATTTTACGGATTCTATCGCGTTTATTTTTTGTTTCTTACGTTCCCGACGTTTCGGCTGCTTTACAGCAGCCATGGTCACGGGAGGACTGAGGTGGTTGACGTCCTAGTGTCATAGTTTGAAACGGGGTACCCTCATATTTGATTGTTGCTCGTGGTCCGATGGTCCGCTGTAAAGCAGCCGAAACGTCGGGAACGTAAAAAACAAAAAATAAACGCGATAGAATCCGTAAAATTTGTTTTATTTAAATGTGTAGTATTCGCGTAAATATAAGAAATCAATATACAATTACATACTTGAGGCAATTTAAAGCAACCATCATAGATCATTTATAATACGATTACAATACAATTACATCGTAATTTCTCGATTAAATTTCAAGGAAAAACATGCAATGTCATAGCAATTTATTTAATATAATGATTAGAATGTTTAATTAAACAGATGTTGACTAGGCTTAAGCCAAGTTTACTTTGTTATCATCAGTAGTAGTAGTTTAGTTTCTTGACAATCTGGGAAGCCGGAACATTTCCGGATTTATGACAAGTATTGTTAAAATCTGTTAAGTGGATTTTGTGACCCTATAGTTTTTTTTTAGAAATCCTGCGGATGCCCATAATAATATTTTTTTTTTATTATTACATTATAGGCAAGTATTTGATCTCGATCTCACCTGATGGTAAGTGTCGATGAGATCTACGATGGAGCATACTTGCCTAGGTAGGAAGGCGGCAGTAGATAGAGACGCTACATTCACTAGGCACATGCAGCGCAACTGATCTGACCCGCCATCCATATATTTCAAGGGACCAATATGTGCGCAATATGTATATTAATAGCCCGGATTATGTCACAATTTACGTAGTTTTTCCGTGATACATCGACAGTGGTGCCTGGTCACTGTTGTCGACAGGTCACTAAACTATTTCCAGCTCACTTGTTCGTGGTGACTCGTTTTTGTCCAACTTGTTACTTGCATTCGTGTGGACTTGTGTGTCAGTGACTTCTGTGTTGTGACGATGAAAAATCTTCCACTCGTGCTGTGAGTAAATTAATTTTAAATAATGTGTTACATAATAACTTATTTTAAATTTCAGAATTTAAAAATATATGGAAAATTGGAAAAAAATCTTGCAATGCAATTTATTATTCACGCGTGTTTTTTTTTTCTTAACGTTCCGCACTGGCTAGGTACAACGATTTTTTTTTTTACTTTAGATCCGTTATTATATCTCACCAAAGACGTCTCTGTGGAATGAAAAAAAAATAAAAATATGTGTTCGATGCAAATAAACTTTCATGTCATCATTATAATTTTTTGACAACAAAACCACATACATTTTAGACGACCTACTAGCACATCATTTTACCTTGCTTTCCGTGTCGAGGGTCCCGGGTTCGGATCCTGGTAGGGGCAACGTGTGATAAGTTGTAACCGAGTCATGCACTATAAAAATCATAGTATATTCTGGGCTCGCCTAGTCCATTGTACGGTACCCAAAATACAAGCGTTGCTATGTCTGGGACCGTACCTACAGTTTGTGTGTTCGCCTGGCGATTTTATTATAAAAAAATGTGTTTATTTTTTAATTTTTTTATTACAATATAGGCAACTATTTGATCTCGATCTCACCTGATGGTAAGTGACAATGAGATCTACGATGTAGCATACTTGCCTAGAAGGTTATACCATAATTCACTTATTATTATTTAAATCCTTATATTGCTAACAGTGCATGTGTGGGCGTGTGCTTCTGCGCCGACGCCCTCAAGTTCCCGCCATGGTTCAAATTCGGATCCGCCTCATCCGCGTACCAAATTGAAGGTGCCTGGAATGTTAGTGGTAAGAACATGATCTAATCCCACTAACCCACTAATATTATAAATGTGAAAGTTTGGATGGATGGATGTTTGTTACTCAATCACGCCAGAACGGCTGAACGGATCTGGATGAAATGTGGCACAGAGATAGATTATAGTCTGGAATAGCACATAGGCTTCTTTTTATCCCGGTAAAATGTATGGTTCCCGTGGGATAGATTGATATGGTAGCATACATACCTACTTTTTAATCGCGGGAACACCTCAGACTGAGTAGCAGGTGCGCTGCGCAGCCCAGTTTTATTGTGCTATTTCCGAGCGCAATTAACCTATCTACGTCCTTCCTAATGGACATCGTTATCATTTACAGACAAAGGTGAGAACAAATGGGATCGCTTAGCTCACGTCTCCCCAAATGTTACGAGTGACCGAAGCAATGGCGACGTCGCCTGCGACTCTTACTATTTGTGGAAGCGAGATGTCGAGATGGCTTCTGAGTTGGGACTGGAGTTCTACAGGTATCTTCTACACATAACAATTGTCTATGAACATAAAATAAACAGTGCTATAGGTAGTTAAAACAAATGTAATGTTGTTTATCAGTTTTGACAACTTCTCCTAGATAACGAACCATTTTATGAGGTACAGATTTATGGAATGGTTTAAGTTCAAATGAATAGAAAACAAATGACGGTATAGATCTTGATTACCTATGATGTGCAAACGATTTTATTCCATATTGAGATGATAAACTAATCTCTTGGCCGACCTACTAGTAAATTGTTAAAAATAATCATTAATAATAGCCCTAACTTATGTGCCACTGTTAGGAACGGGCCTCTCCTTAATACGAGGGGGTTTATACCCATCTCGCCGGCTGAGTGCAGGTTGGCAAACATCCACTTCTTCGAGGGGTTTCCTTGAGACAAGAAGCGTTTATAGCAATTAATAATCATGGTTCAATTCCATATGAAATCCAGAAATCATGAGGTGCAAGCCAAGGTTTGAACCATCGTTACCGAGGCGAGCATTCCACCAACCTACTACAAACCGACTAATGCTTCATGAATTCCAGATTTTCAATAAACTGGCCCCGTCTACTCCCGTCTGGCTTTGCCAACTACATCAGCCAAGACGGAAAGAACTACTACAGCAACCTGATCGACGGTCTTCTGGAGAAGGGCATTGAACCCATTATTACCCTTTACCACGAGGAGATGCCACAGATACTGCAGGAGTTAGGTGAGTGTGAAAGAGTGCTTATGGTCAGTAAATTCTCGTAATGATATTTACTGGTCTACCTGTTAGATATACCATGTATCAATGGCGAAAGGTTCATATAACACACGATTCCTGCCGGCTTTCCTTTCGAATTTAGATAGGTACTGACTTGCTTGAAAACGATTGTTTTTCTATTACAGAAACCACCTAAAGACTTGGTTGTTTTCTGCAGAATAAAATAATATGTATATGGGAGATCTAGACGGTTATTGAGTGTGAGGGGTTTATTTAAGTTTTTGTGCAGTCCCAAGGTGTATTTTTCGGCATCCCTTCACCACTGTTTCCAAAGTGTGTGTGACACCAGAAACTACAACACATACATGTATATACATAGTTGGTCAGTTTACTGGTAAACGCAACAGTTAATTTTAATGGTAAACATACCAAGGGCCCTGGGGTGAAAATTAAAGACTTCTTTTTAGATTTAGATAATTATAATTGAACTATATCTATTTTTTTTTTATTTGGCATCCCATAGGTATTTTGCCAGTGTCAAGTAATATAAATTATTTCTGTTTATGAGCATATGCACAGGCCCAAAGGCTTGGCCCAAGTAAAATACCCCCCATCCCTCAATCAGTAAAGTGATGGATACTTTACTGAAAGATTTTTCATGAATTTTTTGTGAGAAACTGAAAAGCCAAGTTTCATCACTCTGTTTCAATTACCTACACTTGTGCACTTTAACGAACCCATAATGGTTAATATTCCACTTATATCACTCACTATAACTCGCAGGAGCACTAGTTTTAGAAATTAAAACATAATTGACGCCATAACTTTTCAGTATCCCGCCAAAAAGTCTGAACTACATACTCAAAACACTTTTCAAAACAAAACAATGTCGAGGCGACGCCATAGAGAAGAGAGAAAACCATAGAGATCATTATGTATGGAGAATTTTTCATAGATTATTGTCCAAATAATATATTTCCAACATTTTCTGTCGTCAGCCAGCTACAAAATAATACATACAGTTTAACTGATGATTAGAAATCTCCATTATTGTCCAGGTGGGTGGACCAATCCTCTCATATCTGACTGGTTCGCGGACTACGCGAGGGTTGTGTTCACTCTCTTCAGCGACCGCGTGAGGACTTGGATCACCATCAATGAGCCCCTTCTGGAGTGCGACTGGTACCATGGTCCAGGACCCATGGGTACTGGCTCTGCCGGCGCCGATAACGCTGGAACGTATCTGTGCAGCAAGTATATCCTCCTAGCTCACGCGAAGGCCTGGAGGATCTATGACGAGGAGTTCAGGACGAAGCATAATGGTAGGTCTCTGTATATTGTGGGTTCAATAGGTACTTTTTTTTATAATTTTCCAGATCGGTGCCGTAAGGACCATTATGGGAGTTAAATCTAGGGTGAAGGGTAACTCACGGATTTCCAAAAAACCCTTTCCACAATACGAGGGGAATTAGGACCATATTCCACCACGCTGGCGATACCTATTGGCGAACTACACATGATTTTTATATTGTTCTAAATTTGAAAGAGTACATGGTTTTTTTAGGATGGATGTAGGAGGTAATCCTCGGAACGAATGATCGGATTCTAAAAAATATTCCGCTATTAGGAAGGGCCCCAAGTCTGCTAACACAATAGATTCATAATCGAACAGCAACCGCATAGTAACTGTCATTTTTGACAGATATCCCATACAATATCTGTCAAAAGTGACAGTTACTATGCGGTTGCTGTTCGATTATGAATCTATTGTGTTAGCAGACTTGGGTCCCAGAGTGATATATACTATGTTTCATCATGTAAGTGGATCCCGCATGCAGATATAGTTAGATATAGATACTAACACTAACTAAGAATCATTAATTGCAGGCAAAGTGTCACTGTCGAATCATTTGCTATGGTTTAAACCAGTATCACCCGATGACGAGCAACTATCCGAATTGACTCGGGAATTCTTCGTAAGTTAATACTTCTTTAAATCTCTCAACATTATATCAATCAATCTATATTATACAGAGTGTCCAGAAAGGGTATACTAAACCTTGAATACTTAGCCATGAACCTACTCTTCTTTAGCACGTTTGTAATATTCATGTGATCTCAGAATTTCGGTCAACACACATAATAGTTTTTATCCCGGGAAATGGAGAGGTCTACGGGCGATACTCCATTAACTATATCGGATAATCCACTGGGCGGATTTATTGAAGCTTGGCTCATGGCTGGGCACTCCCGTCCCGTGCACAACTAGTCTATGTCTATCTATATATATAAAACAAAGTCGTGTTTGCTATACCATTTATAATCTAAGGGCCGATTTTATGATCTGTGATTTCTGAATTGTCTCCGTCCCTAATAGCAGAATTATTAAATAACTAATAGAGACGCCATTTTCATTTCTTCATGTCACATCCATTATTTTATTTATAATGTGTATTTATTGAATTTAATATTGCTATTAATTACTTGACACTGGCAAAATACCCGCTAAGTTGCGGGTGAGGCCATATTCATATCCATTTTATTTCATCGCATTTCATTTCGTAAAGAAAGAAGAAGAAGAAATAACTAATAAATCATGGGAAAAAATTACAAAAAAAATATAATAAAGATAATTCATCTGCTCATACATTTGATTCTGATGAGGTACCTACGAAGTTCATCGGGGCAGCTAGTTCTAAATAAATTAAAAGTTATCAAGGCTGCGACGCATGACAGACTCTACTTACTTACTCGTAGTTTTGATTCCTAATCAAAGTAATGCTTGCTTTTTCCTTCTTCACTGCTTAACTTTTATTATTTCTATTTCTTTAGCTTTACTTAGTAATAAATGCTTAGTTAATTACAGACCGGCCGTTATTCCCATCCAATATATAGCAAAAAGGGTGGCTGGCCTCCCGTGGTCGAGGAGTACATGGCCCGATTCAGCTCGAGGCATGGCCTCAGCAGGTCGATGCTGCCTCCGTTCACCCCTGAGGAGATCCAGCTAGTCAGAGGTGAGGTGACGAGCACACCAAGTGTATGGTCCTAATGAACTGGGAGCGATCCCAAAAATACACAGAATATGATCGATTCCGAAATTTGCCCTGCCAGGATTTGATTCCGTAACCCATGTGCCGAGAGACCTACACAATTAGACCATCAACTAAATTATAACATAACAAACAATAATCATTCTATTTTTATTTTGATAGACATATCTGCAACGTATTTGACATACGGCCCATAAAAAATCTGTCAATTAAATTGTGGATAGACTTTATCACCACATCGTAAAAAGGCTCATACAATCTTCCCAAATTTCTCGGATCTAGGTGAAGTGCTACAACGAGCTAATATAGGCACAGATATACCTTATAAATTCCTACTTATGAATAGTTTCAAATGTAAGCATGAAATCAATCTATCACTCATTCGTTCAACTCATTCATTCAAATGTATTTCATTCAATGAAGACCGAATAAAGTTAGTTGGAATTCCAGCCAGCTCGTTGTATTTCTTAACTAGGTACCTTAAAGGTAAAATAAACTTAATTGGGAAAAGTAATCTTAATCAAAGACCGCATTATTTATAGGCATAACCCGGTCATTGATTAAGTTTCCCCAAGATGTCATATATTTCCAGGCACCTACGATTACTACGGGGTGAACCATTACACGACACGGATGGTGCGATATCAGAAGCCAGGGGAACGTAACATCCCTTACGTGTTCACATACGTGCCAGAGATCGGGGCTGTGTTGGACGCTGACCCCGATTGGGAGTACGGATATAATTTCGTCCTGGCGGTAAGATATGACAATGCCATTTACTGCATTTACTAAGAAAAAAATGGCGTCATAGACAACTTGACGGTTCAACTTCCCGCCAAAAAGTTGCTCATATTTCTTCTATGAAGAAAACGATTACGGCTATGTTCGTAGCTAGGAATTCACTTCGGGGGGGTCGACCTCTGGACCAGAGACATTAGCAAGAACCTATGTGTAAAATGGTGGATTGTCTGAGGCATTTCTAGGCAGTTGAACGTCTTTTTCTTTTAAACAACATGGCGTCACCAATCGTTGAGTATTGGCCTGAAAAACTATGTATTATGCCACTAACACTGGCAAACGTAGAGCCGTTAGATACAGAGAAATATAAGTATAATAGGCTAATTGGATTTTGGCAACACTTCAGTCGGAACTAAGTTTACAGGACACACTCAATTTCGCTTTTTAAAATAAGAATTGCTGGAAACCATTTTAGATAACTCGTTCAAGAGATAAACAAAAGACGATATTGTTCAATTATAATCTATTTATTGCAGATAGTTCCCGAAGGCCTGCGGGAACAACTGGTGTGGTTGAAGCAGAAATACGGTGACATTGAGATCATGATCACGGAGAACGGACTCTCCAGCCACGGACACGTCCTCAACGACACGCAGAGGATTACCTTCATCAGAAAACATCTTGAACAGGTAACAATTGTGACATGGCTGAATACCATGATATGAATTAAGTTTAATGGTAGATATGCATCTATCGACTTTTCAAATACAACAATCAGACCAGCAGATTCTATGAGATTTTATCACCCATCTTAGATCAGACTTTTTTTTGTTTGCGTGGGGATGTTCTCATGGATACCCGCAAGCCCCGAGGCAAGCGGGTTATGTCGGACTCTTACCGGCTAAAACCCCACGGTGTTCCTTCTCCCGCCTTGTGTGGGGGGGGGGGGGGGGGGGCTCGGGAACGCTTTCGCACACATCCGTTGCCCCACTAGCGGTAGTCCGCGCGAGTGGACTCCTCCGCCTGGCGACGTGGCGGCGCCGCCAGGCGGAGAGGCCGCGAGAGGCCACTGCGCCGTCTTCCCCGAGTTGGGCCCCCGCCCTTTGCGTCTACGAACCCAGAGGTCCCCTACCAGATGCTATGGCGAGGGGAATTAAGCTTAGGTAGCTTAGTGCACCTATTGAGCATACTCGCGTCTCCTCCGTGGTGGTTAAATCTGACCTAGTCCAACTGAGGCCCGATCTGCGACCTGGGTTTTTACCAAGTAGAGGTTAGAGGTGTTGTCATTTTTCAGGTGATGCTTACCATTGAGGAAGGGGTGAACGTAACAGCCTACACCTACTGGTCCCTCATGGATGACTTCGAATGGGTGGATGGATATCAGTAAGTAAACAAATATAGGTACCAACTCAAAAAAGAAATGCTAAATACTTTTATCTAGAAAGTGACCCATCAAATCTGTTTGCTACCTAGCTAGTCCGTACTCAGGGGTACCTGAATTTCTTACGGACTTACCTACCTGTCTGTTTTTTACAGAGCGAACTTTGGCCTGTACCAGGTGAACTTCAGCGACCCGTTGCGCACGCGCACACCGCGCAGCTCAGCGCAATACTACGCAGAAATCATAAAACACCACTCATTGAACATCTCCTCGTTACCTAACTATGATAATCATTGGGAAAAATAAATTAAGTAGATTATTACCCCATTAGGTCTCCAGTACCCATGTAGAAGTCACCCAGAAGACGTAATTATATCTATAGGTAGCTGATGTCAAAACACACTCCAAAGAATAACTCAACGAAATATATACCTACTTATTTATTCGTTCGTAGATTTTTTTTTCGGGTTAAGGTAAAACCCTGATAGGAACTTTTTTATATTTAAGCACATAAATGTACTTACATCGGTAGTGGTAAGCATTCATATAATAAGAGTAAGTAATCGTCAATTGGCTGGCTAGTTTATTTTAGTAATATAAATTATAGCATAATTATTATTTATTGTTGTTTTATTTGAGATATCCCGAAGTCGAAACAGTATTAGAAACAAAAACAATAGGATAATATGTTTTTTTTACAAAGATTTACTATTTGAATCTATAATTAATTATTTCATTTCCGAACGCTATTAGACCTAATTCCTAAACTTGAATCTTGCTGTCACTCAAGTGTAAAACAAAAAAGTCATTTTGTAGTAACGTCAAATTCACGTTGATTATGAAAAAAGCGCGGGAACCCCGAAACTAAAGGCGCCTTTTTTGAAAATAATTTTCAGATTATTAATTTATTGATATAGTTGCATTAAATTATTAACTTTTTCCAGTTTTCCCATTATGGGGAAACGTAAAAAAAAGAAGACTACAGAAGATGAGGCTGTAGATGATAATAATTGGATTGATGCCAAGGAAGACTCGTCCGAGGAGTCGAGTTCTGATGAGGAATCTAATGAGCGGAAGTATAAGCCATATTATGTGTCTGATTATAACAGGAGGTATCCTGAAGATTCATTACTTACTGATTATGTAGTCTTTGTAGAGTCTAGCGATGAGAAAAGACCAATAGGTACGCGGGACATGATGTCTCTGTCTACTCAAGCAAAAAGATTTAATAAGGGTATTAAGTTCTTGCAGTCTATTAATAAATATAAGATAGGTGTGCATTTTGAGAAACCCACATTGGCGAATGCTTTTTTAAATAATAAAACATTTATGATTGATTACCATTTTAAAGCGTCAATCCCAGCAGCGGGTACCGAGGTGACTGGTGTCATTACTAGTGTCCCTGTGAACATATCTAATTTCAAGATTTTTAAACTATTATCTACATATAGAAAAATAATATGTGTTAAGCGCATCATGAAAAAAATACGGTTTGACACAGGAGGTAGCAGCTTGCAGCCGACAGGAACAGTCGCAATCACATTTGCGTCCAATGCTCTGCCTGATCATATTGACCTCAACGGATGGCGGTTTGTAGTCAGACCATATATCCCACCAGTGAAACAATGCTACAATTGCCTCAGGTATGGCCACCTTGCTAAATTTTGTAAGAATGCGGTGAAATGCTCCATATGCAGTGAAAGTCACTCATACAAACAATGCAGTACTCCAGTGGAGAAGGCTATATGTGTACACTGTAAAGGAAATCACGTCAGTATATCTGGTCAATGTCCAATTAAAAAAGAAAAAATAAAAGAAAATCAGGCATCCCTTAACAAAAGTACATTTGCTGATCTATTTAACAAAGATAATTACCCTGAACTTAAGAAAAATAACTCGACAGATATTTTATTATCATTACTGAATAAAGACGATATTTTAAATATTATTTTAAATTCTATCACTAAAATAATTATGCTTAACAAAGCTCAAGAAAAAACAATATCCTCCCAGTTAATTAAAGATGTTCTCATAGATACAGTTAAAGCCAAATAACTTTTATTTTCATTATGGACCAGTTGAATCTACTTCAATGGAATGCACAGAGTTTAATAAGTAATCGTTTTTTATTCACACAGTTTCTTTATGAGAATAATATACACATTGCTCTTGTCTGTGAAACTTGGCTCAAGTCACGACATAATTTTAGAGTTACAGGATATAATATTATAAGACTTGATTCTGGTAATGATCACAATGGTGTAGCTATACTTTTACATAATAAGATTAACTACCGTATTATTAATACTTTTTCTGATGATTCCATTCAAAATATTGCAGTTCAAATTTCATATGGTAATAAACAATTTACATTAGCTAGTGTTTATATTCCTCCGAATCCACCAATAACTTTTACTAAAACTAAATTAGATAATTTAATTCAAAGTCTTCCTGAGCCAGTATTTATTGCGGGTGACTTTAATGCTCATAATACTATGTGGGGGTGCTCTTCATCAGACCCACGTGGCATGGATGTTCTTGCAAGTATTGATGATAATAATCTTGTGATCTTGAATGATGGTCAGATGACTACTGTAGGTTCCCATAGATGGAAGCAGAATGCGCTTGATCTTACTTTAGTGTCTCCTTGTTTAGCTTCAGCATGCAATTGGCAAGTGTATAGTGATGACTCTCTTGGGAGTTATCATTTTCCTGTAATCACAAATGTCACAGTTCTTAATGATGGTTTTCATGAAACATCTACAAGAAACATTAATTTAAAATTAATTAAGTGGTCTAAATATAGTATTGCAATTGCTTTTCTTATTGCTAATCATAATTTTGACTATTCTGATTCCTTGCAGTGTTATATTGATCTAGTAGAATTAATTAAACAAGCAATGCAAATGTCTCTTCCTTCTAATCAGGCTCCTTATGATCGGCCTTCGCGGCCAGTAAGCAGATTCAATAGAAGGCCACCTTTACCTTGGTGGAATAATAAATGTAGAGAAGCAGTTTTAAACTGTAAGAATGCTTATTTGACCTTTAAAGTTGATCCTTCGCAATCGAATTATATTGAATTCAAAAGGTTACAGGCTGTTAAAAAACTAATTTTAAAAACTGAAAGACAACTTAGCTGGAAACAGCTGTGTGAATCTTTTAATCGTTCTACACCATTGTCTAGAATATGGTATTATATGAAAAAGTTTAATAAAACATTTGTTCACAATAATACATCTGTTGTGAACTCAAGTTGGGCTAATGAATTTTTGTCTAAATTTACTTCTGACACAGTTGAACTACCGCTGACTTCCCAGTCATGTAGTAATAACTCTGTCTTTGATTATCTTTCTCGACCTTTTACTTTAAAAGAGTTAGATTCTGCTATTAATTCTAGGAAAGATACTACATGTGGCTTAGATTCTATTCCATATAAGTCTCTTAAAAATATGAACCCTGTGTGTAGACAAGTAACATTAAATGTTTTTAATACTTTATGGTTGTCATCTGTTATCCCAGACGATTGGAAAGTTGACTGTCTAGTACCTGTTTTGAAACCTGGCAAGATGCCACACAAAGCTGACTCCTACAGACCAATCGCTCTTACTTCATGCATGAGTAAAGTATTTGAGCAACTTATAAAAAATAGACTAGAATTTTACATAGAAAGCAACTGTCTCTTACCATCAAATCAATTTGGTTTTAGACGTGGGAAGTCTTCAAGGGAGAGTATTGAACATCTGCAATTAGATATTTTCAATTCTATTAAAAATAACAATGTATTGATAGGTGTATTTTTTGACATTGTTGGTGCATTTAATAATGTTAATCATCACATTCTTGCTACAGAATTAAGGTCTCTGGGTATTCCTGAAAAAATAGTGCAATGGGTGTTTAATTTCTTACATGGTAGAAAAGTATTTGTTAAAGTTAATAATACTACTTTATTAGGTCCTAGATTTAGTTTTAAGGGTGTATGTCAAGGAGGAATTTTAAGCCCTCTCATTTTTATATTATATATTCATAAATTAAATATTATTTTGGGTACGAAAGTATCGAATTTGCAGTATGCAGATGATTTAGTTATTTATGCTTCTGGGTCAAATGTAAGAGATTTGGTGTCATCTGTGAATGAATCACTGGAAAAGCTTCATTCATATTTTTCATATTTAAATTTAGATATAAGCACAGAGAAGAGCAAAGTGGTGGTTTTTAACAAAATTCGTCCTTTTAATGTAAGCTTATTTTATAATAATTCTATCTTACCTGTTGAAAGTTGTGCTAGGTTCCTGGGCATAATTTTCACCAATAATTTATCTTGGACTAAGTATGTGAATTCCATTGCAGACAGGGCTTCTAGGGCATTTAATGCTTTAAAGGCTCTGGCTGGTACAGGTTGGGGAGCTGATCCTAAAATTTTATTAATGTTATATAAATCCATAGTTAGGAGTCATTTCGAGTATGGCTTCCTTTGTTATGCTTCAAATAAAAGGTTAGTGAATAAGTTGGATGTCATTCAAAACAAAAATCTGAGGCTCATTACTGGTGCTATGAGAACAACTCCTATTGTTTCTTTGCAGGCTGAATGCCTTACACCTCCTCTTATTTTAAGATTTAAATACCTTAAATTTCGGTTTTTACTTAATATAATATCTATGTCCAATCATCCCCTCTTTAGAAAAATACTGTCATTTTACAATAGTTTTTCACCTATTAATGAATCTGCTCCATATATACTTCGTGATTTTACTGATATTATACAATATGATCAGCAATATACTATTCACAAATCTATGAATACTTTATCCTGCTATAATGGCACTTATGATAGTAAATTTGGTAATTTGAACATCAATATTAAAGAAACGATGAGTAGTAAAGAGGAGGTATATGAGCTTATATCCAGATATTTTGGATTTCGCCACATTTACACTGATGGTTCAAAAAAGGAAGACAGAGTATCTTGTGCATTTTACATACCACATCTTAAGATTGGTCGTGGTTTTCCACTTCCTGCGCCAGCCAGCGTATACACTGCAGAATGCTACGCAATTGTTGCTGCACTTCAATTTATCATGGACAATTCAGATAGATCATTGAAATGGTTGTTGATCTCGGACAGTATGAGTGTTTTGAAGGCATTGCAGACTAGATCTTTGGACGCCAAAACTTCTTTCATAATTTATGAAATCAAGAACCTATGGTGGAAGCTGCATGAGAGGAACATTGAGATAAAGTTCATGTGGACTCCTTCTCATATTGGTGTCGCAGGAAATGAAGATGCTGATTTTTTGGCTAAAATTACCGTTGACACTGAATTTGACACTAGTGACAGTTTACCTCAGGTTGCCATTCCTTACACAGATTTTTATTCTATCATAAAAAAGAAGCTAAAAGAAGAATGGAAGTTATATTGGACAAATATTCTGGAAAATGGAAAAGGCTTATGGTACGCGTCGATTAATCCAGATTTTCTTTCCATTCCTTGGTTTTCTCACAGCGAGAACTTTGTAGATAGAAAGTTTTATTCTACATTGTCTAGACTCAGATTTGGCCATTATCGTTTAAATGCACACCTCGCTAGAATGAAAATTATTTCTTCATCTTCTTGCAATTTTTGTAACACAGGATGTGATCAAACTGCAGATCACATAATTCTCAGCTGTCCTGCTTTTGCAGTGGAAAGACTGTTATTGATTGATGATTTGATTAATATTTATGAAGAATCTGAGAGCGTCCCGCGTGCCCTCTATGAAATTTTACGAAATTACAAGACTTACATGCCTTTATACAAATTTATACTGAGAAGTATAAATGAAATTTGATAGATTATGATAACAAGGGAAAAAAAATATCGGATGTGACGGCTTCGGCCCATAATATAAATCAGACTTGGCATCGTCCTTCTTTGAAAGAAATACAACAGACATGGCATTAGCCTTTTTTGAAATTACATCAGACTTGGCTTTGGCCTTTTTATTAAAGATACGACAATGAAACAAAATACCCTCGGAATTGAATCCATTCCAAAACATGACCAGGCTGTATGGCTTTGTCCTTTGCCTGCCTATTGGCGAATTAAAAAAACAACAACAACAACAACACGTTGATTATTTTGAGGTTATATATTCTTTCATTAAAAATTGTTAATAATGAGTAAAAAGCTTAATAATTTGAAATGGGCGTCAGTTGCGGTGGAAGGTTTCCCGGTTTCCATGTCAGAGAAGTTCCAAGGGTTCGTTGGATTAGAAGAATGCACCAATTATGGCATGGATAAAGAAAGTAAACGGTCTAAAAAGGTTCTTATATTTACACTGTTATTAATTACCTATTATATCTCTACGTATCTTTATGTAGAAAAAGTGATAGCTAAGCTGGCCGACCGCTGGTTTTGCACTGCATTGGAGCTGAATCACCTCGCATTTAATAGGAGGTTGCACGGTGCTATGGCAGTAGGCTCAAAAAATACCATAGCCAAAATGTGTGTGCAGTGTACCTCTGCCTACCCCTTTAGGTAATGCAGGTGTGATGATGTGTTTATAGTATTTTAATTATACCTAGTAGTACTAGTAGTAGTAGTAGTTGCTGACTAGTTAATAAAAATGCACCATATTAGTATGATATAATTTTTTAGTA
Organism: Pheosia gnoma; assembly: GCA_905404115.1. Classification (NCBI taxonomy): domain Eukaryota; kingdom Metazoa; phylum Arthropoda; class Insecta; order Lepidoptera; family Notodontidae; genus Pheosia; species Pheosia gnoma. The sequence continues at coordinate 5,212,408 of FR989919.1, read as the reverse complement.
GTTAAGTCTTATATCTATACTAGCAGTCCTGGCGAACTTCATACCGCATCAATATCAAATTTATGAGAAAATCTTTGTATATATGGTGTAACTAACACAACTTTTATAAAGACTATAAAATGGTGATGTTTATTAGTTTGCATGTAAGGGGTAAATTCTAGATTTCTTGATCTGATTCTAACAATTATTTCACTATTAGGAAGCTACATTATCTTTGAGAGCTATACAGGCTATTGTTCATTGAGGTAGCCATAGCATATATTTTCATCATATTATTAAAATTTGTTGCTTCATGATGACAAATAATAGTATTTTTACATTAGTATGTTTATTCCAGAAAAAAATACCGAAAAGAAAATTATCAGAAGACTTAGTACAAGAAGAGATTCCAATTAAAAAAGTCAAATTAAACAATGAACCTAAAAAATCTACAAAGGAATCTAGCAAGAATGTTAAATTAAGCAATGGTTTTATTGTAGAAACTTGCAACACAACCAAACCATCAATAACCAATGAGATATCATTAAAAAAAACAAAGAAAAGACGTAAAAATAAGAGGAAAAAATCTTCAAAACAGTCTACCGACAACGATACTGAAAAAGAAAATGTAATCAGTAATCCAAGATCCATAGATCATAAAAAAAATATGCAGCCAACTCACGGTGGCACAAAAGAAAATAGTAAAAAAAATAAACCGAAGCTAGGTGATTTGCCGAAATCAACATCAGAATTGACACCTGAAGATATGCTTCCTTGGGCCGAGTTTAAGCTGCCGGAGCCCATTATGAAAGCATTAACTGAATTAGGCTTCAAACAGCCTACTAAAATACAGCAGATGACATTGCCAGCAGCTATTCATGGTAATTATATTCCATTTCTTTACTATTAGTAAAGGTCAATAGAGAGTAACTGAGGTTTAGCGCGTGAACACAATCAATCTACGATCAATTTTTTTTTTTTTATTAATTTTAATTTATTAATTTACATTGCCGATGTTTCGGTTGCAGTCCTCCCGTGACCATGGTTGCTGTAAAGCAACCGAAACGTCGGGAACGTAAAATCATAAAACAAACCCGATAAAAAAAAAAAAAAAATCAATGTGTAGTATTTGCGTAAATATAAGAAATCAATAAATTACAATGAAATCGCTACTAGATTATAACAACATTGTGCTAACATTCTTGGGGACCCATATAGACTGATAATTTAACATTACATAGACAGCTTTCTATTATCATGGCATTGGTTGTATGATTTTGTTAGGGGCTCTGCAACTCTTGAGGTGCTCCGCCTCCTATCTTTTGCCAGAATTTCATAACATTTACGAAACGCGCGCCTGATACTCTAAAAAGGCTGATCAACTTAGGTAATCATATTTTTTTTTCTGTGTATGTGTGTAGATTAGTAAATTAGAGACATCAGAAATCTTACCAAACATCAGTAGAATAACTTATATAAATATGTCGCAGTATGTCCTACTCTAAAATTGCTATCTGATAAATGACGTACATTTTATGGACATAAAAAACTTGTAAATCATAGAACATATACTTTTTCAGGTAGAAGAGACATCCTTGGCGCTGCAGAGACTGGCAGCGGCAAGACACTAGCATTCGGCCTGCCAATATTATCAGGCATTCTCAAACTGAAAGAAAGAGCCGAAGCCAAAGGCCTGGACGTCTATGACATACCTTATAAAAAAAGTTCTCTAAAAAAGAAAACAGGTGAAGAAAATAATGATAGCAAAAAAGAGTTTAAAAGAAAAAGTTATAATAAGCAAGTAAACAAAAAGAAAGTTGAGGAACCAAAGGCTAAAGAGTCATCTGAAGATGGTTACAGCAGTGGCCATGAGAGTAACGATGATGAGAATAATGATAGCGAAAAAGATTATATTGAAGAATATGAAGTCCCCGTTAGGAAGAGGGAAAATTCGGCGGACGAAGGCAATGATAGCGACGATGATAATAATTACACTCATCTGTCTGATATGTTAGATTCTGATGATTTAGCTGAGACCAGTGATGAGGAGGAAACTACTGAAAAGAGTGTTGATGAAAATAATGATGCAACTGATGATGAATACGATAGTAATGATGATAATGAAAATAGTGACGATCCTAATGAAACTGAAGACATTGATGAAAGTGAAATAAGTGACGTTGCTGATGAAGCAGTCAGTGATGTTAATGAAAATGATAGTGACAAGGAAAATAATGAAACAGATGATGAAATTGATGAGGCAGATGAGAATGAGCAAGGTATAGTAACAATTAATCTTTCAGCCAAAAATAAAGCTTACTATTTTTATAAAAGGCTCATTCATAGCCCAGCCGTCCTGAGGATGCCCCGTTTAGATGCGAAACACGAGTCAAAAACTTTTTTAGATTTGCTTCGTTTTGCTTAGAAATGCATTTTATTTGGGGTTCCATCACTCGTGATAGATAGTTTCTCGACTAACATCTCAAAGGGGTTCGGTGTTGCTGGCTTCTTTAATTATCGGTCAAACTTGTTTGGTTTATAATTGGAAAGTTGACAACCCGAGGGTCAGTGGTGGGTTCCTCTTCCCCCATTTGTCTTACTATTATTGCTGTTTATTTTCCATCTCTTGGAGATTTGGCTTCAATTTGATTTGATTCGACTTGACTATGGGACATTATGCTACAAAATGATTTTTTGTTATTATTTTTCTTAGGCATAGGATGTGTAAAAGTAGTTGATGACATAGAAATGCCAGGTCACATGGTGACCAGAACTGGCAAGCCACTGTATGCACTCATCCTGACTCCGACCAGGGAACTGGCCATTCAGATCAGCAGGCACTTGATAGCAGCTTCTAAGTATACAGGTAACATCAAATACAAAAAATAAGGATATTAATAAAAATGGACTCTGTCAAAAAAAAAAGATATTAGCCATATTTGGAATTTCTGTCTGTTCACATTATGATAAAACTATCGAATGGATTTTGATGCAACTTATGCTAAGTTGATAGCTTATAAACCGGGTCAATATGTGATATACTCTATATCCCGGGAATATCATGGGCTGTGTCATGATAACGAAACGATCGTATCCCAGTATCCACTAAGCGGATTATTATAACAAAACTTACCTTACTATTCCCCTGAAGTCATACAGCGTACGAAGTCGCGGGTACTGCTTGTTAATATAAGATGTCATGACTTCTTGAACTAAGCAAGAAGTTCGGTATTTTTTTTTATTAGACGAATACACCAACTATGCAGTCCCACACTAAGCAATGCTTGTATTGTGGACTGAGGGCGAACTAAGTATATAATACTTATACGGATATGAAACATAAATGCTCATCACGGAAAAAATGTCCCAACCAGGATTTGAACCCGGGACCCTCGGCTCAGAAAGCAGGGTCAATAGCAACTGCGCTAATCAGGTCGTCAATTTGTTAGTCAAGTATCTTTATTACGCCTAGTCTACGAACTTGGCCTAGGCCTGCATATAATCTGCCATATCATGAACTTCTACTTAATATTGGCAAAATATATCTTTATCTAGGTATCAGAGTAGCGACGATCGTCGGTGGAATGGCGGCGGTGAAGCAGGAGAGGGTGCTTCGCTCGGGGCCCGAGGTGGTGGTGGCCACGCCGGGCCGCCTGTGGGAGCTGCTCAACCAGGGCCAGCCGCATCTGCAGCAGATGGACTCTGTCAAGTTAGTGTTACTCCGCTATCGAGTAGTATGTTATTGTTAAACCCCAACCGTGTAGACCTCTTAAAAACCTCGCCACAAGTAACATGTTTGCCGTGGCGATACACAGATGGCGCTGCATACGATGTCCAGAAGAAATTTACGATTCCTCATACAATCTTGAAACGCGCTGTGAAAGTTTTCGGAGCATGGAATATATGAACATCACCCCGACAATAAACATCTTCCGTGGCTTAAACCGTTTATAAATAGAAGTCAGGCTATGTTTTGACCATCAAAGTTCGCTCCTACCGGGATTAGCTCGCGGTACCCTCGGTACAGAAAGCATGGTCACCATCGACCAAGAAGCTCTTACAAAGAGGAGAGGTTGTTATAGGATTTTCGTATCAAACGATGCGTGACACTGCGCATGGTGAGAGGGACGTTGTGCTTCGTCCACCTTCATATTCTCCATCTAGCGGTGAATAGCAAAAACTAACTATGTCGAGGTTACTGCGTGGTTTATCTATATCATGCCACTAGTATAGGACGCGTATACAATGTAGCGCCATCTCTTGTCGAGTAATGAAACTAAAAGGGATTAATAAACTGGGATGCAAACGCGAGCGTGCTGTTCATAGGACGACCGCTGACAGACTGACCGAGGCCACGTCCACCGTGATGACGTCGGGACCTAGCTGTCAATCACAGTGCACGGTTGGTTACACTGACCTCTATGGTATACATCGCTGGACTAATCATAAGCCCGGTTATCGTGTGCCTATTTGATTTTCGCCATTTTAGCGCTGATAGCGGCAGTGAGGGGGAATGGAACTAATAATAGAGATGGGACAGTGATATGATACATCGATAAAAATGTTTATGCTTAAACCATGCAGTAAAATGAAAATAATTATGATCCATTCCTTTAACAATGGCTAATGTCCAAAATAGTCGAGTGGTTAATACTAAGATGAAGCAAATAATGATAATGATTAGCCGAATCGCTCATGGGTAGGGTAGGTAATCTTAGGATAAGCCGAAACTGGACTAAAGAGTGGTGTGTGACTAGCTAGATCCTACTTAAATAAGGATAGTTTTTTAATTAGAAATGAGGTAATGTAATGTTGTTTGGGAAGCAATGGAGTAGGTAAGGTATTAATAGAAAATAAAAATCATCAAAGTAGTACATGAGTTATGTTTAATAAAACAGTCATCAGAGAAGTGTTTTGAACAGATGTAATCATACTTTTTTCGGACGCCAACTAGGCTTTTCAATGTTTTTGAGCCATAATTCTAGTCTTCTATTGTCAGTCGGAAACCTGTGAATTAGTAAACATTGTTTTAAAATAATATGTATTTGATAATACAAATCTGTCTTCGGCGATTTTTACGTTCTTGAACGTTCTATCTATTTAAGATATTGATAGAAAAAATATCGATAAATTTTATCGACAAGGAACTTTTACAGCACTATTGAATCTTATTGTTTATAAAAAACCGATAATACAAAGACAAATGCGTTGTAATCACGTATAAATAAGATTAGTAACATATTTTTAAGTGCCTATAATATCAATAGAAGTTTTAATTTCTTGAATATTAGCCGTAAATTCACTTACTTGTGGAATGTAACCCCACTTCCCTTCTGGTAAAGAGTTTTGCATAACACGCACTCTTTCATGGTTTACCTATTAACTAACACCACTTATTTATGTATTAACTATATTAATACGACACAACAAACAAGTTTAATCGCGTTAAACCTTCAAAATCACTTTATAAACACGGAGACAATGTAAACAAAACAACGGCCATTTGCATTTTACGTCAGATTTAGTTCCTTTCCCCCACGTTGGGGGCGCTTCAAATAGGCACAATAGATAGCTGTCATTTTAAAGGGTAGCATTAGTCAGCGTACTTGTATCATGGACGTCAGTGGTTGGTTAGGACATCAGAATCAGAATATTTTTTATTCATGTAGACCATTATGTACAGTACTTGTGAATCGTCAAAAGATACAAAATATTATGCTACTACTTTAACACCCGATCGGAATGCCGTTCCTATGGTAAAGAACGGGCAAGAAACTCCATGGTTGCTCTTTTTTAAAAAAAGATCTTTTACATTTTTGAGCAATCTACTTCTCTGTATCTACTCCGCGCGACCGGCCGTTCCAATCGGGTCGGGAAATCATATAAAACATTTCTCATTGTCTTTCCGAAGGTTCCTAGCTATAGACGAGACGGATCGCATGGTGGAGCGAGGCCACTTCGACGAGCTGCGACCGCTGCTGGAGAGGTTGAACGTGGACGACGCCAGCCGCGCTTCCAGACAGAACTTCGTGTTCTCCGCCACACTCACCATGGTGCACGACCTGCCCGGGCACATGAAGGGGAAAAAGGTATAATTGGCTAGACGAACAGACCAACTGGGCCCCAAGTCTGCTAACACAATCGATTCATAATCGAACAGCAACCGCATAGTAATTGTCACTTTTGACAGATATCCCATACAATATCTGTCAAAAGTGACAATTACTATGCGGTTGCTGTTCGATTATGAATCGATTGTGTTAGCAGACTTGGGGCCCTGATCGAATCCTCAATAAGCAGCACTTGTACTATGGACACCGTGCAATAGTCTGAGGGCGATCTTAGTATGTACTAAACCTGGGCTTTTTTAGTGTGTTTGTTGGTCTACGAATTTTATCGCGTTTATTTTACGTTCCCGACGTTAGAAAATTAGTTTTATTTCAATGTGTAGTATTCGCGTAAATATAAGAAATCATTTTTGATGACAGGTAACGAAACGAGGCAAGATCATCAACAGAAAAGTAGAAAAGATGACGTCGCAGCAAAAGATCAACAAGCTTGTGAAAATGATCGGAATGACCGAGCCCAAGGTGGTGGACATCACTACACAGAACTCGGGTAAGTTCAGATCACACTTGTAACAGTTCAAAAAACAAATATTCAGCGTACATCAACTAGTTTGTGAGCGTAGATCATGGGGGGGGGGGGGGGGGGGTGTAATCCGGATATACTGATGATCCTATCCCTATCCTACATATTATCCCTGGGTATTTAAATAAAACTAATTTTACGGATTTTATCGCGTTTATTTTTTGTTTTTTACGTTCCCGACGATTCGGCTGCTTTACAGCAACCATGGTCACGGGAGGACTGACGTGGTTGACGTCCTAGTGTCATAGTTTGAACCGGGGTACCCTCATATTCAATTGTTATTTGTGGTCCGATCTACGAGAAAGTGCTCACAGTGTCTTGAGGTCTTGCAATCGTACGCTTGGTTTTGGATTTAATAATATTAATTACTGGTTCCCAAGTCGGTGGTTGCCTGGGTGCTACCACCGATTAAAATTAGTTTTATTTAAATGTGTAGTATTAGCGTAAATATAAGAAAACAATATGTTATCCCTGGGTGCTATAGGCTACGTTTCATCGAGTTACCGTGGGCAGAAGCGAGTAGTAGAGCGAGCGTATTTATGTAAACTTGATAATTTCGCAGGAACGGCGGAGACCTTGACGGAGTCGCGTATAGTCTGTGCGATGGAACACAAAGACGCGCATCTCTTCTATATCATCAAACGGCACCCCGGCCGGGCCATAGTGTTCTGCAACTCTATAGGCAGCGTCAGAAGGTCAGTGGAAGAAGTGCTGCCTGAATTATCTATTTTTTTTTTACCAGCTGCCAAACCTGCCTAGCCGTTCCTACATTGTTCACACATACCTACAACAATGTAGTGCTCTAAAATGTAAAGATCTTTTTAAAAAGAGCAACCATGGAGTTTCTTGCCCGCTGTTCTCCATAGGAACGGCATTCCGAACGGGTGGTAAAGTTGTAGCTTAGCATTTTTTTACTTTTTGACGATTGAAATAAAACTAATTTTACGGATTTTATCGCGTTTATATTATGTTTTTTACGTTCCCGTGACCATGGTTGCTGTAAAGCAGCCGAAACGTCGGGCACGTAAAAAACATAATATAAACGCGATAAAATCCGTAAAATTAGTTTTATTTAAATGTGTGGTATTCGCGTAAATATAAGAAATAAATATTTGTAAACGATTCATAAGCACTGCACTTAATGGTTTACATGAACAAAAATATTCTGATTCTGAACCTCCTTTTGTATATTTTCCAGACTGGCCCAATTGTTCACGCTGCTAAAGTGTCGCCCTCTGCCGCTACATGCGAGCATGCCGCAAAGGCAACGAATAAAGAACTTGGAAAGGTACTTCAATTTATTAATTTAGAACAAACTTATTAAATTTTGTCCCCAAAAAAATTACCATTGGGATTTTTCGCTAACATTTTTTTTATTATAATTCATAGAACTAGGCGATACTTGGCGGAAATCCATTGTTAACCTAATGGGGAAAGATTTTTTTTATTGCTTTTTTAAACGTATTTGTAAGCATAATGTGGATCATGAGTCATCTCCACATTATGTTTACAAATACGTGTAAGAAACGCAGGTTCAAGACTTAGTTTAGCCTTTCCGAATCACCCCCGTATACATAATAATTTGTAACACAAACAAAATAGTTGGAAAGTCGATTACTTATATTACTTCTGATATTCTAGTATATGCATTTTTTTTCGAATTTAACGTCCCAATTTAGTATTATGTGCTGTAACGACACAATGTTGCCAGGTTCCGCGACGACCCCCACGGGGTCCTAATAGCCACAGACGTGGCCGCCCGCGGTCTGGACATCCCTCTCGTGGACCACGTGATACACTACCAAGTGCCTCGCACCGCTGAGAACTACGTCCACCGCAGCGGGCGCACGGCGCGGGCCTCGAACGAGGGACTCGCTGTGCTGATGATGGAGCCCGGCGAGGCCAGTCTGTACTCGAAGCTCTGCATCACCTTGCAGAAGAGTGAGTAGCCTCTTAAATTAAAAAAACAAAACGCCAGAACAACAAACCAACTGGGCCCAGTCTGCTAACAATCGATTCATAATCGAACAGCAACCGCATAGTAACTGTCACTTTTTTTAGTTAGCAGACTTGGGGCCCTGTATGGTCCCAAACTAAGCATCGCCTGATAGGGATTCAGGCCTATTTTACGAGCAAAGTTGGTACTGATCCTGCGTTCTGGGCTGAAGGGCCTGGGTTCGTAGCCTGGTAGGACCAAGCTTTGTATGATAAAAACTAATATTTGCACCCGAGCCAGTCATGGATGTAAAATTACAATGTTTTGTATATATGTCAGTATTATACACTTGAATAGCCCCTAGTCCTTCGAAAAATTGCTTACAAGGTAAAGTAATTTTCCATTTGACACTGGCAAAATACCTATGATGTTGGCACCATACTTTTTTTAGAAAGAAGAACTGTCACTTGTTCTATCTGAAAATAATAAATAGGGATAAAAAAAGCTAGTAATTACTATATATTTACTTCTACAGCATCAGAAGTCCCCCTATTCCCCGTGGACCCCCTCATCCTGGCTTCCCTCAAGGAGTTGGTGAGCGTGGCGCGGGAGCTGGACACCTTGGAGCTGAAGAAGCGGCGAGCTGCGCAGGCGCACGGCTGGAGGGAGAAGGCTGCTAAAGAAATGGACATCATCATCGACGAGGATGACGTGTATCCTTTACGACAAATATGCCCTAGCAATGCCCGCGACTGCACGCGTGGAATTGATGTTTTGTCCTTCCATTTTCCGCGAAAATGCAAGATATCGATCTTGTAATAAGATATCACCACGCCAAGTTTCATCAAAAACCGTCTAGTAGTTTTCCCATGATCCGCGAACAGGCAGACAAACAATAGAAAAAAAAACAAAAGTTAGGTTTAATTTTACATTTCATCCAATCTGAGGATTTTATGTAGTAACACCGAATCAACGAATTCGTACCAAGGTTTACTAATCTAGCACTGCGTGTAGGTTTCTTCAGTCAATTAAAAATACTTAACTCTTCCTCAGTCCTATCAAGCATATAGACCCGAGCATAGACAAGGCTTTACAAGTGAAGAGGCGGCAGCTTAATAGTATGCTGTCTCGCCCAATCTACCCTAGAGGCTTCTCATTTAAGTACCCTACGCTCAACGACAACGAAGCCCTTAAAGTGTCCGAAGAAAACGCATTACAGGTACATAGAAACTAAGAAAACATCTGTATGTATAATTGAACCAACCACAGACGGAGCAGACAGAACTATAAGATATAATGAGACACAGCAATTGTCAACTGATTATATTGATGAGTTTATGAAGATATACCTCTATTCCCATAAAGAAAGCGGCGAATACTTTCCTGAAAAAAATACACAAACAAATATTAAAAAAAAAAACATTTTTTTGGGAAATATAAGGGTTGAATTCCCCTTACATTTACCGCAAAAAACGTTCGGTTACTGGCCTGACAGCATTGACAAAAAGACTTCGTTTCCTATTCACTCGACTTTTTTAAAAAGTGAAGTGAAAATTAACCTTCTTTTTTTTTCAGGTAATGAAGAAGGCGATAGAAACGGGACAAATAAAGAAAGAGAAGAGAAAAAGTAAGAACGCGCCTTTGCTACAGCTGCATAAATCTTTAAAAAAATAAATGAGACGTTAATAAATATTATTTGTCCGTACAATTACATTTTATTTATCAACCTGATAATTTGAAACCACTACAATTAATTTTGACCATGGTTAAAAATATCCTGCGGTTTTTTTTTATTACATTATAGGCAAGTATTTGATCTCGATCTCACCTGATGGTAAGTGACGATGAGATCTACGATGGAGCATACTTGCCTAGGTAGGAAGGCGGCAGTAGATAGAGACGCTACATTCACTAGGCACATGCAGCGCAGCTGATCTGACCCGCCATCCATGAATGGCAGCACCGAACATCATGCCGGAACACGGCTAGGCCGCTTGGCGACATGACTTTGTTCAGTGGGTGGTGACTAGCCACGGCCGAAGCCTACCACCAGTAGAGTTGTCACCTGGTTGGCACCACCCAGGGTCACGTGTAGGGTATCTCGAGGGTACTTAATTCTCCTACGGACGAAGGTGACTCGACCCCAAATGCGTCGTGCCGGCGTCAGTCTATGAGCTACATTGATTATAAGGTCGAGCTAAGCATATTTTATACCGTGGTTTTATCTAGCATTAGTACATGCTCTTTGAAAATGACTAGCAGATTTTTTATCAAAATGCCAATCAACGATGTTTTATTCTATTCCGAAAATCATTGACGCCAATGCTCTATGTATCGAAGAAGTAAAATTTGATCTTTGATAGTTGCATTGGTTGCAATAGAACAACCGCATAGAAACTAACGCTTTGCTACGCGCTCCGCTATATATAAACGCGTTCAAAATAGTGCGCGCCTTTTGGCCAATGATTGTGAATTTGTTTTGTGACCAATCAGATTGATTTTTGACTCAATAAACGGAAATGTATAGAGGGAATTAAAGATAGAGTAACTAAATAAAATGTGGCCATCATCAAAACTTTTCAAAACTGAAATAAATATTAAAGAGTGGATACAAACGCACCCAGTATGGATTTTATATTATTTTGGCGATTTCATACATTTAAAAATACTAACAATATAAGTCGATGCCGATATAAGTATGTATATTGGTATGAGCTATTCTATAATTTGGTGATGCATTATGAATTTCTAAGCAATTGTTCATCAAAACGATCTAAAAACATAAACGATTTATTATAATTTAGTTTTTACAAATCTATTTTCTTTACGAAATGAAATGCGATATAAAAGTATTATCATTGCGTCATTTCTGTCTCCGTCAAAAAACCAAAATAAAACAGCACGCTGCCAACCATAGACAAAAGAGGGAGGAAGTTTGTGAATGATCGATTTTACGCCGGCCTCATAAACTTCTCAACGACATTTTTCTTTGTTTGCCGTAACGCGCGTGGACAATATCTAGTGTAGACGCTAGTTTGTGACGAAAATAATATAATGGCGAACATGTTTCGCGCGGTGACCGTTTCCGCGGTGAACAGCGACGGCGCGCTCACACCGCGATTCAACTTCCCTACAAACGTAAACGTGGATTACGATCCTCAAGGGTTGAGTGTAAAAGTGATTCGTGCGGACCCGGTGCTAGCGCAGGAGGTGCTCGAGTTCCCTGCACACTGTCAGAGCGAGTGTTCGCGGGTGGCGGGACAGTCGTACATCTTCACGATTGACAATGAAACGTTGTTCTTCAAGTTCGCGTCGGAAGCCGACTGCCAGAGCTTCCATCTGCTCGTCAGCAAGGTCAAGGCAGGCAGGTCGTCGTCTGTGTTCACCGTGCGGACCGAGGACTCGTCAGCTATGCAGTATTTCCAGTTCTATGGGTACCTGAGTCAACAGCAAAACATGATGCAGGATTACGTGAGAACGAGCACGTACCAGCGCGCCATATTGTCTAATATCAACGATTTTAAGAATAAAGTTGTGTTGGATGTAGGCGCTGGGTCAGGTATATTGTCCTTTTTTGCCGCTCAGGCGGGTGCTCGTAAGGTGTATGCAGTGGAAGCCAGTAACATGGCTCACCACGCACAAGCGTTAGTCCGTGCCAACGGTCTGCATGACCGCATCACAGTAGTAGCTGGGAAAATTGAGGAAATTGAACTCCCGGAGAGTGTAGATATCATCATATCAGAGCCCATGGGCTATATGTTGTACAATGAACGTATGTTAGAAACATATTTGCATGCTAAAAAGTGGCTGAAGCCAAATGGTAACATGTACCCAACAAGGGGTGACCTCCACATAGCGCCGTTCACTGATGATGCATTATTTATGGAACAATACAACAAGGCAAACTTTTGGTATCAAACATGTTTCCACGGAGTGGACTTGAGTGCTTTACGTACAGCCGCCATGAAGGAATATTTCAGACAGCCAATAGTAGATACATTTGACATTAGGATCTGCATGGCAAGATCAGAGAGACATGTGGTTGATTTCTTGCAAGCACACGAAACAGACTTACATAGAATTGAAATACCATTCAGATTTGAGATGACTCAGTCTGGCACATGCCACGGTTTGGCATTCTGGTTTGATGTGTTATTTGCTGGTGCTACCCAGCATATATGGCTATCCACTGCACCTACTGAGCCCCTCACTCACTGGTACCAAGTACGCTGCCTGCTAGAGACTCCAATATTCGCAAAACAAGGCCAAGTACTCTCTGGCCGTGTGCTGCTCCTTGCCAACAAACGACAGAGTTACGACGTCACCATGGATATCAATTTAGAGGGCACTAACATCTCATCATCCAATACTTTGGATCTGAAGAACCCATACTTTAGGTATACGGGGGCACCGGCGGCGCCGCCTCCCGGCGTCAACAGCACCTCACCAAGTGAAACCTACTGGAACTCCATTGAGTCCACCGGTTCACTCAGCAATGGACAAGGCGTCATGCTCACAGACGCGACGCAGCAGTACTGCTCCACTCCGGACCAGACCATTGCATACGGCGCTCACCCAAACATGATCAAGACAGTGATGCTCCAAGAGGAGTTCATAAAGAGAATCGGGATCAGTCAAAACGGGGACATATAATCCGCGAAAACGCGCCGAGCGCGCCTTAGGGCTTTAAGAGACCGCCGAAACCGGTTGTGAACAATCTTCCGTTCAGACTTTGTAGTGTGTAAGCAGACTTATTTATTACGAATCATCACAGTGACAACAATCATGTAACTGGCCTTGTAAATTAAGTAAAATGTGAAATGATAATCGGAGGCAATAAGTTGAGCCTTGGTGATGTTTGTTTTGACCGAAAACCAACGCTTATTAGTGTATTTGAACACACATTTTTATTATGGAATTGTGACATTAAAATGTAAATATGGGCATGAACAATGAGTGGCCGAGCATTTGAATCGGGCTAGGCAGCTCCGTGGCTATTAATTACTGTGAAAGGTTCACCACAGATGGTAAGAGTATAAGAAAAACTCGCGCTATGGCACAGGCGGCAACTATTGTAGTCACAGATTGTCGCTGGTTGCTGTACACTGCCTGATATTCATTTAATTTTGCCAACTTTAACCAACAAGTTGCCCAACTTGAAGTTGCTGACGCTATTTCGTAGTTCACAGCCATAGGAAGAACCTTTCACAGCGTTATTAATGTAGTCAAAGTACACGTAGGCTAAGTAATAAGTGCGGATTTTAATGATAAAGCTTATCACTGTCAATACTCATTATCATTATTGGATCAGGCTCAAGCGTTAGTTGTAGACAGCAGACTCATTGGATTGTCCATTAAATAGATGCAGTCTGTCTGCCAGTCAGCGAAGATTGTGTATTAACTACAAGCTTCCATCGGATATTTTTATACACCGAGACATAGCCATAATGCTATGTGTAAAAATACTTTTTTGTAAATATAGAATAAACTGATCATTTTTTCTGGACTATCATGTTGAAATCACTATTTATCGTAATCTATGTGATGTTTATCTGATTTATGACGTTATTTGATAACATGTTAAAGCTGTTTTGTGAGCAATTATCCTTCCATTTTTTAATGAGTAAATTACATATTCCAAATTTTCACGTCTCCTGCAAAGCTTTTGATGATCGCGCAGGTTGAATTTGTTGGAATAGGACGCCCAATTTACCGGCGCCTTAGTATGGCGTTTTGATTTACCTAGATATGTTACAGTGGCAGCATGCGACGTTCTAAATCACAGTAAATATCCCGTAAACACGTTAAATAGTGAATTTTACTCGCCACGAACCATTGATATTGATCAAACAATCAGTAAAGCATGTTCTTTTCTCACGAAAAAGTCGTGAAATTGTAAGACTAATTATCATATCATAAAACATGATTGACGATCTACAATCTTTTATTGTAGTGAGCGGTGCTTCGAACCTCGGTGTTGCGCAAAAATGTGGAATAACAATACTACTACCTCATGATTTGGCAGACAATTTGGATCCTTGAAATGAGCCGATAACCATTGCGAGCGATGCGGTGACACGAAAAAAACATCCTCAGCAGATTGATGTCGTACATTGCCTTAAAAAAACTGATAGTCGAGAAAATCGTCTGGTCAAAGCTCGAAAGTCAAATCCTAAGTACCTATATTTTTTGTTTCTTAATTACATCTGAATCGAAACGGTTGGAATAGTGTACGTGTGTGAAATTAAGACGCTTCGTAGGATATGATTTTAAGTGTCCAAGGGTCTTGATTGGGGCATTTGATTCGAGGGTCTTGATTGGGGGATTGCAACTAACTTCACAGAAGCAAACTTACTTTTGGGACATCGTAGTGTCGTATTATTTGGAGGTTGAGACGAGGACCATCGCTGATTAAAACGATTCAATAGATCTACAATAAAATTAATACACATTTCATCCTTGACCTTTGTAAGGGCAAATAATGTCTGGCCGTATCAGAACTATGGTAATTGATTCAAATGTAACGTTAATTGAAACGTCGCTCGCAATAGCGTTTGGACTTAGAGTAATGTACGACTTGTTATGACACATTTAAGTTGGTATTCGTTATGGTATAATAATAAAGGATGAAACATAAAAAGGAGAATGAAATTAATTAGTTACTGTTCTGGCATAAAATTATCAATTCAAGTTTATACATGGATGTCGTTAAAGATTAAGGAATGAACACCGAGGACTAATGAATAGGAATACTGCATGTTTACGGCTATGGGCTTGCCAGTTCTATACTTATATCATTTTCGTGAATACTTATGTTGGTACCTGATTAGCGCAGTTGGGGGTGACCCTGCTTTCTGCGCCGAGGGTCTCTGGGTGGAATCCTGGTAGGGACAAGCATTCTGTGAGGAGCATGACTCTTGTGCCCGAGTCATGGCTGTTAAAAGTATTATATACTGAGTTCGCCCTCAGTCCGTTGTACGGTACCCATAATACAAGCGTTGGTTAGTGTGGGAGCGTATAGTTAGTGTGTTCGTCTGGCGAGATTATATTATTATTGTTATGGTGCTCCCGTTCCAAAGATCAGATTCTGGATTGCCACTAATCACCCCATCAGCGATTACATTCATGATATTATGTACTGTTGCATTAGAAATTGCACAATGTCTAATGGAAAGTCTGAGATTATGATCTGCCTCCATATTATAGACCCTCCTACTGGTTCAAGTTAATCGTCATCCCACCATGATTATTTAATGACATTGTAGGTTCTAATGAAAATGAGTAGCAAGGTAATCATTGGTAATCATCATTGTATACCCAGGAGTAGGTAGATATTCGCGAAGCACATTTACCCGATAGCATTGCGCTTCCTATGTTATAGCCGAGCCGACTGCGATTACAAGGTCAAATTTCTGGCTGCTCTTAATATACAAACCTACTTACCCGGCCTAGGAGTCGAACGAGGCACCTCCGGTTGGTCACCCGCCAGTGCTAACACAAAACCAATGACACACAGTATAATTTAATTACATTCTTCTTTAATTAACAATCGTCTGTCCTTTGTTACCTATATATATATTGCTTCGTCTCACTTTGTTGGTAGCTAAACCAGAGGGTTTTAAACTGTATACCTACTGAAATTAAATATATTTCGAAATAGCAACTCCATCGTAGAAGCAATCTAGAGACGCGGGCAGAGAGAACTGAGCAATAAGTATTTTATAAGTACTAAAGGTTTTTTTTTTTTTTATTACATTATAGGCAAGTATTTGATCTCGATCTCACCTGATGGTAAGTGACGATGAGATCTACGATGGAGCATACTTGCCTAGGTAGGAAGGCGGCAGTAGATAGAGGCACATGCAGCGCAACTGATCTGACCCGCCATCCATGAATGGCTGCACCGAACATCATGCCGGAACACGGCTAGGCCGCTTGGCGACATGGCTTTGTTCAGTGGGTGGTGACTAGCCACGGCCGTAGCCTACCACCAGTAAACCTATTTAATTGTCTTCACGGTACTCTATACAGGTGATTCAGAAAGCGTATACTAAGCCTTGAACCTGCGCTTCTTTAGCTTATATGTAATTATTATGTGTAGTCACAATTACGACGTCAGTTTAAAAAAAAATGCTGACCAAAAATCACAATTGTATTTTTTTTTGTTTTGTTGGGAATATTTTTTTTAATCGGCATAGAGTAATTCTGACTTCACACTAAATAAGCCCGGGTTCTAGGCGAAGTAAACCCGTTCTGAATCCTCTTCTACGGCGATGGTATTAAGACTACTGAATGTTGATTGACTACACTACCATAATTTAGGTAGTTACATTTTTTTTTCTAGAGTATAGTTTAGTCGGACTAACGTTACACCGAGTCCGCGTATTGAACTACCTTTGAGATATATTGGACTCAACCGGAAATTATGCTTACTAATTCAAATCTAGATATGGGTCATCGAACTATTGATAAGAATAAACTCTAAAATGTATTATGTACATCCCTGCCCGCGTCCATCAATCGCCAAGCCAATATCACTTGCCATTGTAACATTTACTCCTATGTTTGTAATCATAGAGTGTATATTCCCTTGGCTAAATTAAGTGTTTAGGCCACTAATTAGAGGTACACAGTAGAACACGGATGGAAATGGAAATTCAATTAAAAATCAATGAAACATATATTCAAATGTAACTTGTTGAAAAGCTTTATCGTAGGTTAACATTTATAGTAACTTTTTAGCCGTAAAAAATAAAGATTTCTTACAGAACAGTCAGAAAATAAAGACTAAATAATAAAGAGATTAAATAATTGTTTTACAAATACATAAAACATATTGGATTTTCATTTCCATCGGCAAATAAGAATAAGGAGCGGATTGTGTAAATAAATAAGAACAATTTGTATCATTTGATTTGTCAATTTTTATTTTTTAATTGATCACATCACGGTTGTGTAAAGAATAATGTTTGTAAAATTTAATATGAAGCATGCACACGCCCCAATTTTGTTACAAAATCAATTCGTCCTTTTCAGATACTCAATTTATGAGTAGGATAGACGGTCATTCTAAACACCCTATTCAGACTATGATGAGTCATATAAATGATGGCTCTGCGTAACAAAATTGGGGATATTGTCGAATGTATGCATGATAAACTCCAAAATGCAGTTTTTAAACTCTCAATGTTAGCCTAGACGTAATAAAATTAAGAAATCAATCTTAGAAGGTGCATTTTTTTTCGTAAACGGCCTGTCTGTTGTGTTAAAGTCCTACTACACTTACACCAAGAATTCTTGACAAGAACTCCCCTAGTAAAGATTATCTTTCAGTAAACACTGCGACAGTAAATTAACGCAAAACCTCGATCACCCAAATTGATCTAAGTCATAAAAACTATTCATCTAGTCATTACTTATGTTTATGCATTCTTGTAAACGGTACGCACCATTCAATATCCTAAAGAACACAAACTCTTTGCTTTTTTAATCTATAACGGCTTGAGCAAAGGTCTTCCCCCTTAAGCATTTTATTATTATTAATAAAATGTGTTATTTATGATTGAATAATAGATTCTGCAAATACTCCTTATTCTGAGTTTCATACTAATTGTGTTTTGAGCAAGATTTAAAAGGAGACCAATTACACGTGTCGGTGCTCTTGTTCTCGTAAGTGTAGTTTGGGCTTAACAGAAGACATAGTACGAATAAGAATATACACATGAAAGGATTATATAACTGCATAAATGGTACTTGTGGGATATTTGACAATGGTTTTATTATAAGATTGAATCCCAAAATGTGCATAGTAAGCTGATGTATATCGCTAGCGTGTTTCAGAATTTGTATTATTTAGTTTGAATATCCTTCGTTAGGTGACACTATTACTCTACCAAAATATCAATTTTAAAAAAAAACCAATATTTTTTTAAATTGTTTTTGTAGTCGGTCACCAAAATTAACAATTCTGATGAAAGTATGTGTTAACTCGTTTAGAACAATTGTTTTTTTTTTATTATTTGGCGACAACATTAGTGAATTAATAAGGTTCCTATTCACTGAACGCGCACCAATGTTGATCTGTTAAGATATGTGCGGTCTCCGCTACATACGTCCATTTCAGATGTAAGGTAAGGGACTTGGGGATTCGATTCGACTCGATGCGTCTTGTGGACGTCACACACACGGGTCTGCGTATACCGTGTATACGTCGGAGGGGATTCCGCTTTTGTTTAAACAAGTCTCATTAAATGAATGTATAAAAATGTATATTATCAACATGAAAGCCGTATTTGTGCTAATAGTTACATCTACTTACCTCCAAATTTATAGAAAGTTATAATGGATTTTAGTGGCATTAGTTTTCAGAGGAAAAATTGCGTTATAATACCTTTATGATCCATTAAAATTTTCTATAAATTTAAAGGTTAGACTTTAGGGACTCTCTCACCGCAAGAATGAAAAAATTAGATAGATATATTTATCGAATCACATGGCTATATTCGTGAAAACTTTGATGCGCATTCAGTACTCTGCTAGTAACTCAATATCGGTGCAAGAATAACAATTATTCTGATTAAGTATGTAATTTTTTTATACAAATTTAATTATACACGAGGTTTATTATATTTTTTTTCTGTAAACTGCACGTCCATATTACGATAATGAAAATAATCATTACGATGACAATTGTAGCAAAAAAATAATAATTATTGAATGGTGATTTTCGATAATTAAAATCGATTCTAATATTAATTGTAGTTTAATTTCTATATGTAGCATAACAATGTACCTATACCTACTCTAATAAAAATAATCACACTGTATTACAATATTATTTACCTACTACTTTCTGGCCACGAGCCTGATCGTAAATTAAAAAAAAAATTACTCCATAAAAATTTGACCCCTTAGGTATTGACTCCTTAGTACAGTCCTCTAGGGAAATCAAGGAATATATGTGCTTAAGGGAAAGTATGAAACGCAGACTTTTCTCATGAATCTTCAATTTTTTATTCAATTATTTTACTCTAACAAGCCAACCTTACAAGATACTGTAGCGACCTTTTCAACCTCGCCACAAGCTACACAGATAGGCAAACGCATTCAGAACAATAAATAATTCTCATTACAATCCTGAATCGCGCAATGAGAGTTTTCGGAGCACGTAACATATATACAAGATTCCGACAATAACCGCTGGGGCATAGCGGCCGCTCCGCCAGGCTGGAAAATCTTCCCTTTTCCGCTACAATACCATTTAATATCCCCCATAACTATATCCTCTTAATTACAATGCCTAGGTCCACTGGCTTGGCTGAGGGTTGCCTATTAGTCAGTCAGGCAGTGCTAAATAACAAATTGAAATAAAAAAAATATAAATAAGCATCAAGTACCCACAAGATTTATAAAGTACTTACTATAAATTTTAACTCAACTTCAAACACTCCAAGACATTGGGTATAGTGTCGCTTTTGTATTTGCAAAGCATTCTTAATAAATTGAGCTTCTTCTCGTTGGTCTTGGACGACTCCAGCTCGTACAGGGTACACAGGTTAACCAGTAAGCTCTCATTGAGCCCCCTTTCGGGGTCAGAGTGAATGGCTTTTTGGAGGACCGATATCGCTTCTTTCAGACGACCCATGTACAGTAGGCAGACTGATAGGTTGTTAGCTACCTGGAAAACAAATATATTACATCATCACGCCAGTCCTCTATCCTCGAAGGTGTAGGCAGTAGCGTGCCTAGGGTTTCAAAATAGGGCAAGCCCGATGTATATTTTTACTAGTAAATGAAGTGAAATCCATCTCGTGCCCTCTTTGTTCTTCAATCTCTCTCAATTTCAAGATACTTATGTACTGCAATAAATGCGCGAAATTTGAAATGTTCGATGCGCTTTGAAAAAAGATGTTTTTGTTTGAGATATTTTATGCATGCCCGGCTTTTTGGCTTGTATGAAGGTAGGCCTTCTAATTTGGTTATATTCATTCTTTTTTAACTTGGTCCCGAAGACTGCTTACACGATAATAATCGTTTAGCACTATAATTATTGTCATATTTTTTTGGTACCTACATAAATGGTCAAATGTAACATTTAAAATGCCATTGCTATTCGGTTATGAGTCGATTGTGTTACGCATAGTTTTATAGGAACCTACATATTACAGCACTGCCATCTCTGAATGTGGGTAATCCGTGACAAACTTACCAAAATTGAAATAAAACTTATTTTACAAATTGTATCGCGTTTATTTTATGTTTTTACGTTTCCGACCTCAAGACACCGTGAGAACTTTCTGCGTAGATCGGACCGCAAGAAACAACTAAATATGAAGGTACCCCATTGAAATAAAACAATTTTTAAGGATTTTATCTCGTTTATTTTTTGTTTTTACGTTTCCGACGTTTCGTCTGTAAAATAAGTTTTATTTCAATGTGTAGTATTCGCGTAAATATAAGAGATCAATAAACTCACCATGATGTTGGTGGGCTCCTGGTCCGCCGCCCTCGAGAAGTAGTTGTACGCGTCCTGATACTTGCCGTGCGCGATGTCGATCAGACCCAGGTCAACGTACTCCCGGACATCTGGCGTCGGGCAGCTGAGAACACCAATATTGAAGACATTATTTTAACATAAACATTACAGCTATTTTCTTTACATATTCCGGTGTGACTGTCATGGCAAGATTTTAAACTGAGTAAAATTAAGGATTTGTTTTTTTTTAAGAATATGGCTGTAATTTAGTTTTATTTGAAATTTTGAAATTTTATTTGAAAAAAAGAAAAAATCGTGCGAGAAATTATTTTTAGTAGGTACTCGATGCTGAATCCGTAATTTTGTCAGCCTTTTCGCGCGTCGAGGGAGTGACTCTGCTTTCTGCGCCGAGGGTCCCGGGTTCGAATCCTGGTAGGGACACAAGCTTTGTTTGATGAGCACGAATGTTTGTACCCGAGTCATGGATGTTAAATATCTATACATATATTATTATGAGTATTGACACGCGAAAAAGAGAGAAGAAAGAGAAACGAAGCTATGCAGTTCCGTATCTTTTTCGCAGTGAATTTCAAATTCATGCGAAATGTCGAAACCTTTATGTGAACTTCAAATTTCTACCAAGGGTGAGATTGAAATAATACATTACACTACCGTGAGATGGCGCTGAGACACAATATACCGGTCAAGGCATAAAAAATCCTATTACAATCACGGCGCGGACAAATTTTTCAATGAGATTAAATACTTCAAGGGGATTCCCTACAATTTTACACACACATCGAACGATTGGCCTAATAACGTAGCACTCCCTCATGAAGAAGTTTACCGACAATCAATCATAATAGGGCTAGTACCCAGGGCCGTAAATCAAAATAAAAAATAAAAAATCATATAATGTCGTAATTTCTGTATATTTGTTGACCTAGCTTAGGGGTGTCCACTTCGAAAAAACATCGATGTTTTTTTCGATGCGATATAATCGGAAGTGTGCATCGATGTCTTCCGATGTATCGGTTAGAAACATCGATGTTTATTGAACATCGAGTACTTTTTCTAACATTACATCACAAAGCCCTCACCTTGTCAAACCTCTAACATTCCATGCAAACGTCAATTTATATACTACTCCTACACCGGGGCCCCAACTCTGCTAACACAATCGATTTATAATCGAACAGCAACCGCATAGTAACTGTCACTTTTGACAGATATTGTATGGGATATCTGTCAAAACTGACAGTTACTATACGGTTGCTGTTCGATTATGAATCGATTGTGTTAGCAGACATGGGGCCCAGTACTGTCCATGTCTGCACATTTATCGCGTGTGTTCAAGGATGCTGAATGTTCAAGAAATCTATATAACTAAGAAAATAAAATTGGGCATCGTCATAGGTATTTTGCCAGTGTCAAGTAATATAAATTATTTCAGTTTTCGAGCATATGAACAGGCCCCTCCCTCCCTTAATCAGTAAAGTGATGGATACTTTACTGAAAGATTCTTTATGGATTCTTTGTGACAAACTGAAAAGGCAAGATTCGTCACTCTGTTTCAATTATCTGCACTCGTGCACTTTACCGAACCCATAATAGTTAATATTCCAGTTATATCACTCACCACTACTCGCAGGAACACTAGTTTTAGAAATTAAATCATAACTGACGCCATGACTTTTCAGTTTCCCGCTAAAAAGTCCGGGTTATGTTTTTATTTTATTATCTAACGCGCAGTGTAGCCAATATCAATTTCTACTAAATTCGGCAATTAGTTGGCAGTCCAACCAGAGCGTTCAAATATTACATAAACACTTAGAAATAAGATTCCGGATCCCGCTGCGTTCATATAAGTTTAAACAAAACAGGTTTGAAATAAAAAAATATAAAATAAACATATTTTAAAACAAATAGAAATACAGAAAAAGTTTTTTAGTAATGATTTAGAGATCAAACTGAGTTTTCATGAACTGGTTATCAATGATTCGATGTTTTATGAAAATACATCGATACATCGAGTATATCAATAACTCTTCAAAACATCGGATCGATTCGATGTATCGTATTGTAAACATCGATGTTTTCGATGCATCGATGTATATCGAATATCCCTAACCTAGCTGGGTTTATTCGATCTCAACTGCAATATAATAGCTGTTTGTGTTTCTTCGGCCTGTTATCTGACTCTGATCCAACTTAACTTGTGACCACGGCTTGTTAAATGGGCTCTGAAAATGCTTAATCCCTGAACTCTGGCTGTTAACTTGGATACCGATATTGTTCTCCGTGGATTTTCTATAAAATGCATCACAAAAACTGTGTTTACTATAATTGTAAGAACACCAGTCGAGAAATATCAATGTTTCGATTCCCGGTTCATGATCAAGGACGCCTTAATCTTTGGATTCGAAATGCAGGTATGTAACGTGGTACAAATTAATTCAAAAGTACAAATGAATTGTTGATGTAAGATATATTATTCTTATCACTGACTGACGGACAGTCCACAGCCTAAAGAAGTGGACCCAGAGTTTTGAAATTAGGAGGATATATTCCTTGAATACTCTAGATGTGCACTAAGGAAGGTTTTCTAAACATTCGACTCCTTAGGGGAGTCGTAGATTATAGGAAAAAAACATTGTTTTTGTTACGACAGGACATGGACAGTCTTATTTATAATTATATGTAAGTAATCTTCAAAAATATTTTACTTTCTTTTAGGAAATGCTTTGTTGGATTCATTAACGAATGATGAACTTAAGAATAGGCACATCTGTGCTGCACATTTTCCTGAACCTAGCCTCCATCGGGGAAATATGAGGAGCAGATTACTTGGACCCGCTGTACCAATTCCTTTTAGAACTGAAAACACTGAAGACGCAACTTCTCATGATCATTACATTAAAATAGGTAAGAATTGTTATACAAACATTGATATCTGGCCTTTTCGGCTATCCTTTGAACTCTGATTCTGGGAAATTCATTGTGTTTCTTAATTATTCTATTGCCTTGTATTTGGATTATATCATTATATGGTCCATATGCAAGACAAGTAACTACCATTTTAATCACTATCACACAATAAAGTCATATCTTTGTGTGTGCATGGTATTTTATAAAATATCTCCAATTGAACATTGTTTTTGACAGAACCACCACCTTCACCGATTTATTTGAACGAGATGACACCAACAAAATATGCAGTACCATCAGAAAATACAGGAAGCTCACCCTCAACATCTTCAATACCTCTAGATCCACTATTGGTATCTCCGCACGAACATAAGTCCATCAGAACATGTTTGTTTGAAAGACCTAAAAGATTATACATGAAAGGTCTTTTGAAAAAAAAGGAAAACGACCCTCCACAGACAAAACGTTTGAAAAGTACAGTTGCAAAATTAATAAAAAAGAATAAAGCGCTTCGAGCTAGAATTTACCGTCTCAGAACAAAAGTCAGGCAATACCGTGACAAAGAAAATGTACGTGAAGATAACCCTAAAGCGGTATTAGTGAACATGCAAAAAAGAAATACAAAAATGAAAAAGGCATGGAGCGAGGCGGAAAAAAATTCTGTTTATCCCTTTTTAATAAATCCTCTGCAACTTACAAGTTTCTGAGGAAGCAAGGTGTAGTGCTTGCTGCCCCAACTACTATTAAATTGTGGCTATATAAATCCAGTAATAGCCCCGAGCCAGCTGGCCCCTGTGGAGTGACAGACCAACACCCTCCAGAACAGAAGATGATTTGAGAAAATTCATAGCCGAGAAACAAACCCAATATTTATATAGCAACACATTAAGAAAAGGCGAACATTTGCTGAATAAACGCGATAAAATCCGTAAAATAAGTTTTATTTCAATGTGTAGTATTCGCGTAAATAAAAGATTGATTGATTGAATAAAATCCTTACCAGGATTCGAACCCAGGACCCTCGGCACAGAGAGCAGGGTCACTACCAACTGCGCTAATCAGGGCCCCAAGTCTGCTAACACAATTAATGCCTAATCGAACAGCAACCGCATAGTAACTGTCACTTTTGACAGATATTGTGTGGGATATCTGTCAAAAGTGACAGTTACTATGCGGTTGCTATTCGATTATGAATCGATTGTGTCAGCAGACTTGGGGCCCAGGCCGTCAATGTCAATTGGTACTCACATGTGATGCCTGACCTCCCTGGCCCGCTCCAGGCAAGTGCTGGCGGCGCGCACGTGGCCCGCCAGCAGCCACAGGCGGCAGAGGGCGCTGGCGAGCGCTCGCTTCTGCACCGGCGAGCTGGCCTCCAGCTGCAGCTGGGACAGTATCATAGCCGCTTGCCTGTAGTCCTGTTGCACAGTCGACAATCATTAATCTCACTAATATTATAAATGTGAAAGTTTGGATGGATGGATGGATGTTTGTTACTCAATCACGGCTGAACGGATCTGGATGAAATTTGGCACAGAGACATATTATAGTCTGGAATAGCACATAGGCTACTTTTTATCCCGGTAAAATGTCTGGTTCCCGTGGGATAGATTTGTTTAAATTTTTCATAGAGCAAAGGATCGACATGATTTTTTGCATAAGTAGTGGTAGTTTAGGGGTCAGAAAATGACATAGGCTACTTTTTATCTGTGGCATAAAGGACATACTTTTTATCGCGGGTAACACCGCGGGGCGCAGCTAGTATTATTATATTAGTACCTTCATAGCGATTGCACAGTTGACGATGGAATGTAGAACTCTCGTCTCCCTGCCGACCCATAATCGAATCGATTCTGTTTTGTCTTGATCAGAATTCAATGTGCCCGTGCCATCTTCCGTTTTTCCATCTCGAAGATTTACTAGCATCTATAAAATTTTGGACTACTAATAATCGACGATCTTCGGGCAGAACTATACATTAACAGTTAATACGGACTTTTTGGCGTGAAACTGAAAAGTCAGTTATGATTTAATTTCTAAAACTAGTGTTCCTTCGAGCTATAGTGAGTGATATAACTGGAATATTAACCATTATGAGTTCGGTAAAGTGCACGAGTGTAGGTAATTGAAACAGAGTGACGAAACTTGGCTTTTCAGTTTCTCACAAGAAATCCATAAAAAATCTTTCAATAAAGTATCCATCACTTTACCAATTGAGGGATGGGGGGTATTTTACTCGGGTCTAGCCTTTGGGCCTGTGCATATGCTCGAAAACTGAAATAATTTACATTACTTGACGGTGGCAAAATACCTACATATGGTGATGCCAAATTAAAAAAAAACTGTTAATACAAAATTCCCATCTGAGCATACCCAGATGCCTTGGCTCGGGTTCTAGGCAATTTAGTCTTGCCCAGGGACAAATCTCAGTGACGTTATAGGAGGGTTTCCGCTTACCTCTTGTATAATATCCAGCATGGCATACAGTCTGTCGATAGCCTCCTCCGGCTTACCGACATGTCCCGGCAACTCAGCGATCAGTAGTCTCAACGAGAAAGGCACCAGAGAGCCGGTTCGATTTTCGTGTGCCTCGGGGTAAAACTGCACGACATAAGATTTTAATAACAATTAGTGCAGCAGCTCAGGGCCTCAAGTCTGCTAACACAATCGATTCATAATCGAACAGCAACCGCATAGTAACTGTCACTTCTGACAGATATTGTGTGGGATATCTGTCAAAAGTGACAGTTACTATGCAGTTGCTGTTTGATTGTGAATCGATTGTGTTAGCAGACTTGGGGCCCAGGCCTCCGCGCTGCACTAGTGCGGGCTAACGGACTGCGTATCATTTACAAGATTGGTTATAGTTGAACGTCCTTCCTGTACTGAGGGGCCCGGGTTCAAGTTCTGGTAGGGACAAACTGTGTGATGAGCACGAATATTGTTTGTACGCGATTCATGGATGTTTAATATCTATATAAGTTCACAGCATTGAATTTTTCAAGGTCGAAAAACGTATGAAGTCCCCCAACCCGCAGTGCCAGTGTTTATCTCCCTCGCATCAAGGGGAGGATCATGCACAAGAGTGGGACATTAAAAAGGCCTAATATAAAAAGTAGTTAGTAAGCAGTGATTGCCAAGTTGGTAGAACGCTTGCCTCGGCAACGAGGATTGCAGGTTCAAACCCCGGCTCGCACCTCTGGGATTTTTCATGTGCGAATCTCATTTTCAACCATGATTATCACTTGCTAAACGGTGAAGGAAAACATCGTGAGGAAACCTGCATGTCTCAGAGAACCCCTCGAAAGAGATGTGAAGTTCGCCTACCCGCACTGGGCCAGCGTGGTGGACTATGGCCTAATCCCCCGTCGCATTGAGGGGAGGCCCGTGCCCAGCAGTGGGACATTAGAAAAGGGCTGGAATTATATATATAAAAAAACATACCTGATAGAACATGTCAGGTTTGCTCAAATCACCAAACGGTTCGGACTCCTTCTGCAGTACTTCGTGGAGTCGGATCCTCAACATGACTGCGAACCTTGTCAGCCAGAGCTGGAGAGAGCGTGGCGTGTGCTTTGTTGGACGATGCATGCGGCCAACACCTGGGCACCAACATTTGTAACCAGCGCTAATTTAAAATGGGGTACGTATATAAATATATTTCAAGAGGTTCTAAACTAGCTTGTACCCAAGGCTTCACCCTCGGTATCTCGACCAAATATAGCCAACAGTACTCAGAGATAGTGTAGCTACCTTATTAGTGAAAGAATATTTAGAATCGGATCAGTAATTCCGGAGATTACCTCCAACATCCAAACTCATAAACTAACAAATTAAAACTCTTTCTTATATTAGTATAAAACGTCAATATGGCGAGCTTCTTAGGGTTCGGGTGTACCTATATGCATGAAAATGTATTTGTTACTATAGAATAGCAATTCAGAACAATAATCATGTTCCGCGCGCGGTCAAAGTGATTCTGAACAAGTTGTGGTTCCGGAACCACAGTGGAAAACAGACTTCAGTATTAGTTTGGAACGTTCAATCTAGTTCAATCTATATGATCTTTATACCTTATCCTTAGCTCGTATTATTGCGATTTTTTTTCTTATATTCCAATTTATACGGTCCTTTACAATCATCCTAGGATTATCGCAAAGATCAGATCTGTCTGAGTATCCTAGAACATAATATAACCTATTTCGTTTGCAAATGGCTTTGAGTGTATTATGAAGGCCACATTTAGTCGACTTAAATGCAGCCCTATCTCGATAAAAATGTTTTTTTCATTGTAACCAACTACAGAGAATCTTCCGCGAGACCTTATACTAATAATTTCTAACTTTGATATCGTGTTTAAAAACAGTTCAGTGACATCTATTAGTTAAATTGGAAATTAACGAAAAGTTAAATAAAATGTGGGTAGGTCGAATTATTTACATTATTTTGGACGTATGTTTAAAAATAAATGATACACGTTTTTTCACGTTGATTCACGTGTTTTTTTTTGTATTTATTCAGTATGCTCACTTAAAATTTGCGGTCCAGCTACCAGATAGTCATCAATCAGTAACCACCAAAAATTGTTTTTATTTTTTTTCATCTCCATCTTTATTTACTCTTTTTTCGGATTGTCGTTCTTCCTTATTGTCTCTGGTCCAGAGCTTGACCACCCTCGAAGTGATTTTCAGCTACGGCGGCATTGTGGCTCGGTATCTCGGTAATCTTGACACAGGCACATTTTTTGTTGTCAATGGTTTTTTTTAATATTTTGTTTGTCACTATGCAAAAGTATACCTTGTCCAGCGGCGCTGAGGAGCACGGCGGTGAGGTTGACAGCAGCACGCAGATAACCGGTCCTCAGTAGTTCCCGCAGACCAGCCTCATCCCGGCTCACATGTTCACACCGAACCACTCCGCGGCTACCGGCTGAGCTCACCCCTAGGTATTTTACTGCTACCTCTTGTAGAGCATCAGCCTGGTTAAAAGGTAAGTTTATAGGATTAACCATACTGAATGTTTTATGGATCACACTTTTTTTAAACTGTGTCGAATTTATGTTAAAGCAAGGTAAGTGTCCTCACACCACATATTTATTAATGAGAATGACAGTTACAGCTTGCCTTCTCAAAACGTAACAATTACGAGGGTCCATGAAGAGTTGTGAACGAACTCCACCCACTTGTGTATATTTGGCTGAAGCTGGAAGTTCAAAATTAAAGACAGCCAAATTTATTCTTACTACAAATTGGGGGTGTTAGAACCATTTACAACCGGGAAATGCAGTTTTATTGACCTCTTCTATAATCAATCAACCTGTTTGGTTTATAATTTGACAGGTTGGGGAGTTGAGGGTGTTGGGTAGCTCCCGCAAATTATCTATCAATGGATTTCTGCTAAATACAGATGGATTCTGTTGAGAACAATAAGCACATATTGGGAACATTATCGAACAGTGATGAGACATATGAAAGCTCTTGGGGTGTGCTTAATTTCAATCTCCGGCAATTTAGTTCAAAGCCAGCACAGATGTGTTATTTAAAAAAAAACAAGATTATTTCTTTTGAATGAAAAATATGCATAGGCTACACAATATATTAGATTGCATATGCTTTGAACATTTTCACAATACATATCACTTTTGGACAATGCTGGTAAGTGGGCCTAGGGTGCATATACAAATGCTCAGTCTTTTATTGTTGTGTAAACTTACTAGTTCCTCTTCAAGCACTAATCCAGGCATTGTGAGAACTTCCCTTTCAGGGAAAAATGAGCCTTTAGGTGATGATTGAGCCTGCCAACAAAAATATAATTGCCTGAAGATTACAGAATGTTGGAAAATAAAAAAGGTATCACAGACATAGGTAGATGTTGTGTTTACCTTGATCAATGTCTTTTTAGCTTCCTCATTTGGTATCCAGGCATCCCTTCTTCTGTCAGCTTCCTTATCAACTGGCTGGTTCTAAAAATAAAATATGGTGGGACATTAACTGTTTGAAGTTGAAGAATACTATTGAAATAAAAGTAATTTTACGAATTTTATTACGTTAATTTTTTGTTTTTACATTCCCAATGTCTCGGCTGCTTTACAGCAAGCATGGTCACGGGAGGTGAATGTGTAGTATTCGCGTAAATATAAGTAATCAATATGTGAAGAATACTATTTAATTTCTATCTTACTTTAATACTTAGTCCATCCATTGCCTCTGTGAGTATGGTAGGGTTGGCTATGCCACTCTTTGAGGGAACGATCTGTGGTTCCGGCCCTATAGTATCGAAGAATGTAGACGGATCGGGTAGGCTCGTAGCTGGCACCGACGCAGATCCACTCACAGTCGGCAATACGTTGGAAAAACTCAATTCATCTGACATTTTACTTTGTGAAAATGACGAACTCATATTTTGTGGATATAGATTCGACGTTGTGGTTTGACTGCCTAAAGTAAAGAGATAATATGTTTAGCTTCGCATTTAAGTCGGAATCTTAATATGTTCAATACAATAATTATGTTTATTACGCTATTATAATGTTACCTTCTGTTTCACCGAGATAAATACTCTGAATCATATCGGACGGCGACGTTCCGATCTCATCGAAAAACTGGGACGCAGGCGGAACTTCGGTATCACCGAAATATTGACTCAGAGACGGTTTATTATCCATTTTCGAGTAGTTTTAGTAAATTTTGCTATCGCAAAACATAGACATAATAATAAGTAGAATGACGTATTGACGTTGTTGTGTTGACAGTTGACTGACAAAACCAGGGCCTGGAACCCGGTAAGCCTATACAAGGGTTCCAATTTGGTTTTTGAACGACTAAACTTAATGTTACGTTCGTTACATTATGTAAGGTAAGTAAAATTTAAGAGTAACCCGATGATGAGAGAAACCCGATGTACCCCTTGAACGACTACAGCTCATTGAACAACTTGTTCGGGCTCTGAGAATACTATTTGTATTTGTTTTCTGAGCTGGCATTCGATTATCAACCTAGTCTGGCATTTCTGGCAACTCCAAAAACCAGTTGTCAAATCAAATCGCTTACGGTAACAATTCTTGCGAAAAATTTTAATAAATTTCCTTCGGTTATCTTATCCGTGGCTTCGTTTGTCCTCAGTTTACAACACAGGTGGGTTGCGGAAACGTGTAAACATCGATGCACATGCTTAAATGTCACACATGGATCTAATAAGTTATCCTTTTGTGTATACTTGGTCTAGTGTTAGTAGTTTGATAATATTATCATATTTATTATCGGAGATGGGGTTTTATCTGTATATATTTTGTAGGCACAGATGACGAATCAGGCTTCTCCGGTGGAGGAGCAGGAGCGGCTGCTGGATGAGGCCCTCAGTATCGTCAAGGCGCAGGTTTGTTGTGATCATGTTTTAATATGGGCGTTTCGATGCCGAATGTAAATTGATTTAGTTTTCAAGGAAAATAATTAAGTATATTGGGTTGTTCAATTTATAGAATCTTAACCAACTTTGTTTTACGCAATCTGTCCTTGGATTGGTAAAATCCCATCTGTGGATTTTAGATACAGTTTTTGGCTATGGCTCCAGCACCGTAGCCATTTCATGGAATATAAAATTCCAATTCAATGACCCAGGTTATAAGCAATCACCATGTCAAGTGTCATCAAAATCCATTCTGTAGTTTTGCCCCTTAATGCAAGAAAAGATTAAAAAATAAAAAATATTCTGGATTTGTCTTCTATAGATTGAAAATATTCTATGGCATGATTATTTTTCTTTTCCAAAAACATTCAATGTATGGCCAACTAAATTATAATCTAATATCATTTTTTTTCTGATAGGCTTTCCAGATGAAGAGATGCCTGGATAAATCTAAGTTGATGGATGCCCTGAAGCATGCATCCACCATGCTCGGAGAGTTGAGGACCTCCCTACTCTCCCCCAAGAGCTACTATGAACTTTGTATCCTTTACCAACATATAACATTAATTACTTGTTATTCTTATCTTAGCAGCTCTTGCATACAAGTTACTTGATAGGCTTATGGTGTGTGGATGTTCTTTAGTGCTATAGTGAGCTGTATGACAATAATAATAAAGCCTTAATTTCCCCATTTAAAAGATTTATATATTGTGTAACAATAATAATGTAAATCATTTTAACAGGCCCAACAGGGTTATGAAGATAACATTCCCAAAGAAATAAATCAAATTATTAGACAAGAAAAAAAGAGAGTGTACTGAGCGCATGGTCAAACGCTACTGGTTCGCCTTGTTTAAAAAACATAAAAAATCATTTATACAATTATTTTAGACATCAATATGATCAATATAACTCACTGATTCATTTGTTAAAGTATTTTATACTGTGCCACCTGTTTAGAATGCCAATCCTATGAAAAAGAACAGGCAAGAACTCCATGCTTGCTCTTGTTAAAAAGATGTTACTCATTGTTGAGTAGTACATAATCATGGGTATATGAGAACAATGTAGGAATGGCTAGGCTGATTTGAGTGTTAGCCATTCGATCAAAATAAGAGATCCAGGACTACATTTATATAAAATATAATGCCCTCAACTCCCACCCCAGACATGGCAATAACAGATGAGCTTCGTCACCTAGAGCTGTACCTTCTCGAGGAGTTCCAGAAGGGCCGTAAGGTGGCTGACCTGTACGAACTGGTCCAGTATGCTGGCAATATTGTGCCGAGACTGTATCTACTGATCACTGTTGGACTGGTGTATATTAAGACAAACACCAACCTTCGGAGAGATTTGCTTAAGGTGAGGACTCCACAGCTGGAGCTGCAACCTGAAGAACCATGTTTGGAACATGCTAAGTCTGTTTGTTTCGATTTTTTTATTCCAAAAGTATTTTAAATTGTAATGAGAATGAAAAGCTGCTTCTCTTTTGTAAACGGCTTTCGTTAAAGTTTAAAATTTTTATGGATTTTTGAACACCTTGAATTTCATAGACAATTTTTTTTTCAATATTGTGAAAAAATTATAATATAAGTAGTTTATTCATGCCAAACTAAAGTTTAATGTGATATATTTAATACAGCAAATAGACAAAACGATTCATCAACTAGATTCTATTAATTCTATTATACTGTTTTTGCGATTTCCGTGGTGATTTTCTAAATGTACGTAACATTCTTGTCCCAGGATCTGGTGGAAATGTGCCGAGGCGTCCAGCATCCGCTGCGCGGTCTCTTCCTCAGGAACTACCTGCTGCAGTGCACCAGAAACGTGCTGCCGGATACATCGGAGCCGAATAACGACAGTGAAGGCACCGTAAGAAACATCCTCATCAGAATAATCACCATATCAGATGCAAAACTGTGATAAATGTAGTGTAGTTGTTGAGCACGCCTGATAGGAGCAAAGTTCGGTCGGACTTTGGATGGGTGACCGAATAAGCCTTTTTAATATTACACTGCTGGCACGGGCCTCCCTTTAATGCAAGGGTGATTTAGGATATAGTCCACCACGCTGGCTCGATGTGGGTTGGCGGACTTCGCAAGTCTTTCAAGATCTGCTAAGGCTCTCTCAGAGGAAACCTGCATGGTTTTCTCACTATGTTTTCCTTCACTGTTCAGCAAATTATCATTCGCACATGAAATCCATAAATCCCAGAGATGTACCTTCAACCCTTGTTTCCAAACCGAGTGTTCTATCAACTTGGCTATCCCTGCTTTTCCTTGACTTGTAGCGACCTCGTCAACCGCGCCACAGGCTACACAGATGGCGCTGCAGACTTCATTCAGAACAATTGACAATTCTCCATTCAATCCTGCAACGCGCTATGAGAGTTTTCGGAGCACGTAACATATATACAAGATCCCGACAATAACTGTCGGGGCATAGCGGCCGCCCCGCCAAGCTTACCACCCGCTTGGCTGGAAGATCTTCCCTTTTAGTATATATATATTTTTTTTATAATTTTTTTTTATTGTTAGGCCAAGGATGCGATAGACTTCGTGTTGATGAACTTTGCTGAAATGAACAAGTTGTGGGTGAGGATGCAGCATCAAGGACATTCAAGGTTCGTTTAACGTCACAAGTTGGCACCCAATCTGGGCCCCAAGTCTGCCAACACAATCGATTCATAATCGAACAGCAACCGCATAGTAACTGTCACTTTTGACAGATACTGTATGGGATATCTGTCAAAAGTGACAGTTACTATACGGTTATAAATCGATTGTGTTAGCAGACTTGGGGCCCTGTAGGGCTGATTTCTATGATCCCAACCAATTGGTATGCCAATTCACAAATTGGCCCTACAGATTGGGTGCTAATTTGTGCCGTCCATAGAGGCTTTTACAACTAACGTGTTTCTTATTTTTTATTTATACGAAGTTTGTCTATTACAGTAGGCGATTAGTGGCAGCAGACTCCATAAAAAAAATCAATGTGTAGTGTTCATGTAATATAAGAAATCGAAAGGACAGATGTTTAAAGTAGTCGATTCATAACATAAAGTAATAATTGGGCGCGGGTGCGACAGAGACAGAGCACAACCGTACTAGCTATTACCATATCCAAATGGTATGTTTAAAGTATCTGACATATAAAAAAATGTATTAATATATATAAAATATACATAATATACCTTGGTGTTTAAACCTGTGGAACCTGTGACCAAATATTTAACTTTTTTCACAGGGACAAAGAGCGTCGTGAACGCGAACGGTCCGAGCTTCGAATCCTGGTCGGCACCAACCTAGTCCGACTGTCTCAGCTGGAGTCCGTCTCGGTGGAGGACTACGGGAGGCTGGTTCTGCCTGGCATCCTGGAGCAGGTGGTCAGTTGCAGGGACGCTATCGCCCAGGAGTACCTCATGGAGTGTATCATACAGGTATGATAATAATAAATAATATCGTCAGGAACACACCTGTACTGTACGGTACCAAACTGAACATGCGTACAACTAAGGTACCGTAAAATGAACTGCGGAACTGCAGGCGATGCCAGTGTATTTGTACAGCGTGATTCAAAAAGGGTATGCAACCTTTAAACCTGCGCGTTGGCGCATTTGTAATCATCATGTGAAGTCACAATTTTGAGGGCGATTTTTTTACTATTTCTTTTTTTCCTAACTACTACTACTACTACTAATACCAGACGAAAGACGTCCACTGCTGGACATAGGCCTCCCCCAATGATTTCCACACATCCCGGTCCTCCGCCACTCGCATCCACCGGCTTCCTGCGACGCGTGTGATATCATCGGTCCACCTTGTGGGGGCCGTCCCACACTACGTGTTCCGGTTCGTGGTCGCCGTTCTAGAACCTTTCTGCCCCAACGGCCATCGGTTCTGCGAGCTAGGTGCCGCCCACTGCCACTTCAACTTTGAAATTGTTTGACCTATGTCGGTTACTTTGGTTTTCCCAACAAAATTACTGTTCTTATTTTTTGTGAGCAAATTCTTTTATGACTTGACATAACGCCATTCTGTCTTTACAATATAATAATTGAAAGTATACCCTTTTAAAATCATAAAGTTTGCCCCAATCAAAATTCGAATTCAGTACCTCAAGCAAAATCTGTTTTACGTAGCGTTTCGGAACGTAAGCTTCGTCCATCCCATACACACCACTGGTTTTATAAACAGGTATGACAGTGACAGCATGTTTTTTATCGATGACGTAACGATTACATCAGCAGTTCCTACTTACGCTACAGAACTCTATGTACAGAAAGCTGGGACTGTACCAAAGGTTCCAATCGAGTTGTCAACTGCATTGATTCAAACTGATTTCTTGTTCCCAGGTGTTCCCAGACGAGTTCCATCTGGCCAATCTGCAGCCGTTCCTCAAGTCCTGCGCCGAACTGCAACCTGGGGTCAACATCAAGAACATCATCATAGCGCTGATTGAACGACTCGCCACTTACAGCCAGGTACTCCACATTTAGTCTGTCGAGGTACGAGCCAGGTTTGAACCTGCTTACTTCATTATCAAAGCGAGAGTGACCACCTTGGCGATAATTACTGCCGATACATATGAATAGGTAATGGATAAGTAGTAAATAATGAATATGTAAGGGAGCGTTCAAGTATTACGTAGCGCAATTTTTGTAGATTTTTGATCACACCCCCCCCCCCCATTTCGTTACGTATTACTTGAACGCTCCTTAATACTGAATAGGCAATGGTGAATAGGAATAATAAATAGTAGCCAGGCGTGCATGTTTCCACACGATGTATGCCTTCACCGTACAGCAAGTGATAATATTTTTTTAAATTTGTATCCGCGCATGAATATCCGAAGATCCCAAAGGTGCTAGCCATGCACACCGCCTTTCCAAAGCGTGTATTCTACTCACTCAGTTATCACTGCTCATGTATCGCATTAAAAAAAAGATCAAAAATGGTAGTTCTGCGTAAGCCGAATTCATATAGCTAGGCAACCGTAGAGCCGCAATCTTTGCTCGTTTCATTTGATGCGACCTGCATATATTTTTTTATCTAACTATCGCTTATATAAGATGTAACAAGAATAGTGTAAAACATTTGGAGTGGTTAATGAGAAGCGTTTGATTATACACGTTTATGTATACAATATAAGTGTATAATCAAACGCTGTACGATTTTCTGTGAGAAAGCGTGATAGCTCTGATTCATCGTGGACTTTGTTATTTTTAAAATTTCTAATAATTTGGAGTTTTTTTGGAGAATGTAAACTTTATAGCTGCCTACCAATGGACCCCTTGAAATATTTTATAATATTATTGTTGAGCCTTATATATTGTCCAGAGCAACGAAGGCAACATCAATCTGAGTGTGGTGCTGGAAGACGGGCAAGCACAGGAGGTGCAGCTATTCGAAGTGTTCTCCGACCAGGTGGCGGCCATCACACAGGTAAATACACCCGGGGCCTTCCTTAACAAACTTAAGCATAATTGTCATTTAATTTTCGAATATTAACATATTCATCGGTAATATAGTTTAACGGTGGATCTGGCAGGGGCCCCATGGATAGCTGGGCCCTGGGCACTTGGCCAGAGTGGCCGCTGTAAAAGTGGGGCCTGTGCTTACTTCCAGCTTTAGCTCTGCGGAACAACGACAAATATTATTATCAAGAATCACATTTCAATAACGATAATGTACGATTACAATAATTTAAAAAGTTTTTTCTGCACATGGTCAAGTCCAATAATAGACTCGCCCAACCAGCATAAACAATATAGTGACCGTTCAAAGCAGTAGGAACATGATCGCGTTCAAAGCAGTAGGAACATGATCTCGTTCAAAGCAGTGGGAACATGGTCGCGTTCAAAGCAGTAGGAACATGATCGCGTTCAAAGCAGTAGGAACATGATCGCGTTCAAAGCAGTAGGAACATGATCGCGTTCAAAGCAGTAGGAACATGATCGCGTTCAATGCAGTAGGAACATGATCACATTGAAAGCAGTAGGAACATGATCGCGTTCAAAGCAGTAGGAACATGATCGCGTTCAAAGCAGTAGGAACATGATCGCGTTCAACGCAGTAGGAACATGATCGCATTGAAAGCAGTAGGAACATGATCGCGTTCAAAGCAGTAGGAACATGATCGCGTTCAAAGCAGTAGGAACATGATCGCCGTTCTGTTTTCTATTAAAATTTAGGTCACATTTACTTCCATGCCCAGTGTTTTGCATCAATTTAATGAATGTCACCCAGAGTCGCACAGACATGCCGTCCGAAGACATGCTGAGCTTGCAGTTGGCACTACTGAAGCTAGCCCAGCGCTGCCACCCGGACAAACTCAACTACGTGGACAGAGTGCTCGCACACACAGACAAGATATGCGCTGACATACATCAGACTAGGTGAGTGGACAAGATTACTGCTTGTTCTTAGGATAGGCCGGCCGACAAGTGGATGAGTGGTCGCAGGTTCGATTACTAACTCCGGAGGCGCCCTTGAGCTAGTTGTCCCCTTACTCTTCTGGCTGGAGCGCCTTTAGCGTTCGCCCTCTCGTCCGGTGAAGCTGTAAAGGTCATCTGCGGCCAACAGCACTTATCATTTGGAATCTATACAAATAAATAAAATTGGAGTGTCTGTTTGTAATATTAAAATAACCGTATTTTACTAAGTGCATTTGGATGTATACACGGTACATATACCAACACAACATTTTTTGTCTGTCTGTCTGTCTGTTTGTTCCGGCTAATCTCTGAGATGGCTGGACCGATTTTGACAGGACTTTCACTGGCAGATAGCTGATGTAACAAGGAATAACTTAGGCAACTTTTATTTTAGAAAACATCCCCCTCACCCCCGTAAAACGACTTAATATCACAAAGGCTGCCGGTCACGCGGACGAAGTCGCGGGTAACAGCTAATAAAAAAATAAAACTGATCCACATCATGAGATAAAATATAAATTATTATTTTTAATACTAGCGGCTTTTAGTAGGGCTTGGAGGTGACTTGGTAATTTTTTTCCGTCGAGATTTTTTTTCGTTATGGAATCGTGTTTTCGCCAAACTTTACAATTTACTTATTATAGTGAATTTTTCAGTATCATTGATATAACAGAGGACTCTCTGTATGCTCTTAATAGACCATTCCCAGCGGTGGGAAGCAATAGTGGAATTAAATAAAAAATACAACCTCAGTACCTCCTCCTTTCTGAAGTCGGTTAAAAATAAAGATCCACAAATTTTTCCACAGCGGCAAAACGCACCTGGAACACAACACGCCAGTGTTCAGGGAGCTCATGAAGATACTCAAACTCCCCGTGGACTACTACAAGAACGTGCTCACACTGATCAAGCTGCTCAACTACGCGCCGCTCATCAGACACCTGAACCACCCCGGCAGGACCATGATCGCGGTGCACCTCATCAACGACATCCTCGAGAGCGACTCCATGATCTCCACGCCCGAGGATGTGAGTGATCTGATGAGGCTATGCTTGGAACATACAATACCTAATTCCTCTTCTAGCTGAGTTATTCTAAATCATTCCATATTTTGATTTCTTATATTTACACGAATACTACACATTGAAATAAAACTGTTTTTAAGGATTTTATCGCGTTTATTTTTATTTTGTATGTTCCCGACGTTTCGGCTGCTTTACAGCAACCATGGTCACGGGGTTACGGGACCATGGTTGCCGTAAAGCAGCCGAAACGTCGGGAACGTAAAAACTAAAAATGAACGCGATAAAATCCTTAAAAATAGTTTTATTTCAAGTATTCCATATTGGTATTACGACCTGATTAGCTCAGTGGGTAGTGACACGGCGATCTGTGCTGTGGGTCCCGGGTTCGAATCCTGGTACGGACAAGCTTTGTGTGATGAGCATATAAATGTTTGTACCCGAGTCATTAATGTTTATCTATACATATAAATAAAATTGGAGTGTCTGTTTGTAATATTAAAATAACCGCTTTTTACTAAGTGCACTTGGATGTATACACGTTACCTATACCGAA
Source organism: Pheosia gnoma (assembly GCA_905404115.1). Classification (NCBI taxonomy): domain Eukaryota; kingdom Metazoa; phylum Arthropoda; class Insecta; order Lepidoptera; family Notodontidae; genus Pheosia; species Pheosia gnoma. The sequence goes on along the minus strand of FR989919.1, from coordinate 5,173,021 downwards.
ACAACATTTTTTACAATTTTTGTCTGTCTGTCCGTCTGTCTGTCTGTCTGTCTGTTTGTTCCGGCTAATCTCTGAAATGGCTGGACCGATTTTGACGGGACTTTCACTGGCAGATAGCTGATGTAACAAGGAGTAACTTAGGCTACTTTTATTTTAGAAAAAAAAAAATAGGATGTCACGAAAAAAAATTAAAACCAATGTTGCAGCGCAGCGCCTGATTAAGTTTGATAGCAACAACCTGCAATGCGTCCCGCGGGCTCAGAATTGGCGAGCAGGCTGTTGCCAACGGTTGTCTTTGTTAAATACCACGCGGACGAAGTCGCGGGCAACAGCTAGTTAACTATATAAGTATAATATACTGAGTTCGCCCTCAGTCCATTATACGGTACACAAAATACAAGCGTTGCTTAGTGTGGCACCGTATAGTTGGTGTGTTCGTCTGGCGATATTACATTATAATTATTGCAATTGTTATTTATTTGGTCATATTCATATGCCCTGAGTGTAGTGTAGTGAGCAGTGATAGCCAAGTTGGTAGAACGCTTGCCTCGGTAACGAGGATTGCAGGTTCAAACCCCGGCTCGCACCTCTCGGATTTTTCATGTGCGAATCTCATTTTCAACCAAGATTATCACTTGCTAAACGGTGAAGGAAAACATCGTGAGGAAACCTGCATGTCTGAGAGAGAACCCCTCGAAAGATGTGTGAAGTCTGCCAACCCGCACTGGGCCAGCGTAGTGGACTATGGCCTACACCCCCCTCGCATTTAGGGGAGGCCCGTGCCCAGCAGTGGGACATAAAAAAGGGCTGGAATTATTATTATATATGCCCTGATGCTGGGGTACGATAAAGGATCCTATCCATATTTAATTTGTTTTCAGGTGGAGTCAGTGTTATCGATGGTGGATGTTCTCGTCAAAGACCAACCAGACCAGTCCACTTCCGAGCCTGATGTGGAAGACTTCATGGAGGAGCAGGGGTTGCTTGCCAGGTATGTAACTGTTAGCGAGTCTCCATTGCTTCCTACTCATGATTAGGTGATATCAGCAATTGGAAAGAATTATATAACTCGGTCGCGCGATATATCGCGAGGAAACCTGCATGTCTGAGAGAACCCCTCGAAAGACGTGTGAAGTCCGCCAACCCGCACTGGGCCAGCGTGGTGGACTATGGCCTAATCCCCCTCGCATTGAGGGGAGGCCCGTGCCCAGCAGTGGGACATTTAAAAGGGCTGGTATTATTATTTATTATTATTATATAACTCGGACGACATATACAGGATGATTCAGAGAGGGTATACTAAGCTTTGTACCTTTTGAATTTATGTTCCTGTTTATGCTGATGACCGTAGGCGCAGAAAGCACAGTCACCACTTACTGCGCTAATCAGCTGGCCACACTTGTATAGTAAGTGAATGTCGTGTGCAGACTGGTCCACCACTTCAAGTCGGAGTCCGCGGACCAGCAGTACCTGATCCTGTCGTGCGCGCGGCGCGTGCTGCAGGCGGGCGGCGCGCGGCGCGTGCGACACAGCTTCCCGCCCGTGCTGTTCCACGCGTACCGCCTCGCCTTCACCTACAAGGAGCTCCGCGATCAGGTCATTATAATAAATAATAATAAATAAAGCCATACGAACACACCAACTATACGGTCCCACATTAAGCTTAACGCTTGTGTTATGTGTACCGTACAATGGACTGAGGGCGAACTCAGTATATAATACTTATATACATATTAAACATCCA